>OX123194.2:70866050-72363241 GCA_944739405.2 Euclidia mi | reverse complement strand
GTTTCCCGCGGTTTCACCCGCGTCCTGAGGGAATAACTTCGCGTACCCAGTACTTTAAGTTACTCCTTGGTACATCAGTTATGCGCCAGTGAACGTCCCGTCAAAGTCAGTCCAGCCGTTCCAGAGATTAGTGAGAAGAAACGGACAGACAGGCAGACAAATTTGTAAAAAATGTCATTTCGGTATATGTACCGTGTATACATCCATATATATTTAGTAAAAAGCGGTTATTTTAATATTACAAACAGACACTCCAATTTTATTTATGAGTATAGATAGTGCCGATTTGACACATCCTTGTGCTTTGTGAACACTAATTTAGCCAAGCAGAATTCTCGAGAATGTGCGGCAATTCCGCGAAAGACACACATCCCATTTTTGGTTCGTATTTAATTTGTATGTTATACAATTGATATAATAATATGTAGTTTATATGCTACTAGACGTCGCCAGCGTCTTCGCCCGCATCAATTATACTTACATATAAACCTTACTATTGAATCATTCTATCTATAAAAAACGAATTAAAATCCGTTGCGTAGTTTTTAAGATTTAAGCATACATAGGGACACACAGATACAAGACAGACTTTGTTTTATACTATGTAGTGATGTATCAATTCGTTGCAAAAACTCGCTTTTATTCCATTCCGCGGCGGTATAACTTGAGCCTTAGTGTCATGCCTCCGTTAACATATCGTAAAAATACAATTGTATTTAAAGATTATAATTATATACTAACTTCGTTATCAACACGATATAAATAATGCTATATTTCGACAGTATGAAATCATCCGTGTAAGTACACAGCATAATGCACACAAACATACGAAATGTTCTTGACATTGACCTTGAAAGCCACTACTAAGATACAAGAACTCACGTGAAACTCACTTTGATTGTGACATCATTTGATTAGTACGGTTGATCGATGCATTCGTCGATAAATCTTATCTATACACGTGAATAAAATTGGAGTGTCTGTTTGTAATATTAAAATAACTGCTTTTTACTTAATGCATATGCGGCACATATACCGAAATGTCATTTTTTTTAATTTTTTTCTGTCTGTCTGTCTGTCTCGCTAATCTCTAGAACGGCTGGACCGATTTGACGGGACTTTCACTGGCGGATAACTGATATACCAAGGAGTGACTTAGGCTATAAATTGACCGGGTACGCGACGTACTTCCCTCAGGACGCGGGTGAAACCGTGGGAAACAGCCAATGACTATTATAAGGCAGTCGTCTTATCTATACACGTGAATAAAATTGGAGTGTCTGTTTGTAATATTAAAATAACTGCTTTTTACTTAATGCATATGCGGCACATATACCGAAATGTCATTTTTTTAAATTTTTTTCTGTCTGTCTGTCTGTCTCGCTAATCTCTAGAACGGCTGGACCGATTTGACGGGACTTTCACTGGCGGATAACTGATATACCAAGGAGTGACTTAGGCTATAAATTGACCGGGTACGCGAAGTACTTCCCTCAGGACGCGGGTGAAACCGTGGGAAACAGCCAGTAACTATTATGAATACGACAGTTGGTAGGATGTACAGATGTATATGTTTGTTACTCTTTTATCCAAAAACTACTGAATGGATCTTGATGAAACTATACAGTAGGTAATATAGCGTACTAAGATTTAATTTAATAGGATACTTTTGACCCCAAACAGGCAAAATCACAGGCAGAATCTAGTCCTCTTTGAAAAATTTGTAAAACTTTGCTTGATACAGCAATGCGCAATCTTACATTATGTGGCAAAGATCTTAGTACAACTGCCCTGTAGATAATCCTATGTGTGGTATGGGTATATATTATGTGTATGTGTGTGAGTGATATATCGGAAAGCATGATACGATATTTGTAACGTGTTTTGTTTACAAGTCTATCGTAATCATCAGCTGTAGCCATGTGATAGCTGACGTAACTGCCTTATAAGATATTTGAAATGTTTATCTAACCTTCCATAATACTCTTGTACTATCAAAGGTCAGATAAGTATTGAAAAATTGATGCAGTTACATAATAGCAAGAAGAAGAAATTTACAAATAAGAAAACATATTTTTGCATTCGCATTCGAAATATTTTTCGCGATTGATTCATATATTATATATTCAATATCATTGATTGATTTTATGCGAAAATTATTTTATAATTAGACTGCGGGTACAGATTCTTTTTCTATTTCTATTGGTATCTTCATTTTGGCTTCACCTATTTAACATTTTAATTTATTTTGACTTTTCAATTCTAAACTCTAAATCAAGTCGTCGTTCGAGTTCCATTAGTTCCTAATTTATGACTGTTTTGATCTCAATTTGTTTTATTTGCTTTTTAAATTTGAAAGTTAAAATTATCATAGTTGTTTTTATTCAATATGTGTGGCCTTGCTAGAATCAAATGAGTCGACAACTGTGATTAGACAGGTTATCTACAATAATTATAATGAGTAAAGTTCAGTCTGGAATGTTCTCATTATAAAAGGTTAGTTCAAAGGTTAATTGTGTTTAAGACTGCAATAATATGAAAGTATAAAGTTCTTCCGTTACTGACTGACTGACGGACAATGCAAATGCCAAAACTATTGGGTGCAAGAAGCTGTTCGTCATGTATGTTCCTTGGGGACCATAGGAGTGCACTAAGTAGGAATTTCCCAATATTCACACGAGATCTATAAACGGTTAAATTAAAAACATATATGCGGGCGTAGTTACGGGCATCTTCTAGTGTTACATACATTCCATCTAGGTACCTCAGAAATACTATATTTTTATAGTGCACTTATGCAGTGCAGTGATCTTATTTCCGTTTTCAACGTCTAATCTATGCTAAAATACATTAAACCATTCGCTGTCCAGCGCGAGACACAATAGAAAATCAATTGTTATGAATCACATATGATACATGGGACAGTGAAACTGTTAAATTGGTTTTGCCCCGATGTTTCGGCGTAGGTTACACCAGCCGTGGCCACAAAATTTAAGTATATTAACACGATGTGTAGTGCTCTCCGAGGCACGGGACAAGCGATAATTGACAAGTGTGAACGATGTATCAGTGTATAATTAGTGCTTAGCTTGTTATATTCGTCCTAACTGTTGGTCGGTCGTTGCGGTTAAGTCACTACGATGTCACGCAATAATTGGATAGGTGACCGCGGTCATTGACCTTCATCTAGTCGTAAAGTTTGGTCTATTATCTGTCGTTGGGTTGTTAGTCTAGTGTTTTATGTGGCCTTAATTGCCTGCAAATTATAATAATAATTGGTATCTTAGGACAAATGACACCGGTCATCTGATCTCAAACTAAGGAACGCTTGTATTATGACAACCAGATAACTGATCATCGGTTGCGTTCCAAAACTTACGCCTTGGAGCCCGGGGTCCGCCTTCCGGCTGAATCTCCTCCACTTCGCACGGTCTTCAGCATCCCTGGTGGTTAGTCGATTGGCACGCATATCATCCCTTACGACGTCAAGCCAGCATTTCTTTGGCCTTCCCCGTTTACCGGGGCCCGGCGGGGGTAGCATGGTAATACATTTGTTACCCATGTAAGATGCTGGTTGACGTAAGACGTGACCACACCAGCGTAGCCGACACTCTCCAACGACGACTAATAAACATATTTACCTATATATTTTTAAATACATAAGTATATTTATCATATACATAGGGTGCATAGGGTTCCCACCAAGAACTTAGGGTCCCAAGCCAACCTCACCTGCAAGTGGTGCACCTGCCGATCAACGGACGAGGCTCTGGCAAACGAAATATCCCGATAAGCGGCAATAGGCTCGCCACCTACTACGTGGGATCAAAACACTGGCGAAAAGTGGGCGTTTAATATGCCTCTGCCTACCCCTTCGGGGAAACAGGCGTGAGTCTATGTATGAATGTATATTTAATATATATAGATAATTACACCCAGACACAGGATATATCATCATGCTCATCACATAATTTTTATCCTGGGTAGGAATCGAAGCCACGACCTTTAGAGTCAGGGCCACTAACTTCTAGAGCATCAGGAGAATCAATTGCATTAATACTACAAAGTACACTACACCGACAGGACAATAAGATGCATTAATGCTGTAGATGCACTATCCTCATTTGCGTTGGTATGTCGTTTAGGTGTCAAGGCAATTTCGACGCAGCAATACAGGGTCGCATTATGATATATGCATATGGGACCTTAGTACGAGTAGTCACATAACGTGTTATCTCGTTTCGAGTTCTGGAGCGACTAGCGGGGTGAGACGTAAGTTGGCTGTACTCGTACTAAGTCGCCAGATAATTTTATATTTGTCAAAATGCGTGCTTGAATGGTTTGAATGATTTGTGTCGGATTTGTAAATTTGTGTTGTCTACATCATTCGCTCAGACAGAATATTTAGGATCCCATATCTGGAAATCGTGCCTACAAGTCTTATTTTGAGTGTGTTACCAACCAACAAGATTTCATTCCCTCACATTTTACTAAAATTACTTCACAACTCCAAGCCAACAGTAAACACACATAAAAATAAGTCACCTACCAACACAATGTTTTGCATAAACAATGCTAATTTAAATAAAACATCGATAATAAAGGTGGTACGTGCACTTCGCCACGTGCATGATGCAGTCTGCGATGCGATGCGACGACCTTGCAAGCGACCTCACGTGACCTGCTCTGTCTCACTCGCACACCCGAGTAGACCGACTGGCGGCGGAAAATACCGAAAGAAATAAACATGGCTGAAAGTGTAGCGTCTGGTTTTCATTTTTTTTAAGGAAATGATTACGTCACAGTCACATTTTTGTAGGTAGGGGTAAGTCATGACTACATGCGCGAGCGACCTTGTACGTGCTCTCACGTGAAACGTGCTGTCTCGCTCTCACGCCCGAGTAGACTGACTGACGGCGGAAATTGCCGATGGAAATAAACATAGCTGAAAAGTGAAGCAACTTAATTTCTTTAGAGATTATGACGTAACGGGATCCTTTTTATATAAGAAGTGTAGTTGCCGGTTGCCTATTTCTCTTAATTTTGTGCATCTTTCAGTAGGCTAAGGTGATCGCGCACCGAGTTTCATCATTTGGAGTAACCAGACTTAACTTAAAAAAGTTTTTCCGTTGTATTCCGTCTATAATAATTATGAGAGAACATTTCCATAGCTTTGTATGCAATTTTTGTTATTGATTACATAATTATTATAAAAGTTAGTAATAATGCTATGTTGATTACTAGTGCTCTCGAAGTTTTTAGTCTGACCAGATTTGTGAGAATATTAGCTCCTCTACAAGAGCGAATGCCGTTTGACTTACGTAAGCTGGAAGGATAGATATTGAAAAGAATGAATATACACGTATAGGTAAAACTCCGTTTTGATTAAGCATAAGTGTGTCAAACTATAAGAATCAATGTTTTCCAGAGCAGACACAGCGCAACGTAACTGCTGCGCCGAACCTTACAATAGTTCACAGCAAATTCATACAAAGATACTTTGTGCTTTGATTCGACCCTCATTCCCTCATTCGTATAGCCATCAGTGAAGTTTGTAGTGCGACAGTCGGTACCCTCGTCAACTTGTCACGTATTGGCTCATTAGTGTCTCCATTGACGTACTGATGTGTTAAACAGTATATACAAACGTTATTTCATCTGTAGTGCATTATTCTGTCTAAAATCAAAGTCAAAATCATTTATTCGGGATCCTGCCGTTTTGCCGAAAAGATTTTGCCAAAATTTCATTACCCAAACAAATTTTAGCAATCTTTTTTTATACCATTGCAACATTTCGAATGATTTTAGTACGCATATTTTCATTTGGTAAAATTTTTACTTAGCAAAATATTACTAAGTAGGTACAATGTCATTATGGCATTTGGTCTTTAATCAAATGATTTATTACAGCAAACAATCTTCAGACAATAAACGTTTGGTAATATTAGTTTATTAATGGAAGTAGTTAGAGTAGGTTAATTATTAAAAACATGGTCAGGTTAGGTTAGGTTAGAACTGTGACCTCCTTCGCACGAGCCGAGCGAGCGAAGCGAGCGGTGCCGCGGTAGCGGCCGGCGAGTGGCAGATACGACTTGCATTAATAGAAAAAAGAAATTGTTTTTAGTATGTTACCCGGAACTAAACTAGGTATTTAGATTAGGATAATTATTGATTTTGCGTAAAAACTGTTATTCCAACTGAAATATTTGACTAAATAAAAAATGTCAAAAGGATTAGTTGGTAAACAAGTTATAGTTTAAACGTTTATTTTCCAAACATTTGGTTTGCGTTACAATTTTTTGTGAATAGATTTTGTGCTAAGTAATAATTTGGCAAATGAAATTATGCGAAACATTTTTTGGGAAGTGAAAATTTGTCAAATTCCTTTCGGTCAAACAAGGGAAACCCCATTTATTCATCTAGGTCACAAGGTGACGCTTATGAACGTCATTTTTAAAATTAAATTACTCAATGCTTCTACATTTAAATTTACTGCCTCGTTCGCAAAGCAATAGGTAGAACCACGAGAAAGAACGGGCAATAAAACTTACCACTCTTTTAATCTGGATTGACCAGTAAGCGGAGCCCCGGGCTCCAAGTAGAAAAGTCTTGGACACGGACAATAACGCTAGGACGGTGATAATGATTATTTGAATAGTGCAAACCTGAAAGTATTTTGCAGAGAATCAGATGTTTGAACCTTTATAATTTGATAAGTCCCGTTCTAGGAAGAAATCCTATATCGCTGGTCACTTGACATTCAAGTTATTATTTTTTTTATAGTTTCACGCCTTTTATCCCCGGAGGGGTAGGCAGAGGTGTAATATTACACCCACATTTCGCCATGAATTTTTGGTCCCAAGTAATAGGGGGGCGAGCATATTGCCGTTACCGGGCACATCACCAGACTCCGTGCTGCTACTGAGAATGCGGAAAAACCCAGTAACACTTTTACACCGACTCGGAAATCGAACCCGGGACCACGGAGACAGTCACGGAGGAGACATTCAATTAACGGATCTAAAAAACAATTTGTTGGTCACCCAAAGTGACTCTCTGCGTGATAGTTATTGGTCCAACCACGAGGTTATCATTGCCTTTAAATCTTTTTATTGGTCTATGATTTTGATTACATTTACTCCAATAGAATATACACCGTGACTTCATTCATAGAGTTGGTAGGTATAAGAGTTGGTCTATACATGCAAATGAAGTGTCAACGGTAAATGCACATATCAATGTGCAAATAATTCCACTGAGGATATCCTATGCTGACATGACCTCAAACATATCTATCTCGTGCCTTATCTTACGTTTCCAGTTTCCATTTGGTGCATCCAATTTGCATATAATCTGGCCTCATTACAATTTATAACGAGCTGATCGGATAGGTATAGGATTCATGTAATTGAAAATTTTATACTACATTCGTCCGTTGCCGTATTACGTTGTCCGTGTAGTGACGGATTAAGAATACGGAATGTCACCACCCCATATCATCCCGTGGGTGTCGTAAGAGCCGACAGAGGGAGCATATTATGCAGAGTAAAAATACAAATAGCACTGTAAGAAACAATAGCACTGTAAGAGAAGGAAAACTTGATACAAACCCTATACCCACCAGTTTGGCCAGCGTGGTAAAGTAGGCCAATTCCTCCTTTCAAAGGAGAGGCCTAGTCCAGCAGTGGACTGTTAAAGGCTGATGATGATATTACATTCGATTTCTTTAAAACGTATATTTTAGTAGGATCCTTCTTAATCTTAGCTACACAAGTCTTATGTTTAGTACACAGAATGCAAAACTGTCATTTAATACGCACTTTGTTTTCAATAGCTATATATCTTAAACGCGAAAGCTTGTGGGCATGGACTTGTCGCTCTTTTACGCAAAAAGTACTGAACTGATTTTGATGAAACTTTGTAGCAATATAGCTTATACACCAGATTAGCAGATGGGCTACCTATTTCAAACCGGCTCTAGAAATAAATCCTCCGGAGGACTTTACTAAAATATTGAATTTTTGCTTGGATACAAAGGACACACAGACTGAAAACAACAATTTGTGGATCACACAATGTTGTCTCGTGTGGGGATCGAACCCACAACACTAAAGAAGATACTTTCAAACTGGTCCAGTTTCCTATCCCGAACGACACGTGCTGGGTTAAGGTGCCACTCTTACACGCTAGAACAGATACCGTCACGCACCAAACGGTTCGGCGCCTCTTATCTCTGCCGTACCTTAAGATGTGGAACTCATTACCAGCCCACGTGTTTCCCTTCACTTATGATCCTGGGTCCTTTAAGCGGGGCGTGAAAAACCTTTTCTCAAAGCCGTCAAGGTAAGGGAGGGCCATCACGCCATAATGCCATGCTAGCTGTTGGGATGATGGCCCTCACTATGAGACTTCACTGACTGCTTCACATCAGGCAGCATGGAGTCAAGGCAAATACGAGTAACGAGTAATCCAGGCAAGTCAAAAAAGGCATCGCCATTTTTGACGTCGATAAAAAGGCACATCTGACATCAAAACTAAACGTGACTCCATACCCGTATCTCCGTAAGTTGTATTACCTATATCCTAAAGAGACATACGTGAGGTATGGCAACGTAAATATGATAGGCACTATCGGGTGCCGTTAGAGCGATGAAATATAGTCCGGTGGAACCGAACTACTACTATGAGTTCGGTTTTAACGTTAGTGGCTAAAGTAAATACTTTGTCTACGAGAAATTTACTATAGTTTAAATAGTCACATGAGTCTCACACTATTATGTGTGCTGCCCTACCTTCGCACAGTTCTTTCGTTAAATAGAAATAAATCATCATCGTGACTGCCTCCATAGTCCAGTGGATAGCGTATGCGACTGCTGATCGGAGGTCCCGGGTTCGATTCCCGGGTCGGGCAAAAGTGTTACTGGGTTTTTTCGAATTCTCAGTAGCAGCACGGAGTCTGGTGATGTGCCCGGTAACGGCAATAGGCTCACCCCCTATGACGTGGTACCTAAAAATTCATGGCGAAATGTGGGTGTAATGTTACTAATGTTACACCTCTGCCTACCCCTTCAGGGATACAGGCGTGAGACTATAAAAAAAAAAAAAAAAAAAATCATCGTGTACCTTGTTTTATAAAGCCTCTTCTCATTATGAGATGATGACGACACCATACTTCGCATTGGCTAAGTGTGGGTTGCCAGACTTTACATGTCCTTCGATTAATTAACCTTTCGACCCCAACAGTACTGTATCTTTTCTGCGGTGATAACTACTAGATTAACGGCCATTTTCAATATTCGAACTATAGATAGAACTGTAGATTTTAGATTCGTGTTTGACGTATTTTGTATGGAGCTTATGTCAAAAACTGTCAAAAACGAATCTAAAATCTACAGATCTATATATATTTTGAATATTGAATTCCGTAGTTAATAGTAACTAGTCAAGGGTAGTATTATAGTAGGGGTACTTATACCTCTTGTAGGGCGCAAATCCACGTCACGCGCGAGACGTAACTTTTATAATGTTTATGATACGAAATGTTCTAGGCGAATGGTTTAGGGTACCTACCTGCCGAATAGTCTACGCGTGAAATAATCTGCTTTCTTGGAACATTACAATGACTAAGAGCTTAGGTATTCTTTTGCTGGATATTTTATTTGACTACCAGTATGGTTTTTTTTGGTAATAAGCGGCAAACAAGCAGACGGATCGCGTGATGGTAAGCAATTACCGCCGCCCATGGACACAAGCAACACCACAGGAGTCACAAGGGCGTCGCCGCCCCTTGGGGTTGGGAAAAGAGATAGGATGAGGAGTGGGATGAGGGAGAAGGAATAGGGGATAGGGCCTCCGGTACTCTCACTCACCGAACGAAACGCAACAGTTTAGGTACTGTTACTTTACGTCGATTTTCTGTGAGAGGGTAGTACTTCCACGGTCGAGCCGGCCCATTCATGCTGAAATCAGCAAGGCTACTACCTTGTAATGTAATGTTGTGAATTATGCGAACGTTTGTGACGATGGATGTATAAACGTTTGTTACTCTTCCACCTAAAATTTGCTGAACAGCTTTTCATGAAACTTTGCAGAACTATAAGCGAACTTTTACTAGGGTAGTCGACTCCGACTCAGGCTTCAATGTTTTGGCAGTCCCGGGCGACTCGAACTTTTCCTAGAACAGACATAATAAAAAAAATATTTTTTCATTGTCTTATGTCAAATCAGTATTAATCTGATCCATAAAGTCTCCGCAATACGCCACATTTGTGAGCAACCTCTCATGATCAGTACTGTAGGCAATCACATCACGGCTTAAACAAGGCACCCTTGCCAAAACCTAAAGGTTTATACCAACTTAAGTGCATATTAACATAATATAATGTTATGTACTCAAACCGGCTCTTACCTAAATTGGCCCAGCAGTTAATGTTGGCATCTGACCAACTAACAGCTCAAGATAAACCCTTCCCGGAATACCTAGTGTCACGTTAAAAAGTCCACTTAGTTTTATTTTTGAGCAAATCTCCCCGGAAATGGGTAGGATTTTGCAAGGGCTTGCTGTAATATTGCCAAATTGAATTCATATTTTCCAGTTGTGCGCTCAGATAAACTTCAACGTAACATAATTCTGTTTTTACACTTATCATACGGTTGATATACACTAAAGTGGTAACGTTATATGATATTTTTCTTCTTCTTTCTTCAGATTTCACGAACTTTCAAACAAGACACAAAGTAAACTCAGCAATTTTTCAACTGTTCAGAGGTTTGCCTTGTGCTGGATTCCAGCCCTCTGAAAAATTTTGGTGTATTATTGTTTGATCAGAGCGGCGATAGCCCAGTGGTGTACTTACGTAATGGACTGCCGAGACGATGGTCTCGGTTTCGATCCCCAGTTACCCCGGGGTAACGTGTGCCCGGGCACACACCTCTGACTTTTCGAAGTTATGGGTGTATCAAAAATGTTAATTATCGCTCGCTTAATAATGTGCCCGGAAGATGGCAATAGACTCACCCCCAATTACATTGAGAACTAAACATAACTGGCGAAACGTGCGTGTGTAATACACCTCTGCCTACCCCTTCGGGGATAAAAGGCGTGAAGTTATGTTGTTTAATTAATATTGTGTAACTTTATTAGGACTTTAATTTAAACGAAGAACCGTGATTTTTTCCTCATCCTAGATCAGAACTGACTGTCTAGAAAAACTTAGCTGCGTTTCTTGGCCGAGCTTTTCTCACACAGAATTTTACCCTGTTCCCCGTCTGAAAACTTACGAGTCAAAGAAATAGTATATGCAAAGGTCGATAAATCGACTAACGACCGCTTGCACTATTCGATCTATCCATAAATTTGGTTGCTAGATATAGGTACATTTTGACATAACATAACATACCTACATAACTTCACGCCTTTTATCCCCAAAGGGGTAGGCAGAAGTGCATTAAACACCCACACTTCGCCAGTTATGTTTCGGTCCCAATGTAATAGGGGGCGAGCCTATTGCAATCTACCCGGCACATTATAAGCGAGCGATAATTTACATTTTAACGTACATATGTACATACATAGACTCACGCCTGTTTCCCGGAGGGGTAGGCAGAGACTACGGAACGCCATTTGCAACGATCCTGACATATCTCTCTTGCATTTCTTATGCATGCTCATCTGTTAAGGGTACTTCCAACCTGTCCTTTTTAGGGTTCCGTAGTCCACAAGGAACCCTTATAGTTTCGTCATGTCCGTCCGTCTGTCTGTCCGCAGCCTAGCTCAAAGACGCCTGGTGCTAGAAAGCTGATATTTGACATGAATATAGACATAAGATATTGCAACAAAACTGTAGAATAAAATTTAGGAAAATGTTTTTTTTTAAGGGTATCTCCCCTACATATAGGTATAGTGGGGTTGAATTTTTTTTTGGTTGAGTTCCCTATCATGTGGGGTATCATTGGATAAGTTTTAAAAAAAATATTATTAGTTTGCTCAAATCATTTTTCGATCAAGTGATTGGTTTGTCAAATATCAAGCTTTGAAGTGAAAAAAATTGTTAGACTCAAGTGTCCCCCCCCTCTGCCGGCTAAACCATTAATTTGGAAGAGGTGAAAAAAATCACAAATGTAGTACATATAACGAATTTAAAAGGAAAACTATCACGGCTAAGTAGATATCACTAGTTTACGAGTAATCGTCGGTTAACTTATAAATACCTATTTCTGTGAGTTTACATTGGGCGCGCTGGCTTAATCTTAAAGATATACGTACTTTGGTATGTAATGTACTACGGTACAACGTATGTATAGTAGTAGTATATCGTGGAATATAATATATTCTAATGTATTCTAATATATTCTAATATCTTTATGTTTACAATACATAACTGGATACATACCTAGTATTTTTCTAAACAAAACTTAGGTTCTTATAAAAGTGTTATTAAAATTATTTTTTCAGCAAAATAAACAGTCGGATTTGTTGTACATTAATACCCTTTGCAGCAAGTCATTATGGGCAACTACAGAACCCTACATTGCGCGTGGCCCGACACGCACTTGGCCGGTTTTATTTTTGGATGTCTCCAATCTGGTCAGAGATCCATGGTTTTGGTTGCTAGATATAGGTACATTTTGACATAAGTTTCATACAACATATTTCAAATAATATTTAGGTATTTCTAGAAGCCAAATGCAATGATACATCGAATATTGAAAGCGGCCGTAAATAAGGTGGCGAAAGTTCTGCAGTATAACGAATTAATAGAACATAAAGTGTGAAGGAGTCATAACTGCAAGTATCTATAAATATCTCAGTTTTATCGCGTGATTTCTACTGATCGTAAAAAAAACAATTTGCTACCGTGGACTTGCGATGTAAAGATGTATTAGTAGGGTTGACTGATGTAGAGAAATGCTAAGCATCGACTGAAAGGCTAAGTAGAATTATTCATTTGAAGTAAGACCGTGAATAGCTTAGTTGAAACTAATCCTGGACATTAAAAGATGAAAGAAACTGAAATGATAAAAATAAGTAATGACTCTGAATTTGTTTCGGCCATTCTTCTCAAGAAGACATATACAGACCTAGCTAGGTAAAGCCGGCATGATCTAGAAACGAGTTTTGACTTGCATAAGTTGTAAACAACCAAGATGTAGAAATGAATAGGTAAGTATGTCTTTATGAACATACGGTTTGTTCTCAACTCAGAATTCTTCTTTTCGTGGTGTCGTAGTTTTCAGACCGCCCAAAGGTCTCCGAAATGGCCTAACACTTCTTGTCGTGAGACAAACACCGAGACCGACAACGTTACGTGCCCGCCGTACCACAGTAGCGCTGACTGATGGCATTGCCACACGAGGTCCAAATGACGATCAAAATGGCAACCTGTCTGGACTTTAAAAGAATAAGATAATAGCAAATTTAGAGGAAAAGAAAAATAATGAAAGAAAAACAAAGTAAAGCACCGTGTTTTTTGCGGCGTTTGTTCATCCCTCCAGCGTCCTTTAGTCGCATTATGTCCAATTCACATATTGTCCAACCGTCCAATTCTCCATAGGTCCAGTTCGCAATTAGTCCAATTCGCAATTGGTCCAGTTCGCAATTGGTCCTGTTCGCAATTGGTCCAGTTTTCAATTAGTCCAATTCGCAATTGGGCCAATTCATAAATAATACAAATTTCAATATTTGGCAAATGATTTTACCTTAAATGAAGTGTTTCGTATAAGTAAATAAGACGCTTCAGTCTTTTAAGCCAAGTTGACGGAGCCCTGCATCGCAGGGCTCCTATTTTTGGGTACAGGGTCACAAGAAAAACTAACATAATTATTAATTGGACATTTTGAGCCCGCTGGACATTTTGCGAATTGGACATAATGCGACTAAAGCTCCAGCGCTACCCAGTTAGAACCTGGGGTCCTCTTTCTAGTCTAACCGGATTTGACTGCATATTAGCTTGGTCACAGAGCGACTACCTGTCTGACCTACGCAACCCAAAGCGATAGCTATAGTCCATGGTTTAGAATAGAGTTTATTCATAGGTACTGATTTCCTATAACGACTGTTAAAGATCTTCATTACAGCCGGGACCGACGGGTGAACATGCTCTCCAAGACACGAAGCAAGCGATAATTTACAATTCAATACGCACATAACTCCGAAAATAACGATTTTTACTCGTGTACGGGTTGTTATCAACAAAAAGGAATAGATATGCCTTAGTAAATAGGCAGCGATAGCCGAGTGTAGATACCAACAGACTGCCATGCAAAGGGTATCGGGTTCGAATCCACGGCGCGCACCAATGACTTTTCGGAGTTATGTGCGTATTAAATTGTTAATTTTCGCTCGTCCCGTGCCTCGGAGAGCACGTTAAGCCGTCGGTCCCGGTTGTCATGAAGATCTTTGACAGTCGTTACAGGGCGTCAGTACCTTCTAAATAAACTGATACTAGTCTAAACCATGGAATATCGCTATCCCTTCGGGTTGCGGAGGTCAGACAGGCAGTCGCTCTGTGCAAAAGCTAATATTCAGCGAAATCCGGTTAGACTAGTAAGAGGACCCCAGATTGAAACTGGGGTAACGCTAAGAGGATGAGGATGATGATGATGTCTGAGTAAATAGGAATAAATATGTCTGTATTATTTTTAAATTATATGACTACTGCATGTATAATGATTGTATTCGCGTGCCATATGGTTTTGACATACTCATTACACGTGTCATTTAGATATGGAATACTGCAATCAATATGAATTGTTCATTCTTTATCTAATGCCGCACAACTTACTAGGGACTTCGTCCATCCGGAGAGTCTGACAACCCTAACGTATCACCGTGTCAGTGTTGCCCGCCTCTAGCTTTCTTAATTAAATAACTCGAGTTTATGGAAAATAAAAGATAAAGTTTTAAGGACTTATCCCTTGTTATTTTATAGCAGCTATTTATAGAATGTAATTATTATTTTACTACAAAGTTATACAGGAAAATAGAAATACAATGACTAATAAAATTTTACAGTACATTTAAAGTTGAAGTGATGACAGTATTCAATGACTGACAGACTGCCTCTTTGGTCTCGCGGCATAAATGTGCGCGTGGGATTGGGAGGTCTCGGGTTTGATTCCCGGGTCGGGCAAAGTATTAATTCTCAGTAGCAGCACGGAGTCTGGTAATGTGCCCGGTACGGCAATAGGCTCGCCTCCTATTACGTGGGACCTAAAAATTCATGGCGAAATGTGGGTGTAATGATACACCTCTGCCTGTCCCTTCGGGGATACAGACGTGAGTCTATAAAAAAAAAAGTATTCAATGAAAGATCTAAACACTAATTGCATAAGGCTTATTTTTCTTAAATCCTATCTACATACCATCCATTATTTTTTATTTAATATACATTATACCATTTTCGACCTTTCCCAGAAATTATGATAGAAAGAAATAAAGAGCAGTCCTTTCCGAACCAAAATCGAACCCCAACCCTTTTATTCATATCCTAGCCACAGGCTTAGACAATTACCCAGTAATTAATTTAACAAGCAGTAATTATTATGTTCTATATAACCTAACATCTCACATACACATAACTCACAACACATAAATTAACCGCATACCAATACGGACGCTTCAAAGACAGTCATGGTCCTATACATGTGCATAAATACTTGTATGTAGGTATATTTGGTACTAAATCATACTAAATTGCTGTAACAATGTGCCCTGATTATTCCGTCATTACAGCCATAATAGGATGGTCTGAACCAGATATTGCTTACTGACGAATACGCCAAATGCCGATACATATTCGAATTTATATCCATATATGTACATACATACATGTATTATGAATCTATCGTGCTTTATGTATATGAATGTACTATATGCTTTTATTCTATGTCAAATAGATGTGATTTTTAAGAATATGTAATAAGCCTTATTACATAAGACAGAACATTTTTAGTGTTACTTAATGATGTGCCCAGTGGATGGCAATAGGCTCGCTCCCTATTACATTGGGACCGAAACATAACTGGCGAAGTGTGGGTGTGTAATACACCTCTTACTACCCCTTCGGGGATAAAAGGCGTGATATTATGTTATTTTTAGTGTTACTTAAAATGTAGTTAGTTTCCTTTCATCATCTATATATCTATCAGACTCTCTTTACGGCACGCCACTGAGCCCGATTTTCGTGTCCGATTTTCGTCTTCGTGTCCAGTTCGTCTCTAGTTTCTTTTACACAGGCTATTTTATTGTTAGTTTTATGAATACATATTGGAACCAGATTGTGTCAGAACCAGTATTATGCATCGATATACTAGTAAAACTAGTATGTCTATAGTATTATGAGATTTATCTCTTGTTTGAATTACAATATATTTATATTACATACTTGAAATGGCGATAAACATATCTTAGAACGTACATAAGGACGTACATCCATTTGCAGAGCGACAGTTCATTCAATTATATAAATACCATATAAATGTTTAGATAAAAAGCATATGGATATTCGTAAATACATTAAAATTTATGAGAAACAGAAAAATATATTAAAAATGCTGTGCAAATGACACTGAATATTTATCTATCTTAATTTGTATATCAATGATGTTAATGTTAAAATGTTATGAATATATACATACCTACCTATTTACTATTTTTTTTTTCTTTTTTGTTACAGGTATGTACGCCCAAGTATATTTTGCTTCTGTTTATGTAAGTTTACAACACTTAGATTCAATATTTATAATGAATTTTCTTCCCTACTTAAACCATCGCTAATTTTGTTACTTCAAAACAGCCTCGGAGACGAACTATCGCAGTTACGGTAACCGCAGTTAGAGATATTTAATTTTTTTTTATAGACTCACGCCTGTATCCCCGAATGGGTAGGCAGAGGTGTAATATTACACCCATATTTCGCCACGAATTTTAGGTCCCACGTAATAGGGGGCGAGCCTATTGCCGTACCGGGCACAATACCAGACTCCGTGCTGCTACTGAGAATTTCCGAACCGAAAATCCCAATAACACTTTGCCCGACCCGGGAATCGAACCCGAGACCTCTCAATCCCACGCGCACATTTATGCCGCGAGACCAACGAGGCAGTCAATTAATGAATAAATAATAATATTCGACCAACACCATCTAGTCCTTTACAAATTAAGCAGCACTGTACCACAGTCTAATAATATCTCTTTATACTGACTGTGCTAGTACTATGAGTACTATACAATGGAAAACTTACATACATATATGTGAACTAACTGAAACCCCATATTGTACCAATCATTACGAGCATTTGTTACTTTGGTACCATACCTAGGAAATTACATGTTTGAGGCTCAAAGATACTATGAGACTTGTGAAATTAGGTACAAAATAGATGCATTTACCCCCCCAACTTGTTCTATAGATGACCTATGCACCCATGGATTAGTAGGATTTTCGAAAATTGCACGCGTGCACTTTTAATTGCGGATAAAAAAATATGTCTCATTAAAAAAAAATCGTTTCCCAGGTTTTCTTTTTGCTTAGTATGACTTGGCATGATGTCCAAAACGAGTAGAGTTCGGCTTGGTGATAGGTCTTGTGACACCCTGTATATAGAAATACCCAGACCAAGAAACATCCAGTTTCACGCACACAAATGCTGAGCGGGAATCGAACCCACTAACTTTGGCGTGGCAGTCGTAGTCGGTTACACTTATTATTTCATAGAATATGTTATGATAATAGTAAATTACAATCTCTACCATTACACAAAACTAGAAAATGATTTTCTTAATGAGTTTTACTTGAAACAGTTCAGCTGCATTTAATTCAAGATAGGTAGTAAAATATAAATCCATATATTTATAACAGGTTGCTTACATCACAATATCTCAGGACCTATTATACCAATATTAACTCAAAATATCCTAAACCTTCCTCAGGCATCACAGTGTCTATTGGAGAAAAGCGTATGAAAATCCGCTAGGTAGTTTTTGCGTTTATCTGCCTGACATAAAAGGGCACTTCATTTTTAAATAAGTAAAGCTAAATATAGAAAAACAATAGTGCCACCAAAATATAACGGTAATACTTAGTATGAGGTGTCAATCATCCGTTATCCCTGTTTGCATTTTTCATTGTGGCGGAATATTTTGCGTCAAAGTGCGTTGCTATGCGATATTGTAAAGGTACCTGCATTTATTTGTGCTTAGGTATATTGTGACGTTATATTTATTTATTTATAGACTCACGCCTGTATCCCCGAAGGGGTAGGCAGAGGTGTAATATTACACCCACATTTCGCCATGAATTTTTAGGTCCCACGTATTGTGACGTTATATTTAATAATATACAGGATGTCACAAGACCCATCACCAAGCCGAAGTTTACTCATTTTGGATATAACGCCAAGTCATACTAAGCAAAAATAAAACTTGGAAAATGATTATTTTTTCAAATAAACACATTTTTTAAGCCGCAGTTAAGAGTGAGCATTTTTCGAAATACCTTCTTATCCATGGGTGCATAGGAGTCATAGGAAATCCATAGAACAGGTTGGCGGTATAATTGCAAAGATTTTGTACTTAATTACAAAAATTTTATAGTAACTTTGAGCCTCAATATCTCCTGAACCAGTAATTTCCCAGGTATGGTGCCGAAGTAAAAAATATTTGTAATGATTGGTACAATATGGGGTTTCAGTTTTCGTTAAGGGTCTTTTTACACCCTGTAGACTTACTACTCGCGGCCTCACCCGCGTGGGTGAGGGTTATTGGGAGTAAAGGTAGCATGTGCTAGGGTCGACACTAAATGTAGGATGTGCTACTCTGAAGTATAAGCGATTTTACTGCAAGTTTTATCAAAATCGTTACAGTAGTTGCGTGACACAGAAACAAACATCCATAATAAAATTTCGTTTTTAGTATTAGGCCTATATTTATGTACGTAAGGGGCAAATTAATCACGTAGTTATTTTAAAATAAAGGTGAATACCTTCGCCGCTTAGACCGATCTCGTGACCAGGCCCTAAGTTCTATTTGGCACGACGACGGCGACGTTTGTCGTGGATATTTTTGATCATATATCGTAAATGGGCCCACAATACCCGGTACAGGGTTAGTTGGTGAGGCGGTCGCTTAAACCACTACATCACTCCTGTGGTCCGAATTGATTTCGAGCTTTCCGGTGACGACCTGTTTGGAGTCACCCCCGATATCGGGTGGAACCCAGAGTACCACCCTCTATGTACTTTTATTACCGAAATTTTAGACTTCATCTCCATGCAACATAAACGCTTTTAATAGACTAACGAAATACGCAATTTAGTTTTATCACCTCTTAGCACATATCAAACTTTGTATAGCTTCCAAGCTTCCATACATTGTTGTTACAATATCAACCATCTGGTGACGAATGAATAAACGGTTTACGATGCACGTTGCTCGGCGTTTTGCGAACTCATGACGCGTTTTACTGCACCAATCGGTGAGTGATTGGCTATGGTTGCACGTCTCTTCGACCGGGTTTAAGAGCCCTTCATGCTGGCGAAAGCGTCGCGCATACGTTGACAAACGCTGGTGTGTACGGGCTCTTAGTAAGGGTTTGGTGATGGCCGCCTGAAGTTCCCGCGCTCAGTTTGAAATTAGAACGCAACGAATTAATTTTTAAATTTGAAGGTATGTACTTGAGGTTGTACCTAATACTGTAATTTCTTTATCATCATCATCCTCGCGTTACTCTGGTTACATGCAAGCTTTCGCTTTTAAAGTCTGCAGTATGCTTTTTAAACTAGACTACCACACCACAACCCAAAGGGATAGAAACAATCCATGGCTTAGATCAGGGTTACTAGGTAAGTCAGTCGTTATGGGGAGTTTGTTGCCTTAAATATTAAACGCAACTAACTCCCCATAACGACTGACAACTTAGGTATAATATACTTACCCTAAATAGGTATACATCCAATATCATCATCATACGCCTTTAACAGTCCACTGCTAGACTAGGCCTCTCCTTTAAAAGGAGGAATTGGCCTACTATACCACGCTGGCCAAACGGGTTGGTATAGGGTTTGTATCAAGTTTTCCTTCTCTTACAGTGCTGTTCTCTGCATAATATGCTCCCTCTGTCGGCTCTTACGACACCCATGGGATGATATGGGGTGGTGACATTCCGTATTCTTAATCGGTCACCACACGGACAATTAACCGGATCAATTAACCCTGTGTTGAATAAACTGCATCTACACATTCGAGAATCGAACCGTCGATATAAAATGACTACTGAATTCTATCAGCGTTACATATACACATTAGCAGTGACAAATCGACGCACAGTAAAAATGTTATTGATAGCACGACCGTGCCCGCCTTTACAAGATCACCAAATTGCTTCCTTAAACGCATACGTGTTCTCCTTAAGATAAATGAGAGGAGAAACAATCATGGTTGGAGAAAAAACAATGTTGGTAGATATTCTATCGGTTTCTGCCAAATTGGGATATTTGTAACTGCTAAAACATCATTATCTTAATATATAAAATCCTTGCGTTACTGACTGACTGACAGACACGCTACAGTCGAAACTGTTGGGTGCAGGCAGCTGAAATTTGGCATGTATGTTCCTCGAAGACCGTAGAAGTGCACTAAGAAGGGATTTCCCGAAATTCCTACGGGATCGGCCAAAACGGGTAAATTAAAAAAAAATGCAGGCGTAGCTGCGGGCGTCATCTAGTACCTAATATAATTTGTTAATCGGTGAAGAAAATATCGTAAGGCATCCTGAATGTCTGAGTGTTCTCTAAAATGTTCTCGGAAGATATGATTGTGAAGTTTGCCAACTCGCATTTGGCCCAGAGGCCAAAGCAGTGGGACAGGTTATAAACAAAGCTGATTATCTTATATTATCTTATACTTACTAATATATAAAGCTGAAGAGTTTGATTGATTGTTTGTTTGTTTGGTTGAACGCGCTAATCTCAGGAACTACTAGACCGATTTTAAAAATTATTTCAGTGTTAGATAGCCCATTTATCGAGGAAGGCTATACGCTATATAACATCACGCTATGAACCACGGGAGCGGAGCAGTAGCCGTAAATAACGCGGGTGTAACCGCGAGTTCATCTAGTGATGAATAAAAGGGTCCGCAGGTAATAAATTTAAACAAAGTTTTTGCATCAGCCGTGGTGATGTCTTTTAGTCAATCAGTAATCCCGTGACTTTGATAGCATTAATTTGGAATAGAACTCACTACAGACGACACACTAGCAATTTAGCAGTAGCGTAATAGGTAACCTACCGCTGCTTCTGTATCAACCGTTACTATTATACGGGGCTCCCGTGGTACAGGGCGGCCCGATCATAGCAAAACATTTTGAAAACTTTTACCCTTTGTTTCGGGCCAAAACAAATTCTGAAACTGTTACTGCTCATAATCCATAGCGCCAAGTTCAGCTTCAGTTTCATGACAAAAATATATCTTATTTACTCACAAACAAAATGACAACTACATAATACCAAATATGGAACCTTTTGAAAAGTATCCTCTTATCAATTAGTCCAACACCTCACCAAACAAACAATTTTCTGTCACAAAATTGACGCCATTTTTTAAAAAGAAACTTTATCCTTGTTAGAGAGATTTTCCCTCAATGTCCTAGGGTTTGTTGACGCAAGCATTACTTGTGCAAACGTGTCGGGGACATTTTTTATTTAGGCTGGCAACACAAAACCCGGCACTATGACACCATGAGTGTGACACTATTGTGGGTTTTTACGTAACTTAATTCGCCAGTTTCGGGGAAATATTGGGTGGTGTTCGTTTGTTTTTTGATGTTTTTGTTCGATAAGTTCTAATATTTTCATATTTTTTAATTAAATTGATACTAACTTTTAACCCCTTGTATGCCGGAACGCAGATCTACGCGAGACACAATAGCTTTTTAATTGTGTCTGGCATTCCGGCATACAAGAGGTTAAACTTTCGTGGTTTGTAAAAAAATTCAATACAATTTCAATCTAGTAGGTAAGTTAATTTTAAAAAGTTTATAAGAACGAAGTAGATCTTATGAGGTAAATAATAAAATCATCAATTCATCACCAAGTATGGTTACACAATATAATTATGATAATTATAAACCACTTTAAATAAATCTATTGTTTTTGCACTTCAACTAACTTTCGAGCATAATTTTTAGTAAGTACGCTTTTAACCTTTAAATAAATATTTTGTTCCATCTATGAGAGAAAATAAAATCTTAAAACAAATATAGATATCTGAATAAAATATTTAAAAGGGTACTTTACCAAGCATTTGATATAAATATTTCTTCGCTCTATTTTACATAGAGATAAATGTTTTTCTTATTAATGGGTAGCCATTTTGTTGTTACAAACAATTATTTATTTTTATCTCACTTTATCAATGGAAGACTGCCTCCGTGGTCCAGTGGATAGCGTATGCCGATCGGAGGTCCCGGGTTCGATTCCCCGGTCGGGCAAAAGTTTAACTGGGATTTTCCGAATTCTCAGTAGCAGCACGGAGACTGGTGATGTGCCCGGTAACGGCAATAGGCTCGCCCCCTATTTCGTGAAACCTAAAAATTCATGGCGAAATGTGGGCGTAATGTTACACCTCTTCATACCCCTTCGGGGATACAGCCGTGAGTCTATAAATAAAATGAATAAATTATCAATGGAAAGGGATAAAGAGTTTTTCATCGGAGCCTGTTTGTATAGTCATACAAGCAACTTCTCCATCAACTTCAAAATTTAGTACCCTTTGTTAGAGATAAACTGGCATATGTTGAAAGCAGCGATAGCTTAGTGGAGAAACCCATTGAGTGCCATGCTGAAGGTCTCGGGTTCAATCTTAAGGTAGGTACCACTGACTTTGCAATATGATGTGTATTTTTTTAAATAATAATATTCTACCATTTACACACATCACCATCTAGTCCCAAGTCCCAAACTAACTAGAGCTTGTACTATGGGTACTAGATAATGGATAAACATACATATATACTTTTTTTTTTGTATATATATAATACTTACATATTATACATAGAAACACCCAGACCATCCATGTTCACGCACACAAATGTTTCACTTGAGCGGGAATCGAACCCGCAACCTTCGGCGTAGCAGTCGCATTCACTCCCGCTGCGCCAACCGGTCGTCGTCGTCGTATTAAATTGTTTATTATCGCTTACTCCGCCTCACGTTAAGCTATCGGTCTCACCTGCCAAGAAAATCTTTAACAGTCATTGTCGGTACTCTCCAACATACTGTCACTGGTCTAAGCCATCGAATATTTCTATCACTTTGGGTCGCAGAGGTCGGACGGTAGTCGCTCTGTGAAGAAGCTCATATTCAGTCTAATCTGGGAGGCGATTCATAATCTTTTGATATCTCATTTGACATTCGATTCCGTTAATTGTCGAACGGACTACCTCTTTTTTTGTCAAAACTATCGCATTTCCTATCAATTTTATGCATTCAGTATGAAGTAAATTAATAAATAAACCGAATTCAATGAATATTTGTTCAAAATATCTCTGAGGACAATAATTTGACATATCGTACGATTACTTGTCGTGACATTCTGAATCGGCCTGCTGGTAAGACTAGAAAGCGGACCCCGGTCTCCAAGACGAAAGGCCTGTATGCGACCGGGACTCTAGTGCGATGATGATAAAACATTATCGACTTCGAGGTTGCGGCCACTTAATTCCCTACATCATTCGTGTATCAAATGTTTACATAGATCGCTAAAGGATGCCCGCAGTTACTCCCGACTTCTCGAGGGAATTTCAGGAAATCCTTCTTAGAGCCCCTTATGGTCCCCAAGGAACATACATGCAAAATGTGAGCTTCCTGCGCCCAATAGTTTTGGCTGTGCGTTGGCTGTCAGTCAGTTAGTATCGCAAGAATTTTATATATACAGACTAGACGAGCCCGCGGTTACTCCCGCGTTATTTAAGGCTACTGCTCCGCTCCCGTGGATCATAGCGTGATGTTAAATAGCCTATAGCCTTCCTCGATAAATGGGCTATCTAACACTGAAAGAATTTTTCTAATCAGACCAGTATTTTCTGAGATGAGCGCGTTCAAGCAAACAAACAAACTCTTCAGCTTTAGATATTAGTATGAGATATTATATAAAACTTCAGAAAGAATAAAGTGACATTGTAGCTGTACTTTTTTACACGCCGAGCGCATATTGGCAATTTCCTTACACAAAATATTATCAACACTCAATCTCGAAATAAATTGAAGCGATGTGACGCTTGCGTTTGTTCTATTTATCGTTTAATATAACGGCTATTGTTATTCTCAGCATATACTGAGTTTGCTTTTAAAGAAAACTGACAGGTTCTCATATATTTGACTTGGCTTGTTTCACTGCTGTCTAATAAATCGTGTTAACTTAATTTGTCTAACGCTTATACATTGGGTTGCAATTTTGACTGCCTCCGTGGTCCAGTGGATAACGTATGCGACTGCTGAACGGAGGTCCCGGGTTCGATTCCCGGGTCGGGCAAAAGTGTTACTGAATTTTAAGAATAATCAGTAGCAGCCCGGAGTCTGGTGATGTGCCCGGTAACGGCAATAGGCTCGCCTATTACATGGGACCTAAAAATTCATGGCGAAATGTCCGTGTAATATTTACACCTCAGCCTGCCCCTTCGGGGATAGAGGCGTGAGACTATAAATAAATAAAATAAATAAATAACATTTTAAAGTTACCTGGCAGATAAGCCCAACTCAGAGGTGGTTAATCTCTTATGCCCTATATCTCTTATTTCAATGTGTCTGACATAAAGGCGGCTCTGAAAAGTAGGATAGTCGGTATCTTTCTACACTTGGTCATCATCATCATAATCATCACTGGCCTAACGTTATCCCAGGTGCATCCAAGACCTACACGCCTCGGAGCCCGGGTTCTGGGCACTGGTCTAGCCCGGTTTTTTTTTATGTTATCAGGCGGCAAACGAGCAGACGGATTGCCTGATGGTAAGCAATTACCGCCGCCCATGGACACAAGCAACACCACAGGAGTCACAAGTGCGTTGCCGCCCCTTGAGGTTGGGAAAAGGGATAGGATGAGGAGTGGGATGAGGGAGAAGGAATAGGGGATAAGGCCTCCGGCTTCTATCTTCTTTTGTATCTTAAGTGAATATAATATGTTACTTCTATATCTCTGCTTATTTTTTCATCCTATAGGTAAAGTGGTGTATGACGCTCGGGCTACACTACCGGGATATGCCAACAATTATTGCCATAATTTCAACAACGCCTAGGTGTAACCGCGATTTATGGCCATAATTTTACAATGCCAATCAATATGGCATATGCCGGTAGGCAATAGCTCCGGCGGCGGTCTTTTTCGCACATCAAAGAAGATTACCGCAGTAATTATTGCGTTTGTGGCCACACTACCGTTTGTTCAGTGTGCAACACGAGTTCGACGACGACGCACGTATCTACACTATCTACCGATATGGAGTGGTCAAATGAAAAAGCGCTCGAATTTTTGGAGTTATTGCAATCCGAACCGTCTCTCTAGGATACCCGACAGAAAGCTAAAAATTTAAAAGATTCATGTTAAAATAATTGGCACTCATAAAATACCAAACAGCTGCAGCTTCATCCGCCATCTTGAAAAATGATATTTTTACCGCCTAGTTCATTGGCATATCTCGGTAAACTCTAGTGTAACCACACGACTTCACGCAGTAATTTAACGGTAATTTATTGCCATAATTATGGCGGTAACAGCCCGGTAGACGGTAAGGTAGTGTGGCCCGAGCATTAGGCACGTGTCTAATTTCCTCAAAACACGAAACAAATTCACCCTTCAGTTTTGCCGATCATTATAGAATTTCAAAATAATGAACTGAATTTTAATCCATCGAGAAAGTAAAACCCTTATAATTTATTATCCGTAATAATTAATTATCTCTTACATATTTTTTGGGCGGATAATTACCAAAATTTTCTGTGTAATCCATTGTCGTTTTTCGGACAACCCTAATCCTAGTAATGAATTATCGCGATAAAAACTTCACGTAACAAATGAAATTAATACGTAACAAACCATTAAGTAGAACGGTATAAGGTTATTTATTGTAGCTAAACAGTTACGGTGTCACCTAAGTTTTAGTAATACACCACACCCACTGCTGCAAGTGAAATGAAAAACGAGGTCTACAGGAAACAGGAATATAATAGCTTAGCCTGGGAACATCAAAACATCAACGTAATTCTTATCCATACTCAGGGGCGTCGCGGCCAGCCGATTGCCTAGAGGGGGGCAAAGTCACCAGCCGTTGGCTGGGGGGGGGAGTCAAGTTGATATAGAAAATAGGAAAAGTACTGAGAAAAAAAACAATTGTAGGGGTTTTTGATTCTCTAGGGTGGACAGCTGCCCCCTCTCCCCCCCCCCCCTTGGCGACGCCCTTATCCATACTAATGAAATGTTATAAATGCAAAAGTGTGATTATTAGTCCTTCTTTCATGTCGCAACGAATCGTTGCTTTGGTATGATATTTATGTGGAGATAGTAAAAAGGCTGTAGAGCGACATAGGCTACTTTTTACCACAATAACTAACTCTCCGTGGGTGGGGCCGCGGACGAAGTCTTATTGGAAAAATACTTAGTCTTACGCCTTTTATCCCCGAAGGGGTAGGCAGAGGTGTAATGTTAGACCCACATTTCGCCATGAATTTTTGGTCCCAAGTAAGAGGAGGTGAGCCTATTGACGTCGCATACGCTATCCACTGGACCACGGAGACAGTCTTATGGCGAACGCAAACTTATCCGAGCCGAACGCGTCGAACGAGTCGAACGAAACGAATTTTAGAATTCTTTATATGAAATCTCATGAAACCTCGCACACTTGTCCGCGTCGAATCGTCCGAATCTGGAAGAACCTCAGAAATCCTAGAAGAATTCGAATGACGTCATCAGATTCGGCGCGGTTAGTGCGGTCGACTCGACCGATGCGCTCGCATTCTATCAGTGGGTATGACAGAGCAACGCGCGAGTACTATTTCCGCATTGTGTTTCTTCATCTTCCATTAATAAAGCACTGACAAAAAAACTTCGTCAAGATTCATCATAATTCACATGTAATAACAGTGCGATAGGCGTAAAGGAAATGGAAACCATTTTTTCGATGCGCTCGATTCTTTCGGCGCGGTCGATTCTTGCTAATGTGCGAGGCCTCCTTGAATTCGATTCGTTCGACGCGATCGGCTCGGATAAGTGTGCGTTCACCTTAAGGAAATAAATACTTACTTGCCCTCGTATCACCGATCTTGTAAAATACAGCAGATAGCTCACTGTATGACTCATAACTAATCTGTCAATTTCTTTTTCGTCTTTCAGCCGCTGTCGACTACTTTTGTAGTGTACGCCTCCTTCAACCTTCTCCATTCCCGTTTATGCTTTGCACTTTGTATCCGATAATAAAAAAGTAAAAAAGTACCAGTCAACTGTTGTGTGTCTTCGATGTTTTTAATTATATTCTGCCGTATTAATAGATAAAACCAAAACCACTAATATCAATAATCCACATTAATTACTAACATATAACATATCTACCCTTCGAGACATCACGACAAATCCCAAAAAATGTAGCCATACAACTATTTGTCACCCTATTATTTCAAAAGGATTTACTATATAAAAGGTATTGGTTTTCCCACTCGGCTCAGTGGTAATAGGCACAAGACAATGTCATCTAGCTACTTCAAGTGAGTGTATTGTCCGTCTATAATTTCCCATAGACAGTAGCTATTGAGGCACAAAAGCTAAAGTGAATTTTAATTCAGCCTGCTGTATTACTTGAGTGGAAAATCCATTGTTAAGGACCATGTACATTGTACTAAGTCTGGTGAAGAAAAGTCTTAGCAGAGAAAATTATTTGGTTACGTTGTCGTCAAGTTTTAATAACTTTATTCATTTTTTACTTGTAACTATTTTGTACAACTAGCATTCCAATTAATGCATAATACTCTTAGCATTAGTCTATTGTACCTTCTGCCATGTAAAATAAAGTATTGAAAGGTTTTGGCTACCGCTTGTGTAGTGTAAATGTTTAAGTTCATTGTAATGCCAGAAGCAATACATTCTACAAGCAATATTTCCATTATTTTTATAAGAGATTGTGCAAATTCGCACAACGAATACAAGAACAGCCGGACTGAGAACAAATTAAGTCTAAATTTGTACAAAGTTTTGTATCGAACTTCCGACAACGACACACTGCTAAATGGCGACACAACCGCTTAAAACCTTAAACTAATTTTTAACCAGTATTTCAATCATTTCTTCGCTTTCTTTGTGTTTCACCGTACAGTGTACAAGCTCTCTTAAACATGTAAGTAAATCGAATGATAGGGAGGCCACCCCTTCAGCCGCCGCACGATCGATCATTACACATTTTGCATTTTATTATTTACGAACACTTTGCAGTTGCCGTTCCTGTTATTTATTCGTGAAATCTACCGTACTTCGATATGCCACGTATTGATTTTCTTGTTGTGTCTTGCGAATAGAGCAGGTTGAGGTATATTGAATGCAAAAGTTAGCATGCCTTTCTTATATTTGTCTGTTTCATTGTCATCGTCCTTGTTTATAGTCTGTCCAACTGCTGGTCATTTTTCGTTACGAGAAGGTATAATCTGTCCCACTGCTGGGCTCTGGTCTCTTCTCATTATGAGTTAAGTTAGTAACTGGCCAAGCTATTTTTTTTTTATGGTGATAGGCGGCAAACGAGCAGACGGATTGCCTGATGGTAAGCAATTACCGCCGCCCATGGACACAAGCAACACCATAGGAGTCACAAGTGAGTTGCCGCCCCTTTGGGTTGGGAAAAGGGATAGGATGAGGAGTGGGATGAGGGAGAAGGAATAGGGGATAGGGCCTCCGGCACTCTCACTCACCGAACGAAACGCAACAGTTTAGGTACTGTTACTTTACGTCGATTTTCTGTGAGAGGGTAGTACTTCCCCGGTCGAGCCAGCCCATTCATGCTGAAATCAGCAAGGCTCTACTTGTATTGCCATTTTCATATTTTGCTCAGCAGTTTATTCGTAATTTTGTAAAACATCTTAAATCTTCTCATGAAACTTTTACTTTAGACAGCTCCCGCGTTATATAATTATATCTATAAAGTGACGGTTTGAAAAATTCAATAGAATCAATTCAGCCATTTTGCATAACTAAGTAAAAATAATCGAACCATTGAACATACCTACCAACTTTATCATTTATAACGTTAGTAAGATATCAGCAGAAAAGACGCGCGTTAGTATTGAAAATTTTCATATTAAATAACATTTCTAGAACGTAGAATATAAATATGAATCCTGAGTAAACATGGTAAATATAAATCAAATTGTGCTACCTACATTTTCATTTGGAATGAATAGAATTTTATCATGCCGGGAATCGGGATTGAACGATGTTGTAGAAAATCTTTACTACATTTTTGCATGAGTCTTCGGAGAGCCAGCATATATTCAAATATACTAATCTTGATATATCTGTCGCGAGCTTGCGCTACTGGCATTTCGCTAGTAATAATATATCTTATAACTTTTTGAATTATTAGATTATTATATTTATGGTGATATTACGTGTGGTGAGTGTAAGAATACAGTATCACTATACCATTTCATTCAGTGGGTGTTCAAGCGACTAAGGAAAATAAACGAAGCAATAGTTATTTGTGCAACAAGAGGACAATGTTTCGAGTACTGATTTTGAGTCCTGAGCAAGCGAAGGATTCTATGATTGATTCACGAGCGTAGCGAGTGATTCAAAGTTATAATCCTGAGCGTAGTGAGGGACTCAACAGCACGAGATGCAAAAACCTTTACTCTCGTGGAGCACACATAACTTTTCACCTCATCAATGAGATATAATTTAACACGTTACGCTATAGGCTATCAGCATTAGCGACATTTTTATGCCCGCTATTTTTTTAAACCCTGTTTTGATACCGCGTTTATTTTTCAAATGTATCATTGTTGAAATTCCAAATAAAAATGTATTGGTTAAATACCAATTTTATACTATTAATTAGAGTTATTTTTATTACAAGCCAAAAAAAAAATAATGAAACATATAAACAATAACATTAAAAAAAGGTAATTTCTTTATTACAAACATCTTTAAATTTTAGGGCAATACACGTTTCCGAACGTGTTTTCTTTGAGGTCAAATTCCAAAATCGAATTTAGAGAGGTATTTTAATTCACTCGCTTTTTTATATGCATGTGAAAGAGACAGAGCACAGTAAAATTCGAATGTTTCAAATCCGTGGCTGAACAATGTCAATTCGTGGCATTGAATATTGAAAAATTAAAAAGCTACTTTGACTCACGCTCGAATCAAAATCGCGTTTTGTTCACTGTTGTCTCGCAGCAAAAGCGGCATGTTTGAGCTGCTGACGTGAAAATAGTATTTTGTGGATGAGACGGAAAACTCGACACCGAACCTTATGTTATGACGACCTTACCGACCTTATGACGACCGGTTGGCGCAGCGGGCTAGATTCCCGCTCAAGTCAATCATTTGTGTGTATGAACATGGATGTTTTGTCTTGGTCTGAGTGTTTCTATGTATAATATGTATCTATGTATTTACAAAAAAATATATATGTATGTTTATCCATTATCTAGTACCCATAGTACAAGCTCTGCTTAGTTTGGGACTAGATGGTGTTGTGTGAATGTGATAGAATATTATTATTATTATTATCATGTCACCCCGTCTGGTCACTGTGGTATAGTCAGCCAAATCCTACTACTGCCACATAATGTTATTGCGACACAATTTAGAAGATGGCTATGTCCAGAAGATGATGGTTTTATGATAGTTTATGATCTGATGTACTGGTTTCCTCACGATGTTTTTTCCTCACCACACGCATGTGCTTTAATTCCATACCTTCAAGCTTAATTTTTTTTTGTTTAGTTGAGTTGCGTTTCGACTTGAAGGTACCTTAAGTTATGCATCTTTAAAAACCTTGAAGACTTGAACCTGATACCCATTGCATGGCAGTCTGTCGGCATCTCTCCAAGGCTATCGCCGCCTGTTCTGCGTTTTACATTAAATTAATGGTTAACAGTCGCATATACTTTACGCACAGGGCCGAACCGTCCCTATGTGCCTGTGCGCGGCGCACACAGGCGCCAGGGTGACAGGGGCGCCGCGCGCCGAGATATGCGTTAATAGGCGCTTCAGAGATTTCGCACACAGGCGCAGTGGCGTAGGAAGGGGCGCCGGCGTTGGCGGTCGGCACCGAGTGCCACCCATCCAAAAAAAGGTCATCCGCCAACTTGCATTTTGGCCGCGCTGGATTGCCGCGCTGGATTGGGTCGGCATCGCCCTGTTTACGCGCTTCGGAACACAAATATAGCTCAAAAACATATGTTAGCCAAAAACAACTAATCTTGATTTACGTACAGATCTAAATTGGAGTGCAGCATACGCCAAGAACAAAATTGCGATAGTCAATAACGTCAACTGTGAACGGGGTGAGCACCGTAGTGTTTATGTTAATAATTTGGCAGGCAGAGCCGCGTGCTATGCCAGTACGTGTGATTTTATCTGACTGTGTGTCACACCGATACGAACGGTGCTGTAACTAACTTTTTATTGGCACGGTGTGAGTGAGAACAGCGCGTATGAAAAATGGTATGCGAGATAATTAGGTCAATTTTGCGTTTCTCAAAAGTCTGTGCCCTGTGCCTGGACACTCATAAGGCACTCTAGTTATGGCACTGGATACCAATACTTCTTAGACTTGATTTCAATTTGTTCATAATATAAATGTAGCTGTGCACAGACGATGTGTGTCCTCAGTCGATGGGACATTTACTTACGTGTCCTGCGGGGCACGGGCATAGGCCCGGAGTCGTGTACTCTTGACGACCTGTATGTCGTAAGGCCAAATGCCTTTAGAGTGGCCGAGTTTTGAGCCAAATCTATTTAAATTATTTTCATCGTCAAGATAAGTAAGTCAGTAATTTATTCATGACTGGGCTCCGCCCGCGAGTGTCGGTTGTCGTGTCAAGAGGTAGGCTAGCTACGAGATCGAAGCTGACCGCAACTGCATTCGACGTGTCGCCGCGACTCTGCTAATTTCGTAACACGATCTTGGCGAACAGAACGTTCGCCTATCGATAGGCCACACTTCGGTGTGACACACCCCCTGTCTCGGTTTCTACGTGTCACGGCGTACCTCAGCCTGTTATTTTTATTGCGCTGTTCGCTCCTTGGCACATGTTGTCACATGAAGGAAAATATTATCTCTCCGTCGGTCGATACGCGGTGCCTATTGTGCACAAACGAGACGCTAGATAAGGAAATGGGAGGAATAAGACATGGTGCGTTTAGAGCGTTTTGTTTGGAGAATATCTATGTACCTATGAGGCAGCGATAGCCGAGTGGAGATACCAACAGACTGCCATGCACAGGGTATCGGGTTCGAATCCACGGCGCGCACCGATGACTTTTCGGAGTTATGTGCGTATTGAATCATTTTAATTATCGCTTGTCCCGTGCCTCGGCGAGCACGTTAAGCCGTCGGTCCCGTATGTCATGAAGATCTTTGACGGTCGTTACAGGGCGTTAGTACCTTCTGAAACCTAAATAAACTTTCACTAGTCTAAACCATGGAATATCGCTATCCCTTCGGGTTGCGGAGGTTAGACAGGCAGTCGCTCTGTGGAAAAGCTAATATTCAGCCAAATCCGGTTAGAGTAGTAAGCGGACCCCAGATTGAAACTGGAATAACACTAAGAGGATGAATATCTATGTACCTATGTTTCTAAATTGGTTGTGACGGTTTCTTTCGCAGTGGTCAATTAGTTTGACAGTACTGTGTCTTTCTTTTTAAATGATAGCCTTTTTATGTTGAAAGTCGATATACTAATGTCCTAGAAAACTTACGTACAGTTTCTGATCTCAAACCAAACAGAGCTTGTACTATGGTAACCAGTTAACTAATAAAGATATGTACTTCAATACATTAGGTATTATACAGAAATTACTCAGTTATATAGAATTACAAATATACAAAGAAAGTCAGTATCTAGAAATTTTCCTTACAAATATTTTTTATACATTTTCAGATAATATATTTTAAACTTGAAAACTTAATATGTTAAAATCTATCCAATATCCTAAACGCAATTACTTAAACCACAATTGCTTAAAATATGACCCGTCAAATTTAATATTCGATAGTGACAGATTGAAATTGCATAATGCATGTATTTGGGCACTCCGGTAACCCTCTCCCTCTTCACTTTATTATATTACAATGAGCAGCTGATGTCTGCTTTAACTCACAAATAAGCGAAATTCGATCGAAGATAAACTCAAGAGGAGTTTCATATCTTGCGCACCTACTTTTATAATAATAATATCGATGTAGTTAGAATCTATTCTACTGTATTAATAAATTGGAAATCTCGGCTATTTTGGTTCTTTTTATAAAACTAGAGGACGCCAGCAGCTACGCCTGCATTTTTTTTTAAATTTACCCGTTTTGGCCGATCCCGTGGGAATTTCGGGAAATCCCTTCTTAGTGCACCCCTACGGTCCCCAAGGAACATACATGCCAAATTTCAGCTTCCTGCGCCCATGTGTTTCGGCTGTAGCGTGTCTGTCAGTCAGTCAGTAACGCAAGGATTTTATATATTAAGATTAGCCCTGGTTATAAACTGAGAAGAGGTCCGCGCCCGGCAGTTAGATTGCTGGGTACTGGCCTCGTTTCACGATAATAATGGGCAAGCCATAGTCCACCACGCTGGCCAAGTGCGGGCTTCGCAGACTTCGATTAAGAGTTATCAGACGTGCAGGTTTCCTCACGACGTTCTCGAGCGATAATAATATTAACAATGGAATATACATATAACTTCGAAAAGCACTGGTGCGCGCCTTACTTTGAAGAAGTGACCTGCGTAGCAGACGTCTAATCTCTCCACTAAGCAACCGCAGACTAGTTTAAGACCTATTCTAAGAAATATCTACCAATTCATTATTTTGATAGTACTTTTCTAGCCTACTGTTTTGAATATTTTGTTTAAAGCAGTTTATTTATTAAACAGCGAGCTTTTCTGAACCGTTAATAATAAATAAAGAGGAATCGCTAAAGAGGTTTCGTGGGTACTTTTTTATTTTTAAAACTTTTTTAACCGATCGTTGTTGAAAGTTCGAGGCGGTCTTTTTGGGGATATTAATTATTTATAGATTTCTTTCTAAGGAGTTTTTTCTTGTGAATGTGCGGGATATTTACCGTACTTATATTAAAAAGGCGGATGCTATTATTTATTAATCGGGATTTTTTGGGAGCCGGGATAAGTAGTATGTATTTAGCCTTATTGGTATCGATAAAAAGGCAAATGTTTAAATTTATTTAACTTTTTAATTCTCTATTATGAGTCATATAATGAGATAAATTGCCTACTATGGTCTTCTTTCTTCTCGTGTGAGGCAATTATTAACTTTGGTATCGGAGGTTATAGGCTTCCGACATGGCCTCACGATATCGTCATAAGACAAGAACTAGAACCGACTGCCTTACGTGTCTGCAGCAGGGTTCAATCGCCATGCTCATCATATCTAGATTGGTCCTGGATCGAATTCATCAAATGCAAAGGTGTGGCAATCAGACAATCTGGGTCTAAACTCAGTATCTACTTATTACTATTTTATATCTTTGCTGTCTATGAATTATTTTTTTAAATAATTTGTTTTATTTGTTACAGGTATGGCCGTATTTGTATCACGACAAAAAACGAAGTAATTAACTTGTAAGTGAATTAATTAGGTACAGTTATTTGTTTCTATAGTTAATGATGAAATAATCACCTGAGTCAAGTTTAGTAGTGAAAGTTGGGTATGGCAGAATAGACATGAAAGTAGAATAAATGCTGTAGAAATGAGAGCACTGAGAAGCATGTGTGGAGTGTCTTTGAACGACAGAGTAAAGAATTTTGTGATAAGAGAGTGTTGTGGGGTAAAATAAGATGTAGTGACAACCATTGAAAAAGGTATGCTAAGATGGTTTGGACACATGGAGAGGGTGGATGACGAAAGACTGACCAAGAAGTTATATAAGTCAGATGTGAATGGGACAGGAGGAAGGGGAAGACCTAGACGGACGTTTTCTGAACAGATTGGAGACATCCTAAAAAAAGGACAGGTACAGAAGTACCCTTAACCGAAGAGCATGCATGAGAAATTTGATGGGAGTGAATGAAGCAAGAGAGATATGTCAGGATCGTTGCAAATGGCGTTCCGTAGTCTCTGCCTACCCCTCCGGGAAACAGGCGTGAGTCTATGTATGTATGTCAAGTTCAGTAACATTTTGATTAGGACGTTTTTCTCATTTTTAAAAAGACTGCTCCCGCAGTGTCTATAAACTCTATCTTCAACATTATTCCGCCAGTAGATATAAAAAGCTTCTCGAAATATCCTTTGTGGATCTCTGCCTGTTCTCTGATTCTGCCTGATTGTAAGCGAACCATGGGCTCCAAGGCAAGGCTCCTTGGATGGCAACTGGGATATGTTGATGATATTTTCGTAGCCGTTTTCTAATTATACTGTTTTCTGACTGACTGATTGTTTCTAAGGTCTGGCTATATCTTTCATTCATCAGCACAAAATACTAAAGTAGGAGCTTAACATAGTATTAAACCGTGACACGAGCTCATCTACGCGTAGGTATAAGCGTTCGGATTACATCTCTTTGAGGTGCTGCCCTGCGCGATATACTTGTAACACACATGATATTAATCGTGGATTGTATCTTATTGTGTCTTTACACATCGTCCCCAGTAATACATGCACGAGGCATGTATTACTGGGGACGATGTGTAAATAGAAATATTATGTATGTATGTAAGTTTATTGAGACGCAGCGATAGCCTTGTGAAGAGACCAAAACTGTTAACAAAACTTTTTTATAGATTTAGGACTGTATCCCCGAAGGGGTAGGTAGAGGTGTTATATTAACCCACATTTCGCTATGTTATGAAATTTTTGGGCCCAGAGGCACATAACGATACTCCGCGCTGCTACTGAGAATTGGGATAAACTCGGTAACACTTGTGCCTGATGCGGGAATCAAGCTCGGGACCCCGGGATCAGCAGACAGACGCATGCGCTATCAACTGGACCACGGAAGCAGTTATATTTTCCACAGGTGCCTTAGATTTTTAAACCTTAGACCTTAATGAATTTTACCTTTTTGAAATTAATACGAGCTACAGCAGCTGTTAAAACATGAGCTATTTAAATAGTGTGTATACATAGACTTTCATAATTCTGGGAAATAAGACTGAGAAGTCTTCTTTGTCTAGGTATAATTCACAAAGCATACATTTAGAATATACCTAGAAGCCAATTAATTCGGTATAATGTTTAGACTTGCGGTTGCCATAAGCTTAAATTTACTTATTCTCATATCTAACGTATTTTCTCTCTCATAATACCAAAGCTCTTACGAAAAAATTACAGAATAACAGGCTTACGAGTAAAATGAACGCAGCTATCAAAAATTGATAATACCATTAAACCGCTAAGTAAATTAGAATATATTGTACAAAACATTTTGATATGAACATTAAATTATTCAATACATACATGTTGTAGAATGTAGACTCTCGTCCATATATTTTAATCCATTTTATAGAGAACACGCACACTCTTAAAAATATCGAAAAAGCTTTTAACTTTAAAATATTTCGCCATTTACGGCCATTTTCAATATTCGATCCATACATGTATTTTGAGATTCGAGGTTCGTGTTTGACATATTTTGTATGGAGTTTATGTCAAAAACGAATCTAAAATCTACAGATAATAATAATAATAATAATATTCTACCACATACACACATCACCATCTAGTCCCAAGCTAAGCAGAGCTTGTGTTATGGGCACTACCATAGGGCACTACATAATGGATAAACATACATAGGTATATACTTTTACTTTTTTTTTGTAAATACATACATATTATACATAGAAACACCCTGACCAAGACAAACATCCATGTTCATGCACACAAATGTTTGACTTGAGCGGGAATAGGACCCGCGACCTTCGGCGTAGCAGTCGCTTACACTCCCGCTGCGCCAACCTGTCGTCATCTATATCTATCTATAGTTCGAATATTGAATACCGTAGATAGTCTATTCGATGATAAACAGTCCTGACGAGGTAGCGATAAAATACGATAACAACATTTCGCGCGACCCACTGCTATCAAGTTGACTCCATGCTGCCTGATCTTAAGCAGTCATGGAGTCGAATCGAAGGACAGCATCAGCTGTTATCTGATGGCCTCGTTGAGTTCTTTCCAGTTCCATAAGGTCTATTCCATTATTGCCCAACGCCCAGCGTTAAAAAGCGTTGCGTTTTAAATGCGCTATAGTTTGAACGTATACCTACTAGGGAATGCATTTCTATTGGGAAGCGGTTTCTAGTTAAATAACCGCTTCCAAACGGACCTTATATCTACACTATATTTTATTATTATTATTATATTATTATATTATATATAAAATTATAAAAAGGAAAAATTAGTATTTTTGTTTGTTTGTTTGTAATGGATAAACTCAAAAACTACTGGACCGATTGAAAAAATCTTTCACCATTAGAAAGCTACATTATCTGCGAGTTACATAGGCTATCTTTTATTTTAGAAAAAATAGGGTCCGTAAGATATTTGGGTTTTTCGGGTACGCGAAGTAGTTCTCTCAGGACGCGGGTGAAACCGCGGGAAACGGCTAGTGATACTATAATCAGCGAATATTGGTCGTTTCACAAATGACTTTCACTACGTTATTAGTGTATATGAAGCTTAACCACTTATATTCATTTCTTGGTACCTATTTGCACTTTCGTTAATGATAATGTATAACGTCTTATATTATAATCTTTTTTTTCTTTTTGTACTATAAGTGTCCATTAGGCAGGCGTCCTCTGCAACATACTAGTAGATCACATGTATATACAGTCACAGACTAGCCACAGTAGGTGTAGTAATGTTGCTAGTTTTTGAAACTAATAATCTCGTATTATTACAATATACCTATATGCTTGTTATATATTTTTTTCTAGACTCACGCCTGCATACTTATCCCCGAAGGGGTAGGCAGAGGTGTAATATGACACCCACATTTCGCCATGAATTTTGAGGTCCCACGTAGCGGGCGAGCCTATTGCCGTTACCGGGCACATCACCAGACTCCGTGCTGCTACTGAGAATTCGCAAAAACCCAGTAACACTTTTGTCCGACCCGGGAATCGAACCCGGGACCTCCGATCTGCAGTCGCATAAGCTCTCCACTGAACGACGAAGGCAGTATTATTAAAATTACTATGTAATAATCTGTAAATTCACTACAACATGCCACATCTCACTAATAATCTGACAAGTTACACTATTCGTATTATTCCACAACAGCTTGTACAATATACATTCCCTAATAAGCATGCATGTTAGATGTTAGTATGTAAATAAATATATATTTTGGCTGGCATGTAGTGTGTAACGAGGCTATATTACGGTAACCAGATTCTAACATAAATCTCGGCCAGTGCTGTAGATTCGGTTTTTGGTACCGTCGAGCTTCCCCACTAGTAGGGCTGCGAGAAAACCAAATTGAATTTGCTCAAGGGTGAAAAGTGATTTGCGATTTTTGATGCTGTTTATAAAATATATTTTTAGTTAGGGAATTTTATGAGGGATCGATAGTTCAGGCATTAGTTGGCATATTTAAAAAGTTGTGTAGATAAGTAAGTTTGTATTGTTTTTTTAATTTAATTTGTCAAATTCATATATGAAGTATCTACGGCAAGAATGAAGTAGAAAATATTAATATAAATAATGCTTCAATGACGTAAAAAATAAATCTTTCTAAATAAAACTGATATATTTACAACTAAAACATTTCTGAATTAAACTGATATAATTTTTGAAATATTAATGTCACTCACATCATGTTTACAGTTCCGTTTATGCATGTCTCTATTTAGGATAGAAATGTATGTAGGTCTACCCTAACACTAAACAACGTCATGAAATATGAAGTTGCAAGTAAAATTATCATTAATGATCAGCTAAAAAGAAATTGGAAATGTAGCTGACTAACTCAATCATATTTTTGCGGTATGAATTAAGATTTAGCAATTACTATAGAACTCAACATCGCCTGGCTCTTTTTATCTACACTTATCGTTCTAAAACCCAAGTGACAAAAATATTATTGGCAAAAGTTCTCGGTGCTATTCTCAAGGCGCCAACCCTATCCATATCTAAAATGTATCTCGTCCGCACCATTTGACGATTCTGTTCGTTCCGACATCGCCTTTTTACAATTTATGTCCTACTGATTTCTCGGCCTACGCTCAAAATTTATAGATACCTCTCCCACCCTCTTAGTGCCTTCACCTTGCTTTTTAAATTTATTTTTTTAGTGTGAGATCTGATTGATTGGAGTCTTGGAGGTGGAAGATGATCGAGGGTTATCTGCCAGACGGTCAAAAGACTGTATATGCCTGCGTTTGCAATGATCATGCTCTTAATTGATCCTTTGATGTATTCTTTGATGGAGACAGTTGATTCTGTTCGGGAAATGCGATGCCTTTCGTCTAGACAGCTTGATATTCTCAGAAAAGCCTTTGACATCTTCTCTTTTCTCCGTGTGGTGACGGATTAAGAATACGGGTTGTCACCACCCTATATCATCCCATGGGTGTCGTAAGAGCCGACAGAGGGAGCATATTATGCAGAAAACAGCACTGTAAGAGAAGGAAAACTTGATACAAACCCTATACCAACCCGTTTGGCCATCGTGGTATAGTAGGCCAATTCCTCCTTTCAAAGGAGAGGCCTAGTCCAGCAGTGGACTGATAAAGGCTGATGATGATGATGATGATGAACTTCTCTTTGATTTCTTTTTAAGACAATTTTCGTAATTTAATATTATCTAACTGAGTGACAGTAATTTGATGATTATGCTTTTGAAAGTATTTTATTCATTGCATATGGTGACTGTGGATCTGTAATGATACAATCTTTCTTCTTGAGGTCTACAATTTAGAGTGTATTTCGGATGTTTAATCTTATTGCCTTACGCTCGTAAACGCTGTCTCATTTTTATAGAATCCGAATTGATCGAATACCACTTTGATGTCGAATTGTATTCATAACTCCAAAAAATATACATCTCTTTATCATTTTCTTCGCACCACCCAAGAAGAATCCATATCGAACGCCAAAGAAATGATATCGTTTATTAGAAAACATCAATCTTAATATATTCTTATACTTCCCACAAACCGGTCGAAATCTCGAGTCGAATGTCCGATTTTATCGGGTGAACGCAACTAAAGCATGTAACGAGATTTTTGGTCCGAAGACTGCGTCTTAAGAGGTAGTATCTTTCGCCTTATCAAGTGGGAGGCGACTGGGAAGGCATAAATCATCTGAATCGCGTAAATTTATCTGGGAGGGCCCGAGCTGTCATATTGGACGGAATTAAATGGGAAAAATGTTGCTTTGTAGTATAGTTAGAGTGAAAGCATTGTTCATGTTATTGATTAAGGTACATAGCTGTTCAATTTTATTAACAGTGCTTTAACAATTGAAGAAAATTATGTCTAATGATTTATGTTGTAGCGATATCTATACTCTTGTTTCGTTCGCTTAGCTTAGTAAGAGTGCTGGAGGCGTTACTGTTGCGTTTCTTTCGGTGAGTGAGAGTGCTGGAGGCCCCATTAGGCCATTACCCTGTTCCTTCTACCTCATATTGCGCCTCCTAATCCATTCCCCATCCTATAGGACAGCAACGGACTTGTGACTCCTCTCGAGTTGCTGGTGTCCATGGGCGGCGGTAATTGCATACCATCAGGCGATCCGCTTGCTCATTAGCCTCGCATAACATACATATCATCGATCTAAATCTTCTATATATATAAAATTCATGCGTTACTGACTGACTGACAGACAACGCACAGCGAAAATTATAAGTCGCAAGAAGCTGAAATTTGACATGTAACATACATGTCAAATTTCAGCTTGGGGATCAAAGAGATGCACTGAGAAGGGATTTCCGGTTTTACTGTCCCACGGGGCCGGGAAGAAACCATTAAATTAATAAGGAATATGCGGGCGTAGCTGCGGGTATCCTATAGTACCTTTTTAAGCATTGATCAGCGTATCTGCGTGCTCAGCAGGGCACGTATGCGAGCGTCGCGTGTCAACACACGTCGCTAATCTGTGACCGTTCACGCAAACCGATTGAGGATTATTTTGCGGTGATTTCATTAAAATTTTGTTCCCTACATTTTACTGCGGCAAATTATGGTTTCAGTTTATCTTTTGATTCATTAGTAGCCACAAGCTATGGTTAATTAGCTGCGTTTCATTTTAGTTGATATTTGACTTTGCTTTTAAAGGTGTATACTTTGGGTTAAAAACAAGCGGTATTTTAAGAGTATACATACGTACGGTTATACTAATATTCATATAACGGATCTCATAAATAGGGCAGTGGATCCCTTTATGACGTTTACACTCCTTCCTAAAGGGACATTATTCAGTTGAAAGGTTGCTTGAAAAGCAGCTGAGTTATAACTAGCACTATACATGATCTTTCCGGTCATGGTGGTGTGGTACAGACTAAGAATACAAAGTTACCTTACCCCATTTCATTCCGTGGGTGACGTAAGAGGCGACTATACCTACGAATTAAATCATCATGTCAGCCTAGAGACGTCCACTGCTGGACATAAGCCTCCCCCAAGGTTCTCCACACAGACCGATTTTGAGCCGCCCGCATCCAACCGCTTCCGCGATCTTAAGCAGATCGTCGGTCCACCTTGTGGGAGGCCTACTCCTTCTGCGTCGTCCGGTACGTGGTCGCCACTGCAGAACCTGCCTGCCCCAACGGCCATCGGTTTATTCGCGCTATGTGCCCTGTCCATTGCCACTTCGGCCTGGCTATTCGGAGAGCTATTTCGGTGACTATGGTTCTCCTGCGGATCTCCTCATTTCTGATTCGATCTTGCAGGGAAACTCCGAGCATAGCTCTCTCCATCGCCCTCTGAGTGACCCTGAGTTTTCGGATAAATAGTATATTTGTAAAGCGACGGGAAACTCGATGTCAAACCCCTTACCAACCCCTCTGGTCAGCGTGGAACAGGCTAAGTCCTATAGTGACCAACATTAGGAGAGCCCTACGTACAGCAGTAGACTCGACAAGCTGGATGATAATACCATCATCAGCCTTTAACAGTCCACTGCTGGACTAGGCCTCTCCTTTGAAAGGAGGAATTGACCTACTATACCACACGGGCCAAACGGGTTGGTATAGGCTTTGCATCAAGTTTTTCTATGCATAATGTGCTCCCTCTGTCGGCTCTTACGACACCCATGGGATGAAGAGGGGTGGTGACACTACGTATTCTTAATCCGTCACCACACGGATGGATGATAATATGATGACTGCAAAATTTCGGGCAACGACTAGTAAAATATAAAGATTAAATAGCATCCCATCTGCAATATCAATGTACCATCATTGTGCCAACTGCTATAATCTGTCGTATCTCAGATATTTGGCAGTTGTTTGACTCAGATACGTAGCCGGTATCGCGACAATTATCTGCGTAATGAGTCGTGCCGTTATTAATGCCGTCATTATTACTTATCTTAGCGTTAGTTTTAGTTATTTGCTGCTGAATATGGTGCTTTGTTTCTGGGAATGGACGTAAAAACAAAGAGAATGATGAGTTAATTTATTTTCCCCATGCTTTATTATAATGACCGAAGAAAAGCAGATAACTAATGATGTGGTGCAAATGGGCCCGATTCAGCATTTTTTTTCTTTTTTTTTAGTCTTGGTAGCTTACGGCTGTGTTTACAAAGCAGCTATGATCATACGTTAATATATGCCAATTACAGTAAGGTTTGACCTATTTAGTCTGACCGTTTTTTAACCAGTATCTATACATACTTATAACCTACAGGCTAGTTTTATGTTTACTGCCGACTACAATCTCTTGAAGTCACTGGCTACTTAAAAAGTAGGTTGCAGCAGGAAGCTGCAAGTACAGGCAGGTGTGGTAGTCTTCCCTGGAAACGGGTTTGATTGGACATAGCGCCCTGGGGAAGACTATACAGCTTCTGTACCCTATCTTATCCCCGTAGCCCCGGAGTGCGTCTTTGGTTGGCAGTCGGGGTGGTTGTAATGGTAACACCACATACTCCCGCATCTTTCCCAGGAGATCCGAATAGATTTCTACCACGTAAAAATTAAGTTAGGTACCTAAAATAGACTGTACCTATTAGAAAATATTGTCCCAGACCAAATGACTTTTTCCAAAAACCATACTTAAATTTTTGCCACAAAATTGTTGGTGGCCCTACTTTCTACTACTTGAAATATTATGTACTGTCACGGATATAGGCACAATTCTTCATATACCTTACTTAGAGCTAAGTGTCTCATGCAGTGTTCAGGAGGTCAGGGGCGATACAGCCACACAAAGACTAATGGCCGACCACTAACGACGTCGCCAAGAGTCTATCCGACTGTAGGTACTCCAAGGTCTCGCTTCTAATGAGCCTTTATTTCTAAGCCTCACTTCAGCCCTAGCCTTAATTGTCGTCAGGTCATTTGTGTACGTGTTTGTCAGTGATTTCTCCTAAACGGGCGGCCTGGTCTAATTTGTTTTAATCGATATTAAACTTTCACGACCACGACCGTTGCTAGCCGGTTAAAATGTTGGAGAATAACAAAGGTATTTATACCATAAAATAAGGCTATTATCACGAGTAAGATCCGCTAAATAAAATTGTATAATCTTAATTGTCTTTGACAAAATTCGGCCTTAATTGATACTATACCTTTATTTTACATGCTCACCAAATGTATGTCAAATAATTAAACATATTTATGTACAGAAACTAAAAAAAACTATGTCTTCATAGAAGAAAATTCACCACTCATCATCAAATAATACTCCACAAAACAAAAACAACGAGCACTTAACCCCCCAATACTCGAAACATCAAAACAACTCGAGTCCACATCAAAGTTCAAAATTTTTCCCAATCACTAAGTAGCCTCGCATAAAACACGTAAGTACATCGGGACGCTTTAACCCGTCGATGTTCAACTTTAAACTTTCCTTTTTAGCTCCCGGGGACTTAAGTGCGTACCGTTGGCAGCAATAAATCCGCCGCAATGTCGTGGACGGCTATCTCGATCGACGACCGGTCACCTAACAACTGGTGTTTTCTTTTAAAAGCTTTGACTCGTGCGGCTTTTTATTTTGCGGACGGCTTAAAACGCAGTTTGGGGTTAGCGAACGTTTGTATGTTCTAAGATGGAAGTTTTTTTAGCTTGCGATTGGTTTGATATAAAGCCTTGTTTAGGAAAATATTAGTTATACAACTATTAAGGGGCATAACCGCTTCAACTAACTAATTATTTTCCATACAAACGTTTTAGCGATACGGTCGCCTATGTGTGGTCGCCGGTGTATAATAAAGAGTTTTCTTATAATGAATACCTTCTTTTTCATAGAACTGGCAGTGATAGCCACATACCAAAAGACTGACATGCAGAAGGTATCGGGTTCCACGGCGCGAAAAAATGACTTTTCGGAGTTATGTGCGTATTGAATTGTTAATTATCGCTTGTCCCGTGCCTCGGAGAGTACGTTAAGCCTTGCCTCCCGGCTGTCATGAAGACCTTTGACAGTCGTTAGAGGGCTTCAGTAACTTCTAAATAAACTGACAGTAGTCTAAACCATGGAATATCGCTATCCCTTCAGGTTGCGGAGGTCAGACAGGCAGTCACTCTGTGGAAAAGCTAATATTCAGCCGAATCCGGTTAGACTAGTAAGCGGACCCCGGGTTGAAACTGGGATAACGCTAGGAGGATGGAGTAAATATTTTTTTATAATGAATACTTTCTTTTTCTAAGACGTATCGATCGGCTTTCATCGGTTTTGTACGCAGAAATATTTACCTATTTCTTGAATTTCTTAGATGTATTAAATCGGGAATGTCTAAAGCTGGTCAAAAATTTCGGGAGGATTAACGAAAAAAAAGGAAAGTTCAAAATAAAATTTAATCTTTTAAGATGTATTTGGATAAATAGGTAAGTATATCACAAAGTAGGTACTAGTTAAAATGTTCAACGTTAAAATTTACTGAACAAAATGTACACTCGCTGTAAATTTTAAACAAAATCCTTGGAAGGTAATTTAGAGAGTTAATGGAATCCACATATTTTCTTTTTTGCTCTACTTAGTTCTACTAAAAAGTTTTTCTAGAAAGCTCACTTTAGTCGATTTAGAAACTTTATTTTGAGAAAATACTGTTACTTAACTAGGTAACTATTTTAACTTTAAGATGATATTGATTCAGTTGCTTCTTGCTAGTTTGGCTCGTTCGGGGAATATGCTCGATATTTTACTGTGTATTATTAGATGGTAAGAAATAAGTTGTTTCTCTTCTGTTTGTTCCACAATTATCAAAGTTTCTTTGACTTTGATCATAGATGGAAGGGGCTAAAGGCTTTTGCCCAGGTATGCGACAATAATTAGGCTTTTAATAATAATAATAATTGATTATCACTATTAAACTTTATGGTCAAAAATATTTTCTATTTACGATTAGGTACACTAGTAAAACTTACAGCCGCCTATCAACAATCCGTACTACTCTGAACTATTGGTAGAAACCCTCCAGCGAACTATTCTAAAACGAATCATCACGTAGCAACGAAACGACACAGAGACTCCACGCCAAATGTCGTCTGCCGATCCACGCACGTGCACTTGCTATAATATCGGTAATACCATGCCGAAGGGATAAACCTCAACTCACATATGACGCAGCGACAAACAGCCTACCAACTGGCAGTGTTCGCGACAAACATTTCTGACCCTTAACACAGAGCGAGCTGTCTGCTTGTTTATGTGCCAATGTAAACAATACCTAAAGAGCAATACTTAAAGCCCATATTTGAATGATATTCTTTTGGTTGGGTGTGAGGCGAGTCGTGGCCTAAGATGTTAAGTCTTATAGACCTAACTAGAGGATACCGGTAGCTACGCCCATGCATTTTTAATTTAATTTGCCCATTTAATCCCGATCCTATTTCGAGAAATCTACGTCACGCACCGATGGCTTTCCGGAATTATCTGCTTACTGAATTGTTAATTATCGCTTGCCTCGGAGAGCATTTTAAGCTGTCGATCCCGGCTGTTATGAAGATCTTTGACAGTCTTTATAGGGAGTCAGTACCTCTGAATTAAACTAGAACCAGTCTAAACTTTGGAATATCGCTATCGCTTTGGGTTAGAGGTCAAATAGACAGTCGCTCTGCGGAAAAGCTAATTATATATAATTTAGTAGGTAAAATCCGGTTAGACTAGAAAGTGAACCCCGGGTTGCAACTGGGATAACGCGAGAAAGATAAAATTTACTTTGATACTGAATCTGCTAACTGCTACGCTGTGAACCACTGTTGTAGGTGTGAATTGAGCTTCACGGCGCCTTCACACACCGACACTGGTGGGTCTAACGTGGCGCGTATGGTTTTAACCCTTCTTAACTTCACTATCGCTAAGCTATTTCCTAGTTGTACGTGTCAATTCTTTAGGTATCTATAAGTTCTTTACTATAATTTATGTGTTAATCATATAAAAAAGCTTGACTTTACTCTTATTCAAGATTCAGAAGACAAATAATTCTTATTTTCTTAAAAAGTCTGAAATAGTTTACTGTCATTTTTACGCTCCGGTTTATAGTAGCGTAGTAGTTTTCAATACACCGAGTATTATCACTATACAGATCGACTGATTTAATATAAACTCTGATTGAATTGCATACTAAAATTCACAGATTATTCATAGGAAACAGTCTATACCCATCGGACTATAACTGTCAAAACAACGTCCGTGAAAAGCCTGTTACTGAATACCCTTAATGGTCTCCCACCCCATAAGCCGTTATCAAACCTCCAAATGATTTCCTTAAAACATTATCACAATAATTGTTAATAGCATAATAAATTATTTCATTCAATGAACATCGCATGATCGGTTATAATTATACGAAATAAGGTGCCTTATGGTCCCACACTGCTCAGTTATAGGTCTATAGTGTATAATTTTATAACATTAGCGATTGTAATGATCATTCAGAGTTCACTATATCACGCAACTTTCTTTAACCCTTCACCGATATAAAGTAACGTTATTGTACATTTGTAACGGTAAATTAGCTATAAGTAGAGCTGTTTTTGAGATTGGAAGTACTAAGCAAGTGTTTGTATGTCAGCATTATTTAGAGACACTTGTGGTTGAATCTGATAATTGGCTAAAGAAAATAGGTGTTTCATATTAAATTGAACTGTAGTCTCGACAAAATGTATAGAACATTGGAGTATCATACGCGATTTCGATGTCTCGGAACAAAATTTATTCATTATAACGAGTGTACCCCTAAGAGATTATAGTGCAACACGCACTATTATACAAAGAGCCATGTATTAAGCATAAACAAAGTCAAAGTCAAGATCGTTTATTCATATAGGTCACAAGGTGACACTTATGAACGTTATTTTTTTAAATTGAATTACTTAATGCTTCTACATTTACATTTACTGCATCGTTCGCAAAGCCATAGGTAGAACCACGAGAAAGAACCGGCAATGAAACTCGTGGCCACTCTTTTGAATCGCCAATATGGTATAGTACATACTTATGGATTTTATTTTTGTAAGGAACTGCAACTGTTTCACATTGTACTTAATTACTTCTAAATAGTAAATAGTTCAGACATACTCCTTAAGAAATTAATGCAGTTACTAAATTACGAGCTTTAGTTAGTCTTCCAATGCGAATATTGTGTAACAGGAGCGTCCACTGACGTCTTATAATGTAGGCAACTCGCGACTATGTTCAGAACTTTGGTGGAAATGTATGATACAGAAGTGACTGTATATGAATACACAAAATTACAAAAACATTAGTTTACAGCCCATGATCACGAGTTATCTTCATCTTACAGTGCAGTAAAAACGACTAGAATAGCCGAAAAACGCCCTGAGTACCTTATCATCAAAGGCTTGTATCCAGCAGTGCCCTTATACTAATGACAACATTTAGTCTAGGAATAAATCTTATATCGCTGAACTTCACAAACATTAAATTAACTGATACACAATACACCCGGACACAAATCAACATCAGTTGATGAAAAAAAGGTATTGTATCGCGTGGGATCGAATCCACAAGTTCCACAACGCTCGGCGCATTCTAAACAACCGTCTAAACCACGGCGTCATATATGCAGTCGCTACTGCAAGTTCAATTACACACAGCAATCTGAAAAGCCCCAAACAAAACCCAGCACACTCAGCAATATTTAACTTCATATCCCAATCTGCGATTCAAATTCCTCATGTTTACTCAGTCAGCAAATCGGCGAATACACATTGGAACTTGCAAATTTTACTTTTCACATAAAACATGTGAGTGAGCGATAACGGAGCATACGTCACTAATAACATGTCGGACTGGCCTCGTCAAAACTTGTACGTAAACGTCGTGACATTATTGCTTCTGCCGTATGCCTGCTGATCAAGTTGCAGACTAGGCGTAGGGTTTGTAGCGTACTGTTTATTTACAAGAAGTTCGTTTTCTGTATAAGTATGTACAAAATAGGTTAGAGGTATAATAATTTTTCTGTTTGTTTTCTTATGAGTTTATCTTTATAATTTTCAGGCATATTTAAATAACTTTCGTTCATAAAGCTTAAAGTAAGTAAGTATCTAGTGTATCTAGATAATTAGAATCGGTTTCATATAGGTGTTACATCAAATTTTTGTGCAAGCCCAGCAACATGGTTTATATTATACTGTTTACATACTGTACAAGAAAGTTTTTCTAATAAAATAGTTACAAAATAATGCTTTAATCTACTACGTTTAAAGAAGACGATTTAGTATAAATTCAATAGAGTTTATGATTAAGCGTGAAAATTAGCACGTGAAAACGATATATTATTTATTTAAAAGATGGTGACCGTTTTCTCAAAATAGCCCTCTACACACTACTGCTGGCCGTCAACAGCTGCCAATACGCAGCTCATTGTAGGTCAGCGAACAGTCAACCACATATCCTTACAAAAACGAGAACTGACCCTAAACGTGCCGATATTACTGCTGCAGACGTTACATCAACAGTTACGAATTTGATTTACGCGGAGTAGCGTCAACATGAAAAACATTTTTACTCCGGCCCATAAATAACATATCTCTTTATTGTGTTCCCAGTTTCCTACGAATAGATTTATTCATAGTAAACTGGTGCCGGCATCTGTAACTTTCACGTCTCCATTGCAATAAAAGTTGTAACGGTAATTGCTTCGTGTTCGTTGCTCCTTTTTCACGGAGAGAATGTGGGTAGTTGGGCTCACGAATATCGTGAAATGTGAGGTCGTAGGCAGTTTTATGATAATACGTATAAATATTAGTGTAATAATTTCTTTTCGGAAAAGCTAATATTCTGTTACAGCTCGTTAGGCACGAAAGCGGGCCTTAGGCTTCAAAGTGATAGTCTTGGATATAACCGGGATAACGTTAGGACTATGATGATTACTGTAATAATTTCTGCTTTTACTCTAATATATACATGGTGTCACAAGACCCATCACCAAGCCGAAGTCTACTCGTTGTGGACATCACGCCAAGTCATACTAACCAAAAATAATACCTGGGAAACGATATTTTTTTAAGGAGACACATTTTGTAATCCGCAATTAAAAGAACGCGCGTGCAATTTTCGAAATACCTACTTATCCATGGGTGCATAGGACGTCTATAGAACAGGTTGGCGGGGTAAATGCATCGATTTTGTACCTAATTAGAAAAAACCATACTAACTTTGAGCCTCAATATCTCCTCAACCAGTAATTTCCCAGGTATGATGGCGTAAAAAATGTTCGTAGTGATTGGTACAACATGGGACTTCAGTTTTCGTTAAGGGTCTTTTTACACCCTGTATGTAACTAGTCTCGATCGCGTAAGTATTCAGTTATCTCATGTCTGGTGTAACCTATGCTAAAACGCCGGGACAAGAAGAAAGTATCTCATCTCTATTTTCGAATAATTACGTGATTGAGACCCATCATATAAGTACTAATTACTATATGTACAAATTGCAAAACATTGAAAATATTAAGCACATTTTTTATTCAGTTTTATGTGAACTGTCTATATTGCATAGCTATTGTAATTTTTATATGAGAATACATGGTCATTTTAGCAAATTCTTTAGTTTTAAAGTTGCACGAATTTGCTCAAAATCAGATCAAGAAATCTGATTCTCAAACTAGTCGTTAGAAGCATATTATCAAAACATGATCTGGCTACACAAACCATGTAGCAATTATTAATATCTCACAAACTCATTAAAATTAACTTACTAACAAGATTTATTTGCAAGTTTAACGGCATCCATAGACTATTAGATTCTAATCTATGCCTTTCAATCATAATTTCAAATCTAAAATTATAATTTGTATCAATGCTGTGAATTTATTGTTACTTTAATAGCAGTACATTTTCACTCTGCATTTAGGACGAGGTTATTAGGTTACAAATGTAAATCACTGTAAGATTATTATGCTTTGTTCGTATTTTTGACATTATATATCAAACTTTATGATAATGGATTCTGAATTTAATCCGAGATTAGGTACCCTTAGGATTAGGTAAAAAAAGGATTTTGGAGTTAACTATAAATATTTTGGGTTTTCTAAGTAACTTTATAATCGGACCATTTTAATTTCTTGACACAGTCTTGTAAATATATCAATAAAAAATTAAAATAGCACAACGCCACTACAAGGTTACGTCGTCGTAATTCATAAGACGTATCGTACCAATCAGGCAGTATTTCACGACGCATAAGATAGTGACGTCACCTCGACAAACTTACCGTTACCGTAACACCGTCTGGCCGCGCGAGCCGACGCGTTTGTTTAATATTTATGAGACAATTGATAGCTGCGCACTACACGCTTTAATTATTCAGTGGCCAGTGTTTATCAAGCGGGCATTGGTGATAACCAGTGATCTATGACGCTGGATATGGACCTCGGTGTGGAATTAAATTTGCGTCTATGCTGCTTTGGACGATGTGACTTTGCATGGGCGTATTTTTGTATTCTCTGGTTGCATCTGAAAAAGGATGTTTTGATGGGATTACTCCATTTTTAAAATGTTTTATTGTGTTTGGGTGGTCTTAGTATTCTTTGTTCAATAAGGGAGTTATTCTTAGTCCGGTGAAGAAAATTTACGCGTATTTTTATGTTCAAATATTCTAAATTTTACAGAAATTTCCAAATGGTCTATATGAGGAATCCAGATATTAAATTCAGTAGAATTTTGAGAGTAACCTTCATACAATTTCTCGTAGCGATATGTCTCTACCCCAATATGGGTCACAGAGATCGATGCAAAACAGTTCATATAAACTGGGCAATTATTGGACGTCGCATATTTACCTCTCTGTGCCATTATCTTGTAGCCAACAAATATTGTTTCTGTTCTCAAGAATCACTTTGAATCACATTAGAATTGTGTTGATGCGAAATGACCAATAAATTCATAGCGAAATGTGGGTGTAATATTACACACCTCTGTCTACCCTTTCAGGAAAACAGGCATGAGTCTATAAAAAAGAAAAATGATCCGCCGCGCCGTTTTGCAGATGAAGAATTCGTATTATACTCGCGGTAACTAACTAAATTAAGGTATGAATGTATCTTTGTCGTCGACGATTTCACTGACGTTCAAAATCGTGGTCACGGTGGACCATTCGGGAAAATCGAATATCGGCTATGAAGAGTAAATGATAAAGTAACATATGAGTTTTAGGATATCAAGCTTGAAAGATAACGTTGCTTCAATTAGGTAATAGTGTGGCAGACTGGTAGATAATGTCCTTAGCGCTAAGTCCGACCGGATACCTCACGTATTTGTATATGAACTTTTAATAAATACAATTAAAATAATAATGTCCAACCATACCGAAAAGGACGACTCTAAAATATCTACCACTAGCTACCGGTACCGAACCAAAACAGTGTCCTTTGTTTCAGCTGGCTTGCACAAAACTATGGACATTAGCTAGTAATATATGGTTGGATGTCGCATGTTCAGCCATTACCTAGCATTATCTAGTATTACGTATTGTTCACCGTTGTTTCGCTTCGAACGATTGAATTAAATGCTATTATGTGCTGAATTACTGATGGACGAGCGTTTGATAAAACTTTCACGATGTTTTGCCTTGCAATAAAATTGTGCAGTTCGTTTCGTTGGAAAATAGTGCCTGAGTTTTAAGGTTGTGTGTGCATGTGTGTGTAATTAGGGCTGGGTTGCAGTTAGATTTCCTATAGAAAGTGTATTAATCCAAGTGAACTTCAGGAATAAAAAAAAATTTGATCTATACGATTGCGATTCTGCAAAAAAAATAGGAACGTGATCGTCATTCACAATAATATTCATTGTGAAACAAAAAGCCAACTTAAATTTTCTTACTTCAAAATCTAGATTTTTATATAAGGTAGCAAACCATCGATATATATGTACTAAAGTATGTGTCAATGTAGCAAACATAAAAATATAACCGAACTGAGATCATTCTACTTTTTTGAAGTCGGATATTTATTCTAAATAAAGATAGAATACAAAAGATATCGATACAGAATAGAAAACATATTTATGTTGTTAGGAATATTACCCTAAAGTTAGAACTAAAGCTAGTTTGCATCATAATGAATAAATTGTTTCTAAAACTGAGAATAGAACCCAAGATTTTAATTTAATTACAAGTCGACGCATAGCAACTGGACTATAAACGCTTTCATCGTCCAAATTAATTACATTAGCTTAACAAATCTTTGAAAAATAACGAACTATTCATAACAGTTGGCAACTATTAATCATACAAATGTATTTTGATATTAAAGCTGGGTTTGACCTTGGTTCTATGAAAGGCACTGATGGTGACGCAGACAGCCTTGCGACATATCAAATGATATTAACGAAAGCTTGCCAGATTTTAATGCGACAAATTAGCAGGGTCATTGATTTTTGTTTATTTAGCCTGTAAGTTTCACTTGTCACAACTCATCTTTTCAGCTGTGTTTTCGCATCGCTCTTAGTGCCTAATAAGTATTCAAACAAATTGTATTCAAACAAGAAATAAAATTAAAATTATTTTAATAATGCAACAGACATAACCTAATCAAATAAATTTAAGATTCATGTACCTAATTGGAATTAAAGTAGAGTTTACGGATTTTATCGCGTTATATTGGTTTTACTGAGGTATTCCATTTAAACCGAATGATCTATCGTAAACTGTAGTTTAATTCCAATGTGTAACGTTCGCGTTAACCCAAGAAGATATTAGATTCATGTAATAATATAATTACCTAAGCACAAAATAATAGTGTAATAATTAAGTATAACTAATAACCACTCTGCTGACTCCCTCCGTAGTCCAGTGGATAGCGTATGTGACTGCTGATCGGAGGTCCCGGGTTCGATTCCCGGGTCTTGCAGTAGTGTTACTGGGTTTTCCGAATTCTCAGTAGCAGCACGGAGTCTGGTGATGTGCCCGGTAACGGCAATAAGCTCGCCCCCTATTACGTGGGACCTAAAAATTCATGGCAAAATGTGGGTGTAATACCTATTACGCTTCTGCCTAGCCCTTCGGGGATACAGGCGTGAGTCTATAAAAAAACTAATAACCAATACATGGTTATTAGTTATACAGCAATGATGTATGTATAACTAATAACCATGTATTGGTTATTAGTTATACATACATCATTGCTATGTTGCTTTTCGCCAAAAAGGAAACCTAGTTCAGCATATTTCAGTTCAGCCACGCTTAAAAAGCCTGGCGCATACTTACAAGTATTTCTGCTATGTCTCTAATGTTAGGTTTATGTTAATACTAGAGGACGCCAGCAGATACGCCTGCATATTTTTTTTAATTTACCTGTTTTGGCCGATCCCGTGGGAATTTCGGGAAATCCCTTCTTAGTGCACCTCTACGGTCCCCAAGAAACATACATGCCAAATTTCATTTTCCTGCGCCCAATAGTTTCGGCTGTAGCGTGTCTGTCAGTCAGTCAGTAACGCAAGGATTTTATATATTAAAATTAATGAATAAATAAGTATAAATAAAAAAAAGCATTAAGAGGCATTCGCTTGCATCCAGACTTAAGTCAAAGCTGCATCCATCATCTATATTTAAGCAGACTTTCGTCTCAATGACTTGCGGCACTCAAAGCCACCGTTGTTTATTAGTAAGCGTTTTCGGGTTAATACGCCATTTCACGAACAAAATGATCTTTAGTCGCAAGTCATTCGCGGAAAAAATACCGACAAGGGTGCTGCCATACAAATTTTAAATTCGCTTTACGTGTTTCAGTAGGCTTTTACTATTCAGTCTTCATACGGAGATTAGTGTTGGTGTTTTAACGTTATTTGGGACGGTAATAACGGTATGTATTTATAGTTTTTTTTCTATTTTGTGATTATATTTGTTGCCTACTAGAAGTCAGCGGATGTATAAATAAAATTCTCTAAAATTTTACACCATAAGGTGAACTAGTTAGTGGCTGGTTGGATGTCTACAACATAGAAAGATCCTGCTGTCTAACATACTAAAGTCAGGACATGTCTTTCATGCAAAGGTATAGATGAGTGCCTTATTTAATTCAATATTAGAGATTGAAATCAAACTACTGTATTGTTACTGTATTACTACCTACATTTAAAAAGTAGAGATCAGTGTAGAACAATCACATTATTAATTTATATCTTCTTATAAGTCTCAGTGTCTCCATTGACCTAACTGCCACAAGTTTGACATCTATTGCAAAAATATACACAATTTGTCAAAGCAAAAGTAAACTTTGTCGACGGCATAAATAAAGAAAAGATAAAAATTCTTGCATGCCACTATTTTCAGTTAATCTCGTCGAATATTTACGGTCCAGTTTGTATTGATGTGAATTATTTGTTTATTTAGTACACAGTTGCATTTAGTGTGGAATGCATACAGTCGTTTATTTGAGTGCTTGTTTTGTTACGATGAGAATTTCGTACGAAAGTATCGGTAAATTATTTTGTAACGGTTTATTTTTATTTTGATAACTATGAGATTTAGGAGACATTTTAAAATATTTTGAATACGGTAGGTTAGCATAATTATAGTTAATGCGTTTAATTTGTCATTGTTTATTTTTATATGCTTACAGAAGTAAAGATATTCATCCAATTAGTCTACTTAGAAGTGATATATTGATTTAAAACCATCTAATTTGTAAATTTTCACGACTTCTATACATTATATTATATTTATGGGTGGTTTTAAAGAGCGTTACTACTTTTATAGTTGTAAATACCGTCTTCTGTCGGGACAAAGGAAGGTATTTACAATTTTATTATAATACTCAATGTTTCGACGTTTTAGCCAGTTTACATGCCATGGTTACGGGAAGACGGTGTTTTCTTTTTGATATTTAATTAATAATCTTTAAAACATTTATCTATTCAAATGAAGACTCATAAATCATGCCCATGCTATAAAACATTTCTTGGCCTTAAATCTACCAAAATAACTCAAACACCAAACACCCATTGGCAAAATGACTCTCAAAATGGTACAATATTCTCTCAAAACGGTGCAATATTTCCGAGAAATCCGTATAACAAAAATGTAACTTTTCACTCACACCTCTAGCAGCAAAATTGATTGGAATCGTTATTGCAAACGAGGCTTCCCGAGATAAGATCAGTGTAATAGGCTATTAGCGGGCTGCACCGGGATGAGTGGTGATTGTTTTAACTGCCCCGTTATGCGTACGGTTTGCACTTAGCACTGGGAATCTGTTAGCACGATACTTTTGCTGTGTTTTGTGTTGTTGAGGCGTAGGCTTTTTTTCTAAGATATTACTAGCTTGGAATAAATTATGTGTACTTTATAAACATGTAATCCCTAAAGTGGTGACCAAAGAAATATATTGAATGCAAATATATTATTATGTATGTTTGGCAGATATTTGTAATTGCCAGATATGGTTTACGTGTTTGTCTTATCAGTGAGATGACTTTTAATCACCACTTTTGTGATCCACAAATTGATGTTTTGAATCTTCTTCTTTTTTATAGTGAAGTGTTCCTTAATGTAGTCCTTATGGTGACGCATTAAGAATACAGTATGTCACCACCCCATATCATCCCATGGGTGTCGTAAGAGCCGACAGAGGGAGCATATTATGCAGAGAACAGCACTGTAAGAGAAGGAAAACTTGATACAAACCCTATACCAATCCGTTTGGCCAGCGTGGTATAGTAGGCCAATTCTTCCTTTCAAAGTAGAGGCCTAGTCCAGTAGTGGACTGTTAAAGGCTAATGATAGACACAGAAATATGAAGGGCACCCAGACTAGAAATGTCAATTTACGGATCAAGCCAAGTGGTGTATTACTTTAATAGTATGGCAAATATTACTAAAGTTAGTCATTACGTATGTACTGCTTCTGTAATTCTTTTTATGTTATATAATATTTTAGAATTAAGATCCATTTATATTTACCACGAAAAGTGGGCGTTTAATATGCCTCTGCCTACCCCTTCGGGGAAACAGGCGTGAGTCTATGTATGTTATTTTTACCACGTCGTGTTATTTTTACTTCAGACATCTGAACCGTTCAAATTGCGTGAAAAAACGTCGTCCCTAAAACATCTCTCAGTTTTATAACTACATTAGGAGCGGTCGAATAATTATCTATAATAAACCCTTTGGGTGGGGGTTGTCTTGGTCCTTTGAAGTGAGTCCAATGGACGATTAAGTCCAGAGCTGTACGACTGATGGTATGACGAGATAGGCAGTTTGAGATAAGATGTAGTGACTGCTAGTACACACGTCTGCTCGACAAGCTAGACACTTTGACATTTGTCGCTTTCTTATGGCGAAGGAAATAAGTGTCAAAATCGTACTGCATCTGTATAGCTTGACTTGTCGCTGTGGGTACTAGTAGCACTGAATACAGATTTACACAGAAGTGCATTTCTTAAGGATTTCGTGTGCCGATTAATTTTATTTAAAAAAAAATTTGTTACTAAAATTCTGGATTTTATCCGCAGCTACCCTTAATACTGTTCTAATATGAATTAAACCTAATTGCGTCGAGTCAAATGAGATTTGACCCTATTTCTTGTAAGAGAAAGTTGTGTTTTCTGTATAACCTTGAATGTCTTAACTAAGAAATAAAAATTACCATTTGTAACTAGGGCCCTTAGCGCAATTTAGTCCTGAATTTATTTTGGGACCTTACTAATTTTGCCGTACTTAAGAATTAAAATAGAAACATACTTGTTTTGTTGACCTTAATGTGTAATTAAAATACTATTATTAAATAATTACAAACATAAATGATCTTAAGTTATTACAAAACAAGGGGTAAAAATACATTGTGCACATTTACTCATAATTTTTACACAGATAAGTCCTGGAATAAACGTTGAATGAAATATTGTCTATATTTTCTAATAAGTCCAGTTAGTATTAACATGTTGAAGTTTTTAATGTGTATAAAAAGAAACCGTGGTCCAGTGGATAGCGTACCTATGCGACTGCTGATCGGAGGTCCCGGGTTCGATTCCCGGGTCGGGCAAAAGTGTTACTGGGTTTTTCCGAATTCTCAGTAGCAGCACGGAGTCTAATGATGTGCCCGGTAACGGCAATAGGTTCGCCCCCTATTACGTGGGACCTAAAAATTCATGGCGAAATGTGGGTGTAAGGTTACACCTCTGCCTACCCCTTCGGGGATTACAGGCATGAGTCTATAAATAAAAAAAAAAATACCCTAACATTCGTGCGAACTAATCTTTATAAAGTACCGAGTATCTGTGCATTAGTTAATGTGTCCCTCTTAATTCTTTAACTACTCTTAATGAGCATTACCTTATTCTGAGCCTCTCTTTGTCTCCAAAGAGCATCTTTTATTTCAATAAATGAAAGAATGGCTTTAATCCGATGTTGACCTGTTCTTGACTGTGCTTAAGACGTTTCCACAATGGATGACAAAGTATGGCCGTTTTTCATACTGACGTAGGTACTATAGTTCAGTTAAAACACGTGTATGGTTTGAAGAACGACTGTCAATCCTGATTGATGGGTCGTTATGACATGGATTTGTCGTGACGGTTGTGTGGTATAAGACAAATAGACGCGCATTTGTATGTAGAAGCCGATTGTTAGTTTCTAGCGCTTGTGCACGAGATGTATATTGTTAAATATTATTAAGCTGTATATTATATTGCTTTCTTAGCATAATTGGGTTAATAGTAAAATTAAAAATTATTTTTTGTTTATGTTAATCTACTGCCATGTACCGAATATCATTTTCTTTTTTAATGGCAGCAGTGATCCTGGTCTTATCAAATTCTTATTGAACTTTATAGATTTATAGTCTCACGCCTGTATCTCCAAATGGGTAGGCAGATGTGAAAATATTATACCCACATTTGGCCATGAATTTTAGGTCCCACGTAATAGGGGACGAGCCTTTTGCCGTTACCGGACGCATCGCCAGACTCCGGGCTGCTACTGAGATTTCGGACCGAATCGAACCCGATCAGCAGTCGCATACGCTATCGACTGGACCACGGAGGCAGTCTTAATAGATTTGTCGCCAATAATGTTCAATGTCTCATAACCAGAAACAGTAATCAAACTTTCCATATACGGAAGGCTAGTGGTTTAAGCGGTTGCCTATCTTCATAACATACATACATAAATATACTCATGCCTTATTCCCGTCGGGGTAGGCAGAGACAACAGAACGCCACTTGCATCTATCCTTACAAACCTCACGCGCTTCCTCTACATTCATTACTCTCTTCATACTTGCTCGCCGGTTCCGGGTGCTTCGGACCTTGCCATTTTTTAAGATGTCTCCTACCGATCGACGAATGTTCGACGAGGTCTGCCGCGACCGACTTGCCTAAACACGTTAGCCTCATAAAGTTGATGCGTCACTCTTTCTTCACTCATTCGCTTCAGATGCCCAAACCATTTCAGCATAACATATCTTCATAACATTGCACCAATCAACTATGATAATCACACACGAGTGTGTGATCCGGTACAGAATGTATACCTAGTTGTCATTTGAATAACAAAAGAAAGTAATTCCTGATCTGTAGTCCACGTTACCATAGATACGATATAACTCCACAAGAACAAAACTCCCAAAACAACATTTCCTCCGTCAACACTAAGTCGGAACTACGCCACTATCGGGCATAGTAACTAACAGGCGAGTGTAAATAATTGATTATAATCGTAGGAGGAAAGTTGCAGTGCCTCTCGAAGAACTCTGCAACTGATGACCTACCGTCTGCCGGCATTAGTACGGCTTAAGAGACAGGAGGTTGTTACAGCGGGAAAGAATTATGGTTAGGTAACAATTGGCGAAAATATAGGTGAACAACGAAATTTCAAACAGATGGAATAAAAACTATGATTTTTAAAATTGCTATCAGGTATAGGAGGAACACATAACATAACTTCACGCCTGTTATCTCCGAAGGGGTAGGCAGATGTGTATTACACACCCACTTTTCGCCAGTTATGTTTCGGTCCCAATGTAATAGGGGTGAGCCTATTGCAATCTGCCGGGCACATTATTAAGCGAGCGATAATTAACATATTTAATACACACATAACTTTGAAAAGTCAGAGGTGTGTGCCTGGGGATCGAACCCGAGACCATCGTTTCGGCTCGGCGACGTAACGGATTACGTACACAACTGGGCTATTGCCGCTTAATAATAATTTATAGCAAAATATTAGTATTAAAGGCCCCGCTTGAGGAATAACGGCGTGGCGAACATGCTTTGCTTGTGTCAGTTGCATAGACATACAGACATTACACAATCAATTTGACTGCCCTGACATTATTAATAGTATTTGTTATCTTGTTCCCAGAACTGTGATAAAAAGAACATCTCGTACATATCCACTTTTTTCCACAACCACTAGTCGTACTAATGCAGGTGAACGAGCGCCCCTTCGACAACTAGTCTCGATATACAATAAAAAATTCATTGATGTTGATATTTTTGCTTTGTGTAAGCGTAAATATAGGAAACAATTGTATGAAAAGTTATTTGTAGAGGATAGAAGTATCGCGTGAATATACAGTTTAATTAGTTATAACAAATTATGTCATAGTAAGTAAGTGTTAGATGCACTAAAGATAACGAACATGTACAATTTTAACTTCACTGTACGTTTAAAGTAATCTGTGAAAACGTTGTGGATTATACAATAACCCACATGTACTACAAAACTTAATTGTAATATATATTGTGTAATTGTTTGTTTTCCGAAATAAATAAATAAATAAAAATTATAAATTAGTTTTAAAATCATAGATGAGGTCATAGATCAATCAGATGTGACGAATCTAAGGGCCTTATCATACTAGCGGTTTGGGAGCGGTTGCGGGGCGGAGCGGACGCGCATCGAATGCGTCGCGAACACGCCGCGGCTGCGCAGCGAAGACGCCGCGGACGCGTGGCGAATTCGTTACGTTTTTGTCGCGTGTTTGTAGCAAATTATCGATGTACAGTACATCCAGTTACTGGACACACACTGTACAGTTACTGGATGTACTGTACGTCCCTCAGAAGGCGAAAAGTCAAATTACTGGACAATAAAAACATTTATAATTTTATCAAACCCATATTTTACAAAAGTAAAAACGAACAAATAGACTAACATGTTTCTAGAGCAGAAAACCCCATCGTAGAAAAATCTCAGATTGACGAATATTTTCTTACATACAAACCATTGACGAAAACAAAAATGTAGTACCCGACTCATACTTCACCCATTCCACCCATAAATTGCACCACACACCCAAGTAAGTTCAGCACAAAGTCATAGCATGCCCGTTAACTACCAAACACAAGATTTTCAACCGCTCACTATTTCATACGATTCGTTTATCTACGGCAACTTAAGTGAATATATAGGTACCGGTAGTCGTAATTTTTACACGCAGTTAAAAACTTTTTGATCTATTATTTGGCACGAAGTCTTTACGCAAATATTTGTGGGAATGATTTAAAATTGTTAAAGTGGATGAGATATGGTACACAAATAACCTTTTTGTGGAAGAGTTGGGGATTACAAGGTCGTTTTTCGTATTTACTTGCTGGGTATTTAAATCACCTTGTAACTGTTAGGTATAAATTTCTTTTACATACATACATACATAGACTCACGCCTGTTTCCCCTAAGGGGTAGGCAGAGGCATATTAAACGCCCACTTTTCGCCAGTGTTTTGATCCCACGTAATAGGTGGCGAGCCTATTGCCGTTTATCGGGATATTTTGTTTGCCAGAGCCTCGTCCGTTGATCGGCAGGTGCACCACTTGCAGGTGAGGTTGGCTTGGGACCCTTAGTTCTTGGCGGGAACCCTATGCACCCAATTTCTTTTACATGGGGTAAATATTTGGATGGCGTACAAATATTTTTCTGTGTGTATCCGCTGTTGTGAGGGTCATTTTCTTGTCTTGCTTATTCATGGCAGCGTGTTTTAAATATAGAGTTACCATGTGTAATGGGGAATAAAGCGAAAATGTATGCCCTTTTTGATTACCGATTTTGAAGCAGTGAGACACACCAGCAAAGTGAAAATTTTGTATATTATTTATTAGGTTAGGGACTCCTCGGACAGATACAGGATTGGAAGATTTTCGCTCGATAGAATTTTAATTTGAAAAATAATTATGCTTTCTTTATATAATTTTTATGGATATTTAAAAAAAAAATTCGTCTTGAAATTGCTACTCACCGAAAGAAGAGCTAGTTTATTAGGGACTGGTTGAACGAATTCTCTCTAAAACGATTATTACTTGATTTATGAACGAAATAAGATTTCAGACAGTTTCGTGATGACATGCCATGTGTAAAACCGTGCGACATTCAACTTTATAGCTAACACTTAGCGATGACCTCTGCACGATTTTTTTACCTTCTAGGTAGCCGCTTAAACCATCATGTTTTCAATCTGGAATTTACAGTATTATTTCTGAACAATGTTTAGAAACTCGTATTTTCAATATTTACAAATTTTAATACATTTATTTTAACTTGCAACCAATTTTTCTATCATCCCTATTCAATTAAACTGTTTTCTCCAAAATCAATACTTTACAGTGTACACCTTCTTTCCCATATAATTATAACACACATTCCACCTCATGCGAACTGTGGAGCTACTTAAACCGCACGAAATCACGGTCCGCCCGAGCAATTGTGTCCATTTGACATTTATGGTGCAATTTATATTTACGCCGGGACAAAGCGTCCCCTTATCTCGAAACCCACATGCGCCTAGGGTTGGCACGTAAGGAATTAAAAGAACGACGCCACCGAACTAATGCATGTTACACTTTATGTGATAAAGGTTTGGAAAGAAAACGCATTTTGAGTAAGGTGTGTTTTTGTGTTACTTAAAGTTGTTTAATTGTGACTGATATCAACTAATTTGTCACCTTAGGGATGTCCACTGCTGGACATAGGCTTCCCATAAGGCCCATTACATAATACAACAAATTTGTGTCTTCAGAATCCAGGTGTTACAGTACTGGGCATATCTTTTGAAGGGTAGGTTTCCTAGAATGCATAAAAATTGCATCGCAAGCACTCGTGTCAAATTATTTTTCTATATGAAGAAATCATGTTGAGTGTAGGTATACCTCTTCCCCAAAAAATTTATAAAAAATATGAATTTGGTGTAATATTAAAATAATTTATTGAGAAATAAAATTGATTTACATACAATAATTTAATTGTCCGTGTGGTAACGGATTAAGAATACGGAATGTCACCACCCCATATCATCCCCTGGGTGTCGTATTATGCAGAGAACTGCACTGTAAGAGAAGGAAAACTTGATACAAACCCTATACCAACCCGTTTGGCCAGCGTGGTATAGTAGGCCAATTCCTCCTTTCAAAGGAGAGGCCTAGTCCAGCAGTGAACTGTTAAAGGGCGACGATGAAAATTGATTTACATACAAATAATTATTATCGTGTCAACCCTACTGGCCATTGTCACCACCAAGAGACATCACATAGTAAATCAACTGTGTAGTGTTCGTCAAATAATTGTTCGCTGGTATGCGCTGCAATATGTGATCTGTGCCGTACTATTCCTGCTTCTACCTATTGTTATTATTACCCGACTGCGGAGAGTTATGATTTGTGTGTGTTCGTCTGTTGCCACGTATCTTCTGAACTACTGAACATGATGTGAAAAATCAGAAAAAGAGGTTTGATTGTATGATGGTTAAAGGCTACGTGTTACACAAGGTTTTATATGACGTCTTTTGGAGACAAAAGAAATACAAAATCTTCATTTCATCAAATATTCATTTCATGCACAATACACCTTAAACATCAAAAGAATTAGATTAAGCGGCACATTTCAGAAGCACGTCTATCCTCAACAAATGCCAGCTGATTTGTTCCCATTAATTCAATTTCGTCTATAGCCGGATTACAGTTATTGAACTTTTTTCTGAGGAATATATTCACAATTCACATATGAAACATAGTACGCCTTTTGTGAACCACGGCTTATTTCCAGAGCTATAGAATACAAAGGAGGGTGAAAACTTGGAGCAGATTAAATCTGACGTTTACGACATGGCGGACTATGTAATCGGATGGAGGAGTGATATATGACGAGTGAAACTTTGGGAAGGACTGTCGAAAATTGAATGGTCAAATAAAAGTACTTTTCACCACAGCAGCTCAAACATGCCACTTTTGCTGCGAGACAACAGTGAACAAAACGCGATTTTGATTCGAGCGTGAGGCAAAGTAGCTTTTTAATTTTTCAATCTTCAGTGTCACGAACTGATATTGTTCAGCCATAAATTTGGAACATTCGAATTTTACTGTGCTCTGTCTCTTTCACATGCACATAAAAAGTGAGTGAAAAAACAAACCCCTTCGAATTCGAAATTCGATTTTGGAATTCGACCTCAAAGAAAACACTTTCGGAAAGGCAAATAAAAAAAGATATTTGTAATAAAGAAATTACTTTTTTTATATGTTATTGTTTACATGTTTAATTTATTATTGGATTTTAATAAAAATATGTCTAATTAATAGTATAAAATTGGTATTTAACCAATACATTTTTATTTCGAATTATAACAATGATATATTTGAAAAATAAACATCAGGGACGCGGTATTAGAACGCAATTTAAAAAAGTAGCGGGAATAAAAATTTCGCTGATGCTGATACAGTATAGCGTAACGTGTTAAATTATATTAATATATAAAATAATCTAAAAAGATGAGTGAAACTAGCGATGATGACTGCACTTTAACACCAGTAGAGATAAATCAACAAGAGATTAATGCAGAATTCAATCTATTCCTCTTCATTTCTGTCTCGTAAGTAATATGTGTTCTCACAGCTGTGGTGAAAAATTATGTGTGCTACACAAGAGCAAAGTTTTTTGTATCTCGTGCTGTTGAGTCCCTCACTACGCTCAGGATTCTATATAGAATCCTTCGCTTGCTCGGGACTCAAAATCAGCACTCGAAACAAAAAACAACTTTGCTCTCTTGTTGCACAATAGTTATTTATGCAACAAGAGAGCAAAGTTGTTTTTTGTTTCGAGTGCTGATTTTGAGTCCCGAGCAAGCCAAGGATTCTATGATTGATTCACGAGCGTAGCGAGTGAATCAAAGTTAGAATCCTGAGCGTGGTGAGGGACTCAACAGCACGAGATACAAAAAACTTTGCTCTCGTGTAGCACACATAACTTTTCACCACCGCAGTGAGAACACATATTACTTAGGAGACATAGAAATGAACAGGAATAGATTAATTCTGCATAATCACTTGTTGATTTAACTCTTCTGGTGATAAAGTACAGTCCTCATCACTAGTTTCACTCATCTTTTTAGATTATTTTATATATAACACGTTACGCTATACCTACTGTATCAGCATCAGCGAATTTTTTATTCCCGCTACTTTTTTAATCGCGTTTTAATACCGCGTCCCTGATGTTTATTTTTCAAATGTATCATTGTTGTAATTCTAAATAAAAATGTATTGGTTAAATACTAATTTTATACTTTTAATTAGACTTATTTTTATTAAAATCTAATAAATTAAACATGTAAACAATAACATATAAAAAAAAGTAACACAAATCTTTTTTTTTTTGCGTTGCCGTAGGTGTTTTCTTTGAGGTCGAATTCCAAAATCGAATTTCGAATTCGAAGGGGTTTGTTTTTTCACCCATTTTTTATATGCATGTGAAAGAGACAGAGCACAGTAAAATTCGAATGTTTCAAATTGATGGCTGAACAATGTCAATTCGTGGCACTGAAGATTGAAAAATTAAAAAGTACTTTGCCTCACGCTCGAATCAAAATCGCGTTTTGTTCACTGTTGTCTCGCAGCAAAAGCGGCATGTTTGAGCTGCTGCATGGTTCGTCTAGAACAAGCTAGCTAGACAAAATTATTTTATTTGATTTTTATGTCTAGATGCGGTTAATAAGCAAAGATATAAGGTTTTTGGTACTTTTTTCAAGGCAGTTTGTCATTTGAGCTGGTATCATGAAAAAAAAAACATTTATCGGGCATATGTGTATAATATATTTTTTGAACATTTTATAAAGTGATTTATCCCTCGACGTCGCTATAAAATCTAATAACAGATGCATAAAATATCTAAGAACTAAATCTATTACTCATTATCATCACTATCATCAGATGAATCATCCATTGAATAGTCATGATCGTGAGGGGAAGAACTATGAAAAGTAGAAATCATATTAACATTTTGTTCCTTACAGCTAGGTGGGACAATTAAATCTAATACTTCAGTTGGAAGCGTACCTATTTTCTTCCGAGGAACTTCTCGTAAACCGTTTATTACAGGGTCAGATGTTATCAATAACATATTAAGTAAATCTCTATTCGTAGCCTCCCGTGATCGCTTTCGTGTGTTGTGCTCACGAAATCTTCTGCAGTCCTTATTCCGAGCTTCCTGTGCTTCCTCGGAAAGCTGGCCTATAGGTAGAAGGGACGATCTAATTACTTCGCCACTGTGCAAAAGTATTTTGTGGACAGTAGCGGGCATGTAATACCATGAATAGAGATTTACATAAAGTTGTCTAGTTTCTTGAGCTAAGTTAACGAATTTTTCAATATTTATATCATATCCCGATGATAAAGTGCGAAGTAGTATGCCAAATTTTTGTATTAGTGAAACATCTAACCCTGTAATATCGGCACTAGCCTCGGGATTTCCAAAAAATCTTCGCGCGGTGTTCCCGTCATTAGTGTTACCGAACCCTGGTTTTGGTTTGTCTACAATCAAGCCCATTTCGCTTTTAAATTGTTTTTTAATGTCATCTGAACGTTGTTTCACACTAGCTTTGTCTTCGGCTGTTCTTAACTGCCATTTTTTTATATTTAGTCGATAGCTAATGTGAAGCAAGCATTCAAAGCACCTTATCCAAGCGTGCAACGTAGACAAACCAAAACCAAGATTATCTTTGTCCGCAGCAAACTCTTTTGACAGATCATTCATCATTGTTGGAGTTGCCCCACAAATAAAACATTTTTGTGAGGAAGAAGTTTCGGTCAGAGCATTGCAAACTTTTCCGTCAATCATTGTTAAAAGCATAACATGTGTGACAGATACTTCGGTCTCCATCACCTTGCAGGTTGTCGGCAATAAAGCGTTTATCTCTTCTAATACCTTATTGGTTTCCGAAATCGTAAAATCTTTCGTTTCCTTAGAAAAGATAAACTTTATTGGCCGACAATACATTGTAGAACAGGGCCGAGGATTCTGCCACACAATATTACCACTTTCATCTTTCAATTGAAGAGGAACGAAAGAAAATACAAATAAAAACTCGTCACTATCGTCACAATTAGTGAATTTTTGTTTGTACATACTATGACCGGAACTTCCATCACAACCCCATTTACTGATTAATGTGAATGACGTGCAAGGTAACAGACTATGAACAACTTCTTGTTGTGCTGAAACTAAACGTTCGGCAGTCTTATCAAGAATTGCCTGAACTTTGATTTCAGCATGCGTTTCATTGACTGTAATTTGTTCACCTGACGGGTAGCAGGCTATTTTAGCCTTTCTAACACTGTACATTGACGGAAACACCTTATGTCCAGCTTTAATACTCCACTTCCGAGTCTGCTTATAGCTATGGCTACTTGATTTACTATCAACGTAGTACGCTAAAGCTTCCTCACTTGTTAAACTCCTGGGGGCACTTTCTTCACTCGTGGTCTTGGTTATTGAAGGATCACTAGTCACATCTTTAATTTGACGTGCTACACTTCTCTGACCCGAGATTCGAGCTGACACTTCAGCGGCGTAAATTAATTCACTAGCACTTCTGGACTGTAATAGATCGTCTACACGTCGTCTCTTCGTTTTGAGACTAGAATGTTCAAAATCTTTAGTAGGTCTTCCGGGTCCCGGTTCTCCAGATGTAGTTGGCAGAGATAAATAAACGGACACATCGAAAGATATGTCAAGACCCTCCAGCCACGTCGAATACTTTTGTAGGAATCGCTCTCGATTTCTTCCACAGCTGCTCCACTTTTCAGCAAATTTCGTTGAATATCTTGAGATTAGTACTTTAATATCTCGCAGAGACTGCTCCGTAACACCATCAAAATTATATCTCAAAGATATAAACCGAAAGAGCTCCTCATTCCGCGTTTCCTTCGGGTGTTTCAGCCATTCTTCGAAAAAATCCATTCTTGAGACGGTAAAAACTGTTGAAAGAAAAAAATAAATAAAAATTAGTTGTGCAAATATATCGCAATGAATTTTTTTACGTATAACTACTAGACACTTATGAGAATCGTATATGATAGGTTCTACGGTGGGGACAAGTGGGGACATGTTATTATTTGACCGATGAATTTGAAAAAATGAGTAAAAAAGTGGGTGAAAATTCAAACATTTCATTTTATAAGACTAAAGAATGAAGTTCCCATGTTGAAAATGAAATAAAATATAACTACTTACCCTTACGTATACAATCCATCACAAAAACACTTTCACAAATTTCTTTTAGTGACATAAACAATGCTATCAAATATGATGTAAAAATGCAAATGAATGCCCTTTAAATAGTCAACATCTTATAAACATACCTTAATGACGCTCTTAATGAGGGTAGTATTGATAATTAATAGGTGTAATCCTCAATGTATAGGGGTAATGAGTTCGTAATAGTAATTAACTTCCAGGAATTTAAGAGTTGTTTTTGTCTAGCTAGCTTGTTCTAGACGAACCATAGTGTGCTGTGGTGAAAATAACTATATACCTACTATAAATTTGAATGTTGCTAAAGGGTAAAACAAAAATGTTCCGGGCGTAAATCTGCACTACACTCGGCGCAGTTCTAAACGTGAATAAATCTTGTGACTACCTCCGTGGTCCAGTGGATAGCGTATGCGACTGCTAATCGGAGGTCCCGGGTTCGATTCCCGGGTCGAGCAAAGTGTTACTGGGTTTTACCGAATACTCAGTAGCAGCCCGGAGTCTGTAGATGTGCCCGGTAACGGCAATAGGCTCGCCACCTATTACGTGGGACCTGAAAATTCATGGCGAAATGTGGGTGTAATATTTACACCTCTGCCTATCCCTTCGGGGATACAGGCGTGAGACTATAAATAAATAAAAAAAATTGTGACATGTGGGACTTTACAATCATTCAATAGACGTACTCAAAGAGCACCCAGAGCCGAAACAACAATTTGTGTATTTGCCAGTGGTCTCGTGTGGGAATTGAACACACGACACTTGCCGCAGTGCCAAGCTGCGAGGTGATCGCTTCAACCACTACGCCATACCTGCAGACAAAAACTGTTTAATATACGTACCAATAACACCATTTATGACGATCGCCTAAAGTCCTCAATGCACTTCTACAAAACGTTTTAAGATATGCGTGAACAGAAACGTGTTAAAACGCCGTTTATGTAGGATATGTATTCAGGGATTACTTTGCATACATATATAGACTCACGCCTGTTTTCCTGGAGGGGTAGGCAGAGACTACGGAACGCCATTTGCAACTTATTTTATAATTTGTATATTTAACGGATGAATTTTCCCAGACGAAGTGTTCTTTATTCGCTTTGCTAATCCCCTAGCAAAACTAATTTCAACGCTTAGATAATCTAATTAAAAACTCATTCGTTCTTATTATGATCCATGGGATAATTCATTTTCTAAGTTGAGTACTGCCCTTGTACTCGTATGTGTAAGTATACGTTGTTATACGCTTATGCATCAGAAACGCTGCATTAGTGTAACATAAATATTTTTTTTTCAATAATATGTTCTTTTCACAAATCATCATTATCGGCTTGTTGTAGCTTATTGATATTCATAAATACTCGTTTAAGCCTCTTCAATAGCATGCCACGAAATGAATATATATTTAGTCTTCGTACTCTAATTTTAAAATATAAGAAGCTTCCATCCTAGTATACCTATTACGGATTAGGAGCCTTCAGCGCTCACCCATAGTCCGCGTAAAGTTGTCAAGGCCATCTGCGGTCAACAACTAGTCCACACACACAAAAAGTTCACCTTTTTATGGGTATTACTTAGAAACCAAATCATACGATGTGGGTAGTTACGTTCTGCAAGCCACAAGCTTCCCACAAATAAGTCAGGCTATAAGTCACCACACCAGACATGGTCTAGCAGACGCTTGTAAGAGGTCTCCTGCGTATTGTCACACTGCTTACACCATACGAGTCGTATTTATTCCTCGGCAGTTTAACAAAATGTTTAGTAAGATAGATCATTTGAATATTTTTCACCGATATTGGCAAAATGAGACAAAAGTCTACAATTGCTTGAATAGCTAGCTTGCGATTCGTTCGAAAATTGATTGTCAATTTGTTTAACGCTCCCAGAAATCGCAAGTCGGGGCCATGTACGATTAACCGTCAGTATGTACTGTCCCTTATATCGCGAGATTTCGCGTTGTCGCAGTATTGCCGCGTTTATTATCTACTTAAGAGCATAATTCGTTCAGAAATGACTTCTGTACTGCTTCCCGCGGCCTCTTTATTTTTCATTTGCGAAGAAATGAAAGTGTCAAATGTTTTTTTGGTTTTGCTTTAACGACATTCCCAGTTTTTTGTTGTAAGCTTTTAAGGTTGTTATATCAAGAAATCGCGTAGATGAAATTGTGAAATTGAAATTCGCGAGATATCTCAGAGAATTCTGTTGAAGAAATCTCCGCAGGATTCGTTTTATTGTAGTTTAGTTTGCTTTAAAGTCTTGGTAATGGAATAAGTTTTAGTCGATTAAGACAAAGGCGTGTTTTAGTTTCGCGGTTGCTGAGATTTTAAGGTATGTGATGACAATGTTTGGAACAAAAGATTCAGCTGTTAAGACACTGATAAAGTTTGTAGAACAAGTTGTTAGTACTACAGTCAAAATTTATTTTTTATTTTTTTATTTTTAAATTGCACGAAACAAATTACAATCTTATTATAAATTAAAAACAATCAAAGCTTATGTTTACATCTAGATTGCAACTCAACACATGTGCATACATTGAAACAATTATACATCAAGTTAACAGACAGAAGAGATGTACAAAAATATAGGTATAATTTCGCAACACAACAACAACAATACTATATCTTAAGAAAAATTTAACTATTTTACTTCTATTTGGGATAGAGGTAAAAGATAAATGATCTTACGTTTTAAACAAATCCTGTTTGTAGCTTCCTACATTTCGATTTTCACTGAGAGGACGTGTTTGTTTCTCTGTCCTTTTATAAAGTTTGTCAGGCTGTCAAAAACATTTTAATTTTTTGTGTTATACTTAACATACATATTTTGTTATGTTTCTATTCCTACTATATTGTTTTGACATTGACCTTGCCCTAAATATTGATAAAATAAATATAAACGCTTATTCTTTCATAGGCACTGAAATAGTGGCCATTTTTAAATTTCTGAGCTTTCATTAAAACATTTATACAGTTTTAGGTCAACAGCATTTCAGGTGCTTTCATTTCGGTCTAATGATAGTCGGGAAATTTACTTCTACCATCTCCTGTCCTTGGCAGAATTTATTTAAGAACACACCATATTATTATCTTCGATTTAACGACATCCTTTCTCGCCTGCGACACAGCCAATTTCTTTACATAAAAATACATTGTACCCTTCGATAATTCACTTCGAAATTCCCACATCTCGCGACATGACAATGTTGATTTTATCAATGAAACGGACGGAGTTGGTTTTTCGGGTAAAAAATCTTTTCCAAGCTATTTACCACGGTGTATAGTAAAACCGTCATTAAACCACGTCTGAATCGTTCATACGCAGCGGTCACCATAATTTCTCATTTCGCCGGACTTCGCTTTACACCACGCCAACCGAAAACGTGCGAACAAAACGATTTATGAAGGTTAAAACGGTAACGTTTCGGTTTTAGCTTCACTCTTTATCAAATTACCCACTTATTGTACCTTATGTTATTGATATTGTTGTACAATTGAATATATTATTACATTAAGATAACATAAAAATAAACATATATCTACGTTTCGCACAGTTTTGTGTGCGGACTCAGCCGTTGGCGTTGGATCAAACACATGAAGTCATTTGTTTATATTATCATTCAGCACTCATGTATTTTTATGACCGAAGGAAATGTATTCATGAATTTCTCCAAGAGATTACATGTTTATATAAAAATATGGATAGCATAATAAAGGAATTAATGCGTGCACGAAAAAAAAAGTATGTACATATTTATATCCATAAAATGTTTGATGACTTGACGCGGGCGTACGCACATCGATGCTCGTAAATTTAATGGCGTTTTTTATATCGCGTTATCTATGCATACGGGTTGTAGAGGAAAGTCCGGATTTTTTTTTTTTAAATTAGTGTTAAGATCATAGATAAGGTCATAGATCAATCAGATGTGACGAATCTAAGGGCCTTATCATACTAGCGGTTTGGGAGCGGTTGCGGGGCGGAGCGGACGCGCAGCGAATGCGTCGCGAACACGCCGCGGCTGCGCAGCGAAGACGCCGCGGCTGCGCAGCGAAGACGCCGCGGACGCGTGGCGAATTCGTTACGTTTTTGTCGCGTGTTTGTAGCAAATTATCGATGTACAGTTCATCCAGTTACTGGACACACACTGTACAGTTACTGGATGTACTGTACGTCCCTCAGAAGGCGAAAAGGCAAATTACTGGACAATAAAAACATTTATAATTTTATCAAACCCATATTTTACAAAAGTAAAAACGAACAAATAGACTAACATGTTTCTAGAGCAGAAAAGCACCCCATCGTAGAAAAATCTCAGATTGACGAATATTTACTTACATACAAACCATTGACGAAAACAAAAATGTAGTACCCGACTCATACTTCACCCATTCCACCCATAAATTGCACCACACACCCAAGTAAGTTCAGCACAAAGTCATAGCATGCCCGTTAACTACCAAACACAAGATTTTCAACCGCTTACTATTTCATACGAATCGTTTATCTACGGCAACTTAAGTGAATATATAGGTACCGGTAGCCGTAATTTTTACAAGTCGTTAAAAACTTTTTGATCTATTATTTGGCATGAAGTCTTTACGCAAATATTTGTGGGAATGATTTAAAATTGTTAAAGTGAATGAGATATGGTACACAAATAACCGTTTTGTGGAAGAGTTGGGGATTACAAGGTCGTTTTTCGTATTTACTTGCTGGGTATTTAAATCACCGTGTAACTGTTAGGTATAAATTGTTTTTACATGGGGTAAATATTTGGATAGCGTACAAATGTGTGCGCTGTCCGTGTGGTGACGGATTAAGAGTACGGAATGTCACCACCCCATATCATCCCATCACCCATGGGTTTCGTAAGAGCCGACAGAGGGAGCATATTATGCAGAGAACAGCACTGTAAGAGAAGGAAAACTTGATACAAACCCTATACCAACCCGTTTGGCCAGCGTGGTATAGTAGTCCAATTCCTGCTTTTAAAGGAGAGGCCTAGTCCAGCAGTGGACTGTTAAAGGCTGATGATGTTGTACAAAATGTTTTTCTGAGTGTATCCACTGTTTTAAGGGTCTTTTTCTTGTCTTGCTTAATTATGGCAGCGTGTTTTAAATATAGGGTTACCATGTGTAATTATACCATCATGTTTTTCAATCTGGAATTTACAGTATTATTTCTGAACAATGTTTAGAAAATCGTATTTTCAATATTTACAAATTTTAATACTTACATTTATTTTAACTTGCAAAAATGTTGCTGTCATCCCTATTCAAATAAAGTGTATTCCCCAAAATCAATACTCTACAGTCTACACCTTCTTTCCCATATAATTATAACACACATTCCACCTCATGCGAACTGTGGAGCTACCTAAACCGCACGAAATCACGGTCCGCCTGAGCAATTGTGTCCATTTGACATTTATGGTGCAATTTATATTTACGCCGGGACAAAGCGTCCCCTTATCTCGAAACCCACATACACGTAGGGTTGGCACGTAAGGAATTAAAAGAACGACGCCACCGAACTAATGCATGGGACACTTTATGTGATAAAGGTTTGGAAAGAAAACGCATTTTGAGTAAGGTGTGTTTATGTGTTACTTAAAGTTGTTTAACTGTGACTGATACCAACTAATTTCTCGCCTTAGGGATGTCCACTGCTGGACATAGGCTTCCCCTAAGGCCCATTACAACATACAACAAATTTGTGTCTTCAGAACCCAGGTGTTACAGTACTGGGCATATGCTTTGAAGGGAAGGTTGCCTAGATTGCATAAAAATTGCCTCGCAAGCACTCGTGTCAAATTAGTTTTCTATATAAAGAAAACATGTTGAGTATACCTAGCGTCTCTAAAATTCATAAAAAATATGAAATTAGTATTATATTAAAATGATTTATTGAGAAATAAAATTGATTTACATACACAACCCTACTGGCCATTGACAACACGAAGATACAACACATAGTAAATCAACTGTGTATTGTTCGTCAAATAATTGTTCGCTGGTATGCGCTGCAATATGTGATATGTGCCGTACTATTCCTGTATCTACCTATTGTTATTATTACCCGACTGCGGAGAGTTATGATTTGTATGTTTGTTCGTCTGTTGCCACGTATCTTCTGAACTACTACACATTATGTGAAAAATCAAAAAAAGAGTTTTGACTGTCTGATGGTTATGGGCTACGTGTTACACAAGGTTTTATATGGCGTCTTTTGGAGACAAAAAGAATACAAAATCTTATTCATTTCATGCACAATACACCTTAAACATCAAAAGAATTAGATTAAGCGGAACATTTCAGAAGTACGTCTATCCTCAACAAATGCCAGCTGATTTGTTCCCATTAATTCAATTTCGTCTATAGCCGGATTACAGTTATTGAACTTTTTTCTGAGGAATATATTCACAATTCACATATGAAACATAGTACGCCTTTTGTGAACCACGGCTTATTTCCAGAGCTATAGAATACAAAGGAGGGTGAAAACTTGGAGCAGATTAAATCTGACGTTTACGACATGGCGGACTATGTAATCGGATGGAGGAGTGATATATGACGAGTGAAACTTTGGGAAGGACTGTCGAAAATTGAATGGTCAAATAAAAGTACTTATACCTACTATAAGTTTGAATGTTGCTAAAGGGTAAAACAAAAATGTGCCGGGCGTAAATCTGCACTACACTCGACGCAGTTCTAAACGTGCATAAACCTTGTTACTGCCTCCGTGGTCCAGTGGATAGCGTATGCGACTGCTGATCGGAGGTCCCGGGTTCGATACCCGGGTCGAGCTAAGTGTTACTGGGTTTTTCCGAATTCTCAGTAGCAGCCCGGAGTCTGGAGATGTGCCCGGTAACGGCAATAGGCTCGCCCCCTATTACGTGGGACCTGAAAATTCATGGCGAAATGTGGGTGTAATATTTACACCTCTGCCTATCCCTTCGGGGATACAGGCGTGAGACTATAAATAAATACAAAATCTTGTGACATGTGGGACTTTACAATCATTCAATAGACGTACTCAAAGAGCACCCAGAGCCTAAACAGCAATTTGTGGATTAACCAGTGGTCTCGTGTGGGAATCGAAGACACGACACTTGCCGCAGTGCCAAGCTGCGAGGTGTCTGCTCAAACCACTACGCCATACCTGCAGTCAAAAACTGTTTAATATACGTACCAATAACACCATTTATGACGATCGCCTAAACTCCTCAATACACTTCGACAAAACGTTTTAAGATATGCGTGAAAAGAAATGTGTGAAAACGCCGTTTATGTAGGATATGTGTTCAGGGATTATTTTACATACATACATACATAGACTCAGGCCTGTTTCCTGGAGGGGTAGGCAGAGACTACGGAACGCCGTTTGCAACTTACTTTATAATTTGTATATTTAACGGATGAATTTTCCCAGACGAAGTGTTCTTTATTCGCTTTGCTAATCCCCTAGCAAAACTAATTTTAAAGCTGAGATAATCTATTTAAAATCTCATTCGTTCTTTTTATAATCCATGGGATAATTAATTTTCTAAGTTGAGTCCTGGCCTTGTACTCGTATAAGTATACGTTATTATACGCTTATGCATCAGAAACGCTGCATTAGTGTATAATAAAGAATTTCTATTCAATAATATGTTCTTTTCACAAATCATCATTATCGGCTTGTTGTAGCTTACTGATATTCATAAATACTCGTTTAAGCCTCTTCCATAGCACGCCACGAAATGAATATAGTATTTAGTCTTCGTACTCAAATTTTAAAATATAAGAAGCTTCCATCCTAGTATACCTATTACGGATTAGGAGCCTTCAGCGCTCACCCATAGTCCGCGTAAAGTTGTCAAGGCCATCTGCGGCCAAGAACTAGTCCACACACACAAAAAGTATACCTTTTTATGGGTATTACCTAGAAACCAAATCATACGATATGGGTAGTTACGTTCTGCAAGCCACAGGCTTCCCACAAATAAGTCAGGCTATAAGTCACCACACCAGACACGGTCTAGCAGACGCTTGTAAGAGGTCTCCTGCGTATTGTCACACTGCTTACACCATACGAGTCGTAAGAACTCGAAGGCAGTTCGCCGAAATGATCAGTAGGTACGATAGAACATCTCAATATTTTTTCGCTAAACATTGGGAAAACGATACATCATATCCTGATATATCTCACTTGCTTCATTCAATCTCATTCAGTTTCTCATGCATGCTCTTCTGTTAAGGGTAATTCTGATCTGTCCTTTTTTAGGATGTGTCCAATTTGGTCAGAGAACGTCCGCCTAGGTCTTGCCTTTCGTCCTGTCCCATTCAAATTTGCCTTATATACCGTCTTGGTACTCTACAATTACTTCAATAGCTAGCTTGCGATTCGTTTAACAATTGATTGTCAATTTGTTTAACGCTCCCAGAAATCGCAAGTCGAAGCCATGTACCATTAACCGTCAGTATGTACTGTCCCTTATATCGCGAGATTTCGCGTTGTCACAGTATTGCCACGTTTATTATCTACTTAAGAGCATAATTCGTTCAGAAATGACTTCTGTACAGCTTCCCGCGGCCTCTTTATTTTTCATTTGCGAAGAAATGAAAGTGTCAAATGTTTTTTTGGTTTTGCTTTAACGACATTCCCAGTTTTTTGTTGTAAGCTTTTAAGGTTGTTATATCAAGAAATCGCGTAGATGAAATTGTGAAATTGAAATTCGCGAGATATCTCCGAGATTTCTGTTGAAGAAATCTCCGTAGGAATCGTTTTACTGTAGTTTAGTTTGCTCTAAAGTCTTGGTAATGGAATAAGTTTTAGTCGATTTAGACAAAGGCGTGTTTTAGTTTCGCGGTTGCTGAGATCTTAAGGTATGTGATGACAATGTTTGGAACAAAAGATTCATCTGTTAAGACACTGATAGAGTTTGTAGAACTTAATGATCTGACGTTTTTAAACAAATCTTATTTTTAGCTTCCTACATTTTGAATTTCACAGATTGGATGTGTTTATTTCTCTGTTTCAGACCTTTCATAACGTTTTTCAGGCTATTATCAAACATTTTGCTTTTTTGTGTAAACATATTTTGTGATGTCTCAGTCGTAGATGTATATTTTTTGGCATTGACCTATCCTGAAATAACTTATGATATAAATATATACGCTTATTCTTTCATAGGCACTCCATTTTTAAATTTCTGAGCTTTCATTAAAACATTTATACAGTTTTAGGTCAACAGCATTTCAGATGCTTTTATTATGGTCTAATAATAGTCAGAAAATTTACTCGTACTATGCCCTGTCCTTGGCAGGATTTAGTGAAGAACACACCATATTATCTTCGATTTAACGACATCCTTTCTCGCCTGCGACACAGCCAATTTCTTTACATTAAAATACTTTTTACCCTTCGATAATTCACGTCGAAATTCCCACATCTCGCGACATGACAATGTTGATTTTATCAATAAAACGGACGGAGTTGGTTTTTCGGGTAAAAAATCTTTTCCAAGCTATTTACCACGGTGTATAGTAAACCGTCATTAAACCACGTCTGAATCGTTCATACGCAGCGGTCACCATAATTTCTCATTTCGCCGGACTTCGCTTTACACCACGCCAACCGAAAACGTGCGAACAAAACGATTTATGAAGGTTAAAACGGTAACGTTTCGGTTTTAGCTTCACTCTTTATCAAATTACCCACTTATTGTACCTTATGTTATTGATATTGTTGTACAATTGAATATGTTATTACATTAAGATAACATAAAAATAAACATGTCTACGTTTCGCACAGTTTTGTGTGCGGACTCAGCCGTTGGCGTTGGATCAAACACATGAAGTCATTTGTTTATATTATCATTCAGCACTCATGTATTTTTATGACCGAAGGAAATGTATTCATGAATTTCTCCAAGAGATTACATGTTTATATAAAAATATGGATAGCATAATAAAGGAATTAATGCGTGCACGAAAAAAAAAGTATGTACATATTTATATCCATAAAATGTTTGATGACTTGACGCGGGCGTACGCACATCGATGCTCGTAAATTTAATGGCGTTTTTTATATCGCGTTATCTATGCATACGGGTTGTAGAGGAAAGTCCGGATTTTCTCAATGCGTATATTTTATTATGGTTACCCTAGGGTGTGAATTCTTGTGTTATAAAGTTTGGACGATTTTCGCCCGCGGTCGGCCCCTGCCGGCGACATTTTTGGACGCATTAGAGCGATGGCCATAAAAGTATATTTATGAGCGGCATATGAATGCTCCCTTTTTATTATGTTAATTCTGCGGCGGAGGTTCGGCGGTGTATTGTGCGGGCCCACTAATTTACGGTTGTGGCTCGGCCATTGATGTAGACGTCTCGAGCACGGCGTGGCTGGGCCCGTAAATATCAGTCGCCCGTACGCAATTTAGGATACTGACAAACGGCTATTCGAGCAAATAGACGGTGTAATTGTGCGCTAAGATTAAACGTACTGCTCGGAGAGGCCCTAGGGTATAGTTCTACATGTCACTCGCTGACTTGGGCCTGTTTATCCTCAAAAGGGTAGACAGGTAATTGTAATGTTTTTCTTTCTGAATATGCTGAAATTGTAAGTCTTGTACTTTGAGGAAACCCTGAGTATTCTATTTCATTTTAGTCACTACGTACCAAATACTTCGTGACTCAAATGAAACAAATAATTGTGTATATAATTTTAAATTTCAGTTTGTTTACTTCTTATTGCTGTTTTGCAACTACTAGAGAATTATTGATTCTCACCGAAATATGTTTTGATGTCATTTTTGAATAGGCACTTCTTTTATTAGTCTGTATACTATAAAAGGCTAATAAAATATACACGACTATAGCTTTTATACATAAGTTTGTAACTAGTAAATGCATTGTTCCGTAAATGGTACAAATAGTAGAAACCAAGAGTGGTAGGCGTTCCTCTCAAATGTCCGGTGGGTCGAACCTTTTACTACTAACGTTCTATGGCCGAGATTAAAACAAGTACGTTGGTACTAAAAGAACGGATGGGCCAAACATTTCCGCAATTGTACCTATATGCATATAAGATGTGCAAGGGAACTAAGTAGAGAAAATATCTACCTATGAAGGGACTTTGGTCTAGTGGTAGTAGTAGATATCCACCCAGGACAACTCTTTGTAACGAACATGATGATTTGTTCCCTGAATATAATTATTGTGAACGTATTTAAGACTATTTTATTGTGAATTGATGACTATTTTATTTATGTATAAGTCGGTTATAAGGCCTGTCGTACTGTATGGAGCTGAGTGTTGGGCTACAAAGAAGATGGATGAGAAACGATTGCATGTGGCAGAGATGGGAATGTTACGATGGATGTGTGGAGTGACGAGAATGGTCCGAATTAGGAATGATTACGTTAGAGGTAGTATGAAAGTGGCGCCCATAGATGAAAAGGTAAAAGGGAGTCGATTGGCCTGGTATGGACATGTTATGCGTTGAGATGAGATTTATAGGTAGGTATTTTGATTTGTAGGTAAAAAAGTGATGAATATGCATGTAGAAGGACGAAAAGGGAGAGGACGGCCAAGGAAAAGATGGATGGACTGTGTGAGGATGGATATGAAAGAAAAAGGGGTAAACGATTGGATGACTGGTGACAGAGAAGTATGAAAACGGAGGACATACTGCGCCGACCCCAAATAAATTGGGACCAGGGCAAGATAATGATAATGATTTAAGACTATTTTATTACGTTTATCAGTTTTCTGACTGTCGTAGCACTGGTTCGACCGGCAAGACCTCTGTCTTCTCCTGAATTCTCTAATGATTTTACCGCAGGCTAGGAGCACATAAGTGGACAATCTCTTAATTTGTCTTTAATGACACTGTGCCGTAACTTTTTGATTAGGGACAATTGAGGACTCTCGACTTCAATCTATAAAACCACCCATCTTAGAATTCTACGCACTCGTTAATTAGCTATTATATAATAAAACGCCAAAATAATATTCATGCAATCGATTCATAATACGCCAAAGTAACCCTACACTAATAACTCCCAAAAATGATACCATCCGTTTCCTTAACCGTCGCCATAGCAATACGGGAATCGAATAAGGAAATCGAATAGAAAAATAATAATAACAATAAACAATTAGTCGATATTTCTGACAAGGAATTTATCGACTAAATGTTTCGAAGATATCTCGTGACTCGACACGATTCAAATTTCGAATTAGGCTTCGTTAATCGAATAGTCGATTGGAATCACTATTTTGTGTAAATAAATCGAGTTGGAATGGTTTATCAACACGTGTAGTGGTTTGTTGCGTTTTGTTTCACAATTTGCGTTTTGGATTTTAAAAGTGCTTGAATACGTTATTATTTGGTTTTATTGCTGTGGGGGTTAAATGCAAATTTTGTTCATTACCAAACTCGATTTGACAAGATGGCTGTTTGTAGTTCGCGATAGAGATTGTGCAAAAGTGAAATATAAAATTTCCACATAAAATCTGCACTTTTTGCACTGAATCAAAGAAATTGTTTACCTATGGATATATTTTATTAATTTTGTGTCGGAACGTTTTTTGTTTGCTGTTTCAATTTTGATTGGTAGTGAAAAGGCCACCGTTTCTACAATTTTTATTTCTTACATTTAAAATAAATAGGTATCTACTGTTGGTAACAATAAATATGACTGCTGAATATCATCCTTATCCTGCATTGTACTCGCATACTAAACCCCATTTTGTCTGGACTTTAAAAGTTCAAGAAAAGATGAAAGGAATTGAAGTGACAAAAAAGAGCAATCACTCTGAGTTTGTTTCGGCCTTTCTTCTCAAGAAGTCATTTAGCTAGGAAAAGCCGGCATCATCTAGAATAGGGTTTTGACTTGTATAAGTGTCGTAAACAAAATGCAGAAATATGTAAATAGGTCTTTATTTCTATGTAGAAATTATCAGGTTTGCAAGTCAAGACAGTCATACAGTCCAAGATATTTACTTAGAAATTTCAACAATAAATTGCGTACATCGGCTTGACAACGCCTGTAAATATTTGTGGAACACTTAAGCGACACAGGGACAACATGGCCTCTTCATATGCAGTCGACCGTTGCGTAAGTACAACAGGCAGACATGAGATTTGTTTATAGAAAATGAAAGGTGTTGCCTTTGTCCAGCGATGCATATAGTCGTGAAGAGCCTGTCCAAACAGGCGATATGGGGAGTCAGTTCCATTGAATATATTGACTTAAGTCATGCAATACAGCTATACATTTAGCTTATGGATGTCTGGCAGCAGCCGCTCTGTAGGAAAGCTTATATTTTGTCAATTGACAAATTTGGTAATACTAATGAAATGAAATGAATTTGTTTTATTAGCAACTCAAATTCAACAGTAACAATATTATTGAGAAAAGGAAAAAAGAAAAACAGGTTTTCGGATCGCAAATCTGCGTCAGTAAAAGTTGCAGAATCAGGTGAGACTGCAACACTGATGACTGATATTCCCGCAGGACCTACTTACATACATACAATCTCTTACATCTAGTCATAAATAATTCTAAATAGTACATACAATATGAATTAATATATAAATATACATACATACATAGGTTAAATAATCCAAATAAAAACACATATCTTAATATATAAAATCCTTGCGTTACTGACTGACTGACAGACACGCTACAGCCGAAACCATTGGGCGCAGGAAGCTGAAATTTGGCATGTATGTTGCTTGGGGACCGTAGGGGTGCACTAAGAAGGGATTTCCCGAAATACCCACGGGATCGGCCAAAACGGGTAAATAAAAAAAAAATTGCAGGCGTAGCTGCTGGCGTCCTCTAGTAGGATATAAATTTCTTAAACACAGTTTAAGCAATAAATGTCTTTGTCTTTTAAAAATAATGCTTAGATATCACAATGACTAGTAAGCAACCCGGGTGTAACCGGAAAATACAAGGCAGATGATGGACCTCAAAAGAGCAGCTAGGATACACAGCAATTTCTAAGCAGATATTTTGTTACGTTTCACAAGATTATAGCGGTATATATAGTAGTGTATATAGAGTAGGTATATTAAGAATATTCTAACCGAAACTCTTACAATATTTCGAAGTATTACTTATATGATTGCCGTTGATTTAGCTACATACGCTAAAATATAATATGCTTCGGGCACATATAACAGTAACCAAAATCGCAGAAATCGTTGATACAAATATCTATAAAATCTCCCAACACATTTCAGAGATAATCCAAAACATTTCCCGCCACCAAACCTCAGATAAAACGTTTGTCATCCAATAAAAATCTAATATTTTTTTATACGTAAACAGTTCCCCCGTAATATGTAATCAAACAAATTTAATAGCACATCACTAGGGATGCGAATGGATTTATTCGATTTGTTCGTAAAACGCTCGTCTCGCACGCGTTACATCCCTAACGCAAATATTTTGTGGCAACTTAATAAAATACGCCATTAATGGCACCGGGAATTGTACGAATTGGTCTGTGTTCGAATTTCAAATTCAGCGGCCATATTGTATTAAAATATGCGCCATTTTGTTTATGTGCAAACGACGTACTATTAAAAATGTGTTGTATATAACGAGTTGATCATTCGGAACGTAGTTACAATACATCTTAAAATGGTGATCGGTAAATATTAATAAAATCTATTTAAATCCGTCTCTCTGTTATACTCATAGAATAAATAGACTGAGTTGTAATAATCCTTAACCATAGACTATTCGAATTGCTATTATTTTCTTACTTTATGACTGCAAACATGACAATTGTTTCTTATCATCTATAAAAATGCCTGACTGCTGAGGTAGCCAGGATTTCCTGCTTTGCCTTTTTATTAACAGACATAAATTATAAAGATCCATCGAAATCAAAAGCAAATAGTCTATTAATTTAATAGCCGGCAATAAAATAGACAAATATTGACAATACCAAACTATTCCTTTTATTTATTTACTACCCATTAGTCTTTCAAGTGATAAAAATAAAATAAACATAAAATTTCGCCCGTTACACAAATGACTTCCTATGTGTTACAGTTGAATGGTTTTTGTGTAACGTTCTTAGCTGTGTACGTAGGTAATGTATGTGACAATAGGTTTTATTTATGACTACCCTCTTATTGCGTGTTGGGCCTCTTCTCTTTGTCAGTGGAAGCAAATTTATTTATTCGCGCCAGATTTTAAGGTGGAAGGTTCTTGAGGCCAATATATAACGAGTTACATAAAAGACTGGTCGTATATGAGGGTTACCGAGGTTGTCGTAACTTGCGAAAATTATTGGAGCAATTTGCTAAAGGCTTTATCTTGATCTGCCTCCGTGGTCCAGTGGATAGCGTATGCGACTGCTGATCGGAGGCCGGGTTCGATTCCCGGGTCGGGAAAAAGTGTTACTGGGTTTTTCCGAATACTCAGTAGCAGCCCGAAGTCTGGTGATGTGCCCGGCAACGGCAATAGGTTCGCATTTACGTGGCAATTACGTGGGACCTAAAAATTCATGGCGAAATGAAAATAATACTATTTTGAATATCTGTATAATATTCTCAGACAAACTGTGACGCAAATTTGGAGAGGCATATGTCCACCAGTGGACTACAAGAGGCTGATGATGGTGCTGATTCTGAGACAACTTACACACTGTCATCGAGTCGCAATGTCTGAAACTATGCAAAGCCCACTTTCTCACTTTGGTAACTAGATAACTTTTAGACATATTTTTATTTTCATATTGGTACATATTATCACCATTATCAGCCCTGTATATACATGTCCTGTCCCACAGCTGGGATGAATTTCACATGTCTTTCGAGAACATTATAGAGAACTCTAAGACATGCAGGTTTATATTGAATTGATGGAACTTCATTTCTGAGCAATAAACCAATTATTTATTATTATTATATAGTTTTTTTTTTATAGACTCACGCCTGTATCCCCGAAGGGGTAAGCAGAGGTGTAATATTACACCCACATTTCGCCATGAAGTTTTAGGTCCCACGTAATAGGGGGCGAGCCTATTGCCGTACCGGGCACATTACCAGACTCCGTGCTGCTAATGAGAATTTCCTAACGGAAAAGCCAATAACACTTTGCCCGACCCGGGAATCGAACCCGAGACCTCCCAATTCCACGCGCACATTTATGCCGCGAGACCAACGAGGCAGTCATTATAGATACAAATATAAATAAAACATACTGTTGTTCATTTCAGTTCATCTCGATAAGCTAAGCTAAGGTGAGCTGTGTGCGGCCTGAATGTGTGTTTGACTATCAAGTCAACATGTCATAGGGATAATACCTCTGATAAACGTAATTTATTGCGGTACACTGATATGGAGAACTAAGATTATAGGGCCTTATTAGAACTATAGTTCAGAGCAAACACATTTAAAACGAATATAATCTTTTAAAACCGTTATAAATCTAAAATATCATGTGACAAATCATCGCTCAAACTTAATACTAAATTAGAAAAATGAAATTCAGACAGTGGGTTTCTTTTTTACAGCATTAATGGACAATTTTTTAATCATTTTCAACCCAAAGTGATGGCTTAAATTATGTTTCAGAATTCGCTGATTTCGAAATTTTTACTGAAAATGCTGTCTGTCAGTTAAAAATATGTATAACAAGAGTAGTGATGGACGTATCAGATTGGAAATATCCGCATTTTTTTGCGACGCAAGCAGTACGACGTACGATTTGTTTCCAGAATTGATTTAAACTTTTTCAATCTGTTGTTCATCGAATTGATTTCATGACTATAAGCGGAAAAAATCAAAAGGTCTAAATGACCATGTAGAAAGGAATTTATACCATCTAAACTTACATGATGAAGGCCCTGTTTCACCACCTTTAAGTAAGTGTTATCTTCCAGGTAAATTCAAAATTAGAACGAAATTTGTATGAATTTCTTTGCCAAGTAGTTTAACCAGAACTAACTGGACAGTGGTGAAACAGGCGTTAAGACTTGTTTATAAATTTCGAGCTAGAATACAAACCGGTAGAGTTTAAAAGCATTATGATTTCGATATTGTTATAGTTATGTATATGTTACAGTGTATGACTATATGTGCATATCTATATGGGTAATATCTTACCATGCCTTTCTTGAAAACTGGTGCGGTCACCAAATCTAAAATTAATAACCTTTATATCCAACGTTATATTTTATTTCTCGACAAAACATGACGTTATAATTTAATAAGTACCGCTTCTTTTAATTACATTTTGGGTAATAAAAGCGCTACCTATTTATCATTATAAAGCACGCAGCGGGGGGTTGGCAGAGATGTACATAATTTAAAACGAACAACGTTCGCTGGTAAGTCTTGTGCGACCGTGTGAAACGATCTAGAAAAACCGTTTACAACCGAAAAAGGGATGTGAATAGTGCCAAATTTTTGTACTTGGTAACATTAAGTTCTAATGTTGCCAAATGTAATTCATAATTTTGTATTATTTTATCTAATGACCTATATTAGATAAAATAATACAAAATTATGAATTACATTTGTAGTGACAAGCATCGAGAAAGTCATGTTAAGATGGTTTGGGCACATGGAGAGGATGGATGACGAAAGACTGACGAAGAAGATATATAAGGCAAGTGTGAATGGGACAGGACGAAGGGGAAGACCTAGGCGGACGTTCTCTGACCAGATTGGAGACATCCTAAAAAAAGGACAGGTCAGAAGTACCCTAAACAGAAGAGCATGCATGAGAAACTTGATGGGAGTGAATGAAGCAAGAGAGGTACGTCAGGATCGTTGCAAATGGCGTTCCGTAGTCTCTGCCTACCCCTCCGGGAAACAGGCGTGAGTCTATGTATGTATGTATGACCTATATACATACATCTGACTGGAAAAGTGAACGCAGGACCGACTTTATCCATTATTGTGGATTCACGGTGTTGATCCTGAGTTTTATTGCAAGGCAGTCTGTTCTGTTGATATTATCACTACTAGTCTATCTCTGTCTTCATGATTCTTGAAAGCTTATAGTATTTTACATAGACATTTCAACATAGTTTTAAGGTATAAAATTACGTGTAACACGTATGTATATCATGCAAAATGAATGGTTATTATTATTTATCTTAATTCGTTATTTGATGCATATTTTATATCTAATTTAGTTTTATTTGTTTTCAGGTATGTGACATGCTGTTTTTACCACAACATTGAACATGGTTAAGGTATGCGCGGGTTTTGTACCAAATTATTTTAAAATGCATTATTACTTTTAATTTTTTTAGTTAATAGCTCCAAAGACTTCAAAAGGTTACCCATCCAATCTTTAACCGTATGACCTACTTAACTACGTTTAGCGACATTATAAGTACCATTGCGTTTCTATAGCATATGCCACATAAACACATTTTATAAATTAATAAAGTTGTTACTATCACTTCAACCAATTTATAAACAAATTCCAAAATTAATTAAAACGAAGTAGGTACGTATGAAATCAAATAAAATTACTTCGACAGAATTCGTAACCGGTGTCGAAAATTACGTCCACCAAAAAAAATATGCGGAGAAAAAGTGTGATTCTATTTTGAAGGTCATTACCGGGGGTTTAACCGTCACCCGGCGATCGATCGCCGGGCGGCAAGCGAACGCGGTCGATGCGACCGGTCGGCCACCGCGTCCCGCGTCCACTCGTAGCTCACAAACTGGTGTAATTGTGGACGTGAACAACTAATGGCCGGCCGAGCCTCTGCTTAATGGTCCGTACCGCTTTCATTACCGACCGCTTGGCCGATGCCAAAATTTTAATCTGAAAAAGTACTCCGGAAAATTCAGCTACGCCCTCACCCGGTGGATCCCGCACTCCTTAAGTGCCTCGGTATTTTTGCTCATAATGGACCTTAAACAGCTTTTAGGGGGATCGTTTAGAGCTTCATTCGTTGGCGGCGTTAACGATGTAGAAACGATAAGTTTTAGACGTGGAATAAACATGATACTGTGTCATTAGGGGCTGGGTAAGGCGGGTTTTGGTCCTACACAACTCCCGTACTGATATAGTCTAACAATAGTTCAAAATTCTTCTAGTAATAAAACAAACAAAGGCCAAATAACTCGTGAACTTCCTGATCACTATGAAATTACAAATTCCTTTGTTTTAATTTTACAGATTTTCGCAGTCCACTGCTAGATTTAAGTCTCTCTTAATTTGCTATACTGTAGCACTGTGAGTTACTAGGATTTGGTCTGCTATACCACGTTGTTCATACGGATTGGTATATCGAACTGTTCACCTCTTCTCAAAGATAATATTTGCTTCTTGTATAAACCATATTCCTGCTGACAAAATACTCCGCTATTGACTACACTTGATGCAAGCGCATTAAAGGCACAGCGAGTTGCGTGTCGGTCCCGTAGCTGCACTTATATCCCCTCGTTCGATATCGAGCGTTATAATAATATAATAATAATAATAATAATGGTTTATTTGCTAAAACATGGTGAAATGGTTGTTACAAATGTTGTTGTTTACACATGTTTTGCCAAGTATGGCGTGCAAATATTATGTCAATTATAAGTAAGAAGATTAAATTAAATTACATTAAATTATTATGGAATTGGAATAGAATTATATAATATTATGCATTAAATTGTAATATCTTTGTCATCCAGGTAGTCATTTAAATTATAATAATTTTTATTCAATAAAAGTTTATACAATGTCTTTTTAAATGTCATAATGGGTAAATTTTGAAAATTATTTGGTAAGTGATTAAATATTTTAATGCACATACAATACACGTTTTTCTTATACATTTCTAATTTGATTGCGGGTAAATGTAGTCTGTTCTTATGTCTTGTGCGACTATTTTCTGAATCACCCATCCTTTGAAAAAGGTCAGGGTGCTTTCTTACAAACATACATATTTCCAGAATATATAAACATGGAAGTGGTAATATTTTAAGTTTGCGGAATAGTGGTTTACAGCTGTCAAGGAAATCAGCTCCACACATTGCACGAACACATTTCTTTTGGGCTCTGAATAACCTATTCATTTCGACTGAGTTTCCCCAAATGATAAGTCCATATCTCAGTACAGAACATACATAGGCATGGTACGCAATCATTGCAGTGTCCAAGTTAATAGTTCGTCTGATATTTCTTAAAACGTAAACAAATCGGTCTATTTTAGCTAGAGTTTTTTCGATGTGCGGCTTCCAGCTGCAATATTTATCAATTGTTATACCCAAAAATACACACTCATTATTACTGTTTATATAATTATCTTTATAATGGATGTCAAGTTTATCTGTGGTTGCATTGAATGTCTGAAATTGAATTATATTTGTTTTAGTCATGTTAATTTTAAGGTTATTTTGTTGTAACCAAGTAATGGCACAGTCAAGTGTTTTATTAATTTCCATTTCTAAGTCATGTTTGTTATTACTTTTTATTATTAATGTCGTGTCGTCAGCGAATTGTATACAGTCTTTATTTATAGCGTCAGGGAGGTCGTTTATGTATAATAGGAACAGAATAGGAGCTAAAATACTGCCTTGAGGCGTACCGTAATTATTTTGTTTATAGCTAGATTTTATTCGTTTTAACTCAGTTTTAACAGTTTTAGCTATTTCGACACATTGTGATCTTTCTGTTAGGTAGCTTTTAATCCAATCATTGGCATTTCCGCGTATACCATATGAAGAAAGCTTAGATAACAATGTTTTATGGCAGACAAAGTCAAATGCCTTTGTCATATCTAGAAACACAGCAGCGATTTTTGACTTCTGATTTAAAGCTTCTGTTACATGTTTGACTAATGAAAAGCATGCTAGAGTGGTTGAACTTTCTTTTCTAAATCCGTATTGTTCCTTCTTAATAATGTTGCATGCATTGATAAAACTATCTATTTTATTATACATAACCCTTTCGAAGACTTTCGATAGAATTGGAATAAGAGTGATCGGTCTATAATTATTCATGTCTGTTTTTATTCCTTTTTTGTAAACAGGTTTTACTATTGACATTTTGAGGCGATTTGGGAAAATGCCTTCTGTTAAGGACATATTAATTATGTATGTCAGTGGATACACAATGCTCGTCGAGCATATTTTTATGATCTTTGTGCTTAACTCATCATAACCAGTGGAAAAAGTGTTTTTAAGAGATTGGATAATTTTGTAGACGTAGTTTTCATCAACAGGTGAAAGAAAAATTGTTTTTGGGTTCTCAGAGATTGAATCAGTGTTATTGTGTCGTGGAGCTGTCTGTATTGTTTGACTTGTGCTTGCTATGGATACGTAGTGATTATTAAATAATTCGGATATTTTATATGGGTTATCATAAGTCTTGTCATTAACTTTTATTGAATCAATCTCTAATCTAGTGGTGGTGCTCTTAGTGTTAGTCTGGATCAATTGCCATGCTGCTTTATTTGTATTTTTGGCTGTAGTAATGTGTTGGAAGCTATTTATTTGTTGGGCTCTATAGATACACTTTTGTAGGATACGTGTATAGTCTTCATATATCTTTTTATTCTGTTTCTTATTGTCCCTACATAAATGATACTTTAGATATAGAGACCTTTTTTTTATACAGCATTTTTTTATACTTTTAGTTAAGCCTCGATTTTTTATATGTTTTTGTGTATGTTTTACCTTAATATTAGGAAAGCATAAGTTGTAAAAAAGCAGTATAGTATCGTGAAATTTGTCGAAAGCCTCATTCGTTGTTTTGCATTCATATACCTCTGAGAATGATAGCTGTGACATGTATTCTGTAAACTTATCGATATTTTCTTTGCTAAGGTCTCTCTTGTTAGTAAACCAGAATTTGGGAATATTTTTGTATTTGGTGTTTGATTCGACAGTGCATGATATCGACTGAGCAAATTCGTGGTCAGACAACGCTAAGCAATGTTGATGCGGTTTTGCGTTAGATACATTACTAATTATTAAATCTAGGCAGGCATCTTTGCGAGTCGGTTGTTCAATGTGGCTTTTAAAGTTATAATTGCTTAAAATAGATTTTAACTCATTAGATGTTTTACTTGTTTTTAACATATCTATGTTCCAATCTCCACAGAGTATTATTTTTTTATTCTTATAATATTTGTATAATACATTGATGAGAGCTTCTAAATTGTAAAGGAAAATATTTGTATCTGATGACGGAGTTCTATATATGCATACTAATATGAGGTTATATTTTGATATTTCTATGGCACAATATTCGAAATGTAAAGCAATTGCAGGCTGAAGGTTATTAAGTAAGTTACATTGTAAGTAATTTTTAATCAGAATGCACGAACCTCCTCTACGTTGATTAGGTCGGGAGTAGAACGATACTAGTTTGTAGCCATTTACCCTGACATTTGCTTCAGAACCTCGTTTAAGAAATGTTTCCGTTACACATATAATATCGATTGAGCCTAGTGTTTTTTCTAGGTCCGCTAGGGCTACTTCTATTAGTTCTTGTTTGTTTAACAGGCCGGCAATATTTTGATGAATTAATGTGAAAGTTGTATATTTAGTACGAATATCGAAAAAACAGAGATTCAGATTGATTAACGGTTTTATTGAATGTATGAAAATAAGAGGTAATTTTAGTTTGATTATATTTTATTGGATTTATTACGTTTTTATGTTGGACCGGTGAAGAATTTATAGTATGTTTTCTATTTTTATATATGCTTTTAATATTTTTGAGGTAGTCAATGTATTCAATTTCATAGCCTAATTGTAAACACAAGTTAAATTTATAATTTTTATAGTAATTATTTAGGTGTTTTATGTTATTGCTGTGTTCGTAAAAAGTATAGGGTATTTTAATATATTTACAGTTTTTATAGCCCTGTGTGATTAATTCTAAATTGTTATTAATCATGTTCTCATTCAAATATGGATTATGTTGTACATTGGTAACAAATACATTTGTGAACCGCAACTTATATAAAGCATTACACAACTCTGACAAAAGTAGATAGGGCTTTTTATCGTTAGAACCTACCATTAATATTACAATATCATCAGATGTTAGTTTACTAGAAAATTCTTCACTGCAGCTGCTCAAAATTTGGGAAGTAGTTGCGTATGGTTTGATTATAGACGAGATTTTGTATTTACCGTTCCATTTCTTTAGTCCGAACTTTGTCAGTATTTTCGTCAATCCGCGGGCTTGTTGGTCTCCAAGAATAGCTATATTATATTCCTTATCGGCTGGTCTAGATGAGGTAGATGATATATTGTTCTCGACGGGTAGTTGTATTATGCAGCTTTCTTTAATCAACTTTGATTGACAAGTAGCGTCATCTGTTGCCGAGGAGTCAGTACTTATTTTCAAATCTTCTTTCGTAACGATACTAATATTATTGCAGTCTTGTTTATTGCTGTGCGTCGCAAATTCATTTTGTTGTGATCTATTGCTGGCTTTTTTGTGTTTATACTTTTGTGAAGAGTTTTTAATACTAGGTGAACCATAATATGCTTCTTTAAAATGTGATATACGCCTTTCTTGTACTTTATTCTGCTGTTTAAGTTCATGGTTTTCGGAAATTAAATCTTCTATCTCCTTGTGCGCACTCTGCAGTTCACCGTTTAGTTTTCTTATTTCTTCTTTAAGGATTTCTATATCATCTGAGTTAGGTATGTCTGGTAAGCTTTTAGAGTGTGGATTTGATGCTAGTGAAGTAAATGATAAGTCCAGTGAATCAACGGACGCGTTTCGGCGATTCTTCCTTAATGTTATATTATTGAGGCTTATTCTTCCTTCAAGACTATCCATTTTCACATAAGATTGAGCTAATAAGATATTCAATATTGATTTAGTGTAATGCCATCTATAGTTATGTACCTAACAATCTCTTTATCTTATTCAATTATGTTGCAGTGTTAGTGGTTTTGCACTTCGACGTTAGATGTCACTTTAATCAATATTCTTCAGTGTATGATTTCAGGAAAAAAATTTAACATTTTAACAGCTGTTTTATAATAGAATTTATCTATAATTCCTGTTTAATGTATTCTGGATGGTGTATTTACACTAATAGATGTTGTATTTGTACTCAAAGTTTGTCTTCAGTTATAATATCTCAGTCAGTTATGTTGAAGTGTTAGTGGACTTAGTGGTTTTGCTATTCGATGCTAGATGTCACTTTTATCAATTTTCTTTAGTTTAAATTTTAACAGCTATTTTTATGGTAAAATATCTATAATTCCTGTTTTTTCGTGCTCTGGATGATGTATTTTTCACTAATAAATGTTGTATTTGTACTCACAGGTCCGTCTTTAGATATTTTTGCGGGTATAATCAAGTATTGGAGATTATCCTTTTTGAATTCAAAAGTTTATAGTCCAAAGTCACTGATTTGATATTTATGTAAATAACTCACTTTACTGTTCACCAAAGTTTTAGATAACATTTGCACAAAAGAAGTACATTATTATATATAAGATAATAGTCCGTACAAATAGTTTAAAGCACTTTAGATATTATTTATACTTTGAAATACACAGAGTTATTGTTTACTCAGATGAAGCGCCATCTGTCAAGACACCGCGTTGTTCAGAACGACCCCAGCTCCACGCCACACATATGTAAATAACTACCAATGTTTAACTACGCAGCTCTGCGACGAGATTTTCTAGATCAGGGCTTTTTTATTTTTCACAAGCGTTGAAGCGTTTTTCGATAATGGTGTTTGCTGTGATTTATAAAGTGGTGGATGCTAGCCGGTTTTTCGATGGATGTTAAACAGACGTACGATTAACACAAACTTGAGGTTGAGTACATGAATAGGTACGTGAGCTACATGCTGGTGAAATTCAAACATATGTTACACGACAGAACATTTAGCGTAATTTGCATATAACTGGTGAATTCTTTAATAGCATTTTGTTGCTTTTCTCTATCAACATTGCAATACAAAACACGTTCAGGCTCACACAATCGAACAGCACTATATTTCTCTTTAATTTTTTTACGATTACCACGGATGAAATATTAACGTTCATTGAAGAGTAGAAATCGGAAATTACATATACCTATTTCTGCCCTATTTCTTTTTTTTTTTGCTATATAAAGTCAAAATTTTTTTATAAAAAAAAAACACGGTAATATTTCTTACTTAAACAAATTTCTTTCACACAACCTACCATCACCTTTCGGCAGTAACATTTTAATCCAAAACAAGCTTATTACGTAGCTATTATCACGATTAAAAGTCACGTTCTATTCGTTCGTTCAAACATTCCCCTTGCTCCGTTCAGTGTCGAGAGGTGCGTTGTTTGTGAAGCGAATGTCTAGGCGTTCAGACACCGGGTACTCGAAGCCCCCGGCTCGCAAACACTGCCGTGTACTACACCGTCGATGTCGGGTTAAGTGATATACCACTATTTGTTGTTTGTTATAAAACGTTGTACCTACAAGTGCAGGGGTGTTCGAACGGCAGATGGAACGGGGTTTTATTTTTAAGGTGCGTGTTGAAGTTCTTTTTTAAGCGGTGATATTTTTTTAATGACTTTTATGTGCATGCCAGTATACTAATACACATAACCTTCGAAACTTCAGCCTCCATAGTCTGGTGATAGGACAAAGGATGTAGGATAGTAAGTTTTAAGGAATTGGCAATGTCGTCATTGCTTATGACGTGTGACAAATCAAAGTACACACTGTGTTTCAGTAAACTGAGGCCGCCGTGTAGAGGATGGGCATTTTACAAACAAGTTGTAATATAAATAAATGTTCACGAATCACACAAGTTACTTCAGAACAATACCTACCTATACATCCGCAAACAACATACCTAATTGATATAATTTCCACCACCCTAATCGGTACAATTACGGGAAGCGAAAACACACTTACGAACAAAATGGGTACATTCATCAAGAGTCGTACCAACTTTTCATCGACAAGCCACCACCCGCCGACACATCAAACTTTAATGATATCGATTCACAACTTTCCCCTGAGAACTTGCAACTTTGCTAATTACTCGGACCTCTCGCTCTGGCACCGCCGTGTTAGACAGAGAGGGGGATAGTGTAGTGAATAACAGGCGGTATCACATTTCCACACCATTACCTACGATGCATCTTTGTAATTGTTTCGTGTTAAATATGTGTTTTTATTTTAGCTTGTCGTATGTTTGTTACGAAGTTTGACATGAAAATTACTAAAGTAAAGTGTTTTTTACGGCAATTGTCACTTTTAGTAAGGCTTTGAAGTGTGGGAAAATACTTTTTACTACATTTAATCATTATTTTATATCTTCGGCCGGAGAAATAGTAGTACCTTCTTGTGATAGTCGGCTGAAGGCAATCTAGTGGTACACTCGTAGAAATGGCTGTTCTCTACGATTTCTAGGAAAAATAATGAGATTGTTATAGGAGATTTGATACTCTTAACTCACCTTATCACCGAATAGACGTCTACCACTGGACACAGCTCCTTAAGGCTCCCCACAAAAATCGACCTTGAGCAGGTCCGCATGTCCCTATAAGCTCGTCGGTCCACCTTGCGGGAGTCCTACCTCTGCTGTGACAATCCACCTGCTAAGGGGCTGACCCCAAAATAAGTCTCATACTTACCCTTAACCCCTTATTGCATGAATTATGAAGGATGTTACAAAAAAAATATTTTTGGTGAAAACAACTTTTGTAAACATAAATTAGACAAATAAAAAATATACGTTACTATTTATGGATTTACATCACGAAGCCATATCTGAAATCGTATGTAATCAAGTTGAAATTATATAAGCCATATCTGGCTTTGCATGCACAGTTGTTAAAATTTTTCAAAATCTTTGAACCAGTTCCGCTTGTCATTATAGCATTAGAAGACTTTTTTAAGGCGCTGTACTTAGTCAAAATAGGCTTCACAAAACAGTTTTTTAGCCAAATGTATACATTTTAGAGCAGTTAAAAAAAAAATGTTAATCTTGATCATATTTATGGGGGGACCATTGTGTTCAAAACACGTTTTCGGTAAATTTTCTCGATAAAAAAACCATAAAATAACCATTTAAATTGAAATTGTAGCAATTGTAACTGTATTATTTATAAACAAATCTTGAAATATTAATAACAGTGATGTAATTTATAATAATAAAGGGAACTGTTGTTTTTATTTATCGATTGGAATAAGATATTTGTAAGGATTAATGTATTTAATGATAAATAACTCGTTCTGAACGTCCCGTCGTCGTCGCGCTTCTCTTTCTTATGTATACAATCCGACAGTGACAGCAACAGCTGAACTCAGTAGCTGTACACGGCGCCTTAAGACCATTTTTATTATTTATATTTTGTATAATTGCGAATTTTTTGCAGATTTCCCTTGAAAGAACCATAAAACATGGCAATATCAATTTCTGTAAAGCAAAAAACAGGAACTTGAGTGCATACGAAGCCATATTTGACATACATTATTTGGACGGAAACGCATAGCAAGCCATATTTGGCGTCTGAAAAAAACAGGTCAAATAAAAATAAAAAATATACAAAAACAACTTACTATTACGCTAGTCGATGATTCTAGAAGGAAAAAAAATATTGATGATCTTAGTCACCTTATTACTATTATTTTTCACTGATAAAAATTAACTACCTAAAACATTGCAGTTAACTTGCTCGCCCTGTCATGAAATAACATCAAATAATGTTGACACAGATGACATATTATATAATTATATATGTAATTATATATTCATAAGTTAATTTTGCTATAATTCAAATGTTAGTTATGTTGGAAAAAAATAACAAACTTTAGAAACCACCAATGGCTTCGCATGCGGTAAGGGGTTAATTACCGATTTACATTTTATGAACGCTTACCTACCCTTTATTACGTACTAGCCTAGTTACTATCTTTAGACTTTAGCTTATCTAAGCCTTTTGCTACCATAGTGTAAAACAAGCACATAAATAAAGAGCAGCCTATTTACTGTGCAATAAATAACAGTTAAATTGAATGCTATCCCCGACTGCACAGTGTAACAATCTATCAAAACAACGAGCATCCTAACCACGGCTGTTCGACTCCCATTCTTATGCAAATCGAGAGCGATTTAGTCGAGTATTCACTTAGGGTTTAACTAGCATTATTAGGGTTGTCGGTTTGATAGCTGGCTCGTGTAATTTCTGAAATTGGTCCGGCAGTAGGTAGTGTTTGGCTGATTTCAGGCATGCATTTGCTGGCTCGACAATAGAAGTACTACTCTCTTACAGAATATGGAAGAGAAGGAATTACTATCCTCTCTACTTCCTACTAAAGTAACAGTATTGCTTGCAGGGTTAAACTGGTCATGGGATCTTGCTGGGTTAGATGCTATTCATGAACGTTCTTATATTTTCTGTGTTGCTATATTATATACTGGTGCGAGCAAGCAGATATTTTAATAAACTGTGTTATTCTCCTGTAGTATAACAGCCCTTCCGTTTGGTAACGGATTAAGAATACCAAGTGCACCCTATTTCATTTTGCAAGTGTCCTAAGCGGCGACTACACATAATTCTTGCGAATAGAAGGAAAACTCGACATAAAATCCTATACCAACCTGTCTAGCAATCACGGTAACCCAAATTCGCCAAATCTTCCATGTCATGCAAATTAAATATAATTATATAATATTCAATAACTAAATACTATGCACACATGTATTTGATAACAGTATTTATACTGTTATCAGATAGTTAAATAGTTTTTACTTAAAAGGGTAACAAACTTCTATAACTCACAAACTTGCCCTTTTTTAATAGTAATAGAATGCAACCATAGAAATCATAATAATAAGGCAATCTTAAGATTTCTGTGAATGCAACATACCATACCCTATAACCGTCGGTTGCATCAACCAATCTTGAATGACAACCGATACACTTTTACGAGCGGTTAATCTCGAGATCTGCCGTTTTATGTGCTTGTCGATTGACCAGCGTTTATGACCATGGGAGTGGGACCGGGTCATGACCCGGACACAATCTGGTCAATGGTACAGCTTTTTGATGGGTGGAATTTTATTGTGTTTTAAATGGCGCTGTTGGCTACTAGTTTTACGCGCTAGATAAAATATCGAAATAAATAAATTAACAGCGAAGGATTTTAATATACTTTTGTTAATATATCGTTTTAAAGACAACTAGGATAAATTCTGTATTGCGGCGACTTATAAACGGTTATAAACATTTAATCAATAGACACAAAACAACCAGAGTCGATATGTATTACTTCCAAGAGGTTTTTTTTTTTGTTTTTTTTAAGGACTCCTCCCGCACTAGGAATAAATCCTGTGTCGCGGGGGACTTTACAAACATACAACTAACGGACACAATGAACACCCAGACTCGAAACAACAATTTATGGATCACACAAAGTGTTGTCTCGTGTGGGAATCGAACCCACAACACTCGGCGCAGTACCAAGCGGCGAGGCGGCCGTTTAAACCACTACGCCAACCGTGCAGTCTTCATTTAGCTCTACTGGTTTTCGTTTCATACATCACTATATGAATGAATGTAACTGAATGGGATAGTCTTTCAGGTACTTCTTGTCCCTTTATATCAAATTCACAATCTATACCAGCTATCACCCGCGGGACCACTCGCTTGTGTGTCCGCAAATTCCTGCAAATTGCAGTCAAAATCTATTCAGTATCTTTTGCTATACCGTATTCATCTTGCCGTGAGAAATTATGTAAACAAACCACAAAATGGGTATTTTCAAGGTCACAATTATTGTGTAAAAATATCACGCCAACCAATCTGCAATTAGGTATTTTATCTACCTATATATAATCTTTTCACACGTAATCATTTCATAATAAGTTGAATTATCTCATAAAATATCCCTGTAACTAATTTCTTTATTTAAAAAAACTACATCGTAAATAATTTACATTTAAAAGAACCTAAAATAGTCACGTTTCTCAATCTATGAGAGTATTGTTATGCTACCAAATTTACATTGATCGATTACGTTTTGAAATCCATCGAGTTACACCCGCCATCTTTACTATCTATCACAAATTATTGATACGACGACAGTACTGTCTCTGGATATTTTTGCAAAATTGTTTGTAATAGCTTGTTAATTTTGATATTTTGTTAAATGTTGAGTTATTTTTTAATTGATTTCGTTGTTGTTTTGTTAACTTTTTTATTGTTGAATATGGATAAACCTGGACCAAGTTTCAGAAACCTTGTTTTCTTTGTTTACATAATTTCTCATGTCCAGATGAATATGGTATTATAAGTGTAACAAAAATCCATACATCCTAAAAACTATCGCATTTAATAATATAATAGTAGTAAGTACCTACAATTTCTATTTTCTGCTTGAGCATTATCATTTGAATAAATACTTTTTCTTCTTTCTCTACAAGTAATATCCCCTTCAAGAATATTTTAGCATATTTCCAAAACAGATTTCAAGAACGTCTATTCTTGCCAATTTCATAAGTTAATAATGTTGCCAACGTCTAATACTAAAACGGTCGGAATAAAATTCTCTTTTAAAATAATAGAAGCCTGTGATGTTTTCGAGGCACTTTGGAGGCGTCAGCTAAACTTTGAACGGATCTAAAGGGCGTCAATATGAAAAAGTTTATATTTCTTCCAAAATTTATGGCCGACAACTTGAGTTCATTACGCACGCACACACGAAAATGCTGCTCATAGTATATATAAAAAATAGGTGGTTTCTCTGTGTGAATAGTCAAGAATATAAATATTTTTCTTCAGGGCTACTACATTTATTTTTCCCTGTTTGAATATACCAATCTAGGAAGCTAGCTTATTATAACTCTTTACTCTCTTTAAACAACTAGAACTTATAAAAGTTTTGTTTTCTATAGGTATCTAGAACTTCTTACATCATGCCAGAGGCTAAAAGATTAGATAAGAAATAATATAATATAAGATTCTACCACATTCACACAACACCATCTAGTCCTAAACTAAGCAGAGCTTATACTATGGGTACTAGATAATGGATAAACATACATAATTATATACTTCTTTTTGTAAAGCCCTACATATTATATATAGAAACACCCAGACCAAGACAAACATCCATGTTCATGCACACAAATGTTTGACTTGAGCGGGAATCGAACCGGCGACCTTCGGCGTAGCAGTCGTTTACACTCCCGCTGCGCCAACCGGTCGTCGAATCATGGAAACCGTCACATAAAAACACGCAGTACAGCATAAAATTGCAGTGATAATTTTTTTGTACATAACCGTTATCTAATATCATATTAAAATCGTATAATGTTGTAGACAAATCCAGGCAGTCCAACGTGCCGAGCTTGTATGCAGTACCCCGCTACCTGCCTATACGTCTGGGAGTATTTTGCTCACACTGTACCGTTTGGCTAATGCAGACTGAATTTCCATATTTGACTGTAGGGTTGCCAGTAATAAAAAGATTTGAAAATGGAAAAATTGGAGTGATATAAATAATGTTATAATTTATTAAATAATAGTACCATATAGACATGATTGTGATCCATCGATGTTTTTTCTTAAGTCATTTCCCGCACTAGGACTAAATCCTGTGTCTCATTAAAAATACATATATACAAATGATCAGCCATAGTCTAAGTTATCAATATGAACATGCAAGTTACTATCAGTTTAATTAGCTGGATGGATTGATATGCAAAAAAAACAAAAAATATAATTTTTCGTACCTCACAAATGTCGTTTACTTATGTCACATTTGATGAGCGAATATATATATGTGAATCACTACGATTATGCAATTAAATAATAGTATAAAAAACATACTTCTCTGCGATATCTCGGCGTAGTTACTTTTACCACTCACTAGTATTTTCAGCGGCACTTTCACAGAGTACCTACCAAAGTATATTCAATATTGAGATAAAGTAAGTAAATATTTTCGTCAAAATAAATCTAAGTAAGTACTTTTTTTAAATCCTAAAATCAATTTACATTTGCTTGCCAACCCTAGCGTTGAACCAAATGCCGTAAGAAAGTTGGTCCATTGTCGATCTCGACGCCAGGGCTCAACTTTTCACCTCCAGTCCGTAATAGCTACCAAGGGATGGACTAATGAAACATTTTGTACAGCTACCTGCCAATATTTCTATTCATTTTCTCAAGCCAAAGAGCGGCAACGCGCTTGTGACTCCTCTGGTTTTGCTTTTGTCCATGGACGGAGGTACTGACTTGCCATTAGGCGATCCTTCTGCTTGTTTCTCGCTTATTACTTAAAAAATACCTTCAAGCCATGCCATGCATGACTGCACGGATGGTGTAGTGGTTAATGAGTGGCCTGGTCGCTTGGTACAGCGGCAAGTATCGTGTGTTCGATTCCCACACGATACCACTTTGGTTTATCCACAAATTGTTGTTTCGACTCCACGTATTAGTATATTCTCTTCGTTTACGATGATGAAATGTTTGTAAAGTCCCTCGAAACACAGGATTTATTCATAGTGCGGAAGAAATCTTTAAAAAAGGGCATCGCTCTACAAAATGAATAGAAAAACGTCGATGTTAGGCGTCCTTGGTAGCCTCCCTTGGGAGGCCTAACGGAAGTCTTGTCAATGTAAAAGATGATATGTTATCTTAGAGATTGGCCTCGGCTAATGGTGTAAGTGTGTCGCGAGTTTGATGCCCCGGTGGCTCATAGCGTTATTGGATTTTTTTTGCTGAAGCGCTTAGGTACTTTTTTCGAGTATATTTCTAACATGATTTTGGCGTGTGAGAGAAACGACAAAGTGCTGTAAATATTAAGGCGTCTGAAAGGAGTAAGGAAGAATTATATAATACATATATATTTTGTCAACATTATGTGAGCCACAGATATTTTTTTAGAGCTCGCTGGATGTAGATATGTTTTTAAAGTGGAAATTTAAAAGATAATATACAGGGTGTCACAAGACCTATCACCAAGCCGAAGCCTACTCGTTGTGGACATCATGCCAAGTCATACTAACCAAAAATAATACCTGGGAAAGATTTTTTTTAAGTATTCATTTTTTAAACCGCAATTAAAAAGCGCGCGTGCAATCCTCGAAATACCTACTTATCCAAGGGGTCATAGAGCATCTAAAGAACATACTGGCGGGGTAAATACATCGATTTTGTACCTAATTAGAAAAAATCCATACTAACTTTGAGCCTCAATATCTCCTGAACCAGTAATTTCCCAGGTATGGTGCCGAAGTAAAATATGTTCGTAGTGATTGGTACAACATGGGATTTCAGTTTTCATTAAGAGTCTTTTTACATCCTGTATAAATAAAAATAAGAAACGGATGTAGATATAATACGAGTATTAGTTTTCAGACCAGGGTATCGACTTCTGAAACCGACGCGACGAAACTAATAAAACAGTAGGTAGTTTTTATTACTTATTAAACAAACCAACACTACGTCGAACACACTAAAATTACAATATAATAGTACACTTGTCGGTATAATTCACGTGGCATTGTTAGCTCATAACGGAGGCTTTGAATTGGTGCTATAAACACTAAATTACCTTGGACACCTCTGTGATATGGCTTAGGCACGAACATTTTGTAAGCTTTTGTTAAAAGTACCACAAATGCTATTATACCTAATCTATTGTATTTATAATTGTATGTTATGTGAATATGTATGTATGTAATATTTATGTATACCTATGTCATCATCATCATCATCCTCGTAGCGTTATCAAAGTTTCAATCTGGGGTCCGCTTACTAGTCTAACCGGATTTGGCTGAATATTAGCTTTTCCACAGAGCGACTGCCTGTCGGACCTCCGCAACCCGAAGGGATAGCGATATTCCATAGTTTAGACTAGTGTCAGTTGATTAAGAAGGTAGGTACTGACGCCCTGTAACGACTGTCAAAGATCTTCATGACAACCGGGACCGACGGCTTAACATGCTCTCCGAGGCACGGGGCAAGCGATAATTAATAATTCAATACGCACATAACTCCGAAAAGTCATTGGTGCGCGCCGTGGAATCGAACCCGATACCGTCTGCATGGCAGTCTGTTGGTATCTCCACTCGGCTATCGCTGCCTATGTATACATAATTAATAATATAATTTTATATATACATAAATATAATATTTATGTATATCTAAATATAGACTATTGTCGCGTTTCTGGGGTGCGGAAGTCAGACGGTAGGTGCTTCGTAGATTGTTAATAAAATCAGACTAGAAAGGAGACCCCTGACTCCCATAGAAATCTGATGGTTTACGTTTGTTTACCATTTTGGTTCTTTCTCTCCAGAAGAGGGGAACATAACATAGTTTTAGCTTATCGGGAAATGGAGTGATTGGCACTAAAACTGTGGAAAAATTGGGGCCTGTGCGGACACTAGTAGGTATAAATACTATTTACCTATGGTAACCCATTATTTATTAGACTACAGAGCTAGAATTTAATATCAATTATTGAGCCACTGACTTGCATGTTACAAAAGGATCTTATCGTATTTAAAAAAATAATATGTTTACAATAACGCGATCTCAAAATCTTCGCCGATTTGGGTATTAATCTTCAGACTGCACAATCTCCAAACATAACCACCAAGTTACCGAACCAGAACCAAACTTCGGAACTTAGATTAGTTACAAAAACATTAAGCATTTAGCCTACAGCTTACCCACTACGATTCAACCCGGGCAGATAATTCAATTGTGACAGCTCCGGCCATATATCATGCGACCGCAGCTTAATGGATCTGCAAGGCCAGACCCAGTGTATATACAGCTTAAAATTTAATGTTAACTCAAGCTATTTTAGAGGCTCAGCAGAGATTGTAGTGTTGGGTGTTTGAAGTTTGTGTTGAATAGTTTTATGGAATGAGAATTTACGATTCGTATAATAAGATTCAATGAGATTCAAATTCAAAACAGTAAGCGAAACCAAAACGCACAAAATACAATTGTTCTAAATATTTTGTAGAGGAAAATGCCAATTCAGTTAGGTACAGCACATTTTTTTTTCGATGTCAACTATCTCCCAGAACAAAGTTGCTCATAATACAAGTACCATAATTTCCTGCACACCTACATAGATTCACGCTTGTTTCCCGATGGCGTAGGCAGAGACTACGTTTGCCACATTAGAGGTATGTATATCTCCCTTGCTTTATTCACTTTCGGCAAATTTTTCATGCATGCTTTTCGGTTAAAGGGAACTTCTAACCTGTCCTTTTATAGGATGACTCAAATCTGGTGACATAAGCTTCGCCTTAACTCATACAAACCTAAATTTTAAACAAGGCAAATCTAAGTTTCTTGCCTTTTTGTTCACTAACAACGTTAATACCCCGATGATTGATGCTAACACGAACTTTACGACTTAAGATGAATAAGGTCAGTTGTGAATGTGCCGGAAGCTGTGCTTTTTATATTCGTTTGATTGGTACCCCTGATCCTGGCTACATCCGGGGTATTAGTGTGTTGTGCCTATACCATTCATAGAGGTTGAATACCGTCTGTTTATGTAACAGTCTGTGCGTTACTTTGTTAAGAATGGGTCATTCATGTGTGGAAAGGTTACTACATTCTTTAAAGTAAGGCTAATGTGTGAGATATTTCTTAAGTTTTTTTGTAAATGCAATATAAATTTGCGGCATTGACTAACCAATCATCATCATCAGCCTTTAACAGTCTTATGTTGTACTAGGCCTCTCCTTTGAAAGGAGGAATTGGCCTACTATACCACGCTGGCCAAACGGGTTGGTATAGGGTTTGTATCAACTTTTCCTTCTCCTACAGTACTCTTCTTCTTTCTCTTAGTGTTATCCCAGTTTCAATCTGGGGTCCGCTTTCTAGTCTAACCGGATTTGACTGAATATTAGCTTTTCCACGGAGCGACTGCCTGTCTGACCTCCGTAACCCGAAGGGATAGCGATATTCCATGGTTTAGACTAGTGTCAGTTTTATTTAGAAGGTACTGACGCCCTGTAACGATTGTCAAAGATCTTCATGACAACCGGGACCGACGGCTTAACGTGCTCTCCGAGGCACGGGACAAGCGATAATTAACAATTCAATACGCACATAACTCCGAAAAGTCATTGGTGCGCGCCGTGGATTCGAACCCGATACCCTCTGCATGGCAGTCTGTTGGTATATCCACTCGGCTATCGCCGCCTTTTTGTCTCCTACAGTGCTGTTCTCTGAATAATACGCTCCCTCTGTCGGCTCTTACGACATCCATGGGATGATATGGGGTGGTGACATTCCGTATTCTTAATCTGTCACCACATGGACATACCACCATCCGCCATACGATAATATAACTCTCTACATCTCTAATATCATGTATATAAGTATCAATTTTCAATATCAGTGCTTTAGGTTTTATTATATGAAAAGTCGTATGCTATTAACACTCTTTCGTTGTAGAGCCTTGCTACATTCAGCATGTACCGATTCGACTGAAGAAAAACGACCATCTCACAGAAAATCGACGTAAAGTAACAGTATCTATACTGTTGTATGTTTCCTTCGGTGTGTGAGAGTTGTTAGCTAGTTCTCTAGCTGCTACTCCATCATCCCGTTCCCCTTCCTTATCCTTTTCCTCACCAAAACACAGCAACGCATTTGGGATTCCTTCGGTGTTGCTTGTGGCGATGAGTAGCCCTACTCCCTCATTCAGTACCTCCTCCTTTTCCTCTCTAAAAGACGGCAACTTATTTGTGACTCCTTCGATGTTCCTTCTGTCGAAGAGTGGCGTTAATCGCTTACAATCAGGCGATCCGTCTGCTCGTTTAAATCTGTATATATAAAATTCTTGCATTACTGACTGACTGACTGACAGACAAGCTACAGCCAAAATTATTAGGCGCAGGAAGCTAAAATTTGGCATGTATGCTCCTTGGGGTTGTAGTAAAAAGGATTTTCCCGAAATGTCCACGGGATCAGGCAGAAAGAGATACATTTAAAAAATGTGCGAGCGCAGCTGCTTTATCCATTAGTAAACATAAAAATGTCTAGGTATTTCAAATGCAATGCAATGATATCGCGGGCAAGTATGCGGTGTAATGCAACACTTGTTATCAGCGTATCAAATGCGTTATCAATGACGTCACTCGAGGCCGTTGCCGATAACAGCCGGCGGTCGTTCACCCCGCTTGTAACACGTTACGCTTGGACGCCGCACTAAATTACACTTACTAGTAAACGATAAACAAAATTAAATCTATAAAAATAGTTTAAAGTAACATGTTTAGGAAATATTTTTTATATGTAGACATACATACATGCGTAGATTCGACCGCATGGTATTTACGATAAGTTTTGTTATATTGAGTGGTGTTACCAACAGACTGCTATGTAAAGGATATCGGGTTCAAATACACGATAGACGGCCCGCACTAAATTTTTTTTAAGTTATATGTTTATCTATTGCTTGCCTCGAAGAGCATCTTATAGCGACGGTCCTAGATTGCATGTAGATCTTTGACAGTCATAATGGAGTGTCAGTACCCTTGAATATATTGAATGAAACAAATCACATTTGCTTATACCAATCCTACAACTTGACGACCGTGACCGCTCTGTCAAGAGCGCAATGGATAAGAAGAAGGTCTGGTCCCCCTGTGGGTTCAAATGTCAAACGGCAGTTGCTCCGTGTAAAAGCTAATATTCTGTCAAATTTGGTTACACCAGTTAGTGATCCCTGGGCTTGAAGTCTTGAGCAACCGCGACCTATTCAAAAATGTATCTCTCCGACGTTGCTTTACATTGTAGACAACTCTCAAAATTAAACTGTCTTTTATCAAATATTCAAAATTAAAACGCAAATATACTTGCTTCGACGTATTAAACAGTTAATTATACGTAACTTAAATTTATAAACAGCGTGAATATGAAACTAAGTAATAAAGTTATTAAGCGCAATTAACACTTAAAGCGATATTATCCACCTCCATAATTAGAAATAAGGCAATTTACCTAATTATAAAAGGGAAAAAAAAAACTTTGGTCTGTCATTAAAGTGTTTTTCGTTCTGTCATTACAGTTTTTTGCTTACAGAGTTTTATTAGTGGCTCCGCTATATGTGGCATTAATTTATAGGTAGTTCTAGAAGAGATAGCCGTTTAACTTTTTAAATATTTGATGTACTAAGGCTTGGACGTGGCTTTACACGTGTTGAAATGCGTGGTGTTATTTTTTACGGAATACGAAGATATGTTTGCCTATGCCTTGTCTTTAAATGTAAGAAAACAGTGTTTTATTAAATCGCACTGGAAATAAACTCTAAATAGCTGGGGACTCACAAGCATTCAAGCAATGGGTGCACAGACACTTAATAATTTGAGAATCACACTGAGCTTTGTCTCCTGTGGCAATCGAAATCACAACACACAGAGCTATTTTAAGGAGCATAGTGACCAGTCAATTCACTGTGCCATTAAATTGCCATTTTATAAAATTGTTTTTACCGGTACTGTTCGGGCTCAAAGTTAAATTCTTTCAGTAACTAAGCCGTAAAAGCTTATCATTCATAAAGGCATATTTACTTGTATTCATATTAAATATGAAACTAGGTTGGATATTTTATCAGCTAGACGGTTACTGTCCAATTTCAAACATAGAGAACACCGGGTATAATGAAAATACTCCACTACTAGCTTGTTACAAGCTAATAGTAGAGTATTTTCATTATGGCCGGTGTCTGTGCCCAGACCGCGCAATGCCCGACTGTATCGACAACTTAACGTAACACAAGGATCGCTGCTACTCGCTATTTCAATTTCTAAGGCACTCTGGGGTCACAGTGTTAGCGGGCGATTTAACTGACAAAATAAACAAAGTCAAAGTCAAAATCATTTATTCATTTAGGTCACAAGGTAACGCTTATGAACGTCAATTTTAAAATTAAATTACTTGATGCTTCTACATTTACATTTACTGCCTCGTTCGCAAAGCAATAGGTAGAACCACGAGAAAGAACGGGCAATAAAACTCGTGGCCACTCTTTTAAATCGCCAATATTATGGTACATATTTTTATTTTTGTAAGGAGCTGCAACTGTTACACATTGTACTAAATTACTTGTAAATAGTATTTAGTTACAGACATAATACTTAAGCAATTAATGCAGTTACTAAATTAAGTGCTTTAGTTAGCCTTCCAATGCTAATATTGTGTAACAGGAGCATCCACTTACGTCTTATAATGTAAACAACTCGTGACCATGTTCAGAACTATGGTGGTAATGTATGTTACAGAAGTGACGGTATATGAATACACAAGATTACAAAATCGTTAGTTCACAGCCCATGATCACGAATTATCTTCATCTTACAGTACAGTAAATTTTAATAAAAGTAGTGGAACAACAATGCAAATGTAAATGTAGTAAGTGAAATGACCTAATAATAAACGAATAATAATTTAAAAGAACTAGAAATATTATATAATGTTAAACTGAAAAATTCTAAGTATCTATATAAATTCTAAAGAAGTAGATCATGAGTTGTCTAGTGTAAGTGACCATCTATCCTTATCACTGAAATAATCATTAACAGTATAATAACCTTTCCTAATAAGGCAGTCTTTCATTTTACTTTTAAACGTATTAGATGGTAATTCTAGAAGACTAATTGGTATTTTATTGTAAATACGAATACCTAGCCCTACAAGAGAATTGTTAACTTTATGTTAACGATGATAAGGGGCATATAACTTATGCCTGTTCCTAGTATTTATATTATGTATGTCACTTTTTGTAGAAAATAAACCTATATTTTGCCTAATATACAATATATTAGCAAATACAATGTTTTATGTCGTCTTATAGGCGACAATTTCGTTAAGAGCCGTTTCACAGTGTAAAGTAAAATTTTGTATTTTGTAACAGTACTACAATTCACTGGTGTACTTTTAAGTATTATTTACCTAGAAATGTGTGGGTACATCTTGTACTATACAAATGTTTTCTCGTATGTTCAGTCGAAGACTAGCTTTATGTTTTAGGAAATAAGCATTACCTTCAAATCGAGTAGCCTCAATGAAATTAACATTAGTGCCAACCTTTATTTTTGAGACCAAATATTAGTTTTATAACGAAGATTTAAGATTATTTTTGTACTGCTCTTGTATGTTTTTACTATATCTATTATAGTAGTGTGGTGTAGTATAGTGGTAGTATTCTGAAAACATGATCAAAGATTGCTTCAATAGTCTGCATCAATAAAATAAAACATATTTTTTTATTTTTTATTTTTATCTAGCCACAGAAAATAAATTTCTAAATTTCGAAATCGCCCCGCTTATGAACCCGCCCGCTCTCACTGCGACCACACGTCGTGATCCGCTCGCGTTCCTGCGGCTTCACGGACCGAAATTAAACCAAAAGACGTTCCACTAGTATCGGACGAGCAGAGGGTTAGTACATACCAATTACTTTTAGCTCGAATTGACCAGCCAGGGGTTCCGTCTCTATACAACTAATTAAGAAGATGGACGTTGCTAACATATTTCGTTGGTCCACGTGATCTTATTGCTCTACGTGGTGTAAGATTAAGTTTATGGTTTATTTATTTATAGACTCACGCCTGTATCCCCGAAGGGGTAGGCAGAGGTCTAATATTACACCCAAATTTCGCTAGAAATTTTTAGGTCCCACGTAATAGGGGGCGAGCCTATTGCCGTACCGGGCACATTACCAGACTCCGTGCTGCTACTGAGAAATTCCTAACGGAAAAACCCAATACCGCTTTGCCCGACCGGGGAATCGAACCCGAGACCTCCCCTCAGTTTATGGTTTCGTGTATATTTTCTTGAATTTATTTTATTACTTATCTGGAGTTTTTTTTCGTCCAATTAGGAGGATATACCTTAATTGTTAGCCATATGGTTAACATGCCTCGTAGCAAGACTACCGAATTACTACCGAGTCTACCAATATTATAATCGCTCTGTTGTAAAGAAAGCTCAAAGCTTACCCAAAATACCTTTTGAACGCAATATCTTTCACGTAGATCATTATACTTATGTCAATTTCCTTTATACATTGCTTACACTTTTATTGCCGTAGGTATATAATTTCAAAGGCTACAATTAATTTCAAAATTTTAAGGCAACTCTACATCTTTGAGAAACATCTATATGCCCAATCATTTACAAAACAGCTTTCCTCCCGAAGATAGCCGACAATCTCCGATGTTGCCCCAACATTAGCAGGGAATTGTAGGCACATTAGTACATCGCAGCCGAGCCTTAGGTCCAAAACAAACGGCGAAACCCTGCGTGTTTGCCTACGTGACTGCTGGCAGCAAATAGTTTGCTCAGCCGACAAGAAATGTTCGAGCAACGCTACCCAATGTTATTCTAGACTGCGATAGCCTTTGATGTAGGCTGTATAGTTTTAGAAGGCTGTTTGTTTATTGTGTGTTCGCCAGGTCAAGGAAAAGGGGTTTTATTACAGCTGTGATAGAGATCAATGACCTGAAGGGCTATTTTCGTATTTTAACTGGCATCGATACTCTATTCTGAACGAACTGGGATTTAATTTTGAATTGAAGCACAATTGGTATTCTACTGCCTCCGTGGTCCAGTGGATAGCGTATGCGACTGCTGATTGGAGGTCCCGGGTTCGATTCCCGGGTCGTGCAAAAGTGTTACTGGGTTTTTTCGAATACTCAGTAGCAGCCCGGAGTCTTGTGATGTGCCCGGTAACGGCAATAGGCTCGCCCCCTATTACGTGGGACTTAAAAAAAATCATGGCGAAATGTCGGTGTAATATTTACACCTCTGCCTCCCCCTTCGGGATACAGGCGTGAGACTTTAAATAAATAAAAGTATTCTACTACACTTAATGTCATTATAGTTTAATTGACCCAAAGATCGATGTTGACACCTAGTTTGACACTTTGCTTCATTTTACTTCCAGTATCGACTAATTTACGAGAGTATCATTTTATACTTTTAGGTATATATTACAAGCATTTGCCTTCTGTCATTTAAATATTCTCATAGGTACGTCGACAATCATTCGTTACTGAATGATTTTGTTTTGATATTGACTACTGTCGTGGTTTCAATATTTGCACGGGAAAATGTCCGTGTGGTGATGGATTAAGAATACGGAATGTCATCACCCCATATCATCACATGGGTGTCGTAAGAGCCGACAGAGGGAGCATATTATGCAGAGAACAGCACTACAAGAGAAGGAAAACTTGATACAAACCCTATACCAACCCGTTTGGCCAGTGTGGTATAGTAGGCCATTCATCCTTTCAAAGGAGAGGCCTAGTCCAGCAGTGGACTGTTAAGGGCTTATCATGTATGATGACGTGAAAATACATTGAGTGATCCACAAATTGTTATTGAAATATGGAAATATTTTTTAAGTCGCGATGCTGATGCATATATCTTAATATATAAAATCCGTGCGTTACTGACTGACTGACAGACACGCTACAGCCGAAACTATTCGGCGCAGGAAGCTGAAATTTGGCATGTATGTTCCTTGGGGACCGTAGGCTTGTACTAAGGAGGGATTTCCCGAAATTCCTACGGGATCGGCCAAAACGGGTAAATTTAAAAAAAAATGCAGGCGTAGCTGCTGGCGTCCTCTAGTTATATTATATTTTTAAATAGCATCTGAGTGTCTTATTTTTGTCATAGGAAAACTTTGTTTACCTACTTAATTTACTTGTTATTCATCATAAAGGCATGACATTATATCTCTATTACGCCATTAAAGAAACCTATTAATACGGCTATACTAAGAAGGAGTCACGGCAACCGGATACGTATTATGGCAAAATATAAAATAATGTTAATAACAGAATAACCATAAAAGATTTTTATACTAAGTATATCAGAATCAGCACAATGTCACCTATAGGATATTATCTTACGAAAATGTTTGTGTGTTACAAACTATGATACTTAGACAAGCTCTTAGAACTTCATTTTGATGAAACTCTGCTGTAATATAATACAACTAGAGCACGCCAGCAGCTACGCGGGCAATTTTTTAATACTTACCCGTTTTGGCCGATCCCGTGGGAATTTCGGGAAATCCCGTCTTAGTGCACCCCTACGGTGCCCAAGGATCATACATGCTAAATTTCATCTTTTTACGACCAGTAGTTTCGGCTGTAGCGTGTCTATCAGTCAGTCAGTAACGCAAGGATTTTATATATTAAGAAGATACTAGATGAGCCCGCGGTTACACCCGCGTTATTTAAGGCTACTGCTGCGCTCCCGTGGCTCATAGCGTGTTGTTATATAGCCTATAGCCATCCTCGATAAATGGGCTATCTAACACTGAAGAATTTTTTAAATCGGTCCAGTAGTTTCTGAGATTAGCGCGTTCAACCAAACAAACAAACTCTTCGGCTTTATATATTAGTATAAGATAAGATTATCTTAACGACACGTCTGTCTCCCATCGGGGCAGGAAGAGACTACGCTAACGTGCTGATCTCAGGAACTACTGGTCCTATTTGATTAAGTGTTTTTGTGCTGGACAGCCCATTTATCTTGAAGGGCAAGGTTGCATAAGTACGATGCAAGAGACCTAATTAACGCGGGTGTAACCGATGGCTCAGCTAGTTTTGTTCTATAAACAAAGTAGGTACCTACAGGGTGTCACAAGACCCATCACCAAGCCGAAGTCTACTCGATTTGGACATCATGCCAAGTCATACTTAGCAAAAAATACCTGGGAAGCGATTTTTGTATAATGACTTCGAGCCTCAATATTTCCAGAACCAGTAATTTCCCAGCTATGGTGCCGAAGTAAATGTTCGTATTCGTACACATAATTCATACCGGCCATGTTCGAAGGTCAGTCAGCTGTTACCCCGTGTATATAACACCTACCCGCAGTAATCAACGCTCATATTTAGTCTAAAGCCCAACAGGACACTTGGGACAACATGCTACCTTTTAATTTAAAGGGGTAAATACAGTTTTTCGGTTTCATTATTACTTAGGTAATATGTTAGTACTTTAGCTTGTAAAAAATTCTGGACATGATTTAATGGCCTTTGTTAAAGTGGTAATTTTTAATTTACGAGCATAATTATTACACGTACCTACTTAATTTTATATTGAGTAAGGCCTGTATACCATAGGACTTTTCTGAATAGACATTTGCTCATGCTTGTTTTATACAAAAGGTATATGGATAAGATTCAAATGCATGTGCGCACAACTTGGGACTCCAAACAAACTTCATCTGTCCGTGGTCACTACAACCATTGGAGTATTTGAGTAGAAGTGTTCATGAATGGAGACCGCACATTGCCAAAAATTTCGAAGGGCTCCTTCTGGCTAGGTGTAGTGATGATATACATACATATACTCACGCCTTTTTCCCGTCGGGGTAGGCAGAGACAACGGAACGCCACTTGCTTCTATCCTTACAAACTTCACGCGCTTCCTCTACATTCACTACTACATCGGCCAAATTGGTGACGTTCTGAAAACCGGCAAGGTCCGAAGCACCAGGAACCGGCGAGCATGTATGAAAAGAGTAGTGATGATATACGGACGAAAAATAGCTGGCAGCGGCTGAACGTAAAGAGACGAAAATCTAGCTCAGAGTCGTGGCATCGGAGAAGCCTGTATTCAATAATGGACTGCGGTAGGTCATTATGATGATAAAGCGTGGGATTAATGGTGCTTGCAGATTAGACTCTTGGTGCTGGCCTGCAACCGGTCGGGTGTAGTTATGCACATGGATGATTAAGTGTTTCAATACAACAATTCCTACTCAACACAATTTCATGCAACACCAGAGCGAAGCCTCACACAATCGCTTTTGTATGAAAACCATGATACTACACAGATACATGTACATTTCGACATCTCCACAAAATCGAGTAATTTGACATGCTGGCTCAAAATCATTGAACAAAAAGTTGTTCAATGATTTAGTTTATTTTAGTTAAATTACAATGTTAACGTATCTCGCCAACAAGCTTTTGTAGCTTGGCGAGGGAAATGTTTTTTTCTATTTATGTAAAAAAGGAATATATAAAAAAGACTTTGTGAAAGAGAGAGCCACACAAAGATATAAGAGTGTCTCCGACGCACGTCTTTATATTTGTCACTTCTCAAAATATTGTCGGTCCTTCTCTCTCTCTCTATGTATTTAACTTAACCATCCGTATAAGCAGCGATAGCCGAGTGGAGAGACCGACAGACTCCTAGTAGACTAGAACTCCTAGTCCTAAGGTAGTAGAGCCTTGCTGATATCAGCATGAATGGGCCGGCTCGACCGGGGAAGTACTACCCTCTCACAGAAAATCGACGTAAAGTAACAGTACCTATACTGTTGCGTTTCGTTCGGTGAGTGAGAGTACCGGAGGCCCTATCCCCTATTCCTTCTCCCTCATCCCACTACTCATCCTATCCCTTTTCCCAACTTCAAGGGGCGGCAACGCACTTGTGACTCCAGTGGTGTTGCTTGTGTCCATGGGCGGCGGTAATTGCTTACCATCAGGCAATCCGTCTGCTCGTTTGCCGCCTATTACCATAAAAAAAAAAAAAAAAAAAACGCAGAGGGTCTCAGGTTCGATTCCACGGCACGCACCAATGACTTTTCGAAGTTAAATGCGTATTAAATTGTTAATTATCGCTTGCTAAACGGTGAAGGAAAACATCGTGAGAAAACCTGCATGTCTGAGAGTTCGCCATAATGTTCTCGAAAGACATGTGAAGTCTGCCAACTTGGCTTTACCCTTCTCAGGCCCGTGCCCAGCAGTGGGACAGAAAGGACTGATGATGAATCCGTATAACATTCGACTAACCATATTCCGGTGCCAAGAGTCTAATCAAAAAGATCATTACTTTGAACAGTTGCAAAAAATATATCCATTAAAAAGGTAAAGGCGTATAGATCAGTTTAATGTCTTAGCACAATATTATATTACAAAACGTTTATCGATCGCACTTCATGTGACCGCAGGTTTGCAAAAGCTACTAATGGTTAACCACAGAAGCCATAGATAGCATCCTATTAGACTCATCGAAAGGCTAGATCTTTTTAGAAACCGTTGAGGGTTTTTGAAAATAATGTGTTGTTCAGTGTGTGTTTTAGAAACACCTATATACTTGTAATGTCATTGGTTAGAACTTGGGTTAGAAACATTGAAGCTTTCAAACTGAGGATGACATTTCGAAATGTCAAAGTTAGTTTTATATTCTTTGGTTTTATACTAAGCACCTGTTTCTCCGTTTCTCCACTGTCCAATAAGTTCTGGTTAAACTACTTGGTAAATAAATCCATACAAATTTCGTTATTTTCAATTTACCTGGAAGGTAGCTTACTTAGAGGTGGTGAAACAGGGCCTAAGATACATAATATACCCTAATATGGGGTTTTAAGGATCGGTTTAGAAAGCGACACAAGGTAAAGTTGCACCGATTTAAAGTGATTTTTGTCGTAGTTTTCAGTATGGAATTTGATTCCCATGACACCAAAATATTATGAATATTTTGTAATATTATAAAATTCTATGACAATGTTAAGGTTGTGTTTTATACAGGTACTAGAGGACGCCAGCAGCAACGCCTGCATTTTTTTTAAATTTACCCGTTTTGGCCGATCCCGTGGGAATTTCAGGAAATCCCTTCCTAGTGCACCCCTACGGTCCCCAAGGAACATACATGCCAAATTTCAGCTTCCTGCGCCCAATAGTTTCGGCTGAAGCATGTCTGTCAGTCAGTCAGTAACGCAAGGATTTTATATATTAAGATTATACCTATTATCTTTTGATGTCTGACATTTTTCATGCCTATCTTTTCACTTTATTTCTCGCAAGAAATTCTTGATATGCTTATAATACATCAAAATACAAAAAAGGCAGATACATAAAAGGATAAGAATATTTACTCTTGGAACCAGATTACATATCTATCGTGTAAAAGATTTTTTTTATCAATAAGAGGCATGTTCGGTGTAATATCAAGAAACAAATAATTCACCTAGATACTGAGTTTTTGCGATCCTATAAAAGGTTATGTAATCCTAAAAGTATCTTACGATATATATTTTTTATTGCCTTATCATGATACGTTTATAGATAAACTAAAAGAAAATGAGATCAACATTTTTTTTTTAATATTCATAGACCATCATTATAATAGTGTAGTACCTACTAGTACTGGGGAGGCGGGTAGGAATGTTGTAATATCTTCTAAGCTGTGTTTATTTCATAGACAGACTAGATACATATTATTTTGGCCCTGATGTAAAATTACTCTGAAAACTTTTTTGCAGTATATCATCATCCTCCTAGCGTTATCCCAGTTATAACCCGGGGTCCGCTTTCTAGTCTAACTGGATTTTACTGAATATTAGCTTTTCCACGGAGCGACTGCCTGTCTGACCTCCGCAACCCAAAGGGGTAGCTATACTCCATGGTTTAGACTAGTGTCAGTTTATTTCGAAGGTACTGACGCCCTGTAACGACTGTCAAAGATCTTCATGACAACCGGGACCGACGGCTTAACGTGCTCTCCGAGGCACGGGACAAGCGATAATTAACAATTCAATACGCACATAACTCCGAAAAGTTATGGTGCGCGCTGTGGTTTCGAACCCGATATGATGCCCTCTGCGTGGCAGTCTGTTGGTATCTCCACTAAGCTATCATTTTTTTTTAAGTATACATATAATGTTTCCAATTAAGTTTAATGGTAAAATTGTCATTCACTTAAATATTTGTGTCAGTAACCGAGATAAAACGTCGCTAACAGTGAATGATTTCGACATTACTTCGATCCCGCCACACCAAATTTGCTCTCGGTAGCAATCAGTCAATTTAATTAAATTGAAAAAATATTAATATAAGTTTTTTTTAACATGCTTTTCTTTTTTGATATTGGTAAATGTCCATGCTCACTATCACTTGGGTTTTTGTCTCTTCATAGAAAAAAAATATATATAAATCAAATAACTAACAGTAGAAAAACCTTTTATAATAAACCAGCACTACTTTGTAAAGAAATAAAAAACCAACGACCCTCCTCTACAATCTACTCGTTAGGATACAAGTATAAATCATTGTAATGAATGGCTGAAACGTTTGACGGACTCAAAGGTGATTGGCGGTCGCTACTGGACATTCAATGGGTATTAATTAGGTAGGCCACGACCTTAGTGATAGGCGAAGCGATAAGAACGCTCGGAACGTTTTACTCCGACATTAATGCCGCCTAAGAACGCGGTATGATATGACCTCCGAATCTTATACTAATATATAAAGCTGAAGAGTTTGTTTGGTTGACCGCGCTAATCTCAGAAACTACCTACTGGTCCGATTTGAAAAATTCTTTCAGTGTTAGATAGCCCATTTATAACATCACGCTATAAGGGACTGGAGCAGAGCAGTAGCCTTAAAGAACGTGGGTGTAACCGCAGGCATCCTCTAGTCATAGCCATAAAGTTGTGACTGTTGTGAGTGGTGTTTGTCAGGTGGTTAGAGGCACTGCTACACTTAAGGCGCTGTTATACCTCAGAAGCCGTGAAACACCTAATTTTTCGTCGCGCATCTAGCCATAACGGTACATATTACAAACTAGCAAAAATTAGAGCTTAAAGTCAAAAGTCTGAACAAAAGACTTTTGAAAGAATTTTTCATGTACGTAAAATAGAATCACGGTAAAAAAATCACAAAATTGGGGCAGAAAATAATCTTTCGTCTCACTGTTTGTAATATTTTGATCGTAAGCTGTCATATTTTTTTTGATAATATTGTAGGAAATCTAATGAACTAAAGAATTACCCTATTTATTTTCATATTAAACGTGTATATTTTGTAAAATTAAATAAAATCTGCCAAACGTCTATGATTTTGACGCTCGGTAAATCCCATCAATATCAAACGCTTCAGCAATTTAAACCTTATTAGCATAAGCGGTGTACTGAGTGTCAGTTGCTAGTTTACGCCGCGCCCAGCCCTGATCATTCGGCTATGAGCCCTGTGAGAGATAGGTCATGTCGCTTGCGTCTCCGCTGCACGAAATTTTACGTAAACCTGTTTGTTATTATAATACGCCGATTTGAGTTCGTAATTTCATGTTTTATGTTATAGACTGAATACTTTGAATCAAATAGGCTTTTCATGTAACTATGGGCACATATAATTAGGACCTAAGTTTATACTCTTGTTGCGTTTAATGTGTTATTGTTTCTGTGCTTATAAATATATAATTAGAAGAATAAAATATGGACAATTAGAGAAATGAAGTTCTACGAAGGATTTGTACAAGAAAGCGTCGTAATAAAATAGAAATTCATCCATGGCCAAGTGATTATGAAATATGTAACATTTTTACACTAATTATTTTCATAAGAGTCTTTTATGACTAACTATGTTACTTATATATTATCGATTATGCATAATATAATTATATAAATTATTCTCACAATACATAGCTGCCACAGTTTTCAATTTTTGAAAGAGTAATAACATAAAATCGAATCATTTTATGTACCTATATTTCAAATTCATTAGCTTGTCAGAGCGCCTGGAGCGCTAAGATGCCGCCACGGCGAACAATAATGATGACAGCGCTAATATGGCGCTCCGCAATCCGCACACAAGCGGTAACGAATGTTGTATTATTGTGTTTTGAACATAAACCTTTTTAGGTACATCGGGTAAAACTTTGATTATTCATAAACTATTAGGTATGTCTCAGTACATCTAATATCTTTTTAATTTCTAAAATCAATCATTTATAAGTAAGAAGGTAACTTCTCTGTTTGCTATAACACAAGATATAGTTTTTTTTTATGATAAAGTACGTAACTAATTATCATTATTGTAATTACAGTGAAGTTAAAGATAACAGTTCTGCAATGTCTTACACACATTTGACTTCAGTCATTCCTAACACGATCTGTTCAAGAGCTAGCCAAGAAATGCCAAACAATTTTTTTAACAAATTTGACTCAAATTCCGTAGTGATAAGCAAAAATTACAAGAGGGATAGCAGTGACTGGTTCAAATTGCGTAAGAATATGTTGACAGATTGAAATTTTTGTATAGTGGTAAAAAGAAGAGATAACAGCAGTAAAGCCAACTTAGTAAAAAATATTTTGTACAAATAAAATATTTGCAATGTAAAATCAGTTGCGCATGGAATCTAAAATGAACAACTGGCTTTGCAACAACTGGCGAAGCAAGAAAATGTAACAATCGAGCCTTGTGGATTATTCGATTATTGGTGCCACGCCAGATGGATTAATAGGTCCAAACACGATTGTGGAAATTTAATGTTCTAAAGTTGCCTATAAGAATGGCCTGGAGAATAGTATAAGAGCAAATAAAATACAAATATGGAAACATGATAAAAAAGTGAACTGACTAGTCTAAACAAATATTGTAATTGTTATTACCAAATTCAGGGGCAACGCCACGTTACACACAAACAAAAGTGTTTATTTGCTGTGTGGAGTGGCGAAAGTATACCAATAAAAATAGAAATTATAGAAAGAGATGATGTTTTCTGGGAGAAGCTTGTGGCGTTTTATATGAATTGGCAGTTGCCTGAAATTGTTGATTCTCGTCAAGCTCAAGGGATGGCATTGCGAGATCACGGAGAGGAAAATGTTTCATCAGTGCTTGAAATTTCTACAATACCAAGCCGTAAAAGGAAAGTAAATGAAACTGTGCCTCGTGAACAACAGCAAATAATAAGTATTGAAGCCTTAGCACCTCACACACTGCCTTTAACATTCGATGAGAATAAAGAAAACCTGCCGGGTTGTAGCAGACAGCTAACTTTTGATGAGCTGTAAACTCTGTATTTCGTTAATAAATTATAAATGAATATAAATAAATATCTTTTAATATTTATTTTCTTTGAAACAACACATATTTGAAGCGAAAAAAATGTTTTATATTTTTCCATACAAACATGTATGACGAGAGCTAACGAAAAAGCAGTAACTCAAATTCTAATTCTATAATTTTCTAAGCGACATAGCAGTATCTCATGAATAAGGTATATCCACATATATTTTTGATGTTTCATCTATTTTGAAAAATAATAATGGGTTGGGTTTCGAAACGAGTCGCCTGAATTTGAGGGTATTGGTAGTGTAGGAGGCTTAAGGTAGTTCGTTTTAATCCCCTAAAAGTAATTTTGGCTGCCAGGGTTGTGTCTAAATATTTTTAAACGATTTCCAAAATTTCATAAATACTTCGCAATTATGCAAAACGGAACATAGTTTTTATACTTTAGTACAGTTTTACAAATGTAATTTTTAGGTTTTATGTGAAAAACGTGAAACGAAACGCAAAACTGCCATCTTGGAATGATCATATTGACAGCTAATGTCAAATTTGTGCGTCATTGCTTTCGAGTGCCTTGGGTTAGGTGCGACTGTAATACGTAAATAAATAGGTTATGTTAGGTTCTCTTTTGACCCTTAATCCGAAAATAGGAGCCCTTCGCAGGGCTCCGACAACCTTAGTTTATTAAACTAGTGTGATGATGTGGAAGTTGGCAGTGCCATACACACCGATGTTTGGAGATTTTTTTTTTCAGAGGAAACCAAGTATTTCCGGCAAGTGAAAATGGTGAGGGGGGTTTCAAGACCTCCCCTGCTCCCTCTCAAATCACTCACAACCCCTAAAAACGGCGACGTTTTTCGAAACCTTTGCCATAATAGTTATACCTATAATAACAATAAACATCCATAAATAAATAAAAGAAATCAACTTTTACTAAACTTCAATTATCTCGTAACTCGCTTTAGTTGAGATACGGCTTTTGCGCTTAGTAGAGCAGTATTGTGTTTTTTAGGGTACCGTAGCCAAAAATTGTAAAAACGGAACCCTTATAGATTCGCAATGTCTGTCTGTCTGTCCGCCCGTATGTCACAGCAAATTTATTGCAAAACAGATTTGAAAACTGGCAGGAATGGAATAGGTATTCTATGAACTGCTTCACTATTTTTATACAAAAACAAAACATACATAATAATGGCCTCTCCATACATGGAACTGACTTAATTATTTTTATCATCTTACGGCACGTAGGTATTTACCTACTTTCGTCAACATTTAATACCTACTATAACGTCTAATGTAAACCATTTTTGCTCATGGCTGCACTGAGAACAAAAATTGCGCTATGCCTATATTGTACAAACAGATTGATGTATGTAATATAAATTTTAATATCAGTATCTCAATTCAATATGCTAAAACGTTTTACTTGCGATTTTGAAATATTAGAATACGGATGTCGCCAGAATACGGCCGCACGCGACGAGAATGAAGGGGGGCGCCCCGCAGTAGAAGGAGCTAAGCTCCCTTCACCTCCCCTGCTTCACCCCCTCATTTACCAAAACAGTCGCTTAGGACAGCGCCTTAAGCTCATATGTTCGGTTCCCATCAAGGACAGATATTTGTGTGATAAGCACGATTAGGTACTTGTTCTGTATCTGTCTGAGCAAAATTTTTCATTAACACGTACATAGGTCCGTGTGGTGACGGATTAAGAATATGGCATGTCACCACCCTATATCATCCCATGGGTGTCACAAGAGCCGATAGAGGAAGCATATTATGCAGAGAACATCACTGTAAGAGAAGGAAAACTTGATACCTATACCAACCCGTTTGGCCAGCGTGGTATAGTAGGCCAATTCCTCCTTTCAAAGGAGAGGCCCAGTCCAACAGTGGACTGTTAAAGGCTGATGATGACATACATAGGTATAGTTATCTAAAAATATGTTTATAGCATAGGCTTAACAGAGGACTAGAGGCTCTGTTTGACATTCGAGATCAGATAACCGTGTATGATTTTTCACAAGGTATTATTACCTTTTTAGACATTATTGTTAGACTTAGCGATATAAGGAAGTTCATGTGATGTTCATCGCTCGTTCTATTCCGCTGCTACCGCTATAAAGTACCTTCTGTGGCGCTTGTTGCTTATCGCGTCGCTCGTCGCTCATTCTGTGGCCGTGATCGCGCCATAGCTGTCACTCACTCACGTCAACTCGTTTAAGAGCTATGTACCCAACACACGAATTCTTGGTACTTTATGGTTGAAGAAAACAAATAATTGAATTTGAATTGGCAACTTAGTTTCAACTGAGAAAAAGCACATCTATTTATGTTTTTTTTGGAACCTTTTTATTGAATACTTCACTTCTGAGAGTAATAAGTCGTCAGTCAAGCCAATCCAATTCGTTTGAAGCCTACGAAGGTCATATTGGAATTATTATCCTAGTGCAGGCATTAGTCATCAGAGTTTTTTATTTAAATCGACAAAGACTGGAATAATAAAAACATCATCATCATCATCAGCCCTGTATATAAACTGTCCCACTGCTGGGCATGGGCCTCTTCTCAGTTAAAGAAGGGTAAGGTCATAGTCCAACACGCTGGCCAAGTGCAAATAAACACATAATCAAGTTGAAATCTCATAATGCAACGATGTGGAATGAAGTTTTTTTTTATGGTAATAGGCGGCAAACGAGCAGATGGATTGCCTGATGGTAAGCAATTACCGCCGGCCATGGACGCCAAGTTACGTATATTTCAATAAACAAAGCGATGTAAACCAACTAGTATTAAAATATCCGACGAAAACTTAGTCACTGGATAGCAGACAAAGCGGTGCATCCTGTACCTTATATACAGGGTGTACACACGCCAAGTTAAGCTTTACAGTTGCTGTACGATTTTAGTACTTATTTCCTACGCCATAACGGCCCGGTCACGACCTATAGCGGCGGGCGGCAGCGGCGAGTGTTTTCGATGTACATGGCGCGTTTACTGTGAGGCGGCGGGCGGCCGCCTCAGAGTAAACGCGCCATGTACATCGCCCCTGCCGCGTCGCTCGCCGCTTAGACCGATCTCGTGACCAGGCCCTAGGAACGGTACAAATGTCAAAGTGTGTAGCTTGACGCGTAGTGTATACAATAGAGTGTTTCATTAAACGGAACAAGCGACAAAATTTTATTTGTGCCCGTTCGTCACTCACACATAAATTACTACGTTTTATATAGTGATACACAGAGAGCTGTGCTATACCGCGCGTTAAAGCGATATATTGATGTCACCTTGAACTATGTAATTTACTACATATCTCTTTAACTAGAGGACGCCAGTAGCTACGCCTGCATTTTTTTTCAATTTACCCGTTTTGGCCGAACCCGTGGGAATTTCGGGAAATCCCTTCTTAGTGCACCCCTACGGTCCCCAAGGAACATACATGCCAAATTTCAGCTTCCTGCGCCCAATGGTTTCGGCTGTAGCGTGTCTGTCAGTCAGTCAGTAACGCAAGGATTTTATATATTAAGATAAAGGACTTTTATTTTGTCTTGAAATGAGATGTCTTAATTTGGAGTAAATAATCTTAAACATTTGCATGTCCTTTATAATATAAAACCCGACATTAACACTATCAAATTGTGATTGTGTTAATGTCGGCCTTTATATTATAACTAGAGGACGCCAGCAGCTACGCCTGCATTTTTTTTAAATATACCCGTTTTGGCCGATCCCGTGGGAATTTCGGGAAATCCCTTCTTAGTGCACCCCTACGGTCCCCAAGGAACATACATGCCAAATTTCAGCTTCCTGCGCCCAATAGTTTCGGCTGTAGCGTGTCTGTCAGTCAGTAAGTAACGCAAGGATTTTATATATTAAGATTAAGATGGACTCCAAGAAAACTCAACATCAAGCTTTTTTTAATTACATACGAAATATTTAAAATACTTTCAACACATTATACATAGTTCCATGGAAATATGTAAAAGACAGAGTTGATACTAATCATAAAATTTTGCTTATTCTTTTTCTAGTGATATTTACTATTTTTGATTATTAATCACCTGTTCTCCATGATAAAATTCTAAATTATTTTCACTAGTGTAGTTTTAGAAAGCACATCAAAACGTGTTACGTAGTCTTAAAATTTATTAAACCTGGTAAAAAGTGACACGCTAAGTTTAAAAAGAACTAAACTATCTGCTAGCGACTAGGTATTAAAAATACTGATATCTTATACTAATATATAAAGCTGAAGAGTTTGTTTGTTTGTTTGGTTGAACGCGCTAATCTCAGGAACTACTGGTCCGATTTGAAAAATTCTTGCAGTGTTAGTAAGCCCATTTATCGAGGAAGGCTATAGGCTATATAACATCGCCCTATGAGCGACGGGAGCGGAGCAGTAGCCTTAAATAACGCGGGTGTAACCGCGGGCATCCTCTAGTTTTTTTATATAGCTAATAATATTTCCGTCTCTACCGCTGTCAGTAATCCACAGGCCGTAAAGGTAAACATTTCTTGGCCATTGTCGAACAAGAATTAGGGTACCTTACCAAATGGGATTGCGGTCCGCGCGAAATATATCAAAATGTATTTGTGGTTCCTATGCCTTTGTAAGGGCCAGTGAAAAAGGTGAACTATAATTTAATAAATTGTATCTTCTGCCTTGTTCGATTGAGTTTTCGGTTTTTGTTATATTGTTATTTGGGTAATTCGATTGTTTGGAATAAAGGGGTTTCTTTGTCAAGAAACGCTACCGCGTTGGAAATAAATTGGGTGATGGATTTGTTTGGAGAAAAGAGTGATTTTCTCCTTGTCTAATGTCCAATGCTATGAGAACATTCAAGCAATGTCAGTTTTTATCATATATATATTTTTATTTATAGACTCCCGCCTGTATCCCCGAAGGGGTAGGCAGAGGTGTAATAATACACCCACATTTCGCCATGAATTTTTAGGTCCCACGTAATAGGGGGCGAGCCTATTGCCGTTACCGGGCACATCACCAGAAAAACCTAGTAACACTTTTGCCCGACCCCGTAATCGAACCCGGGACCTCCGGTCAGCAGTCGAACACGCTATCCACTGGACCACGGAGGCAGTTTATCATATTTAAACACTCAAAAATGTAATAGTACTCATCCTTCAAAAGTACTGTCTGGTCATTAAACGTCTACTATTCCTAAACTAACAGAGCATTTACTTCCAGCTAGATTCTGCCATAAAAACGTCCTAAGATTTTTATCTTACAAGATATACAAGATACAAGAAAATATATAATACAAGAACACTGCCTGACTTTGAATTCGACCCTTAGTCCGAGAAGTCTTAGGGTCCAATTCAAAGTCAGGCAGGCATCAGGCATTACTATGATAAAACCAATACTCATATAAACAATTCAGTAAGTTTGATCATCCCACGGATAAGTAGGAACACCTATAGGTATACATACATACATAGACTCACGCCTGTTTGCCCGGAGATGTAGGCAGAGGCATAATAAACGCCTACTTTTTGCCAGTGTTTTGATCCCACGTAATAGGTGGCGAGCCTATTGCCGCTTATCGGGATATTTCGTTTGCCAGAGCCTCGTCGGTTGATCGGCAGGTGCACCACTTGCAGGTGAGGTTGGCTTGGGACCCTAAGTTCTTGGTGGGAATAATGTCCTTCTGACCGATTTCGGCCACGGCGGCTTGTCTATTTATGAGACTTGCCATCTGCGCGGGACATATTATAGTGCACAAGTGTGTGCGCGTACACAAGTGCACTCTCTATTCCCTCACTCTCATAGTCCGATGGGACGCCACATGCGACACGACCAGAGAGAGATTGGGTGCAGGACCAACGGCTTATCGTGCTTTCCGAGGCACGGGGGTGTGACACCGCCAACTCCCTGACTCCGAACTTTTATTGGATAATTCCTAACAGAAAAACCCAATATCACTTTTTGTTCGACCCGGGAATCGAACCCGAGACCTCAAGATCCGCAGTCGCTTACACTACCGCGGGACCAGAGAGGCAGTCAAGACCTTAATACCTATAGGTAACAATGGTGTCGATTAATTAACGAATACCTACAGCAAACGGCGGTATGCCCTTTGATGACGTCCGCATGATCCTTAGATAGACTATATGCCTACTATATGCTATATATGCCCGGTTAATTTGTCGAAAATATAATCCGAGATAGTTTAGTAAAAAGGAATAGACAATTTTTACTGATTTCTCTTACTAAGGGAACAGTAACTGTTTTGTTTGTAACTGTAAAGTTTAATCGAAATCCGTGCAGTAAAGGAGAAGTTGCAACTTCCATATAAAATTACCCCACGTCCGACAGCTGAGAAAAATATCTCAAATAATAGATAAAATTGAGGATTAATAAGTTGCATACCTCTGATTGACATCCTTACTGGCTATCATACTTAGAAATTGCTCCAAATATTGTTTCAGGCGCAGTATTAAGTACTTATCTTAAAAATATTATACTTTTTTCACTAACGACCATAAAAAAGTGGAATAAAGATTAAACAAATGAACATATTTTTTATAGACTCTAGCCTGTATCCTCGAACACATTAAATTTTCTAAAAGCGCCCCTAACAGTGAGTAGCTATCGATAGAGTCCGCTAGGGAGCGCATTTAGAAAATGTATGGAAATTGTTCCCGACGTCGACTAGGCTATCGTCCACCGTGACGATCGAGTGCAAACTGGTACTGGACCCTCTGATATCATAATTAATTCCTCATATGTCTCGGAAAATCATATTAACTTCTTCGCTAGTTGCTTCCAACCTCGCAAAGGGAACTCTGCTGGTTTAGATTATGTTCTTCGACATAATCTGCTAACAAGTTTGGTTTAAGCATATTTAGTCCTATTCTTTGACAAAACTCTTCAGTATGTGTGCTTTATTACTAACGTAGTATAATAACAATTATCAAACGTGAGTTATTACAGTGTTTAATTGCTTTTTAATCCTATTCTAAAACTAAAATCAGAAATTAGTATATTACAGGTTTTGCTATTCCTGAATTAATATTTAGAGCAATTTTTTTATATGTTAGCCAGTAAAGATGATTACCGGAACTATATAATTTTTTTATACTGATTTTAAGCGATTTTTTGAGATACTTATCGTTGCAGTCGGAAGTGGGGCATTTTTGCTACTTCTTCTTTTGCGTAAAATTGAAGCACTATATTAATCTAGCATTATAAACTTACGCTTCTTTAGAAGTAGCCTTATTACTATTGTAAATGCGAGACTGTAAGGTTGTTTCAATGTTTTATTCTTTTACGCAGGAACTGCTTATCAATTCTTAACAAAACTTTGCAGTAATATCGCGTATAAATCAGAATAGCGAGTGCTACCTTCTGTTCCGGTAACCAAACCCCAAGCAAAATAGCTAGTAACTTCTTCTTTCTTCTTTAGCAATCTTGCTGACAGAGTTAGCACGTCACATGTATAATACATATATTGCAAATTCTTCCCAGCAATTCTACTCACAGAGATATCACGTCATTTAAAAATAAAACCATGTTCGGCAAAGGGTGTGCACACACTGCGGCCTCTAGTGGTGTACAAATCATTAGCCGTACGGCTCTCCGAAGCACGGAGCCTGAAGCTCGCGGCTCGGAACGACAGCATCCTATATGCATAGTTATGCATAGTTATGCATAGTATATCACGTAGGAATTGCAGATGGAATAAGGAGCTGTTAAATTATTCTTGTTGTTTATGAATGCGTTTTCTTCACACATGTAACTGCTCTATGATTAGGTTAGGTAATGGTATTATGGTTCTGAGAGGCTTATGGCATGTTACTTCAGTCCCCGCATTTCCATATAGTGACGTGTATCTCTATTATTCAATTAATGAATCGTTTATGACGGATATGAGGCTGAAATTGATATATATATGTATTATAATGAAATTCGTCGGCCTCAAGTTTGGATAATCGTAAATAAAACACTTCTTTCGTAAGTTTCAGCTCGGAAGGAAATTCGCTATACCAACTAGTTTTCAATGGTTATATCAATTAAATCATTCCGTTTTAAGAAGTACACAGAAATTATTTATATCGCGGGAGAAATCCCTAAATAACCCAATCCCGCACTGTTCGACCCAGGCCATAGATATGACCCAAGATTCCTCCCAACGTTGGTTACAATACATCAGCTTACCCTTCTAACACACAAGCGTGATGTTACATCACGTTTATCGAACCTTGTTACTCATTATGATCCGTTCCCTTTCTTAGCAACGCAACCTTTGCACCCCATACATACGTAAATGCAAACAAGTGCACACACGACATGGAATAGGGAAAGAGGATGCGGTATGCAATTAATGTAGACGTGTTACAAGTCTGGGCAAATGACCCGATGTGTAATATGATACATAATAAAATAAAAAAGAACTCTAGTCTCCGTGTGGTAATGGATCAAGAATACAAAGTGTTACTACCCAAATTTTTTGGGTATCGTAAGAGGCAACTAAGCAAAATACACAAAACAAATAGTACCATTGGGAAGACGGAGAACTCGACACCAATCCCATAACAAACCCTCAGGCCAGCTTGGTATAGTAGGCCATATCCTCCTGGACATACAATATCCAGTAAAGGTTGTAAGATTATTCTAACAAATAATAATAAGAATCTACCACATATACACACACAACACCATCTAGTCCTAAACTAAGCAGAGCTTGTACTGTGGGTACTAAATAATGGATAAACATACATGTATACTTTTTTGTAAATAGACACGTACATTTTATACAGAGAAAAACTCAGAGAGGCTTTTGTCCAGCTGTGGACTACGATTGGCTGATTGAAATACAAAGAAATACCCGGATACAAAATATTCCGTGTCCATCGTTTCTTGGCTCCGTGTACCTTTGCAGCGTTCGTATCTGCCCCTATGCACTTTACGGGTGCCATTTTGTTTGGCATACGTGTCTAAAATGTTTGTCAGCGCTACACAAATATTGTGCGGATCTTTCGATATTTGCGTCACAGAGCGGATTTTATTTATACGTCCTTGTGCGCTCTTTGATTGCACGGATGGTGTAGTAATTTAAACGGTTGCATTTTGTCTAAATATTGCGTCAAGATGGGTTAAATTCCCACTTAAAGTAATAGTTTGTGTGATACACAAATTCTTGTTTTGAATCTAGGTGTACTCGTCTGGTGATTGAAAAATATTCCTCATGTGAGAGTTGAAAAATTAAAAAAAAATGTGTTTGCCTTAAAAGTTCGGTTTTTTTTTCTGTGTACAAATTTTTAGGTACATAGGTCTTTCTACATTTCTTTGTGACTAACTAGTATGAACTTGCATCAGGTACACAATAAAGTATTTCTATCAATATATGTATAACAAATTCAACAAATTTGTCGCTAGTACGCCTTAGTAAATCCAGTAAAATACGAACACAAAATATACATAGAAGCAACAAAATCATTTGTGTCTCGGCCAGTACAATCTTCCCCGGTACTTTCACAAGATGAAACTCTTACCTTAAAACACTCGCCCTCTCCCAACGTCTAGCAGTGTTCATTCTTTGTTCAGCCCTCCATTTAAATTCATCCAGGCCTTTTGTACCCGGTACCAGTCGCAATTTTAATCACTTAAACGCGACGCGCGCGCCTCCACTAACAGGGCGGATCCCCTCCTCAAATAAAATCGTAAAACTCGGCAAAAGTCCGTAAAACTCGCAATAAAACCGGTTTTTACGGTATCACGCTCAAAACCCGAGCTCATTATTTAGACGTCAAGCTTAGAATTATGCTTGATTGCGGACTGTCCTGACAATTAAAGTGACGCGCAAATTAAACGGAAAGTACGGCTTTTTATTTGTTTTTGTGTGGTCTGTGGTGTTTGGTTTTTATTACTTTGTGGTGTCAGCGATATCAAGTGTCCTCCAAAAGTTTGTTTGTATCACAAAGATAATGGATAAAGTATTATATCAAATTTCTTTACAGATATCATGGAACCTAAACGCAGTCGTAAAAACTTCCAAACAAAACCCGCGAAAATTACAACAACAACAAAAAAAGACACGAAAACCATAACTTAAAACGTCCTAAAAACATTTGAATTTAGAACGAAAAACATTCTTTAAGAAGGAGACACACCAAAGCGTCTGTATAACAAACAATTCGTTCTGAAATCCCCAAGCAGACACAAATTTTCTACACACTATAGGTATTATACACCAAAACTGTATGTTCCCCGTACTACAAGTGCACTTGTAAATTGATGTCGGCATCGCGTTCTCGGATTATGCATGAGCACGACGCAAGCGATTTGATTAAACCAAAAAAAATATAAGAAATGTATGTAGCGTTATTCCCATTAATGTATTTATTAAGTAATATCACGCGAACCGAGTTTTTAGGGCCGGACGACTGTGGTGCTTTTAGCTGTTATTTGATTTAAATGACGCAATTCGATGCAAAAGGCGGATTGGATTTTGTGGCGAAAAATGAGAAAATTGAGGCCCACGTCCAGTATTGGACAGTTTGATTGGATGGTTATTTGGAAGTGGCAATCGGTTACTTTTTACTTTGCTTGTCACTACTAGTTTACGAGCGAATTGGAGATTTTTTTATTGCTCTAGTTAGCTGGCAATTTTATTTCCAAATTGGTCTGAAATATTGTATATATGTATATCGATACTAGTCATAGCATTTCGCCAAACACAATATTTTTAGTAACTCCACACTCTTACTCTCTCCACTCCACAATATTATTAGTAACTCCTGACAAGAATGTTCATAAATTGTGTAAGACCAATCCAAGTTACATCGGCTCTCAAACAAAAGAACATTTATAAGTAATAATCTGTCCACTCGTTAAGGATCTACGATACACAGATACAGACAACTGAGACACTTCAAACTCATAAACAGCCCTTTTTTCTTCGGAGTTTAAGAAAGAAAAAAGTCGCACAATAAAGCACAGCAATGTGGAAATTAAACGACAGTACAGAGCATAAAAAATATATAGATGAAACCGAAAGAATAACATGTCTCAATATCGTGTACCCAACTATACAATCTGCTGAATAAATTGTGGTTTAAGATTACACTGTAGTTCAAGTAAGTCTAGAAAATATATTACTTTCACCTTATTAATATATTCAACATTTTGGCAAGCGCGCTAAAAACTACGTTTAAGACATAATTTAACTAATAGCGCTCTGAAGCTGCCAGTATTTTTTCAACTCGCAATAATATTATTCAAAATAAGGCTGGAATACACAATCCCTTTTCGTATGAAATAAAAGAGGAATAGTAAAATTTATACTGATTAAGGATTTCTTCTGTAAGTTTTGTAGGAAATATTTATCTGTCTAAACAAAATACACATTCGAAAGAATATTTTAATTTCTATGATAATAATAATATGACGCAATGAGGTACTTGACTTAATTAGCGTTTTAAATGCATAGGTATTCTTTCCCTTCCATTTTGCGAAAAGAATACTAATACAACTATCATTTTAATGCAAAACGCCAACAGAAAGCGGAAAGAAACATTTATCTGGAAAATATTTAAAGAAATGCACTAGACAATTAAGAAGTACCGCAGAATGTCTTTGCATGCTCTGTAAAATAGTTATATCCAACCATTTTTGTTTTAAATGTATTAAATTTTCTCTAATACTGATCTTTGTTGCCATATTTAATTTTGATTTGTTCTCTGATCTCTACAAAATGTAACTTTTAAATGAAATCAGTAGGAATTTTACAATTATTGAAATAATAAACAAAGAAGTAGAAAACGAACATAAAGAAACGAAAGTTATGAAATAACTAGCTATTTAAAGATTTATCTAACAAAGTTTTGCTCCACCTATTCTACAATAGGTACTCTTCATTACAATGATGAGGTTAATTAACAGTATTTGTGTTGCGGCTTTTATATTAATTACTTTTAATGCAAATATCTTCTTATTCAAGCGACATCTCGACTCAGACACTCGACTTTCAACAAATACGTTATAAAAAATTAACAACCCAATGTCGAAAATTGAAAAGTTTTCAACGGCCGCTCTTTTCTCGCCATCATGGCTGCCCCCTAACACAAAGGCGCGCATATTTCGCGGGTGTAGTTCGAATTTCGAATAGTAATTTTTGTATCGTGTACATGCCGCTTCGCGTTGCATAATTTAATCGCCGTTTTGATTTATGGTGTTCCAACTTTTATTTTTCATATTTGCAATGAGGGCTTTTGGCTTGAGTTTTTGCGGATTGATATTTATTATTTTTTATGTCCGCCATTAGTGTTCGGTTGTGGTAGAAAATCTAAGTGCTTATTGTTGGTATTGAAGCAAAATTATTTATAAGTACTAGGCTCTTTTACTATGGCAATACATTTTTCTATCGTTTTTCATAAATGCGCGCAGAATGAATAGAAGTATTAAATGATCGGTTTCCTTTTGTTGTATAAAATGACTAGGTAATTTTATAACAATCTGCATAAATGAGTGACTTTTTTAAATACTTTCTTTGTGTACGATGTTACTTTATGTTGTGGTTACGACTAGTAATAAGAGCTGAAGTATCTGTTTATTTATAATTCCAACTTTTTTAAGTTTATTCGTACAATAGATACCCTTGAAAGAAAACTATTATCCCAATTAGCAAAGATTCATGTTTTTTTTTGTTTTTTTTTTCAGGTATGTCACAGAAACGTCGCTCAATCATCGATGATGATATTTAAGGTAACAGTGAACCAGAACCTATTAGAACGGACACAATTTATTTTGAACATTAACAAATCCCACGTGCACATTTATGCCGTGAGACCAACGAGGCAGTCAGTATTATTCTGTATTAATCTATTTATATAACTTTATGCAAGTCTATCATGTTCTACATAGTTAAGTTAATAGTACATTCCAAAAAAAAGAAAAAAAAAACAAATACTTAATTTTAGAAACGAAACGTGCAAATGTTGTCTGCATAGAAACCCACCGTGCAATTATTATATTATAAGTCATAGCTGATCGATAGTCCGTTGCATATTGAAAGTGGATAGCCGACGTCGGTAGGAGTCCAATTAAATGCTATTTGTATTTCCATAGTTAATTCAAGCTAATCGTTCGGCCGTCGCAAATTGTACGCGTTGTGTGAAAGAGCACGTGCGCTAGTACTATTACCCGTCAGGGGTGGCCTGAGTGCAATTCTTATTACGTAAGACACTCCATTCCATATTTAAAATGGTAGATTGCCAGTTCCGATATTTTGAATTCAGAAAAGTTTTGCTGATTTTGTAGGTCCGCAACAAGCAATCCAGATTTAGTATTCCATTTTCAATATTTTTATGTTGATTTCTTTGATATACTAGGTAACCATAGATATACAGTCAGCTTCTCTAAGCGTCCGAAAAAAATACATGCCTATTCCATGTTTTTTAAATTAGTACACTAACGTGCGTCGCACGACGCAGGCGTTAAATGCCAAGATGTTACGACGTAAATACACAAATAGTGAAATAGTATGTCACTTTAGTTCGAGACGGGGCACCTAGCGTTTTTGTATATCAACGGTTATTTTTCTTAATTCATAATATTAATTACTGTTGGGCAGCTACTGTCTAACAGGAATATATTTTACTGAATGTCGAGATTATATTCCTATACTTATTTCAGGTATTAAAATTACCTAACTTCTTTACGGAACTCGCTGTGACAGATGCGATGTATAACTATAAAAATATTGTGTTTCATTGAATTGGTTGCTTTTAAAACATACATACATAGACTCACGCCTGTTTCCTGGAGGGGTAGGCAGAGAGTACGGAACGCCATTTGCAACGACCCTGACATACCTCTCTTGCTTCATTCACTCCCATCAAGTTTCTCATCCATGCTCTCCTTTTTAGGGTTCTGACCTTTCCTTTTTTTAGGATGTCTCCAATCTGGTCAGAGAACGTCCGCCTAGGTCTTCCCCTTCGTCCTGTCCCATTTAAAACATGTCTAATATTTCTCATGTTTGTCACACTACACCACTTTATTTATTGTCACGAGTTACACAATTATTTTGGCTAATATAATACATTGATACAGTATTTCATAACAAGGTTATAATAACAATAGAATATTATTGTTTATATATTTTATTATACGCTAATTGGTTCCTCGCAACTTGCAAGAGGATATACGATTGGCTATCGGGTTACTTGCTTACATAAGGAAAGGTTACATGGAAACGAAGGACTATTTTAGATAATTCATTACTCTAATAATTATATTATTAGGTAGAAGAAAAGAGGAAATATTAATGATACTAGGTTTGTATTTTTTATTCGAATCACGTCATCACTTACTCGTTATGGGCGAATAAAGATATGCAAGAATTGATTTAAAGTAAAGGAAGGAAATGGATAAACGGGTTTCAATGGCGTACTTAATTATTTGAAAATTAAGAGGCGAAGAGAAATTATTTTAATTTTTGTCTTTAAATGATTATGTTCCGTAACATATTTTGAAATAAATAAATAATCACATTTTTAAACCATAACGGTGATTGTTCTAGTATATATACGCTTATCTAGTTTAGCGGCAGAAGAGACATAGGTACATTTAAAAAAACATTCCTCATAGTCAGCTGTAATGGCAGTTACAGATAAACTTTCTTTTAAAAATATCTTTGATCGCACGTTGATGGATAAGTAAATTTTCCGACTGGCAATATGCTCGACATACTAGCAGCAATGCCACTTTGAATGGCAATAAATCTTTGTGCCAAGTAAAGGGCAGTCCTCTCGTTACTTGAACCGTGAAGGCTTTTGAAACGTTGAAACGTACAAGACGTTTTATATGTATTGAAAATCCCATTGAATCTTGCAATGCATGTTCTTCGTTGGCAAAAATACTTTCATTGACAATATCATTGGCCTGTTGGTTGTAGCCCTGACTGATAAGCTGTGGATTCCCTTCGGTTTCCATCCTGGACAAATATTTGTTCTAGTTGTAAGCAGGTATAAAGAATCTTAATATATAAAATCCTTGCGTTACTGACTGACTGACAGACACGCTACAGCCGAAACTATTGGGCGCAGGAAGCTGAAATTTGGAATGTATGTTCCTTGCGGACCGTAGGGGTGCACTAAGAAGGGGTTTCCCGAAATTCCCACGGGATCGGCCAAAACAGGTAAATTAAAAAAAAATGCAGGCGTAGCTGCTGGCGTCCTCTAGTCTTGTATAATTTAGAATCTGATTGGCCTGTTAGTCTAACGATTGACCCTGACTACTGCCTGGTTTCCTTTCGATTTCGATATAAAAATCTTTGTGTGGAGAGCACGAAGAATCGTTCTGTTCTCGGTTATATAGGTACCCTTTTATCTGTAATATGTTTTTACTTGAAAATACATGAGTATGTTTATCATTGGTTAGGTTACCATAGTACAGACTCTCCCTAGATTGTGATCATCTGAACCCGTACTTATATCCTAGCATACCATAATTCATCTTTAAAAAGAAACATTTCTCATTGCAATGTTTTCAATATCACAATTATTTTCTTAAGATTATATGTTACCATTGTTATACTATTAAGTAACAATATGATATTTATATCTCTAATATTACATGTCACAAGATCCACATGTAACACAAATTGGAAGTTTCTAAGAATCACTTACATCAGCCCCTAATACGTTCTGTAAGAAATTACGAGACAACCCTATAATAATACTCTTTAATAATTCCCTGTAACCGCAGGGTTAGCACTTGTTAAACATCCGTCATGAATTGTTTATAAGAAGTTGACCGGCTGTCGATAGTTGGATTTGTGTCGGAAAATAATTATGTCGGTTCAAAAGTGCATCACAGAATTATTGTAAAAAAATGAGATTATCGTGTCCCAGAAAAACGATAAAACGTATCTTATTTTCTGGTATTGAAAGAAATAAGAAAGATATATTTGGAACAACTTACCTATGCACTTTGCTTGCATTGTTACCAGCATTTCAATAAATATACTCAAAATCGTCATTATATTATCCTTCTTAGTTTTATTTGGTAAGTGGTAAGCACGGTACGAATCTGATGTAAACGCCACAAAGCGGTCACACATCTAAGTCGTGACCTATGCGAATGGTGCTTTACTTCTCTGATCTGCTTTAGCAAGTTAAGTCAAGCAACGAGCTTTACACTACACGTTCGTACGTTCTTTTTTTATGCCTGAAGTAGAGGTTCAAGTAAAGGTCCTTGCCTGGCAGCCCTGACGCACACATGCTTACTCACTCACACATTCGTATTCACTCACAAATGTCGTTACAATCGGTTGCGGCGTCTAATGCACTTATAGTTTTGCCGTTTCATTTATATTAAATTAGCAGGGCTGTGAAGCATGTCGCTCAAATTTTGAAAGACTTTTACAACGAAACTTTTTATTGAAATGATTGTCTATGGAAAGAAAATCTGAGGTTTATTTTTGCGGATTGGAATACGATTGATGATGTACCTATAGTGAATATGTAGCTTTAGTTCCTCATAAGGCTTTTTTGAATACGTACTTTGTAACTTTAGTTACCTAAAGCATTTTACCTTTCAAGTTATTTCCACATATTTCTCACAATTTGGGTGATAGTTGAGACGATTTTTTACATACAGAATGTAAAAAGACCCTTAACGAAAACTGGAATCCCATGTTGTAATCAGTGCGAACATTTTTTACTTCGGCACCATACCTGGGAAATTACTGGTTCAGGAGATATTGAGGCTCAAAGTTAGTATGGATTTTTTCTAATTAGGTACAAAATCGATGCATTTACCCCGCCAATATGTTCTTTAGATAAGCCCGCGCCCTATAATCCTATGGATAAGTAGGTATTTCGAGCATTGCACGCGCGCGCTTTTAATTGCGGTTTAAAAAACGTGAAAACTTAACAAAAAATCGTTTCCCAGGTATTATACTTGGTTAATATGACTTGGCATGATGTCCACAACGAGTAGACTTCGGCTTGGTGATGAGTCTTGTGACATCCTGTATATAATTATTGTAATTTTTTTTTTAAGAACTTCAACTGTGATCCATTGTGAGTGAAAGAGATATCCTAATAAATTGGAGTCTGACAAACAGGATATCAACCACCAACACTTCTGTGCACATGCCTCGTCAGACTATTAAAAGAGTTTGGCTATAGTCCCTCACGCTGGCCAAGTGCAGACTTGACATATCTTTCGAGGACATTACGGAAGTTGCACCTTGATGTTTTCCCTCACCGTTTAGCATAATTAACGGTTTTATCTTCTTCTTTTCTTCGCCTTATCCCATTATCTGGGGTCGGTTCTCCTTGCCTGCCTTCTCCATTTTGATCTATCTTGAGCTGTCGTAGCATCTACCCTCATGTCCTTGAGATCTTTTTGGACTGATGAGAGCCAGGTGGCAGGTCTTCCGCGGCGTCGCATTGATGTCGGTAGATTTAGGGCCACTTGTACCATGTAGTCTTCAGGACGGCGGAACACATGTCCATACCATTGAAGGCGAATAGTTAACAGTTTTATAAACAGACTAGAGGACGCCAGCGGCTACGCCCGCACATTTTTTTAATTTACCCGTTTTGCCCGATCCCGTGGGAATTTCGGGAAATCCCTTCTTAGTGCACCCCTTTGGTCCCCAAAGAATATACATGCCAAATTTCAGCTTCCTGCGCCCAATAGTTTCGGCGGTAGCGTGTCTGTCAGTCAGTCAGTAACGCAAGGATTTTATATATTAAGATAAATTCGAAAGTTCCTTTGTGCCCGACGTGTGTTTTGAAACCGAGTTATATGTATATTTGTACGTTATTACACATTTATTATTGCAGGAATTTATTTAATACATAGAAGTTTAACTAGGTAAGCTAAGTCATATCTAATCTAAATTCAAATCCAAATTGAAGTCACCGGGATTCTAGTCCAATGAATATTATTACATAATCATGGAATCCTTTCAGATTTACATCAATACGACTTAGAAAGTCTTATTCTATTAATCTTAGTTACCTACTGTAATAAAGTGATTATGATTACTAAACTCAAAAACATCTTTCATTGCCTGGACAAGATAAATACATTATTTTACTGATTTCATGGTTACGCATGTCAAAAGATTGCGAAAAGTCCATTCAATCTCATTTAAAATTATTCATCGATTATAATTGTAAATATTATGGCAAGAGTATTAAATACCTACGGGCTACTCTTCTTTATTATTGCAAGGGCTACTCTTCTTATTTTGAGAAAGGTCAGGCCAAGTGCGAGTTGGCAAAATTCACATATCTTTGGAGAAAATTATGTAGAAGTCTCTGATCTCGGTTTGCCCGCGATGTTTTCTTTCACCATATGGCAAGGCATAATTAACAATTTGATTCATACAACTTACTACGGAATTCAATATTCGAAATATAGATAGATCTGTAGATTTTAGATTCGTTTTTGACATAAGCTCCATACAAAATATGTCAAACACGAATCTAAAATCTACAGATCTATCTATAGTTCGAATATTGAAAATGGCCGTTAGAAAAGTTACCATTGACTTTTCGAAGTGCGGGTGGGTTCGCAATTGCTTTGGACCCCAGACCCTCTAAGTATCAGTCTATTAGTCTCTCCGCCAGGCTCTCTTTGTTAATTATATTTTGTGTATTTTAACTAACAACTAATATTATCTTCCTGTACATTCGAACATTACGAAAGCTAAGTACTACTAGCATCCCTTTCCAATAGAAACTCGTGTACAATTTGCGTGCGCGCCGCTTTTGCGCACTTCTCAGAACTTTACCGACCGGCCAACCGGCTCGGGGAAAGCGATCGCCAAGTAATTGCCTCCTATTCGCTGTAATTGGCAATGTTTGCTATAAATACATTCTTATTTTTAGATATTAATCTTCCTTAGGCAATAGGAGATATACTTTGATGATGAAGATAATTATGTATATCACTACCCCATTGCATGCCTTGTGGATGTAGTAAAAGGCGACTAAGATAATACATCGTGGTCAGCTAGTATGTCAAATGAAAAATCTCCTATAGGCCGCCCTCACATTGGCGTTAGCGGCTACGTCGCGTCAGCCGAGCGTTCTATAAGAACGCTTTTGTCTTTTGAAGAATGCTCGGCTAACGCGACGTAGATGCTGCGTCTACGCAGCGTCAACGCCGCGTTCACGCCAAGATGACGCTGACGCCTAATGTGAGGGTCGCCTTAGAAAGCGATTATAGTTATCTTTTCCTTTGTGATAAGACGAAGAAACTCAAACACTCTTGCAGTAAATTCAACCTATATAATCTACTCCATACATAAGCTATGATGAATCACCTCTATACAAAACATTTAACCCAAAGTCTAATCTCCCTCTCTTCCGCGTCTAAAACATAATACGATAAATCAAAATTCCTCAAACTCTCAAATTTGAATAATCCTTTACATTTTATTTGTTCGAAGTAATTTGTTTGAATAAATTTAGTTGCTCGTCCGATTTATCTTAATTAATGTACAGTTATCTGAAGTATGGCCGGTCCTCCACTTACACCGTACGGTAACGGAAGCTAAGCTTTTTAATTAATGGGCTTTTGTCACGGTATTATGTAAAGGTAGTAGAGCCTTGCTGACTTCAGCATGAATGGGCCGGCTCAACCGGGGAAGTACTACCCTCTCACAGAAAATCGACGTAAAGTAACAGTGCCTAAACTGTTGCGTTTCGTTCGGTGAGTGAGAGTGCCGGAGGCCCTATCCCCTATTCCTTCTCCCTCATCCCACTCCTCATCCTATACCTTTTCCCAACCCCAAGGGGCGGCAACGCACTTGTGACTCCTGTGGTGTTGCTTGTGTCCATGGGCGGCGGTAATTGCATACCATCAGGCAATCCGTCTGCTCGTTTGCCGCCTATTAACATAAAAAAATAAAAAGTGAATCGGAGGTAACGGTGTGAGGTAGTTTCTTTCTTTTTAGGGTTCCATACCTCAAGGTAAAAAAAGGAACCCTGATAAGATCACTTTCTTGTCCGTCCGTCTGTCTGTCTGTGACCTAGCAAATTGAAATTTATACCAGATACTGAGGTCTATGGTTGCTATTAGGTGTATGAAAATCAGGGTCCTGGGTCAACCAAATAAAAAGATATGGTCAAAATTAGATTTTTGCGAAAACTTGTAAGTACCAAAATTAACCTTAATTTTCAACTTTTTTTAATTTTCGGAATTTTTCCTTTACTTGTGCTGTAAGACCTTGGTTTTGACCAAAATTTACAATTCTAGGTCAACCGTAAGTACCCTATAGGTTTTGGGTCGAAAACCTATATGGTAGTTCCCGTTGAACTAGAATCACGAAATATGGCCAAAAGCAGGGTCTTACAGCACAAAGAAAGGAAAAATTACAAAAAATAAAAAAGTGGAAAATTTAAGGGTGTCCCCATACATACATAGTAGACTCCATTTAAGCCCTCTAAGTTGTATGGGCGCTCGTACAGATTTAGAGGACTAGCGTAATTAGCACCAACCTCAAATAAGGTAAAATGTGTACGTTCCGTACACATTTTACCTTATTTACCTTATTTACCTCGGTGCGCGGGTCAGACTCGCACTTGCCCGAATTTTTTTAGCTCTGGGCGGCTTGTATGGATGGACCTTCTTTGTGTATACTCGTATACATTGGCTACACGTATGTATGGCGTAGGGGTTTATGCGGCCTCCTTACCGATTATCACTGCGTCAAGTACTATGGGTTTGAAACTCAGGAGGTTGACGTTATGTGTGATCCACTAATTGTAGTTTCAAGGTGAGCTTTGTCTTGGTTTAATGTTTTTAAAGTTCCCTGCGATAAAGGATTTGCTCCTAGTGCGGTAATTGCTTCTAAAAATACAAAAGGAAACAAACAAGTTTGAATATATACTAGGTACATTTTTATTTTTCACTAGAGGACGCCAGCAGCTGCACCTGCATTGTTTTTAAATTTACCCGTTCTGGCCGATCCCGTGGGAATTTCGAGAAATCCCTTCTTAGTGCACCCCTACGGATCCCAAGGAACATACATGCCAAATTTCAGCTTCCTGCGCCCAATAGTTTCGGCTGTAGCGTGTCTGTCAGTCAGTCAGTAACGCAAGGATTTTATATATTAAGATTTATAGTCTCACGCCTGTATCCCCAAAGGGGTAGGCAGAGGTGTAAATATCATACCCACATTTCGCCATGAATTTTTAGGTCCCACGTAATAGTAGGGGGCGAGCCTATTGCCGTTACTAGGTACATTGTACAATAAACCACATGGCTAAGTAAAGTAAACAATAAAGTTGATCATTTTTGTGGAACACATCTATATTGTGACGAATCATTTTACTAGTCATGACCTATTACACCACTAACTCATTATTGTATTTATCAATCAAAATCTCACTGTAGTTCACTGAGATAAATCGTTGACCTATGTATGTATCTCATCAACAATTTTGTTACTATTTTCTTTCTTTTAACAGTCATACATCATAGTTAGTAATTCAATATATCCCTGTCTTTTAAAACTATCTTACCTTGTAGACGCCAAGAAGTCTGCTAGTTTTTACACAACAACTTATAGTATCGCTTTGATAAATTACAGTCAACTTACTCAAAACGTTTTTAGCTTTATTTATTATTTTGAAACAGAATTTCATAGTAATTTATAAACTTTGCTCTAAATAAAGTAATATTATTTACTTTGAATAATGCTCTTGTGAAAATAAATTTGTTCCATCTTTAAATTTAGTATCCGCTTTATTAGTCTTTTTTTGAAGTGCAGCGATATACTACTAAATATAATAACATACTGTGAGTTCTATCCCCACACGAGACAACACTGAGTTATTCCGAAATAGAGGTTTTGGGTTCAGACCCAAAAAAAGTCAGACCCAATTCACAATTTGTGACTGTTCTTTGTGCCCGTTGATGGTTTGAGGTGATACAGCCGTCGTTTCTATTTTTTTTTTATATTGGCTCACGCCTGTATCCCCGAAGGGGTAGGCAGAGGTGTTATACCTATATTTCGCCATGATTTTTTTAAGTCCCACGTAATAGGGGCCGAGCCTTTTACCGTTACCGGACACATCGCCAGACTCCGAGCTGCTACTGAGAATTCGGAAAAACCCAGTAACACTTTTGCCTGACCCGGGATTCCAACCCGGGACTTCCGATCAGTAGTTGCATACGCTATCCACTGGACCAAGGAGGCAGTCAAGTCAAAAAAAATATGTTGATGTGTATTAACATCGAAAATATTCTTATTCGCTAAACTAACTCGCAATCCTATTGCACAGAGCATACAATCTTCAACACAACAAAATTATCGAACCAGTTAAAATCAATTTGAAATATCAATATAACCACAGAGGCATACATAATCAATAATGGCATTAATTAATCACTGACCCGTTGACGAGTCTTATTTTGTACGTAGTCTTTGATCATTTAGGGGGTGGCTATTTTAACGTGACCTTTATTGGTCCCTTGCGGTACCCCTCTGTTTTCTGCCAGTTGAAGCCGTTATATGGAATGGTTATGATAAATTTGGATGATTTGAAATATGATGAGATGATTTTTATATTGGATGATTGTGTCATTTTATTCATCATCATCAGCCTTAAACAGTCCACTGCTGGACTAGGCCTCTCCTTTGAAAGGAGGAATTGGCCTACTATACCACGCTGGCCAAATGGGTTGGTATAGGGTTTGTTTCAAGTTTTCCTTCTCTTACAGTGCTGTTCTCTGCATAATATGCTTCCTCTGTCGGCTCTTACGACACCCATGGGATGATATGGGGTGGTGACATTTCGTATTTTTAATCCGTCACCACACGGACTATTGGTTTATTACGATTGGTATATATAATCATGACCCAAGATTTATACTGATAGTATCTACTGCTAGATATGATTTTTAAAGGTAACTCTACAATAGGAATAACACCGGTGTAGCGGAGAATTTTATAAACTCGACAGGTAAATAGGTAGTAGAGCCTTGCTGATTTCAGCATGAATCTGCGGCTCGACCGACTCTCAAAGAAAATCGACGTAAAGTAACAGTTCCTGTAACATAACTTCATGCCTTTATCTCCGAAGAGGTAGGCAGAAGTGTATTACACGCCCACACTTCGCCAGTTATGTTTCGGCCCCAATGTACTAGGGGGCGAGCCCATTGCCATCTACCGGGCACATTGTTAAGCGAGCGATAATTAACATTTTTAATACATACATCACTTTGAAATGTCAGAGGTGTGTGCCCGGGGTAACTGGGGATTGAACCCGAGACCATCGTCTCGGCAGTCCGATACGTACACCACTGGGCTATCGCCGCTATAGTACCTGTACTGATGCACATAAATTTATTTCGTGTCCCTAAATAATTCAAAAATTTAATTCCTGTTACTATGCGGTGTGATAGGGGGTAATATTTGTTGTCCCACTGCTTAGGAATTTGTTATTAATTTCATATTCTATTTAACTTCCATAACAACATCAAAATAATGTATTATGTTTTTGGATCCGTATTATTTATGCAAATAAGTTGGTACAATATTTAATTTAGCGAACATTGGCCTAGCTCACATGGTCTCAAGTGTATTTTCTGGACAACCTTTATTAGGGTTCCATACCTCACAAGGTAAAAAAGGACCCTTATAAGATCACTTTCTTGTCCGTCTGTCTGTCTGTCCGTGTGTCACCACCGATTTTCGCAGGAACAGGTGGTCCTAGCAAATTGAAATTTATATCAGATACTGTGGTCTATGGTTCCTATTATTTGTATAAAAATCAGGGTTCTGGGTCAACCCGATTAAAAGATATGGTCAAAATTAGATTTTTGCGAAAGCTTGTAAGTACCAAAATTAACCTTAATTTTCAACATTTTTTAATTTTCGGAATTTTTCCTTTAATTGTGCTGTAAGACCTTGGTTTAACCAAAATTGACAATTCTAGGTCAACCGTAAGTACCCTATAGGTTTTGGGTCGAAAACCTATATGGTAGTTCCCGTTGAACTAGAATCACGAAATTGGCCAAAAGCAGGGTCTTACAGCGCAAATAAAGAAAAAAATACAAAAAAATAAAAAAGTGGAAAATTTAAGGGTGTCCCCATACATACATAGTAGACTCCATTTAAGATAGAAGTTGTATGGGCGCTCATACAGATTTAGAGGACTAGCATAATTAGCACCAACCTCAAATAAGGTAAAATGCGTACGGAGCGGTACGGAACGGACGGACTCGGTGCGCGGGTCAGACTCGCACTTGCCCGAATTTTATTTTCATAGTTACCATTGAATACAACGAGTGTGTTCGTGAAATTATAAATTAAATAATCCTTGCAATACTTCTCTACCTAACTATATAACAGTATTCTGTAATATTATGCCAAAATCGTGCATCGAATTCCAGTAAAATCGCATTAAATTTGCACTTTAAACAGAATAATCTGTAAAGCATACCATTGAAAATCCAGCATGTATTAATTTAAAGCTCGCATCGTCCCGCATTACGGTAATGCAGCCCGATCACTCGGACAATGAATGCCACAATAGTATGATGGTGCATTTTCAGAGACAGGGATTTTGGGATCGGCCAAAAGAGTACTTTTTTAACTCATGGAAACAATAGATATACTAGACCTACGTAAAGTTGGATGAAGCTCAAAAAATTAAAACACACAATAAAGACCTGTCATATCTATACATATATACTTCTATACTATTATAATAAAGAGGAAAGATTTGTATTTTTGTAACGAATAAACTAAAAAAGTACTAGACCGATTTTAAAAATTCTTGCACCATTATAATGCGACATTATCCCTGAGTGACATAGGCTATATTTATTTCTAGAAAATGTGAGGGATCACCCGTGCGAAGCCGGGACGTGCCGCTAGTCTATAAAACGATCATCTTCAAATATCCAAACATCGTGAAATATCTGTTATGGCTTTTATGCTGACTATGCACATGGTGAGACAAGTAATATCTTGTCTTACCCGCCAAAAATATGAACGTTTATTATTTTAATTTTTTTTATAAGCTCACGCCTGTATCCCTGAAGGGGCAGGCAGAGGCGTAATATTACACCCACACTTCGCCATAAATTTTTAGGTCCCACGTAATAGGGGGCGAGCCTAATGCCGTACCGAGCACATTACCAGACTCCGTGCTGTTATTGAGAATTTCCTAACGGAAAAACCCAATAACACTTTGCCCGAGCCGGGAATCGAACCCGAGACCTCCCAATCCCACGCACACATTTATGCCGCGAGACCAACAAATATGAACGTACACTAAATAATTTAACTAATATTCAGAAGTTTGTAGCGGAATTAAAGTCGAACTAATTGTACACGAGTATTTTCAAATGCAATCATCGCAGACGATTGGAATTATAGCATTGGAAATTAAATGTACGAGGATACGAAACAATACCGATTGTTATTTCTGGATATAATTAGAGAATACAAGATATTTAGAGATTATCTAAAAAAAAGTGTGTAAGTATACGATTTTTTTTCGAGATTTCACATGATTTCATCGCTTTATTTTAACTATGCGGCCTTCTACAATACCTTTAAATAATTATATAGGTAGGTAGGAGGTATATTATGCCTCCTACCCATGATAAAGAAGTCTCCACACATATCTTCAAACCATCACGTGCGTCACCGACAGACAAGCTAGTTACAATTCCGCTCGCCGTCATATGACCGGCCGGCCACTCGGAATGTGAAATATCTCCAATCGGCCATTTTCGTGCAGAGTGGTCGTTACTAAGTTTGTCCGTACGTGCCGTAGGTTCGACGCCCCGGAGAGGCACTCGACGTGACCTTACAAGTGCTATTTCTGTTTAAGGATGGGAGGACTTTTATTTTAGTCTGTCTGTCGAGATATTGAAGGTTGTATTGGTTTATAGTGGGTGCTGTAGGTCGAAATTAAACTACTTTGTCACATATCATAACTTCACGCCTTTATCCCCGAAGGGGTAGGCAGAGGTATATTACACACCACATTCGCCAGTTATGTTTCGGTCCCAATGTAATAGGGGGTGAGCCTATTGACATCTACCGGGCACATTATTAAGCGAGCGATAATTAACATTTTTAATACACACATAACTTCGAAATGTTCGAGGTGTGTGCCCGGGGTAATTGGGGATCAAACTCGAGACCATAGTCTCGGTAGTTCGTTACGTACACCACTGGGCTATCGCCGCTTTAATTTTACTACTTTGTCATGGTGTCTTTAATGTCACTACTTTTTAATTTTCAGCTTTCGCTGATTTTGAAAATGTTTTGCTTATGATGCTGCGGCAATAGTTGATTAATATTTATATGTCTGTAGATTTGGATGTACCGAAAATGAATACCAATTTGCTTTTATAAATAATTTACTCTTAAAAATGTATACCCATGTAAACTAGTTTATAATGAAATCAAGTAATCTCACGTTGTTATACAGAATAAACTTGCGTCATATATTACCGTAGGTGCTAGCTTGCTGAGAGCGGGTACAAATGTGCATCGCCGCTGTTCATTCGTTCGGCGTGCGCTTGCCGAATTAACGCGGTGAGACTCGACGACGAGAATGCGAATAACTTTATACTGAGATAAGGTGGTTGAATAACTCTTCTATTTCGTTGCTTCATTACTGAAGGTCGTGTCTGCAAAGAGATTATAAATTAAAGGTTTTTTTACTAACATTCAAACATGTACAAGTACAATCAGGAAAAAACTATTTGTGACACACACAAATTATTGTACCGTGTTGGAATTGAACCCACGACACTCGGCGTAGTATTTAGTGGTGTGGTCATGCGTATATATTACATAAATCGGCAAACGTGGGCTATAAACCTGAGAGCCGATTCTCGTATAACATTTTTTAAAATGCAGTTTCGATACAATGTCCAATGATATTGCGACTATATTGCAAATTGAACAAAGTGTCAACCTCGAAGTATTTTCTTCAAATTAGAAGATATAAGAATAACACGAAGTTAGCAGAATACCAATTGTGAGTTAATTAAAAATCTAATCGCATTTCGTTCAAAATACAGTGTCAATGCCAGATAAAATACGAGAATTGGGCTTTTAAGTTGCCGATTCTTCTAGTAAAACATATTACGTCTTTTCACTGCAAGTCACACCATTTTCCTCAGGATATTTACAACTATTTTTAACACGACGTAAAAATAAAGTGTCCCGGCGCCACAGTATCTTTCTTACCAGTTAACCAATTAGATTATTTTAATGAACATTTTCTAAATTGGTTTTTCGCCGGGACGTCGCCGCGTCGGGAAGGTTGTAACTTTTCATTGCTTATGACCTGCAGTTCTGCTTACCAACTATTCTCGTAAGTTGTTTATGTAGAGTATAATGAACGCTTTTTATTTTTATTTCGGGATATTGGTTCAAAACGTTCGAGATGAAAACGGTAGTTTGAAACGAATGTCGGGTGTAAATATTTTGTTTTATCCTTCTATTTTTTATACAGATCTATATACATTTTTCATTTCATTAAGTCGTAAAAATAACGAAAACACAGTTAAACAACGCTCCAACCCCACAAAAACAAAATGCAAAATAAGCAATACACACAGAACATAAACTAAACAAACGTTTTAACCCAACGGTGCATAAAAAAGGAACTATAAAAAATCCGACGCAATTGACCATTTAATATAAGTAACTATTCTTGGTGATGTCCTTTGTAGCTTTCTAATGAAATGGCGGAGCTTGCCTTATAAAAATAAAGCTCTGGTAGCGAGACGCCGTAGGGGTAAGGTTGGAGTGAGGGAGGGAGGACTTGTCGCGAAGGCACACTCTCGATTAATTGCAGTCGTAATCCAACTCACCGAGCTGCCTGTTTACGCTCACATTGAATACCACTACTTCTACAAGTACAAACGCCTGGATTTTATGCTTAACTAAGAATTTTTTAGCTCACTAAAAATAATTTTAATTGAGTGAAATAAATTTACTTTTTATAAGTTGATTCTGAACTGTCAGACATATCTAGATGTTTAAGCGAAGTCAGTGTTTTTCCTTGAATTCGTTTAAAATAGTTTGAATTTCTTTCTTCGCTTTCAAGGTATCTCATTATAACATTTCGTCTAGATCGTTTCCTTTGATGTTTTTGATGGGTTGTGTTCAGTTTTTGCTACAAGACAGGGGCAAACGTTAGTCTAAGGAAATCTGATTAGGGTCTGAAATATTTCTGTAGTTTGATAAAGACAGAACCAAGTAACTAGGTAGACGTCGGTTCTTGAAATAAAAATTTGCTACTTAAAACTATATCATGAGTGTTAAGTAATTGTAGTGACATCACTACAATTACTTAACACTCATGATAGCATATTTTCATTAAAAATACATATTTTTAATGAAAATATGCTTTAAATTTTGACGTCTTTGGTAGAAGGCGAGTTTAATATTTGCCCAAGAAATATGTATTGTACTACAGCGTGGCAAACTACCCGATTACGTCTTCAGACGGAATCCTCCGAGGCCTAAACCTTCAAATCCTGCATTAAGTTGAAATGTACGTAACATAAACACGAGTGGAGTGACAATATACGCAAAGTGGCTGGCAGCGACTGGACACGAAAATCGGATTCAGTGGTGTGCCATTGGAGAGGCCTGTATCCAGCAGTGGACTACGACAGGCTGATGATGATGAACATAAACACACACACATGTTATACTACTTAATATATAAAGCTGAAGAGTTTGTTTGTTTATTTGGTTGAACGCGCTAATCTCAGAAACTACTGGTCCGATTTGAAAAAATCTTTCAGTGTTAGATAGCCCATTTATATGGCCTATATAACATCACGCTATGAGCCACGGAAGCGGAGCAGTAGCCTTAAATAAGGCGGGTGTAACCGCGGGCTCATCTAGTAACATATCAAGTAATTGATTGATTTGTGTTGTAATAGGATTATAAGCCAATTTCCCCGCCCTCCGATTAGTTCCGGTTCAATTACTTGGTAAATAACGGCGTACACATTTCGTTTCAATTTTGAATACCGGTTTGGCAATGCTAATCTAGAATGTGTCTGATAAGTTCCTGGTAAATCAATATATCACAATTCATACAAATTTTGTTTTATATATTATTAATGATTAAAATTTTTGTCATTCATTATTAATATTTGATATTTGTAAGCCAGCAATGGTCAGACATGTTGAAACAAATTATTATGTGACATCTATAATAAGCATCTTATCAATGTTTCTATTATGTACATGTGTCTTAGCAAATAAAAATATCTTTATCTTATCTTTAGTATTGAATTTATCTGAAAAAAAGCCTACCCTGAAACTGCTGAAACTGGGCCTAAATGACACATAAGATAGAAATTAATCGAAAAACTAACTCACAAGTACCAGGCTCGCAGAGAACCGAGGAGTTCTTCCTAATTCAAACGCGTGTATATAAGGCTATGTTTACACAGCGAGCCATGTTTTTCGCAGCGCCAGCGTTCCCGAGATAGCTCTCAAGAGAAACATTCGTTCGTAGCTCGTTAAATTCTCGCCAATTTATTAAATGCGATGTATAGCTCGCCCGAACGTACTGTCTCGTCCGACTTCTGAGATTTAAGACTACAATTTAACAACTTTCTTACAGATCATCAGATGTTCCAACGTTTTTTGGGTGTTATTTACATCGGTACGGATGACCGATGGATGTGTTTGTCAGTGTTTGAGTTCGCCTAGTCGACGCTTAGGACATTTCCAATAAGTAAATGTCTTGAAAACGATTGGATTACTTTATGTGTATTGCGCATGAAATAAACTATTCCCGTTGTTGAAGTATTTGTTTGTATACGTATAAAGCGCGTGGCAAATTGGGTAAAACAAGGATTTGTTGCTTGTGCATATATTTTCAATAGAAGCAAGGAATCTAGGACTTTTAAGTGCTATTTGAAATAATTTTTCCATGCATTGGGATATGTGCCATGTTGTTTTTATTGCACTTAAATGATAAGTTCACCACTGCCGTGTGTCTACGCTTGTTATGGATTCGATTCCAATATATAAGACACAAAAATTGCTGTGATACAAAAATTGCTGTCTACGGTCTAGTTGTTCTATATTTGTTGCTTGAACCATGTTTTTTTACCTCACGGTGAGACAGGCATTTATACTAGTGATGCATGCATGTTATCATGAAAATAATGTTATTTCTCGTTTTGAAATACGTATGTATTTTTATTACGTGTGACCTAACCTTAAATCTCTTATTCATGAAGGATAACGGGCGGTCTATATATTATCTAGATGCCCTTAATATCCGTAGCAAAAACTCCAACCGCAAACGGCCGACCATATCACTAAAATATGACAATATACCAACTGTCATCTACATAAAATCACAAAGTTCCATTTCCACAATATCCGACCACATTAGGGGGTGGGAATTCCACTCAATTTCTTCCAAATATCACAAATGATGACCACTGTCAAGTGTCAATTCATGTTATAATATCTGTCGGGGCTGGGCGGAGTAAATTCGACGTCGCACTAGAACGTCGGTGGAAAAACAAGTGAGATATGAACTTGAGTTTTCGTATTCTGTAAAGGTGATGAAATGTTGAGGATTATCGATTCGAATTTATGTTATACTTTTGTACTGTGTAATATGTATTCTACTGTCGACTGCTGTGCGGACCCCGTGCTCCAAGACAGAAAGTTTAGATCGCAACCGGGACAACGCTAAGATGATACATAATGCATAAATACATACATCTTAATATATAAAATCCTTGCGTTACTGACTGACTGACAGACACGCTACAGCCGAAACTATTTGGCGCAGGAACCTGAAATTTGGGGCATGCATCTTCCTTGGGGACCGTAGGGGTGCACTAAGAAGGGATTTCCCGAAATTCCTACGGGATCGGCCGAAACGGGTAAATTTAAAAAAAATGCAGGCGTAGCTGCTGGCGTTCTCTAGTACATATATATAATTATACTCACGCCTTTTACCCATCGGGGTAGGCAGAGACAACGGAACACCACTTGCTTGAAACATAATAACGATGATGTATTCTGTTGTTGACTGATGCTCAAATACAAGAGATTTAGTTTAGTTTTAATGTTCCTGGTAATCAAAATAACTTAGTAGAATGTGTGAAAATGTGACGTGTGATGGAAAGAATTAGGCTCTATATTATTACGTAGAACATGTTAAAATATACGGATGAAAAATACTTTCAGCAGATATATAAATTTATTTCAGCAGACCTGCTAGAAATATTTAAGAAATTTCTTTATTTAATTAAAAATTCCGACATTTAAATACAAAAATTACGGTGAACGGTCTTCAAATACCATAAAATAGCGGCAGAAAATATTCTTTCAAAAATATGTCCAAGGAACTTAATTGAAAACTCTTTTTGGCATTCAAAGTATTCAGCATTTGGAATAAACACAGGCAGGGGAAGTCGGGCCGGAGATGCGAGGAACCGCACTGCAGCCTGTTAAAAAAAATGAAAAAGACCCGCCAATTACAGACGAGAATACTTTGTTGGAGGTAATGATCTCGAGATTTTACGCCATCGTGATTAACTAGCTCGATTTGAAACGTTTTAAAGCTGTGAAAAGCGACGAAACGCCGACAATATGTGACTTTGAAATATAAAATTAGTTTTGTCTGATTTCACCGTGTGGTGACGCATTAAGGGCCGTGTGGTGACGGATTAAGAATACGGAATGTCACCACCCCATATCATCCCATGGGTGTCAAGAGCCGACAGAGGGACCATATTATGCAGAGAACAGCACTGTAAGAGAAGGAAAACTTGATACAAACCCTATACCAACCCGTTTAGCCAGCGTGGTATAGTAGGCCAATTCCTCCTTTCAAAGGAGAGGCCTAGTCCAGCAGTGGACTTTTAAAGGCTGATGATGATGATTTCACGGGTGAGCCTTTGATTAAAGTTGTCACCTGACTTTAAATATCGCGAGTGCTTTGTGTCATCTTTCGTTTTAAAACTTTGAAGCTCCATAAGACGGAGCTATTATCAAAATCATTCATATGCATGTTTCCAAAAACATCAACTATCACAGTGCTATTTATTCCATATCCCTAACTTAACCCAAGATTAGACCAAAATATTTTTTTAACCAGGGTTAAGATAGACAGATCAAATACTAAGGGCGGTTTCAGATTAGTGTATTTTTCTGCGCGTATACGGTCGTTTCAGCATACGCGCTTACACGCGCGCTACATTACGCGCTTCAAAAAACCGGACTTGCCTAAACGGGCATACCTATTTCGGCGTTTTCGCTCGAAACGGTAGTGACATCTTGTCAGTGTCAACATGGATTCTGACGGCTCGTGGTTATACGAGCTTAGAAGCGCGTCAACGCTCGTACGAGTTGCGCGTGTGCCAAAAGGCGCGCCTACATGCGCTTCGAAAAACGAGCTTATACGTGCGTATGAAACGCTAATCTGAAACCGCCCTAAGATGTACTAAGGTGAATATACATATTTGTTTCATATTAGGATATGCTATGTTAGACTACACCTTCAACAATTTACCTAAGTCAGCGTCCAATCACTTTAGAACTATCCGCTAGATTACCTACTTAACTACGAATAAAAAAATACATACCAACTACAGAAAATCGAAAGAAGAAACTAAAAAAATCCGGCAAACGTGTTGTTGGTCGAGAATTTTCTTACCGGTGAATTGAATTTATAAAGTTGGCCAAGTCAGTGGTGCTGGCGGTGGAACTCCGACTTTTGCTCAACTTAACCGAACAGTCGAGACTTGGCGGGTTTTTTTACTTGTTTCTCGGTTGTTACAGCCTATTTTTGGTGGTTTATTTTTTGAGTGCTGCTTATCTTATTTTGAATCCCGTTTGCAATGTATAATTAATATTTTTGTCGAAATCGTACAAGCATTTGTCTGCCACACTGGTCATTTGACAGCTTTTCTGACCAATTGGCACAAAGTTTAATACTAAATAGTTTAATAAACTGCCTCTGTGGTCTAGAGGATAGCGTATGCGACTGCTGATCGGAGGACTCGGGTTCGAATCTCGGGTCGGGCAAAAGTGTTACTGGGTTTTGACGAAAACTCAGTAGCAGCCCGGAGTCTGGTGATGTGCCCGGTAACGGCAATAGGCTCGCCCCCTATTACGTGGGACCTAAAAATTCATGACAAAATGTGGGTGTAATATTTACACCTCTGCCTACCCCTTCGGGGATACAGGCGTGAGACTTAGATAAATAAAAAAATTAATACTAAACTTAATGTAGCAGTGCGATTGTGAGGGTTGTTGCTTGTGACTCTTTGACGGAAAAACTACTCAACGGATTATGATGAAACTTTTCTGTAATATAGCATATTCATCAGACTAGCACATGACCTTATTTTTGTTCCGATAAGCCGCGGGCCGAAGACAGTATTATATAAAAACAATACTCTTCCTTTTTAAAAAAAATTAAATGTTTACAAAGTCTAATTATTTCGGCTTCTTCATTGTCTGTGCCTCTATGTTCTCGTTGCTTTATGCAACGTTTTTTTCATAAAAAAGCCAGTGCAATACCATTGTAATAAATTTAATTCTGGCTTCACGTCAAAAAGAAATGTTTTTTAAATGGAGCAGTCGCATTTATTTTTGTTTTTCAATACATTCTGGTTTGAAAAACATTTTCACGTAAAATGTTGTGAAAATAAATATTTTTGTATAAATTTTTGGTACATATGCAATATACTTGTGTTAACGTATCTACACATATTTTTGTAAATTTATTACTGTGGATACTTGTGTCCCTAGCTATGTGCTTAGGGTTACAACTTGTGAGAACTTTCAAGTGAAAGACAGATAAGGCAAAAACAACTTTTATTAGATTGATACACATCACCGTTACATATTCAGAAAAGTCCCTTACTTACCGCTGCTTACCGCACTAGAAATAAATTCTGTGTCGCCGGGGACTTAACAAACATACAGCCAACGGACACAATGAACACCCAGGCTCGAAACAACAATTTATGGCTTACAAAGTGTTGTCTCGCGTGGGAATCGAACCTACAACACTCGGCGCAGTGTCAAGCGGCGAGACGGCCTCTTAAACCACTACGCCAACCGTGCAGTGAAATGCGAGCATATAGGACTGAAGTCATGCGCTACACTCAAGTCCGATACCAAGTACTTACAATGTTAAACATGATCGCACATGACATAAAAAAATATAAATTTTTTTAATACTTTAATTCTTTATTGTACACACAAAAAAAAGCAAAAAACATGAAAATATTAAAAAATCTTAATATATAAAATCCTTGCGTTACTGACTGACTGACAGACACGCTACAGCCGAAACTATTGGGCGCAGGAAGCTGAAATTTGGCATGTATGTTCCTTGGGGACCGTAGGGGTGCACTAAGAAGGGATTTCCCGAAATTCCCACGGGATCGGGCAATACGAGTAACTTAAAAAACTTTACGGGCGTAGCCGTGGGCATCCTCTAGTAAACTTATAAATTATATGCACAAAGGCGAGCTTAACTCAACACTGAGTTTTCTACCAGCAAACCTTTGAGACTGGAGATTCGATGTGAGAGGTAAGGGTAATTGCCGTGTACAAAATAATATTTAAATAAAAAATAGGATACCAATAATATATATAAACTAGAGGACGCCAGCAGCTACGCCTGCATTTTTTTTAAATTTACCCGTTTTGGCCGATCCCGTGGGAATTTCGGGAAATCCCTTCTTAGTGCACCCTGACGGTCCCCAAGGAACATGCATGCCAAATTTCAGCTTCCTGCGCCCAATAGTTTCGGCTGTAGCGTGTCTGTCAGTCAGTCAGTAACGCAAGGATTTTATATATTAAGATAAATAAACTACATACAATAATGTTATATATATAAACTACATAAATATATAGTATACATAAAATACTACTAATACATATGAGAAAGAGTGTTATTATTTTTAAGTGTTATTAGTTAATATATACATATATAATACCTTAGAAGAAGCCAACAAAAATTTGTTCACCGAAGAAAACCAAATTTTTAGATTTTATTAAGTTAAAATATTAGAAGCTTAATTTGCCCTATGTTTTCATTGATCAAAGTGAATAATCTTCTGAAATGTAACAAACTCCTTAGAGTTGAAACCTGTTTTCAAACCGTATTTCCCGGCTGTCAGCGCTATAATTAAAATACATTTGTAATAATCAAAAACTTGGTAACCTTAAAAATAGTTGTCTACAACAACTTGGAGCGTCATTCAAACTTAATCAATTAGAGGCATCGTGGCAACTTACAGAAGAGCTTACAGCTTACAAAGGCAAATTTACTTAAAACGAATTTGTTCGTATTATTTACACTATATTAGTAGAAAGCGGATTCGCGGGAGGGAAGGAAAGAGAGGGGGAAAGGGAGACGGAAGCTTCCCTCGCGCCGGAAATGAGCTTTCGATATCCGTTCGCCCCGCCCCCACTTTGTCCAAATCAATTTCTCTTTACACCGTCCGCCGAAAAAATGCATCGTCCATATTCGTATCCATGTAAATTTAATTATTACTTTTTTTAATGTCCTCTTTCGAAGCGCTTTTGTGTCTGTGCCCCAATCGGATTGCAGCCGTGTTTTTTTTAATTCGTAAAGTTTATTATCGCCTTTTTGGATTTATTAATGGGCTTTGTGCCTTCGTTTATTATATAAACTGGTTTTGTGATTTTTTAATTTAATTTTGTTGTGGTTTTCGGTGTACGGTTGTAGATCACGGTCTATGTGCCGATTGTTGTGGGTTTGACCTTGCACAAGACATTAATGTTTTTTAAGTTCTATTGTGTGCTAAGACTGTAGTAGAAGCTTCGCCATGTTTTGTTTTCGATTTGTGAAAATGTTCAACCCCTCGAAGGGACTTCTGTATACCAGTGATTAGTATTGTCTACCAATATACAATATTATAGTCGTTCCGAATTGGGGAAGTATTATTCCTGTTACTAGTATGTTTGTCGAGTCTTCTAAAGCCTTATATCTGTAAATTCTATGAAATAATTTGACATGGTTTTATGAAAACGTTGACTAGATGACGAGAGATTAGAAGGTAAAGAACTCCAGGCCATATCTTATTCAAATATTAGATAGTACTTTATCGTGTACTGGCATTTTATTTTTAGATATTTTTATTTTCGTCTTACAAATAGGCTCCACTTGGCAAGCAATTATTAAAGGCCAATAATATAAGCAAAGATATTGCGGAGACGGTTGTTTTCACTTTGACAACATTGAGAGATACTTTTTCACGAGCCATTCAAAGAAGCTGACATTGAAAGACAAGGGAAATACTCGACCAATGAGTTCCAAATTAAGAGAATTCTATGTTAGATGAACTGTAAATGTTTTATTACAGACTATATTTAATAGTCTTAGTCTTAGCCTATGTGTAGGCAGCGATAGCCTAGTGGAAATACCAACAGACTGCCATGCAGAGGGTATCGGGATCGAATCCACGGCGCGCACCAATGACTTTTCGGAGTTATGTGCGTATTGAATTGTTTATTATCGCTTGTCCCGTGCCTCGGAGAGCACGTTAAGCCGTCGGTCCCGGTTGTCATGAAGATCTTTGACAGTTGTTATAGGGCGTCAGTACCTTCTGAAGAGTAGTGGAGTAGTGAGTAATCTGACACTAGTTTAAACCATGGATACTTATAGCTATCCCTTCGGGTTGCGGAAGTCAGACAGGCAGCCGCTCTGTGGAAAAGCTAATATTCAGCCAAATCCGGTTGGACTAGTAAGCGGACCCCAGGTTAAAACTGGGATAACGCTAGGAGGATGATGATTCTTAGCCTATGGGTATTATCTTAATATATAAAATCCTTGCGTTACTTACTGACTGACAAACACGCTACAGCCGAAACTATTGACCGTAGGAAGCTGAAATTTGGCATGTATGTGCCTTGGGGACCGTAGGGGTGCACTAAGAACGGATTTACCGAAATTCCCACGAGATCGGCCAAAACGGGTAAATTAAAAAAAAATGCAGACGTAGCTGCTGACGTCCTCAAGTTTATTATAATTAGACATATGAACCAATTTAACCACAGTCCGTGAAATACTGTTTAATTATTTGGCAGATGAAGGATAGATTCACCACCTCTGGTAGGCCTTATAAAATTCTAATTAGGCACGTTATATGTATAAGTTATCTGACAAATTAATTTAACAGTAACTTATTCGATAGCAGTGAAACTGGCATAAAATCGTAATGAAAAATCTAATTTCATATTTGTCTGACAGATAATGCCTATCGAGAGGTTCTGTTTCAAAAATTCGTTGCAACAAAAATAATTAATAAAAAATTCATAATCTAGGAGTGTCTGCTACTAAGTCATCATCATTCTCTTAGCATTATCCCAGTTTCAATCGGGGGTCCGCTTTCTAGTCTAACCGGATTTTGGCTGAATATTAGCTTTTCCACGGAGCGACTGCCTGTCTGACCTCCGCAACCCGAAGGGATAGCGATATTCCATGGTTTAGACTAGAGTCAGTTTTATTTAGAAGGTACGGACGCCCTGTAACGACTGTCAAAGATCTTCATGACAACCGGGACCGACGGCTTAACGTGCTCTACTAAGTATGATACCAAAATATGTCTGCGATCTTCCTAGCCGTTTAACCGAAAGATTTATTTAAAAATATATAGAAAATTACAAATCACTTCTGCGCCACTCGTCTGAGGGTTGCTGAAATTGAAATTTAACGGCGTTAGTCTCATTACAGCTAAACAGATCCTACAGTTACCCCTGCATGTCGAGGACAAAAATATTTGGGATTATTTTCCTACACATATCTTTTCAATATAAATGTTTTAATATTTTTACATAGACTCACGCCTGTTGCCCAAAGGGGTGGGTCGAGTCTAGGAACCGTCATTTGCTACAATCTTTTATCTTGATATATCTCTCTTGCTTCATTCGCTCTCATCATATTTTTCATGCATCTCATCGGTTGATATTTTTAAATAGGCATTATTTTAATATACCGCCTCCGTGGCCCAGTGGATAGCGTATGCGACTGCTGATAGGAGGTCCCGGGTTCGATTCCCGGATGGGGCAAAGTGTTACTAGGTTTTTCCGAATACTCAGTGGCAGCCCGGAGTCTGATCATGTGCCCGGTAACGGCAATAGGCTATTACGTGGGACCTAAAAATTCATGGCGAAAATGTGGGTGTAATATTTACACCTCTGCCTACCCCTTCGGGGATACAGGCGTGAGACTATGAATAAAAAAATATTTGTAATATACTAGTTTCTGCCTACGGCTGCGCGCGCGTGTGCTCAGTTATCGAGATAAAGTTCGCTCATGTCGTATTCTGACGTATAAGCCATATTACTGCAGTTTTATAAACATCGTTAAGTAGAAAGAGTAAAAATCTGTCATCCATTCTCAAAAACCGTTGCTTTTATATTAGTAGCAGGAAATAGTAAGGGTGCTATGCCCCTAACCTCTTAACTTACTGAAGTCATATCCATCTACCAGCTCATCAAACTATGACTCACCTTATTGTATAAATGTCCTTTAGCTTTTGGTATGACCAGACTTTGCGGCACTTTCCCACATTAACACCAACACATAAAACATAGTAATATAATATTTCTGGCAACACCAGCAGTACAATATTAGAAGCTAAACAATTGAAAATATCTCTATTATTGAACCAACTTATATTTCACGGGAAAAACTAATTAATTCATTTATTGCGTCATAGGTTTATTTGGAATCTATTAGAGTATGTCATTGTGAATAGATGCGGGCCGAATTTAAGATCGTATTTGGTCACGATTCTGTAAAAGATATGTTATTTAGCAGTTTTTGGACAATCTATATAAATAAAAATGAATCACTGAAATCTTTCTCTTCACATCATCAGCCTTAACAGTCCACTGCTGGACAAGGCCTCTCCTTTGAAAGGAGGAATTGGCCTATTATACCACGCTGGCCAAACGGGTTGGTATAGGTTTGTATTAATTAATTAATTAATTATTATTAATTAATTATAAAGCATCTGTGAGAATAAATGTGAATACATGCAAAATAGTTAAAGTTAAGTAAAACAAACAAAAGAGAAAAAAAAGATAAAGTATCAAGTTTTCCTTCTCTTACAGTGCTGTTCTCTGCATAATATGCTCCCTCTGTCGGCTCTTACGACACCCATGGGATGATATGGGGTGGTGACATTCCGTATTCTTAATCCGTCACCACACGGACCAATCTTTCTCTTATGTGTAAGTTATTGTCAGAAGAAGATATGTATGATATAATCACATCGTCATGTTCGCCCTGGCGTTTTTTAGTCTAACCAGGTTTAACAGAATGTTAACTTTACCACAGAACGCTTCCCTCTGACTTCCGCAAACAAAAGGTATAGCGATACTCCATAGTTTAGCCCAGTGTCAGTATATTGAAGTGCACTGACCTACAGACTGCCTATAACGACGTTCAGAGGTGTCATGGCAGCCGGGACCGATGGCTGAACGTGCTCTCCGAGGCACGCAGCAAACGATAAATTAAAAATTTAATACGCATTTGTATGTGTACGCGTTCGGTGAGTGAGAGTGCCGGAGGCCCTATCCCCTATTCCTTTTCCCCTCATCCTATCCCTTTTCCCGATCCCAAGGGGTGACAACGTACTTGTGACTCCTGTGGTGTTGCTTGTGTCCATGGGCGGCAGTAATTGCTTACCATGCCGACTATTACCATAAAAAAAAAATACTTCAAAAGTCTGTGGTGCTCTCTTGCATGCGTCGCCAAGGGGAGGCATGGGGGGGACAGCTGCCCCCCACCCCTTGAGATCCAAAACCCTAAATTATTTTTTTTCTCCATACTTTTCTCATTTTCCATATCAAATGCCCCCCCCCCCCCCTCTAGGCCATCCTTGCCCCCCCATAGGCGATCGGCTGGCGACGCCCTTGACTCTCAGCATTGCCATCTGTTCGTCTCTTCACTAGGCTATACCTTCCCACCTATCGTAGTAGTTTTTATCTTAGTTGCTATGTCTATTTATTATATTAATTCCTATTTTTGTTACCCATACTCGTTCGCTTGTATATTTTCAATAAACATTTTCGCAAAACCGATATAAAATATCGAAACTTTATGCAAATATGAATCGGTTGTATTTATTTTGTTGTTTGAATATATAATACGTGAACGGTTTGTACTATGATTTAGTTTTATATATCCAGTGATATATTCTTATGGGTTCTTTAATATATTGGCAGAAGACATGCCAATAAAACGGACATAGCGAAAGTTTGATTTGTGACTAGCGCTATAGGTATGTATATCGAATTTAAAATAGGGCAGTTGACTAAATGTATGACTACTTTTAAAGTTTCGCGACTCATACACGTAGTTTTTTTAATTTATAGTCTCAGGTCTGTATCCCCGAAGGGGTAGGCAGAGGTGTAAATATTACACTCACATTTCGCCATTAGTTTTTAGGTCCCACGTAAATGGGGGCGAGCCTATTGCCGTTACCATCACCACACTCCGGGCTGCTACTGAGTATTCGGAAAAACCCAGTAACACTTTTGCCCGACTCGGGAATCGAACCCGGGACCTCCGATCAGCAGTCGCATACGCTATCCATGTCCGTCCGTCTGACCGTCCACAGTTTTACCCAAAAATTATAAGCACTACAGAGCCATAGTTATACTTTTCTTTATCTGTGTAAACACATTAGGGTGGACCGACGACCAGACAAGGTGGCTAGGACGGACTGTATGCGGAAGGCTGAGGATCGTGTACTGTGGCGCATGTTAGGAGAGGCCTATGTCCAGCAGTGGACTGCTATGGGCTGATTGAGACATGGTATTAGGGAATTCTATAAAGTTACAACATAGTTTATATTAATAAGCACTAGAGATCTGTAACTTGGCATGGTTATACTTTCCTAGTCTGTGTGTATCATATTATTAGCGAAGTCTTTGAAGTTACACCCTGGTTTAGAGTTCAGATACAACTTTGCTCTTATATAATTTTCATTTGCAATTAAGGCGCCTAGCCTGTTCATACGTTGGTGTGTGCATGGCAGTGTAAATCATAAACTTGTACGTCGTGCTACGTAATATTATGCCGCCATGTTGGTTTACTTTGAGCGGTAAGCCCTGACCAGTTCGAAAAGCAAAACATTGGTAGAACCAACGTTTATATAGAAGTGATGTTTACTTTAGACGGATGACGTCAGCATTTATTAGTCCGTATTTATACTTAAACTAGATATGTCTCGTTACAAAACAAGGACTAAAAAGTATTATAGCGGATTCAGCCCTATTTTTTACTACTTTAACTTAGACTGGCCTTTAGAAGGCAGTCTTAGTCTTTTTGAAGTTTGAAAATCATCAAGATAACCATACAAATATATGTGAGAATCTGTCTTTTGTTCGTCCTCTCTTCACGCTAAAACTACTGAACGAATTTTGATAAAACTTCGCAGCAGCATAGCTTACACATCAGAATAAAACATAGAATACCTTTTTTCGAGATAGCCACGCGGGCGAAGCTGCGGGCGGATTCTAGTATACTTTATTTTTGAGGGCTTGTTATTTTTTTACTCTGGGCTTAGAAATCGTCAAAATAAAGTTATATTTAAAGGCTTGGTGTGTATGTGTGTGTCTATACGAGTAGTATAAAAGCGCGAGTCATAAAGGATGCGTATTTTTGACGCCCGTGCGTCGTTTGCATCGGAATGGTGGCGTTTTGTTCAGTGCATCGCGTGTGTGGATTTTAAAACAGCGTGCAGCGGGGCAAAAACAAAGAAAAATCTTCCTTTTTTTTCTGTTTCTGATTTTAAAATAAAATAAACATTTGCAACCGGCTTGAAAAAACGGGGACCGTTCACAATGCCGTTGTATTTTTTGTTCTATATAAATATATGTTACTTTAGGATGGCGAGAATATTTTTTGCTTCGAAATATGTATTTATATATGTACTTCCTGTTTGGTTTTATCTGTGTTCGAGGAATAATAATATGAGCTGATTGGTTGAAAAAAAAAATATTTTTTATAATATAACGTAATCGGGATACACATTACGATAAGGTTGAAATTAATAAGAGTTTATTCTTTTTACTATTAACCTATTATGGGTAGCATGAAGACAATCATTAAAAAAATATTCCTACGAATTACCACTACCAGTAGTCTAAAATTACCACTATTAGTACCGTTAAAAAGAATCTGAATAATCAAGTAATTTTCATGGCCCCTCTCTATTTCACTGGCCCCACCTGCATCGTACCGTTCATAAATTATGTGTATGAACCATCAGATATCTGATCATAATGTATTATATATTATCTGGCTAGATGTAATAACATCTAGCCAGACACAATGAGTCAAAACTATCGTATATCATCATACAAGTGTATGTAACGTACACCTGTATTAGCATTCAAATCCATACAATTGTTTTTACTGTTCATTTTACAGTGTAATGAAATGTGATAAGTATTAATTTCCAATTTGATATGCATTCAATAATTTCCACTCTTTACAATATTTTGATCCCTATAATATATTTTTTTTATTTAAATACTCACGCCTGTATCTCTGAAGGGGTAGGCAGAGGTGTAATATTACACTCACATTTCGCCAACAATGTTTTAGATCCCTCGTAATAGGGGGCGAGCCTATTTCCGCTACCGGGCACAACACCAGACTCCGTGCTGCTACTGATAATTCGTAAAAACCCAGTAACACCAGAAATATTAAAACTATTATAATTTATTGTTACTACACACAAACTTTAAAACCACCCAACTACGAAGGAAATCCCTTTTCAGTGCTCAATTTTTCGGTTATTCTTTTGTTGGTACAGTAATTTCTCTGTTCATTAGTTATATTATTACTAAATAAATTATATAACTAATGAACAAACATTTATTTTTGTACACGACTATCATGACATATCCACCCATGTATGAAAGTATAGGCCTAGATCTAATACATCAGAAAGAACGAAATAAACCTTAATTGCCTGAGATAGAGTTCCTGCTTTATTTCCTGAGATAGACTGCCTCGTTGGTCTCGCGGCATAAATGTGCACGTGGGATTGGGAGGTCTCGGGTTCGATTCCCGGGTCGGGCAAAGTGTTATTGGGTTTTTCCGTTAGGAAATTTTCAGTAGCAGCAAGGTGTCTGGTAATGTGCACGGTACGGCAATAGGCTCGCCCCCTATTACGTGGGACCTAAAAATTCATGGCGAAATGTGGGTGTAATATTACACCTCTGCCTACTTGCAGGCGTGAGTCTATAAATAATAGAGTTCCTATAAATTACCTAGATACTAGACACAAATTTATAACACCAATAACGAGATAATACGAGAATATTTCACCAAAATCATCGTTATATTTCTTCACGATGAGTTAAATGAAAGAGTATAAATCATAGTAGGTCAAAAACGAAAGAAATGGCCTTCCATAATGTAGTATGCAGGGGTTCACAATGAAGATATAAAAAAATAAATCAAAGCCAACTCAGGCGTGCAAAAATGTTAAGATATGCTTAACCCTAACGTGACGACCCTACGGAAGTAGTAGGGTTGGCAGTACAGGTGAAATAAATTATATAATCAAGAATTTTTAGACAGGATTTTAGGGCAGGTGCTTTAACTTTTTAAAGTTAAGACCAATGTATTTTATTAGATAAATATTTTGAAGGGACTACCAACTATGATATGATGTAATTTAAAAAAAAATATTTCCTAGTTTACTTAATTTTTGTATCTTAAGAAAATATTAAAGATTAATAATTGTTTATTATTTTTCATTACAGCCATAATGGATATATACATAAACCCATACATTTCAAGATAATTAATAATAAACACTGCCATCCCTAGAGTCGCCGTAGGGCTTTAAGATTCTTTCAAATTCATTCATCTTTTGACAGACCGGGGCGGGTCGGTCCGGTCGACGGACGTGCCGGGACAGTGCCTGGGTATCCAAGGGGGGAGTGGGAGGGAGATAGGAAATGAGATTCCCCACCCTCGGGACGTTTTGCATACAGATTGGGTCGGACCGGCTGATACGGGGACATACGTGTTTTTGGCTAGTGTGTAGAGCCTCCGTTTCGTATTGGCATCGTGCCTCAGGCTTTTACTTGTTATGCAATTATTTTTTTAATAATAATATTGATGTTGAATACATGATGGTAAAAGCAAGAAATGAAATACGATTTAATTATTTTTAACAAATTTCTTATTTTCCGCAATAGTTTACCAGATGTGTCCAAGAGAACATATCTCAAGGGTCTGAAAGTTACTATTAATATGAACTTCTTAGACTAGTGACCTTCTTTTTATTATATCTAGTAGATATGTTATATCTGAAACGAAGCGGTACTCATTTTGTCTGACAGATGAATCAGATTCATCAAGACACGCCAAGACATGATCTTATTCAAAGCGAAATTTCATAGTTGGAATACTAAATTGAACCGATTCATTTGAAGACTGCTAGCCCATTAGACCACTCATTTGCTTATTCCAGGAACCCCATGCCCAACTATGGGGCAGTAAACAAACCAGATATTATATTATTTATTATTAAAATTTAATCCGACAACACAATTTGCGGCACTGTACTGCGACGCAGATAGTTTACTTGGGTCTTAGCTTAAGGCAGCGTGTTCACTGTTCATAAAATAAGCGGTGCGTAAAGAAAACCGCCTATTATCAACTTATATAAACTCCCTCAAAAAAATGCTCGAATATAATAATAATAATAATATTCTACCACATTCACTCAAAATCATCTAGTCCCAAACTAAGCAGAAGCTTGTACTATCGGTACTAGATAATGGATAAACATACATATATACTTTTTTTTTGTAAATACATACATATTATACATAGAAACATAGAATATTAAGAGATATGGCTCGCCAACATAAGCACAAACTATTGGAAAATGCATGTATATCAAATATATGTCATAAGCGACATAAACCATCATTTAATATTATGAACACAACTGCTCTTCCGATTGACCAATGTTATGCCTGTGTCATTCGGCAAAATACTACGATTCTAAGGGTACTTGTACACGGCGCATGTAGCTTGAGCATGTTGAGGCACTTGCGCGGGTTATATGCACCGTAAACATATCGTTTAAAAAAATGTGCGGGTCCAGCAGTGAGCAATGCGAGCCACCCGCGCAAGTAATTCGCGTGCTCTGCGCCGCGCGCGGGTCACTCGCGCATGTTACTTGTTAAAATTACATTTTTAACATATGATTTTACAAGAATTTTCGTCCGTCGAGATATTTTGACGCGATTCAAGTCATAAAGCTACCGCGCGAATAGCATGCACATGTACCTAGCTCTTGACCACGAACAAATAACTTGTACACACAGCTTGCGCAAGTAGCCCGTGTCTACATGCTCCAGTTATTTGCACCACGTACAAGTACAATCGAGTAACTTGAACAAGTAGCTTGCGCATATTACTCACGCGTATGACCCGCACCTTTACTTGCTCCAGCTACATGCACTGTGTACAAGCACTCTAAGGGCAGCACGCACGTTCAAATCGATTCAGTCATTTTGAAGTTATGGCGAAATAAAAAAACACACATACATACTTAAACCCTGAAATGATTACACTACTTTTCAAGAACTAAGTTAGAAACTTGTTTAACCTTGACTGAGTTGTGGCAATCCACGTATACATTAAAATATTATACAGTGAAAGCACATCTCTCTAATATGTAAGAGTGACTGTCAAACTTTTCATCTCTCGTACAGGTCAGCTACCTGGCTCATCTTTGCTATAGTAGTAGTCTTAGACCGCCTGTGGTCATTTGAGGCCCATTACAGTTTGACCCACGCCGCCTCGGTTGTACAAATGGTCTCTCTGACTATCTACATAATTTAGACTTGAGTCGGTACAGAGTATTGTCCCGTTTCACATTGTCTCTTAACAAAATATTTTGTTCGTTGACCTTAGACGTTGTATAATTCTTTTTGTCTTGCTTTTCATATTTTTGGTGTTTCTTTTCTGAAGGTCTTGAGTGTTTGTTTAAAGCGGTTATTTTTTATTATGAATGTTGCTATGTATGTATATTAATTTATTATCATACATGTATATGACGGTATAATTTTTAGAGTCACGTTGCGTTGAATGGCACTAAGTTTAAGCAGCAATTTTCTCATATTTATTTTCAATCTTCTTGATATATTTTTGTGTGCTTGCCGGATCCCTGTAATTATTTAAAATAACAAGCTAAATACGGTAGTGGTCAATGAATTACTAGTGTTATCCCAGCGCGAACATTAACTTTTTCTTAATTATTTGTAAATATTGTTATTGATAAATTAACCAATACTCTAAAATTAGATCAGACTGGATAATAAAATTATACAGAACACAAAAATAGAACTCATTCATATTTTTACACGTATTACCTTCTATACACATATAAAAAATGTCAAAGAAAGTAAGGTATTGCTTTTAAAAATCACTTAAGTTGCAGTGTAGTAAGTGGCTCGCGATTATTCACACACGACGTTATCGCGACGTGATTGATACGACATTGATGCGAGACGGAGTGGACCGAGCACTAAACAACACATATAAATGTGTTATATAACACTATTATAGCATCATGAACTTTAAAAGGTCAGATTTTCATGGTTACTTTATATATATTCTGGTGTCTTTGCCCTACAGATATCAGGTCATTGTGATCTCATTCTGCGAAAGTAGTAACACCAGTAGTTTTTCGGGTACTTTAAAATAACTTAGGAGCCGAAAATTCGGCTAATAATAATTAATGAAGTGTCGATCTAGCTAGATCATGCGGTTTAAATGTAATCTCAGTAAAACCAATATATCGCGGTAAAATCCGTCAACAGTTGTTTAATTTCAATGTTTTACATTCGTGTAAAGATAGTATTATACCATAGAGCATAGATATTACACACAGACATATTAATCCTGGGTGAAAATGTAATCCACGTCTTCGACCAAGCATACACTATCCACTAATATACGAGTACCGACAGCCTATCAGGATGTATGAAGCTTTGTTTATAAGGTACACAAATCCAAGCAAAAATAACAAAAATATATACAATGTTAATCTGTACAAGAATAACAGGAAGAAAATAACAATAAACCAGATTAAATTATAGGTACAACTACCGTAGAACATTTAATTCGGTGCTACGCTTTAGCTACGTACGTAGACGTGTAGCTAATGCTACGGCGTAGACGCTACGTAGTTTGCGGGTGAGTAATGTTGCATTTCATGTTGTTGCGGTTTAATGAAAGTTTGTTTACATTATGAAATATAAATAAATGAATATGAAATAGATAGTAATTATAATATCATATTTATGGAGTTTAGTGGTGTCAAATAGTAAAAAAAAACTGTATATTTCTTTCACTTTATAACATATTGACTCAAATATGGTTTGTTTTTGACATGACATCATGACATTAAGCATTATTAATTTGTCATTAAACTTATCCAGGCCATGTAAATAATATTTTCAATAAACCTTCGTTATTTTGACTTTACAAGATCTTTTATTTTATGGTTAATGATTCCTTAGATATTACAAAATAGACATGGATTGATAACTACAGAAAGTAGTTTGCTAGGTTGATGCAAATTACCGGTGAGGCTTCGTCCTCTTCCGTCGGATATTGGACTGCATCGGAACGCTAATAGTACCATTTATGACTTTCATTGTTGTTACTTGTCTTTAACTGTTAATGGTTGATATGCAGCGGTGATGGCCTGGTCACGGAAACGGTAAAATTTTAATATTATTATTGATACGTTATTGGTATGATGACTTTTACCATAGGCGGCGATAGCCCAGTGGTGTACCTAACGAACTGCCGAGACGATGGTCTCGGGTTCGATCCCCAGGTACCCCGGGCACACACCTCTGACTTTTCGAATAAGAATTATTATATGTATTAAATTAAAAATGTTAATTATCGTTCGCTTAATATATGCAATAGGCTCGCCCCCTATTACAGTGGGATCGAAACATAACTGGCGAAAAGTGGGTGTGTATTACACCTCTGTCTACCCCTTCGGGGATAAAAGGCGTGAAGTTATGTTATGTTATGACTTTTACCATGTGACTCAATGACTGCTTGAGATCAAGCGGTATGGAGTCATTTTGATCAGCAACATAAAAAATGAGTCGTAATTTGCAATTAAGGGGCGGAACATACCTGACGGAAGATCCGTCGCGTTTTATCCGTCGCGTAAGGCCAATACATACAAATGTATAGAAAAACGTTCAACCTTTCACACCTGACCGAAGATCCGTTAGTACGTCGAGCGTACTGACGGATTATCCGTCGACGTCGAGCGCACCACGCACCACGTGAATTTTGACCATTGATTAAGGAATATACATGGAGAGGGCAAATAGTACATATAGAAAAATTACATTATATACATATATTATCATATTTTTTATTTTTATAGACTCACGCCTGTATCCCCGGAGGAGTAGGCAGAGGTGTAATATTACACCCACATTTCACCATGATTTTTTTTATACACATATATACGAAATCGACATAAAGCCACCAAACATAGTGTTGTCTCGTTTTGTCTTAGGGATATCTCTGTCAGAAAAAAGAGATAGCCCTAGTTTACTGAATAAGTTAATCATGACGATATTTTATTAGAAATGTCATTCGTGCCATAGTCGCCATATTTTTTGCCAGGGTTTGTGATAAATCTGCTGTGAAATCGTTGTATATCGAACATAATAATTTTGTTTTTGTGCATAAATATGTCTAAAAACCACATGAATCAGTGCTTCAGGCTGTGTGTTTCATTACCGTATGTATGGTGCCATTCATGTCCGGTACTTTCTCAGCGACACAGTATCGATATTGGCTTTCAGAGAATATTTTCTTACATGTTTGATACAAGGGTCGTCCTTCGCTTTGCCATGTTCGCCCACATTTGCATTATGAAATAAACTAATCTGGCAAAAGATTTAAACTAACTAAAGTAACTTACTATAAATATTTATTATTTTCCTCTGACCGGCTCCATATCGATATCGATTATATTCTGGAGTACAACCCAAATGGCAGCCATTTTAAATTGCGCAACATTTCGTAGGTATGCACGCTAATTTCGTAGGTATGCACGCTAAATTCGTAGGTATTGGACATGCCATATCCATGTCATTCCCAGATCGGTGATTTTGAGTGACGCGTAGTAGAGTAAGATTCCAGGGCCGCCAGACCTTACTTATTTTTTCAGAAACGAAATGTGTAGAATAGTGTAGTGTTAGTAGATGTGCTATGAGTGTACGCATACTTACTAGCCTGGATTGTGGGCCAATTTTTAGGTATGAGGTTCTAAAGGTCTACGGGAATTACATTGCCGTCGTAATGAGTCTGGCAAGGGGTAGGTCTGGTAATTTTAATAATATTTTCTAAAAAATACCTAAAAACCAGCACTGAGAGTTTAAGAAAAGTTAGTAACATTAAGCACGTCATACCTAAAAGCTAGCGTCCATCATGCCATTATTATTAATATTTTATTGGCATGATGACTTTTGCTATGGGACTCCATGTACGATTAAGATCAGGCGGATTTGTAACCAAAACCCACTTTTACCAAAGATTCTACATTTACAGTTAATGCGCCGTAGAGGCGTAGAAGTTAGAACCATGAGAAAGAACAGGCAATAAATCTCACGGCTACGCCTTTTAATTTCCAAACTTAATATATTAAAATACCTACATAGAAAACATTTTGTGTCATGCGCTGCAACTGTAATCCCTTCTATATCATTTGTATAAATTTTCTTAAAAACCGTAACCAAATCGTATCATCGTCTTTTAATTTTGAACCTCCATACCTATATAGGAAATATATTCAAATAACGCTTGTTGGCTACTATAAGAATCTCTTAAGTCCGACATATTTTTAATAGTCAAACTCGAATTACAATATCAATAACTACCGGACTTCAGTGACTACATAATATCAGGGTACACGAAAAATTATTAGGTAAAAGAATATGACAGTAAAATATTGAGCTGCCCTGAGTACGGCCCTGCACGAACAAACTTATATGTGTGCATAATAGCCACGCTTTTAGCAAATGTGTGCAGATACGCTCGACGCATTTTCCGTCAGATGTGTACCGACTCATTTGACGGAATATACGCGACCGAAGATACGTTCGACGGATCTTCCGTCAGATATGTTCCGCCCCTTAATCTTAGCCCATATGTCGTACTACGTTTGGCTCAGGACCGCATGACATAAATTTTACCTGTCCAAAGACGAAGTTGAATAAAAAGTAGGCAGAGCTTGATCTGTCGCATTTAGACAACTAATAAACATACTTACAAAATATATCTAAATGCAAAGAAATATTATAGATAAATTAAATCCAGTCAATTATAAAAGAAGAGAAAAGAACATTACACTGAAAAAAACATTTTGCTCATTTGTGCTGTGTGGAACATTTGTCCTTCTCCCATCAAACCAACATCCAACAACATCCTTTTAAATGCAAATTCAATACCACAAAATTGAGTTATCGATTCAGTACTATCAAATATCAGATGCCACTACAACTTAGGAACTTCATATCTTCTGGACCAAAAATAATTTTAAATATCTTTTTGACTTTTCTGTTAAGAGTGTGTTCTTTGATAATGCCACATTACCTTAACCAAGAAGCTGTTAAATACAAATCCAATACCACAAACATTTACCTAGCGATGTAATACCATCAAATATCAAGTGCCAACACAACTTAGCAACTTCATATCATCCCAAAAACCAAACAAACAATAAAACCATCATACTCCTTACCAGCGTCCACTCGTAAACGGATCGACATTGCGTGGCAATTCACTAAAATATCTCCGTGTACATTGTTATCAACAGGACATGCGGAGCACGCCATTGGTTTACGACCATCGTAAATTACTAACGAGTCTTAACTCGTAAAAAAGTCGTCAAGCCGAAATTGGACGCACTTCGCTATGATAATGCCGGACAAACGGTGTAATTACGACAGACAGCCACTGGAAATGTAAGGGTGCGTGCGCACGGCGGTTTTGTGGGCGCAACGGTGCCGCACCTGTCACGTTTGCTTTTGTTTTTGCATTAAAATGTGTTTAGTTTTACGACTGTAGGTGTCAGGGATATAAAAAAAACTATCGATCCTTCAAGTATATGGAGTACTAATATACGCCAATAATATTAATATAATCTTCTTCTTCGTGTCAATGGTTTCAGCTATATGAGACCCGCATAATATTCAGCCACTCTTATTGCGTTAGGAGTGGCCTCCCAGAGCTCAGACACACTGCAGGTGCTCGGGCAAGAAGGGCATATCAGCAAGTGGTCCATTGTCTGCTCCAGCTCACCACATTTACATTGGGCAAGGTCGGCGTCCCTGAACCCCCATCTACACAAGTTTGCTCTGCAGCGGCCAACCTGTGTGCGCAGTCTATTTAGGGACTGCCATACGGGCCAGATAGTATTAATATACGCCATAATATCATAACACTCTCTTTTGTGTGTGTTTGGCTGACTTTGATTTTCAAGTTTTCAGGTTTTTAGATGATGAATTATAAAATCAAAAGGTAAAATATCTTTGTCCCGACATTTCAGCACGCTTACTCCAACCATCTTGTCATCCCGTGACAGCTGAACACCGTCCCAAACCGCCGAGAAAATTATATCTCACTCATTACCTAGACTTAAATAACTATTTATTCTTAGAAAAACGGAACGCCCGCTTAGTTTGTTTTACCGACATCCTGCGTTGTCAGACCGCAGACGTTCCTCGCAAATGCTATTAATCACAGACCTAGGTCAGACCTCGGCCAGACCTAGAATGACCTAGCCTGACCTCGACCTATATTAGAAAAAGCCAGCCTATTTGCCTAGGTGTCCTAAACTAATATTATAGATGTGAAACGCTGACGTTATCTCGATGGAAAATTAGATAGATCGTTTCAGTACCTGCTAGCTTTTTCTATTTGCTTAAATAATTCTCCTTCATTCCTTCTGTTTATCTATATCTCTGTTAGAAAATTTCATGCAAAAGAGACGCATTTTAATTATGTTCGTTGGTTATAAGTGGAGATATAAGTATAACACCTGAATATGTCATTATCATCGGCCTTGGGCCCAATTCTCCTAAGGGCGGTTTCAGATTAGCGTATTTTTCTGCGTGTATGCGGTCGTTTCAGCATACGCGCTTACAAGTGCGATACATTACGCGCAAAACACCGGACTCGCGTAAACGGCCTTAGTTTTGCGTGTTTGCTCGAAACAGTAGCTTCGAGCAAACACGCTCGCACGCCAGTTTCGATATAATGTATTATACTTACGTCCTAAAAAGCGTATTCTTGTAAATTATCTGATATTTGAATGAAATTGTAACGAGATCGTAATTCAAACAAGTGTCAAAATATCTGTCAACGACGAACTGTTTATTTCAAATTATACGATAATGACATTTCAAAATATAAATTCAATGTCATATAAAAACACGAGAACAAAGAAATATAACCTAAGGCATAGAAGTAACACTAAATAACAACAGCGGTTGCTAAGATTGATATCTTCTTTCTAATGGCACATGCAGTATGATAGAAAGAGCTGTCGATAGGTTTAGCAGCACGCTCTTATAGCAGCCTCGTGGTAGGCAAACAGTAGACAAAACATAGAGTTAGGAAACCGAGTGTCGTTTGTAACAGTGATGATTTATCGATAAATATTTTTGGTCAAATGTTTAACTTTAGTATGTGTCGATATATTTAAACCGTAGAAGTAAACAACTAAAATATTGAAATGGTAGTTTTTGCTGTTAACGCCGGACAGTGCTTTGCAAAGACTGGCCAGACAGACAGTACCTACTAAAAAAATCACGTGTTCAATTGTTCGTTTTAACTATCACTTAGATTATGTATTGTACGAATTATACCAGACTAGAGGACGCCAGCAGCTACGCCTGCATTTTTTTTAAATTTATTCGTTTTGGCCGATCCCGTGGGAATTTTGGGAAATCCCTTCTTAGTGCACACCTACGGTCCCCAAGGAACATACATGCCAAATTTCAGCTTCCTGCGCCCAATAGTTTCGGCTGTAGCGTGTCCGTCAGTCAGTCAGTAACGCAAGGATTTTATATATTAAGATTGGCGAATGCGGCATGGCAGGCTTTGGCAATTTGTTTGCGTCGCATCATATCACGTTGCTTGCTATCGCTACGTTGGACACTGCTCGATTTTTTTAGAGTTGTAGGTAATCCGACTGCCACGCCGAAGCTAGCGGGTTTGATTCCCGCTCAAGTCAAACATTTGTGTGCATGAATATGGATGTTTGTCTTGGTCTGGATGGTACTATGTATAATATGTAATATATTTACAGAAAAGTTTATATGCATGTTTATCGATTGTCTAGTACCCGTAGTACAAGATATGCTTAGTTTGGGACCAGATAATGTTGTGTGAATGTGAAAGAATATTATATTTTAGTGACTACAAGGCAAGACGTCTTTGATCAGTCAGGATAGCACTAATATGATAAATAATATAGAAGTAGGTAGATTAATTAAAATCGTTGTAATGATTATATTTTATTAATATGTTCAAACTAAAATTACACACTTTTTGTTTAGCTTTGGATAAATAATTCTACCGGGTGTGCAATGTCCGGGCATAAATGTAATGTAGGCACAGCTTTCGGTTTTAAACGACGCCAGGTGCTTTTTGTCTTTAAAAAACAGTCTTTCTCAAAATTACGTGAACAAATACTATGGTACTTCTGCTAAATCAAACTAGGCCGTCCAACGGCATTTATCCAAAGTTTTCTTGTGACGTCATTAATAAATAAAATAAAATAAAAATAAAAAAGCCTTTTATTTCACACCTTTGCAATACCTAAAACAGTTAAAATATTTTTTTTTCCTTTTTTAATCCATGCAATTATACATATAAAGTATGTTTTGTTATTTTTACTTTTGAAAAATGATTATTGAAAAAAACATAATTATAATTGATTAATAAAATTGATTATTGAATTGAATATTATAAATAACATTGTTAAAATAATTTGATTGATTCAATATCATTATATAAAAATAATTAATTAGTGATATTTAATATACTTAAATTTTGTCTATATTAAAATCTAAAATTAAGTGATAAAATTTGAATATAATTTAAAGAATAGTATAAATGTCATTTAAGCGTGAACCCCTCTCAGTTGAGGGTAAAGGCCTCCTCCAGAGAAGCCCAGTTGTCTCTGTCCGCAGCTTGTGCCATCCATCTTTTTCCAGCTGTTCCTGTAATATCGTCCTCCCATCTAGTTCTAGGCCTGCCTCTCTTCCTTTTTCCTGATGGCCCTTGCCAGGACGTTATCCGGCTTGTCCACCTGTCGTCGCTCATTCTCCCTACATGCCCTGCCCATCGCCATTTTAGTCTCTTAGCGTAACTGAGAGCGTCTATTACTCCTGTTACTTCCCTTATCTTGGAGTGGCGTATTTTTTGTATTTTTCTGATATTCATCATGCTTCTCTCCATACTCCGCTGGCAAGTAGTTATTTTGTTTTTAGCTTGCCTTGTGAATTTCCATGTTTGGCTGGCGTACGTGAGCGATGGTAAGAGACAGCTGTTCATTACCTTTCTTTTTGTTTTTACAGGCATCTGGCTTTTAAAAATTTCCTTAAGGCTCCAAAACTTCCTCCATGTCCCTTTTATCCTCCTATCGATTTCTTTTTCGTTTTGTTGTTTATCGAAAGAGATTTGTTTGCCCAGATATATAAAGGAATCGACATATTCTAGGGATACATTGCCTACTTGTAGTTAATTTTTTGATGCATTTGTCATTAATTTAGTCTTTTCAAAGTTAATCTCCAGGCCCACCTGTCTACTTTCTTTCTGAAGAGTGCATATCATATGTTCTAGCTCTGTACTGTTTTCAGAAAGTAAAACTAGGTCGTCAGCGAATCTCAAGTGACTAAGTCGCCGGCCTTCAATATTTAAACCAACTGTGCTCCAGCTTAATTTTTTTATTATAGACTCGAGTACTGCGATAAATATTCGAGGAGATAGGGGGTCTCCTTGCCTTACCCCTCTCTTTATTGGAAAGGCAGGTCCTGTTGACTCCAACTTTACTCTACTTGTGTTGTTGTCGTAGAGGTATTTCAGCACTTTGATGTACTTGGTCTCTACATTTTGAGACTTCAGTGTTTCCCATATAGATGAATGAAGTATTGTATCAAAAGCTTTCTGGTAATCAATGAACGCTATATAGAGTGGTTTTTGATGTTCTTGATATTTCTCGATGAGTATCTCGACTGAGTGGATATGATCTACCGTTGAGTAGCCTCTTCTGAACCCTGCTTGTTCGATTGGTTGGAATGAGTCTAGTGTGGGACTTATTCTTTTTTCTATTATCGATGAGAACAATTTGTACAGCGTAGGTAGAAGGCTGATGGGTCTGTAGTTGCTTACATCGTTAGGGTCTCCTTTTTTATACAGTAATATAATGTTTGATTCTGACCATTCCTTTGGTGTTTTAGAGGTATCTAAAATTTTATTAAAAAGTATTGTTAAGGGTGTTGAGAGAGCTGTACAACCAATCTTTAACACTTCGTTCGCTATCCCGTCAGGTCCCGGGCTTTTGTCTGGTTTGAGCCGTTTTATTTGTTTAATAATTTCCGATTCCTGTATTGGGTGGATCTCTGAGATACTTTGGGTTTCCTCTGATAAGCATTGGAGAGTTTCCAGGTGTTTTGGTGCGTTGTACAAGGTTTTATAGAACGAAGTGGCTATTTGGAGTATGTCTTTCCTGTTGTGAGATACTCTGTCTGATACGCGGAGGCCTTCTATCCAGGTTTTATGCGATCTTAGTTCGTTATTCGCTCTCTTTAAACTGCCGGACGAATTTAGGTGTTTTTCTATAGTTTGCCTTCGATGTTCCTGGTAATCTTGTCGCAGGTATTTACTTACAAGTTTGTACAGAGCGCTTAATTCATTTTTCATTGCTCTTGATTTTGGCCTTGTTCTTTGTAAGTCTCTTCTTCGGTCTATTAGTCTCTTCGTGCGATCAGATAAAACGTTGTATATTTTTGGTGGTTGTTTATTAGTGGCTGAAGCTATTTTTAAACTATTTTTGATAGCGGAGATTAACTTGTTGTAGTATTCTTGGGCTGTATCCTCTTCATATTGCTGACGTCATTAATAGGCAACCCGTAATAAAAAACACCTTCTTAATAATAAAAAATGCTACTCACATCCCTAATCCATCTACTATTTTATAGATGCAAAAATGTAAGCCTACACACACGCGCGTACACTGGAACACTTGGCTTTAGGTTAATAGACGCTACTTTTAAGGTAGGTATCTAAGTAAATTATGTACATTAAACTGCGCTTACTACCTATCAAACGCGCGATAGAAAATTAGACCGCTGGACGTCTTTGTTTATTGCCAACTTAGCAGCCGTGGCTACCCGCTGTCGCTTCCAACTACAGTTTTACATTCATCTCCGATAGTTAGTTTCCGTATTTATCCCTCATTCAAAAACATCGATATCTCCTTTCACTGTCAAATCCCATCACTAAAGCTATTAAATCAATAAATGTACAAAATAACAATTTGTGAGTTAAATTCATAACACATGCGTATGCAAGCTGTTCCTTTGATTTGCAATAGAATGATATTGTGTAAACGTAACACTCATTATAGCATTAATACGAGAAAAGTAAATAAATTTGTTGGAAAATTCTGACTCACTGCTAGAAGATAAAGTTTCACCTGTTATTTCCGTTCCGAGAATAGCGGAATCCACATCCCGATATCACATACACGATGTGTATTAATTAATGAGGACACTATTTAATTATTATAAGCTTACTTACTACAACATATTTTACACTGATGACAGATCACAGCACGGCTATTTAGAGAATATAGTCAAAGATATGAGTATGTAAAGAGTCTATGCCTCTTTAAATGAGACGCCTAATTTGACGTTATGATTAACCAACTAAGACCAACTGACATTACATGTTGCACGTTCGGTATAAGGAAATTTATAGGGCATGTTCTCTCTAGTCTAAACGTAGTCCAACCTCTCTGCACGAGAATTAGGCACAAGCATAGATAATATAATAAGAATTGATGAATATTCTTTATTCTATGGGCCCAAGTGTTTCAGAGATTTTGTGCAAAGAGGATGAATGGAAGTGATTTATAAAATAGTTAAAACCGAATGTACCTATATAGGAATAAACTTTGAGAGTGGCAACGCTCTTATGACTACATTGGTGTTACGTAAAAAAAACTTCTAAATAAAATACCCCTCCTAAAAATCCGCATAATACATGTCCAGCCTTACATCACTAAGTTCGGCACTAAACATCACGATTAAGAATCTATTCGTTATACACTTGGAGATAAAGCCGGCCATGAATGTTTACATTCCTTCACGTTAAGTCGTGTATGTACCACTACAATGTAGCGTAGTTTATGTGGTTGCTTTACAACTTGATTTACGGCCTAGAGAATTGCCTTGGCGAGTTGTTTTTTTTATTATAAAACGCAATTCTGACATTTAGAATAATGAAATACTTAGACTACACGGATGATGTAGTGGTTTAAAAGCTTGCCTCGACGTTTAACATTGCGCCTACTATTTGATCCTACTTGAGACAACACTGTGTTATCTACAAATTGGTGTTTCGGTTCTGGAAGTTCTTGGTGGCTGTTGGTTATTTTTTTTATAGACTCACGCCTGTATTCTCTAAGGGGTAGGTGTAATATTACACCCACATTTCGCCATAAACTTTTAGGTCCCACGTAATAGGGGGCGAGCCTATTGCCGTTACCGGGCACATCACCAGACTCCGTGCTGCTACTGAGAATTTGGGAAAACCCAGTAACACTTTGCCCGACCCGGGAATCAAACCCGAGACCTCCGATCAACAGTCGCATACACTATCCACTGGTTCACAGAGGCAGTGGTTATTTATATGTTTATCGAAAAAGGGTTTGACTCTGTCAGTGAATATTTAAATTATAAGTGTTGATATTCTTTTATGCAACCATTTCCCATATTCATTGTGTTTCTGTAACTTCTGCGCTGATATTTATTTTGTAAGTTCATATATTTGTATGCCATGAACTTAGATGGCAAATGTGCTGGACTTATTTGTAATTTACCACTAATGTACAAACACATTTTGACAAATAAATTATTTGAATTTGAAAATGTTTGAAGGCTTTAACTACTTGTGTGGCTCTTGCCCTGTAAGGAAAAACTGGCCATTGTGAAAAATAAGGAACGAAAAGAAGCCACGACTTAAAACTTTTCTTAATAAGGTATTTAAGTTTACTTACGGAAATCGAACTCACAACAAAGGCTCGCTGTGGAAACAAGTGCAGAAATCATTGAGCCCTACATGAAGATTATAAAAAAGTAATGCTGTGTTTTTAATGAAGGAAATAATATAATAAATCCTTATAGCACAATTATGTAGTTTTAAAACATACATACATGCAAAGAAGGTTCTAAATATAATAAGTGGTTTATATTGTTATACACACGTATTGCCGTGTGGTTGACGGCATAGAATACAAGTGTCACCACCCCCTATCTTCCCGTGGGTGTCGTAAGAGGCGACTAAGGGATAACACGATGCAAATACCATCTTTGCGTAGAGACGGAAAACTTGACATCAAACCCTATACGACTGCCTCGTTGGTCTCGCGGCATAAATGTGCGCGTGGGATTGGGAGGTCCCGGGTTCGATTCCTGGGTCGGGCAGTGTTATTGGGTTTTTCTGTCATGAAATTCTCAGTAGCACAGTAGGAGCACGGAGTCTGGAAATGTGCCCGGTACGGCAATAGGCTCGCCCCTTATTACGTGGGACTAAAGTATATCTGGCGAAAAGTGGGTGTAGAAATACACCTCTGCCTACCCCTTCGGGGATAAAAGGCGTGACGATATGTATGTATGTACACACGGATTATCTTTTAATCCCCATGTGAGGTTAGCATAGGATTACAAAGTTTTTTAAAAGATTTACAAGAAAATCTTATTAAACCGGCTAAGTTAATATATAGCTATTTATACGGATTACGATCACTTGATTTTTAAAAGCATGGTTTGTACATATTAAATCATGTGGCTCAAATACATAATTTTAGCTCTAATTCTTCACGAACTTTTAAAATTCACCCACCCGGATGAACAGTGTAGACTTTTTGATTTCCTCATTTCACCTAGGCAGAATTTCATCTACTTGAAATGTTCCTGATGAAATATTTCGACACAAGGCCTCCGCTAAGGACTTTATTAACCTTGGGATTGCTTTTTGCGTCGTTTTATCTTAAATATATAAAATCCTTGCGTTACTGACTGACTGACAGACACGCTACAGCCGAAACTATTGGGCGCAGGAAGCTGAAATTTGGCATGTATGTTCCTTGGGGACTGTAGGTAGTGCACTAAGAAGGGATTTCCCGAAATTCCCACGGGATCGGCCAATATGGGTAAATTTAAAAAAAATGCTGGCGTAGCTGCTGGCATCCTCTAGTTAGTAATATAAATAAACCATTTACTACTAAAGTCATTATTTACAACGTATTATAAAAGCAGAGCAAAACAACAAAGTAGGAACAAATCTGCAAATTGAACGAACGACCCTAAAGAAAGGAAATACACACAAAATTAAGGTGGCCGTGATTTTTTTACTAAGTCTAATGTATTTTTAATATGTCGGCCACGTTCAACGAAGACTGTTTGTTTATTTTAGTAAAAGCACCCTCCGACACCTTTCAAGAATTAGTTCTATCTTTCTGTCGGAAAACCTACATTATTATTACTTTTTCTCGTCGTTGGCACCCCCATTTTGCTTCTATTCTGTCCCCCTTAACGAATAACACGGCGATAAATTTACAATTTTCTTAGAAAATATACGTTTTTACGAGCATAGATAGTAGGTATTACTGGTACCTATGATTATGCGGCGTTGGATACGGGCCTTATCGGGAGTGCGGCGACGGAATTAATGATTGCGAACTATTATATATCGGGCTCTTATATAATGATGCTCTCTCTTTAGTGGATTAGTATAATCCAGCTGTTTTTAGCTTTGAAACCGCGCTACCAGGCTTTTTAAATGGCAAGAGATGAATAGCTTTGTCGCAAGAATTTACAAAAACAATTTTATGATATTCCTACCTTCTTTTATGCTAGCAGTCGGTATAGATGTCAATCTCAATACATGACCAATAAAAACAAAGACAGCATATAATTATGACAGCGCTACCTGTAAACGCTAAATTTAAGATATCAAACTGACTCCACATTTTGCCTCGTTCTGCTGAGAATCACAAAATCTCTAATAGTAAATAGAACCAAATAAAAAGCTTGTTTCCTTATTAACCTGACGGAATCAGCTTATTCATAAGATCACCCTGTCTAACATCCCTTTTAGCCACTTCAAAAATATATAAAAAATATCTTCCATTCATAGCTACCGACATCGCCAAAAACATTTTTCTATCCCTTGAAATACCTGTAGAAAGCATTCATTATTAAACAATACCCAATTCTTTGTGTGTGTGTGTGTGTAGAGTGAAATGAAATTAGTGTGCCGTGCTCAAAGCCAAGTAGAGTCGGTTCGTGAAGCGAGATCCAGCTAACAAAGCTTATTTGTGCCCCTACTACAATAACTCGATTAGAATTCGATGACAAATGAAATGGAAAATATGTGATGTGGAAGGTATGTGGGGGATCGGTGAAATTATGAGAAAAAGGGGACGGGTTCTGAAATGTCGAAATTATAGCTTTTGAAGTTACGAATGTTATAAGGTGAAATTTTTATTTTCGCACTGAATCACTAAGTATCAGATATTTAGAGATCCCAAAAACTCCTCTATCTAAGTTCAATTATAATCAGTTTTCAGAGATTACTGGTGGCAAACAGAAAGGCAGACGAAAATTTTAATTATGTTAGTTGTTAAAGCTTGGCTTTAAGTAAACCTATAAGTACTTGACAAAATTAATAAAGTCTTCGTGTTTTTCTTACGAATAAAGATCGAGAATCTCATAGTAGTAACTCCCAGTCGCAAATATCGCCAAAGCGAAAGCATTACTTTATGTTGAAATGCGAAAACGCCCGTAACGATAACATAATACGCTTTTAGTGGCTGAAATATAACTGTTTCAACGTTATTGTATATGAATACCATTAAGTACTTACCAGAAATAATGCTACGGAATAAATAAAGTAAACCTCAACGAAGTTACGTATCTACTAAGAAATGTTATTTTATTGTGTTCTGTTTTTGTATTATTTCGCGTATTTTAAGGTTATAGCATGATATTCAGATAGCGTAACGGCACCGCTGCAGCCCAGCAATTAACTTGTCACTTAAAGGCCATTTAATCGTATGTCGTAGAATTCATTTCACAACTCTAACTCTAACAGATCCACTTTTAAATTTTGATTTTTCTAGCGTCGGTAGCTTAGATTCCGCGATGGTATGCCTGTCAGGAAGATTAATTTGACGGGTCTCAATCGCTTTATTATTTTAAGACTAAGAGTGCTTGTACACGGTGCTTGTAGCTTGAGCATGTTGAGGCACGTGCTCGGGTTATATGCACCGTGAACATATCGTTTAAAAAAATTTGCGGGTCTAGCGACTCGAGTATATACCAAACCGAGCATTTTTAACATATGATTTTAGACATTTTGACGCGGTTCTAGTCATAAAACTACCGCGCGAATAGCATGCACATATTGTAGCACTTGACCACAAACAAATAACTTGTACATACAGCTTGCGCAAGTAGCCCGTGTCTTTACTTGCTCCAGTTGTTTGCACCATGTACAAAGTACAAGGGAGTAACTTGAACAAATAGCTTGCGCATATTACTTACGCGTGTAACCCGCACCTTTACTTGCTCCAGTTACATGCACCGTGTACAAGCACCCTAAAAGTAATATACCTTCTACTAGGCCCGAAGTTTCAGCGTGGGTTATACCAGCCGTACAAAGAACGGATTCACAAAGGAAATTATTGGAAAAAGCAATATTGTGCAATAAAATAATTTTACTAGGAGCGAATTTCCTGGATTTTCACTTTGTAGTAAAAGCTTTACTCTACCTTTTTTAAGTGTGACACATAAAAGTATTACAAAAATATATTTTTATATTTATTATAGTTTGAATTTACGAACTTCTACAGTTTCTTTATCACTGCATAATAATACTTTAGGTTTACTATTCACCATAAAAGTGATGTTGGAAGATTGGGATACAAAGTGTAATTACCCCCTTTCGCTCATTGCAAGCAAATATTACCTTTTGAAAGTGACGAAAATCTCGACCTCAGTATCAATAGTAATGTTTACTTTACAACGAATTATATGTAATAGTTGTGCTTGTAGGATTATGTGTATTAGTTGACTACTATGTATGTATTGTATTTGTTGTATTGTGAATTGTATACCTAGCTGTTTGTATTATATTTATTGTATTCTGCGTTGTATTTGGTGTGTCAATAAATGATTTACTTACTTCATCATCATCATCATATCAGCTGAAAGACGTCCGCTGCTGGACATAGGCCTCCCCCAAGGCTCTCCACATAGACCGATCCTGAGCCACCCGCATCCATCCGCTGCCCGCGATCCCAACAAGATCGTCAGTCCACCTTGCGGGAGGCATACCTTGGCTAAGACGTCCTTTGCGTGGCCGCCACTCCAGAACCTTTCTGCTCCAATGGCCATCGGTTCTTCTGGCTATGTGCCCTGACTACTGCCACTTCAGCCTGACTATTCGGAGAGCTATGTCAGTGACTTTAGTTCGCCTGCGGATCTCCTAATTTCTGATTCGATCTCGTAGGGAAACTCCGAGCATAGCTCTCTCCATCGCCCTCTGAGTGACCCTATTTACTTACTTACTTACATCAAACCCCGTACTGACCTGTCTGGTTAGATGGTTACGGAGTGGTAGGTATAGTAAGCCAAATATTCTTTCATTCACAAAGTTATTATGACACAAATTAGAAGAGGCCTATGTCTTGTCAAGAAATGGCAATGGCAGTATGAAGATAGTGATAATTTATCATCATCATCATCATCAGCCATTAACAGTCCACTGCTGGACTAGGCCTCTCCTTTGAAAGGAGGAATTGTCCCACTATACCACGCTGGCCAAACGGGTTGGTATAGGGTTTGTATCAAGTTTTCCTTCTCTTACTCAGCATTTTCCTAAATCCTTACAGAAGAACCGTCCCTATGGAGCCTTTTAAAAAATATACTACTAAACAGAACACTACATTGAGCAAAGATAATGTACATAATTTATAATAATCAACATTCATAATCACTATAATTTTCTCCCACGAACACTAATCAAAGAAAAATTACCCAAACTCCAACTCCCACTTATAACTTAGATTTTTTTTGTATAGCGACACTCATTTTTACTATGAGACATGGCGTCGTTCATCAAAAGTGGAATAAAGTAAATTATTGCGTTATTACTGTGAGTGCTCGTTATTTACGAGCTAGTGTTGCCACTATACTCACAAAAATGTCCTCAAACGTAATTAGGGAGGAGGTAAATAATATACTTTATGTCGTTAAAATGCCTTTCGTTTATTATTTTTATTTACAAGACTATTCTGTTTATTACTTTAATAGGTTCTTAATTTAATTTTACTGTTTTTAGGCTACAAAGATGTAACCCACATCTGTGTAGCTTAAAATAGTAAAATATCATACCTATACTTACTTTTCACAGCATTTTTAAGGGGTAGGCAGAGGTGTTTTATTACAGCATTTTGTTGTAGAAAATCCTAATGCTTATAATAATAATAAAATTATGCGTCAAAATTTATAATGGTCTTACAAATTTACGTAACAAGGACAAAATTAACACCAGAATTATTCTTACATTTACCTTATTTTAGGCAATCTATCTAAATTCAAAGCTCGTTAAAATTTTAATTACGCATTTGTCCCAGCGAATATTTTACACAAAATTACTGCTAGTTTACGTATTTAGTAAGACTTTCGTACTTTAACACAAAGAAAGCCAGGATTAAACATCAGACTATAATCTGATATTATAATTAGTCTATTCATTGTAAAAAGACTTATACAGGATGTCACAAGTCTACTCGTTTTGGACATCATGCCAAGTCATACTAAGCAAAAATAAAACCTGGGAAACGATATTTTTTTAAGGAGACACATTTTTGAATCCGCAATTAAAAGAACGCGCGTGCAATTTTCGAAATTCCTACTCATCCATGGGTGCAAAGGACATTTATAGAACAGGTTGGCGGGGTAAATGCATCGATTTTGTACCTAATTACAAAAATTTCATAGTAACTTTGAGTCTCAATATTTCCTGAACCAGTAATATCCCAGGTATGGTTCCGAAGTAAAAAATGATCGTAATGATTGGTACAATATGGGGTTTCAGTTTTCGTTAAGCGTCTTTTTACACCCTTTATATCATAAAAAATTGTCTTGTTTTAAGACTGATGTCAATCATCAACCATTTCTTTTTATCTCCATTTTTCCCTATTTCTGGATGTGTCAGTTGCGCTACAAGGAAGTCACGGATAGACTCTAAATAATTAGACATGAGGTTAACAGTTTTTTTTCTTTGTTACAGGAGAGCACATCTAAGAAGCTGCTTGGAAAAATTAAAGGATATGGTTCCCCTAGGCCCCGAAGCGTCACGACACACAACCTTAGGATTATTAACAAAAGCCAAAAGATTTATAAAGGTCAGTACTTAGAATAGTGACGGACGTGCAGTCTGTCATCACCCTTATATGGTGAGATGTTGGAAAGAGTCTTTAAAGTTGCGTTATAAACTTCTTTGTAATGAAAGGGACGAAGGGTTTCGGTTTATTATCATCTTTAAATTTGATGATATGACCATCATAAAAAAATTGGTAAAATAATTTCTTAATTGAAATATAAGTCAATGTTGAAAAATACTATTTTTTTAATCTTTTATCTTACACAAACTATAAAAAATCTACACAAATTCGAAAAGAGATTTTCAAATTAATGAATCGTTTATTGCGTAATAGGTACAAAACACATATATATATATATATATATATATATATATATATATATATATATATATATATATATATATATATATATATATATATATATATATACATTACAAGAACAAAAGAAAAAGAACGAAAACGAAAAAAATAATAATAATATATATGCTATACTGCGTCCAAGAATTCCTCCGCAACGCTGTCTACTGGTAGCGTGCCCAGAAGTCTGGCAGCATTGCCACGCTGGATGGCAATGCTTATTCTCTCTGCGAAAAATAGGCCAGCCTTCTGGTCACGGGAAGCATGATTTTCAAATACATATGTGTTGGCAATCCTCGCGAAAGCCTTCGAAACCTTCGTTTATTTCTAACAATATACGAGTTTACACAAAAACAATCAAGCCAAAACACGAAATGCGACCAAACTTGTATCAAACAGAAGTCAATCCAATATTTGTAGAGTGAGTAGCCGATACAGGCCGATTCGGTACATCCTTAATATAACTTGACCTAAGTCACTATTGACTTGCCTATCCTTTCTCCAAGTTAAACACAAACTAGCGGAGGTTTGCGTAGCCGAGCGAGGGTTATAAGTGATTTCTATTATTGTAGATTGCATGTAGAGATGCTAGGAACATTTCTTGGGTTTAATGATTTGCGTAATTTTATCTACACGATTTCTTCAAAGGCCTATCAACCTTGTTTATAATCTATCCCACTATTGGACACAGACTTGCCCAATATGAGAAGATGAAGGTCATAATCTACTACACCAGCCAAGTCCGGATTGGCAGACTTCGTTTTTCTTTCAAGAACAGTATAGAGAACCCTCAGATATACAGATTTCAACACGTTCCTTCACCTTAGTACGCGATATTGAACAATTTATTTTGAAATTTACTTCGAAATGTCAGTGCTACGAGCCGTGGCTTTGTACCCAAGACCCCCTGCGTAGCAGTCTGTTAGATTCGCCACTAGACTACCGCTGTCCTCAAATCAGCTGTAAAAGTTTAAAATTGTCTTTCATCTTTCTTGGTACATATCCATAACACGTACTTTTGTTTCGAGTATCGGATATTGACGATTTTAAACTCATGACCACAAGTCTAAACACAGATGGCGCATTGGTAAAATTAAATAATATACCTCATTAAACGTGTTTTGCGTGATTTTCACATCGAATAAAATATCTCACTAAGTGCCCAATTACTTACCGGACATATTTTTATTGATTTAGTGGCAAGTAAATAAAATAAATAAATTGCTGGTCGCTATTGCTAAAATCAAGTTCAAATTATTCTTAAAAAATATTTGTTTTCTCCAAATAATTATTTTCATAGAGCACTTACTTATATTAAAAGAAAATGATAAATAGTATTTACTATTGTTTATTTACTTTATCAGTTAATCACTTGATTTAACGATACACCGTATTGCCATAAATAATACAATTAATTGCTTTGTTTTGAAAGCCATTCTACCATAAATGTAAAATATTACTTTTTAAATTTAGGATGTTTTTGTTGTCCTTTTAACGTAATGATAATTATTTCCGCTTATAATATAGAGATTTATCTTATAGCTTTTGTCGCCACAGGGATTACAAAAAGAATTTAACGAACTTTGTAGATTGAGAAGCCATATTATTACTTCATCATACAACTACGCAGTCCACTGATGGACATAAATCTATCTTAATTTGCGTCACATGAGCATTTTGACTCAATAGGACTAATTGGCCTACTATACAATGCTCCAGAAGGGTTGGAATAGAGTTTGATATCAAATCTTCCGTGTCTTTGCAAAATGCAATCCCGTCTATATATCCGTTCAGTACTTTTTACGTTTGTTTTGTTTGTTTTGGTTTTTCGTGTGAGTGTGTGGCCAATTCTGGTGTCGGAGTTTTCAGACCGCCCTAAGGCCTCCGACATGGCCTAACGATCCTTATCCTTAGACAAGAACCGGCACCGACAGCTTTACCTGCCCGCCGAATCCAAAGCACGGTAGCGCTCAGATGTAAATGCCACACACCAGTATTTTTTGCGTAAAAGAATAACAAACTATCAATCCTCACGAACTTTCCCATTTATCAGATTTGTAGTAGTAGGTATAGTATGATACCCCGAAATAACGCACCTTCTTAAAAACTTTTCCCATTAAATAGTAGAAATGGGGGATTATTTGGCGCCCTTTAAACGTCACGGTCGGTGTTGCCATCACCAACGGCATCCGTTTCCTGTTTCGTGTAATAGTTGTGAGAAAACCTTTTGTCGTTGAATATATGTGGCCAGTATATCAACCGAGCGCGCCTCAGGAAACCGCCATACGTGTGATAAATAGTACCGGGGAAAGATATGTGCAACTAGAAAAGTATTTTTATAATGTTGCCATAATAATGCTCGCAAGCTCATAATTATATAAGTATTTTCTTACGAGAATAGTCTATAGAGTTAAAATGTTCTTGTTTTTAATCTTTTTTTATATATGTAACTATATAATATGTACTTTTTTTTAATAATTCCTTTTTACCTTTTAACTTCTTTTTTGCAATCTGAGTAGTAGCACTTAGCTATTGTTTTATTTGCATAGTTTTATACAATGCTTACTCTTTTTTTCTAAAATGTTAACAATAACGAAGCATACTTTATTTAGGTACTATTTCTTTACTTTAAAATTTAGCTTCCTTTATGTGATTTTGGTAGCAACACTTAGCTGTTAGTTTACGTACCAATTTATTATTAAATTAATTCTTTATCTATATATTATTATGTATGACGAAGTAGACTTTGTTTAGATAGAGTATTACTCGCACCATACCTTAATCTCAACTCAATTTCTACAGCCTCTCAAACTCCCAGTCAATTAAAATAACAATGAACAGATTAAACAACAATTAATATATTTGCAATCCTCTCTGAATCTGAAGCACATCGCAGATTTCACTTACTCGGTTGCATTGTGGCTTTTATAAACAAAGGGCACAGCAAAGGGTTCGTTGGCTTCCGCCCGACGTCGTTTCCGGCCCGCCACTTCCGTTTACCCCTCCTTCCCACTCCTCTTGCCATCCCTCTCTTTCGGAAGGACCTCCAAAGCTTGCCCTTGTACTGCCATGTTTTTTTTTCAACTACGTATGCTTTCAGTGATAATGGTGTGCTCCGTCATAGAGTTGCCGTTGGAAAAAATATTTTATGTTGGTATTTTTTTCTGTGTGTGAGGGAGTAAGAGAATGAGTGGGAATTAGTTACAGCTGTCAGAGGTCTGTCCTTTGTTCAGCTTCGCGCTTCTGTATACAGTAGATGGTAGAGTGTTAAGTTCGTATACAAAATGTTAATTAGATTTATTTACAGAATTTTAAAACATAAGCTGTTATAATAATATCCTTAGGCAATTCAGACATAATTAACTAGACAACTGATAAACATACTTATTTAATTTTTTTTTTTTATAGTCTCACTCCTGTATCCCCGAATGGGTAGGCAGAGGTGTAATTATTACACCCACATTTCGCCATCAATTTTTAGGTCCCACGTAATAGGAGGCGAGCCTGTTGCCGTTACCGGGCACATCACCAGACTCCGGGCTGCTACTGAGAATTCGGAAAAACCCAGTAACACTTATATGCCCGACCCGGGAATCGAACCCGAGACCTCCGATCAGCAGTTGCATACGCTATCCACTGGACCACGGAGGCACTCTTTTCATTCTTAAATACATTAATTTAAAGATGAATAAATTACACGTAGTTACGGAACATATCATTGTGCTCTAGATACTAAGATTTGCCTTGGGTGGGAATCAAACCCACGATATCCGGTTAAGTAGACAATGCCACTTACCACTAATCCATGAACCAGTCCAGTCAATTTGTAGATTACAGTTAATTTTTATGCGAAATACAAACATCTCTTTAGCTGACCTTATTTTCAAAATTGGTAACTTTTTAAAATCTTCATCCATTTAAATTTGTCAAAACAGGTTAATTATTAAGTTGAAAAATAAATGGTCCAGTCCCATTTCCCTCAAGCATTTTGGTTTATAACTCAACGGGACAAGGGGCGAAAACTGAAAGTTTATATAATTTATAAAGTTGAAATTAACTTAGTCTAATTGTTGTTTAATTGAATTTTAAACTTTTCAGTTCACTTTTACATTCAATTTGAATTAAACTTACTTTCGTTAAATATATAAAATTCATGACAGCCCTGGTTAGGGACCTGTCTAGAGATGGCCCATTAGGAAGGCTTAAAGCTGTTTTTAAGTAACATAGAGAAGGGTTTTGATTTTTATCTTACGCCTGTATATGATCAAGGAATATACAGAGAGAAAGCGGTTTGATTTCATAACGGAATTAGGATCTGAAAATATCATCACATATAAAAAAAACAAAAAATACATATAACATACTTCTTTTTGCAAATACATACATAATTTTATTATAATACATAGAAACCCAGACCAAGAAAAACATCTATGTTCACACACAAAAATGTTTGACCTTGAGCACGAATCGAACGCGCGATCTTCGGCGTAGCAGTCGCTTACTTTTATTTATTTATTTATTAGTTACAACTGTTCAGTTGAATTGTTAATTATCGCTTGTCCCGTGCCTTGGAGAGCACGTTAAGCCGTCGGTCCCGGTTGCCATGAAGATCTTTGACAGTCGTTACAGGGCGTCAGTACCTTCTAAATAAACTGACACTAGTCTAAACCATGGAATATCGCTATCCCTTCGGGTTGCGGAGGTCAGACAGGCAGTCGCTCTGTGGAAAAGCTAATATTCAGCCAAATCCGGTTAGGCTAGTAAGCGGACCCCAGACTGAAACTGGGATAACGCTAAGAGAAAGAGTTACAACTGCTCAGTACACTTACAGTCACCCAATGCGCTTATTTAGTATAATATACTATCAATAATGAATAAGAAGAACATGGGCACTGAATAAGGTATCCCAGTATCTCCTATAGTCGCTTAAAAGTCACAACTGAGTTATTCATACCCGAATCTTTCAAATACTATGACGTACACAAAAGGCGTCAAACATGAGCGATGGCCCGTACATACAGTACATTGTAGCACGGTCCGGTTGTACGGCGCGTCCGACCGTCCGGCCGGACGCCGTGAGCGATCGCCGGACGCCGGACATGGCGCGCATTCGTCACAGAGCCATTGTGGGAAGACCACTACTATGAATAGTCGTTGGTTCGAGAACAATAGTATAAGCAAAAAGTAGCATTACATTTGAGAGTAAGATGCAGCGATTGCAAACAATCATCTTCACAATAATTGTGAGATGCGGAGACTTTAATTCAATGCATAAATTTTGCGTTAAAGGTAATTTATGAAAAGCATAGCGGCGATAGCCTAGTGGAGAGACCGACAGACTGCTACGCAGAGGGTCCGGGTTCGAATCCACGGCGCGCACCAATGACTTTTCGGAGTTATGTGCGTATTAAATTGTTAATTATCGCTTGCTAAAACGGTGAAGGAAAACATCGTGAGGAAACCTGCATGTCTAAGAGTCCTCCATAATGTTCTCGAAAGACATGTGAAGTCTGCCAACCCGCACTTGGCCAGCGTGGTGGACTATGGCCTTACCCTTCTCATAATGAGAAGAGGCCCGTGCCCAGCAGTGGGACAGTATAGAGGGCTGATGATGATGATGATAAAGCTGTCTGTAGCGGATTAAGAATACAAAATATTACAAACTCATTTGATTCCGTGCGTGTCGTAAGAGACGATTAAGGAAAATAGACAAAGCAAATAATATATTTGCGAAGACTGCCTCGTTGGTCTTGCGGCATAAATGTGCGCGTGGGATTGGGAGGTCTCGGGTTCGATTCCCGTGTCGGGCAAAGTGTTATTGGGTTTGTCCGTTAGGAAATTCTCAGTAGCAGCACGGAGTCTGGTAATGTGCCAGGTACGGCAGAAGGCTCGCCCCCTATTACGTGGGATCTAAAAATTTCTGGCTAAATGTGGGTGTAATATTACACCTCTGCCTACCCCTTCGGGGGTACAGGCGTGAGACTACAAAAAAAAATAAAAAAAATTGCGAAGAGACTGAAAAATCGACATCAGACCCTAAAACAACTCGTCTGACCATCGTGGTTTAGTAGGACAAATCCTCCTACCTACTTTCTCATTCACTTGTTACTATGAAGCATATAAATAACTATAGACTTAAGCCCAGTAGTGGACAACGATCGGCTGTAAAGAGTGTAAATCTTCCCTAAGAAGTTGTAGTATTTTCTACTAAATTATACAAAAAAGAAAATCTGTTTAAATGGTAGTAAATTGCAGATCGTTAATTTAAATAATCTTTGCACTAGACGGGTAAGGTCTAATAAATTCGTATTCCACGATCGGTTATCTTATTTTATAGTGGAAAATGTTAATCTTCCCGAAAGGTCGCAGTATTTTGTGAGAAATTATTTGCTGATAAGTTCAATGTTTTATAATGCCTTATTGGTTTGAGATTAGACGTGTCTTAGATGTCTTATGTGCCTATGTGTTTGTTCCTTATGTGAACAAATAAGTAGGTAGTTCCTGCTTTGCCTTCCTCTACGAACGTTCAATCAACGGACACACAAATCACTCGTGTCGAAAAATATGTCAAAAATAATTAAAGTCAAATTTCATAGCATAGGTTTCCAAAAACGAATATTTTAATACAATAAGGTGAAAATACTAGTAAATAGATATATTTACTGGTATTTCTGGTGGCTTGTGCGGAATATGAAAGAGACGACGATGTAGAGAAAAAAATCTACATAATTTACTGCCCAACTCACTGTCACATCACCAGATTCGCGCGAAGCTTCGAGAACCGTCAGTAGCTACCCCCTCCCCTCCCCCCACCCGTACATCTTCCCCCCTCGCGACACTATTCGTTTTACACGTCACATTTAACATGACGCTGCTGACCGTACGTACAGATATGACGCTAGTTGCGCCAATGTTTTTGTTGACCGTATCTACAGTGTTAATGTTGGCGCATTTTTCTTGGTAATGATGTTTGGAAGTTAGGAGGTTTGTGTGAAAAATGTGTGTAATTTATACACGCAATGTAGTATATGATGGTGCACTACATAATAAAAGTGGTCCTCTCTATCTTGTCTTTCTTTGCGCGCTTTTTGTTATACATATTTGCTTTGGGAAGAATTAATTGTTTTCCCAAGGAAGATGCAAAAAATTGATATATTTCAGAGATAAGCCAATATGACTGTTATTTAGCCCCAGGTCTCAAGTCTTAGACATTTAAGGTATAAAATTAAATATCCCCGTTTCCGCCGTCGCCGCGATGTTTGACCGGCCGTGTATAGGCCGTCGTAGCGAAAAGATGTAAGCCGATTGAAGGCGATCTTCTATCGAGTATTACCTGTCTAGTAAACTTATATCATGTTCGCAAATCACGAAAATTTATAATCATTTATTAAGCAAACACTGTTGAAGGAAATAATCCCCCAAATCACTACAATTGAACCGGTGTGTGTATAGTTTACCTACCCTTTCCCGGCATTAAAACGTGATGTGGCAGTGTAAAGCAACACAAATCCATCACACGGACGCAGTCTCATTAACGACAGTGCAATCGAACCCCTAACGCAGTTTATCCCGTAGTGGATCCGTCGTTTTCAATTAGATACGGTAGCTACAGCTAGTGTTGTCACCCTCGTCCCGGAAACGGGAATTCACAATTTTAAACGCGGGAATTCCGGGTATTTTTGTCGCATTTTCGGAGTTTAATTCCGTGTTTTTTTAACTGTTACAAGTGTTGTGCCGATGTTAACTGTAGAATGAAGCGCATTTATCAATTTCGGCTTATAAAGCTTTATTTTTAGTATAGTACCTGCAAATGTATAAAGGGATTATTGAACTCGTTTTTACGCTCAACTTTTTTTCTAGGATATAGTGTGCCGAAATCCCATAAAACGTATAGCTGTTCCATGCCTTTTGTCAAGGTTTATTTTCTATTTAGTGTGGCACAGCGGATTCTTCTTTAGATGTTCTAAAATAAAATTTGTTCATAACAATTGGCGTCTTTCCTGCTAGTAAAATCAAGTAAATTCTTTCATTAAAACATGCCAAAATAATAGCAGTTTCATTCTTCAATTGATGTTTAAAGATTGTTTATTGTCAATTTATTGCTAATTAGTATTCAGCTTGACAGCAAAAAAATAAGACGCCAATAGTGAAAAATTCCTCAGCAAGGGATTATTTTTGACATTTCATTTCACTAGGAAGCAAATCTATTACCCCCTAAGGGGCTTCCACGATACTCAGAATAAAGATATATAATGTCAGGAGTATGTACTCGCACGTCACAGATCATCTAAACTTTGTCGCTAAGGCAATAAGTCAAAGGTCACAATGTCCTTTATATTTTATACACACTACAGTCAAGGATTAGTGTTAATCGTTAACTAAGCTTAAAAGAGCCGATCGAAAGAGGATTTCTTTGTATTTCAGCAAATGTAATGGACCGTACGAAAGCCTATCAGTCAGCCTAATGCATAGAAAATGGATTCAACGAAACCTTTTACTAGTTACTCTATACAATCAATAATACGTAGATACTGGTATTTTTGTAACAGAATACATGTGTGAGAGTAAATCAATGAGAGAAATGGGGTTTTCACATTTTACGCCTTTTTATTCTTTTTTCGTAAAAGTGTTTGGGCAGCCCTGGTGTCGCTTAGTGGCATTTAGGCAGCCCGAACACCTCTGAGGAAGATTGTAAAACCATAAAATAGGCTTCGAAGACGAAAACTATAAACGATGACCCGTCCAAGTAATGGTCGCCTTTACTGCTTGATTTTCCCGATCTTTTACGAACGGCAAATCAAGACATGCTGTAAGCGCCACTAAATTAATAAAGCATTAGACTTGTATCCTCTTTTTGAGAAGATTGTGTAGTGTCATATCTTTGTCGTTGGTGCTACTTAAAACAAACCTACAGGTGACTAAACACTTTCGCTTATGTGAAGATTCGTAAAATCCCGTGTCCCACATATTGCGGTACATCCCTAAACAGAGCGCACGCTGACATATTGGATTTTAGCTGAAAATTGAAGCCATGGGTATAGGCATACCCCTCTACGTCGGAGATTCCATCCGTAATGATTATTTGGTGGACCTGAATGCGACCGGGAATGGTCTTTCATTATCCCGGTGACGTAACGGATTGTCTCATTCAATACCACTCGAATTTGGATACAATACATTGACATTTATTGGAACATTTCATTGTTAGGCGTCCCCTTTAAACGGGCAGTGTAAGAGCTGTCAATGCAAACGCACTATCGGAACGGATAGCTTCAATATATCCGACGAAAAATAAACCAATAATTTTAAAATGGCGCATCCAATTGTTTACGTGACATCATTGTCCAAGTTGATTTATACATGCCGCCGTTCCGCTACGTTTTAATCAGCGAAATTCTCCAAATTGCGAACAAAGCCAATATTATTTATTTACAGAACGTATATTTGGGTGAGCTACCGAAATTATTATCAATTTTCCCCTTTAACCATTATGGTTAATAAATTTCTGTGAGGAGTTACAGCAAGATTTACAATTTCCGCGGGGATATGGAGTTGTAGCGCGGGGAGTGGAGTCCCGTGGTGTTGCGGAGCCCTCTGAGGGGGTGAAGGGGGGTACTCAATAGGCTTGCGGGGAAGAGGAAAGGAGGGAGGGTGGGCTCCGTACGCCGGACGTGAGGGGTGGGCCGCTAATCGGAAAACTTACAGATTCGCACCGCCCCGACGGTTCATAATAGATTATAGTTAGATTATACTATCGCGCCACTTATGATTTATATGTGCCGAGCATTACTGCGAGCTGCTCTGACCTTTGGGATGTACGCGTCTGAATGTGGCTTCATACTGCAGCTGACGTGGCACCAAGCACGAATTGCGTTGGACAAAGCTTGGGAAATGTCAATACTCAAAGTTGATTTAAACTGTGGCTTACATTGTGGCACGGTAATAATATCTAACAGTATTGTAACTCCATACGAACGCACGAAACTCGAGTTATACCTACGCGCCTCGAGCAGAGTACCCATTAGACTGTGCGGACTGTGCCAAGAGTACCCACAGCCGCGATCGTGCCGCAGCTCGCATGCGGCGCGTCTGGTAGGTATATAACTCACGAAGGCGGCCGAGTTACAATACTGGTAGATTATATTACCGTGATTGTGGCTTACTTCACTTACTTAATCACACATTAGTAGAACATATTTTCATTTATGTTTTATAAGCAAAATTAAAACAGAAATGTGCCATACAGCAGAAACGATAATTATGATAACAAAAAAGGGGGTCTGAAAAGGACGAAACAAGAAAATAGCTCATTCAGATGTAAAGCTAGAGCCGTGGCCATACATAGACTGCCAAAAACATTACCTTCCTTTTGGCTTCGCCGTAGTCGGGTAAAAATAAACATCTGTATCAAAACTTCTATTTAAACTTGTCTTGTAAATACATTTTCTATTTTAGGACGATTATCATGCAAAAGTTTATCGAATTAAGCTTTAGTTTTCAGTGGAAACTTGGCTAAGATTTAACAACATAGATACATTTGAACCGGTCCACACCAGCCGATGTCAAAATTAAGATATTATAAAAAAGCAAATACTAGGTATACCACTCTGTGTCTGTGTGGTGACGGATTAAGAATACGGATTGTCACCACCCCATATCATCCCATGGGTGTCGTAAGAGCCAACAGAGGGACATATTATGCATAAAACAGCACTGTAAGAGAAGGAAAACGTGATACAAACTCTATACCAACCCGTTTGGCCAGCGTGGTATAGTAGGCCAATTCCTCCTTTCAAAGGAGAGGCCTAGTCCAGCAGTGGAGTGTTAAAGGCTGATGATGATGATGATACCACTCTGACTTACTAGCACTACAAAATAAAAGACACTGCATACAGTAGTTATTAATCAAATAAACTCCCAACCAATTATGGAGACGACGTAATCACAGAAACTCCCAATTAAATACACATCAAGCACAGAACACATATGAAGAAGTCGTCGAATCAACCGATAGCGCCAACTCCGACAGAGTTGAAATTGACACCGTATCGCGACACAACACTCCGTGTCGACCCTCTTCATACAATAGTTAAGGAGATAATGACACGTAGTGATAGTTGGAATACGAAATATCGAAGCTGTAGCTAAGTGTATAACTTAATAGTTTGGGTTGGAGAATTACGTTTAAATATTGTAAGGAATCTTTGATTTTATTGACTGGTATCTTAGTCTAGAATCTGGGGTTAATGACCCTAAATTAACTGAATTAACATACTAAGTTAAGTGTCGTGGGTTCGATTCCCACTTAAGATAAAGTTAACACTATTTTTTGTTCTGAGTTCGGGTACTAATTAGGTATCAATAATAGGTATATAATAAGAAATATATTATTACATATTTATGTGTTAGTCAGTTGGTTGGTTGCTATAGCACCAACAGGCTCTGCCCAATTTGGAATCAAATAACCGTGGGAAACTTGTCCCAAAATACTATTTTTTATTATTGTGCTTTAAATTCAACAGTTATAAAAAAACATATATCTACAAAAGTACTTTGTAATATCAGCTTAGCCCGACCCTCCTATTAAAATTAATTTTACATCAAAATAACAACGTTGCTTTGATCAAAATATTATATCCCAATTCAAGCACACATCAAGCATAATCTCAGCCATTTTTAATTAATGAAACACAAGATCCCAATCTTATCATTTCACATGTCACAGTATATTTATCTAAAAAACTGTTGTACGTACCGAGTAAAATTTAGATAGACCCAAACTTTTTAATTAAACACGAACTAAAAACGTGATCGCAATGTTAATTTAAATTAGTCTGATGTGTTTGATGTGAGAAGCCATCACAAAAGTGAAAATATATTAAAACTGTTTGCAGAAATTAAGTAATTATTTGTGTTTCACACGTTCATTTTGAGTTTACATCATATTATTGTGAATTATTTTTAGTATGCCGTGATTTTAAGTATTATTTTTGTTAAGAAGATGTAGTGACAAGAATTGAGAAAGGCATGTTTAGATGGTTTGGGCACATGGAGAGGATGGATGACGAAAGACTGACAAAGAAGATATATAAGGCAAGTGTGAATGGGACAGGACGAAGGGGAAGACCTAGACGGACGTTCTCTGACCAGATTGGAGTCATCCTAAAAAAAAGACAGGTCAGAATTAGTACCCTATACAGAAGAGCATGCATGAGAAACTTGGCGGGAGTGAATGAAGCAAGAGAGGTATGTCAGGATCATAGCAAATGGCGTTCCGTAGTCTCTGCCTACCCCTCCGGAAAACACGCGGGAGTCTATGTATGTATGTATGTTTTTGTTGCCGAGTCGACCAATCTTTTGGTATTAAGTATTAATATTTATGTAATGTCAATCGCGTTATTATTATATTTGTTAGTTTGTCCTTCTTTGGCGCTAAAATTACTTAATGTATTTTGATAGAACTGTGGAGTAACATAGCTCATCAGAATATATTATTATAATAAGCTACATTTTGTCGCGAAATCCCGACACCGCGGGTGAAAACAGGTGGCAAGTTTTTCTTTTATCAGAACTTCTTTGTTCTAACCTACTTTTCAGTTCATAGAACTTTGTATTGCGTAAGTGAAATTAAATCATTGCTTACGGAGGCTCAGTGATATAATATTCTGGTGTGCTTGGCTGAATTTGAAAGCAAGTTAACCCGAAATGTAGAGGTAACACCTCTTCACACTCAAGTAGATTAGGTTAGAATAGTAAATAGAGTCACGGAGAACAGGCGTTTCTTTTCTTCGACGTTTTGGCCGGCTTACAACATATTATTATGTCGGAATATCGAATAAATTATAAGTATTTATGCCTTAAATAAAGTAGGTAGTTGGGGCGATTAAGACAAATTTGATAAATATTTATGACGTATGCAGATCGCATTTTTTTTTAATTTGTCTTTACTAGTACAGTAGCAGTAGTACTATGCAGACTAGTAGGTACAACTTCCTAGCCGACACTGTTTCTTAAGAAACAGGTCATCCTAGTTTAAGAGCCAGGGTTCTATTTTATTTGAAACAGATTATTTTCTTGTTTTTAACAATGTCATAGCCCTAAAATTTTATACGATTAACCCTTCACAAATCACAACGCATGTAAAACTATTGTAATCTGTAACTGGTGTTTTTAATAAACATATTATTAAACTTATTTTAAACTTATTAAGTATACTTAATTTCTTGTTTCGTTGGTCTCGCGGCATAAATGTGCGCGTGGGATTGGGATGTCTCGGGTTCGATTCCCGGGTCGGGCAAAGTGTTATTGGGCTTTTCCGTTAGGAAATTCTCAGTAACAGCACGGAGTCTGGTAATGTGCCAGGTACAGCAATAGGCTCGCCCCCTATTACGTGGGGCCTAAAAATTCATGGCGAAATGTGGGTGCAATATTACACCTCTGCCTACCCCTTCGGGGATACAGGCGTGAGTCTATAATTAAATAAAAAAATCTTCAAAAAAATAAAATGTGACTCGTATAACTTTGACCCAAATTCGTGTAAAACATATATGTAGCACGTTTGCCCTGGTCATAACGTTAATATATGAATGTAAATAATAGGTGTTTTAGCGTTTTATTTTAATTAAACAATGTTATTAACATTCCAATGATCGCATTATGAGTTATTGTTTGAATAGGGCTGGCACGAGGGACATTCATTGTTTTATTTAGATTACTAGGAACACGCAGCGCCAAGTCAATCTTAAAAGTTGCTATGCGATTTTGATACTTAATGCCTACACTATAAGAACTGTACAGGGTTCAAAGTCTCTGGTCTGACGAGTGGCCGTGTGTACGTATTACTAACGAGTTTATGCCGATTAAATATTGTGAGGCAAGTATTCAGTAACTTAATTGACACTTAAAACAAAAACTCTCACGCATTAAGTAATCTATTTACTGACATAATCACGTAAATTGGTTCAGAAACCTCGGAGAAATCGGTGTTCATACATCGAAAAATAAAATATACCGGCCGAATTGAGAACCTCCTCCTTTTTTTTTGAAGTCTGTTAAAAAAAGTTTAAATACTTTTATTGTGACCCGGTTATTGGCCGGCGCCGACTGACGGCACGGCATGCCGAGGGACCCCGCGGCGCGTCGCGGCACGTCGCGGCATTCCGCGGCATACTTCGGGACGCCACGGCATGCCGCGTCATACCGAGGCGTCCAATTGACTGGAATTTAGTATCAGTAGCACTTCTTGCTGAAGATGTAGAACGACAAATACAAACTGATATGTCGAAGAGAAAACAATTCTGGATACATTATTTATGAGAACAAGATTTACTAAAAGTGAATTCAGGAATTTATTTACCTCCTGATTACGTCGTGGCACACTGCGGGACGCCGTGGCATGCCGCGGCGTCCCGAAGTATGCCGCGGCATGCCGCGACGTGCCGCGGCGGGCTGCGGTACGATTGTATCGAAACAACGTAATATGAATCCTAAACTCATTTAAGAATGAAAATGACTTGATCAGTAATAAAATCCTTTGCCATGCCGTGCCATGCCGCGACGTCAGTGCGCGCCGGCCTTATAGGTTTGACTAGAAGAGGTAAAATGATTACTCAGTCACCATGGCTGGTATAAACCATACTGAAACGTTAGGACACGTGGAAGATATTTCAATTTTTATTTTAATTACTTCACCATTATTTTTAAGTAATTAAGCTATTACCGACCATTACATGAATATAGCATATGCATATCTATGTCTGGCAGGTTTAAAACTATTTATTAGCATTAGCTATATTAAAAACCAGACTAAAGACTAGACTGCCTCGTTGGTCTCGCGCCATAAATGTGCGCGTGGGATTGGGAGGTCTCGGGTCGATTCCCGGGTCGGGCAATGTGTTATTGGGTTTTTCCGTTCGTTAGGAAATTCTCAGTAGCAGCACGGAGTCTGGTAATGTGCCCGGTACGGCAATAGGCTCGCCCCCTATTACGTGGGACCTAAAAATTCATGGCGAAATGTGGGTGTAATATTACACCTCTGCCTAACCCTTCGGGGATACAGGCGTGAGTCTATAAAAAAAAAACCAATGTCCACCATATAGTTACACCAATACCAGTTTACTTGGTTTTCCCGAGTAATTATGCTCTATGCGAAGCATGACTGACGCGACAACCCTAGCATTGGCGTGTACAACACACGCTCTGCATTCGTTGTCTGATAAATTAATAGCCCGCCTTTGATAAATGTCGAGTCTACCATGTTAGTATCATGCAACGACACCGCGACAAAATTACGGCCACTGTACAACTAGTATGTTTGACGTATGGTCGTTTCGCACCGAGCGTAGTAATATGTCATGTTACTGGGTTGTGCGGTTTTACTTGTGAAGGTAACTTGTGTCATATTGGTGAACTTTTTCTTGTGTATTGATTTTTTGTAGGAAGGTCTTTGAAAACTTATATCTTCGTCATCATCCTAGCGTTTTCCGATTGCATTATAGTCTTTCACCTTGGAATCCTTCGTTCACATTTAAGTGCAACTAGATATGACATATAAGCAGCGATAGCTGAGTGGAGAGACCGGCAGACTGCTATGCAGAGGGTCTCGGGTTCGAATCCACGGCACGCACCTATGACTTTTCGGAGTTAAGTGCGTATCAAATTGTTAATTGTCGCTTGCTAATCGGTGAAGGAAAACATCTTGAGGAAATCTGCATGTCTAAGAGTTCTCCATAATGTTCTCGAAAGACATATGAAATCTGCAAATCCGCATTAGGCCAGCGTGGTGGACTATGGCCTTACCCTTCTCATAGTGAGAAGAGGCCCGTGCCCAGCAGTGGGACGGTATAAAGGGCTGATGACAGACAGATATGACATAATAGCTTTTCCTCAGAGCGATTACCCTCTGACCTCCGCAACCCAAAGACTTTATTCCATACCTAAAACAGGTGTCTGTATATTCTTAGCTTAGTACCTCGAATAGACAGATTGCTACTGGGTCTTAGTACACACTATACATCGTTGCAGTATGTTGGCTATTGCTCTTCTGTCAATTGATATAAAAAAATTACCGAAAGTGGAAAAAAATAACACTATAGCTTATTTATGAACCCAAATAAAACACAATCGATTTTAATTCACATTTCTTATACACTCGACTGCCTCCGTGGTCCAGTGGATAGCGTATGCGACTGCTGATCGGAGGTCCCGGGTTCGATTCCCGGGTGGGCCAAAACTGTCATTGGGTTTTGCCGGATTTTCAGTAGCAGCCCGGAGTCTGGTGATGTGCCCGGTAACGGCAATAGGCTCGCCCCCTGTTACGTGGGACCTAAAAATTCATAGCGAAATGTGGGTGTAATATTACACTGTCTACCCCTTCGGGGATACAGTCGTGAGTCTATAAAAAATATATATATTCACTAGTAAATCACATTTCCCATACCCAAAATAGCGTAGCACTTAACATCTGAACACACGAAATACACCCAAAACTCGCTATAATCCGTCACCATTGACTTTCTTAGTCAAATAATAAGTTATTTATACGTTCTCGATTCCCTAAGACGTTGACAGATGGTCCGCAGCCGAGCGTAAAGGTAGCGATACAGCCCGTATCGACTTGTATCATTTTGTTCATAAGATTTACTGGTTGTCAAACTTATACAGGTTTTTGTTGGTATTGGTATCAATGGGAGAAACTGGCCTACTTGTATTTTTGGGGATTCGATATATGTTTTTCTGGTGTAGTTATTTTTTGGGTGCTTGACTCGGTTCAGGCGTGTCTTTGCTTGCACGAGTTTATTACGTAAGAGGTGGTAGGGAGTGAGATGCTTTTATCATATGTATGACATTACGTAAGCGCGGGTCATATAGAACCTCATTACAATATAAGAACTACATTTATTTTTAATATCAGCTGTGTAAATTATATGCAGACGAATTATATTTTAATAAGCATTTATCTATATATTAATATAAATAATCTATATATTAATTTTTAATGTATGGTGACTCTCTAAATGTTTTAAATCTAGTACCAAGAGGGCATTGAGGTCCAAAATAATTTAAACAGAAATCATCCAGCGCTCTATCTGGTTCAGAATGTTGGTACATACCTTTTTTGGCAATGTTGTTTTCATTTAAACTTTAATAACATATATTTCATGAAATGGCAGTCACCGATTCAAATCCATTTAGGTCAAAAAGTTAAATGGAAAAACTATTCAAATTTCCAAATGTTGAAATTTGAAACATCGAACATCCATCAACTTTGGTCAATCCATTCTCCCAACGGTAATATTCGAATAACGAACTTCAAAAACAGTGATACAGTTACACACTCGCTCATAAATATTCAGCTAAAAACAGTAAGTTACTTCCCCTTATTTTTGCCGACAACTCAATTTAGCCGCGTAAAATGAGACTGTCGGTGTCAATTTGTGCTACTACTGGGTGTGAAGTCGCTGCCAATTTTCGAGAGTGTCCTCGCTAACGCTAGGTATTCGACCATGCATACATAGACTCACGACTTTCCCGAAGGGGTAGGCAGAGACTACGGAACGCCATTTGCAACGACCCTGACTATATCTCTCTGTATTCGACCAATATCTGGAAATATTATATGTTTGAGCGCCTAGAATACTGCGAGCGTTTGTTTTTCGAATTTCGAATAAAAATGAATGTTACTGGTCGGTTTTTATTGCGTATTGTTATGTTGGTGTTGTTGCTTCCGTTTGAGGTTGGTAACGATTGAAAAAAATACAGAATGGAGTAGATTTATTTATAAATTGAGTTTTTTTTTGGCCAACAGTACAATGTTTTCGATATTATATTAATTAGTTCGGTGAACGTTTACTTGCGTGTATTAATTAATGCATAAATTTGCACTTGCTATCATGCATATAATATAAAATACATATACACATATGCATAAACAAAATCTCTCCCCAAAATGGCAAAATAAAATATAATGCTTGCAACATTAATTTTCCCCAGTCACAATTTCCGCGCGAACACTTTTACAAATCGCCTTACAACTGGCATTAATAAAAGCTCTTCGCCGCATCCTAATCCAGGGGTAGGTTAGGTAGAATCAGGGGTATTAATCACTAGTATAATTAACCTACCTACCTCTCTACCTACCCGTTTCTGTTTCACGGAGGTCAGGAACTTTGCACGCACATAAATAACTACCGACATTGGCTAATTAGTTGACTATGTAAGGGAAAGGGAAACGGCAGCGCTCCGGTGTTGCCAGAATATCAGAGGTGCCTGATATTCCGGGAATTTAATACCCATTTGAAGAAGTATGGTCCTATTTGTTTGTATTTCGTGATATTAAGTATATTTTTTTAAAATAGTTTTCGTTAATTATTGCTATGTTTACGTTTACTAGTAACCTTTGTTTGGTGAATTTGTGTTTTGATTCATAACCAGTGCTTTTTTTCAGATTAGTATTTGCTTTTTTAAAGCTGGAAACTCTGACTGTGATATTATTTTAGGATAACAGTGTGATGTGAGATATCTGTGTGTCTGGTTGGTTTAAAGAATGTGAAATGGGTGAGTGTGAAATCGGTGAGTTTGATTCTTGATCTGGATAAAATTTGAATGAGTGGAATTGAATTTTTTTTTGTCCGTGTGGTGACGGATTAATAATACAGAATGTCACCACCCCATATCATCCCATGGGTGTCGTAAGAGCCGACAGAGGGAGCATAATATGCAGAGAACCGCACTGTAAGAGAAGGAAAACTTGATACGAACCCTATACCACCGTTTGGCCAGCGTGGTATAGTAGGCCAATTCCTCCTTTCAAAAGAAAGGCCTAGTCCAGCAGTGGACTGTTATAGGTTGATTATGAGTGGAATTTCATATTAGGAAAATGCCCAGTAGACAGCGAGATAGTGGTAGATATATTATGCTTGCAGTAGGTATTAGGATCGATTTAATTTCCTGAATCTTATCTTAGAATACGGGTGTGGTACTCCTCTGTCTACTCGTATTGACTGACAGTGCTACTGTAAAGCAAATTTGGACACTTAAGTCCAGCAGTGGGCTGTGAAAGGCTGCAAAAAAATTTTTCCGCCTTTAATTTGTCTCAAATATTTATTGAATTTTTATTTTAGAAACTATCCCATTACTCAATGATAGGTAGATGAAATAACTTAGTTTAATGATTCAAACCAATGAGCCAAACTAATTGTTTACTCGTTCGTGAATTCAAATGAATAACATTTTGTAGTTATTTATTGTAGTTTCTTGTTAGGCATAATTTAGAAACAGTCAATAGTATTTTTATTTCCATGATAAAGTCAAATTTTAACTGAATTTTATAAATACGCAAAAGTTGGCGATGATAATATTCTAACTAGCGACTCTAGCGGCGAATTTGGAAGTTGTCCGGGTACGACACTTTTGACAGTTCAATACAATTACCACTATAACCTCGAAGCAAAGTTGTATTGAAAGCTGACAAAAGTGTCATACCCGGACAACTGCCAAATTCGCCGCTAGAGGCGCGCGGATAATCTTTGCACGCTATATATTAGGGCTTCATTCATGCTATCGGTAAAAATACATTCATTGTCATTATGTCCAGCCGTAGACCAATACATTATGCCTGTTTAAGTCCACTGCCACACGCAGGCCTTTCCCAATATAGAGCAGCGGACAGGTACTGGAGGAAGAAAACTGAAGACTGAGCTCGTTGCATACTATGGCAGGCTAGCATCCAAAAAAGAATTGTGATCTTGTAAATATTAGTGTATCATTTTTTGAAAAGAGAAGATTTAATAGGGGACTCTGCGACCTGAATTGAGGGCCAAGACAAAGTCTAGCTAGCGGGCAATCCAAGTTACGAGTATGAGATACTGTTAAGCATGCCTGCACAATGTGATGGCAATGAACAAAGAAAGAGAGAGAAATATGTCAGGGTAGTACAGTAGTTATGAGTAAATCTGTCTGCATGTGTCATATCTGTTATCAATAGGTAATCTACATATACATATAACGCCATTGTTTGAACAATCATCGTTTATTCGTTGCGAGTTCATTTATTTTAAGGAAAGGTCCTAGTAATAATAACTACTTTGTACTATAATTATTATAATATTCCTTTTAAATGCCACCAATAAAGTATTTAATAAATATAAATAAAATTCGAAAGGACGAAGGCTTATAATACCTATAACACAAAAAGTCTGATATAGTTTACTTGTACTGAAATGAGACGTTATAATCAAAATAATCATCAGAATAACCTAAAGCATAAATATAAATAAATACATTAAACATTTTCCAAGCTGCAACATTTATTGCACGAGCGGAAAATTCAACTACAAACTCAAACAAATAAAAACATAGTTTTAATAAAGACTTTAATAAACATGACCACGTTTGCGAAGCACTACATTTTCCACGAAAAAGAAAAAACTCAACTACGCACAGCAGAAAAAAAAACGTAAAAAATAAAAACCTTAATTAATATCTACCTATCACAGAGCTTTTCAAATAAATATAAACACGGTTTATTCCTGAAAGAGAGTTCGCTACAAGCAGACTTCATTATAAAAACTTTTAAAAAGCATTTTTTATGAAAAGATTATTCAAAGGGACACTCGGAAATTGTAAATCTTTCGCACAGCAATAAAAACGGACACAAATGATGTATTACAAGAAGTTTTGTATACACAGCCACAGCGTTATTCAATAATTGTAAAGAAATATGTAAACATGTATTTGTCATAAATAACATAAAACTTCTCGCCTTTTACCCCCGAAGGGTAGGCAGAGGTGTTATACACACTCACACTTCGCCAGTTATGTTTCGGTCCCAATGTAATAGGGGACGAGCCTATTGCCATCTACCGGGCACATTATTAAGCTAGCGATAGTTAACACTTTTAATTTAATACACACATAACTTCGAAAAGTCAGAGGTGTGTGCCCGGGGTACCTGGGGATCGAACTCGAGACTATCGTCTCAGCAGTCCGTTACGTACACCACCGGGCTATCGCCGCTTTTTTTTTGTTATTTGTCATAAATGCTTTCAAACTTTCGCAATTTGACATAATGTAAAGTCAACTTGTGACCACGACTGTGTAGCCCATGATTCTTTCTATATATTTCGAGTGAGTGTATGGGTAACTCTGGTGTCAGAGTTTTCCACCAAAGGCCTCGTTCTAGCAATCAAAAGTTAAGTTCCCTCCGAAGTTAGCGCTCTGGTGTACCTACCGTGTGCTCTCACTTATCTTACAATTTTTAAAACTTATTTAACTGTCTAAGTTTAGTAGTCAGAGTCGTTATGAAATTAGACATCTATTGCCTATTGAAAAACTGTTTCAATGTCTTTTAATATAAGATACAATGAAATAAAGAATAGAAAAATAAATAACTATACCGTATCTCATCAGCTTCGTTTACAAAATGTCTCACTGCTGGGCCTCTTCTCACTATGAGAATAGTTAGACTATAACCATATATAAAAATATATGCTTAAATATTCAAAAGCACATATGGCAAACACTCAAAATTGATATAAATATATTAATTGCAGTCCACATAAAATGTAATATACGATATATTCGCGCGCACAGTCGACGCGGTAATTAAAAACATTGAGAGCGCCCGCCGCATCAAAACCACTCAAATATTGGTTATTATAAATATACGAATATATTTAAATTATAACCGTTTAAATCTGCATCGATTTGATCATATTACGAGGTGCTTTTTTGGATTTACGTTATTAAATTTGATACATTAACATGATACTGTAACTCTAGAGCTGAGGGCGACCACCACTCAAAGTGCAAATAATCAAATTAAAATAATTTTCGGATAAATTTTATATCCTGCCGCTGTCAGCTACTTTTCGTATATCTCATGAGTACAAATTATTCTAGAGGAAGCGCAAAAAAATCTCAAAGTGCCAACGACAGTAAAATACGAATGCTTTCCGCATACATTTTATTATGATTATGTACTCAGCCCAGTATATCAAAATTACCACATAAACCGTTATACTATCAGCGCAATCCACATTCAACATTCAAGAAACCAATAACTTTATTAATGAACCCGGGACCTCAAGGAGCAAGTGTGAAAATAATAAAATACAGCGTCGTCGGTACCCTAAAAAGCCATGAATTATTTAAGTGCAAACAGACCCATTCTGGCAATACAATGTTGATTTACGATAGCAGTAAACTTACTATACTAACTTTTATGGAGCATTTACATTAGGCTGCTACCGGTCCCGGTTTTGACGACTGTCGGATATCGTAAACGCTCGCTTTAGTGTAGCTCCTTTAAGACTGTAATTTTTCGGATCCAGTATTCTGGTTACGAATTACTCTTTTAAGTTGTCTCTCTTCTTAATAAGTAGTTTTGTGAGTCAAGACTTTATTACTACCATTGTAAGTTCGTGACAATAGGCTAGTTGACAAAAAAAAAATTATAAGTCCGTCCTTTAGATTATTCAAAAATAAGCGATACGTATTTTTTTTATTTGTAAATTAAACCAAAAATTACCAAGATATAGCCCATTAAAGTTACGTATAACGTCACGCCCGTGCTGCATTTTTTCGCACGGGGTGACGTCACACGTAACTTTAATGGGCTATATCTTTATTATTTTTTATTTAATCGAAAAAAGAAAAAAATACGTGTCCAATATTTTTTTATAATCTAAAATACGGACTAAATAAAATGTAATTATTTTGACCCTGGAAACTACCCTATTACACGTGAAGTAAAGTCATTATTCTCGTGTCCGACAAAAAATGAAACATTATTTTATCAACTATGCCGTGTACCGTACTACTGTTCTGTATTAAGCGTCGGCTATGCAACATAAGTCGGTCAGATTTACTGTATTACTATATGATATGACTCCCGCAAGGTTGAGCGACGATCTAGTTTGATCACGTGAAGAGGTTGAGTACGGACGGCTCAAGATCTATCTGTGTGGAGAGCTTAAGAGCCTTATGTCCATCAGTGGACTACTCTAAGCAGATAAGGTATTTATAAAAAAATCATAATCATAAAACTACGTCCGTCAATGTAATAAGCCTTCAAATCGTCACGTCAAAACTGCCGGACCGCCAGTGTAAACTCCCTGTTACATCGGTTTAAATGTAGCGATTCCTTTCCACCGTCATTTCATTTCCGATGTTGGATCGTAAAGATTATCTTTTGTTATGAATTGATGTGAGAGAGTAAGACAACAGAATAGTTAGTTAAAAACTTAAATGAATCTTTCGCAGTTAACGACAAATACACAATTATAGATAGATCATGTTTATGTGTTTTTAGTTGTTAGTTTCCGTCCTTAATGTTTTGTTCCGGATAGGAATTATAGCGTTGTTTTTCTTTATTTATGTCTTAAATGGGTATACGCTTCATCGACGATGGTAAGTTACTTAAGGGCTGGTCGTAATGTATAAAATATGAATAAATATAAATCTTTCTGCTTCGGTATCCCGTTTAGTAATTGCAATTTGCCAGCAGTTTTACTGTGCTGTATGTTTCGCTATCAATGTGTATTTTTATATATGATGATTACTTGTAACTTAAAAAACAATATACTGATATTTAGGGCAACTCAACATCCTCCTAACGTTATCCCGACTGCCTGTCTGACCTCCGCAACCCAAAGGGATAGCTATATTCCATGGTTTAAACCAGTGTCAGTTTACTCACTACTCCCCTACTCTTCAGAAGGTACTGACTCCCTATAACGACTGTCAAAGATCTTCATGACAGCCGGGACCGACGGCTTAACGTGGTCTCCGAGGCACGGGGCATGCGGTTATTAACAATTCAATACGCACATAACTCCGAAAAGTCATTGGTGCGCGCCGTGGATTTGAACCCGATACCATCTGCATGGCAGTCTGTTGGTATCTCCACTAGGTTATCGCTGCTATCAGGACAACTATTAATTAGTATTTTATAGAAAAACATGGGCCTAAAGATGTAGAAAAACGTTAGACTAAAAATATATTCACTCTGTATATTACACAGCGCAGCGTAAGCATACATGACACTTTATGCCTGAAAATCGAAAGCTAGTACAGCAAAAATGTAAGCTGCATTTTTGTAAGCTGTAAAGCGAGCGAAACGACGAAAATAATCACTTGTCAACATGACTTTGTAAGTTATATTACTATCATTTTCTCTCGTATGCTGTAAAGTTGAAAGCTGCTATCGCAAAATGTTCTTAGAAAGCGGATGGGCTTATAAGGGTGGACATCGAAAATTGTTAAATATAGATTTCATTATCATCATCAGCCCTTTATAGTGTCCCACTGTTAGGCACGGGCCTCTTCCCATTATGAGAAGGGTAAGGCCATGGTCCACCACGCTGGCCAAGTGTGGGTTGGCAGACTTCACATGTCTTTCGAGAACACTATGGAGTACTCTCAGACATGCAGGTTTCGTCACGATGTTTTCCTTCACCGTTTAACAAGCGATAATCAACAATTTAATACGCACATAACTCCGAAAAGTCATCGGTGCGCGCCGTGGATTCGAACCCGGACCCTATGCGTAGCAGTCTGTCGGTCTCTCCACTAGGCTATCGCTGCTTTTGATAAACATAGATTTAGAATAGTAAAATATGTGATAGGTACAAGACATCATCTTTTGGACACCACTGCTGGACATTCTATGGCTTCCAATTCACGTCACGATAGCATTGTGAGGCAATAGGAGGATTTTCCCTCCTATACTTTGATATTCAGTTTTCAGTCCCATACGTAAGATACTGCTGCATGCATCATATATTTTCTCTAGTCGTATCTTACGACAACCGTAGTATGAAATGGGGTAGTGACACTGTATCCTAAATTCGATGCCACATGCAGTAAATACAGTTTCAAATGAAGCCTCAAAACCCACTTACATTGTACAGTTATCATCTCCGTTGCTACAATATTTACAGCCGATACAGCCCGCTGCAAACTATTTACGACTTATAAACGTCACACAACTGACATTTTACGCCCCGTGTCATAAATGTTACGTGTCACAGTTTAGTTGCCTATCGTTACGGATGTGTGTCAGTTTCGTTACATTGTTGGCGTAAATTTACGTTTGTTCGGCAACATTAATTATTATTTGAGTGTTAGTGCGATTTTAGTGCGTTACGCAAGATGCAATATTTCGGTTGTATTACGTGAAGCGTAATATATCATCTCCTTTCGGTTAAGCTTGGTTTCACATGTGTTGTTCGTTTTCAAAGATCACTAAGATGCATTATATGCGCATGGTGCATGCCAAATGACGACCGGTTGGCGCAGCGGTAGTGTAAGCGACTGCCACGCCGAAGGTCGCGGGTTCGATTCCCGCTCAAGTCAAACATTTGTGTGCGTGAACAATGGATGTTTGTCTTGGTCTGGGTGTTTCTATGTATAATATGTATGTATTAACAAAAAGAAAGGTATATATGTATGTTTATCCATTATCTAGTACCCATAGTACAAGCTCTGCTTAGTTTGGGACTAGATGGTGTTGTGTGAATGTGGTAGAAAAATATTATTATTAAATTATCGACTTCTTTACTCTTAGATGCCGACCCAATAGTTTACGTTTTAAATTGCGGTACATTTTCTAAAAAAAATTGTATCACATGAACAACATAATTTAGCAAATGAAGACAATCAAATTATTTTGAATCAAAGAAACTTTTACAAATTACTTGTTCATCATTCACTCAGCTCACAAATAATTTAAAATAACATATATTTATGTATTTTTTATTTTTATTTTATTTATAGTCTCACGCCTGTATCCCCGAAGGGGTAGGCAGAGGTGTAAATATTACATCCACATTTCGCCATGATATTTTAGGTCCCACGTAATAGGGGGCGAGCCTATTGCCGTTACCGGGCACATCACCAGACTCCGGGATGCTACTGAGTATTCGAAAAACCCAGTAACACTTTCACCCGACTTTTTTTACTTTTTTAATATATGTAGTCTTTTGAAACAGAACTGACTCAAAATACATATTTCCAAAGAGTTAACTCCCTGAAGAAGACTGGCAAAAACTATGGATACTCTTTTAAAACAACATTTTGATCCCATACATTCTGCATTCAAGCTACACGCATCAACGTTATCATATAACCCAATCCACTTCAAAACTACGTAAACTAGATAAAATAAAATACTGTTGTACCCACACAACCTACTTATCGTCACATTCTCCCGCTATGTAAGTGCACTAGCGCAAAACTGAGGTTAATCCAGGGAGCCAATATTTAAACTGTGCGAGTAACTTGGATCTTTGGAGCTTCGGTGCCAACACCGCATTCACTTCCATTTTACACTTTGTGCGGCCAAGACGTAGCTGAATATCTATATTCTAGATTTAGTTTTAAGTCAACTCGAGGAAATAACTTGCGGTCGATTTGAAGGAGAGACTTGGTATTATAATACTATTTAAGAATCAGCATGGTGATTTTGCAGTATTAGAAACTCATGTTTTCATGGTATGTAGGTATTGTGATTTTCCATTTCATTAATGATGCTTTGTCGGTTAGAGATGATAACTATGAAACGTAGAACCAAAGAGAACGCAAAGAAAAAAGTTATTACTTTGCCACTACGCCGCGCCTAGGTTATGGTTTCAACTGCTTTTTATCTTTACTATTATACCAATAAGCAGTCTAACAAAAACCTAAACCTTTTGAAATTAAACTACAGTTTACGGATTTTATCGCGTTATATTGGTTTCACTTGTTTTTACATTTAAACCGAATGATCTAGAAACTACATTTTTATTACTAGCCAACGTTTCGAATTCCTTACAGGATTCATGTTCACGGCAGACTGAGGTGGTATTTGTCTTTGTCTTGAATTTAAAAGTTATTTCAAAGTACCCGAACATTTTTCAACTATTGGTGTTACTATCTACGCAGAATGTGCTCACTGTGTCTTGATGTCTTCTGGTGACTTTGTCCTTCTTGGGTTTCATTAGCCTGATAACAGGGTCCCAAGCTGGAGGAACATTCCAACCATCTTCCCTATTGAAATTAGGATGTTTTTTAATTTCAATAGCTTCTCGTATCATTCTTGGAATAAAGCGGTGTTCTTTTGCGAGTATCTGTGGTTTATCAAATAGCAGGTAATGGTTGGTTCCTTGTTCTACATGTTCACACACAGCAGACTTCGTCGAGCGTTTGTGTTTAATGTCAGCTATATGTTCCTATAAAGGAACACAAAAAGACAAATACCACCTCAGTCTGCCGTGAACATGAATCCTGTAAAGAATTCGAAACGTTGGCTAGTAATAAAAATTTAGTTTCTAGATCATTCGGTTTAAATGTAAAAACAAGTGAAACCAATATAACGCGATAAAATCCGTAAACTGTAGTTTAATTTCAATGTGTAACATTCGCGTGAACCAAAGAAAATATTAACCTAAACCTTTTGATAAATAATGAAATACAAACTCAGCATCTTTCTATCTGCCGCAGTAATGGCCGACCATACGACCAAGAACACAAAGGCCCAATAATCATTAACAATCAAGTGGTTACACAAAGAAAACCGTTTCTCTTACCTCACCTGAAATACACAGTCTTATCTGTATAGTACGTGGCACATATTAATTTGGCCACAATGCCAAAATGTTGGTTAAAGGCACCAAGGTCCCTTACCGGCCGTATCTTACGTTTATTGCTCAAATTTTCTTTATTACGTAACTTATGAATGATGGCCTACGAACAATCTCCTTCTTGCGATAAAAATTATTGCCGTAATTAAATCTCCAAGATGATTCCCCGTTGGATTCTTCGATCATTTTGCGGGTAGATGTTTTTGCTGATATTTTTCTTTGGTAATGTTTTTGCTATATTTTGTACGTAAGTAAGCTTGCTTATGTCTGTGTAATACTTGTCGATAGACGAAAACTCTAACCTCAAAACACGTGTAAGACTAATAGAGCCTAGTTTTCGCACCGGAGCAGCTGTGTCTTTTATACAAGACTCAGGTTCGCCCCTGCGTGGAATACTGCTCTCATCTCTGGAACGGCTCCGCTCAGTACCTGCTAGATGCCCTTGATAGGTTGCAGCGGTGTGCTGTCCGTATCATAGGTGACCTTGAGGCTACTGAGACCCTTGAATCTCTGCAATTACGCAGGGACGTAGCCTCAATGGCTGTCTTTTACCGATTGTATCACGGTGAGTGTTCAGAAGAACTCTTTCAACTCATCCCACCCTCTCCTTTCCTATCCCGAACAACACGTGCCGGGTTAAGGTGCCACCCTTATACGGTAGATCAGATACCGTCACGTACGAAAAGGTTCGGTACATCTTATCTTCGCCGTACCATAAAGATGTGGAACTCCCTGCCAGCTCACGTGTTTCCTTCCTCCCTTGGTCCTGGGTCCTTTAAGCGGGGCGTAAAAAAGCAACTCTCAAGGCCGTCAAAGTGAGGGCCGTCACGTGACATTGCTTAGCCAGCAATTGGGGATGGTGGCCTTCCCAATAGGACTTCACTGTCAGCTTACCATCAGGCAGCGTGAAGTCAATTTGACAGGTTTTTTTTTTAATAAAAAAAAAAGCGTTTCTGATTTCAGCGTGAATGGGCCGGCTCGACCGGGGATGTACTTACCCTCTCACAGAAAATCGACGTCAAGTAACGGTACCTAAACTGTTGCGTTTCGTTCGGTAAGTGAGAGTGCCGGAGGCCCTATCCCCTATTCCTTCTCCCTCATCCCACTCCTCATCCTATCCCCATTCCCAACCCCAAGGGGCGGCAACGCACTTGTGACTCCTGTGGTGTTGCTTGTGTCCATGGGCGGCGGTAATTGCTTACCATCAGGCAATCGGTCTGCTCGTTTGCCGCCTATTAACATAAAAAAGCACGACCTATTTATCTCTTCAAAAATGAATCACTTTGTTGCCGATATTATTAAAAGACCCTGAACTCGTGCTCTCTTTCCCTGGTATATTAATCGCTGCTACAAAACCGAAAAGAAAATTCAATCTCATAATTTAATCCAGCTATGAATCAAATTCGACCTTAGCCTAACATACTCAGAACATAACCTCAGAAGTAAAGAAATTGTTTTACTTTGTGATATGAAAGAGTTATCATATTTAGCTTCGTAAATACAAAGCTCCCATTAATTATAAACACACACAAATATTCACGGCAACAAGCCGTAGACATGATGTAATGTCTGCCGTAAGTCTAGACGATCTATTATATCTTCAAGTCAGATACGTATCTCTTTTAATAAGTTGACAACACAAAGCTATGACTCACTCGGTTAATACGGCAGCTTCGCTTGTGTCAACAGACGAAGTCAGAATGTAAAGATAGACTATGATTAACACATTATGAAGCGGTATTTGCTTTGTACCCTTATTAATTAATGGCATTTCTCCACAAATCTTTTAAAATATCGTTCTATATTATATCGTACAATTGTTTAATGATACACTTGAGATTTCTTCTTATTCCAGTTCAGTTTTCCAGACATTTTTAAAATACCTATTATTATACGAATCATCATCATCGTGTCACCCTAGGGACGTGCACTGCTGAACACAGGCCTCCCCCAATGTTCTCCACACAGACCGATATTGAGCCGTATCTAACCGCATATTAAGACTAATCTTCTAAAAAACCATTCTACTATTAAAATCTCTGAAAGCGTAAAAATATACTCATTGCATTTATATTGTCATCCTGCCATTTTTCACGCCAACCTACCCTCAGAACCAATAAAACAAAATGGCGGAATCTATAAACCAATAAACGTCAACGCTTCCATCAGCGACGCATCTGGTGACGTCACACTGTGCAGTTCGGTTCCAACGTCGGATCAAATGCCTGCACCAATCAGCGCGCCCCGTTTTGCTGACGTGGTATTACGTCACTCTGCGATATTCGAAATATTCGAATCTATCGTTTGATTGTAGACGTTGACGGTTATTTTGAATAAGTTAGTTTTCATCGATTCCGTGAGATGATGTCGTCTGTATGAGAGAATTTCTCGGATTGTGCAAAGCGCAATTTGTAATTTCGATTAAGTAAAGCTTACATACACCTCGCCTTAGTATTTCGACCTTATTGTTCTTTTAAGCAAAAATTGGTTCGAAATGTTTTTAACATTGCACATGTCTTTTTAAAATAAACATTTCATAATTGTAAATGTTTAATATACAGAGAAATTTGTTAAGAAGAATAATCTTATTTTAACTACTGCAAGAGGATTATTTCGTCGCAATTTTTCTATGGGAAATTTAATAAACGCAGCGGTATCAGTGGGAGGGTCTGTCGTAAGACTCCGGATATTTTTCCCGACGCATTAAGCCTCGTATTCATTAGGGGACATTTGTCCCGCGACCTTGTCGCCCGACACGAATTCTACGTGTTGAGCGACGTCGCGGGGGACATCGCCCGACATCGCAGGCGACATCTACGTGTCGGGCAACAAGTCGCTTGTCGACGCTCCGATAGCGTCGACCTTGCGCGACTTCGTGTCCCTCGACAGTTTCCGACGGCATTTGACTTGTGAGGACGTGTGTTGCAATTTGTTCCGCGACTACCCGCGATTATAGCACACTTCGTTGGTCCACACTACCAACGAAACTGTGTTAACACTTACGCGACATCTTGATCACAATGCCGGTATGTGGACGAGCGAAATGTCGGTCGACATTGTCGCGGGACAGTCGCACGTAAATGTCCTGCGACTGTTCGCGATAAGTCGAGCGACTTTGTCCCCTAGTGAATACATGGCTTTAGTCAAAAACTGTGTCGCCTTGAAAAATGAACGATGATGAAATTAAACTTGGACAAAGGACTCCATATCTTGTTTCTTTTTTATTATATTTTGAGTTTAAGAGTAAAACATTTAAAAAAAATGTTGAATTTACTTATACCGTCGAATAAAGTGAAAACTATCGCTAAATTAACGATCCATGAATTCCAAGGTTTAAGTAAAGGTTTTTTATTGATGTTCTCAATACCAGTCTTTGCTAGCTCAAAATATACTATTGTACCTAATAGGGTATTCCACCATTTTTTTAAAAGTGTCTCAAGATGATCCTATGACTTTAGGAAAGTAGTAGAAAAATTACAAAAAATATATTCAGTTGATAAGTATTTTTTAAACAACTTTTAAATTTACATTTTAAATGTTCGCGATTTATGAGACAAAAACCTTGGAAGCCATCTTGCTTACGCAACATATTAGTAAACAACGTATAATGCTTGCTTTTTTGACAGTCACGTGGTTTAGTTGTTTAAAATTCTACTAAGTTTATGACGTCATTTGACGTTAATGACATTCGTCATGGCGACTGCCGTTTTGCGTGATTAAATCACAGATACTAAAACGGAATTCTTTAAAATGGTTTTAAAATTCTACTTATTTATTTTATGAGCTGTAACTAATATATTCCGTATGTTTTCCGGTAATACTATCTTAAATATACGTTATTATATATTTTTTCACATGGGGTAAAATACCCTATTGTGCTAATGTATACTGGCAATTAATGAAATTGTTCATTTATTGCGTAAACCCTAAATCCTAATGAATGCAAAGTAGCCTTACATCACTTTTAGATTATTCCAAACATTTTAGCAGATGTTCATCTCATTTCCTATCTCGCCATTATCAAAAACATCTTTATTGAGAACGTACACTTATACTCAAATCAATCTTAAGTCTTATAATTGACTCTTCGATTTTACACGCTCCACTTGACTCACAAAGACATTGACATCTTTCCTTTGTTACTGTATCCAAAAATTGTATTATTGGTCGTTAACTAAGTAGTATAAAAAAAAAGAATCGTGTAACGAAGAACAAAATGTATATAATACGCTTCAATAATCACATATAACGAGTGTTTATTATTTGTTAAGATACCTCCATTTATATATCATCGATGAAATGTACTTAAACGCTGTGCACAATACGAAATACGAAACTTCTCGGCACGTCCAAATTATATTGTATATTACCAAGGAATATCTTTGTAGGATTGACAAAGCAATCGTAGGCCCTCTTTCTTTTGAGACGAGATTGAGAGAAAATTGCTCTAATTAACACGGATGGCACATTGAAATTACTAGAGTAATTAATGATCACAAAGAAAATTAGTACAATACCTACAAAGGAAACATTTAAATAAATAGAAGTTGAAACCTTAAACGTTTGCAGCGAAATTGTATTTATTGTTACCATAAAGTGTATTGTCATCATTTTCAAATGCTCCTCCGGCGATACTATTTTCCTTGAAGGCTGCAGGTTTCTTCGTATTTCTATAACATATACAGTGTGCCACACGTGTCGGCTCGTACTACATTTACGTTACATTTTCCGGCTTCCCCTGCGATCATTCCCTCCGCGATATCGATGTCGTGATTTATTTTTGTTTTCACGTAGTTGAATAAGTCGGAATTATAAGGTTGGGACCGCGTTATGGCCCATAAAACCTATAATGACTCGCTCGTGCCGCGCAGTAGGTAGTATTTATTTAAAAAAATACCTGCTGCCTTGGATAGGAGAAACATAATTGTTTTTGTTTAGGTGTTAATTTATATGAAATTGCTCCATCAACTGTAGATTAATAACATTAACTTCGGTAAAACAAATAACAATTATATTCTAAGTAACAAACAAAAACACTTAGCAGCATGAAATGTACATTAATGAAGGTAGAATTCCTTTAATCTAAAAACATTTGTCTAAAAAACATTGTCTAGAATAAAGGCTCATTAGCCAAGTTAAAGTTAGTATTCATAACGTTAAACAGATTATATCTTCATAAGCAAGTCGGAGAAACCTTCAGTGCTAGAATAATTTAAACTTTTTTCCTCGCGAACATAAAAGTTCCGAGAGAAATGTTATTTATTTAGTAAGCAGAAATGTCGAGCTTAAGGTATCTATTCGCCGGAACCTTAGCAACTCACGATTTTATTAAGTTATAAGATAAACAAAAATAAACCCATCGTGCTGGTACTGTATAAATAAATGAAGAAACGTATTCTTTATGGTAAATAATTGAAATAAAAGAGTTTTTATTATACATTCGTATGTAACGATGTCGAATCAAGGCACCCTTGGAGCTCTTGTTTGTCGTTTTTCCCGAACGTGACCAAGTGTCAGATGTATTATCAGAATTCTGAATCTGCCCAATTACAGGCGTCGTAATCTCTTGTTATTTATAATTCAAGCAAAAGCACCGACTATATTGTTATTGGTCACGTTTCTGTACCCCTAGTTAGAATATGTTTTACACCTTGCGGCTTAGTTCACGGACAAATGCTGAAGTGCTTTTTGGTAGCTTATTTAGCGATGGAACGTGTTTTAATTTCATTCATCAAATTATTAGTCTTACATACACTGTCCTATAGGTAGCGCAGAGCTATATAATACCTATATTTGGCAGATACTAAAACCTTTCGTATAGGAAAGTACTTTATGATGATTACGCACATTATTTAGAAACTCATAACAGAAAATTATTATTAATAACGTCAACTCAGTTGTGTATCGAACTCTCTACGCCATAGTCCGCCGAAAATATAAATATATTTTTATCATATAAACCAATCCACTTCAAAACTACGTAAACTAGATAAAATAAAATACAGTTGTACTTACATAACCTACTTATCGTCACATTCTCCCGCTATGTTAATGCACTAGCGCAGAACTGAGGTTAATCCAGGGAGCCAATATTTAAACTGTACGAGTAACTTGGATCCTTGGAGCCTCGGTGCCAACACCGCATTCACTTCCATTTTACACTTTGTGCGGCCAAGACGTAGCTGAATATCTATATTCTAGATTTAGTTTTAAGTCAACTGGCGGAAATTACTTGCGGTCGATTTGAAGGAATTTTCGACGAATTTCTAGTGACTGTTCAGAGACTTGGTATTATAGTACTATTTTAGAATCGACATGGTGATTTTGCAGTATCGAAAAGTCATGTTTTCATGGAATGTATTCTGATTAACATTTCATTGGTGATGCTTCGTCGGTTAGAGATGATAACTATGAAACGTAGAACCAAAGAGAATGCAAAGAATAAATTTATCACTTTTCAACTGGTTTTTATTTTCGCTTTTATATCTATAAGCAGTCTAACAAATAATAATGAAATACAAACTCAGCATCTTTCTATCTACCGCAGTAATGGCCGACCATACGACCAAGAACACAAAGACCCAATAATCATTAACTATCAAGTGGTTACACAAAGAAAACCGTTTCTCTTACCTCACCTGAAATACGCAACCTTATCTGTATAGTACGTGGCACATATTAATTTGGCCACAATGCCAAAATGTTGGTTAAAGGCACCAAGGTCCCTTACCGGCCGTATCTTGCGTTTATTGCTCGAATTTTCTTTATTACGTAACTTATGAATGATGGCCTACGAACAATCTCCTTCTTGCGATAAAAATTGCTGTAATTAAATCTCCAAGATGATTCCCCGTTGGATTCTTCGATCATTTTGCGGGTAGATGTTTTTGCTGATATTTTTCTTTGGCAATTTTTTGTTATATTATATTGTAAGTAAGTAAGCTTGCTTATGTCCGTGTAATACTTGTCGATAGACGTGACTGATAGACGAAGACTGTAACCTCAAAACACGTGTAAGACAATCATACATAAAAGATATAAATGTAGATATATCGATAAAAAATTAATCTCCCTGTTGCCGATTTTGTTAAACGATCCCTGAACTTCTGCTACCTTCTACTGATTTATTGTCAAACTGTATATTGGTACTACAAAACCTGATAGAAAATTCAGTCTTCCTAATCTCATCATTTTGTCCAACTACGAATCAAAATCGGCCTTTGGCAAATATAGTCAGAATTCATATCTCAAGTAACGAAATTGTCTTACTTTATGATATGAACGAGTTATCATATTCAGCTTCGTAAATACAAAGCTCTCATTAATTATAAACACACACAAATGTTCACGGCAACAAGCCGTAGACATGATGTAATGTCTGCCGTAAGTCTAGACGATCTATTATATCTTCAAGTCAGATACGTATCTCTTTCAATAAATTGACAACACACAACAATGACTCACTCGGTTAATACGGCAGCTCTGCTTGTGTCAACAGATGAAGTCAGGATGTAAAGCCTAGACTATGATTGTAACACATTATGAAGCGGTATTTGCTTTGTACCCTTATTAATTAAGGGCATTTCTCCACAAATCTTTTAAAATATCGTTTTATATTATATCGTACAATTGTTTAATGATACACTTGAGATTTCTTCTTATTTCAGTTCAGTTTGGCAGACGTTTTTAAAAAACCTATTATTATAAGATTCATCATCATCATGACACCCTAGGGACGTGCACTGCTGAACACAGGCCTCCCCCAATGTTCTCCACACAGACCAATATTGAGCCGCATCAAACCGCATATTAAGACTAATCTTCTAAAAAACCATTCTACTATTAAAATCCCTGAAAGCGTAAAAATATACTCATTGCATTTATATTCTCATCCTGCCATTTTCAACGCCAACCTACCCTCAGAACCAATAAAACAAAATGGCGGAATCGATAAACCAATAAACGTCAACGCTTCCATCAGCGATGCATCTGGTGACGTCACACTGTGCAGTTCGGTTCCAACGTCGGATCAAATGCTGCACCAATCAGCGCGCCCCGTTTTGTTGACGTGGTATTACGTCACTCTGCGATATTCGAAATATTCGAATCTATCGTTTGATTGTAGACGTTGACGGTTATTTTGAATAAGTTAGTTTTCATCGATTCCGTGAGATGATGTCGTCTGTATAAGAGTATTTCTCGGATTGTGCAAAGCGCAATTTGTAATTTCGATTAAGTAAAGCTTACATACACCTCTCCTTAGTACTTCGAACTTAATGTTCTTTTAAGCAAAAATTGGTTCGAAATGTTTTTAACATTCCAGATGCCTTTTTAAAATAACCAATTCATAATTGTAAATGTTTAATATACAGAGAAATTTGTTAAGAAGAATAATCTTATTTTAACTACTGCAAGGGGATTATTTCGTCGCAATTTTTTTATGGGAAATTTAATAAACGCAGCGGTATCAATGCGAGGGTCCGTCGTAAGACCCCGGATATTCTTCCCGACGCATTAGTCAAAAACTGTGTCGCCTTGAAAAATGAACGATGATGAAATTAAACTTGGACAAAGGACTCCATATCTTGTTTCTTTTTTATTAAGTACATTTTGAGTTTAAGAGTAAAGCATTTTAAATGTATAGAATAATAAAAATTGTTGAATTTACTTATTCCGTCGAATAAATTGAAAACTATGGTTAATTAACGATCTATGAATTCCAAGGTTTAAGTAAAAGTTTTTTATTGATGTTCTCAATACCAGTCTTTGGTAGCTCAAAATATGCTATTGTAATTGTGCTAATGTATATTGGCATTTAATGAAATTGATCATTTATTGCGTAAACCCTAAAACCTAATTAATAAAAAGTAGCTTTACATCACTGTTTAGATTATTCCTAATATTTTAGTCGATATTCATCTCATTTCCTAACTCGCCATTATAAGAAGCATCAATATTGAAAATGTACATTTATACTCAAATCAATCTCAAGTCTTATAATTGACTTTTCGATTTTACACGTTCCACTTAACTCACAAAGACATTGACATCTTTCCTTTGTTACTGTATCCAAAAATTGTATTATTGGTCGTTAACTAAGTAGTACACAAAAAAGAATCGCGTAACGAAGAACAAAATGTATATAATACGCTTCAATAATCACATATAACGAGTGTTTATTATTTGTTAAGATACCTTCATTTATATATTATGGATGAAAGGTACTTAAACGCTGTGCACAATACGAAATACGAACCTTCTCGGAACGTCCAAATTATATTGTATATTACCAAGGAATATCTTTGTAGGATTGATAAAGCAATCGTGGGCCCTCTGTCGTTTGAGACGAGATTGACTATGCTTATATAATCTTTAATTAATTACTATTATTATTTCATTCGGTATGACATCCAATTTTATTGTTTAATGAATGTTTAGTCCATGTGACATAATTAATTGTTTGTCATTTTATATTTTTTTCATGCCACTATTACTATGGTCAAAATACTTGTATCGTACTTATTACTGTTTGTAACACCACTTATCACAGTATTTTTGCAAATAAATATGATTCTGATTCTGATTCTTAAAACCTATAATGACTCGCTCGTGCCGCGCAGTAGGTAGTATTTATTTAAAAAATTATCTGCTGCCTTGGATAGGAGAAACATAATTGTTTTTGTGTAGGTGTTAATTCATATGAAATTGCTCCATCAACTGTAGATTAATAACGTTAACTTCGGTAAAACAAATAACAATTATATTCTAAGTAACAAACAAAAGCACTTAGCAGCATGAAATGTACATTAATGAAGGTAGAATTCCTTTAATCTAAAAAACATAGCTTGTCTAGAATAGAGGCTCATTAGCGAAGTTAAAGTTAGTATTCATAACGTTAAACAGATTATATCTTCATAAGCAAGTCGGAGAAACCTTCAGTGCTAGAATAATTTTAACTTTTTCCTCGCGAATATAAAAGTTCCGAGAGAAATGTTATTTATTTAGTAAGCAGAAATGTCGAGCTTAAGGTATCTATTTGCCGGAACCTTAGCAACTCACGATTTTATTAAGTTATAAGATAAACAAAAATAAACCCATCGTTCTGGTACTGTATAAATAAATGAAGAAACGTATTCTTTATGGTAAATAATTGAAATAAAAGAGTTTTTATTATACATTCGTATGTAACGATGCCGAATCAAGGCACCCTTGTAGCTCCCGTTTGTCGTTTTTCCCGAACGTGACCAAGTGTCAGATGTATTATCAGAATTCTGAATCTGCCCAATTTCAGGCGTCCTAATCTCTTGTTATTTATAATTCAAGCAAAAGCACCGACTATATTGTTATTGGTCACGTTTCTGTACCCCTAGTTAGAATATGTTTTACACCTTGCGGCTTAGTTCACGGACAAATGCTGAAGTGCTTTTTAGTATTTTATTTAGCGATGGAACGTTTTTTAATTTCATTCATCAAATTATTAGTCTTACCCTCTCCTATAGGGAGCGCAGAGCTATATAATACCTATACTTGGCAGATACTTTTTAAACCGCACCGTGTATAGGAAAGTACTTTATGATAATTACGCACATAATTTGTAAACTTTGTGTAAGTACTGAGCTCATCATCATCAGCCCTTTATACTGTCCCACTGCTGCGCACGGGCCTCTTCTCACTTATGAGAAGGGTAAGGCCGTAGTCCACCACGCTGGCCAAGTGCGGGTTGGCAGACTTAACATGTCTTTCGAGAACATCATGGAGAACCCTCAAACATGCAGGTTTCCTCTTGATGTTTTCCTTCACCGATTAGCAAGCGATAATTAACAATTTAATACGCACTTAACTCCGAAAAGTTATTGTTAGTGCGTGCCGTGGATTCGAACCCGCGACCCTCTGCATAGCAGTCCGTCGGTCTCTCCACTCGGCTATCGCTGCTTATACTGAGCTCATCAACAGTAAATTATAATTAATAACACCATAGTCAATTGTGTATCAAACTCACTACGCTATAATCAGCCAAAAATATAAACTTAAACTGATGGCGTGTGACGAACGAGGCAAGGGTTGAAGTTTCGTTTCAGTTCTCTGGAATTTAAAATAATATACCGTATTTCATAGTTGTCTCTGAAGTCAGTTACGTTAACTGACGTCGCGTGAATAGTTTTTACAACCCATCACCACAAAAGCTATTACTTATGACGCCTTTTTCTTTACTACTTTATTTGAAAATGTGCCATACACACACGTAATATTCTCATAATATGACTTTCTGAAAATATGTCCCTAATTCATACAATAACGCGGCGCTTTAAGTTATAACTGCCTGACATTACACACCTACCTATCGTAATGTTTTGTTATATTATATTGTAAGTAAGTAAGCTTGCTTATGTCCGTGTAATACTTGTCGATAGACGTGACTGATATACGAAAACTGTATCCTCAAAACATGTGTAAGACTAGCGAAGCACCATCTAGTTATCTCTTCAAAAATGAATCACTTGCCGATATTATTAAAAGACCTCGAACTCCTGCTCTCTTTCCCTGGCATATTAATCGCTGCTACAAAATCGAAAAGAAAATTCAATCTCATAATTTAATCCAGCTATGAATCGAATTCGACCTTAGCCTAACATACTCAGAAGTAAAGAAATTGTATTACTTTATGATATGAAAGAGTTATCACATTCAGCTTCGTGAATACAAAGCTCCCATTAATTATAAACACACACAAATATTCACGGCAACAAGCCGTAGACATGATGTAATGTCTGCCGTAAGTCTAGACGATCTATTATATCTCCAAGTCAGATACGTATCTCTTTCAATAAGTTGACAACACACAGCAATCACGCATTCGGTTAATACGGCAGCTTAGCTTGTGTCAACAGATGAAGTCAGGATGTAAAGACTAGACTATGATTGTAACACATTAGGAATTGGTATTTGCTTTGTAACCTTATTAATTAATGGCATTTATCCACAAATCTTTTAGAATATCGTTCTATATTATATCGTACAATTGTTTAATGATACACTTGAGATTTCTTCTTATTTCAGTTCAGTTTTCCAGACTTTTTAAAAATATCTATTATTATACGATTCAACATCACCATGTCACCCTAGGGACGAGCACTGCTGAACACGGGCCTCCCCCAATGTTCTCCACACAGACCGATATTGAGCCGCATCAAACCGCATGTTAAGACTTATCTTCTAAAAACCATTCTACTATTAAAATCCCTGAAAGTGTAAAAATATACTAATTGCATTTATATTCTCATCCTGCCATTTTTAGCGCCAACCTACCCTCAGAACTAATAAAACAAAATGGCGGAATCGATAAACCAATAAACGTCATCGCTTCCATCAGCGACGCATCTGGTGACGTCACACTGTGCAGTTCGGTTCCAACGTCGGATCAAATGCCTGCACCAATCAGCGCGCCCCGTTTTGCTGACGTGGTATTACGTCACTCTGCGATATTCGAAATATTCGAATCTATTGTTTGATTGTAGACGTTGACGGTTATTTTGAATAAGTTAGTTTTCATCGATTCCGTGAGATGATGTCGTCTGTATGAGAGTATTTCTCGGATTGTGCAAAGCGCAATTTGTAATTTCGATTAAGTAAAGCTTACATACACCTCGCCTTAGTACTTCGACCTTACTGTTCTTTTAAGCAAAAATTGGTTGAAAATGTTTTTAACATTCCACATGTCTTTTTAAAATAACCATTTCATAATTGTAAATGTTTAATATGCAGGGAAATTTGTTAAGAAGAATAATCTTATTTTAACTACTGCAAGGGGATTATTTCGTCGCAATTTTTTATAGGAAATTTAATAAACGCAGCGGTATCAATGCGAGGGTCCGTCGTAAGACCCCGGATATTCTTCCCGACGCATTAGTCAAAAACTGTGTCGCCTTGAAAAATTAACGATGATGAAATGAAACTTGGACAAAGGGCTCCATATCTTGTTTCTTTTTTATTATATTTTGAGTTTAAGAGTAAACCATTTTAAATGTACTTATAGAATAATAAAAAATGTTGAATTTACTTACCCCGTCGAATAAAGTGAAAACTATCGCTAAATTAACGATCCATGAATTCCAAGGTTTAAGTAAAGGTTTTTTATTGATGTTCTCAATACCAGTCTTTGGTAGCTCAAAATATACTATTGTAATTGTGCTAATGTATATTGACATTTAATGAAATTGTTCATTTATTGCGTAAACCCTAAAACCTAATTAATGAAATGTAGCTTTACATCACTTTTTAGATTATTCCTAACATTTTAGCCGATATTCATCTCATTTCCAAAATCGCCATTATCAAAAACATTAATATTGAGAATGTACACTTATACTGAAATCAATCTCAAGTCTTATAATTGACTCCTCGATTTTACACGCTCCACTTGACTCACAAAGACATTGACATCTTTCCTTTGTTACTGTATCCAAAAATTGTATTATTGGTCGTTAACTAAGTAGTACACAAAAAAGAATCGCGTAACGAAGAACAAAATGTATATAATACGCTTCAATAATCACATATAACGAGTGTTTATTATTTGTTAAGATACCTTCATTGATATATCATCGATGAAATGTACTTAAACGCTGTGCACAATACGAAATACGAACCTTCTCGGAACGTCCAAATTATATTGTATATTACCAAGGAATATCTTTGTAGGATTGACAAAGCATTCGTGGGCCCTCTGTCGTTTGAGACGAGATTGAGAGAAAATTGCTCTAATGAACACGGATGGCACAATGAAATTACTAGAGTAATGATCACAAAGAAAATTAGTACAATACCTACAAAGGAAACATTTAAATAAATAGAAGTTGAAACCTTAAACGTTTGCAGCGAAATTGTATTTATTGTTACCATAAAGTGTATTGTCATCATTTTCAAATGATCCCGGCGATACTATTTTCCTTGAAGGCTGCAGGTTTCTTCGTATTTCTATAACATATACAGTGTGCCACACGTGTCGGCTCGTACTACATTTACGTTACATTTTCCGGCTTCCCCTGCGATCATTCCCTCCGCGATATCGATGTCGTGATTTATTTTTGTTTTCACGTAGTTGAATAAGTCGGAATTATAAGGTTGGGACCGCGTTATGGCCCATAAAACCTATAATGACTCGCTCGTGCCGCGCAGTAGGTAGTATTTATTTAAAATACTACCTACTAACTACTACTACTAACATTTTGCATGCCTACCTGGCTGAAATATGGTGATACCTTACTACCCCAATTGTAACAACTGATAATATTTGTAACACCCATATATCGCAAATAAACAATTTGAATTTGAATTTGAATTTGAAAAAAATTACCTGCTGCCTTGGATAGGAGAAACATAATTGTTTTTGTGTAGGTGTTAATTCATATGAAATTGCTCCATCAACTGTAGATTAATAACGTTAACTTCGGTAAAACAAATAACAATTATATTCTAAGTAACAAACAAAAGCACTTAGCAGCATGAAATGAACATTAATGAAGGTAGAATTCCTTTAATCTAAAAAACATAGCTTGTCTAGAATAAAGGCTCATTAGCCAAGTTAAAGTTAGTATTCATAACGTTAAACAGATTATATCTTCATAAGCAAGTCGGAGAAACCTTCAGTGCTAGAATAATTTAAACTTTTTTCCTCGCGAACATAAAAGTTTCGAGAAAAATGTTATTTATTTAGTAAGCAGAAATGTCGGGCTTAAGGTATCTATTCGCCGGAACCTTAGCAACTCGCGATTTTATTAAGTTATAAGATAAACAAAAATAAAACCATCGTACTGTATAAATAAATGAAGAAACGTATTCTTTATGGTAAATAATTGAAATGAAAGAGTTTTTATTATACATTCGTATGTAACGATGTCGAATCAAGGCACCCTTGGAGCTCTCGTTTGTAGTTTTTCCCGAACGTGACCAAGTGTCAGATTTATTATCAGAATTTTGATTCTGCCCAATTACAGGCGTCCTAATCTCTTGTTATTTATAATTCAAGCAAAAGCACCGACTATATTGTTATTGGTCCCGTTTCTGTGCCCCTAGTTAGAATATGTTTTATACCTTGCGGCTTAGTTCACGGACAAATGCTGAAGTGCTTTTGGTAGCTTATTAAGCGATGTAACGTGTTTTAATTTCATTCATCAAATTATTAGTCTTACATATACTCTCCTATAGGGAGCGCAGAGCTATATAATACCTATATTTGGCAGATACTTTTTAAACCGCACGTATAGTACTTTATGATAATTACGCACATAATTTATAAACTCATAACAGAAAATTATTATTAATTACGCCTTACTCAGTTGTGTATCGAACTCTCTACGCCATAGTCCGCCGAAAATATAAATATCTTTATTATCATATAACCCAATCCACTTCAAAACCACGTAAACACAACCAACTTATCGTCACATTCTCCCGCTATGTAAATGCACTAGCGCAGAGCTAAGGTTAAGCCAGGGAGCCAATATTTAAACTGTACGAGTAACTTGGATCCTTGGAGCCTCGGTGCCAACACCGCATTCAATTCCATTTTACACTTTGTGCGGCCAAGACGTAGCTGAATATCTATATTCTAGATTTAGTTTTAAGTCAACTCGAGGAAATAACTTGCGGTCAATTTGAAGAAATTTCCGACGAATTTCTAGTGAACGTTCAGAGACTTGGTATTATAGTACTATTTTAGAATCGACATGGTGATTTTGCAGCATCGAAAAGTCATGTTTTCATGGAATGTATTGTGAGTAACATTTCATTGGTGATGCTTCATCGGTTAGTGATGATAACTATAAAACGTAGAACCAAAGAGAACGCAAAGAATAAAGTTATCACTTCGCCACGTTTCAACTGGTTTTATCTTCGCGTTTATATCTACCTATATAAGCAGTTTAACAAATAATAATGAAATACGTACTCGGCATCTTTCTGTCTGCCGCAGTAATAGCAGGCCATACGACCAAGAACACAAAGGCCCAATAATCATTAACTATCAAGTGGTTACACAAAGAAAACCGTTTCTCTTACCTCACCTGAAATACGCAGCCTTATCTCTATAGTACGTGGCACATATTAATTTGGCCACAATGCCAAAATGTTGGTTAAAGGCACCAAGGTCCCTTACCGGCCGTATCTTGCGTTTATTGCTCGAATTTTCTTTATTACGTAACTTATGAATGATGGCCTACGAACAATCTCCTTCTTGCGATAAAAATTGCTGTAATTAAATCTCCAAGATGATTCCCCGTTGGATTCTTCGATCATTTTGCGGGTAGATGTTTTTGCTGATATTTTTCTTTGGTAATGTTTTTGCTATATTTTGTACGTAAGTAAGCTTGCTTATATCTGTGTTATACTTGTCGATAGACGTGACTGATATACTTACTTACTTACTTACTTATCGTGTCGATGGTAACACATTAAATAGATTTGGCCCAAAACTCGGCCACTCGAATTGCATTTCCTCTGTCGTTTGAGACGAGATTGAGAGAAAATTGCTCTAATTAACACCGATGGCACAATGAAATTACTAGAGTAATGATCACAAAGAAAATTAGTACAATACCTACAAAGGAAACATTTAAATAAATAGAAGTTGAAACCTTACAACGTTTACAGCGAAATTGTATTTATTGTTACCATAAAGTGTATTATCATCATTTTCAAATGCTCCTCCGGCGATACTATTTTCCTTGAAGGCTGCAGGTTTCTTCGTATTTCTATAACATATACAGTGTGCCACACGTGTCGGCTCGTACTACATTTACGTTATATTTTCCGGCTTCCCCTGCGATCATTCCCTTCGCGATATCGATGTCGTGATTTATTTTTGTTTTCACGTAGTTGAATAAGTCGGAATTATAAGGTTGGGACCGCGTTATGGCCCATAAAACCTATAATGACTCGCTCGTGCCGCGCAGTAGGTAGTATTTATTTAAAAAAATACCTGCTGCCTTGGATAGGAGAAACATAATTGTTTTTGTGTAGGTGTTAATTCATATGAAATTGCTCCATCAACTGTAGATTAATAACGTTAACTTCGGTAAAACAAATAACAATTATATTCTAAGTAACAAACAAAAGCACTTAGCAGCATGAAATGTACATTAATGAAGGTAGAATTCCTTTAATCTAAAAAACATAGCTTGTCTAGAATAGAGGCTCATTAGCGAAGTTAAAGTTAGTATTCATAACGTTAAACAGATTATATCTTCATAAGCAAGTCGGAGAAACCTTCAGTGCTAGAATAATTTAAACTTTTTTCCTCGCGAACATAAAAGTTCCGAGAGAAATGTTATTTATTTAGTAAGCAGAAATGTCGGGCTTAAGGTATCTATTCGCCGGAACCTTAGCAACTCACGATTTTATTAAGTTATAAGATAAACAAAAATAAACCCATCGTGCTGGTACTGTATAAATAAATGAAGAAACGTATTCTTTATGGTAAATAATTGAAATAAAAGAGTTTTTATTATACAGTCGTATGTAACGATGTCGAATCAAGGCACCCTTGGAGCTCTCGTTTGTCGTTTTTCCCGAACGTGACCAAGTGTCAGATGTATTATCAGAATTCTGAATTTGCCCAATTACAGGCGTCCTAATCTCTTGTTATTTATAATTCAAGCAAAAGCACCGACTATATTGTTATTGGTCACGTTTCTGTACCCCTAGTTAGAATATGTTTTACACCTTGCGGCTTAGTTCACGGACAAATGCTGAAGTGCTTTTTGGTAGCTTATTTAGCGATGGAATGTGTTTTAATTACATTCATCAAATTATTAGTCTTACACTCTCCTATAGGGAGTGCAGAGCTATATATTACCTATATTTGGCACATACTTTTTAAACCGCACATATCGGAAAGTACTTTATGATACTTACGCATATAATTTGTAAACTTTGTGTAAGTACTGAGCTCATCAACAGTTAATTAAAATTAATAACACCATAGTCAATTGTGTATCAAACTCACTACGCTATAATCAGCCAAAAATATAAACTTAAACCGATGGCGTGTGACGAACGAGGCAAGGATTGAAGTTTCGTTTCAGTTCTCTGGAATTTAAAATAATATACCGTATTTCATAGTTGCTTCTGAAGTCAGTTACGTTAACTAACGTCGCGTGAATAGTTTTTACAACACATCACCACAAAAGCTATTACTTATGACGCCTTTTTCTTTACTACTTTATTTGAAAATGTGCCATACACACACGTAATATAATATGACTTTCTGAAAATATATCCCTAATTCATACGATAACGCGGCGCTTTAAGTTATAACTTCCTGACATTACACACCTACCTATCGTTAAATTGAGATAACTGGGGAACATTGGTGAAAAGGACCGGCAGGTGGCATTCGACAATATCGCTCGGGTGAAACAATGCGAGATCGGGCGCCCAGAGGTGCGGGAGGCTGGCAAAATGGTTTATCAAGGTGTTTGGACCGTTGTCTCAGTTGTAACTTCGCTTTATTGCCTTATCAGACAATGTTAGTACCGCTCAATGTGGGCGTGCCACAAGGTGTGAATCTTGGACCGTAGATTTCTACGCCATTGTTTATATGCCTATGGGATATGTTTTCTGATTAAAGTAAATTTACTTGCTACACAACCGTCACTACTGCTCGTATAAATCAACATAAAACAGCAACTACGATTCAAGAACTAGTACAATTTCGTACTCAAATACTTTATCGTCGGGGGATCTTATTTCTGGTATAGTTTAAGCGCGCAAATCTCCTGTGGGGCAGACAATAAACTAAACGTCAACTGCGATCCCTTACTTCCTCCGCATTCATAGCTCATTCGCCTGTTTTGCATATTACAGAGGTGTGTATAAAACAATGGTACAAAATTTCCCTGCGCCTGGAGTGGGATCCGACACATAAGTGTGGAGGGGGGAGGGGGGAGTACTCGTCGAGGAGCGTCACGTGTGTCGTTCCACTAATTGAGCGTAAAGTAAACCGCTGTCAATGAAGCAATGCGTTATTATTCCAAACTCGCTTCACCAAATATTATTTGGGAAATCTGTTGGAGAAATTCAGCTTTATGCCAACGTACTACGGTTGAGTTTTAATTAAGTTTGAAGGGGATTATCGGAAACGTTTTATTATTATATACGAAATTTCGAGAGTGTATGAACCCTACTTTGACAGATATACGTTTCAGAGACTTACGTAATATTAACTAACCGACAATGTCACGAAATTATAATTTAGATGTCATTAATTAATTACATTGCCGAATTCTGTTGGCATTTTCACAGCGCATAAGTAATGAAAACGGCCACTATAAATAGCGTTCGAGTGAACGAACCTAATATGTTAATGGTGGTTCACTTTATTTAGTTCAGACAATTTATTGTTTCGGAGAAAACATACGGCTAGTGAGAAAGGTTGAATAGGCTCATTATCAGATTTACACGACTTTATTTTGATTTGATGATTTGTTTATTAGTAGGTAAGTATAATTTTTGGCCCACGGTCTAAAAGTTATACTCAACTCAATATGGAGGGATCTTGTCGGCTTTATGGAAGTTTAGTAGTTGCCTCCATTATATACTCTTAGAAGTTACCTAGCCAAATGTGAGTGTACTTAGTTTACTTCTATGTACCCTGTCCTCTAGTAATGTTTTTGGCACTGATGTTTATGAAGTACGTTTTTTGTATAAATCGTTATCACAAATAAAACATTACAAACATTTAACACAGCCAATTTTTGGCCAATTAGACTCTTATTTAGTTCCATAATTTAAAAAGGCGTCCGCTCCAACCGCTTTTCAGTACGTTTTCAAACTTAGACCGTTAGTCTGATTAATATGCAGGACTAATTAAAAGGCATCGTCGTTAACGCAGGCACATCGCAACTCGTGGGAAATGGTACTTTTCATTTGCGTACCGTCGAAAACATTCAAGGTTTAGGCAAATTGTTGATGGCGCAGAATTTCGAATGTCGTTACAATGAAGTTCGCCCTCATTTTAATTTGAGGGAAGTAAGGTGCTTAATAGCCGGCCTTGTAATTTATTGAGGTGCATACCCAAATGGAAGATTTGGGACTACCTCCACTTTCAACTATCAAAAGGTATTTGGTATGCATTACGGTACTGCGTAATGCCGCAAGGCGTAAATCTTGTAATGAAATGCTTTATGTTCTCTTTGCAAATGTTTAAATGTATCGTTTTATTAAATAAAACTGGAAAAAGAACATCTTATCATATTTTATACAAATGGCATCTAAGTAAGTTCTCAACAGCCGAGGTAATTAGAATGTATATTCACATAACGCAAGTGGCAAAGGAATGGCAACAAAATAACTCAGGGATACCTCTGAAATCAAGCTCAACACCTAATGATCACGTTCTATTATAAGTTCAAACGAAACAGCATTCAAATAATAATTGTCCTTAAAATCAAATTACGATCAAATAATAGCAATATATTTAAGAGAGTGTATATACGTGGTCCCGTATCGTAACTCGTAAATACTGTACGTGCTCTCACCGAAACGTTTAATGAACCGCATCACATAGATTCTGATTTTGAGAGAAAAGTAGTCACCTTTAAATTAGAACAAAATGGTAGCGAAAATAAAACAGAAGTAAGTGAGGCACTGTTTTTAATTAAGCTTTTGACCAAATGGATATTATGGGTAGAAGCGATATAATCAAATTACTTAGTATTACTTAGTACTCAATTCAGACCTAATTTTCAATTACATGGCAATATCAATGTAGCAACCGAATACTTTGAAGCTTTTGTTTCTATCAAATACCGACTACCAATAGTTTATTTCAAATTACAAATTGTTGCTGCTCTGAATCGTAGCGCGATTTTATATTTTCACCTTCTAAATAACCAGGTTATAGAAATAATAATATTATTTCAAATAGCCTTTTAGATAGCAATTTTCACGCAAAATACACAACGTTACAATTTTATAAGGTATTTGCTCAAGAATATGTATTTTTAGGAGCACCTAAACAGCTTTTGATTATAGGAGAGATATTATCAAGGAAAATATATTGTGCTTTAGGCAATCTTGATTAGATTCCGTTGATGGACATATCAATATGCGCAAGCTCTCCTAAGCGGCCAATCAATTGTTGATACATGTTACATAATATATATTGACACGGTACTTGATAAGCAGTGTATGGGTTAGGCCTTAGGCGTTGAAGAGCTCATAATCGTCGATTACAACTTCTGATGAACCGATCTGTGAAGATAGAAAGAAACTCACACTGCTATTGATACAATTATAATTACGCTCTCGGAATATAAAGACGTAATTCAAAGTATGTTAAAAAAAACACAGTGTAATTTTTTCCGCAAATCAAGTCGAAGGTTTTACATGTCAAGTAGAAAACCGTCAAATATTAAAAACATAAATGTCAGTTACAAAAATATTGTTTAAGGAGTATAACTTTCCAGATATGAATCAAGCTATTGACTACTCCTTTTCATCATCAAAGTTTTTTGTTAATATTTTTGAATACAACGTTCACTATTATGCGCTCATGTGTTATTATTATTCGTTATTACAAAAGAAGAAGTGAATCAGAATTCATCGATCATGCATTCTAGCTATATCAATTACTTACTCTTTGAAACTCAATCGCCAAAATTATATTTGGACTTTAAAACAGTTTCTTTAAACTCTGAATTTATTCGCCAACAAAAAACCTCCGAGATAGATAATATCAAATAAGTTTCTCGTCCAATTCTAAGAAGATCAATCGCCAACGAAATTACGGAACGAACTCCGCGGGCGCTTTCTATCAAGTCTACCTAAATAAACAATGTACCGAATATATTTTATAGCCGCGAAAAATTGCCGCCAGCGGGCCATTCCTCATGCAGATTGGAAAACTTTTCTAATAACCAATTAACTTATATCTGATATTCCAAAGTATTGTGTTTAAAATTCATCGGCCGCAAAATTCATCATCATTCATAGACTCACAACTGTAATTTAATATAGGGCAGGCAAGTTGTATTTAATACATATTTTTTTTGTTAGTTTGTATGTAGGTCTCACGTAATAGTGGCATGTAAGCTTATTGTACCGCAAGGTACATTTGTGTGCTAGTCTTTGTAATTATTTCACGAATATCCTAGTAACTTTATCTTACTCATAATTATATACATGACCATGACATTAGATAGTTCTAAATTTAAGTCACCAAGTGAATTTTTTGTGTTCCAGTCACTAGCGCTTTTTTCACTAATGACTTTTACTTTTTTTGACGAACTTCGTTTCGGTCTATTTAAAGTGTTTCATGATTTTTTTACTGCACGGTTGACGTAGTGGCTTAAGCGTCCACCTCGTCGCTCGACACTGCGCCGAGTGTTGTGAGTTCGATTCCCACACGTGACAACACTTTGAGTGATCCATAAATTGTCATTTCGAGTCTAGGTGTTAATTGTCCTCGTTAGATATATGTTTGTAAAGTCCCCCGCGACACAGGATTTAGTCCTAAAGCGGAAGTTGTCTCTTAAAAAAAAAAGATATATTTTCATGATGTACAAAATTTTAAGGTATTATTCTTCGGAAAACATATTCGACAAATGTATGACCTATTTTGTCATGAGGCAAGGTTTACCTTACAATGTTCAACTTAACATCACAAGTATCTTGTTTTGTCGAAATGGAAATATAAACTCCTTTCGAAAATATAACCTCATTAAATTCCATTTTTCTTTTACTCTTGCGGTTCAAAACTCCTATTTGAATATCTAAGACTCCCAAAATTTGCTAGCTCCTACGTTAAGATGATAAGATTCCTTCTCAAATGATTTCCTAATATAAAATCGTTGTTTAGGCTATTCGTACTATCTGTCCAAATCTAGAAATATGCTTGGTTGTGTGTAGTTGGCAAAAGACACTATCTCTGTATCTATTTTATTATCTTCTTTCCAAGGATAACAAACTTTCTGTAAACACAAGTAGATTTAAAAATGTAAAATAGCAGGGATTGTTCGAATTTATTGGCCGCTCAATACGAGTGGATTATTTGGAGAAGCCAAATATACTAATATTAAACGTAGCGGCGGTCGTAAAAAGTAAATAGCTAGCAATAACACGGGGATAGGATAGCATCAGTAATCCGTAATATATAGCTATATGACATAATTCGGAATCGCTCGACGCTCAAATGCTCTGACATAAAATCGATAAAGCAAAGGTTGGCCGACCGGACGTGTGCTTCGAGACCGGTCGCACATATATCTATATCGTCTATGTAGACATATATTATGTTTGTGTAATAGAGTAATATCAGACTAGTGATTACTATTGGATTGCTTAACGCACGTTACCTAATTACTAATCGATGTGTAAGATATGGTTCAAAAGCCAAAATTATTAGTTTAAGCTACATAGTTGGCATTGTCTTCACTACAGTGTATATTAAAAAAAAAAACTATTTGAAGGTTTTCTTTTTCTTAATCCTAAAGATTATTTTCTTTTCTTCGAGTGTGATAAACTTAATCCCACTAATATTATAAAATGATGTGAAAGTTTGTGAATATGTATATACTCTTTCACGCAAAAACTACTGAACCGATTTGGATGAAAATTTATAGAAATATAGCTTATACATCAGAATTACACATAGACACAATTTATAAAGATTTAGTGTAATTTGGCCACAATATAAAGTAAAGTATGAACTAAATCGGCAAAAAATCTGAGTTCTGTGAGCTATCTTCGCGTGCGCTGCCTAAACCGTTAAAGTTACATGAAGATAATGTATGGCGATATAGTTTATCTAAACAAGTCCTAAATAAAGATTGGCGACAGCTTTATGTACCTTTTATGTGGAAGCCATTATATACTAAATAGAGATCTGTAAATATAATTAAATTTGATACTTTTTTAGAATGCTCATTTTAGAGTACTTATCATTTTTTTATAAAATACAGGGTGTCACAAGACCCATCACCAAGTCGAAGTCTACTCGTTGTGGACATCATGCCAAGTCATACTTACCAAAAATAATACATGGGAAAACTAATTTATTTTTAAGTTTTCACATTTTTTAAACCGCAATTAAAAGCGCGCGCGTGCAATGTTTGAAATACCTACTTATCCATGGGGTCTTAGGGCATCTAATTGGCGGGGTAAATGCATCGATTTTGTACCTAATTAGAAAAATGCCATACTAACTTTGAGCCTCAATATCTCCTAAACCAGTAATTTCCCAGGTATGGTGCCGAAGTAAAAATGTTCGTAGTGATTGGTACAACATGAGATTTCAGTTTTCGCTAAGGGTCTTTTTACACCTTGTATTTTGACTTCAGTATTGAATGTAGATGAATTTTGTCTTTTACAGTAAGCAGTTTGGAGGAATAGTTTAAAAGTTATTACGATATAATTGACCTAAATGGTCATTAAAAGCGCTTACTGGCTTTGAGTTGGCGCGTTTGAGCGCAGCGGGGCGGAGGAGAGGTCTACCTTATAGTATTTCTTTTAGTTTTTATTATTGTTGCTGGTGTTTTTTTAGTATGCAATCCTCATCAATAAATGAAATAATATACTTACTATTCGCATACATAGGTCATCTTTGCCAAAAGTTTGACCATTATGAAAACAAATTTCTAAGTAGGTATTTTATTTGTATAAAGGTATGTTTTGCGATGAAATTTGCTGACCCGTCTGCGATGAAATTTGATATGCATAAACCGAAACCTGTGGAAGGACATACCTAGCCTAGGTATGTCCTTTACTCTTTGGTAAAATATCATGCGAGCGAAGCCGCGGGCGAAAGCTAGTCTATAATAAGGTTACGAGTCCAAAATGTTTGTATAGGTATGACTTTTGAATGTGGTTAGTTTTTAACCAATTCATATTTAAAAAGTCAGTTAAATTGTACCTATAAATGGCAGTACCGTTTTAAATTTAAACTAACGACCCATAAATTGTGTTGATGGATTTTAATTGTTCTTACACAATCGCTTTGCACGTGACTGTCATCTATTAATGCGACGAACATTTTAAATGTATCGTTCATTTCATTTTCATGTTATTGTCACACACTGCACAACAATATTTTACGGTTATTCTGCAAAATTTAATTTTAATTAACTGGAAGTGTGTCAGAGTAGATACGCTAAATTGCATAATTGCAACACTGCTCCAAATTTAAAATCAGATTTGGAACAGCTAATGATCGGTACGTGAGTAATTTGACTATCATATATTTTAAATATCGAATGCTCAAACAATATTATGTAAATAGCCAATCGTTAACGTAATATTATACGATATTAAATTATTAACGCTGTAATACGATATTTGAATATCGAATCGCCATTGTGATACGACTTCCAATAATTTTAAATATCGTAAGCTGAAGCCGTTAATTTTAAAATGGAATTTTTCATCTGCCCGCATTTTACAAAAAGAGACCGCCAAAAGCATTTAACATTGGAGTGCAAAATAAGGGTGCCTGTGGACGTCCCATGCGTCGGCTGAGTTGTGGCAGATTTATTACCAGATATATCATCTAAGGCCGCCTGCAGCCTCCCACTGCTGATCTCGGCCGAAATTAAACGCAAAATATGAGATTTTTATAGTATCCTGTTTTATATTCGGTTGGAAAGTAATTCTCTTTGATAGCACGATAGAAAATAATAGCTTTGCTGAAAAAAGTTTACGTTTTATATCGTTTTGGGACAGATTTTGATTGATTAATGTGCGATTCTGAATTCGATTCCATGTTATTGGTTTTTACTAGACGAATAAAAGGTAATATGCCTACCAAGGCTTCTAAAATGTATCTTGTATTTCTGTTGGCAAATATTAATTAGGTAAATAACTAAGTAAAGATAAATCATCGTCTGTCTGCTGCGTCATGTCGGTCAGTTTCGTGTCTAAGAGACATAATTAACAATGAAATCGCAGTGAAATTGGTTAATAGTTGTTAACGGAATGTTAATCTGTCAACGAGTATAATTAATTATTCGTTTGATAATAAATTATGGCTTTAGTTACGTATACTGTGCACTTGCTGCTTCAGTTGGACAAAGGGAAAGATGATATAATCTGTGGTTCGAATTCACGTTTTGGGCAAACTTTTCTGTGTTTTGGTTCTCTTGGATTTTCATGAACTTTTTGCTCACTTGGTCCGTTCGTTACATATTATAATACTCTATCAGTACAATTTCGGTAACCAAACTATTATCTACGAATCCAAATACTTCGAACATAGCTTTTAGTAACAGAATAAGCGTATTAACATTTGGCTGACTAAACTCAAATTTTGTTACAGATTTAAGATCATATGCTACACGATATTCCATGTTTAATTTAAAAGAGATGTTACAAACTTCGAGGTTCAGAAGCTAACAAGAAATTTAACCTGACATTAAAAACTAATAATAAATATCTGATGGTAGTGCAAAAAAAACTATAATTTTCTATAAAATTTATTTGAAAGCCCAACACTGATAGAGTGTGAGAATGATAATATTATATTACCCACTAATCTAACCATACATTAACGAAATTCGTATTAATCCCAATTACGTATTTATTCATCCAGTTGCGATTTATATAAGTTAAATGTCGAGGCATCGTTTTATCCGCCCCTACATATCGAAGCCAGCCGTCACTCAGACACACAGGCGTTTTTGTGAGGCTCTTAGGAAAATGGCTTTTTCTAGAGCTTGATACACTGGGGACCGACCCGTGGAGAAAAAAATGTGCGATGATGTAACTTCCGCGAAGAACACAAGTTCTCGAGGAATCCGCTCTCCTTTTTTTTATCCTCTGGTATTGTGTTGCCAGTTTTAGTATGTAGCTATGCTGCTGGTAAAGTGTGTTGTCTGACACTGCACGGTATTTCGGTGCCGCGTTTCCTTTAAACAAATGTGTGTAAAATACTTTTAAACTTTGCGACTTGCATGTGCAGAGGAGAATGGGCGTTTTTGTATAAGCTACGTCCCAACCTCTGTTACAAGTTGCGGCCAGTTTAAATGTGTTGATTTAGCCTGTTTTATGAATAATTATGCAGGATTTAAAGAAACCATTCAGGTCAACAATTATTGATCTTTAAAAGAAAAAATGCAATTGCACCAAATTATGTTTTACAATTTGCGCTACATGTACACAAGTATTTCCTTCATAATAGTTATACAGTAATCATGGCCAATAAAAGTTACTTTGAGACCCTTATTTTAACACGTAGTTGAGAATTTACAAATAATCTTTCATGTGTAATTCCTAAATGCAAGATCATGCCTAAAAGCAATGCTTAATTTCAATGGTTTTTAATGGTTTATTTGTCTTATTAGGCGTAGAAATAAAATACTGCCTAAGAAAACAGTTTCTTATAGGTACGGCCTTTTATTTCTACAGTTTAATTGGATACCAGTAACTTCAATTGAATAAGTATTCTTACAATACTTAAGAGGTAGGTATTCTACGTATACTACAAAATACCTGATTTAAATACATTACAGTAACCTGAAAGTACTTGAAATGGGAGTTTGAGTTTCTTCAGTTTAGAATTAATAGCTTCAACGTTGAATTATTCAGACGCTATTTTCAGTTTCAGCTTAGTATAATGCTGGGGAAGGTTAGGACCCTAGGTTATCATTGTTCACCTTGCCTCTATTGTTTAGTTTTGTAGAAGGTCAAATGTGACTTATGGGCACAATGGGATAGTGCCAGATGTGGACAGAGGAAATTTAATTAAAAAAGAAACCTTTCGCGACCACTTAATTTATATTATGCCAATATTTTTTTCAAATTAAATATTTTAACTATCCTAACTTCGTATAATGATTATGACTTAGGCACTAAGAAAAACAGTATACTTACCTACTTGATTATTATTTATCTCTGGGCACCACACTAGGATTCCCTACCTCGTGGGGTTCCTTCCGTAAATTTAATGCAAAGCATTTATTGTAACGTTATATGATTAACTCTATGTTGAGGTTATAAACGTTATTTATCGTTCATTCTGGGGATTGGACGAAATATGGTGGTCGAGCTTAAGTTTTTTTCATCACAGTTTAAATCATGACAAACAAAGCACACTTTAAGGGCGTGTTGCCCACCCCTGTCTGATAAGATGTTGTTAAATTATTTTCGCAGGTAACTAATGCAAATTTTGTTCCAATTTTGAATTTATCTGGGAGTTGAGGCCTGTCCAGAAGTGGTGAAACTGGACCTAAATCTGTCATTATCTATGTTCCAGAGATTGGAAAAACTGTCGCAATCAAATCAGAGTAGAGTCACATATTTACTAAACCTTATGCTGTTACAGAGCTTGGAAGAGCGAGAGAAAAGGCACGTCGGTCACAAAGAGCAGCTGGCGCGGGAGCAGCGCTACTTACGACGGCGGCTGACGCAGCTGTGTGCGGCGCCCCGAGATGTCACAAGGACTCTGTCTGAGAGTTCAATGACCCACGCGCACACGACAAGAGCGGACTCCCTGTCCTCCTTAGAGTCCTCATCGGGAGTCTCCACCGCGGAGCGGTCGCCCTCCTCAGTGTCGGAAAGTGGTGAGTCTTGTTCTAAGTCATGTCTTTCTGTCTATTTCTTGACATCACTCTCTTTTTTGTCATGTAGCACTTCAAGAGTGCTACACGACAAAATTAACTGGGATACGCAGATTTTATATCAGCTTTAAATTTAGGACTTTTGTAGCGCTACTTGGAAGAATCAATTAACACAGATCTGTATGGTGGTTTGTGCAGCGCCTCATTGTTGTGTACGAAAGTAATAGACATAGGAATCGGTTGTCTATTTCTGCCTCCAGAAATGCGAACATAACATGCCAGTAAACACAAGGCAATATAAGCTAATTTTCACTAATATCACCAGCAGAAGCGTCTTCCATTTTATTTTTACTCAACGATTAAGCAATCTCGATTCCCAATTATATTTAATTTTGGACAATGGTTATATTTCAAAACTGGACTTCAAATCCAATTCGTCAATAATATTTAAAATTATGACACGTCATTCGGTAGTGTCAAAGTTAAAAAACGAGCAAAACGTCGTAAACACACAACAAGCAAAAACCCTACTCAGTAAACCTAAGACACTATCTGACTGTCAGGAACAAAATCTCAAAATGATTAAGTTCGCGATGGTCCAAAAGTGAGCACAATATAAATAAATTTATTAAAAATAAACAACTAATTATTCCCAACACTAATCCCCACTAATAAACGAATGACAACAACGGACACTTCCCAGGCGTAATTATTTTCAGTACAAAGAGGGATTTTTGGAAAATTAAAAACAACCGTGGAACAAAGAAGATTAAACCGTAGAGCTTCTAATGAAAAAACAAGTAAGCTGTCGACGTCTACTGCTAACTAACGTGACAGCCGCCGAATTCGGCGAAAGCCGGTGAATTCGGCGGAAGCCGCTGAATTCGGCGCTGTAAGCCGCTGTGTATCAGCTGAAGGGAGCGGCCCATTGTAAGAGGCTTAGAAGCAGTGCGGCCACGAAAAATGCGTTCGCTTGTTGATTGTTTTGCGATAAGGTTATGTTCAGTAATTCAATATTGAATTTAATCAAGTTATATAACTTATTTGCTTTCCTTTCATTAATAAACGCGTTGCTAATTTACTCTAAAACTAATTCATTACGCGTACCATTAAACACATCCCATTGCATGTTGTGAGCACGGCAAATTGCCTTACGAGAGCTCTACCAGTCCCACTATAAGATTTTTTCATAAGCGCAAAAATTTATTGATCACGTCTATTTCTTTTATTAAGGTTGCATCACTTACTTCCCCTAAGCGGTTATCATAGCACAAAGTTCATTCCAATACGACAATCTAGCAAGCATCCAATGCTAGCAAGGAACGAAGGGAAAGGATCTGACTCCACCACCAGGAACACCATTCAAGGTATAGATTAAATTTTCTCCTCGGGTGCTTTGGTCGCCCAAAATCCAAAGAATGTTAAATTAAAAAAAAAAAAAAAAAAAAATTTTGTAAATTTTTTGAAATAGGGTAGTATTATTTTTCCTTGTATCTTAACCTATCGGCGGACCTTACTTAAGTTGTGATAGTTTTCCTCTCAAGGAAAGTCATGTTCTAATACGAGTCGAATAAGTATAATAAAAAATCGCTTGGTGAAGAAAAAAATCGTAAGGAAACCTACATGTCTGAGAGTTGTTCAGAAGCCTGCCAACCGGCACTTGGCCAGATTATGAACCTGTGCCTAAAGGTCTTCATAGTGAGAAGACAGGCCTATCCCCAGCAGTGGGCCAGTTTCTAAAAAGAGCAGATGTAATTAAAATACGCTGTTTTTGTGGCCTTCATCTAAAGCGCGTTGCCCGGCCTATATAGTTACCTTTTATTTATGCATTAACTTTGGCAATTTATCCGTTACCACCGCACGCATTCTTAGCAATCCTGCCCCTCTTTTCTGCCCCTATTCCTTGTTTATTGTAGAATATCACAAAAACAGCTATCCCAAGTTTTATTCGATTTTTATTCGGATCGAATAGATATTGTAAAAAAAGGAAAATTATGTGTCGTATTAATGATGTGGGCGTTCATTTACGAACTATTTATTGGTATTTCTAAATCATTTAGGCGGTTGCAAAAACTTATTAATGTTGAAAGTTACGTCTATTTTATTATCAGTTTCCGGTAACTTTCAAAATAAATCCAAGAGATATTTATCCTGTATCATCAGATATTTCGGGATTAGGACCGTTTTAATTTGTTCTAGATTTCAGTTCCTCGTTCATGCGTTTTAAATACATATATATTCTATATAGGTTTCACCGCTGTTTTTTTGTCTGATAAGCTAGTGCTAAAAAAGCAAAATGCCTATACAGGCTTATGTGTACAGGCATCATTATGAACAACTTTTGTTCTAACACTTTACCGAAATCGCGTAAAAAAAAATTCTGCTGTTTCATACAAATTTGAACATTCATACAAAATTGTTGCATTAGAATTATCACGATGTCCTTAATTGCTAAGAAGTTCTACTAGCTCCTATTAAGACTTCAAATATACTGCCTCCCATCGTAAGGCGCCTTAAGTCTTGACCAACCCCCATCCCACACAACATCAGTCACCACATTCGGTGTATAATACCCAATAAGACTATATTTATGGTGATCTCAAGACTTTTCTATCTCACTCACTCTCGAAGCAAAAGTACACATTTGTATGTTGATGTGGCACTAAAAATAAATTGTTGCATCTCCATTGAATGTTTAGGGTAAACAACGCGTTTTGAGTAAAGCATTTGTATAAACATATGTCTTATTCTGTTGCGAGGCGCTTTGTTAAAGAAGGAATCTTGATTTTCAGTCAAATGTCTGTAAATAATAAAATCTCGATAACCGTTGGAGTAGTCGTGTTCTAGAGTGGAGACCGCACCTTGGCAAACGTAGTGTAGAACGCCCTCAGGCTAGGTGGAGTGACGATATACGCAAAGTGGATGGCAGCGGCTGGAAACTAAAAGCCGAAAATCGGGCTCAGTTGCGAGCCATTGGAGAGGCCTTTGTCCAGCAGTGGACTCTTGCAGACTGATGATGATGATGAATAAAATCTCAATAAAAGCACCCATGTGGTGACTGATGAAGAATACAAAATTTCCTCTCGTGGGTAAGAGACGACCATAGAAAATACACGAAACAAATAGTATTTGCAAAGAGATGGAATTCTCGAAACCACCCAGTCTGGCCAGCATGATACTATAGGCCCATATACCCCTATTAACTCATAGTGCAACTGTGCAGCAAATTAGAATGGGCTTAAGACCAAAATTGGGTTGTGAAAGGCTGTAAAGTAAGGTGCATTGCGACCGATCGCAGCCGCGCCCGTTGCAGTACCAAGATCGGTCGCACGCGGATACTCAGGGCATGAGAATGCTTTTCCCAAGGACTGCGATAAACGCGGGTGACCGCCTATCTACGAAACGTCTACGAATTATATTGACCACGAGTCCTTACTAAGAACTTACCACAAATTCCCACTATAGGGTAATTTTCACACGTTCCTCAGTAAGTACAGACAGCAGATGCACTACAAAAAAATTAAATATTCAACGAAAAGCCTATCAAGCTTCAACAGCGCATCACTAATCCCCGATAGCGTTGAACGTGATTTCGCGATCACGTAATTAACCCAGCCCTCGGTCTAGCTATTAAATTACAAAACACATGCAAAAGTCAACCAAACCTCTATAGAAATAAAGTCTTAAATGCGATGGAGTACTACAGGTCAGCTCGCTAATTAAGGGTGCGCGCACACTGCCGACGGCTAGTGGAATCGCATTACTGTAATCGTGTGTGTGAACCGATGCGGTGCGATCACCCACGCCTATATATTGCATCATACGGGAACATGGTTTCGACGGAGCAACGAAAAATTCAAATGGGTTGCATGAATTTGAAATAGAAAATAGATAGGAAACTCTAGAACTGCTTTTAAATGTCTTTAAATACAGTTTGAGAGTAGATTTTTGCGATACTGGTGGTTTAAAGGACGTTCTAGAACTGTTCTTAAATGTCTATAAATACATTTTGAGAGTTTGCGATGATAAATTAGTAAAATAGATCCAAAGAAATTATGATAAAATGGTTTCTTTTGATAATTTCATGTAGGTAATCAAATCTTGTTTTTATCTATTTGGTAAGGTTTTTATATATCTAGACGTATTAACATTGGTGGCTCTTTATGTAGGGACAATAATTGTCAGTTAAATTGATGTCCCAGTGTTGGCTAAACATACCATTAAAACTGCCACTTCCCTGATTTGTGTGATTTGTTGGTGAATCTTTTCTTAAGCATTCGTCTCATTTCGCTATTTGTTACCAGGCATATCTCTCTACTGCTTTTCGGTATTTGAAATCAACGGTCGTTTTTGCCCATCTATACGATATCAATAAAATGTACTATAACAGTTATAAATATGATAGATGATCATCATCTAAGCATCGATCTACCTATTTTGATATTTTTTTGTCGTATTTTTGTAGGTAGTTTCCCTCGTCCACTCATAGTTGAGTTTGAAGCCTTGCAAAGGGCATTCGGCTTGCGCTCTAAAATACCACAGCGGTGTTCACAACTCCCTTTAATGCCAGGGTCACTCGAATCTACCAGTATACAGGGTGCAAAAAGACCCTTAACGAAAACTGAAATCCCATGTTGTACCAATCACTACGATTTTCTTTTACTTCGGCACCATTCCTGGAAAATTACTGGTTCAGAAGATATTGAGGCTCAAAGTTAGTATAGAATTTTTCTAATTCGGTACAAAATCGATGCATTTACCGCGCCAATATGTTCTATAGATGCCCTATGACCCCATGGATAAGTAGATATTTCGAGCATTGCACGCGCGCGCTTTTAATTGCGGCTTAAAAAATGTGTAAACTTAAAACAAAAATCGGTGCCGAGGTATTATTTTAATTAGTATGACTTGACATGATGTCCATAACGAGTAGACTTCGGCTTGGTGATGGGTCTTGTGACACTCTGTATATGGGTGGTGCATGCATGACCCCACTACAAATCAGTCTACCTTTCATTTACACAACCCACTTCACTGTACTTTGTTATGATACCCTGTATTTGTCCGTAAGAGACATTTGCTATTTTTTTATCATTTTTTAATTCTTTTTATAGTCTATCGGGCAGTTTTAATAACAATTTGCAGCGATGCTACGATAGCTGGAATATGATAGCTATATAATATAACGTTTTATGCTTTTACGACAAAAGGTATCACAATTTCTTTTTTTGTTTTTTTTTTGACTGGTTACTAGAGCTTATGGCTGAAATTTTTTTCATTTCTAATAATTATTATAAATTTGTTTCCATACGTTTTTAGACTGGTAAACAAACGTATTCTTTTCAGTCACCTACCTAATAAAGAAACAGTTGTCTTCTACCGCTATTACTAACACTTTGCTGTTGAACAATCCTAAAAAACACAAACCACTGTCTGATCCAAGACTCGAATTGCATACCTTATGTAAACATTAGCAGAATGAGGCATTTTTGCCACGTTTTTTCCATTACAACAGCGCTAGAAATTTTCATGGGCACTACAACTTTTACTGGCTCTTCACGTGATCCAAAACTCCTAAATAAGAAATTTCCAAACAAAAACTTTGGAAACGAATTTCCTCAAACAAACGTAAACCAACTCACGAAATGAACTGAATGTCTGCTCCGATGGCCACCATTTCATTCAATTAATTCAAAATTAAAAGCTACTTACATCGTAAATCAGACGAGAGAGAACTCATATAAGTATACATATGCAAACGATCTGTGTGTTGTAAGTACTATTCATGCTGCGATTTGTCCAGAGTGCGGTAATAAATAAATAAAATCTTTTCTTTTTACAATTAACAGAGTTTATGAGACATAAAATTCCGTGTGGTGATGGATTAAGAATACGGAATGTCACCACCCCATATCATCCCATGGGTGTCGTAAGAGCCGACAGAGGGAGCATATTATGCAGAGAACAGCATTTTAAGAGAAGGAAAACTTGATACAAACACTATACCAACCCGTTTGGCCAGCGTGGTATAGTAGGCCAATTCCTCCTTTCAAAGGAGAGGCCTAGTCCAACAGTGGACTGTTAAAGGCTAATAATGAGACATAAAGGGTGCAACATTAATTATGTAGGTATACATTTTAATCTGTACCAACATTTTGCTAATAATGTTTCATTCATTCATTCAAATATTAGGCGTAGGCATTCCAGGCCCTTCTCCTAGATGTAATGATCATTTTTATGTTCCCAATTTTTAGCACACTCAAAAAGAGCCCAATATCGCATGCTATACTTCAAATTGGCCCTCTAATTTTGTGCCGCACTCTATATCTACGTATACGTTGCACTGCATCTTTGATAGTTGCACTTATGATACGTGTATAAGTGGACAAATCGAACAAAACGATTAAACTTTAATAATCTAGTAATAAAAAGGCCTGAGATGGCATCATCATCATCAGCCTTTAACAGTCAACTGCTGGACTAGGCCTCTCCTTTGAAAGGAGGAGGAAATTAGCCTACTACACCACGCTGGCCAAACGGGTTGGTATAGGGTTTGTATCAAGTTTTCCTTTGCTTACAGTGCTGTTCTCTGCATAAAATGCTACCTCTGTCGGCTCTTACGACACCCATGATGGTACATGAACATGGGATGATATGGGATGGTGACATTCCGTATTCTTAATCCATCACCACACGGAAACTAAGATGGCATACTAAACTTAAAATGTGATGGCAAATTTCATGTCAGCCCCTCTGCCTACGTATACGTACGGCACGACATGAAATTTGCGTAGCGTTCTATCCAGTCACATAACGCGTGTAAGAAAACGCTTCGAGCGAAATAATTGCTTACAAGTAATTCCTCAAAATCATCGTGATTACTATTAATTTAGTCAAATGAGTCCAAGATCGCATTCTCACTTTAAAATCTGATCGCAAATTGGTTGCGCCCTACGCCTACTTATACGTAGCGTTGCATCCAGCCACTAATACTCGTAAGTAGCTCTGTATCCAGTCACTTATACGTAGCGCTGTACCGTGTCACTTATGTCTGTACGTGTGTAAGTAGACGCGTCGGGTTGTTTGTTTGCTTCGAGAGCTGAGCCTCCTCTACGCGAATGTAACGACGAATAGGAAAGGCTTCAATTGCAGTTATTGTCGAGTATTTGACTGCGTGTGTTGGAGTTTAATAGTCACTTCGACACTACACCGAGTTGAATGTTCGAATACGAGGTTTTTGTGTCGACTGTCTATATTTTTTTGGGCATTGTTTCATACGTTGAAAGAAAATGTCGAAATTGCACTTATCTGTCGGGCTATTTCAAAATGTCACAGCGATAAAAATGTACTTAATGAAATTATGTCTGTATTAATGTCTATTCTAATTATTATGAAGAGATTGTTTGATGCGTTGATCTCGGAAACTACCAATCGGATTTGAAAAACTATTTTTACAGTTGATTTTTTAAAGCACGCTTTAACCCTTGGAAGCCGAGCAAAAAGAACGCTAAGGAAATTAATTTAGCCGAGTGAAACCTCGGGGAAGAGCATGTGTCATATTACCAATACCATACACCACACGTTATATAATAGAAATAACATGAGCAATCGTATTCTCATCTCCAAAAATAAACCGGCATTCATTAACATCCCACACAATACCGCAAAGTTACGGTTAATGTCTTCACTAACAAACAAGCTTATAATATTCTCGCGTACGAATTATTTAATACCCAAACACACAAATCAAACATAATGAACATCAAAAACAAACAATACCATTATCACACAACACGACCGAACTTCAATAAATTAAACGTAATACATAAAAGTGCGATTCAACGAAACAGCTAATGAACGAACCGTCTATTCATAACTAAAGTTTTCGAATTAAAACCAGTAAACATAATGAATTATGTGCTACCACCTGTATAATGGTTGAGAATTACCGAAAATTTCGGCTAACGTTATCGTTTTCAATGGAAGGTTTTACTGAAAAGAGTAGACCTGTTTTGAGGGGCAACCATTTTTGTTGTAAATTAATTAGAAGGAATATGAGAGAAGCTCGAATACCTTTTTATGTAGCCCGCATTAATAAAAGTCACTTGTATTACGGAGCTATTCGTTTTAATAAATAAATCGGGTTGTCTTTCGCAAGAGGTACTTTGGACATTGGGCTTTCAAGATGTGCCATTAGACTTTTCTTAGTGTTTTAATTTAGGTTTGTATTTTATTTATACGTTCTTTCTTTAGAAATACAACATACAATAGATTCAAATATATCAATGTTACACGATGGTTTATTTTCCTAGTCTAGATACTAAATAGTCTATTACATAAATACAGACTTGCTTTTCTGAACTTGTTTTTCCGAAAACTGTTCAGAAATATTTGTATACTAGATATTTTGCTTAGCTTACATATGAAAAACAAACCTAAAATCTGAACCGAAATTTCTATTCACACTTTTCTAAATAGTCACCCAAATATCACAACAATTTTGTCACGTCTTGGATTTAATATATTTTAATATAATAATAATTTAAATATGATTTCTAATAAATAAAAATGAACCAACCATAGGCATCATTTAAACCTAAAAGTTGACAGATAAAGAGTACCTGTAGAACACTAAGTATGCCTTTGCACTTTTTTGATGTGCAAGCAGATTTTAATAATATTTTTCGACCGACATTTTTTTAAAGCCAAGTACAGTCACATCCAGTAGGTCGCATCTACGTCCTTGTGCGTCATTAGCGCGGGTGATTTACGAGAAGGCGGCTTATCGCTGTCTCTCGCCTCGTGCCCTCTCACTCGCACTTTATTAATTACACCAACTACGCCCATTGTTGTATGACCGTACAATAATATTAACCATGTGAATACATACAGATGACTCTCTTAACTCGATTGTGTAAGTTGACGTACGTTGACGTAAGACTTGACAATTTTCTTTAACAAAATAATGAAGATGTGTGATGTGATGTGATGATGGATTAATAATAAAAATGTAAGAAATGAAATTGTTAGAATCCCATTAACTACATTTTGTGGGTGTCGTAAGAAGCGAATTGTATTTTTGGGAAGAGACGAAACCCTATACCAATGCAAACCTATAGTAGGCCTCTTATTGACTCAATGGGATAATGCTGTTATGACGCAATTTTTTTTTTATAGACTCACGCCTATATCCACGAAGGGGTAGGCAGAGGTGTAATATTACCCACATTTCGCCATGAATTTTTAGGTCCCACGTAATAGGGGGCGAGCCTATTGCCGTACCAGACACATTACCAGACTCCGTGCTGCTACTGAGAATTTTATAACGAAAAAACCCAATAACACTTTGCCCGACCCGGGAATGCCCGACCCGGGAATCGAACCCGAGACCTCCCAGTCCCACGCGCACATATATGCCGCGAGACCAACGAGGCAGTCTGACGGTGACGCAAATTAGGAGATGACTTAGTCCAGCAGTGGGCTGAGAAAGTCTGTGTGATTCATTGATCAGTTGATGAATTAGGCAGATTTCGTTTAATTTCATAGGTTCCAGTTACAATAAGAAAGTGCAAGATCTTTCAAATAGGTTTGAGATACGATTTTGAAACTTCTCTGACACTAGGTTCTAAATGGGGTAAGTGCATGAAAAAGAGTCCCACAATTATTGGTATTTGGTATACTAACCCTAGGAGAACCCTAATTATTTTTATCTCTCGTGAAACAAACTTTCTTGTGCATATGCTTTTTTTTCAGTATTTAGCTGCCTCTTAGCTCTGTAAGAGCCGACAGAGGGAGCATATTATGCAGAGAACAGCACTGTAAGAGAAGGAAAACTTGATACAAACCCCATGCCAACCCGTTTGGCCAGCGTGGTATAGTAGGCCAATTCCTCCTTTAGGAGAGGCCTAGTCCAGCAGTTGACTGTTAAAGGCTGATGATGATGATGATTCATTAAAATCAAGCGCAGCAATCACTACATAGAATAAAACAAAGTCTATCTTCTGTCTGTCTGTCCCTATGTATGCTTAAATCTTTAAAACTACGCAACGGATTTTGAAGCGGTTTTTTTTAATAGATAGAGTGATTCAAGAGGAAGGTTTATATGTATAATACATGCTTAATAAGCATTGCACCCGTGCGAGGTCGGGGCAGGTCGCTAGTTTCATTATAAAGGCTACGAAATGGAAAAATATCGTATAGAAAACTAAAAAGCTTTTCCTATTTATGAAAGATGGTTGTCTTCATACAAGCGTATGTAATAAAGATAATGTACCGATCATGATGATTTTTAGACGTTCGTAGATGAATTAAACTCGGTAAATAGCGCTGTTTTCACAAATCAGGCAATAGCAAAAAAGCAGGTAATGGCCTATATATTAGTATATATGTAACATCCCTTCTAAGAACGTAGCAGTAACTATAAGCATAATGGCGTATGAAACTGCGGGGCACAGCTAGCCTATACTAAAAGTGTAGTATCAGATCTCTGTACCAACGATAAAGGCGAAAGAAAAAAATTACAGCAATATCTCAGACGCGTAGATAATAACTATACGAACATTGACGTAAGAAAGAGATAGATATACATAGTAAAACGAGGCGAAAAGGGACAAAGTAGGGAAGGCAGTTTACGGAGTTGGTTTATTCCCTTTTTATGAACGTAATAAAACTATGAGCCTTTTGTTTGAAATGAACAATTTCAAATATCTACTTAAGATTGTAAATTTAATTAAGAGTGGTAACGTTTAGTGGCAAATTGTAAACCTTTCAACAAAATTATTACATATTTGAACATTTTGAACAATTATTATGCAATAGTTAGATGAAAAGTGACATAATTATGTTTGCTAAGTTTTAAACATTTTTTTTACTTAAAGTTGTAATTGAAAGGTTGCGGTTTTAAAAATTCCATGTTTCTTTAAATACTGCTAAAAAAATAATGACACGTTGCCACTCACTCTGTGAAACGTATGTTAACCTTAACATAAAAAATGAACGTATGTACGCATTATTTTAAAGAATTTTTAGACAATATTCTCCCTCATCACTATATTTCATAAAAGTGGATTCTTGTCAGTGACAAAACTACAAAAGGAAGGCTTTCGTTTTTTCTTTTTTGTATAAATTTCTTTGTACACCAAGCCAAGTATATTTTTAGGTCTAAGTTCATATTGTTAAGAGTGTATGACCTTTTCTTATTATAAACATAAATAGATGGCTAATAATTTAAGTGGTTAATAAAATTACATCAATTGTCACTTTGTATTGAGGCTATAGATACCCTACGCCGGAAGGGCGGAAACGGCTAAATAAAATACAAAACTTCCTAATCCTCAAACGCTGTAGGTAGCTCCTGAAAAGTTAATAAAAAACTTATTTTTTGTTATTAATTGTCCGAGATGAAGCAGTGATTGATGGGCTCACAAACGCGATACAAATCTCCAAGAACGGGCGGCAATAAAACCCAACTTCCCGAAAACAGCCAAAGTTTCACACTTTGCGTGTCCAAATATCATGTAACCATGCCGTGTGGAAGCACCCTTAGCTCTGATAAGCCTTCCGTGTTCCGGTGTTATCAGTGCCCGGGAGGGTACGGGGGAGGGAATGAGGGCTCAGGCGTCGAGGCATGCGGCCGCTAATTACTGCAACTATCCAACTTTAATTAGGTCGCAACACACTTGTTTATGTTACGTAGAAACATTTCATAATATGCGACGATGAGGGTAGTTCTATTTTTAGTTTGCTGACAAACCGTTAAGTTTCAACTGTGTAAACATTCGACTTGACGTTCTAAATTTGAATGCTGAACCTTCCAAATTATTTAAATATTACACTACGTTTGAAATTCTAATTTAACTTTTAAATATTTTGTTATATTAAAATTACAAGTAATATTGTTAAAAAAGTCCCAGTGATACCATACCAAAGCTCATTTAAAACTACCAAACTTATTTATACCTTAATATAAAAATAAACACAAAATCTTTTGCGATGTTCCTGTAACAGAATTTTCAAGGGATGAATCCTAAGGGATAGCGAAATCGGCTCCTTCATTAGCTTGCCAAGAAAAATAGGTATTAACATCGTTAAAGTATGAGAGAGAGATTGGCTCAAACGTAATTCCACTCTCGGAGCAAAGCGGTGCTCTCTGCAGCATATTACGAAAAAGACAAATTATAAAATACATTATAGAAAGCAGAAAATGATTCGATACTTAATTCTGTCTTTATATATTTTGAGAAACAGTATAAGCAACTGCTTATGCTTTGTTGATTTTCTAAAGAAAATCAATACATGAATTGTATTAAGATACTGTTCAAACAACAATACCTGGAAATTCGAAATTTAATGCATTTTTAAGTATAGTAAATAGGTAGATACATTGTGTTTTTGATTGAGTATAATGTGTAGTTTTGGGGTTTGAGTGTTTGTAAAGCTTCTCTTGATACATATATCGATACACAAATTGTTAGAGATTACATATGCACATGTTTCAAAAAAACTACGTGCACGTCTATATCCGCTTGCTTGCCCGTGTTATATGGCATATAACAAAATTCAAACACTAAATTGCCCGTGTTATATGGCATATACCATCGCATCTCAGTCTACTTTGCCCGTGTCATACTGTATATGACATGGCTCTCGCGGTCGAAAGAGTGAAATATACTCGTCTCTGTCGCTCTAGGGCTTAGTTTGTATTATGTATCTCGTTTCTACGTTAAATTTCCCGTCATACTAATCCCAGTCGAGTTTCGACTCCATAGATAAATTAAAAAAAAAACGTTCGTTGTCAATGTTGTCATTGAGTGTTGAGTCGGTGCGGAATGTGCGGAATGTGTGAGTGTATTTGTGCTGTTTTTTTCTGTTAAATTTAGTTTTATTCTTTAAGATCTATTTTGTTTATCAAGGTATGTAAATAACTAACACGTATATATAATAATTCCAGCATGAAATATAAGATTTGACTTTTTTCGAGACCTTAAGTAGATTTTGGCGCGCAACAGTGATTTTACTGAGAGCATGGGAACTGTTTCAGAAATGTTCATATTACTCAGAAGTGGTGAATGCTATCCGTATGATTTCTTTTTGTTTTTAAAGAATATGAGACTACTTATTTAGTGTTTATTTATTTGTATGTTTTAAACTGTTATTTGTGCATTATATGGCCTTATCAAATTTAACATAGATTACGCCGCGCGGCGCCAGATAATGGTTTGGAATCAGAGGCCTGTAATTCATAAATATGTATAAACAAGTGTAATTTTTTATTTTTATCTTATTATCTAATATATAAGTAACGTAATTAAATATTAAAAACGATATGTCACCGCTTTAAGTTTTGAGGTATGAACTTATAAACACAAAGCGAGCTCTAAAACGCGCTATCTCAATTTCAAACGAGCATCACTCGACACCAGAGTCGTAATCTAAATAAACAAAGATAAAATTGTATAGATAGTTTCATAACAAACATAAATAATATAACCATTGACAACCTTTCAAAACAAATTGAGTCACAAGGACCGATTGTGTGGAACCTGACCCGCGCGCCGAGGCGATAAAAACGCGCGGGCATTTGATCGTTATCGCTTTCAAGTGGCCGGGCAGAGGGGCCGGCGTGGGTTGCGGCGCGGAGCAAGCAAGCGGATATACACATCCGTCACCACTACTTGTTATAAGTTTTCCAGACGTCCAAAAATTCTAAGTCAATTTTTATCAGTACTTTTTCGTACAATATCTTCGTTCGTTAGTTCCTCTGGGCCTTACTATCAGTAATATAGTTGAAATCTAGTTAAGATAATGGCGGGGTATCTCGGTATAACAAGACACAAGACTTAGGGACACTTAATGTAATGTAATCACTGTTTCCAAGCTGGGTGTACACGTCCCGCTCAAATCTATTTTGGAGGTAACGGTCCTCGGACTATGGGTATTCTTGGGTTGAATAGTTGGGACATGGCTGGTTGGTGAAATTTAGGTTAAAATAATACTAGATCTGACAAAAATCCTTCCTATTATTGGGCACAAGTCTCTTCTGACTATGAGAAGGGTCGGCCATCATAAAAAAGTGCCTAAAAAAGTTCTTTCCTCTAGGCTGTTCGGATTTTGGTTTTCGGTTAAGATTATCGGTATAAAACAAATTGTAAAATATTAATTCCGTTATGTTATGTTAAGAGCATCGTCTTGCAGATAAGAGCTATTTGTAGTAATTACCCTTAGTGAGATGTCAGGCTAAGTGACTTGCTTTTATTCGTCTGTGAAAACTTGTGAGCCATCTTCATTAACTGTTCGATCAAACTATAATAGAGTAACATCCTCAATAGTGCAAGTAATAGTGAGAATATATAACTATAATTATATATAACAAAGCCATTATCAGCAAATGTCAATAGATTTGAAAACAATGCCGCTACAAAGAATGACATACCAAAAACTTGAAGAATGGAAACTCGAACAAAATGGAACACCGCCGCTAACTTTGGCCCATACAATACAAAACAACTAACTTATCTAATATCGATTGTGTTTCCATTCATTGAACATGAAAAAGCCACTGAGAATAACTTTGGAAAACGACAATTAATAAAGTATGTTCATTTCAGAGACTACTAAAGGGCAAGTAATATCAACGTTCCAAGAAATTAGAATACAATTCAGAGGGTAAATTAACTAAATTGGATATTACGACTATGTGAATGTTTCAGTGCCATCCCCTATTTCGATAGCTTGCCCCCTAACCTGTAAGATCTAATTCGCCCTTCAATTTGAATGGAATTCAATTTCCTTAAGCGTCAAATGTCTTATGAGATCCTAATTTTACGCAAATAGGTTACTGTATTTTTTTCCTTATAACCCGATATTTTCTTGGAAATCGAGCCTTCAGATAGAAAGAACCTTACAGTTAATGATTTCGACGATCACATCACCCTTACAAGAGATATCGTTTAAGTGATAAATGCGTCGCATATTGCGAGCCTTAACACGAAATTGAACTTATATGTATCAAAAATACATACATGATTGGTTTGGTTCTGATTCATCATCAGCCTTTAACAGTCCACTGCTGGACTAGGCCTCCCCTTTGAAAGGAGGAATTGGCCTACTATACCACGCTGGCCAAACGGGTTGGTATAGGGTTTTTATCAAGTTTTACTTCTCTTACAGTGCTGTTCTCTGCATAATAAACTCCCTCTGTCGGCTCTTACGACACCCATGGGATGATATGGGTTGGTGACAATCCGTATTCTTAATCCGTCACCACACGGTTCTGATTATTCTTGGCATATTATGCGCTGATTCTAATGACCTCAAAATTCCAGTATACAAAGTTTGACAATTTCACAAGAATTGAGACAATAATATTTGAGATGCACACTTTCATGCAAATTGTGTATTTAAAAAAAATACCTCATATTTAAAATAGCAACATCAAATAATATTTCAGAGCCCCATTATAAAAAATATGACTAAAACTAATGCCATAACGAACCATATTGAAATATTTCTATGTAACAATAAATTATTCATACTAACGGCGCCCAACATGGGACTGGAAATAAAAAGTAAAACATTTTTCTATTTGACTTCGCATTTACTTTTTGGTATTTTCCTGTTATATTCATCATGGAGTCAAAGTCGTATCCGATTCACGTCAGCCAGTCAACTGATGAATTCCCTAAAGCAAAACAAATAAATAACTTATAGATGCGGAGGTGCACACGCCAGAATCTAGGACCTGTGATGTCACAAGAATATTTATGTGACGCGACAAACAATCAGTAAATTATCGGCAAAAGATTTATCGGCCTCTCGGAGAGGACAGGTGTCTTTGCAGTATAATATACCCATAAATATTTCATTAATTGTACATCGGCGTTTTATGTTGGCATTTCCGTTTTTGATATAGTATTTCGGTTTCATTTTTGTGTGCTAGCAATGTGCTTTGTATTTTCTAGCCACTCGAAAAGGCTTGATTTATCAGCTGTGTGGATGTTTTGGGTATAAATCTAGTCATAACTGTATTTCAGTTTTAGGTGGCTCAGTTTTATTATCTTAATATATAAAATCCTTGCGTTACTGACTGACTGACAGACACGCTACAGCCGAAACTATTGGGCGCAGGAAGCTGAAATTTAGCATGTATGATCCTTGGGGACCGTAGGGGTGCACTAAGAAGGGATTTCCCGAAATTCCCACGGGATCGGCCAAAAGGGGTAAATTTATAAAAAATGCAGGCGTAGCTGCTGGCATCCTCTAGTATTGAATAATAATAATATTACTCCGACGTCTGTTAGTCTTCTTATACCCATATTCTTTTTAGATTTTGATTATGTTTTTGTTATTTGGCGTCGCCATATGTTTGTTGTTGGATAAGAAAAGCAAAAATGGGGTAAAAAAATCTAAGAGAACTTTTTTAAACAGTACCAATGGATTTTGAAATCATATAGCGGCTTTGCACCCTTTTAAAAGATAACAGTTTTCGACCCACCCACCTCAGATGTCCAATGGAAATTTTTACCTTAATATGTTATATTATACTCTACACAACATCGCACAAAACTGTCAACACCAACATGCCTAAATAACTAATCCTCTACAAGAAACAGTCCTTTGTCCTTGCGTCTATTGAGCGTGAAGCACAAGTAACTGAATCTACCCTTAGTTAACGAGCCGTACCCATATACCCTCAAACATTTGCATAATTCTTATCATACATCGTCTAAACCCCAACAATTCCTAAATACCAAACACCATTATACATTCATGAAGACATCAACTAATAGATTAAGAGTCTTGCAGTTTAATGGCCATATTAATATATCAGAGTGTACGCTCGTAGGGATTTCGGCACGTGTCGTCAGTAAGCCTTCAAGACTGTTAAGCTGAGAATCCATTGAAGATGAAAGGCAGTTGAGCAATCTGCGAAAAAACATATACAAACACACAATAACTTTGTTTTCTAGCGTCGCGTCGCTCAGCTTTATAATACTAGACTCACTCGCATTCTCTTTGCAGTCAAAATGACCTAGCGACCATAGTATGCATACCGTGCTTAGACCAGAAGTCCCGTGGAGAGTTGAACCATCATGGATCCCGCAGCGAATTTTATCAGTAGCGTATTGGCGGAGTTGGAAATATAATTGATTCATTTCCTTCATTAGCAATGCGGGAGACTGAAGTAAGAGTTTTCAATAAAATATTAATTCCGTTATGTTATGTTAAGAGCATTGTGTTCGTCTTGCAGATAAGAGCTATTTGTAGTAATTACCCTTAGTGAGATGTCAGGCTAAGTGACTTGCTTTTATTCGTCTGTGAAAACTTGTGAGCCATCTTCATTAACTGTTCGATCAAACTATAATAGAGTAACATCCTCAATAGTGCAAGTAATAGTGAGAATACATAACTATAATTATATATAACAAAGCCATTATCAGCAAATGTTAATAGATTTGAAAACAATGCCGCTACAAAGAATGACATACCAAAAACTTGAAGAATGGAAACTCAAACAAAATGGAACACCGCCGCTAACTTTGGCCCATACAATATAAAACAACTAACTTATCTAATATCGATTGTGTTTCCATTCATTGAACATGAAAAAGCCACTGAGAATAACTTTGGAAAACGACAATTAATAAAGTATGTTCATTTCAGAGACTAATAAAGGGCAAGTAATATCAACGTTCCAAGAAATTAGAATACAATTTAGAGGGTAAATTAACTAAATTGGATAGTACGACTCTGTGAATGTTTCAGTGCCATCCCCTATTTCGATAGCTTGCCCCCTAACCTGTAAGATCTAATTCGCCCTTCAATTTGAATGGAATTCAATTTCCTTAAGCGTCAAATGTCTTATGAGATCCTAATTTTACGCAAATAGGTTACTGTATTTTTTTCCTAATAACCCGATATTTTCTTGGAAAATCGAGCCTTCAGATAGAAAGAACCTTACAGGTAATGATTTCGACGATCACATCACCCTTACAAGAGATATCGTTTAAGTGATAAATGCGTCGCATATTGCGAGCCTTAACACGAAATTGAACTTATATGTATCAAAAATACATACATGATTGGTTTGGTTCTGATTCATCATCAGCCTTTAACAGTCCCCTGTTGGACTAGGCCTCTCCTTTGAAAGGAGGAATTGGCCTACTATACCACGCTGGCCAAACGGGTTGGTATAGGGTTTTATCAAGTTTTCCTTCTCTTACAGTGCTGTTCTCTGCATAATATACTCCCTCTGTCGGCTCTTACGACACCCATGGGATGATATGGGGTGGTGACATTCCGTATTCTTAATCCGTCACCACACGGTTCTGATTATTCTTGGCATATTATGCGCTGATTCTAATGACCTCAAAATTCCAGTATACAAAGTTTGACAATTTCACAAGAATTGAGACAATAATATTTGAGATGCACACTTTCATGCAAATTGTGTATTAAAAAAAAATACCTCATATTTAAAATAGCAACATCAAATTATATTTCAGGAGGCCTACCATGAACTTTTAACAAGCGATTCAGTTTTGGAGCAATTCAGTGTAGGTTCTTAAATTGAATTGTTTTAAAACGTACCATGAGTTTGTTTAAACTGAATCGTGTTTGGATTGTTAGAATGAATGAATGATATCGCTGGATCGCAATGACGCAATATAATTACATTGACAGAAAGAGACCAAGCTATACAGTTCGTGAATAATGCAGTCTCTTTCCCTTGTTTGCGTTCAGAAACTATTATTCAGTCAGCCATTTTCGGCAAGTTAGAATATTGTATGTAGTTATAACTTGTACGCTACAACTAAATTAATATTCTTTTATAACAAAGCGAATATATTTTGTACTAAAAATAACTACAATATTGAATAGTTAATTAAAATACGTTACGTTACGTTATTTTTCTCACAAAAATACCTAGCAAAACGGTACAAATACTGACTCGGTGGAAGTTACGAACGTATGTTTTGATTGTTAGCATTTCAAGGTTAACAAAACAAGTAATACAATATCAAGGCCTATTTTATTCTTAGAAGTATTGTTTCCATATTTATTAATTATTGCTTTTAATGCTTAATTAAGTTTGAACCCAAGTTTAAAACTTTCTTATAATGGGATATGTAAATTAGAATTATTGGGATCGCTATTATCTTTATCTCTTCTTTACTATGAAATAATAATAGATTCACTCATACAAAGATTTCGCAGCTAAACGAAATCGGCATTGTTATTTTAAGTGGTTACTTTTTTGTATACAGTGAACCCTTGCGTCGAAGAGTACCTAACTAGGTAACAACCAACTTGTGCACTTGTGGGATTTTTAAGATAAGTGTAGGGATATAGTTCTGTGATTCAGTAAATCGCCATAAGCTAGGGAACTATAACACAGGATTTGGAAAGAAATACACCTTAATTTAAATGCACATTGTAAGGGTACAGTAAAATTGGAAAGGGTGGTGCAAAGTATGTTCAGTAAGTAAATAAAAAATAAATACTTTATTAGCTCACATAAAACTTATATTATCAAAACCATATAATATAAAAGTGTTGTACCAATAAAATTGACATTATGGAGTGATAGTGTTTTCTACAAATAAAAAATGTTCTTCAAGTTAGAAGGTAATGCTAGTTTGGCAATAGCAGCGCGAATGAGTGCCACCCAGAACATCATGAAAACCTTGATAAAACCTGAAAAAAGTACAAAAATAAGTATTAATTATTCAATACTATTGAATTCTGTTGATTAGGTACTTTAAATTTTAACAAAGGCATACTTTACCTCAGTTTTAGTAAGCTCTTCTTATATTTTGGACAAGCAGAAATAATTCTTTATCATTCGAGAAGAATCTCTTTCCGCAGTTTGCTATATCTGCTGCCACTGTCTGCTGAGCCATAGAATAAGCTGCATGTCACCAATTGGTTTTTGGTCTCCTTTGGTTTGGTGTTTTCACCCAGGAGCAGAAAATGTCAGTGCAGTCACTATCTACAACAAATAAAGTAACAATTAAGTAATGATATGTTATCAATAAGTCTCTAAGTGAAGTAACTATTGACTTGTAAGTTAAAGATACTATGTAGGTACCTTAAAAGAATATTGTGTCTATACTGCAGTCACACTAAAATATTCTATGGTTTCATGAATTTATTAGCATATTTGGTAGGTACAGAATGTTTCTTACCTTAAGCTATTGAGATCGGTGGACGTCACCGGCTGCATAGACAATGGTCTCAATGCTTCTCATAAAATATCTAGGGCCAATAGTTTAGCGAGGCGAAATCTTTTGATGAATTCTGTTTCATCGTGTGGTTTCATCAAATGCTCTTTGGTATGTATGAATACGAGTGTTCTCCAGCTTAGCGCCTTTGTTTACGACGTGAAGTGCTAGATACATTATCACATTCAATAAACCGAATAAAACTAGAGTCCTTGGCACATCGATTCACAAATTTCACAGAGTTTATGTAAGATTTAACACAGTATTATAGAAATTCTGACACAGAAACCGATCTATAATTAACTTAAACTGATTTAAATCCACATATAATGTCTAAAAACCCAATAATAATTTTAACTATCCAGTTTATCCACTACAAATTGTAACTTTTATTGAATCGCTAAATCTGACAGATACGCGGTTCAGTTTGAGCTGACGTTACACTCATGGTACGGTCTCTTACGGGAAAGGAACGAATGGTTTAAGATTTCGGTTCAAACGCTATCCAACTCACAGCTGCGTCGTATTGAAATGTAAACACCAAAACTGAGCCGCTATAATGAGGTCATAGTACGATATTGCGATTCTATTCAGTTTAGGTCGTAAACTGAATCGCAATAAGAGGTCATGGTAAGCCTCCAGAGCCCCATTATAAAAATTATGACTAAAACTAATGCCATAACGAACCATATTGAAATATTTCTATGTAACAATAAATTATTCATACTAATGGCGCCCAACATGGGACTGGAAATAAAAAGTAAAACATTTTTCTATTTGACTTCGCATTTACCTTTTGGTATTTTCCTGTTATATTCATCATGGAGTCAAAGTCGTATCCGATTCACGTCAGCCAGTCAACTGATGAAGTCCCTAAAGCAAAACAAATAAATAACTTATAGATGCGGAGCTGCAAACGCCAGAATCTAGGGCCTGTGATGTCACAAGAATATTTATGTGACGCGACAAACAATCAGTAAATTATCGGCAAAAGATTTATCGGCCTCTCGGAGAGGACAGGTGTCTTTGCAGTATAATATACCCATAAATATTTCATTAATTGTACATCGGCGTTTTATGTTGGGATTTCCGTTTTTGATATAGTATTTCGGTTTGATTTTTGGGTGCTAGCAATGTGCTTTGTATTTTCTAGCCACTCGAAAAGGCTTGATTTATCAGCTGTGTGGAAGTTTTGGGTATAAATCTAGTCATAACTGTATTTCAGTTTTAGGTGCCTCAGTTTTATTATATTGAATAATAATAATATTACTCCGACGTCTGTTAGTCTTCTAATACCCATATTCTTTTTAGATTTTAATTATGTTTTTGTTATTTGGCGTCGCCATATGTTTGTTGTTGGATAAGAAAAGCAAAAATGGGATAAAAAATCTAAGAGACCTTTTTTAAACAGAACCTATGGATTTTGAAATCATACAGCGGCTTTGCACCCTTTTAAAAGATAACAGTTTTCGACCCACCCACCTCAGATGTCCAATGGAAATTTCTACCTTAATATGTTACATTATACTCTACACAACATCGCACAAAACTGTCAACACCAACATGCCTAAATAACTAATCCTCTACAAGAAACAGTCCTTTGTCCTTGCGTCTATTGAGCGTGAAGCACAAGTAACTGAATCTACCCTTAGTTAACGAGCCTTACCCATATACCCTCAAACATTTGCATAATTCTTATCATACATCGTCTAAGCCCCAACAATTCCTAAATACCAAACACCATTATACATTCATGAAGACATCAACTAATAGATTAAGAGTCTTGCAGTTTAATGGCCATATTAATATATCAGAGTGTACGCTCGTAGGGATTTCGGCACGTGTCGTCAGTAAGCCTTCAAGACTGTTAAGCTGAGAATCCATTGAAGATAAAAGGCAGTTGAGCAATCTGCGAAAAAACATATACAAACACACAATAACTTTGTTTTCTAGCCTCGCTCAGCTTTATAATACTAGACTCACTCGCATTCTCTTTGCAGTCAAAATGACCTAGCGACCATAGTATGCATACCGTGCTTAGACCAGAAGTCCCGTGGAAAGTTGAACCATCATGGATCCCGCAGCGAATTTTATCAGTAGCGTATTGGCGGAGTTGGAAATATAATTGATTCATTTCCTACATTAGCAATGCGGGAGACTGAAGTAAGAGTTTTCAATGTTTAAAAGATACGCTCATGTTGGACTCTAACATCCAGCTCATTAAAGGTTATCAACCATCCCTAGTTAGATTATTGGTGGACGATATGATCGTCTACCGCTCAACTTCCTCACCTATCTTAGTACTATACACAGAATTACAGAACCGTCACGCTTGTAATCCCTAAGGGCGTAAGGTGTACTCTCGCTTTTCATCCAAGACACACTCGGTCCCTGTGGATTGGAAGTTAGACTGTCGACGTTCTTGAGTGGTAACTTAACTAAACAAATTAATGCTTGAAATGTTGGCAGATGAATGGAGGCGTATAGTAATAAATGGAAATCAATTTCGGAAACTGGGACTCTAGAGATTTCTGAAAGATTGTTCTTGTGAATACTTAAAGAGACCTGGATCATAGAAAAGATCTGCTTATAGTGCGGACACTTGAATCTTACTATATTGAGTACATATATAAAAGAGAGATGTTTATATAACGTAGAGCGTGTAAGATTAATTACTTATCTTTTAACTTAAAATGGAAAACTCCCCAAAACTGTCTCTGGACTCGGTCTGTCAGTCTGCGTGTACAGTTGTAGGCACACCATGAACTCAAGTTGTATAATAAACCATGTACACAGTTCTCATACAAAGATTTAAAAAGACAATTATTATTATTATTATTATTTATTATGTCATTTCTATTATGCCTAGGCGTTTTATGACAATGTCTAGCCTGTTCTAGTCCTGTTTCGAACTTTATTATCTCAAGAAACCTAACTTTACATAGAAAACCAAAAGTCTTTTGTAATGAATGCGTATCTAATATCTATCTCTTTCATTTAAAGCCTGCATAAAACCAACACTGTAATGATAACGGGACAAGATTATAGTCTCTAGCAACTACATTAATAGCTTTGATTCCGTAATCCTTTGAAACTATTATCCTCATCTCAATAGTTTACTTGCACTAAACATAATCCTAGTGCAACGAGGGATTAGCATCATCCTTTTCTGTTTTCTGTTGAAATCGTAATCTGAGTGGATTCATCGGATGTGAATTGGATGGAATCGAATACGACCTTTAAGTTACAAATAAAAATAGATAACGACGGTTTGTTGAAACATACTGGCATATTTGTAGGTATAAATCGCACATACACATATATTGTAACATGTAGTAACTTATTATCTTGATTCTCACGCAATTGTCTTAACTGATTAGTATACTGGTAAATCCCACGTTGGACGCCATTATAATTTTAAGAAGAATTTGTCATTTGGCTTTGTTCTCGACCAATATCGATATAATTAAATCGACATCATTCAGCGAAAATAAGAAACACAACAGCTTAATCAAGACAATTTCCAACCACACCATCAATTCGGTAATCGGCATATTTTACTAGCTCAATCACTGATTGAAATCTAATTAAGATTATTTTTCAAGCGCATTCTAAAATAGTGATAGATCTACCTTAAAATTGGTACAACAAATGGCGTAGTTTAGTTCTGGCATGGAATACCTGAGCCCTTGATAGTAGCTCCATCACTTACACTGTTGCATGCCGACGGCGCTTGAAGGAATCCCCAACTGAATCGTGACAAAAGCGATAATGGTGACGTCGGATTTAATTGCTAATGTACGTCAAATACTGGATATTATCTACCGATGACGAAAGAATGGAAAATGTAATAACTAATACAAACAGACTTCTTTATCATCCAATTTTCGTAACCACACTGCTTCGCACGTCAACATTTTGTTTTCTCAAATCCTTAGAATGTTATGCGGAAACTCAAAATTAGTTTTCTCATGATTAATCTGACGAACTTTTGACAACAGACTGGACGGCTGTCAGACGCATTCGCATCGGCGGGATATCGACAGCTTGACGTCCTATTTGAGCCATGCATGCGTCTGTGTATTCAAATTGAGACTGCTGCAGCGATGCTACTGTCTAAAGATCTATACGATAGAGAATATTGATGGTGTTCATAAATCGATCAACTCTTTTCAATTCAAAATGTTTTGAGGCAAGCTTTTAAATGAATGATGCAATGCTTAAATTACACCTAGCACTTTTCATCACAACTTGATAAGTGCCAGTTAAAGGTAAATGGTCACCTTAGTATGGAAACCATACCCATGGCGGACACAAACGAAATATAGCAGAGTGTATTCATCTATGGCTCTCATTTACTATGGCATTTGTCGCACTAATGTGAGCTATGGGAATCTCAAAAGATACTGATCCGATTTGAAAATTCTTTTTGTGTGAGATAGCCACATTCATGCGAAAGGTTATAGGCTACTTTTTATCCCAATATTCCCGCGGGATCACTGAATGAGGCCGACGAAGTCGCGTGCGCCCGCTAATTAATTGATATAGGTAAGAAAAAAAAATGCTAATTCATTAAAATATTTTTTATTCAATTTGATCCAAAGGAATACGGATCGGTACGGTTTCGATATTAATTTTATGCCTTTACAAGATGAAATAAAAACCTTTAATACCGTTTGTTTTCTTTTTTAAAGGATCTTGTTCATTTTCGCCGACGATTTTGAATCAATCAATCATATGCAATGAAAGGTCATATTATTCCCCTTTGTCTAAACCTATTTTGGTTAATGTCCGCCACTGTTCGCAAAGCGGGTCAAATATGCCCAATGACCTTTACTTATTTAATATTATACACTTGCCTTCGAACTTGGAATTTATCGGGATGTTAAAGCATATTCTGACAGGGCGAAACTCTCTAAACGTTACAAAAAGCTGACCCAAAGTCAAACGTTACAGGCAGTTTCTGGCCTCGTGATTAGCGAGTTCAACCGTCCAACATTTCAGCTTTGTAATATTAGTATAGAGCAGCCAGTCAACATTTTTTCAACACGCATGGAGTGAACCCTTTCCTCGCTTTTCCCCGAACCAACCCATCACAAACAGTCGCAGTAACGTTAACACGGTTTGACTGCGCCGTCCCATTCAATTTCTGACGGAAATAAATTCTTGTGCCAAAATATTGCGGCTGACTTCCATGCTTTTGTGTGTGCCAGTGAATTTGAGACCGATTTGTGCATCCTGTGTCCTTTGATAACTTGCTTAGATTTATTTGTGCCCATGCCTCTCATGATTCGATCGCTGGGACAATTTCTCTAAACATTGGCTAAATCTAACACAAATATACTCATTATTAAATTATGATCTTGTATTTAGTCTTATCGTGTAAATAAGTATAAATTATGTAGAAAATCAATTAACAACAAACGACAAAGTAATAAATCTTCAATTTAAAATGGCGACTAATGACACAAGTCGTTAGAATTCGTGCGATTCGGAATTTCAAAAATGTTATTCAAAATTCGAAACTAAAACTAATCTAAACTTCTTCATTGTGATTACTTCGCCCACGTGAATTCCATTTAATTGAGGCCTGCATATCCCATGCACTACAATCGTAGCCCGTTTTGCCATCCGAAATTCCTTCACAGTGCCCATTTATGTACTTTCTGTTTTGTGCAGTGTACGATCAAAGGCAACACACAAGCATACCTGGCATATTTGAACTTTGTTTATTGCACTTACTACCGCGAGTGTTTGGTATTCGTATTGATTAGGTGCAATGTCTGTGTGGTCGTGTATAATGCTCTGTTGTGACCCGCGTTGGGCGCCAATAAAGCTTTCATTTATTGGGGCTTACTTAAATTAAAATAGAATTCGGTATGTTGATTGAAAATGTTTGTGATCACTTTCAATAAAGCTTACAATCAAGAGATGAGAATATAATACAAAATAATTAGTACACAATATGTTACTTTTAAATATACCTGATAAAAATGGCATCTATATTTTAATACCTACGTATCAGACACCGAGCAAGCTATCGTTTTACTACATTAATTATGTCCTTAAATACTTAGCAGGACAGCCATTTAAGCAGTCTTGCTAGTCTTTTGCCGCTTTCGTTAAATATCTAACTCAAACCTAACTTGAGCAAAGTCAAGTTAGGTTGTGTTGATTTCTGGCAAGCGTTTACCAAAGTAAACGCTTGCCAGAAATCAACACCATAATCTTATTCGTAGAAAACCTAAATAAACCCGTGCAAGATATCGAAACATTTCAACCAAATTTAAAAGTTTCCCCTACAGCCTCATCGTATCCAACAAATTACCAGTAAATTATAATTTCAGTGGCAAGTAGTCTCCGTTTAACATGTATTGCAGGAAATTCGCGCGAAAGGCATTGCTTGCCGCCATTACAATTCGCTCGCATAGTGCTGTTTGTGCTATTAGTCTCAACAAACTTATGCTGCGGCCCGAAGGGACACCAAGCGTGATGGCTTTCCTTGGAACGTGTTAAAATGTAGTAAATTGTAGGTTTTTGTTTGTTAGGTGGTTTTGAAGTGGCGCGTCTCGTTAAGTCGACTTTGTACGGTATACATTCAGTTACTCGCTCATGGTTCAATATTTTTGTTGTGCGTTTTTCAAGCGCAGCAAGGCTAACTCCTGCTATGTTCAATGCTTTTTCAAAATAAACTCAAATCATAAGTTTTGTAATAAGGTTATTAACAACATGCCTAAAGATTCCTACGTATCTGAATCCGAAAAATGGGAGACATGATAAGCTGAAAAGCTGTGATTTAAATAATTGCAAAATGTCAATGACAAAATTCCAATCTCACGCGAAAAATCAAGTGAAACACTTGAAAAGTGTAAAGTCATGCTTGTATTCAAAGTTATAAAACGGAGAAACATTACAAAAAGTATGTTTTGTAGTGCCACGATGGTTAATGATATTCTTGCATGTTTCCATATTCATTATGATACCTCTGTCTATCACGTTATGTAAATGTTTGGCCACCGTCATACCAGTTCATATGAATGGCAATGTTGAATTAGCAACACGGCACAAGCTTACTTGTTTGTTTAACAATTTGCGACTCAACTTATTTCATTTACGTTCACTTTGTACCATTTTATTTACTTGAAATAGTAATAATTCTAACCCTTAAAATTTAAAACACCCATTACTAAACGTAACACCTCTACTAAAACTTAAACTACTAAAAATAACTGAATTATATAAAGAGTCCACCGTGCCGAATTTTCATTCTTAAATAATGGAGTAAGGTTATAATTTGTATTATTATATTTTCTATCTGTAGGTAGACGCTGTCAAATAAAATTTGGGCCCTTTGAAATACAAATTATATCCCTTTTGAGAGGTCAAAGTCTTAGGTAAGGAAAATAAGATACGACTTTTATCTGTTTTTTTCCTTTTTCTCTCAGCTTTTAACTTTTTCCTACAATATCCTTTTATACAAGTTTGATAGTCTCATGAAAGTTCGTTGTAGAAATTGTTTTTCTGTAGTTTTCAATCGATCGGTTGTGAAGGTATTTACGGAAAGAATTATAACTGTTTGAATGCTTGCGGATAAAGATAGTTGTGGACAAATACGCTTGCCAGTTACTAACGCGGCATAATCGACATTTGCGTAATGTGTTTAGTTGTTTCGCTCTAGCATTTTCTTATGTATTATACCTTGACATCTAAAGTATTAATGTCCACTTCTAATAGCAATTCCTAAACTATTCCTATTTTCGTACAAAACCTCATAGGGTACTTACATGTACTTCAATATATTCTTGTAATGAGGCTTTTGAATGGCTACATGTAAGAATACAGTAGCTACGTAGCATCAATTTGGCACTCAATACACAATTTCTCTTATCTTAACGCAGCCGGTATGATGTATAGAGTACAGATGTCCATAATTATATTGTCGGGCGTGTCTGTCTTACTGCATTTGTAACCGGTATTTGTACCACTATCTACATCATTCACAATAAAAACCGTATTACCATTTTCATACACAATTTCAAGAAAATCTGAAGATGATTTTCTCAAGGATGTTTTAGTTTAAATTATCTTATTGATTTTGCTGACACGGAATAGCATGAAATCCCAGTGTTCTACCCTTACCTTTCTGTTTCTCCGATTATATATTCAATAACATTTTCTCTTTTCTATTACCCGCGGTAGGTACATTGGTTTTTACTACGTGTATATTCTTTGTTACACAAGTAAAATCAACACACAACGTTGTATCGTCGCAATGATATCCCCACTACCCCCACCCCCCCCTACTCTGCAAGTGCAAAAAATAAACTATGTCTACCCGCTACAGGGAACTTTTATCATGGACTGTCCTTATATAAATGTTTTCCTTTTTGACATTCGCCGAAAGCTGTATTGTGTAAAAAGTTTTGTTACTTGTTTCACCAGCTTAAAATCAACATGCTACGGCATTAAACTTGAAGGAACAACTATACTTAGTAATAATATAGAATCGTGTGTGGGCTCAAACTAGTTTAATAAAGGGAAATATGGAAGGTGAAGTGGAAAATATACTATTATTCGCACTTGAGACTGTCAAGTAGCAAAAACATGGTAAGGAAAAAAATATCACAGGAAAATTGCTGACATATTGCTTGTAGGTTCTTTGAGATGCATAAGGGGGTGCATATTATCGTAAACGAGCTGGAAAGCTAGTGTTGAAAGAGAATAGCCAAGACTATCTTAAGAGTACAAGACTAAAAGTAATAGCTTCGTGAATAATATCCAGATAGTGATTGTTGGCAGGTTTTCAACATTAAGAAAACATTTGTTCGTACTAAAGCTTTTTATTTCATTTCACAAAGCTTTATTTGGATATGATTATCTAAATTTACGGTTTCCTTTACGCTTCTACGCTGTGAAACTTAAGGTCTGAATTTTATCTAAATAATTTGCCATCTCTTAATATTATTACACAAACACTGATATTGCTGGGAGTAGGCATATTTCGTTAACATAAATTATTCTCATTCTGAAATGGAAAATGTTTTAATCCTCATTACTAAGGCAAAATGTTTGATGTTGATTTAGACAGGCAAAATTCGTTTGGCGTTCATTTGAGTCGTGGCTTATGACTGAGAACGAAAACAATAACACTGAGATCTATAAAGCTTACCTTCACAATTCAGCAGTGGGATCAAATGAATTTTTAATGGCAAAATGCATAGGCGTTTTAGGCCGTCACACTTTTTGCTCACAGGAATTTCGTGCACGGTTTTAATTAAACGCGAAATTTAAAAGTGCTGTAAAGCATCGCTCGTAGGATTTTTGGCGACCCGAGCGCAGTGAAAAACAAGAGGTCCGGGGAATTGGGACACCTGCCAAGTACCGTCATTGAAAGTGATATGAGAGGCTCGGATTATATCTGCGTCTCAATGAGCACTGTTATTTACACCGATTCCCTGTTAATTGGAGTGTATAAGGTAGTTTTGCTCGAGATATAATTAGGAGGATTTACATTTACAGCGACATCATTACTTTCCTTTTGAAGTAATTATGTAACCCGGTTGGAAAGACTTTTTTAAGAATCTTTGGGTTGGGCATTACTGGTGTTGAGGAGGATATAGGACGCTGTAGCTTTAGCTAGAGCAAAGCAATTGTTCACATTAAGCTTCTAAAATTGATGTGATCAATTAGGTTTTAATTTAATTTAGATGTCTTTGCCAAATACAGCTTCTGTCCTATTTGAATGTAAACTTAACAAACTTACTTCGAACTTCACGAACTTATATTACGGTATTATATTACTGAATATGATTATTTTTACGTGTGTTTCGTTCAGAGCTTGCTACTACTGACTATAGCTACTGGTTCCTCACCATCTAACGGCTGCTCCTCTCATTCCAGACGAGGTGGACGTGATAGGCTACACGTCGAACCAGAGCGACAGCGAGTCGCTGGTGTCGGGGCACAGCGGCGACAGCGGCGTGGGCGTCGCGCGGCGGCGACGCTCGCCCGGCGCCACGCTCGTGCTGTCGCCGGGGCCCACCAGGCCCAGACGCGCCGCGCGCTCCACAAGAGTCTAGGTAAGTATATCGTACGTACGCATCTCACTACTGTTACATATAAAACAGCGCCACGCTCGTGCTGTCGCCGGGGCCCACCAGGCCCAGACACGCTGCGCGCTCCACAAGAGTCTAGGTAAGTATATCGTACGTATGCATCTCACTACTGTTACATATAAAACAGCGCCACGCTCGTGCTGTCGCCGGGGCCCACCAGGCCCAGACACGCCGCGCGCTCCACAAGAGTCTAGGTAAGTATATCGTACGTACGCATCTCACTACTGTTACATATAAAACAGCGCCACGCTCGTGCTGTCGCCGGGGCCCACCAGGCCCAGACGCGCCGCGCGCTCCATAAGAGGCTAGGTAAGTATATCGTACGTACGCATCTCACTACTGTTACATATAAAACAGCGCCACGCTCGTGCTGTCGCCGGGGCCCACCAGGCCCAGACGCGCCGTGCGCTCCACGAGGGTCTAAGTAAGTATATAATGCATATTATCATTATAAAAGGTTGTGCGAATAAGGTGCGGCGCAGACGACAGACTATATTTCACGCATTTTCTAATCTGGGTAAATTACATGCAATAACGCATATGACGTGGAAAAATACATAGTTTTGTGCGCCACGTACTCAATCGCAAAAAACTGTGTCGTCCGTGCTGCACCTCACTACTTAGTGGCTGATCCAGAGGGGAGGCAAAATTATCTGTTTTCTTGCATAGTCAAATGAGCAGGGCCGAACCGTCCCTATGTGCAATGTGTGCGGCGCACATAGGCGCCAGGGTGACAGGGGCGCCGCGCGTCGAGATATGCGTTAATTATAACAGTTATTTACGAAAAAGATTGGCAAAAAAGGCGCTTCACAGATTTCGCACACAGGCGCAATGGCGTAGGAAGGGGCGGCGGCGTTGGCAAAAAGGTCATCCGCCAACTTCCGGGTGCCACCCAACAGGCGCTTCGTGGATTTCTATGTATTTCTTCGTGGAGACTGGATTAGGTCGGAACTCGGAACGGCCCTGCAAATGAGTTTAGAAGCTAGTCTGTGGTGGCCCTAAAGCTCTTTATTTCCCATTTAGACAATCGTCACTCGAATGCTTGAGAGAAAGTCTAAGTTAATTCAGGTAAGCCAAGTGTTTCCCCGAAGAATATCTTCCTTCACCAGTTACGAGAATATTTGGGAAATGACAGAACCTTAACCGGCTGACCGACATGGTACAAATCCTCCTATTAACTCGCAATGCTTTTGTGACGCAAAGACGGAGAGGCCTTTTCCAGCAATGGACTGCGAAAGAGTGTATGTTGATGGAATATATTATTCAATATATGTAATTTGTTGTTGCAGGTGATCGGATGGCGGCGCGGGGCGAGTGCGGAGCCGGCATCGGCTCGCCGCTAGACGTTATAACTTTATAACGTAAACAAACGTAGAACATTTTGTTGATACATGTACTAAGGCGAATGTTGTTTCTGTGACCGGACGTGATGCCGACGCCGCACGGACAGAGTGACTCGGCGACACATGCGCCCGCGCCGCACACGTAACACTTAACACATCACATCACACTACACTCAACACATCATACTACACTCAATACATCACCTCACACTTACACACACACACTACCCAATACACGTGAACACACTACACACCTCTGCGAACCATCACTAAGTACAAAATTGCCAAAAATTTATATTCACAGTTTATTTTCACATTTCAGACGAATTTGTATCTTGTTTTTATTTTCTTTTTCTCTTTCTATTTTATGTACCGAGCCTGGCTCGTTTCGATGAGTTGCAATATTGTGTAGAGACGTGATATCAAATGATGTCACATATTCCACTGTGTTGAAAACACGCTATGTGTGCAAATCTATATCTACATGATGTCACTATAAAATTTTTAATACTTTATATTTTATATCATACATTTTATTGTACGCCATGGGGGGCCGGACACTTATCGAAACAACTCGTACAAATGAAGAGGGCCCCTCGCTCGCCCATAATTGCAAATGACCATATTATTTTTGTATTTATTATTCAATTTTTCTATCGGACATATTCGAATATAAATTTTAACGGTCTTAGTAACAAAATAGTTTTTGAAGAAACTCTCTAAGTACTTATTGTTATTGATTTCCATAAAAAATACAAGTTGCTATTAAAACGTATGTTGTATAGATATAACAATTTTATATTTTGTATATAATTATTTTCTTGTAAAAATTAATCAAATAGAATTAGATCTGTGAATGATGCGCCGATTTGGAGTAACATTTTTTTATAATTGGGTTTAAACACAAAACAAAAAAGAGACCCACCAAAAAGATTTATTGTTTTTATTGCTAAGTAATTTTATAACGAGGATCATCATCTAAATTCAGGTACGGACAGTTATTTGGCTATGAGAATTAGTTTTATAACATTGATCGACATAAGCGTGACCTGGCTGTGGCAATTCATTTTTAAATTAAATTATTTTTTATTTATTTATTATATTTTGCTGGCGAAAAATCAATTGTAAACTCTGCTCTGGGTAGTAGAACACTTTGTTGCCTATCATGGAACAGGCGCAAGGGCTTCACGATGATCGGTAGATATTAAAAGCGCCATATTCTCTGTCTACGTTATCGAACCAAGACCGACATTGTGACGTCACTTGCCACTAATCCGTGCACTTGGCTACGTTCGTGTTGATCACAATATCATTCACTTACTCATATGTACTTTTTATTTTTTAATACGCAGTAGTTGTAGACAATACATGTTGTAATGAAATGTTTTATGTTATTTTTGACTTTATTGCGTAAGTCGTACAGTTTAAAATCGCATAACGTCCAACTGCTCGTAACACACATCACCCACTAACCATCGTATTGTTAAGTATTAATATTGAATTATAATTAATGATCTCACTTCATTGTCACACGCGATCGACTGAGTAAATGTGTCACTACTTACGGCTTCAGATATTTAATATACAGCGTTTGAACAGAACTTGAGATAAATAAAAACATACTTAATATATTTTTCATGTTATTTTATTTTCTTTATTTTTAACATGTTGACAACCCCTGCAGTGTGAGAAGCCCTAATTATGATCGTCTGGCCCCAAATTGGGGCGCTCACACTCCAGAATTTATTTCTTTCCTTATCATCTTCTTTTAGCATATACGTTATTCTAACTGTAATGACACAGTTATTTAGTTGCGATTTCATTTTTGTGGACATTCATGTACCAAAAAAATAATATATTATACACGAAATGTAAAGCTGGACAATACATTGTGTTACAAACAAAATTCACAAGGAAACATCTAGATGAGTACACATATATTTTTGTTATAAACTATTGTATCTTGTAATAAATTGTTGATTCATTTTTGAGATGAACGACTGAATTTTCATTGTATTATATTATTTTCAATAAATATATATGGACATTCTATGGACCTATTGGGGTCGATCTCACTGCCCCAAACGGCTCAGAATGCTACGGTTATCTAAATATAATTTGCATAAAATATTATTGTAAATTGTTTTAGGTATGGATGTTTATAATAAGGATAGTTGTAAACGTATTATCATTTGTAAGTATAATGTTTGTTTTTAATGACAGTATGATCTCTTAAGGTAATTGTGTTGTATGCGCGTTGGCGGGAACTTGTCCTGTCGCGATGTCGGGCGCAACACTCACTCACGACGGACGCGCCACGGACACAAGCTCACGTCACACTACGCTCGCTTACATACCAACACACTAAGATACGCAGGCAATACGCGATTGAACAATACGTCAAATCCAAAAGAACGTACGAAATACACTGTATGTGTCAACTGTCAAAGTTCTCACTGACGCGTACGATTCCATTCACTCAAACAGTATCTCATTCGTTCTTTGACAAGTTTGACAGTAAGGTGCTCAATCGTGTAATGCCCACATAGAGTTACATGTTATACGCTGCTCACATCACATTGTAAAAATGTACAGTATCTTGTTTTAATGTGTTCTAAGTCACTTAAGTTTTATAACTTGTTAAGCTACATCGATAAACGAGTCCATCCATCTGTTTTCATTACTTTGACGCAATTGTCGCGAGTTGACTGAGTACCATCTAAGGACGTTGTTAAGTTAGTCTAGGCTGTAAGCGAGCGGAGTCGCGGCGCGGGGTGGCCTGGGGTCACGTCAGCTGACTTCGACGCTCAGACCTATGCCTCTGTCAGAATATTTATATCAACAGAAATTTATTTATCATTCGGTTATTATTTATGTATCACAAAAAATAATTTATTGTTAGAGCAGTGCTTTGTCGTTTTATATCGTACCAGTGTTTCGCTTCGATCAACTCACTCGCCTGCCGTACGTTCGATAGTGTGGACACTACGTAGTGATGTACCGTTACTTTGCATTCGAGTGTATCATGGGTGCCGGCGACGGGACGCTTTAAGAGTACAAATTCTGTATAAGCCCCTCACTTGTGTGTTAATTCTAAACGTTAATTTTAAAACAAGAAACAGGGAGAAGCTATTGTCAGAATACGGTTATACTAACTAGGTATGATCGTAGTATAGTATAAGTCGCGTAGCGCGCGGGTGCCGTAACTAACGGAACCGGTCAGCTCTGCCTTCGGTGTTGTCTCTTCATTACTACGTTTTATCTGTATCCTATTGCTACAGTGAGTTTGTTTTGCGATATCTTCCGATTTTATTCACTCGTAGCGTTATTCGGGCGCGTGGTACGTCCTCATTTAAGACGTGTACCACTGTAACGATAGGGTATTAGACAAGGACGCGCACTGTACGCGCGCACCTCTTATTAGATAAGAAATGTGTTATTAGAAATGAAATTGCAATAAAAATCTTCGGCGGCTGCGACTTGTCTTTACGACCTTTACCCAACTTATTCGCTGTAAAAAATTAGTCCGGCGTTGTAAAAAAAATATCAGTGCATTTGTAAATATTGGAGCCAAAATTTTTATACAAATTATTTCATAAATATATTCTTGGACCAAGTTGTGCGTGGAGGCGAGTCGCAAGTCGCGGGCGCGCGGGCCTGCCCGCACCTCGGTGCGTGACGTCACGGGTGGAAATAGTTCACTCGTTCGTTCATGTACGCTGACGTTTTCGTCTTCACAAGATGGCGGCGTTCAAAATGGCGCTGAACAGGGAGACGAACTTGTCGGTCGATTGTCGAGCGTGCGGGTCTGGTATTCGACGCATTCTGTGTCGAAAGCGGCCACACGTGTCTGATCGTAGAGGCAAAACATTAGGTACTATTGTGACTAGTGCTGATGTGACATGGCAGCATTATTCAATGTAATTGACAAAACGTGGCACATATAATTTACTATATGTAAAAAGTTATAGAAATAATTAATTTAATAAAATTATAAATAAAATTTCCTGTTGTATTATTTATCAATTACCCGAAGTATGAAGAAATGTTCAGACGGATATATTATTTAACTGAAAAGGCTATAACACTGGTATTGTTCCTTATCAAATTAATCCTCACTGGCAGAATGACAACGACATAACGTCTCATCTCAAATCAATCTAAAAAATCGATAGGTACCTATACCCAGGATGTTTTTGCACAGCAACGAGTAACTTCAGAACTTACAAGTTTACTATTGTCAGGTGCTGACTACGACCCAATTAAACAATGCAAACGCTTAGTGTCTCTTTTTTTTATTGAAGCCTATCAAAATTACTCCATGCCACCTGATCTAAATCATACCTACATGAAGTCCTATAGCAAAACCGTTCATGCTAAAAAAATATTAATAATAATAGCATGATGCTACTAGTATGGCCTAGAGAAGAGCTTTTATGCCCCGCTTAACGTACCTGGGATCATAGGAAGAATGCCAGGCGCTATTGAAAGCTTTGGAGATGTCGAGACTAATGGGTCCAGTTCATAATATCGACAATCACTACATCGATGGTCGCTGTATCGAAAACGTTGCATCGACGGGCTAATGTATCGACAGTACCCCAAATCGATAGTACGCTACATCGACAGTATCCCAAATTGTTGGTACGCTTCATCGTTAGTATACTAAAACGATGGTATGCTACATCGACAGTAAACCAAATCGATAGTACGCTGCATCGACTACCCGAACAAATAACTCCTAAGATTTACCAGCATGCAGCAGGTAAATTTCCGAATTTTAAATAAAAAAAACACTAAGTTGACGGAGCCCTGCTTTCCTATTTTTGACTTAAGGGTCACAAAACAACCTAACATAACCTACTTACTTGCGTTACAGTCTCACCTAACCTTCATTTATTTTAGTCTTGGAAAATTGAGATTAAAACTTTTAAAAATCCTGTGTTTTTATTTAAATCTGGCTCGGGTCGGGTAGTCGATGCAGCGTACTATCGATTTGGTTTACTGTCGATGTAGCATACCGTCGTTTTAGTGTACTAACGATGAAGCGTACCAACGATTTAAGGCGCACGCAAACTGTTCGGACGCGACTTACTGTCGCGACAGTAAGTCGCGACACATAGTGTGCACACCCTTTCGGACGCGGCTTTCTGTCGCGTCCGCGTCCGATACAACCATAGACACGCCATGCTATCTATGCGATACACTATGGCTAGGTAGGAGCATATTTTCTTAATTCAGGGCACTAGCAGTTAGCACTATTAGATTATATTATTGGTAGATCTTGAAGTAAAGCAGAACTGTTGAATTGAAAGTGAATTTAACATTTTTTGACTATATTCGGTATAAAATAACTATTAAGGCCATACCATGGACAATATACGGTTGACAGTAAACGTCCGCGGACGTTTGTAAACGTCCGCGGACGTTAACTGTCATTTTCCCAGATTGCTATCGGACGTCTGAACGCTCAAGGTCACGTCCGCGACAGACGTCCGATAGTGTGCACACTTGAATGGATTTTCCTTGTCCAGATACCCTTCTGTCGCGACAGTAAGTCGCGACAGTAAGTCGCGACAGATAGTTTGTGCGGGCCTTTAGGGTACTGTCGATGTAGCGTACCATCGATTTGGGGTACTGTCGATACATTAGCCCGTCGATGGAACGTTTTCGATACAGCGACCATCGATGTAGTGACTGTCGATATTTTGAACGGCTACCGAGTCTAATAGCCAACGACTCCCCATGCCTGTCCATAATCTAGAGGTGGGTGTCAAACGTTAGAAGATCACCCGTTGATCGTTTCGATCTGAACCCATGGCGATCTGATGGCGTTTGAGGAGAGTCTGATGGCTACAGAAAGATCTGTCATAATATCAATTTGTCCTGTCATCAATAATCTCATGTCACCTCATTAGCCCACTACAGTCAACTGCTGAACGTAGGCCTGCCCCAAATTATGTCACAAGATCCACTCGCACGTTTTCGCATCCAGCCATTACTCTCCTCAATTTATAGATATATCTGGCACAAAGGCAACCAAAACTAAGCTTGGGATATTGCCAGTTTCCTAGATGGTAGGATAGAAAGGTAGGTACTGGTACTGGCTTACTGGGTTACTGGCAGAGTGACGAGGTACTGGTTCAGACTGACGAGGTGACGAGTTTAATGAAACTATTCTTGAAGATCGGTAATCGTTAATAATTTATTTACAAATAATGGCAAACTATATACAAACATATACATTCAGAAAGGTTACTGGTGGCAATGCGCACGATATCAATATTGACCGATAAAAGGAGACTTAGAACTAACGGTTTTTACACATAACATAACATATCTTCACGCCTTTTATTCCCGAAGGGGTAGGCAGAGGTGTATTACACACCCACACTTCGCCAGATATGTTTCGGTCCCAATGTAATAGGGGGCGAGCCTATTGCCATCTACCGGGCACATTATTAAGCGAGCGATAATTAACATTTTTAATACACACATAACTTCGAAAAGTCAGAGGTGTGTGCCCGAGGTACCTGGGGATCGAACCCGAGACCATCGTCTCGGCAGTCCGTTACGTACACCACTGGGCTACCGCCGCTACAGCTTTTACATGACTACATATTATAACTAGCTTTAAACACAATTGGATTTACATCGGTCCACTCACTCTAACTAGTGCTCTGTCCTTCACGCACAACTATATAATAAAGTGCCACGCTTAACAAAACTCGGTGCCACGAACATTCGTCGCCAGTCGGATGTAATGCGTTGGTGAAACAGGCCGACGGCGCTCGCGCGTGCCTGAGCGCGCGCGAAGCGTTATCAGTTATCAGCTATCACACGACTTATCTCTTGATTAAGCTGCGTACGGTTGTGCGTACTGTGCAATTATATATACCAAAGCCATTATCAGCAAATTTCAATAGATTTGAAAACAATGCCGCCACAAAGAATGACATACCAAAAACTTCAAGTATGGAAACTTGAACAAAATGGAACACGCTAACTTTGGCCCATACAATACAAAACAACTAACTTATCTAATATCGATTGTTTTTCTATTCATTGAAAATGAAAAAGCCACCGAGAATAACTTTGGAAAACGACAAGTAGTAAAGTAAGTTCATTTCAGAGACTAATAAAGGGCAAGTAATATCAACGTTCCAAGAAATCAGAATACAATTCACAGGGTAAATTAACTAAATTGGATAGTACGACTCTGTGAATGTTTCAGTGCCATTCCCTATTTCGCTAGCTTGCCCCCTAACCTGTAAGATCTAATTCGCCCTTCAATTTGAATGGAATTCAATTTCCTTACGCGTCAAATGACTTATGAGATCCTAATTTTACGCAATTAGGTTACTGTATTTTTTTCCTTATAACCCGATATTTTCTTGGAAAATCGAGCCTTTGGATAGAAAGAACCTTACAGGTAATTATTTCGACGATCACATCACCCTTACAAGAGATATCGTTTAAGTGATAAATGCGTCGCATATTGCGAGCCTTAACACGAAATTGAACTTATATGTATCAAAGATACATACATGATTGGTTTGGTTCTGATTATTCTTGGCATATTATGCGCTGATTCTAATGACCTCAAAATTCCAGTATACAAAGTTTGACAATTTCACAAGAATTGACACAATATATTTGAGATGAAAACACTCTCATGAAAATTGTCTATTTAAAAAAAGTTTGTATATTTCAGAGCCCCATTATAAAATGACTAAAACCAATGCCATAACGAACCATATTGAAATATTTCTATGTGACAATAAATTATTCATACTAATGGCGCCCAACATGGGACTGGAAATAAAAAGTAAAACATTTTTCTATTTGACTACGCATTTACCTTTTGGTATTTTCCTGTAATATTCATCATGGAGTCAAAGTCGTGTCCGATTCCCTGCAGCCAGTCAACTGATGAATTCCCTAAAGCAAAACAAATAAATAACTTATAGATGCGGAGGTGCAAACGCCAGAATCTAGGGCCTGTGATGTCACAAGAATATTTATGTGACGCGACAAACAATCAATAAATTATAGGCAAAAGATTTATCGGCCTCTCGGAGAGGACAGGTGTCTTTGCAGTATAATATACCCATGAATATTTCATTAATTGTACATCGGCGTTTTATGTTGGCTTTTTCGTTTTTGATATAGTATTTCGGTTTGATTTTTGTGTGCTAGCAATGCGCGTAGTATTTTCTAGCGACACGAAGCTTATCAGCTGTGTGGATGTTTTGGGTATAAATCTAGTCATAACTGTATTTCAGTTTTAGGTGGCTCACTTTTATTATATTTAATAATATTTCTCCGAGGTCTGTTAGTCTTTTCTAATACCCATATTCTTTTTAGATGTTGATTATGTTTTTGTTATTTGACGTCACCATATTTTTATTGTTGCATAAGAAAAGCAGAAATGGGGTAAAAAAAATCTAAGAGATCTTTTTAAATAATGGATTTTGAAAACATGTAGAGGCTTTGCACCCTTTTAAAAGATAACAGCTTTCGACCCACCCACATCAGATGTCCAATGGAAATTTGTGCCTTAATATGTTACATTATACTATATACAACATCGCACAAAAATGTCAACACCAACATGCCGAAATAACTAATCTTCTACAAGAAACAGTCCTTTGTTCTTGCGTCTATTGAGTGTGAAGCACAAGTAACTGAATCTACCCTTAGTTAACGAGCCTTACCCATATACCCACAAACATTTGCATAATTCTTATCATACATCGTCTAAGCCCCAACAATTCCTAAATACCAAACACAAACAAACATTCATGAAGACATCAACTAATAGATTAAGAGTCTCGCAGTTTAATGGCCATATTAATATATCAGAGTGTACGCTCGTAGGGATTTCGGCACGTGTCGTCAGTATGCCTTCAAGACTGTTAAGCTGAGAATCCATTGAAGATGAAAGGCAGTTGAGCAATCTGCGAAAAAACATATACAAACACACAATAACTTTGTTTTCTAGCGTTGCTCAGCTTTATAATACTAGACTCACTCGCATTCTCTTTGCAGTCAAAATGACCTAGCGATCATAGTATGCATACCGTGCTTAGACCAGAAGTCCCGTGGAAAGTTGAACCATCATGGATCCCGCAGCGAATTTTATCAGTAGCGTATCGGCGGAGTTGGAAATATAATTGATTCATTTCCTACATTAGCAATGCGGGAGACTGAAGTAAGAGTTTTCAATGTTTAAAAGATACGATCATATTGGACTCTAACATCCAGCTCATTAAAGGTTATCAACCATCCCTAGTTAGATTATTGGTGGACGATATGATCCTCTACCGCTCAACTTCCTCACCTATCTTAGTACTATACACAGAATTACAGAACCGTCACGCTTGTAATCCCTAAGGGCGTAAGGTGTACTCTCGCTTTTCATCCAAGACTCCCTGTGGATTGGAAGTTAGACTGTCGACGTTCCTGAGTGGTAACTTAACTAAACAAATTAATGCTTGAAATGTTGGCAGATGAATGGAGGCGTATAGTAATAAATGGAAATCAATTTCGGAAACTGGGTCTCTAGAGATTTCCGAAAGATTGTTCTTGTGAATACTTAAAGAGACCTGGATCGTAGAAAAGATCTGCTTATAGTACCGACACTTGAACCTTACTATATTGAGTATATAAACATATATATTATATTAACATCTCTCTTTTATATATTATATAAAAGAGAGATGTTAAGGGCGATTTCAGATTAGCGTTTTATACGCGCGTATAAGCTCGTTTTTGGAAGCGCATGTAGGCGCGTAAAGGCTCGCCTTTTGGCACACGCGCAACCCGTACGAGCGTTGACGCGCTTCTAAGCTCGTATAGCCGCAAGCCGTCAGAATCCATGTTGACACTGACAAGATGTCACTACCGTTTCGAGCGAACACGCCGAAATATGCCCGTTCGATTTTTTGAAGCTCGTAATGTAGCGCGCGTGTAAGCGCGTATGCTGAAACGACCGTGTACGCGCAGAAAAATACGCTAATCTGAAACCGCTCTAATATAACGTAGAGCGTGTTAGATTAATTACGTATCTTTTAACTAAAAATGGATATATGAACTCCCCAAAACTGTCTCTGGACTCGATCTGTCAGTCTGCATGTACGGTTGTAGGCACACCATGAACCCAAGTTGTATAATAAACCATGTACACAGTTCTCATACAAAGATTTAAAAAGACAATTTTTATTATTATTATTTATTAATTATGTCATTTCTATTATGCCTAGGCGTTTTGTGAACCTTACTTTACATAGAAAACCAAAAGTCTTTTGTAATGTATGCGTATCTAATATCTATCTCTTTCATTTAAAGCATGCATAAAACCAACACTGTTATGATAACGGGACAAGATTATAGTCTCTAGCAACTAGCTTAGTAGCTTTGATTCCGTAATCCTTTGAAACTATTATCCTCATCTCGATAGTTCACTTGCACTAAAGATTATCCTAGTGCAACGAGGGATTAGCATCATCCTATTCTGTTTTCTGTTGAAATTGTAATCTGAGTGGATTCATCGGATGTGTATTGGATGCAATCGAATACGACCTTTAAGTCACAAATAAAAATAGATAACGACGGTTTCTTGACACATACTGGCATATTTGTAGGTATAAATCGCACATACACATATATTGTAACATGTAGTAACTTATTATCTTGATTCCCACGGAATTGTCTTAACTGATTAGTATACTGGTAAATCCGCCGTTGGATGCCATCAAAATTTGAAGTAGAATTTGTCATTTTGCGTTGTTCTCGACCAATATCGATATAATTAAATTCATCAGCGAAAATAAGAAACAAAACAGCTTAATCAAGACAATTTCCAACCACACTATCAATTCGGTAATCGGCATATTTTACTAGCTCAATCACTGATTCAAATCTAATTAAAATTAATTTTCTAGTCCATTCTAAAATAGTGATAGATCTACCTTAAAATTGGTACAACAAATGGCGTAGTTTAGTTCTGGCACCAAACACCTGAACCCTTGATAGTAGCGCCATCACTTACACTGTTGCATGCCGACGGCGCTTGAAGGAATCCCCAACTGAATCGTGACAAAAGCCTCCTATCCCGGGCTTCGGTTAACGGTGACGTCGGATTTGATTGCTAATGTACGTCAAATACTGGATATTGTCTACCGATGACGTAAGAATGGAAAATGTAATAACTAATACAAACAGACTGCTTTATCATCCAATTTTCGTAACAACACTGCTTCGCACGTCAACGTTTTGTTTTTACAAATCCTTAGAATTTTATGCGGAAACTCAAAATTACTTTTCTCATGATTAGTCTAACGAACTTTTAACGTCAGACTGGACAGCTGTCAGACACATTCGCATGGGCTGGATATCGACAGCTTGACGTTGAGCCATACATCTGTCTGCGTATGCAAATTGAGACTGCTGCAGCGATGCTACTATCTAAAGATCTATACGATAGAGAGTATTAATGGTGTTCATAAATCGATCAACTCTTTTTAATTCAATATGTTTAGGAAAGGTTTTAAATGAATGCAATGCTTAAATTACACCGATCACTTTTCACCACAACTTGATAAGTGCCAGTTAAATTTATTTAAAATTACACTTTCCTTCAAACTTGGAATTTATCGGGATGTTAAAGCATATTCAGACAGGGCGAAACTCTCTAAACGTTACTAAAAGCTGACCCAAAGTCAAACGTTACGGGCAGTTGAACAGCGGTATTAGAGAGTTCAACCGCCCAACATTATCAGCTTTGTAATATTAGTATAAAGCAGCCAGTCAACTCTTTTTCATGACGCATGAAGTGAATCCTTTCCTCGCTTTTCCCCGAACCAGCCCATCACAAACAGTCGCAGTAACGTTAACACGGTTTGACTGCGCCATCCCATTCAATTTCTAACGGAAATAAATTCTCGTGCCGAAATATTGCGGCTGGCTTCCATGCTTTTGTGTGTGCCATTGAATTTGAGACTGATTTGAACATCCTCTGTCGTTTGATAACTTGCTTAGTTTTTGTTTTGCGTCTATGCCTCTGTGGCAAAATATTTTTCCTAATATGTTTGATTCGATCGCTGGGACAGTTTCTGTAAACATATTATGGCAAAATCTAACGCATATATACTTATAATTTAGTTTAGATCTTGTATTTAGTCTTATCGTATAAATTAATATAAATATATGTACAAAATCAATTAAAAACAAACGAAAAAGTAATAAATCTTCAATTCAAAATGGCGACTAATGACACATCGTTTGAATTCGTGCGATCCGGAATTTCAAAAATGTTATTCAAAATTCCAAACAATCTAAACTTCTTCATTGTGCTTACTTCGCCCACGTGAATTCCATTTAATTGAAGCCTGCATATCCCATGCACTACAATCGGAGCCTGTTTAGCCATCCGAAATTCCTACACAGTGCCCATTTATGTACTTTCTGTTTTGTGCAGTGTACGATCAAAGGCAACACACAGGCATACCTGGCGTATTTGAACTTTGTTTATTGCACTAACCACCGCAAATGTTTGGTATTCGTATTGATTAGGTGCAATGTCTGTGTGGTCGTGTATAATGATCTGTTGTAACCCACGTTGGGCGCCAATAAAGCTTTCATATATTGGGGCTTAACTAAATTAAAATAGAATTCGCTTTCCAGTTATTTGCTAATGTATGTTGATTGAAAATGTTTGTGACCACTTTCAATAAAGCTTACAATCAAGAGATGAGAATATAATACAAAATAGCTAGAACACAATTTAAATATACCTGATAAAAATAGCAGCTATATTTTAACAACTACGTATCAGACACCGAGCAAGCTATCGTTTTACTACATTAATTATGTCCTTAAATACTTAGCAGGACAGCCATTTAAGCTGTCTTGCTAGTTTAGTACCTAACTTGACTTGAAATCAACACCAAAATCATATTCGTAGAAAACCTAAATAAACTCGTTTAAAATATCGAAATATTTCAACCAAATTTAAAAATTTCTCCTACAGCCTTATCGTGTCCAACAAATTACCAGTAAATTATAATTTCAGTGTCAAGTATCAAGAGCGACGCGCAATTGCCGGCGTTTAACATGTATTGCAGGAAATTGGCGCGAAAGGCATTGCTTGCCGCCCTTACAATCCGCTCGCATGGTGCTGTTTGTGTTATAATTAGTCTCAACAAACTTATGCTGCGGCCCGTAGGGACGCCATGCGTGTTGGCTTTCCTTGGAATGTGTTAAAATGTTGTATTTGTTGATTTTTGTTTGTTAGGTGGCTTTGAAGTGGTACGTCTCGTTAAGTCAGCTTTGACAACTTTTAGTTACTAGCGCTCGCTTCAAAATTTTTGTTATGCAATTTTTAAGCTCAGCATGGCTTTTCCATCTATGGTCAATGCTTTTTCAAAATAAAAGTTCAAATCATAAGTTTTGTTGCACGGTTATTAACAACATGCTTTAAAGATTCCTACGTATTCTAAAACTGGGAGACATGAAAAGCTATTATTTAAATAAGTGCAAAATGACAATGACGCATTTGAATGAAAATTGCAATCTCACTTGGAAAACCAAGTGAAAAGTCAAAGTCAAAGTCAAAATCGTTTATTCATCTAGGTCACAAGGTGACGCTTATGAACGTCAATTTTTTAAATCGAATTACTTAATGCTTCTACATTTACATTTACTGCCTCGTTCGCAAAGCAATAGGTACAACCACGAGAAAGAACGGGCAATAAAACTCGTGGACACTCTTTCGAATTGCCAATATTATATATTTTATTTTTGTAAGGATCTGCAACTATTTCACATTGTACTTAATTACTTGTAAATAGTTACAGACATCATACTTAAGAAATTAATACAGTTACTAAATTAAGTGCCTTAGTTAGGCTTCCAATGTGAATATTGTGTAACAGGAGCATCCATTTACCTCTTATAATGTAGGCAACTCGCAACCATGTTCAGAACTATGGTGGAAATGTATGTTACAGAAGTGACTATATATGAAAACACAAAATTACAAAAACATTAGTTTACAGCCTATGATCACGAGTTATCTTCATCTTACAGTGCAGTAAAACTTTAATAAAATTAGTGGAACAACAATGCAAATGTAAATGTAGTAAGTTGAATGACCTAATAATACATGGACAGTAATTTAAAAGAACTAGAAATATTATATAAAGATTAACTGAAAAATGCAAAAAATCTATATAATTCTAATTAAGTATAAAGATCATGAGTTGTCTAGCGTAAGTGACCAACTATCTTTATCACTGAAATAATCATTAATAGTATAATAACCTTTCTTAATAAGTCAGTATTTTATTCTAGTTTTAAGTGTACTAAATGGTAATTCTAAAAGACCAAATGGTATTTTATTGTAAATACGAATACCTAGCCCTACAAAAGAATTATTAACTTGATGAAAACGGTAATAAGGGGCATATAACCTATGCCTGTTTCGAGTATTTATATTATGTATATCGCTTTTTGTGGTAAATAAACCTATATTTTGCCTAATGTTCAAAATATTAGCAAATAAAAATTGCGAGGCTACTGTAAGAATTCCTATAGACTTAAAGCGTTCCCTAAGAGTATCTTTTGCACCTAACATGTATATTGCTCGTACCGCTCGTTTCTATAGAACGAAGATATTCTGAATATCCGCTACTTTGCCCCGTAACAAAATGCCATAGGATATAATACTGTGAAAATAGCTAAAATATACTAAACGAGCCGTGTCGATGTCAGTAAGTTGCCTAACTTTCCTGACGGCATACGCAGCAGAGCTGAGCTTTCCTGCAAGACATGCTATATGCGCACCCCAACTTATTATCTAATGTAATACCTAAGAAAACTGTAGAGTCTACTGTTTCAAGTTCCTCCCTATCTAGCATAATATTAGGTCCTAGTTGTCTAACGTTAGGAAAAGCAAATTTAACGCATTTAGTTATCCTAGAATTAAGTACTAGGTTGTTTGCTGTAAACCATTGTGTAACTTGTAATAGTGCATTATTTACATCATAAAATTAATTTCTATTCCTACCTACTTAAAAATAAGTGACGTATCATCTGCAAAAAGTACGACATCACAGATGTTTTTAAATAAAAAGGTAAGTCATAAATATATACAAGAAATAGAAAAGGACCTAAAATTGAGCTTTGTGGAACGCCGAACTGTATAGGTATTTAAGAGTATGTAGTCCCATTTACATCAACACACTGAAATCTCTGCCACAGGTACGAATCGGCAACACTAAGTGCGGTTTTCTCTCCGCCGTAGTGGCGGGACTTACGCAGTAGTAGTGTCGTGCTGAACGCAGTCAAATGCTTTAGATAGGTCACAGAACACTCCGATAGCATTCTTTGATGACTCCCAAGCACTACAAACGTGTTTTATAAGAGCAACACCCGCATTAGTAGTGGATCTACCTTTAGTAAACCCGTATTGATCTTTGTGAAGCAGACTATTTTAATTAAAGTGGCTTAATAGCTGCTTTAAACGAATCTTTTCAAATATTTTACTAAATTGAAACACTTGAAAAGTGTAAAGTTACACTTGTATTCAAAGTTATAAAACGGAGAAACATTACAAAAAGTATGTTTCGTAGTGCCACGATTGTTAATGATATTCTTTCATGTTACCAAATTCATTATGACACCTCTGTCTATCACGTTATGTAAATGTTTGGCCACCCTCATACGAGTTCATATGAATGGCAATGTTGAATTAGCAACACGGCACAAGCTTACTTGTTTGTTGAACAATTTGCGACTCAAAGCACATTACTTCAGTTATACGTTCGAACTTATTTGATTTACGTTCAGTTCGTACCATTTTATTTACTAGAAATCGTAATAAATTCTACCTCCTTAAACTTTAAAACACCCATTACTAAACGTTACACCCACTACTTAAACATAAGCTGAATTTTTAACAAATTCCACGTATTGTTTATTTGAAAGATTTTTCAAGAGTACTCACAAATGTAGCTACAAATGAAATTGAAAATAAAATAACTGAATTATATAAAGAGTCCACCGTCCCAAATTTTCATTCTCAAATAATGGAGCAAGGTTATAATTTGTATTATTATATTTTCTATCTGTAGGTAGACGCTGTCAAATAAAATTTGGGCCCTTTGAAATACAAATTATATCCCTTTGAGAGGTCAAAGTCTTATGTAAGGAAAATAAGATACGTCTTATATCTGTTCTTTTCCTTTTCTCTCAGCTTTTAACTTTTTCTTTTAATATCTTTTTATACAAGTTTGGTAGTCTTATGAAAGTTCGTTGAAGAAATTGTTTTTCTGTATTTTTCAATCGATCTGTTGTGAAGGTATTTACGGAAAGAATTATAACTGTTTGAATGCTTACGGATAAAGATTGTTGTGGACAAATACTCTTGCCAGTTACTAACGCGGCATAATCGACATTTGCGTAATGTGTTTAGTTGTTTCGCTCTAGCATTTTCTTATGTATAATACTTCGACATCTATAGTATTAATGTCCACTTTTAATAGCAATTCCTAAACTATTCCTATTTTTGTACAAAACCTCATAGGGTATATGTACTTCAATATATTCTTGTAATGAGGCTTTTGAATGGCTACATGTAAGAATACAGTTGCTACGTAGCATCAATTTGGCACTCAATACACAATTTCTCTTATCTTAACGCAGCCGGTATGATGCATTGACTACAGATGTCCATATATTAACTACTTTTAAACTACCACGATTTGTACACATACTAATGATTATGTAGCGGGTCTGAATCGTGTTAAACGAAAAGAAAGATGAAATACCTTTCTATTTGTCCCGACGTTTCGGCATGGGTTACACCAGCCGTGGTCACGGGATGACTGATGTCCGTCAGCGCTGCCTCCGAGAAGTGCGGATTTCGGTACCTACCCTCACTTGGTATTCACTATTATTGATATTTATAAGTTCGGAACTGTCGGTACTTCGACACACAACACTAATGGTATCTTCACACTGGCGCGTAATATCACCACGTCGGTGTCTACATTTGCTGATGACAGGATTCCAAGATGTAGATATCTAGTTTAACACGATTCAGACCCGTTACATAATCATTAGTATGTCCATATATTGTCCGGCGTGTCTTTCTTACTGTATTTGTAACCGGTATTTGTACCACTATCTACATCATACGCAACAAAAACCATATTACCATTGTCATACACACTGTCAAGAACATCTGAAAATGATTTTCTCGAGGAGAAAAAGAAAGTCATACATGTTTTAGTTTAAAATATCTTATTGATTTTGCTGACACCTAATAGCATGAAATCCCAGTGTTTTACCCTTACCTTTCTGTTTCTCCGATTATATTTTCAATAACATTTTTTATTTTCTATTACCCGCGGTAGGTACATTGGTTTTTACTTGTATATTCTTTGTTACACAAGTAAAATCAACACACAACGTTATATCGTCGCAATGATATTCTCACGGTTCATCAACGAATATTCCTAGAGCGACGAATATAAGGCGGCTTTACGCGAGCTCTGAAAGTGCAAAAAATAAACTATGTCTACCCGCTACAGGGAATTTTTATCATGAACAGTCTTTATATAAGTGTTTTCCTCTTTGTATATACATTCGCCGAAAGCTTTATTGTGTAAAAAGTTTTGTTACTTGTTTCACCAGCTTAAAATCAACATGTTACGGCATTAAACTTGTAGGAACAACTATACTTCGTAATAATATAGAATCGTGTGTGGGCTTAAACGAGTTTAATAAAGGGAAATATGGAAGGTGAAGTGGAAAATATACTATTATTCTCTGCAGTCTCAAGTAGCAAAAACATGGTAGGAAAAATTATCACAGGAAAATTGCTGGCATATTGCTTGAAGGTTCTTTGAGATGCATAAGAGGAGCATATTATCGTTAACGAGCTGGGAAGCTAGTGTTGAAAGAGAATAGACAAGACTATCTTAAGAGTACAAAGACTAAATGTAAAAGCTTCGTGAATAATATCCAAATAGTGATTGTTGGCAAGTTTTTAACATTAAGAAAACATTTGTTCGTACTAAAGCTTTTTATTTCATTTCACAAAGCTTTATTTGGATATGATTATCTAAATTTACGGTTTCCTTTACGCTTCTACGCTGTGTAACTTAAGGTCTGAATTTTATCTAAATAATTTGCCATCTCTTAATATTATTACACAAACACTGATATTGCTGGGAGTAGGCAAATTTCGTTAACATAAATTATTCTCATTCTGAAATGGAAAATGTTTTAATCCTCATTACGAAGGCAAAATGTTTGATTTTGATTTAGACTGGCAAAATTCGTTTGGCGTTCATTTGTGTCGTGGCTTATGACTGAGAACGAAAACAATAACACTGAGATCTATTAAGCTTACCTTTACAATTCAGCAGTGGGATCAAATGAATTTTAATAGGAAAATGCATAGGCGTTTTAGGCCGTCACACTTTTTGCTCACACGAATTTCGTGCACGGTTTTAATTAAACGCGAAATTTAAAAGTGCTGTAAAGCATCGCTCGTAGGATTTTTGGCGACCCGAGCGCAGTGAAAAACGAGAGGTCCGGGGAATTGGGACACCTGCCAAGTACCGTCATTGAAAGGAGTCCCGTACGGTATATCGAATTACCCTTGAACGATATAACTGTCTACAGAAAGCATGGTTCACCGACGAACGGTAATACGAAAAAACTATTATTCGATACCATTATTTAGCGATAGCACGTTTCGCCGAATAACGCTACAACGAATGAATGGTTGGCCGATACCAAGATTTGCCGATGTCATGGTTCGCCGCAACACGCTTTAACTAAATAACCCTTTACCGATAGCAGTTTGCATCGAAAGCACCTTTTATGTGTAGGTACCTAATAGGTTATTTTAGGTTTCTTGTGACCCCGCACTCGAAAGTAGGAGCCCTGCGAAGCAGGGCTCCGTCGACTTAGCTTATTGGACGACTAGGTAACGATGAGAAGTGATGTAAGAAAAGGTATTTTCGATGCAAATTGCAATCGGTAAAGGATTATTTAGTTAAAGCGTGTTGCGGCGAACCATGACATCGGCAAATCTTGGTATCGGCCAACCATTCATTCGTTGTAGCGTTATTCGGCGAAACGTGCTATCGCTAAATAATGGTATCGAATAATAGTTTTTTCGTCTTACCGTTCGTCGGTGAACCATGCTTTCTGTAGACAGTTATATCGTTCAAGGGTAATTCGTAATACCGTACGGGACTCTTGAAAGGAGAAATATTTATTTTCCTTTTGAAGTAATTATGTAACCAGGTTGGAAAGACTTTTTTAAGAATCTTTGGGTTGGGCATCACTGGTGTTGAGGAGGATATAGGACGCTGTAGCTTTAGCTAGAGCAAAGCAATTCTTCACATTAAGCTTCTAAAATTGATGTGATCAATTAGGTTTTAATTTAATTTAGATGTCTTTGCCAAATACAGCTTCTGTCCTATTTGGATGTAAACTTAACAAACTTACTTCGAACTTCACGAACTTATATTACGGTATTATATTACTGAATATGATTATTTTTACGTGTGTTTCGTTCTGAGCTTGCTACTACTGACTATAGCTACTGGTTCCTCACCATCTAACGGCTGCTCCTCTCATTCAAGACGAGGTGGTCGTGATAGGCTACACGTCGAACCAGAGCGACAGCGAGTCGCTGGTGTCGGGGCACAGCGGCAACAGCGGCGTGGGCGTCGCGCGGCGGCGACGCTCGTCCGGCGCCACGCTCGTGCTGTCGCCGGGGCCCACCAGGCCCAGACGCGCCGTGCGCTCCACGAGGGTCTAAGTAAGCATATAATGTATATTACCATTATAAAAGGTTGTGCGAATAAGGTGCGGCGCAGACGACAGACTATATTTCACGCATTTTCTAATCTGGGTAAATTACATGCAGTAACGCATATGACGTGGAAAAATACATAGTTTTGTGCGCCACGGACTCAATCGCAAAAAACTGTGTCGTCCGTGCTGCACCTCAATACTTAGTGGCTGATCCAGAGGGGAGGCAAAATTATCTGTTTTCTTGCATAGTCAAATGAGCAGGGCCGAAACGTCCCTATGTGTAATGTGTGCGGCGCACACAGGCGCCAGGGTGACAAGGGCGCCGCGCATCGAGATTTGCCTTAATTATAACAGTTATTTACGAAAAAGGATGGCAAAAAAGGCGCTTCACAGATTTCGCACACAGGCGCAATGGCGTAAGAAGGGGCGGCGGCGTTGGCAAAAAGGTCATCCGCCAACTTCCGGGTGCCACCCAACAGGCGCTTCATGGATTTCGCACACAGGCACTGGATTGGGTCGGAACAGCCCTGCAAATGAGTTTAGAAGCTAGTCTGTGATGGCCCCAAAGCTCTTTATTTCCCATTTAGACAATCGTCACTCGAATGCTTGAGAGAAAGTCTAAGTTAATTCAGGTAAGCCAAGTGTTTCTCCGAAGAATATCTTCCTTCACCAGTTACGAGAATATTTGGGAAATGACAGAACCTTAACCGGCTGACCGACATGGTACAGAAGACCCCAAATCCTCCTATTAACTCGCAATGCTTTTGTGATGCAAAGACGGAGAGGCCTTTTCCAGCAATGGACTGCGAAAGAGTGTATGTTGATGGAATATATTATTCAATATATGTAATTTGTTGTTGCAGGTGATCGGATGGCGGCGCGGGGCGAGTGCGGAGCCGGCATCGGCTCGCCGCTAGACGTTATAACTTCATAACGTAAACAAACGTAGAACATTTTGTTGATACATGTACTAAGGCGAATGTTGTTTCTGTGACCGGACGTGATGCCGACGCCGCACGGACAGAGTGACTCGGCGACACAAGCGCCCGCGCCGCACACATCACACTCAACACATCACATCACATCACACTACACTCAACACATCACACTACACTCAATACATCACCTCACACTTACACACTCACACTACACAATACACGTGAACACACTACACACCTCTGCGAACCATCACTAAGTACAAAATTGCCAAAAATTTATATTCACAGTTTATTTTCACATTTCAGACGAATTTGTATCTTGTTTTTATTTTCTTTTTCTCTTTCTACTTTATGTACCGAGCCTGGCTCTTTTCGATGAGTTGCAATATTGTGTAGAGACGTGATATCAAATGACGTCACATATTCCACTGTGTTGAAAACATGCTATGTGTGCAAATCTATATCTACATGATGCCACTATAAAAATTTTAATACTTTATATTTTATATCATACATTTTATTGTACGCCATGGGGGGCCGGACACTTATCGAAACAACTCGTACAAATGAACAGGGCCCCTCGCTCGCCCATAATTGCAAATGACCATATTATTTTTGTATTTATTATTCAATTTTTCTATCGGACATATTCGAATATAAATTTTAACGGTCTTAGTAACAAAATAGTTTTTGAAGAAACTCTCTAAGTACTTATTGTTATTGATTTCCATAAAAAATACAAGTTGCTATTAAAACGTATGTTGTATAGATATAACAATTTTATATTTTGTATATAATTATTTTCTTGTAAAAATTAATCAAATAGAATTAGATCTGTGAATGATGCGCCAATTTGGAGTAAACTTTTTTATAATTGGGTTTAAACACAAAACAAAAAAGAGACCCACCAAAAAGATTTATTGTTTTTATTGCTAAGTAATTTTATAACGAGGATCATCATCTAAATTCAGGTACGGACAGTTATTTGGCTATGAGAATTAGTTTTATAACATTGATCGACATAAGCGTGACCTGGCTGTGGCAATTCATTTTTAAATTAATTTTTTTTTTATTTATTTATTATATTTTGCTGGCGAAAAATCAATTGTAAACTCTGCTCTGGGTAGTAGAACACTTTGTTGCCTATCATGGAACAGGCGCAAGGGCTTCACGATGATCGGTAGATATTAAAAGCGCCATATTCTCTGTCTACGTTATCGAACCAAGACCGACATTGTGACGTCACTTGCCACTAATCCGTGCACTTGGCTACGTTCGTGTTGATCACAATATCATTCACTTACTCATATGTACTTTTTATTTTTTAATACGCAGTAGTTGTAGACAATACATGTTGTAATGAAATGTTTTATGTTATTTTTGACTTTATTGCATAAGTCGTACAGTTTAAAATCGCATAACGTCCAACTGCTCGTAACACACATCACCCACTAACCATCGTATTGTTAAGTATTAATATTGAATTATAATAAATGATCTCACTTCATTGTCACACGCGATCGACTGAGTAAATGTGTCACTACTTACGGCTTCAGATATCTAATATAGAGCGTTTGAACAGAACTTGAGATAAATAAAAACATACTTAATATATTTTTCATGTTATTTAATTTTCTTTATTTTTAACATGTTGACAACCCCTGCAGTGTGAGAAGCCCTAATTATGATCGTCTGGCCCCAAATTGGGGCGCTCACACTCTAGAATTTATTTCTTTCCTTATCATCTTCTTTTAGCATATACGTTATTCTAACTGTTATGACACAGTTATTTAGTTGCGATTTTATTTATGTTGACATTCATGTACCAAAAAAATAATATATTATACACGAAATGTAAAGCTGGACAATACATTGTGTTACAAACAAAATTCACAAGGAAACATCTAGATGAGTACACATATAATTTTGTTATAAACTATTGTATCTTGTAATAAATTGTTGATTCATTTTTGAGATGAACGACTGAATTTTCATTGTATTATATTATTTTCAATAAATATATATGGACATTCTATGGACCTATTGGGGTCGATCTCACTGCCCCAAGACGGCTCAGAATGCTACGGTTATCTAAATATAATTTGCATAAAATATTATTGTAAATTGTTTTAGGTATGGATGTTTATAATAAGGATAGTTGTAAACGTATTATCATTTGTAAGTATAATGTTTGTTTTTAATGACAGTTTGATCTCTTAAGGTAATTGTGTTGTATGCGCGTTGGCGGGAACTTGTCCTGTCGCGATGTCGGGCGCAACACTCACTCACGACGGACGCGCCACGGACACAAGCTCACGTCACACTACGCTCGCTTACATACCAACACACTAAGATACGCAGGCAATACGCGATTGAACAATACGTCAAACCAAAAGAACGTACGAAATACACTGTACGTGTCAACTGTCAAAGTTCTCACTGACGCGTACGATTCCATTCACTCAAACAGTATCTCATTCGTTCTTTGACAAGTTTGACAGTAAGGTGCTCAATCGTGTAATGCCCACATAGAGTTACATGTTATACGCTGCTCACATCACATTGTAAAAATGTACAGTATCTTGTTTTAATGTGTTCTAAGTCACTTAAGTTTTATAACTTGTTAAGCTACATCGATAAACGAGTCCATCCATCTGTTTTCATTACTTTGACGCAATTGTCGCGAGTTGACTGAGTACCATCTAAGGACGTTGTTAAGTTAGTCTAGGCTGTAAGCGAGCGGAGTCGCGGCGCGGGGTGGCCTGGGGTCACGTCAGCTGACTTCGACGCTCAGACCTATGCCTCTGTCAGAATATTTATATCAACAGAATTTTATTTATCATTCGGTTATTATTTATGTATCACAAAAAATAATTTATTGTTAGAGCAGTGCTTTGTCGGTTTATATCGTACCAGTGTTTCGCTTCGATCAACTCACTCGCCTGCCGTACGTTCGATAGTGTGGACACTACGTAGTGATGTACCGTTACTTTGCATTCGAGTGTATCATGGGTGCCGGCGACGGGACGCTTTAAGAGTACAAATTCTGTATAAGCCCCTCACTTGTGTGTTAATTCTAAACGTTAATTTTAAAACAAGAAACAGGGAGAAGCTATTGTCAGAATACGGTTATACTAACTAGGTATGATCGTAGTATAGTATAAGTCGCGTAGCGCGCGGGTGCCGTAACTAACGGAATCGGTCAGCTCTGCCTTCGGTGTTGTCTCTTCATTACTACGTTTTATCTGTATCCTATTGCTACAGTGAGTTTGTTTTGCTATATCTTCCGATTTTATTCACTCGTAGCGTTATTCGGGCGCGTGGTACGTCCTCATTTAAGACGTGTACCACTGTAACGATAGGGTATTAGACAAGGACGCGCACTGTACGCGCGCACCTCTTATTAGATAAGAAATGTGTTATTAGAAATGAAATTGCAATAAAAATCCTTGGCCGTCGGCGGCTGTGACTCGCCTTTACGATCCTTTACCCAACTTATTCGCTGTAAAAAATTAGTCCGGCGTTGTAAAAAAATATCAGTGCATTTGTAAATATTGGAGCCAAAATTTTTATACAAATTATTTCATAAATATATTCTTGGACCAAGTTGTGCGTGGAGGCGAGTCGCTAGTCGCGGGCGCGCGGGCCTGCCCGCACCTCGGTGCGTGACGTCACGGGTGGAAATAGTTCACTCGTTCGTTCATGTACGCTGACGTTTTCGTCTTCACAAGATGGCGGCGTTCAAAATGGCGCTGAACAGGGAGACGAACTTGTCGGTCGATTGTCGAGCGTGCGGGTCTGGTATTCGACGCATTCTGTGTCGAAAGCGGCCACACGTGTCTGATCGTAGAGGCAAAACATTAGGTACTATTGTGACTAGTGCTGATGTGACATGGCAGCATTATTCAATGTAATTGACAAAACGTGGCACATATAATTTACTATATGTAAAAAGTTATAGAAATAATTAATTTAATAAAATTATAAATAAAATTTCCTGTTGTATTATTTATCAATTACCCGAAGTATGAAGAAATGTTCAGACGGATATATTATTTAACTGAAAAGGCTATAGCACTGGTATTGTTCCTTATCAAATTAATCCTCACTGGCAGAATGACAACGACATAACGTCTCATCTCAAATCAATCTAAAAAATCGATAGGTACCTATACCCAGGATGTTTTTGCACAGCAACGAGTAACTTCAGAACTTACAAGTTTACTATTGTCAGGTGCTGACTACGACCCAATTAAACAATGCAAACGCTTAGTGTCTCTTTTTTTTATTGAAGCCTATCAAAATTACTCCATGCCACCTGATCTAAATCATACCTACATGAAGTCCTATAGCAAAACCGTTCTAGCTAAAAAAATATTAATAATAATAGCATGATGCTACTAGTATGGCCTAGAGAAGAGCTTTTATGCCCCGCTTAAAGTACCTGGGATCATAGGAAGCTTTGGAGATGTCGAGACTAATGGGTCCAGTTCATAATATCGACAATCACTACATCGATGGTCGCTGTATCGAAAACGTTGCATCGACGGGCTAATGTATCGACAGTACCCCAAATCGATAGTACGCTACATCGACAGTATCCCAAATTGTTGGTACGCTTCATCGTTAGTATACTAAAACGATGGTATGCTACATCGACAGTAAACCAAATCGATAGTACGCTGCATCGACTACCCAATGTAATAGGGGGCGAGCCTATTGCCATCTACCGGGCACATTATTAAGCGAGCGATAATTAACATTTTTAATACACACATAACTTCGAAAAGTCAGAGGTGTGTGCCCGAGGTACCTGGGGATCGAACCCGAGACCATCGTCTCGGCAGTCCGTTACGTACACCACTGGGCTACCGCCGCTACAGCTTTTACATGACTACATATTATAACTAGCTTTAAACACAATTGGATTTACATCGGTCCACTCACTCTAACTAGTGCTCTGTCCTTCACGCACAACTATATAATAAAGTGCCACGCTTAACAAAACTCGGTGCCACGAACATTCGTCGCCAGTCGGATGTAATGCGTTGGTGAAACAGGCCGACGGCGCTCGCGCGTGCCTGGGCGCGCGCGAAGCGTTATCAGTTATCAGCTATCACACGACTTATCTCTTGATTAAGCTGCGTACGGTTGTGCGTACTGTGCAATTATATATACCAAAGCCATTATCAGCAAATGTCAATAGATTTGAAAACAATGCCGCCACAAAGAATGACATACCAAAAACTTCAAGTATGGAAACTCGAACAAAATGGAACACGCTAACTTTGGCCCATACAATACACAACAACTAACTTATCTAATATCGATTGTTTTTCTATTCATTGAAAATGAAAAAGCCACCGAGAATAACTTTGGAAAACGACAAGTAGTAAAGTAAGTTCATTTCAGAGACTAATAAAGGGCAAGTAATATCTACGTTCCAAGAAATCAGAATACAATTCAGAGGGTAAATTAACTAAATTGGATAGTTGAAATGAAAAAAAGAATGTTTCAGTGCCATCCCCTATTTCGCTAGCTTGCCCCCTAACCTGTAAGATCTAATTCGCCCTTCAATTTGAATGGAATTCAATTTCCTTACGCGTCAAATGACTTATGAGATCCTAATTTTACGCAACTAGGTTACTGTATTTTTTTCCTTATAACCCGATATTTTCTTGGAAAATCGAGCCTTCGGATAGAAAGAACCTTACAGGTAATTATTTCGACGATCACATCACCCTTACAAGAGATATCGTTTAAGTGATAAATGCGTCGCATATTGCGAGCCTTAACACGAAATTGAACTTATATGTATCAAAAATACATACAGGATTGGTTTGGTTCTGATTATTCTTGGCATATTATGCGCTGATTCTAATGACCTCAAAATTCCAGTATACAAAGTTTGACAATTTCACAAGAATTGACACAATATATTTGAGATGAAAACACTCTCATGAAAATTGTCTATTTAAAAAAAGTTTGTATATTTCAGAGCCCCATTATAAAATGACTAAAACCAATGCCATAACGAACCATATTGAAATATTTATATGTGACAATAAATTATTCATACTAATGGCGCCCAACATGGGACTGGAAATAAAAAGTAAAACATTTTTCTATTTGACTACGCATTTATCTTTTGGTATTTGCCTGTTATATTCATCATGGTGTCAAAGTCGTGTCCGATTCCCGACAGCCAGTCAACTGATGAATTCCCTAAAGCAAAACAAATAAATAACTTATAGATGCGGAGGTGCAAACGCCAGAATCTAGGGCCTGTGATGTCACAAGAATATTTATGTGACGCGACAAACAATCAATAAATTATAGGCAAAAGATTTATCGGCCTCTCGGAGAGGACAGGTGTCTTTGCAGTATAATATACCCATAAATATTTCATTAATTGTACATCGGCGTTTTATGTTGGCTTTTTCGTTTTTGATATAGTATTTCGGTTTGATTTTTGTGTGCTAGCAATGCGCGTAGTATTTTCTAGTGACACGAAGGCTTCATTTATCAGCTGTGTGGATGTTTTGGGTATAAATCTATTCATAACTGTATTTAAGATTTAGGTGGCTCACTTTTATTATATTTAATAATATTTCTCCGAGGTCTGTTAGTCTTTTCTAATACCCATATTCTTTTTAGATGTTGATTATGTTTTTGTTATTTGACGTCACCATATTTTTATTGTTGCATAAGAAAAGCAGAAATGGGGTAAAAAAAATCTAAGAGATCTTTTTAAATAATGGATTTTGAAAACATGTAGAGGCTTTGCACCCTTTTAAAAGATAACAGCTTTCGACCCACCTACATCAGATGTCCAATGGAAATTTGTGCCTTAATATATTACATTATACTATATACAACATCGCACAAAAATGTCAACACCAACATGCCTAAATAACTAATCTTCTACAAGAAACAGTCCTTTGTTCTTGCGTCTATTGAGTGTGAAGCACAAGTAACTGAATCTACCCTTAGTTAACGAGCCTTACCCATATACCCACAAACATTTGCATAATTCTTATCATACATCGTCTAAGCCCCAACAATTCCTAAATACCAAACATCATTATACATTCATGAAGACATCAATTAATATATTAAGAGTCTCGCAGTTTAATGGCCATATTAATATATCAGAGTGTACGCTCGTAGGGATTTCGGCACGTGTCGTCAGTAAGCCTTCAAGACTGTTAAGCTGAGAATCCATTGAAGATGAAAGGCAGTTGAGCAATCTGCGAAAAAACATATACAAACACACAATAACTTTGTTTTCTAGCGTCGCTCAGCTTTATAATACTAGACTCACTCGCATTCTCTTTGTAGTCAAAATGACCTAGCGACCATAGTATGCATACCGTGCTTAGACCAGAAGTCCCGTGGAAAGTTGAACCATCATGGATCCCGCAGCGAATTTTATCAGTAGCGTATCGGCGGAGTTGGAAATATAATTGATTCATTTCCTACATTAGCAATGCGGGAGACTGAAGTAAGAGTTTTCAATGTTTAAAAGATACGATCATATTGGACTCTAACATCCAGCTCATTAAAGGTTATCAACCATCCCTAGTTAGATTATTGGTGGACGATATGATCGTCTACCGCTCAACTTCCTCACCTATCTTAGTACTATACACAGAATTACAGAACCGTCACGCTTGTAATCCCTAAGGGCGTAAGGTGTACTCTCGCTTTTCATCCAAGACTCCCTGTGGATTGGAAGTTAGACTGTCGACGTTCTTGAGTGGTAACTTAACTAAACAAATTAATGCTTGAAATGTTGGCAGATGAATGGAGGCGTATAGTAATAAATGGAAATCAATTTCGGAAACTGGGTCTCTAGAGATTTCCGAAAGATTGTTCTTGTGAATACTTAAAGAAACCTGGATCGTAGTAACGTAGAGCGTGTAAGATTAATTACGTATCTTTTAACTAAAATGGATATATGAACTCCCCAAAACTGTCTCTGGACTCGATCTGTCAGTCTGCATGTACGGTTGTAGGCACACCATGAACCCAAGTTGTATAATAAACCATGTACACAGTTCTCATACAAAGATTTAAAAAGACAATTTTTATTATTATTATTTATTAATTATGTCATTTCTATTATGCCTAGGCGTTTTGTGAACCTTACTTTACATAGAAAACCAAAAGTCTTTTGTAATGTATGCGTATCTAATATCTATCTCTTTCATTTAAAGCATGCATAAAACCAACACTGTTATGATAACGGGACAAGATTATAATCTCTAGCAACTAGCTTAGTAGCTTTGATTCCGTAATCCTTTGAAACTATTATCCTCATCTCGATAGTTCACTTGCACTAAAGATTATCCTAGTGCAACGAGGGATTAGCATCATCCTATTCTGTTTTCTGTTGAAATTGTAATCTTAAAAAAAAAAAAATTTGCGCTCCGAATTTTAAATTTATTTAAATTATATTTCGACAAATTATTAATGTTTACATACACATTATAGTACATTAACCTCAAGTGCACTAGGTTACCTTAATAATTCTCCTTTTGATCAACTGTATTTTCAAACACACTCAGTAATATGGACCTTTACACAAAATTGTCTACAACAATGGAAGAATTATCATCCACCTTTTCTTCACGAATGGCACAGTATGAAGAAGATCTAAAGAATGCAGGGAATGAAACATCGTGCCACAAGACTATTGCTAGCCTATCCCGGGAGTTTACTGAATTTAAGGGCCTTATTTGGAAGACTATGAGTGCCCTTAAATCACAAATGGAGTTGCTAGTCTTAGGTCTTGATCGTCATGAAATGGCATCTCGTTCCAAAATACTATTGCTCCATGGTCTATCAGCAGATAAAGATACGCAGCCAGTGGAACAATTTCTGCGCATCTTGGCGGATAAAATGGATATGCCGAATATATCTTCAACACAAGTCACAGGGTGTCATTATTTGGGCAATAACGTAAATAAGCCCCGTCCACTTTTGGTGCGGTTTGAAAGTCGACTACTGCGGAGTAAAGTTTGGCAGAGCAAAACCAAATTAAAGGGCTCAGGATTAACGCTTTCAGAATTCCTCACAAAGCCCAGACATGAAGTTTTCATAAACGCACGGCAGTATTACGGGGTGAAGCGTTGCTGGACGTCGGAAGGTAATATTGTGGTGCAAGTCACGGACAAATCCCGAAAGAAGATCGAATCAGTGGCTGAACTTCGTTCTTTGATGACACAATTCCCGGTAGCAGACTCTTCAGGAATAGAAACCGCGGTTGCTGGGTCCAAAACTTCGCAGCCAGCGCTTAAATCTCAGGCTGTTGATAAGAGGCCACGCAAAACGGTGAAATAGTTACTTTATTACTAATTTTGTTCTGTTGTTTTGGTTTTTGTGATCGTGACCCTTACTTTGTTTTCTTTATAATTTATTTAAATTTCTAATGACGGTCACTAAAGAAACTTTGACAATTGCCTGACAGATGTCAAAACAATATTCCGTTCGGATACTCCTACAAATTATTTTCATATGTTTGGGTACAAGTCATTTAAGTTGATGTAATAAAGTATTAGAGAAATTGTAACCAGCGAGTGCATAGAGGTGACATAGTTTATTCTTTATATATACGTTAAATTATTATTGATATATATATTTATTTATTTATCTGCCTATAGTATTTGCTTATATATTGTATTTATTATTTGTGATTAATAATATGTATGATGATATTGATGATAGTTTTGCCTCTTGTTCATCTTCATCTACAACTGATCAGAGTTTTGCTAGTGCGTTTACACATGACGATTCGACACATCTTTGTGATCAACTATATTCTTCTTTCTCTTGCTTCCGAAACTATTTAAATGTTGTTCACATTAATGCGCAAAGCATTCACGCTCACTATCCAGACCTATTATCGTCATTTGATGCTGATGTTGTTCATGCCGTTCTTATTTCTAAAACCTTTCTCAAGCCTACTCTTCCTTCCAAACAATATTCTCTTCCTGGCTATAAGTTGGTGCGTAATGATAGAGTAGGCAAGGGATATGGAGGGGTTGCAATTTATCTCCGTGAAGATATAAAACATAAAATTGTCGACAAGTCTCCAAGTGAATATTCAAATTCTGCGGAACATATTTTTCTTGAAATTAAGTTTAAATATACCAACGTACTATTAGGTGTTTTCTACAGCCCATCTTGTACCATTGACTACTTTTCTTCTTTGGAATCAAAGTTAGAAAACTATTCTTCTCTGTATGAACACACAATTATTCTTGGAGACTTCAATACTTGTTTACTCAAGGATGATACACGCAGCCGAAAGCTTCAGTCCCTTGCCTCTTCTATTAATTTGCAGATACTTCCTCTTAATGCTACTCATAAGGCTCCTCATTGCAATCCTTCTCTTTTAGACTTAATTCTTGTTTCCGACTGTAACAAAGTAGCAACGCATGGACAACTTCCCGCGTCCTTCTCTTATCACGATCTTATCTACCTTTCTTATAAAGTTTGTCCTCCAAAACGCAAGGCCAAATATCTCACACTTCGTTCTTATAAGAACATGGATTTGAAGCGTTTGGAAATGGATGCAAACGCTATAGACTGGACCTATATTTATAAGTCTAATAATATAGATGATAAGGTTTCTGCTTTTAATACAATCATTTTAGACTTGTTTAATACACACGCTCCGCTCAAGAAGGTAAGAGTCAAACACTTACCTGCACCATGGCTATCCTCAGATATTAAAAAACTTATGGCGAAACGGGACAAAACTAAGCAGCAATATAAAAAGTTACCCACTGAGGAGAACTGGAATGCTTATAAGAAACTTCGAAATCGTTGCAGTCGTTTGTGTAGGGATGCTAAAAGACGCCACATACATAATTCAATACAAAATCTTCACACCTCACAAGTATGGCAATTTCTCAAGTCTCTAGGCATTGGAAAAACACCGCAGAGCAGCTGCACGAGTATGGACTTGAACATACTCAATGCTCATTTTTCCAGGCCACCAATTACACTTCACAATAGCACCAAGACTTCAACATTAAACTATATCTCCAATCTTCCTCTGCCTTTAAATACTGCATTATATTTTCAGCCAATTGTGGAAGCAGACATAAAAAAATCCTTCCTTTCTATATCCACAAAAGCAGCTGGTGAAGATGGTCTTCAAATCCAAATGTTTCTGCCCATTCTCAGCCAAATCGTGCCAGTTGTCACCCACATAATAAACTTCTCCCTCTTTTCTAACACCTTTCCCGCAATGTGGAAAAATCCCAAATCCTACTTCCTTATCCCATTTCCGCCCAATATCGATACTTCCAGTCCTGTCCAAAATCCTTGAGGCTAATGTTCAGAAACAACTGGCTAATTATTTCTCCTCTAATAGCCTGCTAAGTCCATATCAGTCTGGCTTCCGACCTGGCCATAGTACTGTAACTGCACTTGTTAAAATCACTGATGATATAAGACTGGCCATGGAAAATAAGCAACTGACAATACTTGTACTATTGGATTTTAGCAGTGCCTTTAATTCAGTTGATTTTGACGTACTTCTTGGTATCCTATCCTCACTTAATGTCTCAGCTTCTGCAATTGGTTGGTTTAGATCTTATCTTCAGGGACGCTCACAGTCTGTGCGCTCCGAAGAGATAAACTCTGAGTGGTGTGATCTGACTGCGGGTGTTCCTCAAGGCGGCGTGTTATCTCCTTTACTTTTCTCCGTTTTTATAAACGCTATCACCAAAGTTATATCTTCACATTATCATCTTTACGCAGACGACCTGCAGCTTTATCGTCATTTTAAAGTTCAGGATATTTCTGAAGCTATCGATGCCATCAATAATGATCTTGAACGTATTCGTATGTGGGCTGAGTCGTTCGGACTTCTTGTTAACCCTACAAAGTCCCAAGCTCTCATTATTGGTGGCCGATATATGCTTAGCCTATTGAATCACCAAATGCTCCCAGTGGTTCTATATGATTCTACACCGATTGTTTACTCAAAATGTGCTAAAAATCTTGGTGTACTTCTAGACTCAAACCTGTCTTGGGAAGCACATATTGCTGAAGTAAGCAGAAAAGTGTTTTGCACATTTCATTCTCTCAAACGTCTTCAAAAATTCCTGCCTTTTAATACTAAGGTAACACTTGCGCAATCTCTTCTTCTTCCAACACTTGTCTATGCAGATGTCGCCTTTCTCGATGCAAAGGAGGAACTTTTAAACAAACTCGAGCGCCTGCAGAATCTGTGTATCCGCTTCATATTTGGTCTTCGGAAGTACGATCATGTATCGGAATTTCGAGCCAAGTTGAAGTGGTTGCCTGTTCGCCGGCGCCGGGATTCTCACATTCTTTCACTTCTTTACTCTATTCTTCACAATCCTACTACTTCACCTTCATACCTTCGTGACCGGTTTGAATTTCTTATTCCGCGTGATAAGCCCTGTCGTTTAGTCACCTCTCTTCTCTTACGCACGCCTCCTCATACCTCTACTGCGTACGACTATTCTTTCTCGGTCTATGCTGTCCGCCTGTGGAATGCTTTGCCACATCACATTCGCGCTAGCCCGTCCTCAGCAGTATTCAAGATGAATGTTAAGAGGCACTATCTATCTATTATCTAATAACACTTAAAAATAATAACACTGTTTCTCATATGTATTAGTAGGTAGTATTTTATGTATACTATATATTTATGTAGTCTATATAATATATATTATTATATATATATAGCATTATTGTACGTAGTTTGTTTATTTATATATATTATTGGTATCCTATTTTTTATTTAAATATTATTTTGTACACGATAATAACCCTTACCTCTCATATCAAATCTCCAGCCTCAAAGGTTTGCTGGTAGAAAACTCAGTGTTGAGTTAAGCTCGCCTTTGTACATATAATTTATGTTTATTTTTTAGTCTTTTCATGTATTTGTCTTTTTTTTTGTGTGTACAATAAAGAATAAAGAATAATCTGAGTGGATTCATCGGATGTGTATTGGATGGAATCGAATACGACCTTTAAGTCACAAATAAAAATAAATACCGACGGTTTCTTGACACATACTGGCATATTTGTAGGTATAAATCGCACATACACATATATTGTAACATGTAGTAACTTATTATCTTGATTCCCACGGAATTTTCTTAACTGATTAGTATACTGGTAAATCCGCCGTTGGACGCCATCAAAATTTGAAGTAGAATTTGTCATTTTGCGTTTTTCTCGACCAATATCGATATAATTAAATTCATCAGTGAAAATAAGAAACAAAACAGCTTAATCAAGACAATTTCCAACCACACTATCAATTCGGTAATCGGCATATTTTACTAGCTCAATCACTGATTCAAATCTAATTAAAATTCATTTTCTAGTCCATTCGAAAATAGTGATAGATCTTCCTTAAAATTGGTACAACAAATGGCGTAGTTTAGTTCTGGCACCAAACACCTGAGCCCTTGATAGTAGCGCCATCACTTACACCGTTGCATGCCGACGGCGCTTGAAGGAATCCCCAACTGAATCGTGACAAAAGCCTCCTATCCCGGGCTTGGGTTAACTGTGATGTCGGATTTGATTGCTAATGTACGTCAAATACTGGATATTGTCTACCGATGACGTAAGAATGGAAAATGTAATAACTAATACAAACAGACTGCTTTATCATCCAATTTTCGTAACAACACTGCTTCGCACGTCAACGTTTTGTTTTTACAAATCCTTAGAATTTTATGCGGAAACTCAAAATTACTTTTCTCATGATTAATCTAACGAACTTTTAACGTCAGACTGGACAGCTGTCAGACGCGTTCACATGGGCTGGATATCGACAGCTTAACGTTGAGCCATACATCTGTCTGCGTATGCAAATTGAGACTGCTGCAGCGATGCTACTATCTAAAGATCTATACGATAGAGAGTATTAATGGTGTTCATAAATCGATCAACTCTTTTTAATTCAAGATGTTTAGGAAAGCTTTTAAATTAATGCAATGCTTAAATTACACCGATCACTTTTCACCACAACTTGATAAGTGCCAGTTAAATTTATTTAAAATTACACTTTCCTTCAAACTTGGAATTTATCGGGATGTTAAAGCATATTCAGACAGGGCGAAACTCTCTAAGCGTTACAAAAAGCTGACCCAAAGTCAAACGTTACGGGCAGTTTCTGGCCGCGTGATTAGCGAGTTCAACCGTCCAACATTTCAGCTTTGTAATATTAGTAAAAAGCAGCCAGTCGACTCTTTTTCAAGACGCATGGAGTGAATCCTTTCCTCGCTTTTCCCCGAACCAGCCCATCACAAACAGTCGCAGTAACATTAACACGGTTTGATGGCGCCGTCCCATTCAATTTCTGACGGAAATAAATTTTCGTGCCGAAATATTGCGGCTGGCTTCCATGCTTTTGTGTGTGCCAGTGAATTTGAGACTGATTTGTACATCCTCTGTCCTTTGATAAATTGCTTAGTTTTTGTTTTGTGTCTATGCCTCTGTGGCAAAATATTTTTCCTAATATATTTAATTCGATCGCTGGGACAGTTTCTGTAAACATATTATGGCAAAATCTAATGCAAATATACTCATAATTCAATTATGATCTTGTATTTAGTCTTATCGTATAAATTAGTATAAATATATGTACAAAATCAATTAACAACAAACGAAAAAGCAATAAATCTTCAATTCAAAATGGCGACTAATGACACAAGTCGTTAAAATTCGTGCGATTCGGAATTTCAAAAATGTTATTCAAAATTCAAACAATCTAAACTTCTTTATTGTGATTACTTCGCCCACGTGAATTCCATTTAATTGAAGCCTGCATATCCCATGCACTACAATCGGAGCCCGTTTTGCCATCCGAAATTCCTACACAGTGTCCATTTATGTATTTTCTGTTGTGTGCAGTGTACGATCAAAGGCAACACACAAGCATACCTGGCGTATTTGAACTTTGTTTATTGCACTAACTACCGCGAATGTTTGGTATTCGTATTGATTAGGTGCAATGTCTGTGTGGTCGTGTATAATGCTCTGTTGTGACCCGCGTTGGGCGCCAATAAAGCTTTCATATATTGGGGCTTAATTAAATAAAAATAGAATTCGGTTTCCAGTTATTTGCTAATGTATGTTGATTGAAAATGTTTGTGACCACTTTCAATAAAGCTTACAATCAAGAGATGAGAATATAATACAAAATAGCTAGAACACAATATGTTTAGTTTAAACATATCTGATAAAAATGGCAGCTATATTTTAACACCTACGTATCAGACACCGAGCAAGCTATCGTTTTACTACATTAATTATGTCCTTAAATACTTAGCAGGACAGCCATTTAAGCTGTCTTGCTAGTCTTTTGCCGCTTTCGTTTAATACCTAACTCAAACCTAACTTGACTTGAAATCAACACCATAATCATATTCGTAGAAAACCTAAATAAACTCTTTTAAAATATCGAAATAGTTCAACCAAATTTAAAAATTTCCCCTACAGCCTTATCGTGTCCAACAAATTACCAGTAAATTATAATTTCAGTGGCAAGTATCAAGAGCGACGCGCGCGAATGCCGGCGTTTAACATGTATTGCAGGAAATTGGCGCGAAAGGCATTGCTTGCCGCCATTACAATCCGCTCGCATGGTGCTGTTTGTGATATAATTAGTCTCAACAAACTTATGCTGCGGCCCGTAGGGACGCCATGCGTGACGGCTTTCCTTGGAATGTGTTAAAACGTTGTAATTGTTGGTTTTTTTTTGTTAGGTGGTTTTGAAGTGGTACGTCTCGTTAAGCCAGCTTTGACAACTTTTAGTTACTAGCGCTCGCTTCGAATTTTTTGTTATGCAGTTTTTAAGCTCAGCATGGCTTTTCCATCTATGGTCAATGCTTTTTCTAAATAAAAGTTTAAATCATAAGTTTTGTTGTACGGTTATTAACAACATGCTATAAAGATTCCTACGTATCCTAAAACTGGGAGACATGAAAAGCTATTATTTAAATAAGTGCAAAATGACAATGATGCATTTGAATGAAAATTGCAATCTCACTTGGAAAACCAAGTGAAAAGTCAAAGTCAAAATCGTTTATTCATCTAGGTCACAAGGTGACGCTTATGAACGTCAATTTTTTAAATCGAATAACTTAATGCTTCTACATTTACTGCCTCGTTTGCAAAGCAATAGGTAGAACCACGAGAAAGAACGGGCAATAAAACTCGTGGCCACTCTTTCGAATCACCAATATTATATATTTTATTTTTGTAAGGATCTGCAACTGTTTCATATTGTACTTAATTACTTGTAATAGTTAAAGACATCATACTTAAGAAATTAATGCAGTTACTAAATTAAGTGCCTTAGTTAGGCTTCCAATGTAAATATTGTGTAACAGGAGCATCCACTTACGTCTTATAATGTAGGCAACTCGCGACCATGTTCAGAATTATGGTGGAAATGTATGTTACAGAAGTGAATATATACAGGGTAATTTTTTATGAAGTTCGAATTTTAGTATGTTATACATTTACGAAAATTAATAAATACGTATTTTTTATTTTTTTGTTTTACCAAAAAATAACGAAGTTATCGCTTATTAAAGAATATCTACTTGAAACAGATGTTCATGGTCACCCGATGGCTTATCTATCAGCTGTGAGGTCAACGCACGCGACACAATAAAGCGCGCGGCCGCGCTACCTACCTACTAATGCTACCTACTCCGATCTGATACTGTGTTCTAGCTTCAAAATAATTGTTATTCACGTACCTACCGTGCTTCATCAGTCCATAGGATGTTCGCTTCGGCATGATTAATAAGCCATTCACACAAGACTCGTCGTAGTAGGTACTTGGTCTACTTCCTGAAGATGTTGTACCGGCTGGTAATCGTACGGATGGAGACCGGCTGCGTTTAGCAGTCTCCACACTGCGGGCTGGCTCACACCGAAGCGACGTGCTGCATCGTATGTGCTGGCTCGTGGATCCCTTTCGAAGAATTCGAAGATCAAGTCTTCGACATCAGTAGCCAGGCGAGGTCTGCTCTACCCTAGTGCATGGCTAGGGGTTGTGAACTGGCCATGATCCAAAAGCCTTTGGTTGGCCGCCAAAATATTCCGTTCACTTGGAACTACTGGGTTGTTGACTCCTTGAGCTTGCATACGAGGTACACATTCTTGTTCGTACATTGTTCTAGCTGCACGAAGGCTTTCACCACTGAGTAAATAAATTAGTACCATTTCGTAGCACTCGCGATTTGAAAATCGTTGGGACGTCATTCTAACGAGTTACGACCGGCGCGCGGCGAGTGCGTCGGCGCTTGCTCGAAAGTGCGACACGTGCCACTTTCTCGATGCGCCCGAGTCGACTGCCGCGCGCCGCGCGGCCAACATGGCACCACGCCCCGCAACCCGCGTCCATGCACGTCCCGTACCCCTGTCGCATCGCGCGCGTGTTTGATAGTATTATTGCAATGAAGAAAGTTGTGTATGATTTCCTTGTTTCTCGGATATTTTTACTCGGATTTGGTAGCATAAAAAGTAAAAAGTTATTTATGGAAATGTGTTCCATTATTGATATAAAACCACAGAAAAAATATCCGAACTACATAAAAAATTACCCTGTATATATACACAAAATTACAAAAACATTAGTTTACAGCCCATGATCACGAGTTATCTTCATCTTACAGTGCAGTAAAACTTCAATAAAATTAGTAGAACAACAATACAAATATAAATGTAGTAACTTAGTAAGTTGAATGACCTAATAATACATGGACAGTAATTTAAAAGAACTAGAAATATTATATAAAGATTAAATGAAAAATGCAAAGTATCTATATAATTCTAATTAAGTATAAAAACCATGATTTGTCTAGCGTAAGTGACCAACTATCCTTATCACTGAAATAATCATTAATAGTATAATAACCTTTCTTAATAAGGCAGTCTTTTATTTTAGTTTTAAGTGTACTAAATGGTAATTCTAAAAGACTAAATGGTATTTTATTGTATATACGAATACCTAGCCCTACAAAAGAATTATTACTTTATGTAAACGATGATAAGGGGCATATAACCTATGCCTGTTTCGAGTATTTATATTATGAAAATCGCTTTTTGTGGTAAATAAACCTATACATTGCCTAATGTTCAAAATATTAGCAAATAAAACTTGCGAGGCTACTATAAGAATTCCTATAGACTTAAAGCGTTCCCTAAGAGTATCTTTTGCACCTAACATGTACATTGCTCGTACCGCTCGTTTCTGTAGAACGAAGATATTCTGAATATCCGCAGCTTTGCCCCATAACAAAATGCCGTAGGACATAACACTGTGAAAATAGCTAAAATATACTAAACGAGCCGTGTCGATGTCAGTAAGTTGCCTAACTTTTCTGACGGCATACGCAGCAGAGCTGAGCTTTCCTGCAAGACATGCTATATGTGCACCCCAACTTATTATCTAATGTAATACCTAAGAACACTGTAGAGTCTACTGTGTCAAGTTCCTCCCTATCTAGCTTAATATTAGGTCCTAGTTGTCTAACGTTAGGTAAAGCAAATTTATCGCATTTAGTTATCCTAGAATTAAGTGCTAGGTTATTTGCTGTAAACCATTGTGTAACTTGTAATAGTGCATTATTTACATCATCAAATTAATTTCTATTCCACAGGTATGAATCGACAACACTAAGTGCGGTTTTCTCTACGCCGTAGTGGCGGAGCTTACGCAGTAGTAGTGTCGTGCTGAACACAGTCAAATGCTATAGATAGGTCACAGAACACTCCGATAGCATTCTTTGATGACTCCCAAGCACTACAAACGTGTTTTATAAGAGCAACACCCGCATCAGTAGTGGATCTACCTTTAGTAAACCCGTATTGATCTTTGTGAAGCAGACTATTTAAATTGAAGTGGCTTAATAGCTACTTTAAACTAATCTTTTCAAATATTTTACTAAATTGAAACACTTGAAAAGTGTAAAGTTACACTTGTATTCAAAGTTATAAAACGGAGAAACATTACAAAAAGTATGTTTCGTAGTGCCACGACTGTTAATGATATTCTTGCATGTTACCAAATTCATTATGACACCTCTGTCTATCACGTTATGTAAATGTTTGGCCACCCTCATACGAGTTTATATGAATGGCAATATTGAATTAGCAACACGGCACAAGCTTACTTGTTTGTTTAACAATTTGCGACTCAAAAACAAAGCACGTTACTTCAGTTATACGTTCGAACCTATTTGATTTACGTTAATTTCGTACCATTTTATTATGGGTATATTGGGTGCATAGGGTTCCCACCAAGAACTTAGGGTCCCAAGCCAACCTCACCTGCAAGTGGTGCACCTGCCGATCAACGGACGAGGCTCTGGCAAACAAAATATCCCGATAAGCGGCAATAGGCTCGCCACCTATTACGTGGGATCAAAACACTGGCGAAAAGTGAGCGTTTAATATGCCTCTGCCTACCCCTTCGGGGAAACAGGCGTGAGTCTATGTATGGATGTATGTCGTACCATTTTAATTACTTGAAATCGTAATAAATTTTACCTCCTTAAAATATAAAACACCCATTACTAAACGTTACACCCACTACTAAAACTTAAGCTGAATTTTTAACAAATTCCACGTATTGTTTATTTGAAAGATTTTTCAAGAGTACACACACATGTAGCTACAAATGAAATTGAAAATAAAATAACTGAATTATATAAGGAGTCCACCGTCCCGAATTTTCATTCTCAAATAATGGAACAAGGTTATAATTTGTATTATTTTATTTTCTATCTGTAGGTAGACGCTGTCAAATAAAATTTGGGCCCTTAGAAATACAAATTATATCCCTTTTGAGAGGTCAAAGTCTTAGGTAAGGAAAATAAGATACGTCTTATATCTGTTTTTTTCCTTATTCTCTCAGCTTTTAACTTTTTCCTTTAATATCATTTTATACAAGTTTGATAGTCTTATGAAAGTTCGTTGAAGAAATTGTTTTTCTGTATTTTTCAATCGATCTGTTGTGAACGTATTTACGGAAAGAATTATAACTGTTTGAATGCTTACGGATAAAGATTGTTGTGGACAAATACTCTTACCAGTTACTAACGCGGCATAATCGACATTTGCGTAATGTGTTTAGTTGTTTCGCTCTAGCATCTTCTTATGTATAATACCTTGACATCTAAAGTATTAATGTCCACTTCTATAAGCAATTCCTAAACTATTCCTATTTTCGTACAAAACCTCATAGGGTACTTATATGTACTTCAATATATTCTTGTAATGAGGCTTTTGAATGGCGACATGTAAGAATACAGTTGCTACGTAGCATCAATTTGGCACTCAATACACAATTTCTCTTATCTTAACGCAGCCGGTATGATGCATAGACAACAGATGTCCATATATTGTCGGGCGTGTCTGTCTTACTGCATTTGTAACCGGTGATGTACCACCGGTGTGTATCTACATCATACACAACAAAAACCGTATTACCATTGCCATACACAATGTCAAGAAAATCTGAAAATGATCTCGAGGAGAAAAAAGTCATACATGTTTTAGTTTAAATTATCTTATTGATTTTGCTGACACGGAATAGCATGAAATCCCAGTGTTCTACCCTTACCTTTCTGTTTCTCCGATTATATTTTCAATAACATTTTCTCTTTTCTATTACCCGCGCTAGGTACATTGGTTTTTACTTGTATATTCTTTGTTACACAAGTAAAATTAACACACAACGTTACATCGTCGCAATGATATTCTCACGGTTCATCAACGAATATTCCTAGAGCGACGACTATAAGGCGGCTTTACGCGAGCTCTGAAAGTGCAAAAAATAAACTATGTCTACCCGCTATAGGGAATTTTTATCATGCTTAGTCTTTATATAAGTGTTTTCCTCTTTGTATATACATTTGCCAAAAGCTTTATTGTGTAAAAAGTTTTCTTACTTGTTTCACCAGCTTAAAATCAACATGCTACGGCATTAAACTTGAAGGAACAACTATACCTAGTAATAATATAGAATCGTGTTTGGGCTTAAACTAGTATAATAAAGAGAAATATGGAAGGTGAAGTGGAAAATATGCTATTATTCTCTGCAGTCTCAAGTAGCAAAAACATGGTAGGAAAAAAATTATCACAGGAAAATTGCTGGCATATTGCTTGTAGGTTCTTTGAGATGCATAAGGGGGAGCATATTATCGTAAACGAGCTGGAAAGCTAGTGTTGAAAGAGAATAGCCAAGACTATCTTAAGAGTACAAGACTAAAAGTAATAGCTTCGTGAATAATATCCAGATAGTGATTGTTGGCGGGTTTTTAACATTAAGAAAACATTTGTTCGTACTAAAGCTTTTTATTTCATTTCACAAAGCTTTATTTGGATATGATTATCTAAATTTACGGTTTCCTTTACGCTTCTACGCTGTGAAACTTAAGGTCTAAATTTTATCTAAATAATTTGCCATCTCTTAATATTATTACACAAACACTGATATTGCTGGGAGTAGGCATATTTCGTTAACATAAATTATTCTCATTCTGAAATGGAAAATGTTTTAATCCTCATTACGAAGGCAAAATGTTTGATGTTGATTTAGACAGGCAAAATTCGTTTGGCGTTCATTTGAGGCGTGGCTTATGACTGAGAACGAAAACAATAACACTGAGATCTATTAAGCTTACCTTCACAATTCAACAGTGGGATCAAATGAATTTTTAATGGCAAAATGCATAGGCGTTTTAGGCCGTCACACTTTTTGCTCACACGAATTTCGTGCACGGTTTTAATTAAACGCGAAATTTAAAAGTGCTGTAAAGCATCGCTCGTAGGATTTTTGGCGACCCAAGCGCAGTGAAAAACAAGAGGTCCGGGGAATTGGGACACCTGCCAAGTATCGTCATTGAAAGTGATATGAGAGGCTCGGGTTATATCTGCGTCTGAATGAGCACTGTTGTTTGCACCGAGGCCCTGTTAATTGGAGTCTATAAGGTAGTTTTGCTCTAGATATAATTAGCAGGATTTACATTTACAGCACGAACAGCGGCGGTAGCCCAGTGGTGTACGTAACGGACTGCCGAGACGATGGTCTCGGGTTCGATCCCCAGGTACCCAGGGCACACACCTCTGACTTTTCGAAGTTATGTGTGTATTAAAAATTTTAATTATCGCTCGCTTAATAATGTGCCCGGTAGATGGCAATAGGCTCGCCCCCTATTACATTGGGACCGAAACATATCTGGCGAAGTGTGGGTGTGTAATACACCTCTGCCTACCTCTTCGGGAATAAAAGGCGTGAAGATATGTTATGTTATGCTATGTTACATTTACAGCGACATCATTACTTCCCTTTTGAAGTAATTATGTAACCCGGTTGGAAAGACTTTTTTAAGAATCTTTGGGTTTGGCATTACTGGTGTTGAGGAGGATATAGGACGCTGTAGCTTTAGCTAGAGCAAAGCAATTGTTCACATTAAGCTTCTAAACTTGATGTGATCAATTAGGTTTTAATTTAATTTAGATGTCTTTGCCAAATACAACTTCTGTCCTATTTGAATGTAAACTTAACTAACTTACTTCGAACGTCACGAACTTATGTTACAATACTATATTAATGAATATGATTATTTTTACGTGTGTTTCGTTCAGAGCTTGCTACTACTGACTATAGCTACTGGTTCCTCACCATCTAACAGCTGCTCCTCTCATTCCAGACGAGGTGGACGTGATAGGCTACACGTCGAACCAGAGCGACAGCGAGTCGCTGGTGTCGGGGCACAGCGGCGACAGCGGCGTGGGCGTCGCCCGGCGCCACGCTCGTGCTGTCGCCGGGGCCCACCAGGCCCAGACGCGCCGCGCGCTCCACAAGAGTCTAGGTAAGTATATCGTACGTACGCATCTCACTACTGTTACATATAAAACAGCGCCACGCTTGTGCTGTCGCCGGGGCCCACCAGGCCCAGACGCACCGCGCGCTCCACGAGGGTCTAGGTAAGTATATGACGTGGAAAAATACATACTTTTGTGCGCCACGGATTCAATCGCACAAAAACTGTGTCGTCCGTGCTGCACCACACTACTTAGTGGCTGATCCAGGGGGGAGGCAAAATTATCTGTTTTCTTGCATAGTCAAATGAGTTTAGAAGCTAGTCTGCGGTGGCCCCAAAGCTCTTTATTTCTCATTTAGACAATCATCACTCGAATGCTTGAGAGAAAGTCTAAGTTAATTCAGGTAAGCCAAGTGTTTCCCCGAAGAATATCTTCCTTCACCAGTTACGAGAATATTTGGGAAATGACAGAACCTTAACCGACTGACCGACATGGTATAGAAGACCCCAAATCCTCCTATTAGCTCGCAATGCTTTTGTGACGCAAAGACGTAGAGGCCTTTTCCAGCAATGGACTGCTAAAGAGTGTATGTTGATGGAATATATTATTCAATGTATGTAATTTCTTGTTTCAGGTGATCGGTGGCGGATGGCGGCGCGGGGTGAGTGCGGAGCCGGCATCGGCTCGCCGCTAGACGTTATAACTTCATAACGTAAACAAATGTAGAACATTTTGTTGATACATGCACTAAGGCGAATGTTGTTTCTGTGACCGGACGTGATGCCGACGCCGCACGGACAGAGTGACTCGGCGACACAAGCGCCCGCCCCGCACACATCACACTCAACACATCACATCACACTACACTCATCACATCACACTACACTCAATACATCACCTCACACTTACACACACACACTACACAATACACGTGAACACACTACACACCTCTGCGAACCATCACTAAGTACAAAATTGCCAAAAATTTATATTCAAAGTTTATTTTCACATTTCAGACGAATTTGTATTTTGTTTTTATTTTCTTTTTCTCTTTCTACTTTATGTACCGAGCCTGGCTCGTTTCGATGAGATGCAATATTGTGTAGAGACGTGATATCGAATGACGTCACATATTCCACTGTGTTGAAAACATGCTATGTGTGCAAATCTATATCTACACGAGGTCACTATAATAATTTTAATACTATATATTTTATATCATACATTTTATTGTACGCCATGGATTGCCGGACACTTATCGAAACAACTCGTACAAATGAACAGGGCCCCTCGCTCGCCCATAATTGCAAATGACCATATTATTTTTGTATTTATTATTCAATTTTTCTATTGGAAATATTCGAATATAAATTTTAACGGTCGTAGTAAAAAAATAGTTTTTGAAAAAAACTCTCTAAGTACTTATTGTTATTGATTTCCATAAAAAATACAAGTTGCTATTAAAACGTATGTTGTATAGATATAACAATTTTATATTTTGTATATAATTATTTTCTTGTAAAAATTAATCAAATAGAATTAGATCTGTGAATGATGCGCCGATTTGCGGTAAAGGTTTTTATAATTGGGTTTAAACACAAAACAAAAAAGAAACCCACCAAAAAGATTTATTGTTCTTTTATTGCTAAGTAATTTTCTAACGAAGATCATCATCAAAATTCAGGTACTAACGGTTATTTGGCTACGAAAATTAGTTTTATAACGTTGATCGACATAAGCGTGACCTGGCTGTGGCAATTCATTTTTAAATTAAATTCTGTTTTTTTATTTATTATGTTTTGCTGGCAAAAAATCAATTGTAAACTCTGCTCTGGGTAGTAGAACACTTTGTTGCCTATCATGGATCAGGCGTAAGGGCTTCACGATGATCGGTAGATATTAAAAGCGCCATATTCTCTGTCTACGTTATCGAACCAAGACCGACATTGTGACGTTACTTGCCACTAATCCGTGCACTTGGCTACGTTCGTGTTGATCACAATATCGTTCACTTACTCATTTATGTACTTTTTATTTTTTAATACGCAGTAGTTGTAGACAATACATGTTGTAATGAAATGTTTTATGTTATTTTTGACTTTATTGCATAAGTCGTACAGTTTAAAATCGCATAACGTCCAACTGCTCGTAACACACATCACCCACTAACCATCGTATTGTTAACTATTAATATTGAATTATAATTAATGATCTCACTTCATTGTCACACGCGATCGACTGAGTAAATGTGTCACTACCTACGGCTTCAGATATCTAATATACAGCGTTTGAACGGAACTTGAGATAAATAAAAACATAATATATTTTTCATTTTCTGTATTTTTAATGTTCTTTATTATTAACATGTTGAGAACCCCTGCAGTGTGAGAAGCCCCAAATTATGATCGTCTGGCCCCAAATTGGGGCGCTCACACTTCACAATTTATTTCTTTCCTTCTCATCTTTTAGTATCTACGTTATTCTAACTGTAATGACACAGTTATTTAGTTGCGATTTCATTTTTGTGGACATTCATGTACCAAAAAAATAATATATTATACACGAAATGTAAAGCTGGACAATACATTGTGTTACAAACAAAATTCACAAGGAAATATCTAGATGAGTACACAAATATTTTTGTTATAAACTATTGTATCTTGTAATAAATTGTTGATTCATTTTTGAGATGAACGACTAAATTTTCATTGTATTATATTATTTTCAATAAATATGTATATATGGACATTCTATGGACCTATTGGGGTCGATCTCACTGCCCCAAGACGGCTCAGAATGCTACGGTTATCTAAATATAATTTGCATAAAATATTATTGTAAATTGTTTTAGGTATGGATGTTTATAATAAGGATAGTTGTAAACGTATTATCATTTGTAAGTATTATGTTTGTTTTTAATGACAGTATGATCTCTTAAGGTAATTGTGTTGTATGCGCGTTGGCGGGAACTTGTCCTGTCGCGATGTCGGGCGCAACAGTCACTCACGACGGACGCGCAACGGACACAAGCTCACGTCACACTACGCTCGCTTAGATCCCAACACACTAAGATACGCAGGCAATACGCGATTGAACAATACGTCAAACCAAAAGAACGTACGAAATACACTGTACGTGTCAACTGTCAAAGTTCTCACTGACGCGTACGATTCCATTCACTCAAACAGTATCTCATTCGTTCTTTGACAAGTTTGACAGTAAGGTGCTCAATCGTGTAATGCCCACATAGAGTTACATGTTATACGCTGCTCACATCACATTGTAAAAATGTACAGTATCTTGTTTTAATGTGTTCTAAGTCACTTAAGTTTTATAACTTGTTAAGCTACATCGATAAACGAGTCCATCCATCTGTTTTCATTACTTTGACGCAATTGTCGCGAGTTGACTGAGTACCATCTAAGGACGTTGTTAAGTTAGTCTAGGCTGTAAGCGAGCGGAGTCGCGGCGCGGGGTGGCCTGGGGTCACGTCAGCTGACTTCGACGCTCAGACCTATGCCTCTGTCAGAATATTTATATCAACAGAAATTTATTTATCATTCGGTTATTATTTATGTATCCCAAAAAATAATTTATTGTTAGAGCAGTGCTTTGTCGTTTTATATCGTACCAGTGTTTCGCTTCGATCAACTCACTCGCCTGCCGTACGTTCGATAGTGTGGACACTACGTAGTGATGTACCGTTACTTTGCATTCGAGTGTATCATGAGTGCCGGCGACGGGACGCTTTAAGAGTACAAATTCTGTATAAGCCCCTCACTTGTGTGTTAATTCTAAACGTTAATTTTAAAACAAGAAACAGGGAGAAGCTATTGTCAGAATACGGTTATACTAACTAGGTATGATCGTAGTATAGTATAAGTCACGTAGCGCGCGGGTGCCGTAACTAACGGAACCGGTCAGCTCTGCCTTCGGTGGTGTCTCTTCATTACTACATTTTATTTGTATCCTATTGCTACAGTGAGTTTGTTTTGCTATATGTTCCGATTTTATTCACTCGTAGCGTTATTCGGGCGCGTCGTACGCCCTCAGTTAAGACGTGTACCACTGTAACGATAGGGTATTAGACAAGGACGCGCACTGTACGCGCGCACCTCTTATTAGATAAGAAATGTGTTATTAGAAATGAAATTGCAATAAAAATCCTCGGCCGTCGGCGGCTGCAACTCGTCTTTACGACCCTTTACCCAACTTATTCGATGTAAAAAAAATAGGTCGGCGTTGTAAAAAAATATCAGTGCATTTGTAAATATTGGCGCCAAAATTTTTATACAAATTATTTCATAAATATATTCTTGGACTAAGTTGTGCGTGGAGGCGAGTCGCTAGTCGCAAGCGCGCGGGCCTGCTCGCACCTGGGGTCGCGGCAGTAATGCTAACGCAGATCCCGCGACCCCGCCATTCAATGGGATCGGATATAGGAACACCATGGTGGTTTTAGTGGGTAGTCCCGGCGCTTCTCGTCGGGGAGTCTCCACACTCTCCCTAGACTGAGTCCCTTTAGGGGCCCAGCCTGGGGGGATAAGCCCGTAAATTGTTTGGTTTCCACCATGAGTCAAAAAAAAAAAAAAAAAAAAAAAAGGGCCTGCTCGCACCTCGGTGCGTGACGTCACGGGTGGAAATAGTTCACTCGTTCGTTCATGTACACTGACGTTTTCGTCTTCGCAAGATGGCGGCGTTCAAACTGGCGCTGAACATGGAGACGTACTTGTCGGTCGATTGACGAGCCTGCGGGTCTGGTATTCGACGCATTCTGTGTCGAAAGCGGCCACATGTGTCTGATCGTAGAGGCAAAACATTAGGTACTATTGTGACTAGTGCTGATGTGACATGGCAGCATTATTCAATGTAATTGACAAAACGTGGCACATATAATTGACTATATGTAAAAAGTTATAGAAATAATAATTTTAATAAAATTATAAATAAAATTTCCTGTTGTATTATTTATCAATTACCCGAAGTATGAAGAAATGTTCAGACGAATATATTATTTATCTGAAAAGGATATAACACTGGTATTGTTCCTTATCAAATTAATCCTAACTGCAACATACATTTGGAGATGTCGAGACTAATAGCCAACGACTCCCCATGCCTGTCCATAATCCAGAGGTGGGTGACAAACGTTAGAAGATCACCCGTTGATCGTTTCGATCTGAACCCATATTGGCGATCTGGTGGCTTTTGAGAGTCTGATGGCTACAGAAAGATCTGTCATAATATCAATCTGTCCGGTCATCAATAATCTCATGTTATCTCATTAGCCCACTACAGTCAACTGCTGAACGTAGGGCTGCCCCAAATTATGTCACAAGATCCACTCGCACTCCAATATCGATATTGACCAATAAAAGGAGACTTACAACTAGCAGCCTCATTCGAGCTCTGAAATCCCTTTATGAGGATTCTAGAGCTTGTGTGAGGATAAACGGGGCATACACTGACTGGTTTACCATCAACACAGGTGTTAGACAAGGATGTGTAACGTCGCCGTGGCTGTTCAACCTCTTCATGGACAGTTGTTTGCAAGATTTGAAACATAGTGATTGTGGATTAAGGATGAATGAGTTACTTGTCAAATGCCTCCTTTATGCTGATGATCAGGTTATACTTGCGTCTTCAGCGGAGGAGTTGCAGGATATGGTAACAATCATGCATGGTGCGTTGGAGAGGAAAGGAATGAAAGTGAATGTAAGTAAAACGAAAGTTATGGTTTTTGAAAAGGAGGAATGCGTTACGGCTTTTAATGTTATGATCGATGGACAGCGAGTGGAGCAAGTGAATGAGTTTGTATATTTAGGTACGCTGTTTACAAGAGATGGTAAGAATGTAGAAGATATTGAAAGAAGATTTAATGCAGGTAATAGAGTGAATGGAGCTCTGAAGGCGTTTATGAATAGCCAAAACGTATCCAAAAAGGCACGTTTGGCTGTGCATAGAAGGGTGTTAGTACCTACTCTTATGTATGGTAGTGATAGTTGGGTATGGTAGAAGAGTCATAAAAGTAGAATAAATGCTGTAGAAATGAGAGCACTGAGAAGTATGTGTGGTGTTTCTTTGACTGACAGAGTAAAGTATTGTGTGATAAGAGAGTGTTGTGGGGTAAAAAAAGATGTAGTGACAAGCATCGACAAAGGTATGCTAAGATGGTTTGGGCACGTGGAGAGGATGGATGACGAAAGACTGACCAAGCAGATATATAAGGCAAGTGTGGAAGGGACAGGACGAAGGGGAAGACCTAGGCGGACGTTCTCTGACCAGATTGGAGACATCCTAAAACACGACAGGTTAGAAGTACCCTGAACAGAAGAGCATGGATGAGGAATCTGATGGGAGTGAATAAAGCAAGAGAGATATGTCAGGATCGTTGCTAATGGTGATCCGTAGTCTCTGCCTACCCCTCCGGCAAACAGGCGTTAGTCTATGTATGTATGTATGTACAACTAACGGCTTTTACATGACTACATATTATAACTAGCTGTAAACACAATTTAATTTACATCGGTCAACTCACTCTAACTAGTGCTCTGTCCTTCACGCACAACTATTATAATAAAGTGCCACGCTTAACAAAACTCGGTGCCACGAAAATTCGTCAGCAGTCGGATGTAGATAGATAGATAGACAGATTAACACTTTATTGTACACCAGTATACATACAGAATTACAATGTTAAATTTACTTAAAACTAGTTGTATAACAGGGTGGTCTTATCGCAAAATGCGATCTCTTCCAGACAACCTAGTTTGGAAAAGTTATTTATTAAAAATACAATTGTGTGGGTTACGGTGTACTTAGTGGAACAGTGTCTTAGTGGGTGGATAAAAGAATCGGACATATTATGTCAATACAATTATATAAATGAGTATAAAACATAGAATACGTATATATCGTACATACAATACAAAATAATAAGTAATAACAAAACAATACATTTATGCAAGAAATAAATAAACTATATACTTTACATATATATGCATATAAACTACAATACATACCTATATATATATAAATATGATATATATGCAGTCATGATAATTGTGATAAATAATGATTGGTGACTAGATTCTTAAATGTGGGAAGAGATTGAGCCCGTCTGATAGTTTCGGGCAACGCATTCCACAATCGTACAGCCTGAACTGTGAAAGATTTTTGAAAGAAAACTGTTGAATGCGTCGGGACTTTCAATTTAAGATTTTCTGATGATCTCAAGCACCTTGAATGTGTGTCATGAAGATATTCGAAACGTCGTTTAAGGTAAAGGAGAAATGATGGATTGAATAATCTGTATATGTAAAATCCTTGCGTTACTGACTGACTGACAGACAAGCTACAGCCAAAACTATAAGGCGTAGGAAGCTAAAATTTGGCATGTATGTTCTTTGGGGATCGTAGGGGTGCACTAAGAAGGGATTACCTGAAATTCCCACGGGATCAGGCAAAAACGGTTAAATTAAAAAAAATGCGAGCGTAGCTGCGGGCGTCCTCTAGTATATTAAAAAGAAGGCAAAGGATGTGCGTATTCCGTCGAAGGCGGATATGCCATTTGAGCTTGTTACGAAATTCAGAAATGTGGTCATATTTACGTAAGCCATTTATGATGTACCTAATGCAGAAGTTTTGGAGGCGCTCAAGTTTATCTAGCTGGTCCTAATTGAGATTTAGATAGCTGGCATCGGCATAGTCAATAATTGGAAGAAGAATAGATTGCACAAGTGCAATTTTAGTAGGTATGGGATGGAAATTGCGTAATCTTCTCAGTGACGCAGCGGCAGCAAAAAGTCGTCGACTGAGATTTTGCAGCTGCACAGACCAGGACAACGTTTTGTCAAAGGTGATCCCCAGATTCCTCACTTCTTTATTCACAGGAATTGAAACGCCAACAAATGATATCTGGGGAAGCAAAGACCAAGGAACCTCTGACATCAGTCTAGAACTGCCGATAATTGTGATCTGGGTTTTCTTTGGATTTATCGTAAGTCCATACCTATTGGTCCAAGCTGATATCTTAGCCAGATCACTATTAATCGTGTAGATAGCTGACGACAAATTTTCATATTTTGCTTGAGTGTAACTTTGTATATCATCAGCATAAAGGCGGTAGGAAGAAGAAATATGATTGTATATATAATTTAAAAATTGAGAATAGTAGAGGAGATAAGACGCCGCCCTGTGGAACACCAGCAGAATTTGCGCACCAGGAAGGATAAGTTTCATCCAGATTGACACGCTGCCGGCGGCCAAACAGGTAACTATGAAACCAGTTGATTACTGATAGAGATATGTTAAGAGAGCTTAAAATGGCAAGAAGAACATGAAAGTCGACAGTATTGAACGCATTGCTAAAGTCTAGCAAACAGAGAATTGTGAGCTTGCCATTCTCCACACCTGACCTGATATCAGCTGCAGCAGCGATGTAATGCGTTGGCGAGACAGGCCGACGGCGCTCGCGCGTGCCTGCGCTTGCGCGAAGCGTTATCAGCTCTTATCAGTTATCAGCTATCACACTTATCTCTTGATTAAGCTGCGTATAGTTGTGCGTACTTTGTAAGTAGTTATGTGCGCCACATTATCCCCCCTCAAGCGAAGCGTAGGTTCTGTTTCACCTTCTGACCGGATCTAGTGACGTACGTGCTCCATGGTTGAGATGCCAATGTCTCTGCTTCGTCCGGTGTCATGTTCGATGCCTGTGCGGGGGAAGTGTTTGCTTGAATTCCTCTGCTATCTGAAACTTCGCCGTTGTCGTTGCATAGATGAGCTGGCTTCAGTCTTTCTATAGACACAACTGAAGTGCGAAGTGGAAGTTGCAACGTAAAATGTTTGCCGTCTGCGCTGCGCTGTAGTACTTGATAAGGCCCATCATAAGGTGGAATGAGCGGTGTTCTCACTGTGTCATTACGCAAAAACACTTGCGAACACGTAGCGAGATCTTTGTAGACAAATGTTTTTGTCTGTGAACGATGCGATGTGTTTGTCGGGGTGAGCGAGTTTATTGTATCCATCAGCTGACGAACGAATACTGCGTCTTCAATGTTCGGCTTTGTAGGCACGAAAAAATCAGATGGTACTCGAAGCGGTGATCCGTATGTCATCAAAGCTGGGCTAACATGTGTATCTTCACGCAGGGCTGTACGGAGGCCTAGTTGCACAGTAAACAGTTCTTCACTCCATCTATTGCCGGCCGCTCTAGCCATCAATGCAGCTTTCAATGTTCGGTGCCATCGTTCTATTTGCCTATCCCTCAAGACAACACTTCGTGTGCTCTACAAATTGTTGTTTCAAGTTTTATCAATACTCATATTCTTAAAGTGAAAATAGGTCCATGTCTTTTAAAACCATATACCAGTCTATAGATCAATACACGTCCGTCTCCAAATTATTAGCAATAAGATTTTCTAAGCGTAAAAAATCCTAAGTTAATTTAAATACGACCTTTTTCATACAATATCTTAGTTCGTAAGTCCATCCGGGCCCTACTACCAGTAATATAGTTGAAATCTAGTTAAGATAATGGCGGGGTATCTTGGTATAACAAGACACAGGACTCAGGGACACTTAATGTAATATAATCACTGTTTGCAAGCTGGTGTGTACACGTCCCGCTTAAATCTATTTTGGAGTACCGTTATCCTATGGGTATTCTTGGGTTGAATAGTTGGAACATGGGTGGTTGGAGATATTTAGGTTATAATAATATTAGATCTGTCAAAAGTCCTTCCCAGTATTGGGCACAAGCCTCTTCTGACTATGAGAAGGGTCGGTCATCATAATGCCTAAAAAAGTTCTTTCCTCTAGGCTATTCGGATTTTGGTTTTCGGTTAAGATTATCGGTATAAAAGAAATTGTAAAATATTAATTCCGTCATATTATGTTAAGGGCATTGTGTTCGTCTGGCAGATAAAAGCTATTTGTAGTAATTATCCTTAGTGAGATGTCAGGCTAAGTGACTTGCTCTTATTCGTCTGTGAAAACTTGTGAGCCATCTTCATTAACTGTTCGATCAAACTATAATAAAGTAACATCCTCAATAGTGCAAGTAATAGTGAGAATATATAACTATAATTATATATCATCATCATCACCATCACCCGCCCTGTATATAAACGGTCGCTACTGAACTATGAGAAGGGTAGGAATTATATATAACAAAGCCATTATCAGCAAATGTCAATAGATTTGAAAACAATGCAGCCACAAAGAATGACATACCAAAAACTTGAAGAATGGAAACTCGAACAAAATGGAACACCGCCGCTAACTTTGGCCCATACAATACAAAACAACTAACTTATCTAATATCGATTGTGTTTCCATCCATTGAACATGAAAAAGCCACTGAGAATAACTTTGGAAAACGACAATTAATAAAGTATGTTCATTTCAGAGACTAATAAAGGGCAAGTAATATCATCGTTCCAAGAAATTAGAATACAATTCAGAGGGTAAATTAACTAAATTGGATAGTACGACTCTGTGAATGTTTCAGCGCCATCCCCTATTTCGATAGCTTGCCCCCTAACCTGTAAGATCTAATTCGCCCTTCAATTTGAATGGAATTCAATTTCCTTACGCGTCAAATGTCTTATGAGATCCTAATTTTACGCAAATAGGTTACTGTATTTTTTTCCTTATAACCCGATATTTTCTTGGAAAATCGAGCCTTCGGATAGAAAGAACCTTACAGGTAATGATTTCGACGATCACATCACCCTTACAAGAGATATCGTTTAAGTGATAAATGCGTCGCATATTGCGAGCCTTAACACGAAATTGAACTTCATCATCAGCCCTTTACAGTAAGATCACATGATCACATCAACATGCCTAAATAACTAATCCTCTACAAGAAACAGTCCTTTGTCCTTGCGTCTATTGAGCGTGAAGCACAAGTAACTGAATCATCTACCCTTAGTTAACGAGCCTTACCCATATACCCTCAAACATTTGCATAATTCTTATCATACATCGTCTAAGCCCCAACAATTCCTAAATACCAAACACCATTATACATTCATGAAGACATCAACTAATAGATTAAGAGTCTTGTAGTTTAATGGCCATATAAATATATCAGAGTGTACGCTCGTAGGGATTTCGGCACGTGTCGTCAGTAAGCCTTCAAGACTGTTAAGCTGAGAATCCATTGAAGATGAAAGGCAGTTGAGCAATCTGCGAAAAAACATATACAAACACACAATAACTTTGTTTTCTAGCTCGCTCAGCTTTATAATACTAGACTCACTCGCATTCTCTTTGCAGTCAAAATGACCTAGCGACCATAGTATGCATACCGTGCTTAGACCAGAAGTCCCGTGGAAAGTTGAACCATCATGGATCCCGCAGCGAATTTTATCAGTAGCGTATCGGCGGAGTTGGAAATATAATTGATTCATTTCCTACATTAGCAATGCGGGAGACTGAAGTAAGAGTTTTCAATGTTTAAAAGATACGCTCATGTTGGACTCTAACATCCACCTCATGATAGGTTATCAACCACCGCTAGTTAGATTATTGGTGGACGACATGATCGTCTACCGCTCAACTTCCTCGCCTATCTTAGTACTATACACAGCTTTACACAACCGTCACGCTTGTAATCCCTAAGGGCGTAAGGTATACTCTCGCTTTTCATCCAAGACTCACTCGGTCTCTGTAGACTGGAATTTAGACTGTCGACGTTCTTGAGTGGTTACTTAACTAAACAAATTAATGCTTGAAATGTTGGCAGATGAATGGAGGCATATAGTAATAAATGGAAATCAATTTCGGAAACTGGGTCTCTAGAGATTTCCGAAAGATTGTTCTTGTGAATACTTAAAGGTACCTGGATCGTAGAAAAGATCTGCTTATAGTGCCGACACTTGAATCTTACTATATTGAGTACATATATAAAAGAGAGATGTTAATATAACGTAGAACGAGTAAGATTAATTACGTATCTTTTAACTAAAAATGGAAATATACTCCTCAAAACTGTCTCTGGACCCGGTCTGTCAGTCTGCATGTACGGTTGTAGGCACACCATGAACACAAGTTGTAACATAAACCATGTACACAGTTCTCATACAAAGATTTAAAAAGACAATTATTATTATTATCATTTATTAATTATGTCATTTCTATTATGCCTAGGCGTTTTGTGACAATGTATAGCCTTTTCTAGTCCTGTTTCGAACTTTATTATCTCAAGAAACATAACTTTACATAGAAAACCAAAACTCTTTTGTAATGAATGCGTATCTAATATCTATCTCTTTCATTTAAAGCCTGCATAAAACCAACACTGTAATGACAACGGGACAAGATTATAGTCTCTAGCAACTAGCTTAATAGCTTTGATTCCGTAATCCTTTGAAACTAATATCCTCATCTCAATAGTTCACTTGCACTAAAGATAATCCTAGTGCAACGAGGGATTAGCATCATCCTATTCCGTTTTCTGTTGAAATTGTAATCTGAGTGGATTCATCGGATGTGTATTGGATGGAATCGAATCCGACCTTTAAGTTACAAATAAAAATAGATAACGACGGTTTCTTGAAACATACTGGCATATTTGTAGGTATAAATCGCACATACACATATATTGTAACATGTAGTAACTTATTATCTTGATTTTCACGCAATTGTCTTAACTGATTAGTATACTGGTAAATCCCACGTTGGACGCCATTAAAATTTGAAGAAGAATTTGTCATTTTGCTTTGTTCTCGACCAATATCGATATAGTTAAATCGACATCATTCAGCGAAAATAAGAAACACAACAGCTTAATCAAGACAATTTCCAACCACACTATCAATTCGGTAAACGGCATATTTTACTAGCTCAATCACTGATTGAAATCTAATTCTTTTTCAAGCACATTCTAAAATAGTGATAGATCTACCTTAAAATTGGTACAACAAATGGCGTAGTTTAGTTCTGGCATGGAATACCTGAGCCCTTGATAGTAGCTCCATCACTTACACTGTTGCATGCCGACGGCGCTTGAAGGAATCCCCAACTGAATCGTGATAAAAGCGATAATGGTGACGTCGGATTTAATTGCTAATGTACGTCAAATACTGGATATTATCTAGCGATGACGAAAGAATGGAAAATGTAATAACTAATACAAACAGACTTCTTTATCATCCAATTTTCGTAACCACATTGCTTCGCACGTCAACATTTTGTTTTCACAAATCCTTAGAATGTTATGCGGAAACTCAAAACTAGTTTTCTCATTATGAATCTAACGAACTTTTGACATCAGACGCATTCGCATGGGCTGGATATCGACAGCTTGACGTCCTATTTGACCCATACATCCGTCTGTGTATGCAAATTGAGACTGCTGCAGCGATGCTACTGTCTAAAAATCTATACCATAGAGAGTATTAATGGTGTTCATAAATCAACTTTGGATACATATTTCCTGTTTCAATTCAAGATATTTCAAGGAGTGCTTTTAATATAAAGCAATGTTTGAATTATCTCTAGCAGTTTGTACCCTGAGTAGTGTTAGTTAAATAACTTTAAATAACACACTTTCGTTCTAACTTTGAAGCATATTTAGAGAGGGCGAAACTCTCTAAACGTTACAAAAAGTTGACCCAAAGTCAAATGTTACAGGCAGTTTCCGGCCGCGTGATTAGCGAGTTCAACCGTCCAACATTTCAGCTTTGTAATATTAGTATAGAGCAGCCAGTCAACTCTTTTTCAACACGCATGGAGTGAACCCTTTCCTCGCTTTTCCCCGAACCAGCCCATCACAAACAGTCGCAGTAACGTTAACACGGTTTGACTGCGCCGTCCCATTCAATTTCTGACTGAAATAAATTCTTGTGCCGAAATATTGCGGCTGGCTTCCATGCTTTCGTGTGTGCCAGTGAATTTGAGACTGATTTGTACATCCTCTCTCCTTTGATAACTTGCTTAGTTTTATTTTTGTGTCTATGCCTCTGTGGCAAAATATTTCACCTAATGTGTTTGATTCGATCGCTGGGACAGTTTCTGTTAACATATGGCAAAATCTAACACAAATATAGTTACTCATAATTAAATTATGATCTTGTATTTAGTTTTATCGAATAAATTAGTACAAATATATGTACAAAATCAATTAACAACAAACAAAAAAGTAATAAATCTTCAATTCAAAATGGCGACTAATGACACAAGTCGTTAGAATTCGTACAATTCGGAATTTCAAAAATGTTATTCTAAATTCGAAACAATCTAAACTTCTTCATTGTGATGACGTCACCCACGTGAATTCCATTTAATTGAAGCCTGCATATCCCATGCACTACAGTCGGAGCGCGTTTTGCCGTCCGAAATGCCTACACAGTGCCCATTTATGTACTTTCTGTTTTGTGCAGTGTACGATCAAAGGCAACACACAGGCATACCTGGCGTATGTGAAATTTGTTTATTGCACTAACTATCGCGAATGTTTGGTATTCCTATTGATTAGGTGCAATGTCTGTGTGGTCGTGTATAATGCCCTGTTGTGACCCGCGTTGGGCGCCAATTATTATTATTATTATTATTTTCAATACAGCTTACAATCAAGAGATGAAAATATAACAAAATAGGTATAACACAATATCTTTAGTTTGAACATAGCTGATAAAAATTGCAGCTATATTTTAACACCTACGTATCAGACAACGAGCAAGCTATCGCTTTACTACATTCATTATGCCCTTAAATACTTAGCAGGACAGCCATTTAAGCTGTCTTGCTAGTCTTTTGCCGCTTTCGTTTAATATCTAACTCAAACCTAACTTGACTTTAGTAAACGCTTTCCAGAAATCACCACCATAATCATATTCGTAGAAAACCTAAATAAACTCGTTCAAAATATCAGAACATTTCAACCAAAATTTAAAAATATCCCCTACAGTCTCATCATGTCCAACAAATTACCAGTCAATTATAATTTCAGTGGCAAGTAGTCTCCGGAAGAGCATGCACTGCGCTCGGCGAGCGACGCGCGATTGCCGGCGTTTTACATGTATTGCAGGAAATTGGCGCGAAAGGCATTGCTTGCCGTCATTACAATCCACTCGCATGGTATAATTCGTCTCAACAAACTTATGCTGCGGCCCGTAGGGACGCCATGCGTGATGGCTTTCCTTGGAATGTGTTAAAATGATGTTATTGTTGGTTTTTGTTTGTTAGGTGGTTTTGAAGTGGTAAGTCTCGTTAAGTCAGCTTTGACAACATTGAGATACTAGCGCTCGCTTCAATATTTTTGTTATGCAGTTTTCAAGCTCAGCATGGCTTTTCCAGCTATGTTCAATGCTTTTTCAAAATAAAAGTTCAAATCATAAGTTTTGTTATACGGTTATTAACAACGTGCTATAAAGATTCCTACGTATCTGAATCCTAAAACTGGGAGACATAAAAAGTTATTATTTAAAGGGTAGTATTTAACTCTCCCTCAATATAATCTCTGATTTCTACAAAAAAAATACCTTTGATCCACAAAATATACTTATTGCACCACTAAATATACTCACTAAAATATATCATAACGAACACCTGTTTATTGACCGTTGCAAATCTCTAATATTAAAATTAATCCTTTTAGTTAAAGAAGTATTTCTAATTTTACTTTTACTCCACAACCAAATAATTTTATAAACTAAGTTCACGGAGCCCTGCTTCGCAGGGCTCCTATTTTTGGGTGCAGGTTCACGAGAAAACCTAACATAACCCACTCAGAAGGAGTGGATAAGTTACCCAAGCGGACGTGACTTTTCATATTAAATGATATTTTATGGAAAGATTGGCATATTTGGTGTGCAATAAGTATTTTAGTGAAAGAATAAAGTTTTTTAGCGTAACGCACTCAGTGTGTTGCTTAAGATTTTTGATGCACTGTTAAAAATATCCCTTATTTAAATAAGTGCAAAATAACAATGACGTATTTGAATGAAAATTGCAGTCTCACTTGGAAAAAACCAAGTGAAACACTTGAAAAGTGTCATGCTTGTATTCAAAGTTATAAAAGGGAGAAACATTACAAAAAGTATGTGCCGTGTGGTTGAGTGCCGTGTGGTTGACGGCATAGAATACAAGTGTCACCACCCCCTATCTTCCCGTGGGTGTCGTAAGAGGCGACTAAGGGATAACACGATGCAAATGCCATATTTGCGTAGAGACGGAAAACTCGACATCAAACCCTATACGACTGCCTCGTGGTCTCGCGGCATAAATGTGCGCGTGGGATCGGGAGGTCCCGGGTTCGATTCCTGGGCCGGGCAGTGTTATTGGGTTTTTCTGTCACGAAATTCTCAGTAGCAGCACGGAGTCTGGAAATGTGCCCGGTACGGCAATAGGCTCGCCCCTTATTACGTGGGACTAAAGTATATCTGGCGAAAAGTGGGTGTAGAAATACACCTCTGCCTACCCCTTCGGGGATAAAAGGCGTGACGATATGTATGTATGTATGTATGTATGTATGTTTCGTATTGCCACGATTGTTAATGATATTCTTGCATGTTACCAAATTCATTATGACACCTTTGTCTATCACGTTATGTAAATGTTTGGCCACCCTCATCGAGTTCATATAAATGGCAATGTTGAATTAGCAACACGGCACAAGCTTACTTGTTTGTTTAACAATTTGCGACTCAAAGCACATTGCTTCAGTTATACGTTCGAACTTATTTGATTTACGTTCATTTCGTACCTATTTATTTACTTGAAATCGTAATAAATTCTACCTCCTTAAAATATAAAACACCCATTACTAAACGTTACACCCACTACTAAAACTTTAGCTGAATTTTTAACAAATTCCACGTATTGTTTATTTGAAAGATTTTTCAAGAGTACACACACATGTAGCTACAAAGAAAATTAAAAATAAAATAACTGAATTATATAAAAGAGTCCCGAAATTTCATTCTCAAATAATGGAGCAAGGTTATAATTTGTACCTATTATTATATTTTCTATCTGTAAGTAGACGCTGTCAAATAAAATTTGGGCCCTTTGAAATACAAATTATATCCCTTTTGAGAGGTCAAAGTCTTAGGTAAGGAAAATAAGATACGACTTATATCTGTTTTTTCCTTTTTCTCTCAGCTTTTAACTTTTTCCTTCAATATATTTTTATACAAGTTTGATAGTCTTATGAAAGTTCGTTGAAGAAATTGTTTTTCTGTAGTTTTCAATCGATCTGTTGTGAAGGTATTTACGGAAAGAATTATAACTGTTTGAATGCTTGTGAATAAAGATTGTTGTGGACAAATACTCTTGCCAGTTACTAACGCGGCATAATCGACATTTGCGTAATGTGTTTAGTTGTTTCGCTCTAGCATTTTCTTATGTATAATACCTTGACATCTAAAGTATTAATGTCAATTTCTAATAGCAATTCCTATACTATTCCTATTTTCGTACAAAACCTCATAGGGTACTTATATATGTACTTCAATGTATTCTTTTAATGAGGCTTTTGAATGGCTACATGTAAGAATACAGTTACTACGTAGCATCAATTTGGCACTCAATAGACAACTTATCTTAACGCAGCCGGTATGATGCATAGACTACTGATGTCCATATATTGTCGGGCGTGTCTTTCTTACTGCATTTGTAACCGGTATTTGTACCACTATCGCAGCGATAGCCTAGTGGAGATACCAACAGACTGCCATGCAGAGGGTATCGGGTTCGAATCCACGGCGCGCACCAATGACTTTTCGGAGTTATGTGCATATTGAATTGTTAATTATCGCTTGTCCCGTGCCTCGGAGAGCACGTTAAGCCGTCGGTCCCGGTTGTCATGAAGATCTTTGACAATCGTTACAGGGCGTCAGAACCTTCTAATAAACTGACACTAGTCTAAACCATGGAATATCGCTATCCCTTCGGGTTGCGGAGGTCTGACAGGCAGTCGCTCTGTGGAAAAGCTAATATTCAGCCAAATCCGGTTAGACTAGAAAGCGGACCCCAGATTGAAACTGGGATAACGCTAAGAGGATGATGATTTGTACCACTATCTACATCATACGCAACAAAAACCGTATTACCATTGTCATACACAATGTCAAGAAGTTCTCAAAATGATTTTTTCGAGGAGTAAAAAAAAGTCATACATGTTTTAGTTTAAATTATCTTATTGATTTTGCTGACACGGAATAGCATGAAACCTCAGTGTTCTACCCTTACCTTTCTGTTTCTCCGATTATATTTTCACTTACATTTTCTCTTTTCTTTTACCCGCGGTAGGTAAATTGGTTTTTACTTGTATATTCTTTGTTACACAAGTAAAATCAACACACAACGTTATGTCGTCGCAATGATATCCCCACGGTTCATCAACGAATATTCCTGGAGCAAAGAATATAAGGCGGCTTTACGCGAGCTCTGAAAGTGCAAAAAATAAACTATGTCTACCCGCAACAGGGAATTTTTATCATGCAGAGTCCTTATATAAGTGTTTTCCGCTTTGTATATTCATTCGCCGAAAGCTTTATTGTGTAAAAAGTTTTGTTACTTGTTTCACCAGCTTAAAATCAACATGCTACGGCATTAAACTTGAAGGAACAACTATACTTAGTAATAATATAGAATCGTGTGTGGGCTTAAACTAGTTTAATAAAGGGAAATATGGAACGTGAAGTGAAAAATATACTATTATGCGTTCCGTTTGACGTCCGAAGTCCTTTATGAGAGAGTAAATCGATTCTTTCACCTCGCCTGGTCGCTAAATGTCGCTACTTCCGTTTCCTGGATGCACCTACAGCGCCATCTACCACTTCCGGTCTGCAACTAAACTACCTCCCAAATACAAGCCGCCATCTTTGTCATTGTTGCGTCGTTTTTCGAACCGAGCACATGATCGTTTCGAAAAAATCTACATTTATTAGATTAATTTTGTCGCAAAATTTTATATTATTTTAATTTTATATTATTTTAATTAGTTTTCGAGATTTAAGTACAAAGTTAATTTAAAACATTATTAGTTTGTCTTCCGTTACCTGTAACCTCTTTGATAAAAATGAGTGATAAAGAGGTCATCGCGCCTAATTCAAGTGATAGTGATAGTGATAATTCTTCGGATTGTTCGTCGGATCAAGAAGGGCCACCAAGAAAACGACAAAGGCGTACCGGTACACGGGATCTGGAGGAAAGGTTTGACATATTGTCACAACAATTGGTGAGTCATTTGAATATTATTTTAACGGCCAAAATCACTTCATCTACGGAGGCCCCACCGTTAAACGTGCAAATACCCTTATCTAATAGCACAGCATGCCACATACTTCGTTTTTGATGAACAGTTCACTACCAATATCCAATGAACAGTTTTTAAATCCACCCAAATTTGATGCGGGTAGTATTGTCAACTTGGACGTTTCTGTCAAAAAGAACGTATCTAAAAAATTAAGGTTACGCAAAGATTTGACTCACCCATTTGGAACGCGGTTCGGTATACAGACGTTCAGAAAAAGTACGTGGCTTTTCCGGCTTTTACCGAATTAAGAGTAAATGAGGAGCTGCGACGTTTGAAGGACCTTTTTGCTCCTTTACGTTGGTTTCAAATGGAACGTAGTTTCGCAGCGCTATTCAATGCATTTGTAGAAAAAGGACCCACGGTATAGTCTCTCGGACTATACAATAAATAAAACTCCAGCACGTTAGGTAATTACACTTCGATATATTATCTCACACACTTGTACAAGAACCAAATTTACACCACCGTAAAAATATCACTTTTCACTTGTTTCTCTATTGGCGACCTGCGGTCAACTAACTCAATACCTTATCTTTCTTTTTCCACGTTAACTCTACCCCACTCCAACCATCGCTTCCTCCGACAGTGTTGCCATAACATTTTTTTAAATTACCTTAAATAAATCGTTTAATGGATGTCGAACGAATCGATTACTTGAAATGTCAGAATTGTTTTATAAATACATGTTAATGCAATAGTATTTTTATTCAATATAAATAACTTATTATAGAATTACAATTTGTTTTTAATTATCTTACAACTATAACCTTACATTCGACCGTCCTGACAACGTGTATGCCCTCATACACGAATCAGTGATAACTGATAACCTTACATTTGGCCTTAAAATACCATAAACTAGTCAATGATGTCTATTAATCTCTATGTCCATACATAAAATATACTATAACAATTATAAGGTTTGCCTTGGATCAATCACTTCTCAAGGATGTTCAATCTAAACAATCAATTCTTAGTAATAATTGCCTTGAACCAAACACTTCTCAGGGACTTAAAATCTAATCAATCAATAATTTTCAGTTATAATTCCCTTGAACAAAACACTTCTCAGGGACTTAAAATCTAATCAATCAATAATTTTCAGTTATAATTCCCTTGAACCAAACACTTCTCAGGGACTTAAAATCTAATCAATCAATAATTTTCAGTTATAATTCCCTTGAACCAAACACTTCTCAGGGACTTAAAATCTAATCAATCAATAATTTTCAGTTATAATTCCCTTGAACCAATCACTTATCAAGGACTTAAAATCTAATCAAGCAATTTTCAGTTATTGCCTTGAACCAATCAATTCTCATGGACTGTTATTAATTACTACACCTGAATCAATCAATTCTCAGTTGTAGTTACGTTGAACCAATCACTTCTCAAGGACTTAAAATCTAATCAATCAATGTTCAGTTACAATTGCCTTGAACCAATCAATTCTCAAGGACCTGTATTAATTAATACACCTGAACCAATCAATTCTCAGTTGTAGTTGCCTTGAACCAATCACTTCTCAAGGGCTTCGATCGTCTAAGAACGATCAATCATCAGAGTAGTTGCCTTGAACCAATCACTTCTCAAGGGCTTCGATCGTCTAAGAACGATCAATCAATCATCAGATCAGGGGGGCGAACCAATCAATTCTCGCTCCTGACCCGAACCAATCAATTCTCAGTTGTAGTTGCCTTGAACCAATCACTTCTCAAGGACTTCGATCGTCTAAGAACGATCAATCATCAGAGTAGTTGCCTTGAACCAATCACTTCTCAAGGACTTCGATCGTCTAAGAACGATCAATCATCAGAGTAGTTGCCTTGAACCAATCACTTCTCAAGGACTTCGATCGTCTAAGAACGATCAATCATCAGAGTAGTTGCCTTGAACCAATCACTTCTCAAGGACTTCGATCGTCTAAGAACGATCAATCATCAGAGTAGTTGCCTTGAACCAATCACCTCTCAAGGACTTCGATCGTCTAAGAACGATCAATCATCAGAGTAGTTGCCTTGAACCAATCACTTCTCAAGGACTTCGATCGTCTAAGAACGATCAATCATCAGAGTAGTTGCCTTGAACCAATCACTTCTCAAGGACTTCGATCGTCTAAGAACGATCAATCAATCAATCATCAGATCAGGGGGCGAACCAATCAATTCTCGCTCCTGACCCGAACCAATCAATTCTCAGTTGTAGTTGCCTTGAACCAATCACTTCTCAAGGACTTCGATCGTCTAAGAACGATCAATCAATCAATCAGCAGATCAGCGGGCGAACCAATCAATTCTCGCTCCTGACCTGCAAAGCAGAAAATAATACTGCAGCAAAAATTATAAATTCAACAAGTAAATAGATATATTAATAAATTACCAAGCATAATATGTATAATATGATCAATCGCTATCATTTAGTTTTATTAACGATTTGTAAATCAATAACAAGTTACTTTAAACATTTGTTAAAATAAGTTATATAAAGGTACCTAACATCATTCGCTATGAGTTGCATCATTACCAGAATCGGATTCATCATTATTAACACGATACACCTCGAGTGACACGATGTGTATCCACGGTTGCAAGTGATCCGCGGCCACAGTAATTTTACGTTTATTTTTCATAACCCAGGAATCGGTGCGATCCTATAACGTTCATTTCCTAGCGCTTTTGTTATTTTGTAGAGGCCTTCAAAAGAAGAAATGAATTTTGTGCTTTTACCATCATTGTTGTAGGATGACTTTAATACTCTATCCAGATCACCGTTACTATAATGTTTGATACCCTTACCGAGGACAGAAACGTTTGAAAAGGTGAAATGTAAAACAAGTACCTCAGTCGTTAATTAGCCTATCAGGGTTAGGGAATGTGTAAAAGACCTCCAACCTATCCAAACATTGCTCCGGAGTTTTACCATAAATTAATAGGCCATATTGACCGTCCGGGGTAACGAAGGCTGTGAAGCGTTTACTATTCTCAGCTATTGGGACTTGGTAATAACCAGACATGAGATCCAGGGTAATGAACCATGCCCGAACTGACAACCTTGCAATTTTTTTCTCAATAACAGGTACAGAGTATGTCTCTTTTAAGGTTACAGAATTTAGCATTCTTTAATCAATGCATATTCTGGTATTGCCGTTTTTCTTACGCACAGGAATAATTGGACTTGCGTAGTCCGACGAAGACCAATTATTCCGGCTTCCAACATTTTCTTGGTCATGGCACAAACTTTTTCTCTTTCTGAATGAGAAAGCCTGTATGGCCTATAGACAACGGGTTGCCGAGTACCTATTTAATTTGATATTCATCTCAGTAACGTTACTACAACCTAGGTCGAGAAGACACGTTACAAACAATGATTAAAACGATTTAACAGTTCGATAAGTTTGCGTTTAACCTCCTCAGTTACTGTTGAATTTCACGAATTGCTTTATCTCCTAGCTCCTCATGATCTTTATCAGGCATTGTCTGTGAAGCTACTTTGATTAGCCTATTTACGACCTTAATCTTTTCGGCTCGGCATATGATGGAGTCGTCGCAAAGTGAACCGGTACAGTAACTGGTGAGACAACCACGTGTGCCTGTCGCTGGGTATATACCTCCACAAATAAGATGCTGGTTATTTAATTTACCCACTAACTTAGTCATTACTAATATTTCACCATCATACCCCGAGCCAGTAAATACCCTAACGCTTGCAGTACCAAACAGTTGAACGGGACCAGCTACTTTATACTCAAGGGATCGGTCACAGTCGGTGCAAAGATCTATTTTAGTTAATTCTGAACCAAAGTCTAGAAATCGTAAACTAGTAGAGTCCTTGTACACTGTAATGTGAGGCTGCTCAGTGAAAGACTGACAGATTAAAAATGGTTTATAAAAAAAAAGGGATCATTTACGACTTTACACACTACCCTTGCCCAGACACCATTAATCTCAAGATCAAGAACTACACAACCAGGGGACTGCACCGGACGATTGCTAAAACCCCTCATAACGCAACGGTTGGTATATTGTCATGGGCCTGACCTATTTTACGAGCTATTGATTCTTTGCACTTGGATTGGAGATAGAGATACTATATCCGTCCTGGCAGATGAAGTCCCTGATCTATTGAAACAGTTTTCTATTTATGCCCTATCTTATGACATGTATTGCACTTTACCAGGGGTTTTGAGCATTGCAGATATGGATGCCCCCTTGCAATTGAAACAATAAACGCCTAGACTAGTACTATTTTTAGAATTTGCCGCCGAACCATCACTATTATCTGTTATATTATTCCTATTTTTTAAATTATTAGATTGTAGAAAGCTCATTGTGTCCCTACTGCTCATTAGAAATTGTAAAAGTTGTTCTGGATAAGCACATCTTAACGCTAGCGCACTCGACTTCATGGTTTTATCACTAATTCCGTGAATGATGCAATCGACCGCGCGTTTACCGGTAATATCACACAAATTTAGTAATGCCAACTTTTCATAATCATATGTCTCTATAGGTTCATTGAATCTACTTTATCTCCTCAACATGTCTTCAAGCATTGGCCATAGTTGTGTTCGTGGGGAAACGCATTTGTTAGCTTCTCTTGCCACTCTTGCCAAATATACCTACATAATGGTGTCTAAACTTTCGAACCATGTTTTGGCCAATCCTTGGAGCTTTTGCATGCAAAAATGTAATGTAGTTCTATCGTCCCAACCATATACTGCTGCACATGCATTGACTTTCTTTAACCAAATACCTATCCTCTGGTTTTTAATAGCCGGGTCAAAATTTGGAAGGATATTCTTGTGATTTTTATTGAGTAGAGGTTGTTGTTGCTGTACCGGTTGAGACTCATTTTAGCCACATCATTAATAGATAAAGAAGGAGTACGTGACCTGGTATGTGATGCGGAACGTCCAGGATGCTGGCTATCATGACGCTCGCAGTCCTCCCGACGCCGACGCTCCGCCAATCGTGGGTAACTCGTCCGTGACGAGCTTCTCTCTCGCTGGCGTAGAAGTTCCCGTTCGCGTTGCAGCTCTCGTTCTAGACGCAGGACTCGTTCCCGGTCAACGTCCAGCTCTCGGTCTCGATTCTGCCCAAAACGACTTCGCCTGCGAGTGCGCGATCGGCTGGGACCCGCATCACCACCACCTCGTTTTCGGCTTCGCGACGGTGTCTCTAATTTGCGTCGTTCACCGTCTTCATCCATGTTGTAGAACTCGAAAACAAAAAGAAATGTTATTTTATGACTATATAATCATAAATATAGGACGTAGAAGATCAAATCCAATTAATTATAGCTGTGATAATATTGTGAATCATAACCTCTATTAAAACGTTAGCAATTAAATAAAATAAAACATGAAAATACATTTAACTTTTGTAGTTTACTAGACAATCATGTTATTTATTTTCTATGATAGTTACTATCACCACATGAGTAAATAATTGATCTACTCATGTGCTATCACTGTGGCAGGGTGCAATCGATAATATAATAAACTACGTACCAACTAAACATTGTACCTATAATAGTACACTAAATACTTATTATGGATATAAGTTGAAAGTTGTGAAGGTAGTGGACTCATAAATCTGACTGGTTACAAGCGTGCCTCAAAACCAATGATAATTAGAGTGGTTAAGGTAAATAATAAAATCCTATAATAGCAAAACAACACATGTTGAATTTGCAAGGTTATCTAAACTTTTACTATATTTTCTTTGTAGCGAAACAATTTAACATTATTAACAGCTGTATAACATTATTTGAATTCGTTACAATCTAATAAAATGCTAGAATATTTCATGTCACTGCTACCGTCAGTAATGTTAGTTTAAAACATATCCGATGGCCGTTAACAATTTAAATAAAATATGTTTTACTTACGTGCGTTATGCCACTTCTGATATGTAGAAAAAGGACCCACGGTATAGTCTCTCGGACTATACAATAAATAAAACTCCAGCACGTTAGGTAATTACACTTCGATATATTATCTCACACACTTGTACAAGAACCAAATTTACACCACCGTAAAAATATCACTTTTCACTTGTTTCTCTATTGGCGACCTGCGGTCAACTAACTCAATACCTTATCTTTCTTTTTCCACGTTAACTCTACCCCACTCCAACCATCGCTTCCTCCGACAGTGTTGCCATAACATTTTTTTAAATTACCTTAAATAAATCGTTTAATGGATGTCGAACGAATCGATTACTTGAAATGTCAGAATTGTTTTATAAATACATGTTAATGCAATAGTATTTTTATTCAATATAAATAACTTATTATAGAATTACAATTTGTTTTTAATTATCTTACAACTATAACCTTACACATTTTTGGCCCAAAATGAAGCCTTGAACTCGGCTTTTGCAGAATCTAGTTGATTGGTTTGCCTCTATGGAAATTCAGCTTAATGCGTCCTATATTTATGAAAGGTTAAACAGTTATGAAAAATTCCGCCGTCTTGCGAATGAATGAAATGCTTCTACCCGAACCCGGGCAAAAATCGCCAGAGCCCTCGACCTCCTCTGCTGACGCAAAGCCGCTTCGGGGTCAGCCGAATAACAATAATAAACCCAAACGGGCTGAAAACAAATATTCCGAACGATTCATTCATGCCGACGAACCACGTCATCACCGACGCGTCGCAATAACTCGTCAGCCAAGAAGGGGGGGGGGGTGGGTTTTTAGAACTCAACAGGGTTTTTAGGCGGCTGTCTAAGACGCTTTCAAAAACACTTGGGGCCTCTTTTCAATCCACCAAAATCAATATGGCAATTGATAACAGGTCTCAGAATACCATTCAGCAAGACAGCGTCTTTTATCTCGCCTCTATTCATAATTCCGAAATCCAACGGAAAAAGTCGAAAAATTTTCAATCTCAAGGCATTTCCATCTGTTTCGCCATCACCAAGTGCCAAAATTTCTACAACGCGGAGGTTGGATGGTGAAACTGGACTTAAGTCAGGCCTATTACCACCTGCCAGTAAAAGATCGACACAGAAGGTTCTCCGGATCAGCTATCAAAGTCAACTGCTACAGATGACGTGTCTACCGTTCGCCCTGCAGCAGCACTACGGATTTTCGCCTCGGTAACGAACTGGACTGCAGAAATACTCCGCATAAAAAGGGTTGAGATTAGTGGTATATTTAGACGATTATCTGGTAGTACATCAGGACAGAAATACGCTTACAGCACAGATAGAAATCGCAATACAGTTTTTGACCAGTCTGGGTTGGTGGATAAATATGGAGAAATCGGTAACAAAACCAACGAGGTTAATCGATTTCGGAGTCACGTGGGACACCAAATTCAACACGAAGTCCCTACCCTTAGAAAAAATACATCGAATTCGTCAGATGTTGCGAGTGCAACTCGAAGCCGGCAGTTGGAACCTAAAACAGGCGCAACGCCTATTAGGTCATCTCAACCTTGCAACCTTCATCACCCACTGGGGAAGGTTGCATTGCCGCTTACTGCAGCGACACAGCAAAAAGCTCATGAAGTCACGTGGGACACCAATTTCAACACGAAGTCCCTACCCTTAGAGAAAATACAACGAATTCGTCAGATGGTTCGAGTGCAACTCGAAGCCGGCAGTTGGAACCTAAAACAGGCGCAACGCCTATTAGGTCCTCTCAACTTTGCAACCTTCATCACCCACCGGGGAAGGTTGCATTGCCGTTTACTGCAGCGACACAGCAAAAAGCTCATGAAGTCACGTGGGACACCAAATTCAACACGAAGTCCCTACCCTTAGAGAAAATACAACGAATTCGTCAGATGTTGCGAATGCAACTCGAAGCCGGCAGTTGGAACCTAAAACAGGCGCAACGCCTATTAGGTCATCTCAACTTTGCAACCTTCATCACCCACCGGGGAAGGTTGCATTGCCGCTTACTGCAGCGACACAGCAAAAAGCTCATGAAGGAGAATATCAGTCAAAAGTCAGATTCATCCCCAAAGAATGCCGACGAACCACGTCATCACCGACGCGTCGGACATTCAATGGGGAGTCCTGGTGAACCTATGGGAGCAACACCAGACAAAATGGCATTGCAATCTGAAGGAAATGTATGCGGTGATAGCCGCTATATCAGCCAAAGCAATGGAGCTCCAGAATTCTAGTGATTCTTCAGAGCGACAAAAACAGTTGTCTCCTATATAAAAAACGAAGGAGGAACACGATCGCGTCAATTGCTAGATCTGACCCAACAGTTGCTGGAACTGGTGGACCACCTCAACATTGTGCTTCGGCCTCACCACCTACCAGACCTGTGCCCCACCGAAGCAGATCACCTCTCACGAAATCGTACTGCAGCCGGGTGGCACCTCACAGGCGAGGCAACATCGAGACTGTTCGCTATGTGAGGCACGCCAGAAGTAGACCTCTTTGCATCACAGACTGCACATGTCGTAGCAAACTATGTTTCGCTAGACTTATCGGACTCGAACGCTTACTTTCACGACGCGTTCAGCAGATCCTGGCATTACCGACTTGCGTGGCTGTTCCCGCCACCCAGCCTAATACCCAGGGTAATGGATCACCTAAATTCAGCCTCAGGTCAGTACATTCTAGTAGCACTCAAGTGGACGAAGCCTTTTTGGAGGCCAGACCTGAAGAATCGTGCTCTGAAACGTCCCATGAAACTCGGAAACCTGGAGAAGACGCTGGTGGACACAGCGACAATGCTACCGCCGGCACAAGTTGGAAAGTTACACCTGGAAGCCTGACAAGAAAGAGCCTGGAAGCCTCACAAGAGTCTAGGTAAGTATATCGTACGTACGCATCTCACTACTGTTACATATAAAACAGCGCCATGCTCGTGCTGTCGCCGGGGCCCACCAGGCCCAGACGCGCCGCGCCCTCCACAAGAGTCTAGGTAAGTATATCGTACGTACGCATCTCACTACTATTACATATAAAACAGCGCCACGCTCGTGCTGTCAACGTGCCACTGCGGCCTATCGTAAGTCAGATTTCCTCGCCTACTTACCTTGCGAAGCACGTTGCATCGGTATTGCAGCCATTAGTCGGTATGACACCGTCTTTCGTAAAGAACTCACGTCATTTCGTCCAGATCGTACAAAGTATCCGATTGGAACCGGAAGATGTAATGGTAAGCTTTGACGTTGAGTCGCTCTTTACCAATGTTCCAATAAGGGAATGTCTGGACGTAGTGAGGGACAGACTGAGTGACAACGATATGCCTCACAACTATATTGATCTACTAAAACACTGCTTAGATGGCAACTACTTCCTCTTCCAAGGCCAATATTCCAGATCGATGGCGTCGCAATGGGGAGTCCAGTAGCCCCAGTACTGGCTAATATCTGGATGGAACACTTTGAAGAAAAGGCGCTTAGCAGCGGGCCCAAGACCATCAGGCTTTGGAAAAGATACGTGGACGACATCTTTAGTATCGTAAAAGGAGGCAAGCAGGAAGTAATATGTGCAACACCTTAACTCCATTCATCCGAAAATGAGGTTCACCTACGAAATGGAAACTGACAGATCGTTGTCATTCTTGTATGTCAAAGTGACTGTGAGACCAGATGGGTCCTTAACACACTGCGTATACCGGAAGCCTACGCACACAGATAGATACCTGCACGCCATGTCGCACCACCACTCTCGACACCTGCGATCCGTTGTGACGTCACTAAAAAACAGAGCACATGACCTCTGTGACCCTGAGCATTTGAAGCTAGAGCTAGACCATGTTCAGGAGGTACTTAGGAAGAACGAATACCAGGTACAACGACTAATGACGCGGCCTATCAAGCGCGATAAACATCCGGCGGTAAATAGACAACCAACCTACATGCCCTACATTAGAGGTGTTACGGATAAAATAGGAGACAAGTTAAAAAACTACTCCATTCCGACAGTATTTACACCAGGGGCCAAAGTATACAACATGGTGGGCACACCAAAGAATGTTCTACCGCTACAAACCCCAGGTGTCTATAAAATCAACTGCAGCTGCGGAAGCTCTTACATAGGGCAAACGAAGCGGACTATCGCTGAACGTATAAAGGAGCACATCGCAGCTGTAAAGAACCGTCAAACGAACAAATCGGCGATTGCGGAACATTTACTTCAATCGGGCACCAATCACTGGATTGAATTTCATCGTCCCCAAGTCCTCTCCACGGAACGCCACTTTTACCCAAGAGTTGTGCGTGAAGCAATTGAAATCAGAAAACATAAAAATTTCAATCGGGAAGAGGGCTTCAAATTGTCATCGGCGTGGAATCCTGTGATTCGGCTAACAACACCCCACTTTAACGCGCAGTCGGCGAATGTTCAATATACAGATACGGTTAGTGTGTTTTGAGCCGGTACTTCGAATATCAACGACCCGGGGGTAGAAATAGAATCTTCTACCTCGCACTCGGAGACGTGACATCGCCACACCAGTCAGCTTGCGACCACAGGACGTGCAACCGTCTCGAAACGTCAAGCAAAATAAGATATGAAAATACCTAATTTGCATGTTCGCGTTAACTCCCGTCTATATATATATTCTTAAACATGCAACGCGAGTGTTTAAAAGTTTCTAAACAAAATTTCAATTAGGTACTCTATTAACGGTACCTATGATCTTAAATCGCGTCAATTCCGTTCGGGACCTGGGTATTTTGCTGGATTCGTCTTTACACTTTGACATGCATGTAGACATTATCATAAAGAAAGCCTATCGCATGTATGGTTTCGTTGTTAGATCCTCAAATGATTTTGTGCGGCCCTCTACTTACTTATTTTTATTAAAAACTTTAATTCGATCACAGTTGGATTATGCGACTGCAATATGGAACTCTCTCTACCACTAATATACTGACAAACTGGAAGTTGTACAAAATAAGTTCTTGCGTTTTCTCAATTATAAATGTAATAATTCAAAGATTCCCTATGCCAATGTACTTCAACACTACAATTTTGACTGCTTGGACCTTACTAACAAGTTGTGTTATATAGTACCTCGAACTGTTTTACGGCGAGGATCACGCACGAGTATCACGATTGTTTCATACAGGTATATGTAAAACTAACGCTGGGACTAGGGCACCCCTTACCTGTCTAGTTGATACTTTTTAACACACACTTTATAGACACGGATATTTTCTCTTAATCTAGTTACAAATTCAAACAAAAACTAATTGAATAATGGGTTACATGTTGAATACCTTAGAATAAGTCGTTATTTGTAACCTTTCAATATAAATAAATAAATCCCGGGTTATTTTTTTAAATTATTATTAATATTTTATTGCCATGATGGCTTTTGCTATGGGACTCCATGTATGCTTAAGATCAGGCTGCATGGAGCCATTTTAATAGGCTTCAATAAAAATAAATTTTCATCACCTGACAATAGTAAACTTGTAAGTCCTCGAGTTACCCAGTAGCGTGGCTAGGTAGCTAAGCCCAAAACAAAAAATGGGGCCCCATTTGTATCTAAACTGGTTACGTTTTATCAAGTAAAAATATTAAATATACAAATACTTTAAAAATGTTGGAAACCTATGGCACTGATGACGAGAAAACCGACGCCGTGGTCAAAACGCTACAGGATGTGTCTTGGGTGGGGTGTTTCCCGGCAAAAGCGTTAACAAGTAGAGTAAACACGCTCGAGATTCTCGAACTTATGAGGCAAGGAAGGGAAATGTCATATGCGCAAACGTCTTCGATGGATGGAAGAAACCTAAACCGGAGAATCCGGCAGCTGGTGCGACGTGACCTCCGATGTTTAATCCCCCGCGCCATTACGGCTGCGTTTGAACCGAATTGTGGCACCAAAATCTTCGCTGGCCAGCTAGGTAGAACCCATCTGTCGAAACTCAATACTACGGATGGCAAAACCGTAACCTCCAAGTTCGAGATTCTTGCTGAAATTGAGAGTTTCTACAAAGACTTGTACGCATCACGGATGCCTAAACCCACGAGACCCAGCGATGATAACCACAGAGCCCAACTCACACGCCATTACACGGAGGACATCCCTGACTTTAACCAGGGCGACGTAAGAGCGGCTCTCGAGCAGCTAAAGAACGACAAGTTTCCAGCTAGGGGATGACGGAATCATCACAGAGCTCTTAAAAGCAGGTGGGACAGCAGTTCTGAAAGAGCTGGCGAGCCTCTTTAATTGTGTTATCCACCAAGGCCTAACACCTCAGACGTGGAGCGGGCGTGCGGTGGTTTTGTTTTTCAAAAATGGTGACAAAACCTTGCTGAAAAACTATAGACCCATTTCACTCCTGAGCCACGTCTACAAGTTGTCCTCGAGAGTCCTAACAAACCACCTCGCCAGAAAACTCGACGATTTCCAGCCACAGGAACAAGCCGGGTTCGGAAAAGGCTACAGCACCGTAGACCACATCCATACTCATACTGTTCGGCAGATTATACAGAAGACCAATGAGTACAATCAGCCGCTGTGTATGGCTTTCGTGGACTATGAGAAAGGTTTCAACTGCATCTGCAGTGGGGTCGCATCGATTGGTGCTACATCGAGGTGTTGAGATGTTTGCACGACACCGCCACTATGGCCGTCCAGCTCTAGGACCATAAAACCAGCCCCATCGAGTTGCGACGAGGGGTGAGGCAGAGGGATGTAATATCTCCTAAGCCCTTCACCAACGCACTCGGAGACGTCTTTAAGACGCTGGACTGGACTAGACGGGGCATAAACATATATAATGGCGCGTACATATCCCACCTTCGGTTTGCCGACAAAATCGTCATCGTAGCAGAGAGCCTGGAAGAGCTGAGCGAGATGATGCACAGCCTAAAAGGGCCTCTCGACGGGTCGGTCTCGGCATGAACTTGGATAAAACTAAGATTATGTTCAACGAACACATTGCGCCGGGACCGGTATATGTCGAGGGATCGCTGCTTGAAGTTGCTCAAGAGTATGTCTACCTTGGGCAAGTAGTCCAGCTTGGTAGAAACAACTTCGAGAAAGAAATCGAGCGCAGGATCCAGTTAAGTTGGGCAGCGTTTGGCAAGCTACGTCGAGTTTTCTCTTCGCCCCTACCGCAATGCCTGAAGACCAAAGTCTACAACCAATGCGTGCTACCTGTTACGACGTACGGTGCCGAGACGTGGACACTCACAGTCCACAAACTAAAAGTCACGCAGCGAGCTATGGAACGGGATATATACTGACTCCGCTCGCTTACAGCCTAGACTAACTTAACAAGGTCCTTAGATGGTACTCAGTCAACTCGCGACAATTGCGTCAAAGTAATGAAAACAGATGGATGGACTCCTTTATCGATGTAGCTTAACAAGTTATAAAACTTAAGTGACTTAGAACACATTAAAACAAGATACTGTACATTTTTACAATGTGATGTGAGCAGCATATAACATGTAACTCTATGTGGGCATTACACGATTGAGCACCTTACCGTCAAACTTGTCAAAGAACGAATGAGATACTGTTTGAGTGAATGGAATCGTACGCGTCAGTGAGAAATTTGACAGGTGACACGTACATTGTATTTCGTAGGTACGTTCTTTTGGATTTGACGTATTGTTCAATCGCGTATTGCCTGCGTATCTTAGTGTGTTGGTATGTAAGCGAGCGTAGTGTGACGTGAGCTTGTGTCCGTGGCGCGTCCGTCGTGAGTGAGTGTTGCGCCCGACATCGCGACAGGACAAGTTCCCGCCAACGCGCATACAACACAATTACCTTAAGAGATCATACTGTCATTATAAACAAACATTATACTTACAAATGATAATACGTTTACCACTATCCTTATTATAAACATCCATACCTAAAACAATTTACAATAATATTTTATTCAAATTATATTTAGATAACCGTAGCATTCCGAGCCGTCTTGGGGCAGTGAGATCCGACCCCAATAGGTCCATAGAATGTCCATATATATTTATTGAAAATAATATAATACAGTGAAAATTCAGTCGTTCATCTCAAAAATGAATCAACAATTTATTACAAGATACAATAGTTTATAACAAAAATATATGTGTACTCATCTAGATGTGTCCTTGTGAATTTTGTTTGTAACACAATGTATTGTCCAGCTTTACATTTCGTGTATAATATATAATTTTTTTGGTACATGAATGTCCACAAAAATGAAATCGCAACTAAATAACTGTGTCATTACAGTTAGAATAACGTATATGCTAAAAGAAGATGATAAGGAAAGAAATAAATTCTGGAGTGTGAGCGCCCCAATTTGGGGCCAGACGATCATAATTGGGTCTTCTCACACTGCAGGGGTTGCCAACATGTTAAAAATAAAGAAAATTAAATAACATGAAAAATATATTAAGTATGTTTTTATTTATCTCAAGTTCTGTTCAAACGCTGTATATTAGATATCTGAAGCCGTAAGTTGTGACACATTTACTCAGTCGATCGCGTGTGACAATGAAGTGAGATCATTAATTATAATTCAATATTAATACTTAACAATACGATGGTTAGTGGGTGATGTGTGTTACGAGCAGTTGGACGTTATGCGATTTTAAACTGTACGACTTACGCAATAAAGTCAAAAATAACATAAAACATTTCATTACAACATGTATTGTCTACAACTACTGCGTATTAAAAAATAAAAAGTACATATGAGTAAGTGAATGATATTGTGATCAACACGAAAGTAGCCAAGTGCACGGATTAGTGGCAAATGACGTTACAATGTCGGTCTTGGTTCGATAACGTAGACAGAGAATATGGCGCTTTTAATATCTACCGATTATCGTGAAGCACTTACGCCTGATCCATGATAGGCAACAAAGTGTTCTACTACCCAGAGCAGAGTTTACAATTGATTTTTCACCAGCAAAATATAATAAATAAATCAAAAAGAATTTAATTTAAAAATGAATTGCCACAGCCAGGTCACGCTTATGTCGATCAACGTTATAAAACAAATTCTCATAGCCAAATAACTGTTAGTTCCTGAATTTAGATGATGATCCTCGTTAGAAAATTAGCAACTTGTATTTTTCATAGAAATCAATAACAATAAGTACTTAGAGAGTTTTTTCAAAAACTATTTTGTTACTAAGACTGTTAAAATTTATATTCTAATATGTCCGATAGAATTTTTTTATAATAAATACAAAAATAATATGGTCATTTGCAATAATTATGGGCAAGCGAGGGGCCCTGTTCATTTGTACGAGTTGTTTCGATAAGTGTCCGGCCCCCCATGGCGTACAATAAAATGTAAGATATAAAATATAAAGTATTAAAATTATTATAGTGACATCATGTAGATATAGATTTGCACACATAGCGTGTTTTCAACACAGTGGAAAATGTGACGTCATTTGATATCACATCTCTACAGAATGAAAATGCAACTCATCGAAACGAGCCAGGCTCGGTACATAAAGTAGAAAGAGAAAAAGAAAATAAAAACAAAATACAAATTCGTCTGAAATGTGAAAATAAACTGTGAATATAAATTTTTGACAATTGTGTACTTAGTGATGGTTCGCAGAGATGTGTAGTGTGTTCACGTGTATTGTGTAGTGTGTGTGTGTGTAAGTGTGAGGTGATGTATTGAGTGTAGTATGATGTGTTGAGTGTAGAGTGATGTGATGTGTTGAGTGTGATGTGTGCGGCGCGGGCGCTTGTGTCGCCGAGTCACTCTGTCCGTGCGGCGTCGGCATCACGTCCGGTCACAGAAACAACATTCGCCTTAGTACATGTATCAACAAAATGTTCTACGTTTGTTTACGTTATGAAGTTATAACGTCTAGCGGCGAGCCGATGCCGGCTCCGCACTTGCCCCGCGCCGCCATCCGATCACCTGCAACAACAAATTACATATATTGAATAATATATTCCATCAACATACACTCTTTCGCAGTCCATTGCTGGAAAAGGCCTCTCCGTCTTTGCGTCACTTTTGCATTGCGAGTTAATAGGAAGATTTGGGGTCTTCTGTACCATGTCGGTCAGCCGGTTAAGGTTCTGTCATTTCCCAAATATTCTCGTAACTGGTGAAGGAAGATATTCTTCGGGGAAACACTTGGCTTACCTGAATTAACTTAGACTTTCTCTCAAGCATTCGAGTGACGATTGTCTAAATGGGAAATAAAGAGCTTTGGGGCCACCCGCAGACTAGCTTCTAAACTCATTTGACTACGCAAGAAAACATAATTTTGCCTCCCCTCTGGATCAGCCACTAAGTAGTGAGGTGCAGCACGGACGACACAGTTTTTGTGCGATTGAGTCCGTGGCGCACAAAAGTATGTATTTTTCCACGTCATATGCGTTACTGCATGTAATTTACCCTATTATGGTAATATGCATACAATATACTTACCTAGACCCTCATGGAGCGCGCGGCGCGTCTGGGCCTGGTGGGCCCCGGCGACAGCACGAGTGTGGCGCTGTTTTATATGTAACAGTAGTGAGATGCATACGTACGATATACTTACCTAGACTCTTGTGGAGCGCGCGGCGCGTCTGGGCCTGGTGGGCCCCGGCGACAGCACGAGCGTGGCGCTGTTTTATATGTAACAGTAGTGAGATGCATACGTCTAGAATTACCGTAGCCAGGCAGGAAGGTGTATCAGAAGTGCGCAGTGGAAGGTGTAATACATCTACCTGACCACGATAGACAATATATCCAGACACAATGCACTGCGTTGCACAGTGAGTAAAGTATTGAGTAGGTACATGAAAATTTTACCTTATATATCCTGGTGATGTTCTTGAAGTGGACCAATAGATTAACTTATAATTTTGGCCAAAATAACAAAAGAATCAATAGATACCAGTTTACAATTCGGCGAAGTCCTTCTCCAGACCACGATGCACGTTGCGGTTCACAAAACTTTTCACAAAAATGTTCAATATGTCATCAATTTACAACAAACTTTGCCGGAAGACAAAAGCGGCAATTACGTATTAAGTTGTGATGTATGATTCAATTCGCGTTAATTCAAAGGGCGATCAATTTAATTTAGGTACAAGGCACGCGAGCTTGCAAACGGCGTGTTAATTTTTTCAAGCGGAAGGAAGTTGACAGTTCAGTGTGACCATTGTCAGAAATTTTCAATAGACTAAACAAAATGTTACTCAATCGATCTAATCGATTTGACTTATAATAAAAACTAATTCTATTTCAAACACTTACCTAGACTCTTGTGGAGCGCGCGGCGCGTCTGGGCCTGGTGGGCCCCGGCGACAGCACGAGCGTGGCGCTGTTTTATATGTAACAGTAGTGAGATGCGTACGTACGATATACTTACCTAGACTCTTGTGGAGCGCGCGGCGCGTCTGGGCCTGGTGGGCCCCGGCGACAGCACGAGCGTGGCGCCGGGCGAGCGTCGCCGCCGCGCGACGCCCACGCCGCTGTCGCCGCTGTGCCCCGACACCAGCGACTCGCTGTCGCTCTGGTTCGACGTGTAGCTTATCACGTCCACCTCGTCTGGAATGAGAGGAGCAGCTGTTAGATGGTGAGGACCCAGTAGCTATAGTGAGTAGTAGCAAGCTCTGAACGAAACACACGTAAAAAATAATCATATTCAGTAATATAGTACCATAATATAAATTCGTGAAGTTCGAAGTAAGTTAGTTAAGTTTACATCCAAATAGGACAGAAGTTGTATTTGGCAAAGACATCTAAATTAAATTAAAACCTAATTGATCACATCAAGTTTAGAATCTTAATGTGAACAATTGCTTTGCTCTAGCTAAAGCTACAGCGTCCTATATCCTCCTAAACACCAGTAATGCCCAACCCAAAGATTCTTAAAAAAGTCTTTCCAACCGGGTTACATAATTACTTCAAAAGGGAAGTAAAATGTCGCTGTAAATGTAAATCCTCCTAATTATATCTCGAGCAAAACTACCTTATACACTCCAATTAACTGGGCCTCGGTGTAAACAACAGTGCTCATTGAGACGTAGATATAACCCGAGCCTCTCATATCACTTTCAATGACGGTACTTGGCGGGTGTCCCAATTCCCCGGACCTCTTGTTTTTCACTGCGCTCGGGTCGCCAAAAATCCTACGAGCGATGCTTTACAGCACTTTTAAATTTCGCGTTTAATTAAAACCGTGCACGAAATTCGTGTGAGCAAAAAGTGTGACGGCCTAAAACCTACTTTACCGGCCTAGATGCATTTTGCCATTAAAAATTCATTTGATCCCACTGCTGAATTGTGAAGGTAAGCTTAATAGATCTCAGTGTTATTGTTTTCGTTCTCAGTCATAAGCCACGACTCAAATGAACGCCAAACGAATTTTGCCTGTCTAAATCAACATCAAACATTTTGCCTTCGTAATGAGGATTAAAACATTTTTCCATTTCAGAATGAGAATAATTTATGTTAACGAAATATTCCTACTCCCAGCAATATCAGTGTTTGTGTAATAATATTAAGAGATGGCAAATTATTTAGATAAAATTCAGACCTTAAGTTACAAGGCGTAGAAGCGTAAAGGAAACCGTAAAATTTAGATAATCATATCCAAATAAAGCTTAGTAAAATTAAATTAAAAGCTTTAGTACGAACAAATGTTTTCTTTATGTTAAAATCCTGCCAACAATCACTATCTGGATATTATTCATCACGAAGCTATTACTTTTAGCCGCCGTGTGGTTGACGGCATAGAATCGCCGTGTGGTTGACGGCATAGAATACAAGTGTCACCACCCCCTATCTTCCCGTGGGTGTCGTAAGAGGCGACTAAAGGATAACACGATGCAAATACCATCTTTGCGTAGAGACGGAAAACTCGACATCAAACCCTATACGACTGCCTCGTTGGTCTCGCGGCATAAATGTGCGCGGGGGATCGGGAGGTCCCGGGTTCGATTCCTGGGTCGGGCAGTGTTATTGGGTTTTTCTGTCACGAAATTCTCAGTAGCAGCACGGAGTCTGGAAATGTGCCCGGTACGGCAATAGGCTCGCCCCTTATTACGTGGGACTAAAGTATATCTGGCGAAACGTGGGTGTAGAAATGCACCTCTGCCTACCCCTTCGGGGATAAAAGGCGTGACGATATGTATGTACTATTACTTTTAGTCTTTGTACTCTTAAGATAGTCTTGTCTATTCTCTTTTAACACTAGCTTTCCAGCTCGTTGACGATAATATGTTCCCCCTTATGCATCTCAAAGAACCTACAAGCAATACGCCAGCAATTTTCCTGTGATAATTTTTTCCTACCATGCTTTTGCTACTTGAGACTGCAGAGAATAATAGTATATTTTTCACTTCACGTTCCATATTTCCCTTTATTATACTAGTTTAAGCCCACACACGATTCTATATTATTACTAAGTATAGTTGTTCCTTCAAGTTTAATGCCGTAGCATGTTGATTTTAAGCTAGTGAAACAAGTAACAAAACTTTTTACACAATGAAGCTTTCGGCGAATGTATATATATACACAGAGGAAAACACTTATGTAAAGACTGTGCATGATAAAAATTCCCTGTAGCGGGTAGACATAGTTTATTTTTTTCACCACAGCAGCTCAAACATGCCGCTTTTGCTGCGAGACAGCAGTGAACAAAACGCGATTTTGATTCGAGCGTGAGGCAAAGTAGCTTTTTAATTTTTCAATCTTCACTGCCACGAATTGACATTGTTCAGCCACACATTTGAAACATTCGAATTTTACTGTGCTCTGTCTCTTTCACATGCATATAAAAAGTGAGTGAAAAAACAAACCCCTTCGAATTCGAAATTCGATTTTAGAATTCGACCTCAAAGAAAACACCGACGGCAACGCAAAAAAAAAAAAGATATTTGTAAAAAAGAAATTAGGTACTTTTTTTTATATGTTATTGTTTACATGTTTAATTTATAATTGAATTTTAATAAAAATAAGTCTAATTAATAGTATAAAATTAGTATTTAACCAATACATTTTTATTTAGAATTACAACAATGATACTTACATTTGAAAAGTAAACATCAGGGACGCGGTATTAAAACGCGATTAAAAAAAGTAGCGGGAATAAAAATTGCGCTGATGCTGATACAGTATTTAGCGTAATATTATTTATTATTATTATTTATTTGGTATTTATTTATTTAGCGTAACGTGTTAAATTATATTAATGTATAAAATAATCTAAAAAGATGAGTGAAACTAGCGATGATGACTGTACTTTAACACCAGAAGAGTTAAATCAACAAGTGATTATGCAGAATTCAATCTATTCCTGTTCATTTCTATGTCTTCTCACTGCTGTGGTGAAAAGTTATGTGTGCTACACGAGAGCAAAGTTTTTTGTATCTCGTGCTGTTGAGTCCCTCACCACGCTCATGATTCTAACTTTGATTCACTTGCTACGCTCGTGAATCAATCATAGAATCCTTCGCTTGCTCGGGACTCAAAATCAGCACTCGAAACAAAAAACAACTTTGCTCTCTTGTCAAATAACTATTGCACTTTCAGAGCTCGCGTAAAGCCGCCTTATATTCGTCGCTCCAGGAATATTCGTTGATGAACCGTGGGGATATCATTGCGACGATACAACGTTGTGTGTTGATTTTACTTGTGTAACAAAGAATATACAAGTAAAAACCAATGTACCTACCGCGGGTAATAGAAAAGAGAAAATGTTATTGAAAATATAATCGGAGAAACAGAAAGGTAAGGGTAGAACACTGGGATTTCATGCTATTCCGTGTCAGCAAAATCAATAAGATAATTTAAACTAAAACATGTATGACTTTTTTTTCTCCTCGAGAAAATCATCTTCAGATTTTCTTGACATTGTGTATGACAATGGTAATACGGTTTTTGTTGTGTATGATGTAGATAGTGGTACAAATACCGGTTACAAATGCAGTAAGACAGACACGCCCAACAATATATGGACATCTGTAATCTATGCATCATACCGGCTGCGTTAAGATAAGAGAAATAATATGATAATATTCTACATTCATACTACACCATATAGTCCCAAACTAAGCAGAAGCTTGTACTATGGGTACTAGACAATGGATAGACATACTTTATATTTATTTATATATATATATATATATATATATATATATATATATATATATATATATATATATATATCCCGTAATCTATTGTACGTCCACTATGGCCATTTTTGCATCTAATGTGGCGTCCACCTGCTTGAGTCGTCCGTATATCGGACGTCAAATAGGAGACTACGTGCAATGCTTGCGAAATGTCCCCCTGATACTAGAAAAGTCAAAATATGAAAAATAAATTGGACGTCATTTTTCTTCCAATCTTGCTGCACAGAATATTTTCGTAGTTCCGTTGATTTTCGTCGCAAAAACTAGTGGCGCTTTCGTCTTTATTCTATACGTTCATTGCTAGCCGTATGTGACGTCCAACGAAAGCTCTCAATGCTACGTTGCCACTTCGTGCACACAATAGATCTGAATTTGCAGGATTCTATTTATCGGTTATTTTATTCACTATTTGTGAGTAAGTATTTACACGTTTTCAGTTGATATGTGATGTAGCGTCTGCCTTTTTTAGCGAAATGTCTGGAAAAACAATCGAAGTGAAAAGAAACAGAATACCTAAGGATTACGTATACCCGTATATAAGATCTGTATTTTGTAAAATTATTTTTTTTTACCTTACTAAGCCGTATTTCTCATGTTTTTATATCACACGCATCTTATTTTATATTCATAGGTCTCAATTCTTCGTTGCCTCTACTGGAACCCAAGGAAGTTAATTTATAAAAAATACTTAATAACTTTATTAAACACGCAATAATGCATATATATATGGTATTGTGCCGCTGCCTTGGAAAACCCCTAAATTATTGTTTTCATCAAATCAATTCACATCTGGAGTGTATTCGTCACTATTGTGATATATAAAATAGTTCAGTTTAATAGAGAGCTCGTCAATTCGTAACTATTGCTGACATTGTGATGTTAAATTTTGATTTGATTCTAAAATAGAGGTTATTTATGTCGACACGTTTTTTAAACAAAAGTTTATTTTATCATATTTTGACTAACAACCTTAGATAGCCTTGAGGTGAAACCCATTTTATTTTAAGATCCCACTGCATCAATTTTAATAACATTACTATTTATTTTCACCATCGACCGTCGCATATTGTTGCTGACATTAATGAACCTGAAAATTTGATTTATTTTCTTGAACTTTCCATGTTTTGGTGCCTTTATTGCGAATATTTTTATATATGATCATTACCCCAAAGATGAATGTGATTTTGTTCCTAATTTTACACCAAAACTGTTAGGTACATGGGTCAAATTACAAAAAAAACGAAATAATATTTTACAATCGGTGATTTAATTTGTGTTACATTTTATTTTTTGTTTATTGTTTAGCAGGATTTAAATAAACTAATCACTTGTGCGATTCACAGTTATTTAGACATACACTACCGCTCAAAAGTATTTGTTCACCTTGATTTGAGGATGTTTGAAGAATATTATTTTCTTCTAATTGTACTAATTTTATTATGACAATTCATTGCCGTATGTTATTAAATCTAATGAGGACAGCTTCCCCATCATGATTTAACTAAAAAAACTTAAATAACCAAAAAGCAGGCAACGATAGCCAGTAGACAGTAGGATATACCAACAGACTGCCGTGCGGGGAGTTCGAAACCACCGCACCGAAAAGTCAGTAGCGCTACTGACTTTTCGGAGTTATTTGGTATTTAATTGTTAATTATCGCTCGCCTCGTGCCTCGGCGAGCATGTTAAACCATCACTCTTGGCTCTCGTGAACAGTTGTTGACAGTCGCTACGCGGCGTCAGTACCCTTAAATAACTGTTGTTATTGGTCTAAACCATGTAATACCGCTATCCCTTTGGGTTGCGTAGGTCAAACGGCAGTCGCTCTGAGGAAAAGCTGATATTAAATCACATCTGGTTAGACTAGTAAGCGGAGACCGGTCGCTTGTCCGCTTATCTAGACCAGTATCAGTTTATTTAAGGGTACTGACTCCGCGTATGAACTTGAGTGGGCGCGTATGAACAACGTGGAAATCAAAGGCGTTCCTCAACCAAACAACGAAAATTTCTTCAACATGCTCTTGAGTCTTGGTTATCAGATAAGCTACTAAGCTGTTAACAAGACCCAAGTCAACTTTATAACAAGAGTACCGACCCGTGAAAAGGAGCGTGCGCAACCGATTATAGTGAGTTTCTGTAATCGCTACGTGAAAGAGGATTCTATTGCAGCAGCTAGACAAGCATCCAAAAGCAGTCCTTTGACAGTAAGACGCATAGGTTTGACGGGCAATCAGATGATGAAATACATGTCAATGATCACCCCACACTTGCTTTTATCGAAAACAAAGAAGGCAGCCGCGAATAAGGACTTTCGTTACGTCGGGTTCAAGCACGCCAAGAAAAAAAAAGAAAACCGATTCATCGCACGTGATTATAGTGAAGTCAGAAATGGACCTTGCAAGAATCGTATGATTATTTGTCAATTATATTACAATCTCTTAATAATGTTCTTGTGCGAGATACTATTGGTCGAGCTGTGCTATTCACGTATTCCAACTAAGTCTATCGATGTACATACTGCCATGTTATGTTTCTATTAAAAACATTTTACTAACTTTTTTAGTCAGATATAATTTAAGCCACATAGTGTATATAATTCTGCGCATCGTATTGCCCGTTATGACTAATCACTGTCCGGCCGTACCAGCTTTTGTCACTCTTCGTATTTGTATGATTGAAGTGCTCTGTGTTTGACTGTGTCCATTTAAAACTCGTATGTTGTTAAAGTTGCCCTGGTGCAAGTAAAGCTGAAAGGAAATCGTCTATCCTGGTATGGGCATGTAATGAGGAGGGATGAAAATCATGTGACTAGAAAGGTGATGAAGATGAGAGTTGAGGGATATAAGGCAAGAGGAAGACCAAAGAAAAGATGGATGGATTGTGTGAGAGGAGACATGGATGAAAAGGGAGTGAATGATGAGATGACGTCTGATTGGAGAGAATGGAAGAGAAAGACATTCTGCGCCGACCCCAAGTAATATGAGACCAGGGCAGGCAGAAGAAGATGTTTTTACTTAATACCCGCTATAGCGTAATAAGTGCCTGCAATTATATTTTAATAAGTATATTTTAGCATTTATTAGTAAAACATTGTAATATTATTATAATGTGTAATAAAACAGTTGTGATTAACTTGATCTCTGACTTCTTAAGCGTTGCGGAGTGCGATGACTCGTTGGTTATCCCCGTAGACCCGCACCATAAACCTTTGATTGTGGAGGTAGGTTTTGTAGAAATTCATCGGTTTGCAGACAAAATAACTTCAAAATATCTTGTCCATAAGGGTAACTACGATGCAATTAAATCTGCTTTTAATAAAACAGACTGACATTTATTGTTATGCACTGAGCCGTTGGAACAGTCAGTTAAACATTTTTACGATAGATTATATTCTCTCAGAGATAAATTTATACCTATGAAATCTATCAGGCAAACTTCTCATCCGCGTTGGTATAGTTCAGGCCTTATAAAAGTGGTAAAAAAAATGTCAAAGTACCACCGGAGGTTTAAATTGTATGGTAACATGAGTGACTATCTAACGGTATCTTCATTACGCCGGCGAGCTGTGGACTTAGAACAAACTTGTTTTGACGAATACATTACTAACGTAGAATACACAAACCTAAATAACCCGAGGGCCTTTTGGTCTTAGAAAAAATACCTCCTCACTGCCTAGTACACTGTACTATTACTATATAATAAGAATGTATCAGCTAATATGGGTCTAGAAATTAGTAATTAATTCGCAATATATTTTAGATCAACTTTTCAGGAGCCAGAAGTAGACAATATGCCTTGTCTACTTGAGTATAGTACTTTAAATGGTAACAGCAGAAGCACAAATTACATCAGTACAATACATTTTTCTCCTGGAAAGGTTATGAAATATTTAAAAGGTTTGGATCTTACTAAATCTGGTGGGGCAGATTACATCCCTCCATTATTTATAACAAGTTTAGCCGATAGTTTGGTTTTACCGCTCTGCATGCTTTTTATAATAGGTCGGTAACAGAAGGTTTAGTTCCATTAAAATGAAAATCGGCGTTCATTACACCAGTATTTAAAAAAGGTGATAAATCTAATGTAGAGAATTATCGTCCAATCTCAAAGTTATGTTTGTTTTCTAAAGTACTAGAACGTATTATTTATATTATCATTTGGTGCTGAGCAACATGGGTTCTTATGCGGCCGATCCACTACATCAAATCTAATCCTATCTCATGATTTTATATCTAAAGTTTAGTTAGGTAGATTGTGTGTGTAGTGATTTATACAGATTAACAAAAATGTTTTGACCGAATTGACCACAAAATACTGTTACAGTTTTTTTTTGCTGCCGGCATACATGGTAATTTGTACCGCTGGTTCAGCTCGTACATTGAAAATCGCTCTCAATTCTCAATTCTCGGTTGGTGTTCAATCCCATCTGGAATTCCTCAGGGTTCGCTTTTGACCCCACTATTGTTTACTCTATTCACTGGAGATATAAATTCTTGTTTCCTAAATTCTTATATACTTCTATGTATACGCGGATGACATGAACATTCACAAAATTATTAACGATGCATCGGATGTAGGGAAACTCCAAAACGACCTTGATAAATTTGTAGCATACTGCACAGTTGCACACTTAACAAACTACAGTTAAATATCGCAAAGTGTTGTTACATAACATTTAGTCGTCAAAAACTTACCATAGGATCGGGTTACAAACTTCATGATAAGTTTATTAGGAAAGTTGACTACGTTAAAGACCTTGGTGTTATCATGGACTCAAAGCTTTTATTCGATATGCACATCAATCACATTACGAACACGGCGTCGAAGGCACTTGGTTTTGTGATAAGAATGTCTTCATGTTTTCGGTCTCTTAAGACAGTAAACGTTTTGTACTGTGCCTATGTACGTACGTAGCAATCTAGCATATGCGTCACAAGTATGGAACCCTCAATACCAGGTATATATATCATGCATTGAAGGTGTATAAAGAAAGTTTTTGCGATACTTAGATTTTAAAGCGAATCAATATTCTATTGACTATGACGAGCGTTGTAAACGGTATCATATTTTACTTCTGGAACTCAGAAGAACCATTATAAACATAGCCAATGACACGATTGATTGCCTTGAGTTGATGGGTAACATCAAGCTTGGAATGAATCAATTAGTTTTTCGACAACGTCCGATCTTACACGTTCCCTTTGCTACAACGAAATACAGACGGAACTCTTTTCTTTTACGTTGCGCCGAATCATTTAATCAAATGTCACGGAAATTAGATTTGGACTTATTCTGCACTAACTTCACCAAAAATAAAAAAACGTATAAATTGTGACATCTTTAGCAGCGATCGGCATATATAGCCTAGATTGCGGTTTTTTTCCTGTGTACCTTTTCATTATTATTTTCTTGCCTTTTTTGTTATAATAATATATAATTATACTAACTTGTGTATTATGAATCTCATTTTTAGTTACTTTTTATGGCGGAACATGGCTGCAACATTGTATTTATTGTATGATTGAGCAAGTAGGTATACTTACAACAGTAACTGATGTAATTAATCTTTGTTACATTGCATTTATATGTGGTAGCTTGTAATTAGCAACTTCTTTTTTATTTAATTAAATGTGTTGTTATTAGTCTGTAAGCTTTCCTAAATAAATAAATAAATAAATATACGGACGTTATAATGTCTTATAAGTTTCAAAATATCTGTCATTTGACGTCCAAGATGTCAAATGATTAATAGTTTGTAACTTTTACGATATTGCCACGTCCGTATACTCGTATGTATCTAAATACCTGTAAAACTTGCAAATGATTACAGATATGGACGTTTGAGGCTAAGCGTATGCTTTTACGTAGATATGCGTATGACTTTGTAACTCAGTGCAGTTGATGCAGATACAGGTAGTCAGCTTCTGCCAGAGCAGAACAGACTTATGTCCACATTGCACCTGAGCCGCAGCATACGCAGCTGTCAGTATGTTCAGGTATTAAATAATCGGATCTACCCTGCGTGGCGTCACCCGAGTCTCAGCATACGCTTAGCCACAATAAAATTTCGTTACAAGTTTGACACTATGTATCATTTGACGTCCAGGGTGTTAAATGAAAAAGGGTTGTATTTAACTGTTAGTCAAAAATACAATTTTTCCACCAAAAATACTAATTGCACCACTAAGAGCAGGGTCACAAGAGAACCTAACATAACCTATTAAGTTTTCTGAGTGGATAAGTTTCCCGAGCGGACGAAACTTTTCATATCAAATGATATTTTGTAAAAAGATCATCATATTTGGTGTACAAATAGTATTTTAGTGTGCAAATCAGTATTTTAGTGAAATAATAAAGTTTTTTGCGTAACTCACTTTAGTGTGTTACATAACATTTTTGATACGCTGTTAAAAATATCCCAATGAAAAATAGTTTGAAAATTTACGATATTGTAACGTCCGTATACTCGTAGTATACGACTACGAGTATACGACTACAAGTATACAGTCGTATACTAGTATACGAACATAATATAAAACTTCAAGTAAACGCACGTTACAATATCGTAAATTTTCATGATTTTAATTTTGTATGTCTAAATACGTATATAAAAATGTTGTTGGTTTATGATGCTTAATTATACATACATACATAGACTCACGCCTGTTTCCCCGAAGGGGTAGGCTGAGGCATATTAAACGCCCACTTTTCGCCAGTGTTTTGATCCCACGTAATAGGTAGCGAGCCTATTGCCGCTTATCGGGATATTTTGTTTGCCAGAGCCTCGTCCGTTGATCGGCAGGTGCACCACTTGCAGGTGAGGTTGGCTTGGGCCCTAAGATCTTGGTGGGAACCCTATGCACCCCTTAATTAGGCGATGCTTAATTAGGGTACTGCTAACCTAATGAGAGCCACCGTTTTCATGCTCTCCACGTAAAATGGTGTAATAATAATAATAACAGCTTTCAAACATCACCTTCATCGAGTAATATAAACAAAAAATGTATTACAAGATGAAAAGAAACCTTACAACCGCAGGGTAGCTTTGTGGCGAGCTGAATGTGTGTGGCGACACTGCGGTCCCGAATGCTTTGAGAGAGTCGGTCAGGGCCTCGTCTCCAGCTTGCCTTTACTGGCTGGTCGGAGTGGATTTCCAAGAGCACCCGCAGGATTCTCAACACTGGCTTGCCTTGGTCGGCCGGCCAGAGGGATCCGCAAGAGCTACCAGCTCGGGGGTGGAAGTGTCATTCTCAAGGGCGTAACTACGGGGAAACCCGCTCCGAGTCTCCGTTGTCACGAGACCCGCGATGGTGAAACCGGTGCCGCACCGCTCAACACCCCTAGCCACTCGCACCGGTGTTTCCCTCTGGCTGCCTCTATGGCAAAGTTTGTTTGCTTTGGGCGGCTGTTAAGAGAGGGCCCATCCAGTGAGTTGGCGAGTCACCACCTGCCATCCGGATGGATACTATTAGAGTATTACTGGCAGGTGCCATTTTTCATCCATAAAAATTACAAGTCCATCAAACACCCAATCCCATAAACCAATTAAATAAGGCTCCACATATTACAATAGTCTTACATATGCTGCGGCTAGTTTATAGCTGTTCTCAGTAGTGCAGTTGTGGAGGCTCCGCTGCATGTGTCCCATCCCATGTTAGATTAAAGCTCTCTACGGGCCTCTGCGCGTTGGATCCATATCCCCGTGTAAGCCTCCCAAAGGTCCGGTTATTCTTTTAACACTAAATGTTAGAAGAATAGCCGTGTAACAGAGACACTTACGAATAATAATAATAATTCATTTATTCGCAAGAAAATGGTACATTAACAGGTGTTTATAAATGGTTGGTTACAACATATTCTGCCCCTTGGGGCGTGCGAATTGAGTGCAGTAAACGGGTACTACATGGGAATATAAAGAACAAATATATTAGAAACATAACAATGAGTGGCACATGAAGCAAAATAACATTTTACTAATATGCATCGGTGATAATATTAGTTGCCTAGGGCCTTATCTTCTAGATATTCCTTGACACTATTATAAGTTTTATTTAATAGTATATTAAAAAGTTGTTTTTTAAATTGGGATATAGGTAACATTTTGATACTTAGCGGAATATGGTTATATATTTTAATTGCCATACAGTATGCATTTCTTCTAAATAATTCCAATTTAATAGATGGCAATTATGTATCATCAAATTTTAAAAACTATTCAGCATGATGTTTTACTAGTAAACCTATTTCTAATATGTATAAGCATGGAACAGGTAAAATCTTGTGTTTTTTAAATAGAGGTTTACAGCTTGTCAGTGTATCGACTCCACATACTGCTCGAATACACTTCTTTTGGGTTATAAGAACTCTGTCAACTTCAACCGAGTTACCCCATACAACAATGCCGTATCTGAGCAGGGAGGATACGTAAGCATGGTATACAGATAGTGCAGCATTAATGTTTACTCTCAGTCTAACTTTTTTTAAAACATTTATAAATCTATCTATTTTATTGACTAGTTTTTCTAAATGAGGTTTCCAATTACAATATTTATCGACCCTGATACCTAAAAATACGCAATTATCAACAACGTTTATGTGCGTGTCATTATGATTTAATTTAGATTTGTTGCATATGTTTGGAACTGAATAATATTTGTTTTTGTCATATTTATCTTAAGGTTGTTTTAATTAAGCCAGCTTATGGCATTATTGAGTGTCGCTTTTATATTTATTTCTAGATTAAATTTATGTTTATCTTTAATTATTATTGTTGTATCATCAGCAAATAGTATAATTTCCTGGTTGATTGCATCCGGGAAATCGTAAATGTATAACAGAAACAAAAGAGGGGCTAAAATACTCCCTTAGGGCGTACCATAATTGTTTATTTTGTACATCGATCTGTATTGCTTTTGTTTATTTTTATAAGTTCTGTTTAATTCGACATATTGTATTCGATTTTCTAGATAACTCTCAATCCAGTTATAAACATTTCCACGTAACCCATAATTTGAGAGCTTTGAGAGCAGTTTTTGGTGACAGACGAAGTCAACAGCTTTTGTCATGTCTAGAAACAGACATGCGACTATAGATTTATTATTTAAGGCTTCTGTAATATGCTTTATTAAAGAAAAACATGCCAATGCAGTGGAGCTTTGTTTCCGAAAACCGAACGGTTTTTTATTTAAGATATTACAAGAAGTTAGAAATGTCTCTATTTTGATGTACATAACTTTCTCGAATATTTTTGATAGTATAGGTATGAGTGTAATTGGTCTGTAATTATTGATGTTAGTTTTGGCTCCTTTTTTGTGCTTTGGCTTAACAATTGACAGTTAAAGACGATCAGGGAATTTACCTTCTACGAGTGACAGGTTAATGATATAGGTTAATGGTGCTACTAAAGAGTGTGCGCAGGTTTTTAATACCTTTGTACTTATATCATCATAGCCAGTAGAATGAGGATTTTTTAAGGAGTTTATTATCTTTAATGTGTCAGAGTTGTCTATTGGTGTGAGAAATAAGGGTCTTAGTATTTTGAGATATTTTGGTGATATGGTTTGGTGGGCCTGTATCTTCGTATTTTTTAACATTGCTGCACAGTGATACATAGTAATTGTTAAATAAATTACAATTTTTTATAGGCTTGGTGTAGATCTTTTTGTTAAATTCTATTGATTCTATGTGTGCGCTAGTTATTGCTTTATTATTGTTTTCTTTAATAATTTTCCATGCAGCTGAGCAGGCATTTTTTGCGTTTTTAATGAAGTTTAGTTTGTTTATTTGTTGCGCTTTGTTGATACATTGTTTTAATATTGATGTATAATTGTTATACCTTGTCTTATTCTGTCTTTTATTGTGTCTATCAAGATGATATTTCAAGTATAGCATTCTTTTTCTTATACAACATCGTTTTATATTTTTAGTTAGTTTTCTATTTTTTACGTGTTTGACTACACTTACACTTTTTATCGTTATTTTGGGGAAACATAAAGTATAAAACATGGTGATAGTGTCATGGAAGGTGTTAAATGCTTCAATTGTACTTTGTTGTTCGTATACCTCAGTGAAGTGCAAATTATTAATGCAGTTTTTAAATTTGACCATATTTTCCTGGCTAAGATCTCTAATGGTTTTGTATTGATAGTTATAAGATTTGTTATTTACACTGTCGGTCTCATTGTTGATAGTCAACGATTGGGCAGTTTCATGGTCAGATAATGCTAGGTAATGAATATTAGATTTACCTTCGTGAACGTAACTTACAATTTGATCTAAACAAGATGATTTTCGCGTCGGTAATGTTATTTGGCTTTTTAAGTTAAGAAACATCAAGCATTTTCAAAGCCAATAAGAATAGTTTACATTCATTAGTTTACAAAAATAAATTATAAGCTATTTATCATATATACAAACAAAATAAATCTACTTATATAACTAAACTATCCTAAGCTAAACTATAAAAACTAAATAATTAAAGATAACAAAAGAAAAAATAAATCAATAAGAAAAGGAAATTGACTACGACGCGTCAAGAAATTCCTTCGCAACGCTGTCAGCTGGTAGCGTGCCCAGAAGGCTGGCAGCATTGCCACGTTGAATAGCAATGCTTAATCTTTCTGCGAAATATACACCAGCCCTCTGGTCACGGGAAGCGTCGATCAGTCTTTTGGCGATTTCTTTGTAAAGAGCGCGTGCACAAGGGCCCCATGGCCCCAGCGTTTCGACCTCAAACGGCTCAAAAACGTAATTACCAGATAGGTTACCGTATTTGCGCCGTTTGAGGGTCTCCGCTGATGCAGCAGCAGCGCCAGCCGATCCAGTTGTACTTGGAAGATGTGATGGCGCAAGGGTATCGACGCATGTCGCGTCCCATACCAGAGGCCTGCCGATCTTCCAAGGTAATAAGGACATACCGTCTGGTCTCTTCCCATCGTCGCGTACCAAGCCATTCGGTTCAAGATGAGCTGGTACTCCGGCGGTGACAAGAGCTCGACGGAGTATGTCGTTAATGTGGGCATGTCGGGAAATACGCCCAGCACTCCTGCTGCACGATAAGCCATGGTGGCCAAGACTGTCGACGGCTTCACCACAGTGACAGCAATGCGGAGAAACGCAAACAGCTCCCAAGCGTAGGCAAGAAGCGATGCGGAAAGTTGTATCGTCCAACATAGTTCCTATGTTGGACGATGGAAGTGCTTGAAGCCATAGCCCCGATTCCCACTCTCCCACAGCCAACAAACGGGCACGCTCTGAAACACTGGATGCAGTATTTAAAAGATATTCTCGCATCCTGCTACAGAGCGGCCCGTCCCATTGCCTCTGAGAGGATAGAAATCGGGGTAAGTCAGAGCTCGGGCAAGCCATTTTCCAAGCGTTAATGGCATCAGTCTTGCACGGCACTTCAGAATTAACCAGTGTGGGTTCTAGAATTTTCCTGGTCAATTCCTCAGTGACCTGGACTGAGGCCAAAAACGCTGGAAGACTTACATCGGTAATTTTGCAAACGCCGAGGCCGCCCAAACGAACTGGTAAAGTTGATTGAAGCCACACTCGGTTGTCAAGATTTAGAATTTTGCTCAAGGTGTGCCGAATAATATTATCAATGTTTGCCAATAGGGATAAATGTTTCCAAAAGGGAGAGGACCTCAAGTAATATGTAAATTTTGGAACAAAAAGGCAGTGCCGAATAATCGTGAAAGCCGAATGAATATTAATTTTGTAAAGCCGTTCTGAAGTTTCATAGAAATTTTGTAGTTTTTCATCTATAAAAGAACCAAAAGCGTCGTCGAAAATAGGGGACCCAAGGAGGCGGAAGGAACATTTATTGATGATTTTAATATTTGGCGCCAAAGAATTAAATTTTGTTAAGATCGAAACGGTATCCAAATTGTCAGTAATAAAAATTTCACATTTGTCTGAATTTAATTCCAAACCAATTGCTTTAAATTTATTTTTTATTAGTTCTAAGTCTTGTAAGACGGTGTTAACGTCCCCTCCCAGGGTCCCGTCGTCCAAAAACCAGACATTAAATTTTGAATTTATTTGTTTTATTATTGGGTGAATGGCTAAACTAAAAATGACTGGCCCGAGAGGGTCACCTTGTTGACAACCAACAGCAGATTCCAACACATTGTCTTTATAAATTAATTTGGATGGCTTTTTAAGTTATTGTTTTAAGTATGGATTGTAATTCACTGGATACCTTTTACCTACTTTAATGTATCAATGTTCCAATATACACAGATAATAACGTTTTATTAGACTTTTTGCATAGCTTATCAGTGAGTTTTTCAAATTTATTTAAGAATATACTTGTGCTGGATGAGGGTGTTCTGTAAATGCATACTATTACAAGATTAAAAGTAGTAATTTCTTTAGCACTACATTCAAAATGAAGGGGGACTGAAGGTGGTAAGTTGCTTATATGTTTGTATGCCAGGTCATGCTTTATTAGTATGCATGAGCCTCCTCTGCGTTGGTTAGGGCGTGAGAAAAACAAAGCTAATTTGTAATTGCCTATTCTAAGGTTGGGTTCAGATCCTTGTTTTAAAAAGGTTTCTGTTAAGCAGATAATGTCAATATTGCCTATATTATTCGATAAATCATTTATGGCTACCTCAATAAGCTCTTGTTTATTTATTACGCCTGCTATATTTTGGTGTATTATTGTAGTAGTTCTTGGCTTAATTGTATCTGCGAAAACAAATAGTATTTTGGGCCTTTTTTGGTGGTTGTATAGTTGTAAAATAATCAGTTATTTTAGTTTGTTTAGTTTTTGTATTAGCTGGTACATTTGTTTGTGTACAGTGTAGTGGTAAGAGAGAGTATACTCTACTTCCATCTTTGTGGATCATGTAAAATCTTATCTTGGTATATTTCATTGTGTTAATTCATATATTTTTTAAAGTTTATTCTTTATGCACAAAAATAGTACACAAGTGGACTTAATGCCTAGTGGCATTTTCTGCCAGTCGACCTTTTGGTGGTGCAGAGATAGATGAGGTAGGTACATTAGCCAAGTGGTGAAAAAAGGATATCTATTAAATACATATTAATAATTTAAATACATATTATTAACCATAAATATACTATAGATATATATAATTATTCATAGATATGATACACACATAAATATAATACATAAATATATTACATACATAAATACATAATTATGCTATAGCTGATGAGAGTGATGAGCCAATTCCTTCAACTTATCAAAGAGAAGATTCCGTAGTTTCGTTTTAAATGCATAACGGTTGGTGGCAATTCTAACTTCAGGAGGGAGCCTGTTCCATAGCAGCGAGTATTGTGAACTTAAATATTATACGGATGTCAGATAGATAAAATATATTTAAATCGTGGGATATTCGACGTGCGTTTATAATTTGAGTCAAATTTGATTACTGACGTCCATATATCCGTTTTATAAACGTAGTTTGGTGTAGGCCACTGTGTTCATTTTGAGTTTATTTGATATAATTTTGTATTTTCTCAAGTGACCTGGTTATTACTTAATAGTAACTATCATAGCTACCTCATTAAAAGTGTTCCTAAATAATGATAATTTTAAAGTAGAAGTAAGTAGATAGGTAACTTTAATTTAAGTAACTATTTCTTGTGTCATGATTTATGTCCCTAATTTTACACCATAACAAAATGTCAAATGCGTCTAATTAGAAAAAAACTACCTAAATGTTATTTTTCAATCGGCGCAGTGATTTAATTTGTGTTAGATTTTATTTTTTGTTTATTGTTTAGCAGGGTATTTATACAAATCACTTGTGCGAATCACAGTAATTTAGACATATATGTACTAATACGGACGTTATAATGTCGTAAAAGTTTCACAATATCTGTCATTTGACGTTCAAAACGTCAAAAGATTAATAGTTTAAAACTTTTACAATATTGCCACGTCCGTATACCCGTATTTATCTAAATACCTGTAAAACTTGCAAATGATTACATGATTGCAAATGATATATGGACGTTTGAGGCTACGCGTATGCTTTTACGTAGATATGCGTATGACTTTGTAACTCAGTGCAGTTGATGCAGACACAGGTAGTCAGCTTCTGCCAGAGCAGAACGTGAGCCGCAGCATATGCAGCTGTCAGTATGTTCCGGTATTAAATAATCGTTGCGTCACCCAAATCTCAGCATACGCTTAGCCACAATTTCGTTACAAGTTTGATACTATCTATCATTTGACGTCCAGGATGTTAAATGACAAATAGTTTGAAAATTTACGATACTGTAACGTCCGTATACTACGAGTATACGGACGTTACAATATCGTAAATTTTCACGATTTTAATTTCGTATATCTAAATAGGTATATAAAAATGTTGTTAGTGTAAGATGCTTAATTAGGGTTCTGCTACATAACCTAATAAGAGCCACAGTTTTTATGCTCACCACGTAAAATCGTGTAAAATCTTATCTTGGTATATTTCATTGTATTAGTTACATAATATTGCGAACTTTAATATTATACGGATGTCAGATAATGGAAATATATTTAAATCGTGGGATATTCGGCGTCCATTTATAATTTGAATCAAATTCGATTACTGACGTCTGTATATCCGTTGTATAAACGTAGGTTGGTAAAGCCCACTGTGTTCGACTTGAGTTTATTTGAGATAATTTACTTATCAGCACTTAACTATCATACCTACCTTATTAAAATTGTTCCTAAATAATAATAATTTGAAATTAGAAGTAAGTAGATACCTTCAATTTAAGCGACTATTTCTTGTGACTGTGATTTATATTCCTAATTTTACACCAAAACGAAATGTCAAATGCGCCTTATTACCAAAAAAATCTGAATGTTATTTTTCAATCGGCGCGGCGATTTAATTTGTGTTATATTTTATTTTTCGTTAATTGTTTAAGAGGGTTTAAACTAAGCACTTGTGCGATTCACAGGTAATTACTAATACGTACGTTATAATGTCGTAAAAGTTTCACATAATCTGTCATTTGACGTCCAAGATGTCAAATGATTAATAGTTTGAAACTTTTACGATATTGCCACGTCCGTATACTCGTATTTATCTTAATACCTGTAAAACTTGCAAATGTTTACATATATGAACGTTTGAGGCTAAGCGTATGCTTTTGCGTAGATATGCGTATACTACGAGTATACGGATGTTACAATATCGTGAATTTTCATGATTTTAATTTCGTATATCTATATACGTATATAAAAAATGTTGTAAGTTTATGATGCTTAATTAGGGTACTGCTAACTTAATGAGAGCCACCGTTTTTATGTTCACCACGTAAAATCGTGTAAATCTTATCTTGGTATATTTCATTGTGTTAGTTAATATTGTAAACTTTAATATTATACGGATGTCAGGTAATTGAAATATATTTAAATCATGGGATTTTCAACGTCCGTTTATATCAAATTGGATTACTGACGTCCGTATATCCTTTTATAAACGTAGGTTGGTATAGCCCACTGTGTTCGACTTGAGTTTATTTAAGATAATTTTGTATTTTAAGTGACCTGATTATTACTTATCAGTAAATATCATATCTACCTCATTAAAAGTGTTCCTAAATAATAATGATTTTAAATCAGAAGTAAGTAGACAGGTACCTTTAATTTAAGTTACTATTTCTTGTGACTGTGATTTAAATCTAAATGTTATTTTTCAATCGGCGCGGCGATTTAATTTGGGTTAGATTTTATTTTTTGTTTATTGTTTAGCAGGGTTTAAACAAATCACTTGTGCGATTCACAGTTATTTACACATATATGTACTTATACGGACGTTATAATGTCGTAAAAGTTTCACAATATCTGACATTTGACGTCCAAGATGTCAAATGATTAATAGTTTGAAACTTTTACGATATTGCCACGTCCGTATACTCATATTTATCTGTAAAACTTGCAAATGTTTACATATATGAACGTTTGAGGCTAAGCGTATGCTTTTGCGTAGATATGCGTATACTACGAGTATACGGATGTTACAATATCGTGAATTTTTATGATTTTAATTTCGTATATCTATATACGTATATAAAAAATGTTGTAAGTTTATGATGCTTAATTAGGGTACTGCTAACTTAATGAGAGCCACCGTTTTTATGTTCACCACGTAAAATCGTGTAAATCTTATCTTGGTATATTTCATTGTGTAAGTTAATATTGTAAACTTTAATATTATATGGATGTCAGGTAATTGAAATATATTTAAATCGTGGGATTTTCAACGTCCGTTTATATCAAATTGGATTACTGACGTCCGTATATCCGTTTTATAAACGTAGGTTGGTATAGCCTACTGTGTTCGACTTGAGTTTATTTAAGATAATTTTGTATTTTAAGTGACCTGCTTATTACTTATCAGTAAATATCATATCTACCTCATTAAAAGTGTTCCTAAATAATAATGATTTTAAATCAGAGGTAAGTAGACAGGTACCTTTAATTTAAGTTACTATTTGTTGTGACTGTGATTTAAATCTAAATGTTATTTTTCAATCGGCGCGGCGATTTAATTTGTGTTAGATTTTATTTTTTGTTTATTGTTTAGCAGGGTTTAAGCAAATCACTTGTGCGATTCACAGTTATTTACACATATATGTACTTATACGGACGTTATAATATCGTAAAAGTTTCTTAATATCTGTCATTTGACGTCCAAGATGTCAAATGATTAATAGTTTGAAACTTTTACGATATTGCCACGTCCGTATACTCGTATGTATCTAAATACCTGTAAAACTTGCAAATGATTACATATATGGACGTTTGAGGCTAAGCGTATGCTTAGATATGCGTATGATTCTCTGCAATACTACGTTAGTACTATTTTTTATATGTGCCAATACTTCTCATTATTTAGAAATAAGTAAATAGGTACTTTACATTTAAGTAAGTATTTCTTGTGATATTATCGTAATAAATTGCATTGATCTCAATATTTGTTTTATTTTCATAACTTTAAACTTCACGCTTACGCTAGCATACCTGCACTATAACATAGAAATAATATTTATCCACCTACTTATTAAATATTAAAGAAAGAAGAGCGGCAACGTTGCACTGTTCATAGGAGTTGCGATAGATAGGAAAACGTAAATTAAATTATGTATATCACGGGAAGCCAGATAATTGATAGTATTGGCTGGAGTCCTAATTGATTTCACTATGGTTGTTAATATACGTATATTTGTATATCAATATGTGTCAAAATTTCAGAAAAATAATATGCACACAGTATTTGACATTGCCTTAGCGACTAATATTCGCTGTAATAGTTCATATTTTTTAAGTGGAACTGGTGGACGTCATAATAATGCGATGTAAAAGGGCGGCAAATAGATAGCGTGATGTAAATATATATATATATATATATATATATATATTGTAAATACATACATATTATACATAGAAAAACCCAGACCGAGACAAACATCCATGTTCATGCATACAAATGTTTGACTTGAGCGGGAATCGAACCCGCGAGCTTCGGCGTAGCAGTCGCTTACACTCCCGCGGCGCCAACCGGTCGTCAAATTGTGTATTGAGTGCTAAATTGATGCTACGTAGCTACTGTATTCTTACATGTAGCCATTCAAAAGCCTCATTACAAGAATATATTGAAGTACATATAAGTACCCTATGAGGTTTTGTACGAAAATAGGAATAGTTTAGGAATTGCTATTAGAAGTGGACATTAATACTTTAGATGTCAAGGTATTATACATAAGAAAATGCTAGAGCGAAACAACTAAACACATTACGCAAATGTCGATTATGCCGCGTTAGTAACTGGCAAGAGTATTTGTCCACAACAATCTTTATCCGCAAGCATTCAAACAGTTATAATTCTTTCCGTAAATACCTTTACAACAGATCGATTGAAAACTACAGAAAAACAATTTCTACACCAAACTTTCATAAGACTATCAAACTTGTATAAAAAGATATTGAAGGAAAAAGTTAAAAGCTGAGAGAAAAAGGAAAAAACAGATATAAGTCGTAGGTATCTTATTTTCCTTACCTAAGACTTTGACCTCTCAAAAGGGATATAATTTGTATTTCAAAGAGCCCAAATTTTATTTGACAGCGTCTACCTACCCGATAGAAAATATAATAATACAAATTATAACCTTGCTCCATTATTTGAAAATGAAAATTCGGGACGGTGGACTCTTTATATAATTCACTTATTTTATTTTCAATTTCATTTGTAGCTACATGTGTGTGTACTCTTGAAAAATCTATCAAATAAACAGTACGTGGAATCTGATAAAATTCAGCTTAAGTTTTAGTAGTGGGTGTTACGTTTATTAATGGGCGTTTTAAATTTAAGGAAGTAGAATTTATTACGATTTCAAGTAAATAAAATGGTACAAAATGAACGTAAATCAAATAAGTTCGAACGTATAACTGAAGTAATGTGCTTTGAGTCGCAAATTGTTAAACAAACAAGTAAGCGTGTGCCGTGTTGCTAATTCAACATTGCCATTCATATGAACTCGTATGAGGGTGGCCAAACATTTACAAAACGTGATAGACTGAGGTGTCATAATGAATTTGGAAACATGCAAGAATATCATTAACCATCGTGGCACTACGAAACATACTTTCTGTAATGTTTCTCCGTTTTATAACTTTGAATACAAGCATGACTTTACACTTTTCAAGTATTTCACTTGGTTTTTTCCGAGTGAGATTGCAATTTTCATTCAAATGCGTCATTGTTATTTTGCACTTATTTAAATAATAGCTTTTCATGTCTCCCAGTTTTAGGATTCAGATACGTAGGAATCTTTATAGCACTTTGTTAATAACCGTATAACAAAACTTATAATTCGAACTTTTATTTTGAAAAAACATTGAACATAGCTGGAAAAGCCATGCTGAGCTTGAAAACTGCATAACAAAAATATTGAAGCGAGCGCTAGTAACTGAATGTTGTCAAAGCTGACTTAACGAGACGTACCACTTCAAAACCACCTAACAAATAAAAACCAACAATTAATTATTTTTAACACATTGCAAGGCAAGCCATCACGTATGGCGTCCCTACGGGCCGCAGCATAAGTTTGTTGAGACTAATTATAACACAAACAGCACCATGCGTAATGCGAGTGGATTGTAATGGCGGCAAGCAATGCCTTTCGCGCCAATTTCCTGCAATACATGTTAAACGCCGGCAATGGCGCGGCGCTCGCCGAGCGCACTGCACGCTCTTCCGGAGACTACTTGCCACTGAAATTATAATTTACTGGTAATTTGTTGGACATGATGAGACTGTAGGGGAAATTCTTAAATTTGGTTAAAATGTTTCGATATTTTGAACGAGTTTATTTAGGTTTTCTACGAATATGATTATGGTGGTGATTTCTGGCAAGCGTTTACAAAAGTCAAGTTAGGTTTGAGTTAGGTATTAAACGAAAGCGGCAAAAGACTAGCAAGACAGCTTAAATGGCTGTCCTGCTAAGTATTTAAGGGCATAAAGAATGTAGTAAAACGATAGCTTGCTCGGTGTCGAATGAGTAGGTGTTAAAATATAGCTGCCATTTTTATCAGCTATGTTTAAACTAAAGATATTGTGTTATATCTATTTTGTATTATTCCTATTTTGTATTATATTCATACTTCTTAATTGTATGTAAGCTTTATTGAAAATAGTCACAAACACATACATTAGCAAATAACTGGATACCGAATTCTATTTCATTTAATTAAGCCCCAACATATGAAAGCTTTATTGGCGCCCAACGCGGGTCACAACAGAGCATTATACATGACCACACAGACATTGCACCTAATCAATACGGATACCAAACATTCGCGGTAGTTAGTGCAGTAAACAAAGTTCAAATACGCTAGGTATGCCTGTGTGTTGCCTTTGATCGTACACTGCACAAAACAGAAAGTACATAAATGGGCACTGTGTAGGAATTTCGGACGGCAAAACGGGCTCCGATTGTACAAAATTTTGACGTGCGAAGCAGTGTGGTCACGAAAATTGGATGATAAAGTAGTCTATTTGTATTAGTTATTACATTTTCCATTCTTTCCTCATCGGTAGACAATATCCAGTATTTGACGTACACTAGCAATCAAATCCTAAATAACCGTTAACTGAAGCCCGAGATAGAAGGCTTTTGTCACGATTCACTTGGGGATTCCGTCAAGCGCCGTCGGCATGCAACAGTGTAAGTGATGGCGCTTCTATCAAGGGCTCATGTGTTCGGTGCCAGCTCTAAACTACCCTATTTGTTATACCAATTTTAAGGTAAATCTATCACAATTTAAGAATTGGCAATAAAGAAAATTTAATTTGATTTGGATGAGTTATTGAGCTAGTAAAATATACCGCATAGTATGGTTGGAAATTGTCGTGTTTAAGCCGCTTTGTTTCTTATTTTTTACTGAATAATGTAGATTTACTTATATCGTCATTTATTGAGGATAAGACATAAATTAAAAAAAAACTATTTCAAATTTTATTGGCATTGACAATGCCGTGAGAATCAAGATAATAAGTTACTACTCGTTAGGATGTATTGGTATGTGTTATTTATGGGTCTAGTTCATAATATCGACAGTCACTACATCAATGGTCGCTGTATCGAAAACGTTCCACCGACGGGCTAATGTATCGACAGTACCCCAAATCGATGGTACGCTACATCAACAATACCTCAAATCGTTGGTACGCTTCATCGTTAGTACACTAAAACGACGGTATGCTACATCGACAGTAAACCAAATCGATAGTACGCTGCATCGACTACCCGAACAAGTAACTCCTAAGATTTACCAGCAGAGTTGGTAAATGTCCGAATTTTTTAATAAAAAAAACACTAAGTTGACGGAGACCTTATTTTTCTTTTTTTTTATCTCATGTACCCATGTGTCGGAGGGTCGAGTATCACCGAGGCATTCCTCGCAACCCCCCGACGGGTATTGGCCCGCCAGATGGTCAGGCGGGCTCCGAACAAGACCCCCTTGGCGGCGGATGAAAGTGTTGGGTTTCGCCGCCAAAACACCCAGCGGCCGCAGAGGATAGGGATGACGGCAACGCAACATCGCAGCTCCTCTTCCTCTGCGGCCCCACCGCGACGCAACAATGGTGCGCCCCCACCCGGTCGCGGGAGATAGGGCGCGTGGCAACGCAACACCGATATGTCCCTCCTCCCGCGACCGCACCCGACTGCGAGGGACAGACAGAACTGTCCCCCGCACCCTCACCTTTGGACGCATCCTACGCAGGCCTCACTCAAGCCCATGTGGAGCGTCCCCTCCCGGGATCCCGCTTAGCTTCACCGTGGGTATACCTCAAACCCACGGTTACTGAGCCCCCCACCACGACAAGGTGGAGATGCTACGTGGGGGAAGTTGACGGAGCCCTGCTTCGCAGGGCTCCTATTTCGGGATTAATGGGTCACAAGACAACCTAACATAACCTACTTACTTGAGTTACAGTCTCACCTAACCTCCATTTCTTTTTATCTTGGCAAAAAGGTAGTGGTGCCTTGCTGATTTCAGCATGAATCCTGAGTAAACCTAATATTACAGATCAGCTCGGCTCGACCGGGGAAGTACTACCCTCTCACAGAAAATCGACGTAAAGTAACGGTACTTATATTGTTGCGTTTCGTTCGGTGAGTGAGAGTGCCGGAGGCCCCATCCCCTATTCCTTCTCCCGCATCCCACTCCTCCTCCATTCCCTTTTCCTAACTCAAAGGGCGGCAACGCACTTGTGACTCCTCTGGTGTTGCTTGTGTCCATGGACGACGGTAATTGCTTACCGTCAGGACCTCAAGTCTGTTATTACAATAGTGCCAAAATGGTCAATCACTGACTTCATAATTGTTGATTTTGACAAGTTTGGTAGTCTACTGTTACAATGATGTCATTATGATTTTCCGATGGTCAATCACTGACACTCCATTGAAAGACATGGCATAGATTGGTAGTCTCGTACATAATGACAAATCAATGACTGACGTATGCGGTAGTCTGGTAATATTATGACAGTTCTTTTGATCAGTGACCTACCATCGTAACGCCATCGTGCAATCATTGCTTTTGCCTAGTGTTTGTTTGTGAAACATAGTGACAGACAATCAAAAAGTTTAATGTACTACAAAAAAGAGATTATGTATTCACTGCGAACTAATATTCTCGAGCTAACTAACAAGCCCGTCGTTTAACGAGGATGACTACAAACCCTTTTACGGATATTCCCGAGGCGAAATTTGTAAAAACGTTTCATCTTAGAGAGGAAAGGATTCAGTAAGGGAGTTATTTCAAAAACTCATTCCCCTTAAGGCCAGATCGCATCAAAACGATAGCGTATCGGCAGAAATGAAGGTGAGAAAACTGAAGTTAATATTGATTTATTATTCTATTCCTATAAAGAAGAAATTTATTAATTAATGTTATATTTTTATTGCTGATTCTGGTAGCACTCATTTTACGCATCACGATCTTACCAGACCTTGATTGGACAGGGTGCCCTCCATGACATTTCGCCAATTACTGTGTCGCAGCCTAGAAGTTACAAAGGCATTATTATAAAATATACTATCAATATATTAAATGGAAAGGAATATCATAGTTCGCCTAGTTCAGTTTGTGGTTTTCCAAATTTGATGTTCAAGTGTCTACTTGAACATCAAATAAATAATAAAGAAAAAAACGAAATATACAAGGACATCAAAGCTAAATACTCATATTCCAAACATAAGAAACAGGAAATTCAATAATATTTTCAAACGTTGTAGCTGTGCTTTTAACCCAACTATGGCAGAGCTCAGATGAACTTAGTTCATCTGAGTGACGGAGCTAAAAGGAAAGAGTAATGTTTTTACACATTGGGAATGGAAGTGTTAGTAGTAGATAATGATGACTATAGATAGTGACCAGCAGTGGTTTGGTACTTAAATAAATGATAATGTCATACCTATGTGATAGTTTGCAGTATTAGTACAATAAGATCTTCCTGATCTCTTTTTAATATTGCCATACCTACCTGACAGGAATGGTTATGTTAATGATGACTAGATAGTGACCAGGCTTTATATAATGTTCCTAATTTATCAATATATTCTACCTACATTTTATGGAGTCTTGTAAAGAATTTATGTACATAATTCAATTAAATAATGTCTGAATTATGATGAATAGTGTTTTTAAATTAATTGCATAGTATAGAAGATCTTAGTATAAAAGTATACGATGTAATAAGTGGTGTGTTTATAAATATTTACTTATCTCTCTTACAGATACAAAATTCAAGCAAACGGGCAACTTCTTTATGAGTGTGTGTGTTTGTGACCGCTCATATCCATATGTTTGAGACATACATATTTGTGAGGATTCGGCAAAGCCAGTATGAAGAAAGTTGCTTTGGTAGAGAATAGTGTTCAATTTTTGTGTCTATAATTGGAACCAACAATTCTTAATAAATTCATGTACAGAAATTATTTATCTTTAATAAAACAACATTGTTAATAATAACACATAATTATGAGTTTTATTTTTCTTCTTGATACAGTTACAACACATGAAACACATATAATATTTTAATTGTAATAGGAATGTATCTATGATCTAACTCAATCTTCAATATTTTATGTTTTGATTATGCCAATTCTTCTTCGAATATAAACACCTTTAGTAGTTGACTCGCTATCTTTAATTATAGTATTTACTCCTGTCGATATAATCACTTTTCTTTGAGGTGTGAACTGCATAACCTTGCTTTATCATTTGCTTTGAAATTTGTTATCCATAAAGCATTTTCCATTGATATCTTCGTTTTGGCTCTTTGAGAAACAGATGAGCTACTCGGAAGTTATTAATTCAACGCAGTGCTTTGAGAAATATAACAATATAACAAACTAGAACTTTGTTTACAAAAATGTATGAGTGTTGACAGTTCTTACGTCAAAACATGATTTGACTTTGACAGCTAAACAGAAAAAGTATTATTGAGTTGAATGGTTAATTTCATTGTTTTTTTTGCTATTTACGAACTTAATACAACTTCAGAGTGCTTATAACACTAGTAATTAATATTTAAAATATATATAAATGCAATCTGGCATGAAAAATAAATCAAATTTATTGGTAGTTTTTCAAAAATCATTTCTTCTAATGGGTTTTTTTATTGCTGACAATACAACAATGCCATTCTGCCACCATTCAATTACGAGATCACTGATCGATCACTGAACGATCATTATGAATTACCAGACTACGAACTTTTATCAAAATGACAATGGGATCGTGTTGGAATGACAAATGTGTTTAAAATAGCAGACTTGAGGCCCAGAGCCATTGATAGTAGCTCCATCACTTACACTCTTGCATGCCGACGGCGCTTGAAGAAATCCCGAACTGCATCGTGACAAAAGCCTCCTATCCCGGGCTTGGGTTAACGGTGACGTCGGATTTAATTGCTAATGTACGTCAAATACTGGATATTATCTACTGATGACGAAAGAATGGAAAATATAATAACTAATACAAACAGACTTCTTTATCATCCAATTTTCGTAACCACACTGCTTCGCACGTCAACATGTTGTTTTCACAAATCCTTAGAATGTTATGCGGAAACTCAAAATTTGTTTTTTCATGATTAATCTAACGAACTTTTGACATCAGACTGGACGGCTGTCAGACGCATTCGCATGGGCGGGATATTGACAGCTTGACGTCCTATTTGAGCCATACATGCGTCTGTGTATTCAAATTGAGACTGCTGCAGCGATGCTACTCTCTAAAGATCTATACGATAGAGAATATTGATGGTGTTCATAAATCGATCAACTCTTTTCAATTCAAAATGTTTTGAGGAAAGCTTTTAAATGAATGCAATGCTTAAATTACACCTAGCACTTTTCATCACAACTTGATAAGTGCCAGTTAAATTTATTTAAAATTATACACTTTCCTTCAAACTTTGAATTTATCGGGATGTTAAAGCATATTCAGACAGGGCGAAACTCTCTAAACGTTACAAAAAGCTGACCCAAAGTCAAACGTTGCAGGCAGTTTCTGGCCGCGTGATTAGCGAGTTCAACCGTCCAACATTTCAGCTTTGTAATATTAGTATAAAGCAGCCAGTCAACTCTTTTTCAACACGCATGGAGTGAATCCTTTTCTCGCTTTTCCCCGAACCAGCCCATCACAAACAGTCGCAGTAACGTTATCACGGTTTGACTGCGCCGTCCCATTCAATTTCTGACGGAAATAAATTCTCGTGCCGAAATATTGCAGCTGGCTTACATGCTTTTGTGTGTGCCAGTGAATTTGAGACTGATTTGCACATCCTCTGTCCTTTGATAACTTGCTTAGTTTTTGTTTTGTATCTATGCCTCTGTGGCAAAATATATTTCCTAATATGTTTGATTCAATCGCTGGGACAGTTTCTGTAAACATATATGGCAAAATCTAACGCAAATATACTGATAATTTAATAATGATCTTGTATTTAGTCTTATCGTATAAATAAGTATTAATATATGCACAAAATCAATTAACAACAAACGAAAAAGTAATAAATCTTCAATTCAAAATGGCGACTAATGACACAAGTCGTTAGAATTCGTGCGATTCGGAATTTCAAAAATGTTATTCAAAATTCGAAACAATCTAAACTTCTTCATTGTAAATACTTCACCCACGTGAATTCCATTTAATTGAAGCCTGCATATCCCATGCACTAGAATCGGAGCCCGTTTTGCCATCCAAAATTCCTACACAGTGCCCATTTATTTACTTTCTGTTTTGTGCAGTGTACGATCAAAGGCAACACACAAGCATACCTGGCGTATTTGAACTTTGTTTATTGCACTAATTACCCCGAATGTTTGTTATTCGTATTGATTAGGTGCAATGTCTGTGTGGTCGTGTATAATGCTCTGTTGTGACCCGCGTTGGGCGCCAATAAAGCTTTCATATATTGGGGCTTAATTAAATTAAAATAGAATTCGGTTTCCAGTTATTTGCTAATGTTTGTTGATTGAAAATGTTTGTGACGACTTTCAATAAAGCTTACAATCAAGAGATGAGAATATAATACAAAATAGTTAGAACACTGTCCCTCTTACTTATAAACGTTATTCAAAATTTTAAACAACTGTTGAGAGGCTGATTAGCAAAAACCTTACCTATAAATTTACCCTGTTTAGCGTTTAGTAGCCACTAAGTGATGTTCAAATAGCTGTCGAATTTAAACAACACCGTGACCTTGTTTATACGTTGCTAAGGCACAATGGCGAGTTTTACTTGAATCAGCTGTTCGATCAATGACATTTTATACATTGTCAAATTTATTTATTTGCATTTTTTTTTTCAATTTTAATGTTGTTTACATAGTTATATAAATGTCTATTTTACAATTACAATTTTACAATTACACATTGATTTCGAAGATCTAGCAGATTTCCAAAATTATATAGGAGATTTAACTAATATAGTTATAAATTATTGCCTTCCGATATTTTTAGAACAACATAATAGTAGGAGAGCTGGTAAACAATTTTTAATGACATACTCGTACCTGATTGAGACATTGCAAGAAATTCTGTGATTGTCCTTCATCATATCAGCCAAACGACGTCCACTGCTGGACATAGGCCTCCCCAAAGGTTCTCCACACAGACCGGTCTTGAGCCGCCCGCATCCAACCGCCTCCCGCGATCTTGACGAGGTCGTCGGTCCACCTTGCGGGGGGCCTACCTCTGCTGCGTCGTCCGGTACGTGGCCGCCACTCCAGAACCTTTCTGCCCCAACGGCCATCGGTTCTTCGAGCTATGTGCCCTGCCCACTGCCACTTCAGCTTGACTATCCGGAGAGCTATGTCGGCGACTTTGGTTCTACTGCGGATCGCTTCATTTCTGATTCGATCTCGCAGGGAAACTCCAAGCATAGCTCTCTCCATCGCCCTCTGAGTGACATTGAGCCTTCTGATAAGGCCCATAGTGAGCGACCACGTCTCTGATCCATGGTCAAAGACTTTCGTCTTGAGACACTGCGGGATATCGGACGAGAAGATATGTCGTAGCTTTCCAACGCTGCCCAACCGAGTTGGATTCGACGATTGACCTCCTTCTCGAAGTTAGGACGGAAGGACCTACCTAATTGGACTACTTGTCCCAGGTAGGTATACTTGTCGACAACTTCGAGCGTAGAGTTCCCAACCTGACTAGGAGCAGGTACAACATGGACGTTCGACATGATTTTCGTCTTGTCCATGTTCATCTTAAGACCTACTTGTTGAGAGACTCTATAGAGGCCATCGAGCATTGTGCCTAGGTCTTCCATGGTCTCAGCCATGACTACGATATCGTCTGCGAATCGAAGGTGAGTGATGTACTTGCCGTTGATGTTGATGCCGAGCCCATTCCAGTCCAGAAGCTTGAAAACATCCTCCAGCGCAGTGGTAAACAGTTTCGGGGATACGACATCCCCCTGTCTCACCCCTCGCTGGAGTTGAATAGGTTTCGAACTCTGGTCCTGGAGGCGGACTGACATAGTGGCGTTTTCATACAAACACTTCAGCACTTCGATATATCGGTAGTCAATCCGGCACCGTTGGAGAGACTGTAGCACCGCCCAGGTTTCGATCTGTTATAACCCGAGACAGTTCCTTAATAACGCTAGATCAGCATTTCACGTATTCTAGTACATTTCCATTCTATTGTTTCAACTTAGTCAGCACTTTCATTTACTTGTATGATTTATTTCTTATTGAAAGTCAGTTAGATTCTGTCCGTCGCGAAAAGCGGTTCGCTCCCGGAACTCGGAAATCGGTACCAGTAGAACTGTATCTGTGTAAAGTGTTACCTTGAGTAATAAAGTCAGTGCAGTTTAAAATAGTTGTTTTTTAAAAAGACAAACAGGGACGGCCTCCTAACAATTTTGGTGTCAGAAGTGGGATCTCGTAAATGGTGTCCGTTGATACCTAGAGATCCGAATCCCAGAGACCCCCCGTTTGCGTGATCGACGGTAAGACAGAACCCAAGGTTGTGCCCGCGTCACACTTCAAGGTCGACGGTAAGACTCTGTGTAGCAGCCAGAGCCCGCACCACACTGGTCACCGTAAAACCAAGATTGGTCGACGGTCAGCCTCCACCGCAACGTGAGAGCCCGCACCATCCGGGTAGCAGCAGATCTAACTCACCAACATCATCATAACGAGTAGAGCACTCGTTATCTCCGAAACAGTTCAACTCGCCCAGCATCACCAGCACGTGAACGCCAGCGCCGCCCTCACCTGTGGTCGAGCACGCGGTCGCCCTGCCGCGCTATACGAGCGTGTCAGATCCTGTTCCCACGAGTGATGGTTTGTGCAGTGATCGTGTTTATGTGAGTCTTTTAAATTACTTACCATATTTTCACCGTTTCTACTATTTTTCGTCAACGTTACCATTTCCACTGTTTCTACAATTTTCGTGAACTATAATTTTCTACTACGTATCATACTTTTGTGTGTCGTTACTGTATACTTACCATATTTTTGTGTGTCTATTTTATAGCTATATTTTCTATATCTGTACAATTGTCCAATGTCACTTAAAACAGAATCTAAGGCAAAACCTGAAATGGCCGAAAAAATTACACTTTCAGTACTTACCAAATTCATTAAACCTTATAATGGGGACCGGGACTCCCTCCCCGCGTTCCTCACAAACTGTGATAACGCGATGTCGTTATCTACAGCAGATCAACAAAATGTGCTCTGCAAATACATAGTATCGCAACTTGAAGGCAAAGCCCAAGTGGCTTGTAGTTTCAAATCGTTTTCCACATGGGACGAGATAAAGGCATTTTTAAGATCTACATTCGGCGAGAAAAAGCACGCGACTCATTTATTAGTGGATTTGCAAAATTGCAAACAAATTAGTAGCGAAGATGTCACGAAGTACTCTTTGCGTATCGAGCAAATTTTAACCCGAATATTATCCGACATTCACTATAGCTGTAAAGATGAAAAGGAACTACCAGGCAGAATAGCTGCTATGGAAGACTTAGCCTTAAATACATTTATGTTAGGGTTAAATAACTCAATAAGTAATGTTGTTAGGTGTAGGAATCCCTCGACCTTGAACGAGGCGGTCCAACACGCAATCGAGGAGGAAACATTATTTAATTTATCTAATTCTAAATCTAATACTAAATTCCAGCGTATTTGCAGCACGTGCAATAAACCTGGGCATAATGCTTCAGAGTGCTATAGGAATAAAAAACCTTCCAGTTCAAATCGTAATAACTATCAAAAATCTTTCCATATTCCTTCTAATAACTATCCTAATAATAACTATCCTAAAAATAACTATTCTAATACTAACTATCCTAATAATATACGGTGTAGTTACTGTAAAAATATAGGTCACACGATAGACCAATGTCGCAAACGCCAGTACAATATGCAACGTTGTGAGAACGTGAACCAGGCGCAACATGACCAACCGCCGCGCGATAACAACGGTCGCGCAGTTAAATTCTGCGAAACCGACGAGTCCGGGTTCGACTCCCGCGACGAAAATTTAAACTAAATAAGATTTCGGTGTCGTGTCTCCCGAAATCGACTAGCGTAAAGGACACAAAACCCTTTTATCCTAAATCTTTTACTAAACCTACATCTCAGTTAAATCAACTGAGTCCTACTAAATCATTTACTAAATCTACATCTCAGTCAAAGCAACTGAGTCATACTAAATCGTTTACTAAATCTACATCTCAGTCAAATCAACTGAGTCCTACTAAATCTTTTACCAAATCTACATCTCAGTTGAATCAACTGAGTCCTACTAAGCCTACATCTCAGGTAAACCTGAGTCATTCTAAATCTTATAACTATACTAACTCTAAGATTACATCTCGAGACAACATCTCGAGTCTACAAAATACTACATCTTATCCTAATTCAATAATGCTAAATCCTACTAATACTTACCAAAATAGTACTTACCAAAATAATACTTACCAAAATGATGCTAACCTGAAAAATAAATTAGGCATCCCAATCTCTAACTCTAATTCTATACCTACTAAATCTTGTGATGTTATTAAATCTACCCCAATTTATGAAACTAGTATAAAAATCAAGAAAATATCCTTGCCATATGTTTATTTAGTTTCTAGTTATTCTAAAGAGCCTTTAAAGATGCTTATCGACACGGGTGCCGCTATTAGCCTCGTGAAACAGGCAGTACTATGTAAATCACCCGACTTGTCTCGCGAAGTCGTGAAATTAAAAGGAATTAATAGTGTAGAAAGTTGTTCTCAAACATTGGGTACATTTCAAATGGATTTTTCTATATCTAATGATCAATTTAGTTACAAATTTCATATGATCAATGATCAAGTCAGTCTCGAGTATGACGGCTTACTCGGTAGCGATTTTCTTGGTTATTTTAAAACTAACATTAATTACGATTCTAAATCATTAAATATTTGTGGTCATATCTTACCTATAAACTATATTCAACCAACTTACATTATTCCCGCGCGATCCGAAGCAGTAATTGAATGCGCGATATCTAATTACAAACCTGAACTTTATTCTCATAACGAAGCCCTTGTTCTAGATCATACCGTATGTAGTGGTGTTTATGTCGCAAATCGCATTGTCTCAATCAAGTCGAATAAAAGAATTAATATTACAGTTTTAAACACGACCGACTCTGACGTCGAAATCAAAGATTATTACGCAGAGTTGACACCTCTCGAACAAAACGATCTGAACTCTGAATCATGCCTAAATACTTATTCTATTTCTATTTCCAAATCTGATCGTGTTCAAAAGGTTTTAGACCTTATTCGTTGCTCTCATTTAAATTCGGAGGAGCAAAAAGTTTTATTGGAATGTTGTTCTGAATACACTGATATTTTTCACTTGGAAGGCGAGCCCTTATCTTTTACTAATGCCGTTGAGCATTCAATTAACTCTGGTGATACCCCGCCTATCCACGTTAAATCATATCGCTTCCCCGAATGCCACAAGGAGGAAGTTGATTCCCAAATCAGAAAAATGTTAGATCAAAACATTATTCGCCCTTCTATTTCACCATGGAGTGCCCCTGTATGGGTGGTCCCGAAAAAAATGGACGCGTCTGGCAAAAAGAAATGGAGAATCGTAATCGATTACCGCCGTCTTAACGATGCGACGGTCTCCGAAAGTTATCCACTGCCTCTGATCACTGACATCTTAGACCAATTGGGTCATTCCAAATATTTTAGTACTTTAGACCTATCTAGCGGTTTTCATCAAATTAAAATGAGTTCCAAGGACGCGCCGAAACCCGGATTCACCGTTAACACTAATTCTAGCACTTCCGGGCATTATGAATTTACTAGGATGCCATTTGGCTTGAAAAATGCTCCCACAACATTCCAAAGGCTTATGAATACGGCTCTTTCTGGACTTCAAGGTCTCCACGCTTACGTTTACTTGGATGACTGTATTATTTACTCGCAAAACTTGCTTGACCACATTAAAAAGCTTAAATTAGTTTTTGACAGAATGCGAAAATTTAATCTTAAATTACAGCCAGATAAGTGCGAGTTTTTACGTCGCGAGGTTGCTTATCTTGGCCACATTATCACCGACAAAGGTGTATCTCCGAATCCTGATAAGGTCAAGGCCGTTAGCGAATTTCCAACCCCTACTAATGTCAAACAAATCAAATCTTTTCTAGGCCTTGTTGGCTATTATAGGCGATTTATTGAAACCTTTTCGAAGTTAACCAAGCCTCTTACATCCTTATTGAAAAAGGACGTCTCTTTCAATTGGACTGTTGAACAGGAAACAGCTTTCCAAATCTTAAAAAATAAACTTACCACGGCTCCTTTATTACAGTACCCCGATTTTAGTGCTCCGTTTATAATTACAACGGATGCCTCAAACTACGCCGTAGGCGCTGTGTTGTCCCAAGGCGATATAGGCAAGGATAAACCCATAGCCTACGCCTCTAGAACGCTTAAGAAAGCCGAAGGTAATTATTCGACAACGGAGAAAGAACTCCTTGCCATTATTTTTGCAGTGAAAACCTTCCGCCCTTATATATTTGGGCGCAAATTTAAGATCGTTACAGATCACCGACCTTTAGTTTGGCTTTTTAGTAACAAAGATCCAGGCAGTCGACTCATCCGATGGCGCTTAAAGCTTGAGGAGTACGACTACGAAATTGTATACAAGCAAGGTTGTCTTAATTCAAACGCAGATGCGTTATCTCGACATCCAGTAAATGTCATTGACTCAAATCGTCTTAATAATTCTACCTACGAAAAATACTTTAAGAATCAATTTACAAATAAGTTACCTACTTCTAATACTATTATCGAAGAGTGTAGTCAGGCCCTACATTTATCTAAAATAAAATCAATCGCTTGTCCAGTCTCTTTAGACTTTGATTACTCTATGCCACACTGCGAAGAAATACTATCGCAGCTCGAGAATTCTGCTGAATTGCTTAATACGGAACGCGAGCCGTTCACTGTCCATAAGGTTATTAATAAACACAAGATATATTATTTTCTATATTCTAAGGTACATCATTATGAAGAAACAAAATACAAAGATATTTACAATTTATTAATTAAATTAAGAGATATGCTCTTACTAGATAATATAACTGATCTTGCGATATCTGATTTTACAGATCCTTTTTCTAAAATTGTATATACTAAATTATATAACATGATATCTTAAATTTTTCATAACACAAATATTAAAGTACATATCTATAAAAATCAATTAATTTACCCAACTCCTGCTGAGGTCCCTACAATTTTGAAGGAAAATCATGACTCTACCATTGCTGGTCATCCAGGTGCGCGCCGCATGTACAATCGAATCAAGGCCGCATATTACTTGAAAGACATGCGTGCCGATATTGAACGGTATGTCAAACAGTGTAAGTTGTGCCAAATAAATAAGCCATTAAGGCATTCAAATAAAGCTCCTATGGAGATAACTTCTACATCTACTAAACCATTTGAACGTTTAGCTCTAGACATCGTTGGTCCATTACCCGATGCTGGTTTCCAAAATTTTAAGTACATCTTAACTCTACAAGATGACTTAACTAAATTTTCTAGTGCTTATCCTATGGTTACCGCTACAAGTGAAGAGATAGCTCGAAATCTCGTACACTTTATGTCGTTGTTTGGGTTTCCTAAAACTATTTTAACCGACCTTGGTACATGCTTTACTTCAGATCTATTTAAACAACTTACCGAAATCCTTAAGATAAAATCTCTTTTTACTACTCCTTACCATCCGCAAACGAATGGTGCATTAGAAAGGTCACATGCTACTCTTAAGGAGTACTTAAAGTCCTTCGTTAATGACAATCAAAATGATTGGCATTGTTACCTATTTACTGCTATATTAGCCTATAATACTACCCCTCACTGTACAACTGAATTTACCCCTTACGAACTTTTATATGGTTACAAACCTACTATTCCTAATTCTTTATATGATACATCTAATAGTTCTACCTATAATGAATATATTCGCGCACTGCAATATCGAATGCGGCTTAGCCGAGAGAAAGCTATACAAAATATTATAAATAGTAAAGAAAGGTCAAAGCAATACTATGATTCTAAATCACGCGATGTTACTTATAAAACCGGCGATATGGTGTATCTTAAACATCATCACAGGCTAAGAAAAGCACTGTCCCCTGTTTGGAAAGGCCCCTACAAGATAATTAAAGTACATAATAAACATAACGTAACGTTACAGGTGGGCCGCAAGCATATCAAATACCATACAAATGAAATCAAACCCGCTGTATCTTGAACTATCTTATTTTCAGAGCCTTGTGCTACGGCTGCCACGCCGAATCGAAGATAACGCCGATAACTCATAGTCCCGGCATCTACTTCGAACCTGTCACTAATATTCGTTTCTATAATGACTACTGGAATGTCATAACTCATATTGATATTGTATCACTAGAACCCTACTTAACTAATATTGAATCATTATTACGTAAAACTCAATATATTTGTAGTAAGATACAATCCCAAGATATTATGCAATGTAAGGATTATTCTAGCCCTATTAAAATACTAATTTAGTCCAACCTTCTTAAAGTACAATCGTTATCTCATTTAACTATAAATCAAACACCGACCAAGGTCAAGAGGTCCTTAGAATTCGGTGGTGAAATTTTAAAATTCTTTTTCGGTACTTTAGATGCCGACGACGCCAGAAAATATGACGCCGCCATCGAATCTTGCCAAAAGAGTGAGTCCGAACTATATCGGCTCATGAAAGATAATATACATATTGTTAAGTCGACAATAAATAATTTTAATTCTACTATATACAAATTAAATCAAAACGAGATTAAGTTAAACTCTCAAATAGATGTTATGAACGAAATTTTATCTCAAGTTACTAAGACGGATAACTTGTTATACAATATTTCGCGTGTAAATAGCTTATTAAATATAATAGAAAGCTCTTTGCTTACTATTTCTAACCTATTAGATACTACCTTAAACTCTATTTTATTTTCTAAGGTAAACGTTCTACACCCTAGTATTATAAGTCCTATTAGCCTTTACGATGAACTACGCAAACAAAGTGGTCATATTAATAAGAGGCTAGACTTCCCAATACAATTAAGTATTAATAATATTCATTCTATTATAGATGTTTCGAAATTAAGCTCTTATTACTATAATAATAAAATCGTTTTCGTGTTGCGAATTCCACTAATAAGTGACGACAATTTCGTTATCTATAAGAATATACCTTTACCGACTCCCCATAACGGATCTAATATCAAAACATTCGCGCTCATTCAACCTTCCAATGCCTACACTGCTTTAAGTGACGATAGAATGCACTATACTATGTTTGATAACTTAGATAAGTGTAAAGTAATTAATAACCAATATTCTATTTGTGAAATGCAAACAATATATTCGTGTATACTAAATCCTAATTGTGAATCTAGATTACTAACGGAAGTGACCTTGTCACTACCCACTGAGTGTAACGCTAAATTATTATTTGGCGATATTGATATTTGGCAAAAGTTGCGAAATAATGAATGGATTTTTGTCCAATCCAATATTATTAAATTAACTGTAAAATGTGATGAAGATATTGCCGATTATTCTATTGTTGGCACTGGTTCTGTAAAGTTAACCGAAAATTATGTTGGTTACTCTAAAACTATTCAGTTAACTCCAACTAGTGTAAAATCTTTTCAAATTAAGTCACCTTTAGATATTCCTTTTGATATTACATTAGATGATTGTTGTGACAGAAGAAAAGTTAACAAAACCTTGCCATATTTGTCTCCTATATATTTAAGTAAAATTAATTTAGGTTCGTTAAAATACGCATCTCATCAGATGGATGATTTGGAAAATGAGATCAATAATTTGTCATTTGTGTGTGTTACCAATCTCATTTTATTAAATACGGAACCTATTATTCCACTTTTACTTATATTTTAATTGTGTCTATATTTCTGTTTCTATTTTATAAGCTATACAATTGTTTCAAAAACGTAATCACGGTTCCGGATGCTGTATACAAATCTTTAACCAATGTCATAATAAGAAGTCAGTTAAACATAAGTCAAAAGTTTCCAATTCCATAGAGATGTCTGATATCTCTACGTCGTCAGAAGATGAGAAGAAATCTGTTAAATCTTTACCAGCTTTACAGCATCATAGCTCTTACGACGCTATTCGTAAGGTTGACTTTTTCAATTCTAGTAAACGAAACTTAAACTTTTAAGTTACGTTGAACTGTCTTCTATTTTACTATGCTAGATATAAGTCGTTAATATTATATAGATTCACTATGTTGTTTATCTTAAATAATAATAAGATAAAGTATCTGATAAGCTGAAATTGTCTTATATAATTTTGGGTATGAATTTAATATTATACTCCATATTGTACTATGTTTAATTTCTATGTTTCAAAACTATATTTTACTATAATTTTAATGTAAACCGATTTCCAAGCTTCCAATCGATTTCCATATTTTCTATTTTCTTTAATTTCGCTTCATCTTAAAATTGATAAAGCTTCATCTTAAGGGGGGAGATGTTATAACCCGAGATAGTTCCTTAATAACGCTAGATCAGCATTTCACGTATTCTAGTACATTTCCATTCTATTGTTTCAACTTAGTCAGCACTTTCATTTACTTGTATGATTTATTTCTTATTGAAAGTCAGTTAGATTATGTCCGTCGCGAAAAGCGGTTCGCTCCCGGAACTCGGCAATCGGTACCAGTAGAACTGTATCTGTGTAAAGTGTTACCTTGAGTAATAAAGTCAGTGCAGTTTAAAAATAGTTGTTTTTTAAAAAGACAAACAGGGACGGCCTCCTAACAGATCGAATCGAAGGCTTTCTCATAGTCCACAAACGCCAAGCATAGGGGCTGGTTATACTCCTCGGACTTCTGTATAACCTGCCGCAGCGTATGTATGTGGTCTATGGTACTATAGCCTTTACGGAAACCGGCTTGTTCGGGAGGCTGGAAGTCGTCTAGCTTGCTCTCGAGACGATTCGTGATGACCCTCGAAAACAGCTTGTAGACGTGGCTCAGAAGTGTGATGGGTCTGTAGTTCTTTAAGAGGGTTTTATCCCCTTTCTTAAAGAAACGCACCACCACACCTCTGTGCCACGCCTGTGGCGTTTTACCCTCGAGAATGACGGAATTAAATAGCTTCCGGAGGGCTTCTCTAGCGGGTGCACCACTGGCCTTCAGAAGCTCGCTCGTAATTCTGTCATCACCCGGCGCCTTCTTGTTTTTGATCTGTTTGAGAGCCACACTAATCTCGTGCATGCTGACGTCCGGGATATCTTCGGTATAGTGTCGGGTCAATCCAGCTCTAGGGTCCTAGGGATTGTCCTTAAATGAACCTAAATAAGATAAGTTTTCGAGTCATTCTAAAGTATATTTTTTTATAAGGAGAGCTTATATTGGCTGTATCAGCAACCTTGAGTCAGCTCAAGGTTGCTGCGAATTGCGATGCGGTTGGCTCTCGCAAAATCACGACCGACAGCACTCATGCGATCTCTCAATAATATTTTCGGAGTAAATAAATAATTCCATCCTAAATAATAACAATACCCGAAAAGAACATTTATTAGATTATTTATTATTATTTTTGCAGATGACAGTACCATAACCATACCTTGCAAAAGTATATGTAGGCGGGTAACTAGATTATTGGCCGATATAATCACTTCAGAGTGTTCAGAGTTCCTACTAAGTGGGCGCAGCTGGGTTATTGTGCATTGAGTACACACAAACTAAAATACACTATCTACTTTAAAATACGAAAGGCATTATCTTAACAATTATATTCTAACACTTTTCACTTGCAAGTCTTTTAACGAACCGAAGACGGATTCATGGTGTACCGTCAACCAGGCGACCCGACTGAATGTCCCGCAGTCCGCCAGACAAGTCCACATGAACACCGTCAGTGCCCCCCGCCACTGGACCGCAATTCGTTTCGTCACAACCAGCCGGGAGCACTTCCGATTCGTTTAAAAACTGTACTAATGACGTGATGACGTTTCATGACATCTGCAATTTCCGTTCCGACGTGAAATAATAAAGAGGCGCTGGTAATGCGCCGTCACGGCCAGACTGACCTGCGACCGTCCTCGGGCGCTTCATTTTGCAATTTTGTATCAATCACACAATTATCTATAGCTTACCTTGAAAAGCAGTCCGCTCGTCCACCCTGACAACCAGAGTACCAGACTCTCCAAACCGTAAGCCTGGACCGGACGAGTGAGCCCTTCGACCAACCCTTCCACACGGGTCTGGACCGGACGACACTGTCCTCTCAACCGATTTCCAAACATAAGTCTGGACCGGACGAGTGCGCCCTTTCCACCAACCCTTCCACATGGGTCTGGATCGGGCAACACTGTCCACAGTGAGGACTCCTCACAACCACTTTCCAAACATGAGTCTGGACCGGACAACACTGTCCTCCTAACTTTCCAAACATAAGTCTGGACCGGACGAGTGTGCCCTTTCGACCATCCTCCTAACGAGGCATGGACCGGACAACACTGTCCACAGTGAGGACTCCTCACAACCACTTTCCAAACATGAGTCTGGACCGGACAACACTGTCCTCCTAACTTTCCAAACATAAGTCTGGACCGGACGAGTGCGCCCTTTCGACCATCCTCCGAACGAGGCATGGACCGGACAACACTGTCCTCCTACCTAACCACTTTCTAAACATAAGTCTGGACCGGACGAGTGCGCCCTTTCAACCATCCTTCAAACAAGGCATGGACTGGACGGCACTGGCCCTTTCGTCCAGCTTATCTATTTCAGACTACAGTTAAATTTAAATACCCAAGTAATAAATGTGTAATGTAAGTTTTAAATGTGATGTGAATGTGTGTAATTTGATCAAAGAAGTAATAATGTAGCATGCCGCAGGTGAGGTCAAACCTACGCCTAGCTAAACTAAACCTATGCTACGTCAAGCCTAACCTCACCCATCAGTTATGAACTGTCATATTCAGCGTGAATTTGAACTTCGAGGTCAATTGGCTCATGGTCTGAGTTGATGCAAAGGTTATCTGATCCTGCTGTGATTATATCAAATGCTACTGAAATAGTATAGGAGCCTGCCGATGTGTTACGCATCTACCGAGTCTATGAGGATAATCCTCATCGAGTGCTACATCAATCTTCGCCGTCTCGGCCTTCTCTTCGTTCCATAAGCTGGTACTAATTTCGACTAACCCATCATGACCCTAACATTTCAAAGAACAGTGATGTCATCTCTTTTTTTTTTTTGATCGATTGATCGTTAATCAATTTATGGTCCAGTCATTTCTATCATAAAACCATTTCACTCAACCTTTAACCAAAGTCCCTTAATAAACTACCTTAAATTTAATTGCTAGAAAGCGATATAGGTTGTAACTATACCGATTACGAGGCACCTCAAAGTCGCGCACAGGATGCGCGCCACTCACGGGCCGCGCGTCACCTACGCGAACGTATCTACCAACTGAATTTTACAAGGATTCTTCGCATGGTATACCCACTGATTGGAGACCCTGTTCCTTTCAGACTAATTCAATATCCGTACATCGAAATCTTAAGTGATTATCAAAATCTTTTACAACTTCACTGGGTGCTTGGCTCTCTGCTCAAGAATAAAGATGATAATAACGCAACTTTCAATTATTTATTGTTCATCTTTTCTACCAGAACATCCAAACCTGAATTTGAAACCAACTGCCACCAACATAAGCTGAAGCTGCTTAAATGTAAACCGCGCATGGACTGATATTACTGATACTAGTAAGTTACAGTTGAACAAATTGATTTACTTTTGTCTACGCGAACGCAACGACTAAGTACTAAGATTGTCAATCGACTGTAACGAGTTCTTTCCGATTCTTGCAACGCGCTTCTGTTATACAACAGAAGCCAGGTCGAGCACCACTGACACAATTTTAGCAATTAATATAGAATCAATGAACATAAATGAAATTAAAGCCATTTAAGTGGCACTGTATCCATGATTACGTCCAAACCCCACATCTTTATGCACTCCCCTCTAGTAGGTAATGCCGGGCCACGCTATGGTCCTCGCTACAAGGCTAGATGAGACTATCACCCAGATGCCGCTCTCTAGGGGCTACCGTTACGATACTCCGGTGCAGTTTCCAATATTGCTTGAAGACATGAAGACAATACCACTTCACTCTATGTCATTTCTTTTACTATGTCAGCATCGTTGGTACTTGCAACTCGGAAACATTCCTAAGATCATAAGTGTACTTTAGGTATGCATGTTTGACAGCGACTTTAACATGTTTGATAACAATAATTTTCTAATTCTCAACAGCAGAATGGTCATAACATCAATGTCTTTTGAAATAGCTTTGCCTGATTCGTTCTCATAGCATTGTTTGTAAGATGGGCTCTACTTTTACTTCAAATCTAGCGAGTATGCTACTAAGCAAAATAAAATGAAGCCTTAATAACAACCTTTGTACCCCTAGACATACCCGAACTTCTGACCTGCTCATAACTAAGGCGTACAACTATCGTGGTGTCAACTAAACTCATGGTGAATTCATCAACACGTAGGTACTCGCTATTACAGAAAGTACACCAGAACGCGGCGTTCAAACAAAGCCCGTAGTTGCTAGTTTAAACTTAAGGGTCGATTCTAAATAGGTACGAAATACTTATCCTAACCCAATCATTAGTGATAGGTACTATGACAGCGCAACAAGAGCTTGTCTTGCTTACGCACCAATGGAAACTATGCCTCCTAACATAAAAGCTTGTCGCCGCACAGACAGCTCATTCAGTTTCTGCAAATCTGCAGCAACGGAAACGAGGGTATGAAGAACAAGAACATCACAACAACGACTTACAAAGTTCGCAACTCAATTGGGAATAAGGTTAAGCAAACAATCATTACTAATGGCCACTAACGTGGTCCTACCTACAATGAAAACTAAAATCATTCAAAATGATTATCATTACACTACAATGATAACAATTATTTTCTTCTACATCTGATAATCGAGTTTAACAGCTTCTACTAAAAACCTTGTACTGAAGGTATCTTCCTTACTGAATCACTCCGAAACGTCCTAAACGTAACTTGGAATTGGAGAGAGAATCGGGGGCAATTGGTAAAGATTCCCAGCGCATCACACTAATTTTTAAAAACAGTATGTAATTTTTTTACACGTACAATCTTAAGATCGAATTAAATACTAGCAGTGCCATCCATTAACCACAGTATGGTAGCACCAAACTTTTGTTTTTTTAGTACCATCCATTAACGTGTTACAAATCACGCACAAAGAGAAGCAGGTTTAAATGCAACAGATTGTCTGTACAAAACAGAATTACAAGGAGTAAAACTGCCTCGCCCTGATTAAGCCGTAATCACGTTTAAATAACACCGTTAGGTATTCAAAACGTCTCGAGTCGGTAAAATAATCGCGCTAGTAACATCTACCAAAACTAATTTCGACTACGGTGGTTAGGTTCCACACCAAGCAACCAACTACACGTCTAAACTTCTAAACAGCACTACAGGTCACACGTCCATTTAAGAAACAAACGCTACAATCAGTTCCACATAAAATAGCTTTGCAATAGCTCAGCACAGTCTAATACTATGAACTTAGTATGTACGATTCGATTAGTCGAACGAATCTACCATTTAGCGCCGCTGCCCTGCGAAGGACAGTCTAGACCGGAGTCATTGTTCTAGATTTAGCAGAACACCAGCCGAAGCTGGGTTTTGGTTCTAAAACCAAAATTACAACTGCACTACAACAATAACCAGCACGCTTCACTCAAAACGCACTTGCATGGAATAATGCAAGTCGGCCTGTACGCTCAGTCTTGTTACCGTTACATACTATGTTCACAAACGGCTGCACGCCGATCAGAGAGACTATTTGCGTTCACAAGGTTCGTGATCGCAAGCCACCCTCAAGTTTTATTACGAAAAAAAGAAATAAAAACAATCGTTTTCTTTTTAACCCAAGTATCGAACCCAAAACGTCTTTTCGATATCTGCGCTATAGCTAGGTCACAGTAGTAGTCGGGCAGACGGGCACCCATACGATAGCATAAAATACAACAATGGGGTCGCTATTTAATCAGTCATTACTACCCACAAATTTGTTCTTTTTCTTTCATTCTTTAAGCTATTAAAAAAGAAGCTTATCCAAGAGATCATGACATGGGAAACACGATACCGTAAAGTTCAACCGGTTTCACAGTAAACGCCTGTTTTAACCACAATTTCGTGTCTCGCGAGGGAATCGAACCCATAACGCTGTAGCGGCTAGTGATGTGACGGCGACCTCATCACCACAATCCTAAGGTTACTAAACGTGTAGCAGTATTCTGCCAACCAATAACGTTTTACAACTACCGCCACCAAATAAAATTTGCAGGGCCAATAGAGAAATTAGATAGAATACGCTTACCACGGTAGCAGTTGAGAAATCAACTGATTCGCCAGCACCGCATCAGCACAATCGCCCTCACTCGCGTCTTGTGTGTACGTTTTATTGCACAATTTTATCCCACAAATGATGTAGGCGGGTAACTAGATTATTGGCCGATATAATCACTTCAGAGTGTTCAGAGTTTCTACTAAGTGGGCGCAGCTGGGTTATTGTGCATTGAGTACACACAAACTAAAATACACTATCTACTTTAAAACACGAAAGGCATTATCTTAACAATTATATTCTAACACTTTTCACTTGCAAGTCTTTTAACGAATCGAAGACGGATTCATGGTGTACCGTCAACCAGGCGACCCGACTGAATGTCCCGCAGTCAGCCAGACAAGTCCACATGAACACCGTCAGTGGCCCCCGCCACTGGACCGCAATTCGTTTCGTCACAACCGGCCGGGAGCACTTCCGATTCGTTTAAAAACTGTACTAATGACGTGATGACGTTTCATGACATCTGCAATTTCCGTTCCGACGTGAAATAATAAAGAGGCGCTGGTAATGCGCCGTCATATAGATACATTTGAAAGTGATATAAACAACACAATAAAAACGATGGTGCAGTCTAGCCACTGCAGCAGTAATCTGATCATTAATTTAAGTAAAATCAAAATAATGTATTTCAGTCAACGTTATAATAATAGAAATAATTTATATATACACCACAACAGTATAATTATACATGAGACAGAAAATACAAGATTCTTAGGTTTAGAAATAGATAATAAGTTAAATTGGAAAGTGCATATTGACATACTCTGCAAAAAGTTAAGTAAATCAGCTTATGCGTTATACTCCTTGTCGTCCATTATAAGCACTGATGCACTTCTCACTGCCTACTATGGCATTGTCGAGTCTCACTTGCGATATGGAATCATATTTTGGGCAAACTCAAGTGAAAAAGAAACTGCTTTTAAAGCACAAAAAAGGTGTATAAGATCTATATTCCATCTTAAAACTACAGACAGCTGTGAACCGTTGTTTAAAAAAACACAACATTTTAACTTTGCCATGCCTATATGTGCTGGAAGTCGCAATGTTTGTAAAGACAAATCCCAACCGCTTTTAACGACTGACGGATGTTGTACCACGTAATAGACGCGACAATAGTAGGATGTGTCTCCATACTTCTAGGACAGCACTTATGCGCAAAAGTGTCTTCTGTATGGCACCGATCATATATAATAAAATACCTCAATCTTGGATATTACTTAATACTATGTTATTTAAAAAAACTTTACGAAAATTCTTAGCAGATAAAGCATATTACAATATTACAGATTTTTTATCAGGGGCCCAATTCCGGTAAATAAATATAGTCGCAATATCATGTCAGTGTCATACTTACGTCACAAAAAGCGTATTCTTCTAAAGTATATAATATTTGAATGAAATTGTAACGAGATCGTATGCGTCAACGACGAACTGTTTATTTTAAATTCTTACGATAATGACATTAGGTTATCAGAATACCGCTTTTAAATCCATTCAAAATATGATATCAATGTCACATAGAAATAGCAGAATTGGCCCCCAGAAGTAAGTTTTAGTTGACATCCATCTTGGTATCTAACCTATTTTGTTGTATCTCATCCTTTTTTCATTCTGATACATAAAATGTAAATTAGTTTTTATAGACTCAATTTAAATGGCACTGTAAATTATTTACTGATTTAATTTAAAATTGCTTCCTTTTAAAATTGTGTAATTGGTTTGAGGGCTGTATTATATTTTTTTTTTCTTTATGTTATTTTTGCATGTCAACTGGTAAGATATGGCTTAACTTGTATATATTTACTTTAAGTGTCACCAAAAATGTAACCCATTTGCAAAATAAAATATCTTTATCTTTATCTTTAGATCTTTTTATGAAAACCTCCCGCAACCCGTAATGAGTATAATACTCTTAAGGAAATAGATTGAATCTCAAAGAAAGTGTAATAATAGAAAAAAACAAATTTCAAAATGTATCAATATTTCTCGTAGTTTTAAAAAAATCCAAAATTGTTCACCAGCTCTCAGACTTCTTGTTATTTGTCATAGCAACGATATTCTGTCATAGTCTATGACAGAATATCGTTGCCATGGAGATATCATATCGTTGCTATGTATCTATGACTCATAGATACAAAATAGCCAAGCGTGTTCGTTCAATTGCGTTATTTAGTCGACTATTTTGGCTTTAATCTGTGGCCCTCGTATGTGTATCGTTCTTTATCAGTTTAACAACAGCTAAACAACGTTCATAAATAAAGGAAATTAAAACATTGTTTAAATGCTCGAGAGCTGTTCAGCTAAGAGGTGGCTAAGTCACACTCAACGAGATTTTTATAAGTAAGAAGGTATATGTTTAGTTTAAATATACCTGATAAAAATGGCAGCTATATTTTAACACCTAGGTACGTATCAGACACCGAGCAAGCTTATCGCTTTACTACATTCATCATGCCCTTAAATACTTAGCAGGACAGCCATTTAAGCTGTCTTGCTAGTCTTTTGCCGCTTTCGTTTAATACCTAACTCAAACCTAACTTGACTTTTGTAAACGCTTGCCAGAAATCACCACCATAATCATATTCGTAGAAAACCTAAATAAACTCGTTCAAAATATCAAAACAGTTTAACCATATTTAACAATTTGCCCTACAGCCTCATCATGTCCAACAAATTACCAGTAAATTATAATTTCAATGGCAAGTAGTCTCCGGAAGAGCGTGCAGTGCGCTCGAGCGACGCGCGATTGCCGGCGTTTAACATGTATTGCAGGAAATTGGCGCCAAAGGCATTGCTTGCCGCCATTACAATCCGCTCGCATGGTGCTGTTTGTGTTATAATTAGTCTCAACAAACTTATGCTGCGGCCCGTAGGGATGCCATGCGTGATGGCTTTCCTTGGCTTTTGTTATGCAGTTTTCAAGCTCATCATGGCTTTTCCAGCTATGTTCAATGCTTTTTCAAAATAAAACTTCGAATCATACGTTTTGTTATACGGTTATTAACAACGTGCTATAAAGATTCCTATGTATCTGAATCCTAAAATTGGGAATCATGAAAAGCTATTATTTAAATAAGTGCAAAATGACAATGACGTACCTATTTGAATGAAAATTGCAATCTCACTCGGCAAAACAAGTGAAACACTTGAAAAGTGTAAAGTCATGCTTGTATTCAAAGTTATAAAACGGAGAAACATTACAAAAAGTATGTTTCGTAGTGCCACGATTGTTAATGATATTCTTGCATGTTACCAAATTCATTATGACACCTCAGTCTATCACGTTATGTAAATGTTTGGCCACCCTCATACGAGTTCATATGAATGGCAATGTTGAATTAGCAACACGGCACAAGCTTACTTGTTTGTTTAACAATTTGCGACTCAAAGCACGTTACTTCAGTTATACGTTCGAACCTATTTGATTTACGTTAATTTCGTACCATTTTATTATGGGTATATTGGGTGCATAGGGTTCCCACCAAGAACTTAGGGTCCCAAGCCAACCTCATCTGCAAGTGGTGCACCTGCCGATCAACGGACGAGGCTCTGGCAAACAAAATATCCCGATAAGCGGCAATAGGCTCGCCACCTATTACGTGGGATCAAAACACTGGCGAAAAGTGAGCGTTTAATATGCCTCTGCCTACCCCTTCGGGGAAACAGGCGTGAGTCTATGTATGGATGTATGTCGTACCATTTTGTTTACTTGAAATCGTAATAAATTTTACCTCCTTAAAATATAAAACACCCATTACTAAACGTTACACCCACTACTAAAACTTAAGCTGAATTTTTAACAAATTCCACGTATTGTTTATTTGAAACATTTTTCAAGAGTACACACACATGTAGCTACAAATAAAATTGAAAATAAAATAACTGAATTATATAAAGAGTCCACCGTCCCGAATTTTCATTCTCAAATAATGGAGCAAGGTTATAATTTGTATTATTTTATTTTCTATCTGTAGGTAGACGCTGTCAAATAAAATTTGGGCCCTTTGAAATACAAATTATATTCCTTTTGAGAGGTCAAAGTCTTAGGTAAGGAAAATAAGATACGTCTTATATCTGTTTTTTTCCTTATTCTCTCAGCTTTTAACTTTTTCGTTTAATATCTTTTTATACAAGTTTGATAGTCTTATGAAAGTTCGTTGAAGAAATTGTTTTTCTGTATTTTTCAATCGATCTGTTGTGAACGTATTTACGGAAAGAATTATAACTGTTTGAATGCTTACGGATAAAGATTTTTGTGGACAAATACTCTTACCAGTTACTAACGCGGCATAATCGACATTTGCGTAATGTGTTTAGTTGTTTCGCTCTAGCATTTTCTTATGTATAATACCTTGACATCTAAAGTATTAATGTCCACTTCTAATAGCAATTCCTAAACTATTCCTATTTTCGTACAAAACCTCATAGGGTACTTATATGTACTTCAATATATTCTTGTAATGAGGCTTTTGAATGGCTACATGTAAGAATACAGTAGCTACGTAGCATCAATTTGGCACTCAATACACAATTTCTCTTATCTTAACGCAGCCGGTATGATGCATAGACAACAGATGTCCATATATTGTCGGGCGTGTCTGTCTTACTGCATTTGTAACCGGTGATGTACCACCGGTGTGTATCTACATCATACACAACAAAAACCGTAGTACCATTGCCATACACAATGTCAAGAAAATCTGAAAATGATCTCGAGGAGAAAAAAAGTCATACATGTTTAAATTATCTTATTGATTTTGCTGACACGGAATAGCATGAAATCCCAGTGTTCTACCCTTACCTTTCTGTTTCTCCGATTATATTTTCAATACTATTTTCTCTTTTCTATTACCCGCGCTAGGTACATTGGTTTTTACTTGTATATTCTTTGTTACACAAGTAAAATTAACACCAGCGTTACATCATCGCAATGATATTCTCACGGTTCATCAACGAATATTCCTAGAGCGACGAATATAAGGCGGCTTTACGCGAGCCCTGAAAGTGCAAAAAATAAACTATGTCTACCCGCTATAGGGAATTTTTATCATGCTTAGTCTTTATATAAGTGTTTTCCTCTTTGTATATACATTCGCCGAAAGCTTTATTGTGTAAAAAGTTTTCTTACTTGTTTCACCAGCTTAAAATCAACATGCTACGGCATTAAACTTGAAGGAACAACTATACTTAGTAATAATATAGAATCGTGTTTGGGCTTAAACTAGTATAATAAAGAGAAATATGGAAGGTGAAGTGGAAAATATGCTATTATTCTCTGCAGTCTCAAGTAGCTAAAACATGGTAGGAAAAAAATTATCACAGGAAAATTGCTGGCATATTGCTTGTAGGTTCTTTGAGATGCATATTTTCGTAAACGAGCTGGAAAGCTAGTGTTGAAAGAGAATAGACAAGACGATCTTAAAAGTACAAAGACTAAAAGTAATAGCTTCGTGAATAATATCCAGATAGTGATTGTTGGCGGGTTTTTAACATTAAGAAAACATTTGTTCGTACTAAAGCTTTTTATTTCAATTCACAAAGGTTTATTTGGATATGATTATCTAAATTAACGGTTACCTTTACGCTTCTACGCTGTGTAACTTAAGGTCTGAATTTTATCTAAATAATTTGCCATCTCTTAATATTATTACACTGATATTGCTGGGAGTAGGCATATTTCGTTAACATAAATTATTCTCATTCTGAAATGGAAAATGTTTTAATCCTCATTACGAAGGCAAAATGTTTGATGTTAATTTAGACAGGCAAAATTCGTTTGGCGTTCATTTGAGGCGTGGCTTATGACTGAGAACGAAAACAATAACACTGAGATCTATTAAGCTTACCTTCACAATTCAACAGTGGGATCAAATGAATTTTTAATGGCAAAATGCATAGGCGTTTTAGGCCGTCACACTTTTTGCTCACACGAATTTCGTGCACGGTTTTAATTAAACGCGAAATTTAAAAGTGCTGTAAAGCATCGCTCGTAGGATTTTTGGCGACAAGCGCAATGAAAAACAAGAGGTCCGGGGAATTGGGACACCTGCCAAGTATCGTCATTGAAAGTGATATGAAAGGCTCGGGTTATATCTGCGTCTCAATGAGCACTGTTGTTTGCACCGAGGCCCTGTTAATTGGAGTCTATAAGGTAGTTTTGCTCTAGATATAATTAGGAGGATTTACATTTACAGCGACATCATTACTTCCCTTTTGAAGTAATTATGTAACCCGGTTGGAAAGACTTTTTTAAGAATCTTTGGGTTTGGCATTACTGGTGTTGAGGAGGATATAGGATGCTGTAGCTTTAGCTAGAGCAAAGCAATTATTCACATTAAGCTTCTAAACTTGATGTGATCAATTAGGTTTTAATTTAATTTAGATGTCTTTGCCAAATACAACTTCTGTCCTATTTGGATGTAAACTTAACTAACTTACTTCGAACGTCACGAACTTATGTTACAATACTATATTACTGAATATGATTATTTTTACGTGTGTTTCGTTCAGAGCTTGCTACTACTGACTATAGCTACTGGTTCCTCACCATCTAACAGCTGCTCCTCTCATTCCAGACGAGGTGGACGTGATAGGCTACACGTCGAACCAGAGCGACAGCGAGTCGCTGGTGTCGGGGCACAGCGGCGACAGCGGCGTGGGCGTCGCCCGGCGCCACGCTCGTGCTGTCGCCGGGGCCCACCAGGCCCAGACGCGCCGCGCGCTCCACAAGAGTCTAGGTAAGTATATCGTTCGTACGCATCTCACTACTGTTACATATAAAACAGCGCCACGCTCGTGCTGTCGCCGGGGCCCACCAGGCCCAGACGCGCCGCGCGCTCCACAAAAGTCTAGGTAAGTATATCGTACGTACGCATCTCACTACTGTTACATATAAAACAGCGCCACGCTTGTGCTGTCGCCGGGGCCCACCAGGCCCAGACGCACCGCGCGCTCCACGAGGGTCTAGGTAAGTATATGACGTGGAAAAATACATACTTTTGTGCGCCACGGATTCAATCGCACAAAAACTGTGTCGTCCGTGCTGCACCTCACTACTTAGTGGCTGATCCAGAGGGGAGGCAAAATTATCTGTTTTCTTGCATAGTCAAATGAGTTTAGAAGCTAGTCTGCGGTGGCCCCAAAGCTCTTTATTTCTCATTTAGACAATCATCACTCGAATGCTTGAGAGAAAGTCTAAGTTAATTCAGGTAAGCCAAGTGTTTCCCCGAAGAATATCTTCCTTCACCAGTTACGAGAATATTTGGGAAATGACAGAACCTTAACCGACTGACTGACATGGTATAGAAGACCCCAAATCCTCCTATTAGCTCGCAATGCTTTTGTGACGCAAAGACGGCGAGGCCTTTTCCAGCAATGGACTGCGAAAGAGTGTATGTTGATGGAATATATTATTCAATATATGTAATTTGTTGTTGCAGGTGATCGGATGGCGGCGCGGGGCGAGTGCGGAGCTGGCATCGGCTCGCCGCTAGACGTTATAACTTCATAACGTAAACAAATGTAGAACATTTTGTTGATACATGTACTAAGGCGAATGTTGTTTCTGTGACCGGACGTGATGCCGACGCCGCACGGACAGAGTGACTCGGCGACACAAGCGCTCGCGCCGCACACATCACACTCAACACATCACATCACACTACACTCATCACATCACACTCAGGCGCGGTCGCAGCCTGCAATTTTGGAGGGGGTCACTCACTACACTAATAAAAAATAGGTATCTGGTAAATACTGGTAAAATTTCGAAATACGTCGCCATTTTAAGGGATTGTGAGTGGTTGGGGGGAGTAGAGGGGAGGGTTCGGGTCACCCCTCACCATTTTCACCCGTCGGAAATACTTGGTTCCTTTAGAAAAAATAAAAATTATATGCTCTCCAAACATCAGTGTGTATGGTGGTGCCAACTTCCACATTCTTCACACTAGTTTAATAAACTGAGATTGACTGAGCCCTGCTTCGCAGGGCTCCTAATTTCGGATTAAGGGTCAAAAGAGAACCTAACATAACCTATTTAGTTACTTCAATTACAGTCGCACCTAACCTAACCCTAGGCACTCAAAGCAAAGGAATGATGCACAAATTTGACATTAGCTGTCAATATCATCCATCCAAGATGGCGGGTTGCGTTTCGTTTCACGTTTTTTTCATAAAACCTACAAATTACATTTAAAAAACTGTACTAAAGCATAAAAATTACGTTCCGTTTTGCATAATTGCCAAAGTATTTAAGAATTTTTAGACGCAACTCCGGCAGCCAAAATTACTTTGAGGGGATTAAGACTAACTCCCTTAAGCCCCCTTCACCACCAATAAATTCAGGCGACTCGTTTTAAAATCCAACCCAAAATAGTTATTATATTTGTAGTTTTTTTAATAATTATACATGTAAATGTCTAAAAATCATTAATGTACATCAAATTTTACTTTATTAGTACATTTCTGTATAAAAATATAAAAAATAACCTTTTCTTGTAAAATTTAGTTTTTGTCGGTTGCGCTAAAATGGCGGAAAAGGCTCGATATTACTTACAATTCAATTCAATTCACTTTATTTGCTTAATATGGGTTTGGCAATAGGTATTACAGATTTTAATGGTATCACCATATTCAGCCTTTCAGCATGCAAAATTTTACAAAGTATTGAGACTACCTAATGATAATTTTATAATAAAATTATTTCATTACAATAAATTATACATTAACAATAAAACATTACATACTCAGTCAATCTAAATTATCAATAATTAAAAAATGTCAACATTTAAATTAAATAGAATTCAATATTGGTATTATATAATATTGGTAAAACATAATATTAAATATTCTTATCATGGAAAAATTCTGTTAGTGAATAATAAGCTTTTGTTAGAAGTAAGTCTTTTAAATTCTTTTTAAATACAATCATATTACTTTCATTTCTTATAGCTAATGGTATTTTGTTGTATAACTTGGGTCCCATGCATAAAACACTCTTATGTACAAGAGCAGTTTTTGAGGGCCGAACACATAATTTATCGGCATTCCGTGATCTTTTGCGTTGCTCTAATAAAGAAAGGTTTGATTTAATAGATAAAACCGTCTCAAAAATATAAATACAAGTGAGTGTTAAAATTTTTAATGCCTTAAAATGAGGAACGCAAGTATCGGTTTGGTCTAAGCCACAAATCGCTCGCACACATCGCTTCTGCGCTCTGAATGCAGACTCTACACTAGTGGAGTTGCCCCAAAACATTACTCCGTATCGAAGGATGGATGATACGTATCCATGGTATGCCGTTAACACTGTTGAAGTATCAACGACTTTACTAAGATTACGCAATGCATATGAGTAACTGTTCAACTTATTACTTATAAATTCTATGTGTTGTTTCCATGTCATTTTACCATCAATACATAAACCTAAAAACTTTGTCGATTCTACTTCTTCAATTATGTTACTTTTATATGGTAAATTGAGATTAATGTCATGTGGTGTTTGTCTTTGTTTGAAATTCATAATTTTTGTTTTTGTCAAATTAATTTTAAGATTATTATTAGTCAGCCAATCAATTGTATTATCTAATGTCAAATTTATATTACTAATTAATTCATTATTGCAGTATTTGTGAAATAAAATAGTACTATCATCAGCAAACAAAATCATGGGATTATCTGTTATAGTTGGGATGTCATTTATATATGTCAAAAATAATAATGGGCCTAGTACGCTGCCCTGTGGCACGCCACATTGCACATGTTTTAAGCTTGAAGTATACGCATTGAGAGTTTTCGACCTTTGACAGAATTTAGAGATTTCTGTTTTCTGCTGTCTGTTAGTAAGGTATGTCTTGATTAAATTATGGACATTGCCTCTGATGCCATAAGCATACAACTTCTTTAAAAGTAAATCGTGCCTAACATGGTCGAAGGCTTTTGTTAAATCCATGAATAATGCAGCTGTAGGAGATCGCTTATCCATATTAGATAACACGTGTTCACAAAACTGATAAATGGCAAAATTAATTGACCTATTTTTTCTAAATCCCATTTGCTCTTTTGTAAAAAGATTATTATTTTCAAGGTAATTATATAACCTGCTGTAGATAACTTTTTCGAAAATCTTAGCAAATATAGGTAGTAATGCAATAGGTCTGTAGTTATTTATGTCATCTTTGCTGCCTTTTTTATGGAGCGGTTTTATAATCGATATCTTTAGCCTATCTGGGAATATACCGGTTTCTATCGATTTATTTATTATATGCGATAGTACAGGAGCTATTATATGACCAGACCTTTTTATGATATTAGTACTGATTCCATCGTATCCTACACTTTTGGTAGTTTTTAGTGAAGTGATAACTTTATATATTTCTTCAGTACACGTCGGTAGCATGAATAGCGATTTGCATGTATATGGAGGACACTTATTATTGATATTACAATTTTTTGATGTCGTAGAATGATGGTCAATAAAAAAATTGTTAAATATAGTTGCTATTTCTTTTGGGTCGGCAATCAGTCTATTTTCAAATATAATATTATTTAATTGTTCTGAAGGTTGGTTATATTTGGTCTTTTTTATAATTTGCCATGCTGTCCTAGATTTGTTGCTTGACGTTTTTATAGCATAAGAGTTTTGAGCTTTTTGCGTTAATTTTATAATAGCTTTGACTCTTTTAGCATATTGTTGATATATAAATTTATTCTCTATTGTTCGTTTTTTTCTATAGTTCCATAATAGATGTCTCTTACGCCTACTACATACTTTAATTCCTTTAGATATCCAGCTAGGTCGTTTTCTTTTTGAAAATTTCATTTTTATTATTGGGAAGCATAAATTATATAATAATAAATAAATGTCATGAAAATTATTGAAACTATTATTGGTATTATTACAGTCATAGATATCACTAAATGTCAATTGACTAAGATGATTATTAAATTTTACAATATTTTCCTCCGAGTAGTCGCGTTTGTATTCATACCAGTAATCTATACCATGCACCCTTTCGACAGGAAATTGTAGTATTTGAGCAGTGTGATCTGATATGCCTAGTTCCACTACCAACCCTTTACAACCTTGAATATTATGCAAAATGTTGTCGATACATGTATTACTAACTAATCGAGTAGGTTGGTGTATTGCTATGTTAATATTATTACTTATACATATTTCTCTTAATTCAGCTGATTTCTTAGTATTTCTTAATAGATCTATGTTAAAATCGGCACATATTATTAGCTTCTTTTTATTCGAAAATGATAAAATTTTATTTAAACAATCAAAAAATATATTAAATGTGTTAGTTTTAGGCACTCTGTATAAACAAACAATGATTGTTTTATATTGAGGGAGCTCGACTGCACAGCACTCCACAACATGACTTAATGACAATTTTTTAATGCAAGTCAACTCCTTCCATTGATGTGTATTTTTAATTAAAATACATGAGCCACCTCTTTTACTATCATTTCTACAAAAACTTGCAGCTAATGTGTAATTTGGAATTTATAGGTAGTGCTCGTAACCAGATGGCATGAAATGTTCCGTTATACACAGGATATCTATTTCGAAATTATTTGTCAATAGTTCATCTAAGCATATCATAATTTCGTCAGATTTATTAAGTAACCCTGCAATATTCTGATGTAAGACATTTAGGTATTTATTTGAGAAAAAACTCATTAACATGTGCATCACATTGAGTATTTACATTTTTCTTCTCAGTTAATTGTATTAAAATATTCTTCACAAATACTTTTATGTCAGAAAAAATGTAATACATAGCATTGTTATTAGCCTTCCCCGAAAGCACATTAAACATCTTATAATCATACGAAAGGTTCCTATTAGAATCAAGATAGTACGCGTGTTCGTGTGCCAATATATCTAAATAAAGTAAATTATTAAAATTTTGTACTCTCCAATTAAATACATTATAGAAATTGCCAATTTTAAATGTCGGTGTACATATGATAATATTCGTATTTGTAATAGTCTTCAAAATGTCTCTTAAATAAAATATTATATTAAAATAGTCATTCGTTGTTTTAAAGTCTTCTTCTCCTATGAGTATAACGCAAAAGTCATTCAATGTGAAATGTTTTAATTTAATGTCTATGCCCCGTAGCATTTGATTCGTACTAGTGTTCGGCATTATGTAGTGACATATATTATGCCCGTCTCCAAATGTATGTTCAGCTATATTCAGTATATTATTGGATTTGTTGCTGCTGAGTATGCATATCTTTCGGTTCACTTTCTTTACTGTTGATGTTGCCGATGATTGCTGTAAAGGCTTAGCTGCATCCTTATTTATTTCTTGGTTTGCGGTATTTTCTTGTACCACTGTATCCGTACCTGTGTCATCTTGTTCAAAATCCAGCGTTTTCCTGCATTGCTTTTTGTTTCGTTTTCTACGTATTGAAGTGGTACCATTCTGTGGGGTACCAGAACATATAGATTTTAAATATGTAATTTTCTTTTCTTGTTCCTGAGCGAGTTTATTTAACGAACTATTTTCTAACAGCAGCTCGTCTATTTGTTGATGAGCACTGTCAAGTTGACTGGTTAAATTAATTATTTGCTCTCTAAGCTTTTTAATGCAGTTGTCGTGTTCATATTGAGTACACTGCTCCGGTAAACTGTCAGCTATAAACGACGAATCTGATGTAGACGAACTTGTATTTAAATTATCACAAGATACAGTTAACTCTTTCTTAGCCTTATTTTTATTACGACGGACTGTTACATTATTCATACTCATTTTTTAATAACTCACAAAAAGAGCTCACCCCGTCAGGATCGGTACCGACAACCAGAATTATTGCAACCGCGTGACTTAGCCACTCGGCTTAAGCGTCGTATGGATTAGTAGTGCTCCTGGTACTGTTTTCACATCTATATAGATGCGACATCTGTCGACGTCTTTTATAAATAAATCGTATACTATAGCGAATTTTTTCAATCTATGATAGATAGATGGCGTTTCTTGATATTAATTTGACAAGCTATAGTAACACTCTAAAGCGTAATGGATAACACTATTTCCGAACGTATGTATAGCAGAAACTTGATGCTCGATGTCAATGTTGAATTCGCGTATGGAACGCGCCCATGATATTTGAAATTTGCACGGTGGACAATTTGAATATTTTGTGAAAATAAACCGCCAGTCATGTAATAATTAATGTTTTTGCACTATTAGTCACAATTTATTTAGTATTTTGTCAAATATGAACTGTTTTCACTGTTTTTATAAGGTTAATGGTCTATCACTCATTTAATGTTTGTTTTGCTGGTATTGTTTTTTGCACTTCACAATTTGTTTTTCAGTTTCTACTGCGATTTATTAGTTGCGAACAACAGTTGTTGTAAGTCACTTAGTTACAAATTGATATATAACTTTTGTACACTATTTATACTGTAATTTCTAATTTTTATATAATTCACTAACTCGGGACAATGTTTGCGCTCCGTAGTCGCGTTCCAGTTTTTTCAATTTTGACAATGACATATCATTATTATAAAATTATCAATAAATGAAACACTGTTCTTCAAATTAAATTATATGTAGTAAGTATTCGACAATTAAGTTATATTTTAATTTTTCCTCAATCACAAAACTTAACAACAAGAATCACATTTCACAACTAAGTAGACAGCCTTTATCTTGAATCTTTACAATAAAGCGACAAATTCAAAGACAAATTACATGGTTCCTTGTTTCTAAACTAGATGTAATTTCCAATTTATTTTGGCCATCGTACGTAGTTCATAAAAACCCCACTAGATAGTCAGCAAACTATAAATTTATCGCTGTTATGGGATAGCTAGAAATTTCCTTTTATTATTTGGCAATTTTTTTAGATTTTTCAATTTGACCTTAGATTTTGGGGGGGTTCATGTCCCCTGTGACCCCCCCCTTCGGACCGCGCATGATCACACTACACTCAATACATCACCTCACACTTACACACACACACTACACAATACACGTGAACACACTACACACCTCTGCGAACCATCACTAAGTATAAAATTGCCCAAAATTTATATTCAAAGTTTATTTTCACATTTCAGACCAATTTGTATTTTGTTTTTATTTTCTTTTTCTCTTTCTACTTTATGTACCGAGCCTGGCTCGTTTCGATGAGTTGAAATATTGTGTAGAGACGTGATATCAAATGACGTCACATATTCCACTGTGTTGAAAACATGCTATGTGTGCAAATCTATATCTACACGAGGTCACTATAATAATTTTAATACTATATATTTTATATCATACATTTTATTGTACGCCATGGGGGGCCGGACACTTATCGAAACAACTCGTACAAATGAACAGGGCCCCTCGCTCGCCCATAATTGCAAATGACCATATTATTTTTGTATTTATTATTCAATTTTTCTATTGGAAATATTCGAATATAAATTTTAACGGTCGTAGTAAAATAATAGTTTTTGAAAAAAACTCTCTAAGTACTTATTGTTATTGATTTCCATGAAAAATACAAGTTGCTATTAAAACGTATGTTGTATAGATATAACAATTTTATATTTTGTATATAATTATTTTCTTGTAAAAATTAATCAAATAGAATTAGATCTGTGAATGATGCGCCGATTTGCGGTAAAGGTTTTTATAATTGGGTTTAATTAAACACAAAACAAAAAAGAAACCCACCAAAATTATTTATTGTTCTTTTATTGCTAAGTAATTTTCTAACGAAGATCATCATCAAAATTCAGGTACTAACGGTTATTTGGCTATGAAAATTAGTTTTATAACGTTGATCGACATAAGCGTGACCTGGCTGTGGCAATTCATTTTTAAATTAAATTCTGTTTTTTTATTTATTATATTTTGCTGGCGAAAAATCAATTGAAAACTCTGCTCTGGGTAGTAGAACACTTTGTTGCCTATCATGGATCACGCGTAAGGGCTTCACGATGATCGGTAGATATTAAAAGCGCCATATTCTTTGTCTACGTTATCGAACCAAGACCGACATTGTGACGTTACTTGCCACTAATCCGTGCACTTGGCTACGTTCGTGTTGATCACAATATCATTCACTTACTCATTTATGTACTTTTTATTTTTTAATACGCAGTAGTTATAGACAATACATGTTGTAATGAAATGTTTTATGTTATTTTTGACTTTATTGCATAAGTCGTACAGTTTAAAATCGCATAACGTCCAACTGCTCGTAACACACATCACCCACTAACCATCGTATTGTTAAGTATTAATATTGAATTATAATTAATGATCTCACTTCATTGTCACACGCGATCGACTGAGTAAATGTGTCACTACTTCAGATGGCTTCAGATATCTAATATACAGCGTTTGAACAGAACTTGAGATAAATAAAAACATAATATATTTTTCATTTTCTGTATTTTTAATGTTCTTTATTATTAACATGTTGAGAACCCCTGCAGTATGAGAAGCCCCAAATTATGATCGTCTGGCCCCAAATTGGGGCGCGCACACTTCACAATTTATTTCTTTCCTTCTCATCTTTTAGTATCTACGTTATTCTAACTGTAATGACACAGTTATTTAGTTGCGATTTTATTTATGTTGACATTTATGTACCAAAAAAATAATATATTATACACGAAATGTAAAGCTGGACAATACATTGTGTTACAAACAAAATTCACAAGGAAACATCTAGATGAGTACACATATATTTTTGTTATAAACTATTGTATCTTGTAATAAATTGTTGATTCATTTTTGAGATGAACGACTGAATTTTCATTGTATTATATTATTTTCAATAAATATATATGGACATTCTGCGGGCCCATTGTGGTCGATCTCATTGCCCCAAGACGGCCCAGAATGCTACGGTTATCTTAATATATAAAATCCTTGCGTTACTGACTGACTGACAGACACGCTACAGCCGAAAATGAAATTTGGCATGTATGTTCCTTGGAGACCGTAGGGGTGCACTAAGAAGGGATTTCCCGAAATTCCCACGGGATCGGCCAAAACAGGTAAATTGAAAACAAAAATGCAGGCGTAGCTGCTGGCGTCCTTTAGTCTAAATATAATTTGCATAAAATATTATTGTAAATTGTTTTAGGTATGGATATTTATAATAAGGATAGTTTTAAACGTATTATCATTTGTAAGTATAATGTTTGTTTTTAATGACAGTATGATCTCTTAAGGTAATTGTGTTGTATGCGCGTTGGCGGGAACTTGTCCTGTCGCGATGTCGGGCGCAACACTCGCTCACGACGGACGCGCCACGGACACAAGCTCACGTCACACTACGCTCGCTTACATACCAACACACTAAGATACGCAGGCAATACGCGATTGAACAATACGTCAAACCAAAAGAACGTACGAAACACACTGTACGTGTCAACTGTCAAAGTTCTCACTGACGCGTACGATTCCATTCACTCAAACAGTATCTCATTCGTTCTTTGACAAGTTTTACAGTAAGGTGCTCAATCGTGTAATGCCCACATAGAGTTACATGTTATACGCTGCTCACATCACATTGTAAAAATGTACAGTATCTTGTTTTAATGTGTTCTAAGTCACTTAAGTTTTATAACTTGTTAAGCTACATCGATAAACGAGTCCATCCATCTGTTTTCATTACTTTGACGCAATTGTCGCGAGTTGACTGAGTACCATCTAAGGACGTTGTTAAGTTAGTCTAGGCTGTAAGCGAGTGGAGTCACGGCGCGGGGTGGCCTGGGGTCACGTCAGCTGACTTCGACGCTCAGACCTATGCCTCTGTCAGAATATTTATATCAACAGAAATTTATTTATCATTCGGTTATTATTTATGTATCACAAAAAATAATTTATTGTTAGAGCAGTGCTTTGTCGTTTTATATCGTACCAGTGTTTCGCTTCGATCAACTCACTCGCCTGCCGTACGTTCGATAGTGTGGACACTACGTAGTGATGTACCGTTACTTTGCATTCGAGTGTATCATGGGTGCCGGCGACGGGACGCTTTAAGAGTACAAATTCTGTATAAGCCCCTCACTTGTGTGTTAATTCTAAACGTTAATTTTAAAACAAGAAACAGGGAGAAGCGATTGTCAGAATACGGTTATACTAACTAGGTATGATCGTAGTATAGTATAAGTCGCGTAGCGCGCGGGGGGTGCCGTAACTAACGGAACCGTTCAGCGCTGCCTTCGGTGTTGTCTCTTCATTACTACGTTTTATCTGTATTCTATTGCTACAGTAAGTTTGTTTTGCTATATCTTCCGATTTTATTCACTCGTAGCGTTATTCGGGCGCGTGGTACGCCCTCAGTTAAGACGTGTACCACTGTAACGATATAGGGTATTAGACAAGGACGCGCACTGTACGCGCGCACCTCTTATTAGATAAGAAATGTGTTATTAGAAATGAAATTGCAATAAAAATCCTCGGCCGTCGGCGGCTGCGACTCGCCTTTACGACCCTTTACCCAACTTATTCGCTGTAAAAAATTAGTCCGGCGTTGTAAAAAAATATCAGTGCATTTGTAAATATTGGAGCCAAAATTTTTATACAAATTATTTCATAAATATATTCTTGGACCAAGTTATGCGTGGAGGCGAGTCACTAGTCGCGAGCGCGCGGGCCTGCTCGCACCTCGGTGCGTGACGTCACGGGTGGAAATAGTTCACTCGTTCGTTCATGTACACTGACGTTTTCGTCTTCGCAAGATGGCGGCGTTCAAAATGGCGCTGAACAGGGAGACGAACTTGTCGGTCGATTGTCGAGCGTGCGGGTCTGGTATTCGACGCATTCTGTGTCGAAAGCGGCCACACGTGTCTGATCGTAGAGGCCAAACATTAGGTACTATTGTGACTAGTGCTGATGTGACATGGCAGCATTTTTCAATGTAATTGACAAAACGTGGCACATATAATTTACTATATGTAAAAAGTTATAGAAATAATTAGTTTAATAAAATTATAAATAAAATTTCCTGTTGTATTATTTATCAATTACCCGAAGTATGAAGAAATGTTCAGACGAATATATTATTTAACTGAAAAGGCTATAACACTGGTATTGTTCCTTATCAAATGAATCCTAACTGCAACATACATTTGGAGATTTCGAGACTAATAGCCAACGACTCCCCATGCCTGTCCATAATCCAGAGGTGGGTGACAAACGTTAGAAGATCACCCGTTGATCGTTTCGATCTGAACCCATATTGGCGATCTGGTGGCGTTTGAGAGTCTGATGGCTACAGAAAGATCTGTCATAATATCAATCTGTCCTGTCATCAATAATCTCATGTTACCTCACTAGCCTACTACAGTCAACTGCTGAACGTAGGCCTGCCCCAAATTATGTCACAAGATCCACTCGCACGTTTTCGCCATCCAGCTATTACTCTCCTCAATTTATAGATCCATCTGGCACAAGGGCAACTAAAACTAAGCTTGGGATATTGCCAGTTTCCTAGATGATAGGATAGAAAGGTAGGGACTGGTACTGGGTAACTGGCAGAGTGACGAGGTACTGGTTCAGACTGACGAGGTGACTAGTATAATGAAACTATTCTTGAAGATCGGTAATCGGTAATAATTTATTTACAAATAATGGCAAGCTATATTCAAAAATATACATTCTGAAAGGTGGCAATGCGCACAATATTGATAATGACCAATAAAAGGATACTTACAACTAACGGTTTTTACATGACTACATATTATAACTAGCTATAAACACAATTTGATTTACGTCGGTCAACTCTCTCTAACTAGTGCTCTGTCCTTCACGCACAACTATATAATAAAGTGCCACGCTTAACAAAACTCAGTGCCACGAACATTCGTCGCCAGTCGGATGTAATGCGTTGGTGAGACAGGCCAACGGCGCTCGGGCGTCCCTGCGCGCGCGCGAAGCGTTATCAGCTCTTATCAGTTATCAGCTATCACACTTATCTCTTGATTAAGCTACGTAGAGTTGTGCGTACTGTGCAAGTAGGTATGTGCACGTAGTACGCCACATTATTCCCCCTCAAGCGAAGCGAAGGTTCTGTTTCACCTTCCAACCGGATCTGGTGACGTATGTGCTCCATGGTTGAGATGCCGATGTCTCTGCTTCGTCCGGTGTCATGTTCGATGCCTGTGTGGGTGAAGTGTTTGCTTGAATTCCTCTGGTGTCTGAAACTTCGCCGTTGTCGTTGCATAGATGAGCTGGCTTCAGTCTATCTATAGATACAACTGAAGTGCGAAGTGGAAGTTGCAACGTAAAATGTTTGCCGTCTGCGCTGCGCTGTAGTACTTGATAAGACCCATCATAAGGTGGAATGAGCGGTTTTCTCACTGTGTCATTGCGCAAAAACATATGCGAACACGTAGCGAGATCTTTGTAGACGAATGTGTTTGTCTGTGAACGATGCAATGTGTTTGTCGGGGTGAGCGAGTTCATTGTATCCATCAGCTGACGATCGAATACTGCGTTTTCAATGTTCGGCTTTGTAGGCACGAAAAAATCTGATGGTACTCGTAGCGGTGATCCGTATGTCATCAAAGCTGGGCTGACATGTGTATCTGACACGACGATATGACGCAGGGCTATACGGAGGCCTAGTAGCACAGTCGATAGTTCTTCACTCCATCTATTGCCGGCCGCTCTAGCCAACAATGCAGCTTTCAATGTTCGGTGCCATCGTTCTATTTTCCTGTCCCTCAAGACAACACTTCGTGTGCTCTACAAATTGTTGTTTCAAGTTTTATCAATACTCATATTCTTAAAGTTAAAATACGTCCATGTCTTTAAAAAACATATACCAGTCTATAGATCAATACACGTCCATCTCCAAATTATTTGCAATAAGAATTTCTAAGCGTAAAAAATCCTGAGTAAATTTAAATATGACCTTTTTCAAACAATATCTTAGTTCGTAAGTCCATCCGGGTCCTACTAAAGTTACCCCTAATATACTTGAAATTTAGTTAAGATAATGGCGGGGTATCTCGGTATAGGACTCAGGGACACATAATGTAATGTAATCACTGTTTCCAAGCTGGGGTGTACACGTCCCGCTCAAAACTATGTATTTTGGAGTATCGTTATACTATGGGTATTCTTGGGTTGACTACTTTCCACTAGGCAAACAGCACAGTGGAAAGTACTTTCTTGACTGAGAATGTTGGTTTAAAGTTTTAGTATCAAAAAAATTTAAAGTATTAATTCTGTCATATTATATTGAATGCATTGTCTTTGTCTTGAAGATATATATATCTTCAAGACAAAGACAATATATATATAAATATATATATATATATATATATATATATATATATATATATATATATATAGATATCCCCTTCATCACAATGTTGATCAAGCGTGCCATATAAGTAGTTTTTGTTTGATCCGTTTTCACTTGTTGATCCGGCCATGATTTCTTGATCCATTGCGAGCGCCCAAGTCTCATGTTGCTCCCTTAGGATCAACTAACGCCAACGTCGTTGCTAATAATAATTACGCCATTTTTATACAAATCCACACTTTAGATATTTTAGATTTACTTGATCCGATTCAAATGGGCCAATCGCAGCGCAGTATTCTTCACGGAGGGCAGTCATTGGTTTTTGGTCACTTTTATGTATTATTATTCTGTATTTCTTATCAATTCTCATAACTTGCGGCATTTCTTAAATAAACTTGGTTTCTTTGTCCATTTTTCCAGCACTTTCTTTTTACTTCGGAGCTTATGGTTATTTAATTGTAGTAGGTACTAGGTAGGTACATTACCTACAAGAGGGGCCCATGACAAAGTGGCGACCACTCGAATCTTTAAAAAATTCACGAGGTAAAACGCGTTCGTCACCGTCTGGTTTATAGATGGGTCATTATCATAATCCTCCGAGTGATATCCCGGTTACATCCAGGCCTTTGCCTTGGAGCCCGGGCTCCGCTATTTAGTCTAACCAGATTTGACTGAATATTAGTTTTCCACAGAGACTGTTTTCTTACTATAACATGTATTACCATTTAATTTAGGTCACGGAGGGTGTGACTTTTTGTGGCTGGTCACCCATCTATAAACCAGACGGTGACGAACGCGCTTGACCTTGCGAATCGATAGATTCGAGCAGTCGCCACTTTGCCACCGGCCGCTCACTTTATACGCCACATGTGCGTACTTATTTGAATCCAAAACTTTATAATATAGACCTGCTGGTCAATATTATGTGGCTCCAGGATTATGTTACTTGAATAGTTTTGTTTGAATATTTTAGCTTACTATTTAACGCATAATTGTATACCATAATCTCTATATTTATTTGGCTCCTTTAAGACATACATATACCTGTCCATCAATACTTAATGGTTTCACATTACAATTGTTTAAATTTTAGTTTTCCATACATAGGATGATCCAGTGAATTTATATTCATCCATGCATTGTCAAATCCGAAAACATACTATATTAATCCACTTTAAATATGAACTGATACTGATAATCTTATGCACGTTAGCTTATATGAATATTATAACTCCATTACGTATGTACGCCACGCCATATCTGCGTACTTATATGAATTTGAGTCGTTTGGCTGATATGAAATATCATCATCATATCAGCCAAACGACGTCCACTGCTGGACATAGGGTGACCGGCCACAAAAGACGTGCCTCGTAAAGCACGTAAAGCCATCGGTTTCGGTTATCATGTTTGACAGTCGTTAGGGCACTCAGTGCCCTCAAATATCTGGTCTAAACCATAAAATATGCCTATGCCTTCGGGTTGTAGAGGTCAGACGGCAGTCGCTCTGTGAAAAAGCTAATATTCTGTCAAGTCTAGGCATCCATGATGAAAATATTTCTGAAATTTCTTTCGAAACACAATACCCACGATGGAGTTCCTTCGGACATCTTTATTTATTAATGTGAAGCATTTACAGAATAGAAAATAATAGTTTATTCGTTGTAATACTGTTTACAAAGTTGTTTACTGTTTTTAAGTCCATAGTATTTTGCCGTCACCGGCGTACAAATGTTCCTTTTACATTAAATATAATCTTAAATACTATAGTGCTATTACATAAGTCTTACTGTTCATCACACTGTATGACACATTTTAAATTAAAGGTCAACATAAATAAAATTTGCACGTCATAAGTTCTATTGAATAATATAGATAGAGTACTAATATCATCATTTAAAAGTGATAGGAATTCAGTATTTGGTAGAAAATTGTGACTGGCAGTACTTGTAGCTTTGGTAGAAAATTTGGCTTAATCTGTGGTAGAAAATGGTTACTTTGGAAAAAATGGTAGTTTTGGAAGATATGGTTGTTTTTTTTATGAATAATAGTTTTGGTGGAAACTTTTGTTGTGTTAGAAACATAGATATATAAAGGATAGAGTGGCAGAACAGTACCTAACTGAATACTGTGTCGTGTCCGTCGGTGCGAGAGAGAACGCTACAGGTTAAAGGCTCCCTGCATCTCTCTCTAACAGTACATGCACAACATCAACATTGCGCAATGGCGTGCTACCTGTAACTATTATTTATACCAGTTTATCAGTAATCAATAGTTTAAAAATATATAAACTTTTTTGTTACTTCAAACTATCTTCGTGTAACAATAAAAACAACTTTTAAACTATTGATTACTAATAAACTGATTTAAATAATAGTTACAGGTAGCACGCCACTGCGTAATGTTGATGTTTTGCATGTATTGTTAGAGAGAGTTGCAGGGGGCCTTTAATGTTGCGTTCTCTCTCCCACCGGCGGACACGAATAGGCCCCACTCTGCCACTCTATTCTTAATATCTCTATGGTTAGAAATGTTAGTAATGACACAAATTGTAGAAATGGTAAGTTTGGTAATTTTGAAAGAAATTGTTTTTTGGTAGAAAACGGTAACAGTAGTCAACCAAAACTACTATATTACCGGAATAACGTTCTGAGAATGATGATTGGTAGTAGGTGCTTTATTATTATTACAATGCCCGCTATTGTATATAAACTTCTTTGGTGTCTAAATATTGATCTGATAGTGTAGGAAGGTGATCACAATAAATTGCTAATGCCTTTTGCAGTCCACTACAGGACTTAAGCCTCTCCACATGGTGGTTTTGGTAGTAGGACAGTAGTACCTAGATAAAACAACGCGCTTATAATGTCTAGTTGGTATTATTAGTATTACATGGCTATGATTAGCTGCTTACTATCAGGCGGTCAGACAGTAGCTCGTTTGCCACCTCTACTGTATAAAAGCGGTTAAGTGCGTGTCGGGCCACGTTTTTCGGTGTAGTGTACCCACGGGAGCTACCCGTATACATAACTTTTTTCAAAATAATTTATTGTACAGTTTTGTCCGCATGGTTACTGGTAGCGCCATCTACCTTCCTATATAAAACTAATCGCATCAAGATCAATCGTTCCACGTCTAGTGCGAGCGATACCATATTTCCGTCCCGCTCTATCCCTCTCCCTGGAAGAGGCACTGCCTTCGCCTGATTCGTCGACGCGATCGTGGACGCGAGAGAGTCGAGAACATTCCTCCCGCTGAGAACGCCGTCTAGATACCGTACCGCGCCGCACCGTTGTATGTGATTATATAAACCGCTCGCAAGTGGGAGTGACGGTGAATTGAGGTGTAAACAATAAGCTGCATCACGAAACACCAGGAGGAAAGGAAACGAAGAAGGTTGTATAAGGTAAGTGCCTTCCATCCTTGAAATATCCTATACCCACTCAATCACCTCCTCCCGTATCCATCTCCTCTTCCCTTATTCCTTTCTAGGCGACCCAGAACTCGCCCTAATACAGTCCATTCCATTAATCCTTCCCAAGTCGCCTAGAACCCTACGGTTTCGGTGTAAAGCCGAGCCATTTTTTTTTATCCATACGAGTCGGATTCATTTACGTTTTATACGTTATACCGCTATACCTAGGCAGTTATAGCACCTAGCTATACTCCTAATATATTCACATAACCGTCACATGGTTATTTCCGCCCGCATCAGTAGGTAAACTTTTATGTAGCTACCTACTTATTAAATTATTATTTCTGCAACTATCATAGTTGTCTTATAAATCTCATATTTCAAGCAACTTTTATTTCCTCAGCTCTAAAGTGTTGCCTACTTAGCCTACTTAGGTAAAATAATAGATACATTAGATATTCTTATTTTGTTTCGGTCTCATTAGCTTATACTTACGTAAGCATGTCACAACAAAAGAAGTCACGCGTGTTGGAAGACAAAGAGATGACAATCTTAGAAGCGAAACGCAATATTTTATTTGAGCGCATTCAAAATATCTATGAACGATCAAAAACCGCATCTATGTCTGACAGTAATAGCGAAGCATTTCTCAGTTATTGTATAACAGTAGATAGTATTCGAACAGATTTTCATAAGTTGTTAGACGATTATAACGCAAGATTACTTTCTATCAATCCTGATGAAAAACCGAACTATCAGGCGTATACCTCATTCGAAGATCTTTATTGTATTATTAAGCGTGTACAATCGCAATTGGAGGGTAAATGTTCAGCAGAGCCCGTTGCCCGCAAAAAGAGATTACCGCCAATCGAGATTATGTCGTTTGACGGAGATATACGAAATTGGCCGTTATTCTATGCGAGTTTTAAGTCTACAGTGCACGATAATGGTTCTCTGACAGATGCTGACAGGTTGTACTATTTAATAGGTAAACTGTCACCGAAGGCCCAGTCCGTATTTGCAGGTGTCACACCCAGTGCTGATAATTATCAGGTCATATTTCAGTCACTACTTGACAGATATCAAGACACGCGCGTTCTAGCGTCTACGTACTTTGACCAAGCTTTAAATCTCAAACTGTCCAGCAACGCGTCTGTCTCGAATTTCCAGCTGTTTATTGATAACTTCGTAACCGCGGTTAATTCTCTTAGGAATTTAAAATTAGAAGATCTTTCCGACTTTATGTTGCTTCAACTCGCTTTAAAAAAGTTTGACACTGATACAATTCGCGCATTCGAGATGACGGAACGCAGTAATAAAATACCTACACTAGATAGTTTTATTTCGTTCATCAAAGATCAGTGTCGAATATTTCATAATACGCAGTCTGGTTCACCTGGCCCGTCTAACACTAACAACAACAAACAAAGGTTGAATAAATCGTGAAATAGTAATAATAACTCAGTCCCTAATCCACAATCTTACGTAACATGTTCGGAATCTAATAGTAATAATTCACAGAAGTGTCTGTGCAGTAATATAGTGCACGACCATTACTATAAGTGTCCCACCTTTAATGATTTAAATCCAATTGCTCGTTTTAAAAGCGTAAAAGATAACAAAGCTTGCATTAATTGCTTAAGCATAAAACATAAAACGAGTAATTGTTCCAGTAGAACGAGATGTCGGTCGTGTAAACAAAAACATCATACACTGTTACATTTTGATAAAAATAACCGGTTGTCAAGTCAAGCCGCTAACCTTGACACACTCACGCAAGTGCAGAACACGGTAGCTGCGCCTTCCGCGTCTGAGGGCGAAGTATCGTTGTGTACGACATCCATTGCGCGGGCGACGCGCACGCGAGGACGGCACTCGCGCATCTATAATGATCCGCGCAGGGCCAAAACGCAGTGTACGGCGTCTAAGACTGTTCTGTTAGCGACAGCGCAAGTTATCGTATATGATGTTAATGGGTCGCCGCACATGGTACGTTGTCTGCTAGATAGCGCATCTCAGACCAATCTAATAACATCGGAATGCTTCAAACGCCTCGGATTATGGAATAACTTTAAAAATACTAACTCAACCGTCAAAGGGATAGGCGGATCAGAAAAGCATTGCAGGGGTTCCGTAGATATTAAAATACATTCGCGTTTTGATAGGAATATTAATTTTAACATTTCTTCGCTTATCGTGGAGCGTATCACGGACGCATTTCCGAACGCTAATGTAGACGTAGCATCACTCACTCATCTCGAATCATTGCCGCTAGCCGACGCGGAGTTTGCGAATCCGGCAGGCATTGATCTTTTGATCGGAGCTTCAATATTTCCGCACTTGCTACTAACTAACATAGTTCGTAGTGAGCGATATGATTTACCGCCCGCTATTGAGACGGTACTTGGGTATGTGAGTATGGGTACCGTACCTACGTTACATACTTCTCATTGTATTACGTCTTGTTGTTGTTCTGCTCTTCAAGAGATCAAGGTGGGTGCTAAAACTGTGTGTAAGATAAAGCACTAATTAGCTATGCTATGCTATGCTATGCTACGCCATGCTATGCTACGCTATGCTACGCTATGCTACGCTATGCTACGCTATGCTACGCTATGCTACGCTATGCTACGCTATGCTACGCTATGCTACGCTATGCTACGCTATGCTACGCTATGCTATGCTATGCTATGCTACGCTATGCTACGCTACGCTATGCTATGCTATGCTATGCTAAGCTACGCTAAGCTACGCTACACTATACTATACTACACATCCGCTTTGTATATAGATGACATTGCCTGTAATGTCATACCCGCTCCGCTAGCAATTTCGCTTTGTGAAGAGCTCATTCAGCTTTTCAAGTGAGGCCAGTTTGATCTTGTCAAATGGACAAGCAACTCTAAGGAGGTTCTCGCACGCGTACCAGATTCTCATAAAGCTTCTCCAGACATTGAGTTTGAGAAGTCTGTACCGCATAAGGTTCTCGGTTTACGCTGGGACAAATCCTGTGATAGTTTTCGGTTTGACGTCTCACCGCCAGATGATAAGTGCGCCAAGCGCACTATGCAGTCCACAGTGGCTCGACTATGGGACATAATGGGTTTGTGGCTCCCACAATTTTGTACGCCAAGCTCTTGATCAAGGAGCTTTGGCTATCAAAGTGTGAGTGGGATGAAACACCCCCTGAACATATTGTCGCCGCTTGGGGCCAGTTTTGTATTGAGCTTACCGCGCTCAATCAAATTACTATTCCGCGTCATCTTGGGTTGGTAGATGGATGTACCATCAACTTGATAGGTTTCGTTGACGCCAGCGAGCGTGCTTACGGCGGAGTCGTATATCTGCAAGTCCGCATTGGTTCTAACTACTCGGTGCAGTTAGTTTGTGCCAAGTCTAAGGTCTCGCCTGTTAAAACCATTTCGGTTGCGAGACTGGAGTTGTGCGCGGCCCTTCTGCTGTCTCAGTTGCTCCACAAGGTTCAAGACACAGTTTTGCCCCACTACTCTATTAATATTTATTAATAGAGTAGTGGGGCAAAACTGTGTCTTAATATACGCATTTTCCGACTCCAAAGTAGTGCTCGCTTGGATTTATTCTTCTCCTCACCGCTGGCAGACTTTTGTCGCCAACCGCGTTAGTAAATTGATTGAACTTGTTCCCGCTACTTGTTTCAATCACGTCGCGAGTTATCGTACTCGTCTTCAGGAAGAACTCTCCATAGATCATATTGACTGGAAGTTTATTCCACCAGCATCACCACATTTCGATGGATGTTGGGCAAGCATGGTCAAAGTAATTAAAACGCATCTCTTCAAAGTTATAGGTCAACAGATCCTCTCTTACGAAGAGCCTTTAACTGTCCTTGCACAAGTCGAGGCACTGATCAACTCGCGTCCGCTTCCAACTCAGTGAGATCTAGCCTGAAGTTGGACTTACCTCTTAGTTTAAGTATTTAGTTAGTAGTTTTCGCTATTATTGCGTTTGTAGCTTTCGCTAAAGTTAATTTAGATTAATTTTATTGTCATATCACTGTCTTAGCCTATGGATGGGTTATGCGGTAGTACACCCAACATAGCTAACTTCAATTCTATTTTTTTTAAAGGCAACCCTTTAGGGCCGGGGGGATATGGTAGCGCCATCTACCTTCCTATATAAAACTAATCGCATCAAGATCAATCGTTCCACGTCTAGTGCGAGCGATACCATATTTCCGTCCCGCTCTATCCCTCTCCCTGGAAGAGGCACTGCCTTCGCCTGATTCGTCGACGCGATCGTGGACGCGAGAGAGTCGAGAACATTCCTCCCGCTGAGAACGCCGTCTCGATACCGTACCGCGCCGCACCGTTGTATGTGATTATATAAACCGCTCGCAAGTGGGAGTGACAGTGAATTGAGGTGTAAACAATCAGCTGCATCACGAAACACCAGGAGGAAAGGAAACGAAGAAGGTTGTATAAGGTAAGTGCCTTCCATCCTTGAAATATCCTATACCCACTCAATCACCTCCTCCCGTATCCATCTCCTCTTCCCTTATTCCTTTCTAGGCGACCCAGAACTCGCCCTAATACAGTCCATTCCATTAATCCTTCCCAAGTCGCCTAGAACCCTACGGTTTCGGTGTAAAGCCGAGCCAGTTACAATGCATAACCATGGCAATTTCAGCTCTCTAGTGCTTATAGCTTTTTCCTTGTAGTTTACTAAGGAACCCTAAAATAGATTTATAGCTAGGTATTCATGACCAAATCCTTGTGTGATAAGCATAAACATAAGTGTTAGTTCTATGTCTGGATGTAATTTGTGTATAATTATAACATATATTATTTATCTGACTGCCTCATTGTTCTACGGATAGGTAATTCACTACTGCTGATCATGAGTTCCGGGTCGGGTTTGTTTCCTTGGTATGGCTGACCAATTTTTGCTAAGATTCTTAATAATTAGTTTCAACTGCGATCGTCAGAAAAACAATTTTAAGTCATGGGACCCGAACGTCAAGAAAATCTTAATTAGTTTCGACCGCGATCGTCAGAAAAACAATTTCAAGTCATGGGACCCGAATGTCAAGAAAATCTAAAGAAGTCAGCATTTGAGGCCAGCTCAGGTAATTGAGAGTGCCTGAGAGGATTCTGATAAAAATTTGAACAGTGCCTTTCATCCTTTTATTATATTCAGAGAAGGAGGGAAAAGAAGCATCTTTTCCCTCCTTCTGGTAGGCAGCGAGTTGGATGTGTTTCTTTGCTATTTCATCTGTAATGCTGAGAAAACACAGGCATGTGTATGAGCCACAGATAGCTTACCATCAAGTATGCCGCTGGCTCGTCAGCCGCCGAAGTTGCAGACTAAGATCATAAAATATGCCTGACGAGGTGAGTATATAAGTATATAGGTATATAAGACGTAAGTGGATGCTCCTGTTACACAAGATTCATACTGGAAGGCTACTACAGCACTTAAAGTGGTAACTGCATTAATTAAGTATTATGTATGTTTCTAATTACTATTTACAAGTAATTAATTACAATGTGAAACAGTTGCAGCTCCTTACAAAAACAAAATATGTGTCATAACACTGGCGATTAAAAAGAGTGGTCACGAGTTTTATTGCCCGTTCTTTCTCGTGGTTCTACCTATTGCTTTGCAAACGAGGCAGTAAATGTAAATGTAGAAGCATTAAGTGATTTACTTTAAAATTTGACGTTCATAAGCGTCACCTTGTGACCTAGATGAATACATGATTTTGACTTTGACTATAATACATGTAGCTAGAATCAAATCAGTCGTAGATTTAGATCGTATCATATTTAATAATATGCCTGTCATGGTGAGTCAAGTCATACTTTCCAAGACTTGTATGACCTTTTACTGGAGCCAATTAAGTAAACAAAATGTGGCATATAATTTAGAGTATAATTGTAATAATAGTTTTAAATAGAAAATAGTTTACTATACCTACTACTAATAATCATGCAATTAATATAACATAATAATATTCTACCACATTCACACAACACCATCTAGTCCTAAACTAAGCAGAGCTTGTACTATGGGTACTAGACAATGGATAAACATACATAATATACTTTTTTTTGTAAATACATACCTACATATTATACATAGAAACACCCAGACCAAGACAAACATCCATGTTCACGCACACAAATGTTTGACTTGGGCGGGAATCGAACCCGTGACCTTCGGCGTGGCAGTCGCATACACTCCCGCTGCGCCAACCGGTCGTCAATGAACTTAATCCTGGAGCTTCATAGTATTGATCGGTTGGTTAGCTGGTAGTATTATGACTGGGTTTAAATAAGTATACAGATATGGCATGTAAAGTATAATGTGGAGCCCCACATCACAGTGATTTGTTTTTATATAAGTTTACTGGATTCAAATAAGTACGTACGATGCAGCATGTAATCAGAGTTAAATAATACGTAAATCAACAACATAATGCCAGCAAATAACTCCATGGCTGCTATAATTTCACTCGTGGATCTAACAATGCATGGTTACAATAAATATAAATCCTCTGGATCAACTTATGTATGGAAAGTAGATAAGGATTTCATCTTATGATATTAAATATCTATGGGCCTTATCCGAAGGCGCAAGGTCACTCAGAGGGCGATGGAGAGAGCTATTCTTGGAGGTTTCCTGTGCGAGATCGAATCAGAAATGAGTAGATCCGCAGGAGAACCAAAGACATAGCTCTCCGGATAGTCAAGCTGAAGTGGCAGTAGTCAGGGCACATATCTCAAAGCTGAGGCCGTGGAGGAAGAAAGGTTCTGAAGTCGTGGCCACATACCACAAGGTGGATCGATGATCTCGTTAATAACGCGGGAAGCGGTTGGATGCGGGTGGCTCAAGACCGGTCTGTGTGGAGAACCTTGGGGGAGGCCTATGTCTAGCAGTGGACGTCGTTTGGCTGACATGATGATGAATTGATGATATTTCATCATACCAGCCAAACGACCCAAATTCATATAAGCACGCAGATATGGCGCGGCGTGTATAGTAATGTAGCCACATAATATCCATAAGCTTGTGTGTATAAGATTATCAGTTCATAATATTTAAAGCGGATCAATATAGTATGCTTTCGGATTTGACAATGTATGGACGTAATGAATATAAGTTCAATGGATCATCTTAAGAATGGAAAACTAAAATTTAAATAATTGTAATGTGAAACCATTAAGTATTGATTGACGGGTATATCTATGTCTGAAAGGAGCCAAATAAAGATACAGATTATGGTACCTACTAAAACGTAACATACTAAAAATACTGTAGTAAGTGATTATATAGTTTATTGTATCTAACTAGCCCTGATCGCCTGAAACGCATAATTGTATACCAAATCCAAATTCAATTTATTCTGTTAATTAAAATAGTACAGTTTACTTATTTCGAGTACAAAAGCTTAGTTTTAGGTTCCTTATATAAAATTATATGCCTGAACTAGGATATAGTATAGATATAGTAAGCTTAAATATTCAAGGAAAAATACTCAACTAACATAATCCTGGAGCCACATAATGCTAACCAGCAGGTCTAATATAGTATATAGTTTTGGATTCAAATAAGTACGCACATGTGGCGTATAAAGTGAGCGGCCCGTGGCAAAGTGGCGACCGCTCGAGTCTATCGATTCACAAGGTTAAGCGGATTCGTCACCGTCTGGTTTATAGATGGGTGACCGGCCACAAAAAGTCACACCCTCCGTGCCTCGGAGAGCACGTTAATCTGTCGGTCCCAGCTGTCATCAAAAAGATCCTTGACAGTCGTTACGAGGAATTAGTACCCGCGAACATCCTGACTCTGGTCTAAACCATAGAATATGGCTATCTCTTCGAGTTGCAGAGGTCAGACGGCAGTCGCTCTGTGGAAAAGCTAATATTCTGTCAAATCTGGTTAAACTAGAAAGCGGAACCCGGGCTCCAAGGCGAAGGCCTGGATGCAACTGGAATAACGCTCGGAAGATGGTGATGATTTGGCATAATTATTATACAGTATAAATGGAGCCAAATAGTATACAGGAAATGGAAAATATCGGACTTAAATAGTTGACGTCGGTCTGAGATATATGGCCGTTACGGATCCAGTTTTGTTCGGAATCTCAGCCAAATTCATCACGAATACATCTAAATTTTATTGAATATATTTGACAACGTCTTGACATGAATGGCAACATTGTGAAAAAATCAGAAATATATTCCATAGAACAAATGTTATTCGAGTGCAAAGGTGGATCAAGTAAGGAACGGCAATACCGCGTGATCAACCAAGTCCGCAAACAGTCGTTTATATATATATATATATATATATATATATATATATATATATATATATATATATATATATATATATATATATATATATATATATATATATATATATGAGCTATTTTTAGTCATTATCCTTATGGAGATGTCAGGCTAAGTGACTTGCTCTTCTTCGTCTGTGAAAACTTGTGAGCCCTCTTCATTAACTGTTCGATCAAACTATATTAGAGTACCATCCTCAATAGTGCAAGTAATAGTGAGTATATATAACTATAATTATATAATAACAAAGCCATTATCAGGAAATGTCAATAGATTTGAAAACAATGCAGCCACAAAGAATGACATACCAAAAACTTGAAGAATGGAAACTCGAACAAAATGGAACACCGCCGCTAACTTCGGCTCATACAATACAAAACAACTAACTTATCTAATATCGATTGTGTTTCCATCAATTGAACATGAAAAAGCCACTGAGAACAACTTTGGAAAACGACAATTAATAAAATAAGTTCATTTCAGATGTGACGTCACATCGCGCTCCTGCGCCGCGAGCCTCGCTACGAGTGACGCACAGCAATGGGCCGTTCCCTCGCGCCCCTCCGCGCCGGCCCTATAAATACAGCGGACACGAGGCTTCGTCCCTTTTCCTCCGGCCAGCACCGCCAGTTGAGTACTACCATCATCCGAAGACCTGTGAAGTGCCAACGTCGCCCACGCCCTGGATAATTGTCTCATCTGTTAATCTTAATTGTCAGTTCTTTTTTTGTATAACTAAAGCCATCGAATAACTGGAATTATAACGCGAGTTTAAACTTTCCTGGTGATATTTTTTATTTATTTCCCGTAAGTCAACCTAATTATCTCTCTTTAATTGCTCGGCGAGTGATCGATCCCGGCTACCACGTGGAAATCAATCACTCGTGAGACATTGGTGCCCAATAGAATTTTTAATTATATTATATATATAATTTTTAAAACGTAAGTTGGCACTTTACAGGTGAGTGAAATAATTTCTTTTTCTCTTGTATATTTTCTCCTGTGTGTGCATATATTCTGGTGTGGTGAATTGCGTACAGGTACAGTTTCTGTCTATTTTTGTTGGCCATAAGCAATTTAACTGTGTAAATAACATAACGGTGATTTAAGTAACGTCTGTCTAAAATCACGTTTCCACCGCGGGCAGCGTGTTGAGCCGCCAACCGGTTCTAACCGCTTAGCCGTTGAACTAACGAGCCACGTGTTCGCGAAAAAATATTGTGATTCAACCTTTGAGTGACCTTTAAGAAATTTTTTCTTCCTTGACCAATCATCACACCATTGTATAATTTAGTGTACTTCAGCTTTTTTTAGCACGGTATTCGATTTTCTGGCGATATTTAATTTTTTTTTCTAGTGCCGGCGTAATTACTTAGATTTTCTATTATTGTTTTGTAATAATGGCTTACATTATAAATTTCTCATTATTAACTAAAGCGGAATTAGAATATGAGACCACAATACGCGGCGTTTCAAAGCCTGACGATCCCCGCAAACAAATCGCTAAACTTTCAGTTAAAACTCCCTCAGAGGATATATTATCTTCACCCTTCCCACCAGAGGAGGATGTGGCAGAAGTGGAAAAGTCGCTATTAAGATCAACTAAACACTTATCTATGTTGGAAGCAAACTATACTTCCGAGCTTCAACAGAAGGTCGAAACCGTGCTGCACCATTGTTTTCATCGACTGAATAGGGTGGATACCGGCAGTCTTGATATTAAAAAAATTCAGTCTGTGTGGAATAAATTTAATGACTTATATGCGAAATTACAATTAATCACGAGACGTAATTCGCGGTCGGATTGCTCAGTGGCAGAGTGTTTCCCCTTCCTATAATTACGACCGTAAGCTTTTTTCGGAATTAGGTAAATTCAAATTTAACGGTAAATCATGTGTAAGATCCTTTATTGAAAAAATTGATGAATTTATGTCCTGTAGATCTATTCCTCACGACAAGATGTTGTCTTTCGCTTTTGAAATATTTTCGGGTGACGCATTAGTTTGGTATCGTTCTGTTAAAAATAATGTAAAGACTTGGTTAGAACTTTGTGAACTTTTGAAACGAGATTTTAGTCCGCATAACTACGATTATCGGCTTATGACGGAGATTCGTCAGCGCTCACAGGGCGAAAACGAATCAATAACTATTTACGTGGCAAAAATGCACGGTCTGTTTTCACGACTTAGTTCTCCTATCGCTGATTCGGAGAAGCTAGAAATTTTGCTAAATAATATTAGACCTTGTTACACTAATTGTCTGCTCACTGCAAAGGTTGTTGATGTTGATAGTCTGGTCGAAGTTTGTCGTCTTTTCGAAAATTACCAAAGTCGCAGTAAGCAATTTTCTGAACCCCCTAAAGTTTCAAAGAATACTATAGCACCTGATCTAGCGTATAATTATCCGTTTTCTAATTTTTCTTCAAACAAAAATGTTTACAATCATAATCACTTCAATAAATATAACTCTGTCGCTGATACATCGAGATACAAGTCTGTACCACAAGTTAACACCGTATCGAGTACTTCTAATATAAATAAATTTTTTTGCGTGCGTTGTAGATGCAATTCGCACTCATTACGTAATTGCCGTCAACCACACTACCTAATCTGTTTTAAGTGCGGTACAAAGGGTTTCAAGGTGTCAGACTGCCCCAATTGTAAATCTAAGTCGACCCCTACAGTTTCAAAAAACTAGTTAACAAGGATTGTGGAAAATCAAATTATACAACTAATTGTAATAAAACAGAGTGGAATAATTGGTTGGACTTTTTTAAAAAATTCTTTAGTAGCTATTATATTTCCTCAATCCGTAATTCTAAAGTAGAATATTTACCTTACGTTACTCTAAAATTAAACGGAATACCTACCACTGGTCTTTTAGATTCTGGATCTTGCGTTACAATTTTAGGTAATAATTTGCATAACTTATTTTTGAAAGACGATGTTTTGGATAAATCGAAACCTTTAAGGTTAATAACAGCTGGCGGCGAACGATTTGAGTCTTTGGGATCGGTGTTTTTACCCTTTGAGTTTCAGGATAAATTGATTAACTTAGAAGTTCATGTTGTACCTGGGATTCAAAATTCCCTTATCCTTGGCATGGATTTTTTCAAAGCTTTGGCCTATTTCCTAACAAATTAGAGTCTGTTTTGATTGTGAACAAGTCTGACGCTCAAGTAATGGAGTTGCAGGCAGTTCCCCCTACACATCTTGTTTCTTATGATCATCTTACAGTCGACCAGAGAGCTACCGCTGACAACATTATTTCTAAATTTACCGATATTTCATACGAGAAGCGGGGTCTCGGTTGCACAAATATTATTTCTCATTCAATTGATACAGGTGATTGCCCCCCTATTCGGCAAAGATTTTATCGCATGTCTCCCGATAAACAAAGAATTTTAATAAAGCATCTTGACGACATGCTCTCAGAGGATGTTGTTGAACGATCTGAAAGCCCGTGGTCAAACCCTGTCATTTTGACCCCTAAGAAGAATGGTGAACTGCGTTTCTGTTTGGTCAGTCGTAAATTAAATTCCGTTACAAAAAAAGATGCTTATAGCTTGCCTTATATTTCGGAAATTTTAGATAATCTGAGAGATGCTAAATACTTGTCTAGTTTAGATTTGTCTAAATCATTTTGGCAAACATTAATTAAAGAAGAGGACCGTTGCAAAACAGCCTTTTATATTCCTACGCGTGGCACATTTCAATTCAAAAGAATGCCCTTCGGTCTTACGAATGCGCCAGCTACTCAACAACGATTAGTTGATATTTTATTTTATGGTCCAGAATTTGAAAATAAGGTTTTCTGTTTTATCGATGACATAATCTGTATCACTTCCAGTTTCAACGAACATATTACTCTTTTATTACGCATTCTTGATTAACTAAAAAGCGCTAATTTAACAATTAATTTCGAAAAATGACAATTTTTTAGAGATAAACTAAAATATTTAGGCTATGTTGTCGACTCTAGTGGATTGCATCCCGATCCGGATAAAGTAAATTCAATGAAAAATTATCCCACTCCTTCTAATAGAAAAGAAGTACGTCGTTTTTTAGGCGCGGTCTCGTGGTACAGGCGTTTTATACCGAATTTTAGCTCTATTGCTGCACCCTTAAATAAGTTAACATCTCAAAGTAAAAACGCACCTCCATTCTGTTGGACGACAGAGGCTAATGAGGCGTTTAATAACCTAAAGAATTGTTTGATTTCCTCCTCGGTGTTGGCTTGTCCTGACTACTCGCAACCTTTTGAAATACACTCAGATGCTAGTGATTTTGGACTTGGCGCGATCCTCTGTCAAAGGTTAAATGGTGAGGAAAGAGTCATAGCGTACTATAGCAAATCACTCACTAAGCAAGAAAAAAATTACAGTGCCACAGAGCGCGAAGCCCTGGCTGTTCTATCTGCTATAGAACACTGGCGTTGTTATGTTGAAAATGGTAAAAAGTTTATTGTTTACACAGATCACACTGCTTTGAAATGGTTCTTGACCTTAAATAACCCTGCTGGCCGGTTAGCCAGATGGGGAGTTCGCTTATCTTCCTATAATTTTGAAATACGTCATCGTCGGGGTTCCGATAACGTTTTACCTGATTTTCTGTCTCGCTCTTTACCCGTTTCTGCTATTGCTAATGATATAAATATAGATATTAATTCTAATCAGAATTTACCAGTTTCTACTAATGGTATTTAAATATCTATAAAGGCTGTTTAAGTTCTCCGACTTCCTTTGTTAACTATCAAGTAATAAACAATAAATTGTATTGTTTTAAAAAAACATTAAACCCTCTCACTAGAGAATTTCAATGGAAAGAGGTTATTCCGTCTGACCAAAGAAATGACATTCTAAGGGAGAATCATTCTTCGCCCACTGCTGGACATCTGGGTATTTTTAAGACATACAACCGTCTCGCACTTAATTACTTTTCGCCTGGTATGTACACTGATGTTGTCAAGTTTGTCAGTTCATGTGAACCTTGTATCACCCATAAACACCAAAATCACCCAAATTTAGGTCTAATGGGAAAACCCAAATCATGGCAAAAGCCCTTTCAGACGATTAGTATTGATTTGATTGGTCCATTGCCTCCCAGCAGGAAACAAAACACTTTTATATTTGTGGTCAGTTGTTCTTTCTCTAAATATTGTTTACTTTTCCCCATTAAACGGGCAACTGCAGAAGTGATAACAAAATTTTTTGAGGAAAATGTATTTTTGGTGCATGGAATTCCATCTACTATTGTTTTGGATAACGGTAAACAATTTATTAGCGCAACCTTTAAAAGTATGTTGTCAAAATATAAAATTCCAAATTTGCATTTTACACCGTTGTATACTCCCCACGTTAACTCAGTTGAACGTTACAACAAAACCATTATGACAGCTATTTCACCTTTCATAGAATCTGATCATCGAATCTGGGACACTCTAATCACTAAAGTTCAATTCGCCCTTAACTGCGCAGTTAGTGAGGTTACTGGTTATTCTCCTAATTTCCTTGTTTTTGGTAGGGAGGTCATAACATGTGGTTCTCAGTATATTGATAAGGAATTTAATTCCGATATGGTGCTTGAACCACGGGACGGCTATGCCGAAACTTTAGGCTATTTATCTTCTATTTTCGAGAAGGTACATTCAGCTGTGTTGTCGGCCCACCAACGGAATTGTTCATCTTATAATCTTCGCCGTAAACAGGCAGAATTCAATGTCGGTGATATAGTTTGGCGCAGAACGTTTCTTCTTAGTGATAAGGATAAATACTTTAGCAAGAAATTGGCGCCTAAATTTATTAAATGTAAGATTGCCTCAAAAAAATCACCTCTAGTATAAAAACTTAACGACATGGCTGGAAAACCTTTAGGCGATTGGCACATCAAGGATTTAAAGTTGATTAATTACAAAGAATAATAAAAGTATAAAAACAACAATAAGAATACCTTCTACCTATTCATTGTTTAATTTTTTCAAACGAACGTTTCTAATTTATATTACCGTTTGTAGTAGTGCCTACTATAAATTGATATTTTCTGTGGTGGGTAGCAAATATTTTTTTTCTCGTAAACAATACTATTTTTCAAATTGCTGCGCAATTGTGTACTCAAATGTTATGTTAAACATTGTTTTAAAAAATACTAACCTAAACTAAATATATTGTTTTTTTTTACCCTGTTGATCAGTGGTTAAAAGGTCGCTATTAGCTGAGCATACAAGTTCGATTCTCGCATGTGTATTTTCTTTCCGCAAATCTATTTGTTGAAATGCATCTTGATTGGCGTATTGTTTTTCGCCGTGCCTTGTTCTGAAGTTCTGTTGTTATTCTTAATTCTGTATAAATTCCATAATCAAATTGTTATTATAGGTACTTTATAAACGATCGTGGTGATTAACCGTGCGTCGCGAGCTCGGAACAGTCGAATAGTACCTACCATTTAGATCGTACCTAGTTGTCGTTATGACGCACGCGCGTTCACTCAGCGACGCGCCGATAAATAAATGCCTGACTAATGACTCACCATTGTTTACATTCAAAAGGTGGTTACTGGTCGTGTTCTAGTTATTAATTAGAGCAAAATATTTATTAATTTCTTTCCTTTGACATTGAGCGGTCCGGTCGTGTCTGCGGCTTGTATTATGTTATACCTAACTATATTCAAAAAGTTTACTTATCTAGTGGCAAAGGCCGAACCCAAGATTTATAAGTCGTAGGGCTAGATCAAGTTTCTTATATCTACAAATCATTATGGATACTAATTAGCGTATAGGGTTGTCACTTGTTCAAGGTACTCATGCCCTTGTTTTCTCTAATTTCAGGGAGTATCTTCAGGGCTGCTACGCCCGTTGGGCTAGGGAATTTTCCTTAGGGAAAATCCCGGCCTAACGGGGGGGGGGGGTGACGTCACATCGCGCTCCTGCGCCGCGAGCCTCGCTACGAGTGACGCACAGCAATGGGCCGTTCCCTCGCGCCCCTCCGCGCCGGCCCTATAAATACAGCGGACACGAGGCTTCGTCCCTTTTCCTCCGGCCAGCACCGCCAGTTGAGTACTACCATCATCCGAAGACCTGTGAAGTGCCAACGTCGCCCACGCCCTGGATAATTGTCTCATCTGTTAATCTTAATTGTCAGTTCTTTTTTTGTATAACTAAAGCCATCGAATAACTGGAATTATAACGCGAGTTTCAACTTTCCTGGTGATATTTTTTATTTATTTCCCGTAAGTCAACCTAATTATCTCTCTTTAATTGCTCGGCGAGTGATCGATCCCGGCTACCACGTGGAAATCAAAATGGAACACGCTAACTTTGGCCCATACAATACAAAACAACTAACTTATCTAATATCGATTGTTTTTCTATTCATTGAAAATGAAAAAGCCACCGAGAATAACTTTGGAAAACGACAAGTAGTAAAGTAAGTTCATTTCAGAGACTAATAAAGGGCAAGTAATATCAACGTTCCAAGCAATCAGAATACAATTCAGAGGGTTAATTAACTAAATTGGATAGTACGACTCTGTGAATGTTTCAGTGCCATCCCCTATTTCGCTAGCTTGTCCTGTAAGATCTAATTCGCCCTTCAATTTGAATGGAATTCAATTTCCTTACGCGTCAAATGTCTTATGAGATCCTAATTTTACGCAAATAGGTTACTGTATTTTTTTCCTTATAACCCGATATTTTCTTGGAAAATCGAGCCTTCGGATATAAAGAACCTTATCACATCACCATTACAAGAGATATCGTTTAAGTGATAAATGCGTCGCATATTGCGAGCCTTAACACGAAATTGAACTTATATGTATCAAAAATACATACATGATTAGTTTGGTTCTGATTATTCTTCGCATATTATGCGCTGATTCTAATGACCTCAAAATTCCAATATACAAAGTTTGCGATTTCACAAGAATTGACACAATAATATTTGAGATGAAGATACTTTCATGAAAATTTTCTATTAAAAATAAATACATCATATTTAAAATAGCAACATCAATGAATATTTCAGTGCCCTATTATAAAAATAATGACTAAAACCAATGCCATAACGATCCATATTGAAATATTTCTATGTAACAATAAATTATTCATACTAATGGCGCCCAACATGGCACTGAAAATAAAAAGTAAAACATTTTTGTATTTGACTACGCCTACCTTTTGGTATATTCCTGTTATATTCATCATGGAGTCAAAGTCGTGTCCGATTCCCGTCTGCCAGTCAACTGATGAATTCCCTAAAGCAAAACAAATAAATAACTTATAGATGCGGAGGTGCAAACGCTAGATTCTAGGGCCTGTGATGTCACAAAAATATTTATGTGACGCGACAAACAATCAGTAAATTATCGGCACAAGATTTATTGGCCTCTCGGAGAGAACAGGTGTCTTTGCAGTATAATATACCTATAAATATTTTATTAATTGTACATCGGCGTTATATGTTGGCATTTTCGTTTTTGATATAGTATTTCGGTTCGATTTTTGTGTGCTAGCAATGCGCGTTGTATTTTCTAGCCACTTAAGGCTTGATTTATCAGCTGTGTGGAAGTTTTGGGTATAAATCTAGTCATAACTGTATTTCAGTTTTAGGTGGCTCACTTTTATTATATTTAATAATATTACTCCGACGTCTGTTAGTCATCTAATACCCATATTCTTTTTAGATGTTGATTATGTTTTTGTTATTTGCCGTCGCCATATTTTTGTTGTTGGATAAAAAAAGCAAAATTGGGATAAAAATCTAAGAAATCTTTTTTAAATAGTACAGTCAGCATCAAAAGTCGATGACCACACTCAGATTTTCAAAATCAATGAACATAATATCACCCATAAATCGCTCAACAAGAAGGGCGCCAGTATTGAATGAACATCATTAAAGTTCAAAACTAACTGAACACTACTTGTCAAAGGTCACTGAACACCATTTTGTCAAAAATTGCTGATCGTTATAATATCCGAAAATATTTAGAATCATCAGTTTGAATTTATACCATCGACGTAATTATAGATTTTTTAGTTCGATTGAATTGTAACCTTATTCGTAAAGCAATAAGACTTATTTTCAAAAATCACGCAGATTCCGTTCAAATTCATACCGTCGACTTAGTTTATGATTTTTATAGTTACGATTGAATTAGAACCTAATCCGAGGGTCTAGTACGAAATTTACACGGTGATGATAAGCTAGTCGACGAGAACAATTTTCATCATCATTCTCTTAGCGTTATTCCAGTTTCAATCTGGGGTCCGCTTACTAGTCTAACCGGATTTGGCTGAATATTGGCTTTTAAACAGAGCGACTGCCTGTCTGACCACCGCAACCCAAAGGGATAGCGATATTCCATGGTTTAGACCAGTGTCAGTTTATTTAGAAGGTACTGACGCCCTGTAACGGCTGTCAAAGATCTTCATGACAACTGGGACCGACGGCTTAACGTGCTTTCCGAGGCACGGGACAAGCGATAATTAACAATTCAATGCGCACATAACTCCGAAAAGTCATTGGTGCGCGCCGTGGATTCGAACCCGAAACCCTCTGCATGGCAGTCTGTTGGTATCTCCACTCGGCTATCGCTGCCTTTTGACGGGAACAATTTTCATACATTTCCTTAATGCGCCCTCTATCGATCGCTACTATCCGATAAGGGCGCTTTTAGAAAATCTATGGAAATAGGGTTGTTTCCAACTAGTCAAATCAAGCACTTTTAATTAAATGTCAAAAACTTGGTTTGGTTGGTTGAAATGGTTTTGTATGAAATATGATATAGTGACGTCATAGTGTTTTGCTGTCAAGTATAATACTTATTATCAATAAATTGACGATAAAAAAATGTTAAATTAAGTTTTAACATTAAATTGATGTATGAAACTACTATTATTTTGACATGTTTCACTAGATAAAAATACTTTTATAATTTATTTCACATGCAGGAAACTTCCGTGACGATCGCGTGCAAAACTCGTGGTTTGTTTGAAAAACAAACTCTTGGTAGACCCCCTATATACCTACATATAAGACTCATTTTCAAACTTCACACAAATTCTGTTTTAATTCTATTCTTTGTAAAACTGTTTACCCTTGAATGTCAAATAATATTTCTACTTAATTATCACTTTGTATCGAATGTAGACCATTGCGGTGGCAATTATTTATCATCTATAAAATATTGTATTAGCTTAAAAGACTATAGTATTATATAAAATTATTTACTTCATAATACTTTAATAATAATTTATTTAATCACATTAGTTTATCAAATGTAACGACCTCCTTTATTTAGTTCTCGGACGTCACTGGCCGTACTGGCCGAATGACTGGTGACGTGGTGTTATGCTTTTTTTACCATAACTTTGTTTAGCTACTTTTGAAAAGTCATGTTCACCTACTTATGCCCTTTTAAGATAATCATTCATTTCTGGCGCTTGTCATGTTGAGCAATTTAGGTGTATTATGGTGTACAGCGATATTGAAAATCTAAATGTGGTCATCAACTTTTGATGCTGACTGTACCAATGGATTATGAAATCATATAGCGGCTTTGCACCCTTTTAAAACTTTTCGACCCACCCACATCAGATGTCCAATGGAAATTTCTACCTTAATATATTACATTTTAGTATACACAACATCGCACAAAACTGTCAACACCAACATGCCTAAATAGCTAATCCTCTACAAGAAACAGTCCTTTGTCCTTGCGTCTATTGAGCGTGAAGCACAAGTAACTGAATCTACCCTTAGTTAAAGAGCCTTACCCATATACCCTCAAACATTTGCATAATTCTTATCATACATCGTCTAAGCCCCAACAATTCCTAAATACCAAACACCATTATACATTCATGAAGACATCAACTAATAGATTAAGAGTCTCGCAGTTTAATGGCCATATTAATATATCAGAGTGTACACTCGTAGGGATTTCGGCACGTGTCGTCAGTAAGCCTTCAAGACTGTTAAGCTGAGAATCCATTGAAGATAAAAGGCAGTTGAGCAATCTGCGAAAAAACATATACAAACACACAATAACTTTGTTTTCTAGCCTCGCTCAGCTTTATAATACTAGACTCACTCGCATTCTCTTTGCACTCAAAATGACCTAGCAACCATAGTATGCATACCGTGCTTAGACCAGAAGTCCCGTGGAAAGTTGAACCATCATGGACCCCGCAGCGAATTTTATCAGTAGCGTATCGGCGGAGTTGGAAATATAATTGATTCATTTCCTACATTAGCAATGCGGGAGACTGAAGTAAGAGTTTTCAATGTTTAAAAGATACGCTCATGTTGGACTCAAACATCCAGCTCATTAAAGGTTATCAACCATCCCTAGTTAGATTATTGGTGGACGATATGATCGTCTACCGCTCAACTTCCTCACCTATCTTAGTACTATACACAGAATTACAGAACCGTCACGCTTGTAATCCCTAAGGGCGTAAGGTGTACTCTCGCTTTTCATCCAAGACTCACTCGGTCCCTGTGGATTGGAAGTTAGACTGTCGACGTTCTTGAGTGGTAACTTAACTAAACAAATTAATGCTTGAAATGTTGGCAGATGAATGGAGGCGTATAGTAATAAATGTAAATCAATTTCGGAAACTGGGACTCTAGAGATTTCTGAAAGATTGTTCTTGTGAATACTTAAAGAGACCTGGATCATAGAAAAGATCTGCTTATAGTGCCGACAATTGAATCTTACTATATTGAGTACATATATAAAAGAGAGATGTTAATATAACGTAGAACGTGTAAGATTAATTACTTATCTTTTAACAAAAAATGGAAAACTCCCCAAAACTGTCTCTGGACTCGGTCTGTCAGTCTCAGTGTACGGTTGTAGGTGCACCGTGAGAACTGTGTACATGGTTTATTTTACAACTTCGGTGAAGTTGTAAAATAAACCATGTACACAGTTCTCATGCAAAGATTTAAAAAGACAAATATGTATGTAATTTTATGATGCCTAGGTGTTTTGTGACAATGTCTAGCTTCTTCTAGTCCTGTTTCGAACTTTATTATCTCAAGAAACCTAACTTTACATAGAAAACCATAACTCTTTTGTAATGAATGCGTAATATCTATCTATTACATTAAAAGTCTGCATAAAACCAACACTGTTATGACAACGGGACAAGATTATAGTCTCTAGCAACTAGCTTAATAGCTTTGATTCCGTAATCCTTTGAAACTATTATCCTCATCTCAATAGTTCACTTGCACTAAAGATTATCCTAGTGCAACGAGGGATTAGTATCATCCTATTGTGTTTTCTGTTGAAATTGTAATCTGAGTGGATTCATCGGATGTGTATTGGATGGAATCGAATACGACCGTTAAGTTACAAATAAAAATAGATAACGACGGTTTCTTGAAACATACTGGCATATTTGTAGGTATAAATCGCACATACACATATATTGTAACATGTAGTAACTTATTATCTTGATTTTCACGCAATTGTCTTAACTGATTAGTATACTGGTAAATCCCACTTTGGACGCCATTAAAATTTGAAGAAGAATTTGTCATTTGGCTTTGTTCTCGACCAATATCGATATAATTAAATCGACATCATTCAGCGAAAATAAGAAACACAACAGCTTAATCAAGACAATTTCCAACCACACTATCAATTCGGTAATCGGCATATTTTACTAGCTCAATCACTGATTGAAATCTAATTAAGATTATTTTTCAAGCGCATTCTAAAATAGTGATAGATCTACCTTAAAATTGGTACAACAAATGGCGTAGTTTAGTTCTGGCATGGAATACCTGAGCCCTTGATAGTAGCTCCATCACTTACACTGTTGCATGCCGACGGCGCTTGAAGGAATCCCCAACTGAATCGTGACAAAAGCGATAATGGTGACGTCGGATTTAATTGCTAATGTACGTCAAATACTGGATATTATCTACCGATGACGAAAGAATGGAAAATGTAATAACTAATACAAACAGACTTCTTTATCATCCAATTTTCGTAACCACACTGCTTCGCACGTCAACATTTTGTTTTCACCAATCCTTAGAATGTTATGCGGAAACTCAAAATTAGTTTTCTCATGATTAATCTAACGAACTTTTGACATCAGACTGGACGGCTGTCAGACGCATTCGCATGGGCGGGATATCGACAGCTTGACGTCCTATTTGAGCCATACATGCGTCTGTGTATTCAAATTGAGACTGCTGCAGCGATGCCACTGTCTAAAGATCTATACGATAGAGAATATTGATGGTGTTCATAAATCGATCAACTCTTTTCAATTCAAAATGTTTTGAAGAAAGCTTTTAAATGAATGCAATGCTTAAATTACACCTAGCACTTTTCATCACAACTTGATAAGTGCCAGTTAAAGGTAAATGGGCACCTTAGTATGGAAACCATACCCATGGCGGACACAAACGAAATATAGCAGAGTGTGGCTATGGCTCTCATTTACTATGGCATTTGTCGCACTAATGTGAGCTATGGGAATCTCAAAAGATACTGATCCGATTTGAAAATTCTTTTTGTGTGAGATAGCCACATTGATGCGAAAGGTTATAGGCTACTTTTTATCCCGATATTCCCGCGGGATCACTGAATGAGGCCGACGAAGTCGCGTGCGCCCGCTAATTAATTGATATAGGTAAGAAAAAAAAATGCTAATGCATTAAAATATTTTCTATTCAATTTGATCCAAAGGAATACGGATCGGTACGGTTTCGATATTAATTTTATGCCTTTACAAGATGAAATAAAAACCTTTAATACCGTTTGTTTTCTTTTTTAAAGGATCTTGTTCATTTTCGCCGACGATTTTGAATCAATCAATCATATGCAATGAAAGGTCATAGTATTCCCCTTTGTCTAAACCTATTTTGGTTAATGTCCGCCACTGTTCGCAAAGCGGGTTAAATATGCCCAATGACCTTTACTTATTTAATATTATACACTTGCCTTCGAACTTGGAATTTATCGGGATGTTAAAGCATATTCTGACAGGGCGAAACTCTCTAAACGTTACAAAAAGCTGACCCAAAGTCAAACGTTACAGGCAGTTTCTGGCCTCGTGATTAGCGAGTTCAACCGTCCAACATTTCAGCTTTGTAATATTAGTATAGAGCAGCCAGTCAACATTTTTTCAACACGCATGGAGTGAACCCTTTCCTCGCTTTTCCCCGAACCAACCCATCACAAACAGTCGCAGTAACGTTAACACGGTTTGACTGCGCCGTCCCATTCAATTTCTGACGGAAATAAATTCTCGTGCCGAAATATTGCGGCTGACTTATATGCTTTTGTGTGTGCCAGTGAATTTGAGACCGATTTGTGCATCCTGTGTCCTTTGATAACTTGCTTAGATTTATTTGTGCCCATGCCTCTCATGATTCGATCGCTGGGACAATTTCTCTAAACATTGGCTAAATCTAACACAAATATACTCATAATTAAATTATGATCTTGTATTTAGTCTTATCGTGTAAATAAGTATAAATTATGTAGAAAATCAATTAACAACAAACGAAAAAGTAATAAATCTTCAATTTAAAATGGCGACTAATGACACAAGTCGTTGCAATTCGTACGTAAATCTAAACTTCTTCATTGTGATGACGTCGCCCATGTGAATTCCATTTAATTGAAGCCTGCATATCCCATGCACTACAATCGGAGCCCATTTTGCCGTCCGAAATTCCTACACAGTGCCCATTTATGTACTTTCTGTTTTGTGCAGTGTACGATCAAAGGCAACACACAGGCATACCTGGCGTATTTGAACTTAGTTTATTGCACTAACCACCGCAAATGTTTGGTATTCGTATTGATTAGGTGCAATGTCTGTGTGGTCGTGTATAATGCTCTTTTGTAACCCGCGTTGGGCGCCAATAAAGCTTTCATGTATTGGGGCTTAATTAAATTAAAATAGAATTCGGTTTCCAGTTATTTGCTAATGTATGTTGATTGAAAATGTTTGTGACCACTTTCAATAAAGCTAACAATCAAGAGATGTGAATATAATAAAAAATAGTTATAACACAATATCTTTAGTTTAAATATAACTGATAAAAATGGCAGCTATATATTACCACCTACGTATCAGACACTGAGCAAGCGATCGTTTTACTACATTCATTATGTCCTTAAATACTTAGCAGGTCAGCCATTTAAGCGGTCTTGCTAGTCTTTTGCCGCTTTCGTTTACTACCTAACTCAAACCTAACTTGACTTTGGTAAACGCTTGCCAGAAATCAACAGCATAATCTTATTCGTAGAAAACCTAAATAAACTCGTTCAAGATATCGAAACATTTCAACCAAATTTAAAAGTTTCCCCTACAGCCTCATCGTATCCAACAAATTACCAGTAAATTATAATTTCAGTGGCAAGTAGTCTCCGTTGCAACATGTATTGCTGGAAATTGGCGCGAAAGGCATTGCTTGCCGCCATTACAATTCGCTCGTATAGTGCTGTTTGTGCTATTACGCTATTAGTCTCAACAAACTTATGCTGCGGCCCGTAGGGACGCCAAGCGTGATGGCTTTCCTTGGAACGTGTTAAAATGTAGTAAATTGTAGGTTTTTGTTTGTTAGGTGGTTTTGAAGTGGCGCGTCTCGTTAAGTCGACTTTGTACGGTATACATTCAGTTACTCGCGCATGGTTCAATATTTTTGTTGTGCGGTTTTCAAGCGCAGCAAGGCTAACTCCAGCTATGTTCAATGCTTTTTCAAAATAAACTCAAATCATAAGTTTTGTAATAAGGTTATTAACAACATGCTTTAAAGATTCCTACGTATCTGAATCCGAAAAATGGGAGACATGATAAGCTGAAAAGCTGTGATTTAAATAATTGCAAAATGTCAATGACAAAATTCCATTCTCACGCGAAAAATGAAGTGAAACACTTGAAAAGTGTAAAGTCATGCTTGTATTCAAAGTTATAAAACGGAGAAACATTACAAAAAGTATGTTTTGTAGTGCCACGATGGTTAATGATATTCTTGCATGTTTCCATATTCATTATGACACCTCTGTCTATCACGTTATGTAAATGTTTGGCCACCCTCATACGAGTTCATATGAATGGCTATGTTGAATTAGCAACACGGCACAAGCTTACTTGTTTGTTTAACAATTTGCGACTCAAAGCACATTACTTCAGTTATGCGTTCGAACTTATTTCATTTACGTTCACTTTGTACCATTTTATTTACTTGAAATAGTAATAATTCTAACCCTTAAGGCGCTGTCCTAAGCGGCTGTTTTGGTAAATGAGGGGGTGAAGCAGGGGAGGTGAAGGGAGCTTAGCTCCGTCTACTGCGGGGCGCCCCCCTTCATTCTCGTCGCGTGCGGCCGTATTCTGGCGACATCCGTATTCCAATATTTCAAAATCGCAGGCAAAACGTTTCAGCATATTGAATTGAGATACTGATATTAAAATTTATATTACATACATCAATCTGTTTGTACAGTATAGGCATAGCGCAATTTTTGTTCTCAGTGCAGCCATGAGCAAAACTGGTTTAGGTACATTAGAAGTTATAGGTATTAAATGTTGACGAAAGTAGGTAAATACCTACGTGCCGTAAGATGATAAAAATAATTAAGTCAGTTCCATGTATGGAGAGGCCATTATTATGTTTGTTTTGTTTTTGTATAAAAATAGTGAAGCAGTTCATAGAATACCTACATCTAATTCCATTCCTGCCAGTTTTCAAATCTGTTTTGCAATAAATTGGCTGTGACATACGGGCGGACAGACAGACAGACATTGCGAATCTATAAGGGTTCCGTTTTTACAATTTTTGGCTACAGTACCCTAAAAAACACAATACTGCTCTACTAAGCGCAAAAGCCGTATCTCAACTAAAGCGAGTTACAAGATAATTGAAGTTTAGTAAAAGTTGATTTCTTTTATTTATTTATGGATGTTCATTGTTATTATAGGTATAATTATTATGGCAAAGGTTTCGAAATACGTCGCAGTTTTTAGGGGTTGTGAGTGATTGGAGAGGGAGCAGGGGAGGTCTTGAAACCCCCCTCACCATTTTCACTTGCCGGAAATACTTGGTTTCCTCTGAAAAAAAAATCTCCAAACATCGGTGTATATGGCACTGCCAACTTCCACATTCATCACACTAGTTTAATAAACTAAGGTTGTCGGAGCCCTGCGAAGGGTTCCTATTTTCGGATTAATTGTCAAAAGAGAACCTAACATAACCTACTTATTTACTTATTACAGTCGCACTTAACCCAAGGCACTCGAAAGCAATGACGCACAAATTTGACATTAGCTGTCAATATGATCATTCCAAGATGGCAGTTTTGCGTTTCGTTTCACGTTTTTCACATAAAACCTAAAAATTACATTTGTAAAACTTTACTAAAGTATAAAAACTATGTTCCGTTTTGCATAATTGCCAAAGTATTTATGAAATTTTGGAAATTGTTTAAAAATATTTAGACGCAACTCCGGCAGCCAAAATTACTTTTAGGGGATTAAAACGAACTACCTTAAGCCCCCTACACTACCAATACCCTCAAATTCAGGCGACTCGTTTCGAAACCCAACCCATTATTATTTTTCAAAATAGATGAAACATCAAAAATATATGTGGATATACCTTATTCATGAGATATTGCTATGTCGCTTAGAAAATTATAGAATTAGAATTTGAGTTACTGCTTTTTCGTTAGCTCTCGTCATACATGTTTGTATGGAAAAATATAAAAAAATATTTCGCTTCAAACATGTGTTGTTTCAAAGAAAATAAATATTAAAAGATAAGTATTTATTTATATTCATTTATAATTTATTAACGAAATACAAAGTTTACAGCTCATCAAAAGTTAGCTGTCTGCTACAACCAGGCAGGTTTTCTTTATTCTCATCGAATGTTAAAGGCAGTGTGTTAGGTGATAAGGCTTCAATACTTATTATTTGCTGTTGTTCACGAGGCACAGTTTCATTTACTTTCCTTTTACGGCTTGGTATTGTAGAAATTTCAAGCACTGATGAAACATTTTCCTCTCCGTGATCTCGCAATGCCATCCCTTGAGCTTGACGAGAATCAACAATTTCAGGCAACTGCCAATTCATATAAAACGCCACAAGCTTCTCCCAGAAAACATCATCTCTTTCTATAATTTCTATTTTTAGTGGTATACTTTCGCCACTCCACACAGCAAATAAACACTTTGGTTTGCGTGTAACGTGGCGTTGCCCCTAAATTTGGTAATAACAATTACAATATTTGTTTAGACTAGTCAGTTCACTTTTTTATCATGTTTCCATATTTGTATTTTATTTGCTCTTATACTATTCTCCAGGCCATTCTTATAGGCAACTTTAGAACATTAAATTTCCACAATCGTGTTTGGACCTATTAATCCATCTGGCGTGGCACCAATAATCGAATAATCCACAAGGCTCGATTGTTACATTTTCTTGCTTCGCCAGTTGTTGCAAAGCCAGTTGTTCATTTTAGATTCCATGCGCAACTGATTTTACATTGCAAATATTTTATTTGTACAAAATATTTTTTACTAAGTTGGCTTTACTGCTCTTATCTCTTCTTTTTACCACTATACAAAAATTTCAATCTGTCAACATATTCTTACGCAATTCGAACCAGTCACTGCTATCCCTCTTGTAATTTTTGCTTATCACTACGGAATCTGAGTCAAATTTGTTAAAAAATTGTTTGGCATTTCTTGGCTAGCTCTTGAACAGATCGTGTTAGGAATGACTGAAGTCAAATGTGTGTAAGACGTTGCAGAACTGTTATCTTTAAATTCACTGTAATTACAATAATGATAATTAGTTACGTACTTTATTATTAAAAAAATACTATATCTTGTGTTATAGCAAACAGAGAAGTCACCTTCTTACTTATAAATGATTGATTTTAGAAATTAAAAGGATATTAGATGTACTGAGACATACCTAATAGTTTATGAATAATCAAAGTTTTACCCGATGTACCTAAAAAGGTTTATGTTCAAAACACAATAATACAACATTTGTTACCGCTTGTGTGCGGATTGCGGAGCGCCATATTAGCGCTGTCATCATTATTGTTCGCCGTGGCGGCATCTTAGCGCTCCAGGCGCTCTGACAAGCTAATGAATTTGAAATATAGGTACATAAAATGATTCGATTTTATGTTATTACTCTTTCAAAAATTGAAAACTGTGGCAGCTATGTATTGTGAGAATAATATATATAATATATTAAGCATAATGGATAGTATATAAGTAACATAGTTAGTCAGAAAATAATTTGTGTAAAAATGTTACATATTTCATAATCACTTGGCCATGGATGAATTTCTATTTTATTACGACGCTTTCTTGTACAAATCCCTCGTAGAACTTCATTTCTCTAATTGTCCATATTTTATTCTTCTAATTATATATTTATAAGCACAGAAACAATAACACATTAAACGCAACAAGAGTATAAACTTAGGTCCTAATTATATGTGCCCATAGTTACATTAAAAGCCTATTTGATTCAAAGTATTCAGTCTATAACATAAAACATGAAATTACGAACTCAAATCGGCGTATTATAATAACAAACAGGTTTACGTAAAATTTCGTGCAGCGGAGACGCAAGCGACATGACCTTTCTCTCACAGGGCTCATAGCCGAATGATGAGGTCTAGGCGGTGCGTAAACTAGCAACTGACACTCAGTACACCGCTTATGCTAATAAGGTTTATATTGCTGAAGCGTTTGATATTGATGGGATCTACCGAGCGTCAAAATCATAGACGTTTGGCAGATTTTATTTAATTTTACAAAATATACACGTATAATATGAAAATAAATAGGGTAATTCTTTAGTTCATTAGATTTCCTACAATATTATCAAAAAAAATATGACAGCTTACGATCAAAATATTGCAAACAGTGAGACGAAAGATTATTTTCTGCCTCGATTTTGTGATTTTTTTACCGTGATTCTATTTTACGTACATGAAAAATTCTTTCAAAAGTCTTTTGTTCAGACTTTTGACTTTAAGCTCTAATTTTTGCTAGTTTGTAATATGTACCGTTATGGCTAGATGCGCGACGAAAAATTAGGTGTTTCACGGCTTCTGAGGTATAACAGCGCCTTAAAATTTAAAACACCCATTACTAAACGTAACACCACTACTAAAACTTAAGCTGAATTTTTAACATATTCCACGTATTGTTTATTTGAGATTTTTTTTACAAATGAAATTGAAAATAAAATAACTGAATTATATAAAGAGTCCACCGTGCCGAATTTTCATTCTTAAATAATTGAGTAAGGTTATAATTTGTATTATTATATTTTCTATCTGTAGGTAGACGCTGTCAAATAAAATTTGGGCCCTTTGAAATACAAATTATATCCCTTTTGAGAGGTCAAAGTCTTAGGTAAGGAAAATAAGATACGACTTTTATCTGTTTTTTTTTCCTTTTTCTCTCAGCTTTTAACTTTTTCCTACAATATCCTTTTATACAAGTTTGATAGTCTTATGAAAGTTCGTTGTAGAAATTGTTTTTCCGTAGTTTTCAATCGATCGGTTGTGAAGGTATTTACGGAAAGAATTATAACTGTTTGAATGCTTGCGGATAAAGATTGTTGTGGACAAATACGCTTGCCAGCTACTAACGCGGCATAATCGACATTTGCGTACTGTGTTTAGTTGTTTCGCTCTAGCATTTTCTTATGTATTATACCTTGACATCTAAAGTATTAATGTCCACTTCTAATAGCAATTCCTAAACTATTCCTATTTTGGTACAAAACCTCATAGGGTACTTACATGTACTTCAATATATTCTTGTAATGAGGCTTTTGAATGGCTACATGTAAGAATACAGTAGCTACGTAGCATCAATTTGGCACTCAATACACAATTTCTCTTATGTTAACGCAGCCGGTATGATGTATAGACTACAGATGTCCATAATTATATTGTCGTGCGTGTCTGTCTTACTGCATTTGTAACTGGTATTTGTACCACTATGTACATCATTCACAACAAAAACCGTATTACCATTTTCATACACAATTTCAAGAAAATCTGAAGATGATTTTCTCAAGGATGTTTTAGTTTAAATTATCTTATTGATTTTGCTGACACGGAATAGCATGAAATCCCAGTGTTCTACCCTTACCTTTCTGTTTCTCCGATTATATGTTAAATAACATTTTCTCTTTTCTATTACCCGCGGTAGGTACATTGGTTTTTACTACGTGTATATTCTTTGTTACACAGGTAAAATCAACACACAACGTTGTATCGTCGCAATGATATCCCCACTACCCCCCCCTACTCTGCAAGTGCAAAAAATAAACTATGTCTACCCGCTACAGGCAACTTTTATCATGCACTGTCCTTATATAAATGTTTTCCTCTTTTTACATACATTCGCCGAAAGCTGTATTGTGTAAAAAGTTTTGTTACTTGTTTCACCAGCTTAAAATCAACATGCTACGGCATTAAACTTGAAGGAACAACTATACTTAGTAATAATATAGAATCGTGTGTGGGCTCAAACTAGTTTAATTAAGGGAAATATGGAAGGTGAAGTGGAAAATATACTATTATTCTCACTTGAGACTGTCAAGTAGCAAAAACATGGTAAGGAAAAAAATATCACAGGAAAATTGCTGACATATTGCTTGTAGGTTCTTTGAGATGCATAAGGGGGAGCATATTATCGTAAACGAGCTGGAAAGCTAGTGTTGAAAGAGAATAGCCAAGACTATCTTAAGAGTACAAGACTAAAAGTAATAGCTTCGTGAATAATATCCAGATAGTGATTGTTGGCAGGTTTTCAACATTAAGAAAACATTTGTTCGTACTAAAGCTTTTTATTTCATTTCACAAAGCTTTATTTGGATATGATTATCTAAATTTACGGTTTCCTTTACGCTTCTACGCTGTGAAACTTAAGGTCTGAATTTTATCTAAATAATTTGCCATCTCTTAATATTATTACACAAACACTGATATTGCTGGGAGTAGGCATATTTCGTTAACATAAATTATTCTCATTCTGAAATGGAAAATGTTTTAATCCTCATTACTAAGGCAAAATGTTTGATGTTGATTTAGACAGGCAAAATTCGTTTGGCGTTCATTTGAGTCGTGGCTTATGACTGAGAACGAAAACAATAACACTGAGATCTATAAAGCTTACCTTCACAATTCAGCACTGGGATCAAATGAATTTTTAATGGCAAAATGCATAGGCGTTTTAGGCCGTCACACTTTTTGCTCACAGGAATTTCGTGCACGGTTTTAATTAAACGCGAAATTTAAAAGTGCTGTAAAACATCGCTCGTAGGATTTTTGGCGACCCGAGCGCAGTGAAAAACAAGAGGTCCGGGGAATTGGGACACCTGCCAAGTACCGTCATTGAAAGTGATATGAGAGGCTCGGGTTATATCTGCGTCTCAATGAGCACTGTTATTTACACCGATTCCCTGTTAATTGGAGTGTATAAGGTAGTTTTGCTCGAGATATAATTAAGAGGATTTACATTTACAGCGACATCATTACTTTCCTTTTGAAGTAATTATGTAACCCGGTTGGAAAGACTTTTTTAAGAATCTTTGGGTTGGGCATTACTGGTGTTGAGGAGGATATAGGACGCTGTAGCTTTAGCTAGAGCAAAGCAATTGTTCACATTAAGCTTCTAAAATTGATGTGATCAATTAGGTTTTAATTTAATTTAGATGTCTTTGCCAAATACAGCTTCTGTCCTATTTGAATGTAAACTTAACAAACTTACTTCGAACTTCACGAACTTATATTACGGTATTATATTACTGAATATGATTATTTTTACGTGTGTTTCGTTCAGAGCTTGCTACTACTGACTATAGCTACTGGTTCCTCACCATCTAACGGCTGCTCCTCTCATTCCAGACGAGGTGGACGTGATAGGCTACACGTCGAACCAGAGCGACAGCGAGTCGCTGGTGTCGGGGCACAGCGACGACAGCGGCGTGGGCGTCGCGCGGCGGCGACGCTCGCCCGGCGCCACGCTCGTGCTGTCGCCGGGGCCCACCAGGCCCAGACGCGCCGCGCGCTCCACAAGAGTCTAGGTAAGTATATCGTACGTACGCATCTCACTACTGTTACATATAAAACAGCGCCACGCTCGTGCTGTCGCCGGGGCCCACCAGGCCCAGACACGCCGCGCGCTCCACAAGAGTCTAGGTAAGTATATCGTACGTACGCATCTCACTACTGTTACATATAAAACAGCGTCACGCTCGTGCTGTCGCCGGGGCCCACCAGGCCCAGACGCGCCGCGCGCTCCATAAGAGTCTAGGTAAGTATATCGTACGTACGCATCTCACTACTGTTACATATAAAACAGCGCCACGCTCGTGCTGTCGCCGGGGCCCACCAGGCCCAGACGCGCCGTGCGCTCCACGAGGGTCTAAGTAAGTATATAATGCATATTATCATTATAAAAGGTTGTGCGAATAAGGTGCGGCGCAGACGACAGACTATATTTCACGCATTTTCTAATCTGGGTAAATTACATGCAATAACGCATATGACGTGGAAAAATACATAGTTTTGTGCGCCACGTACTCAATCGCAAAAAACTGTGTCGTCCGTGCTGCACCTCACTACTTAGTGGCTGATCCAGAGGGGAGGCAAAATTATCTGTTTTCTTGCATAGTCAAATGAGCAGGGCCGAACCGTCCCTATGTGCAATGTGTGCGGCGCACATAGGCGCCAGGGTGACAGGGGCGCCGCGCGTCGAGATATGCGTTAATTATAACAGTTATTTACGAAAAAGATTGGCAAAAAAGGCGCTTCACAGATTTCGCACACAGGCGCAATGGCGTAGGAAGGGGCGGCGGCGTTGGCAAAAAGGTCATCCGCCAACTTCCGGGTGCCACCCAACAGGCGCTTCGTGGATTTCGCACATAGGCGCTGGATTAGGTCGGAACTCGGAACGGCCCTGCAAATGAGTTTAGAAGCTAGTCTGTGGTGGCCCCAAAGCTCTTTATTTCCCATTTAGACAATCGTCACTCGAATGCTTGAGAGAAAGTCTAAGTTAATTCAGGTAAGCTAAGTGTTTCCCCGAAGAATATCTTCCTTCACCAGTTACGAGAATATTTGGGAAATGACAGAACCTTAACCGGCTGACCGACATGGTACAAATCCTCCTATTAACTCGCAATGCTTTTGTGACGCAAAGACGGAGAGGCCTTTTCCAGCAATGGACTGCGAAAGAGTGTATGTTGATGGAATATATTATTCAATATATGTAATTTGTTGTTGCAGGTGATCGGATGGCGGCGCGGGGCGAGTGCGGAGCCGGCATCGGCTCGCCGCTAGACGTTATAACTTCATAACGTAAACAAACGTAGAACATTTTGTTGATACATGTACTAAGGCGAATGTTGTTTCTGTGACCGGACGTGATGCCGACGCCGCACGGACAGAGTGACTCGGTGACACAAGCGCCCGCGCCGCACACATCACACTTAACACATCACATCACACTACACTCAACACATCATACTACACTCAATACATCACCTCACACTTACACACACACACTACACAATACACGTGAACACACTACACACCTCTGCGAACCATCACTAAGTACAAAATTGCCAAAAATTTATATTATAAATATAAAAATTTTAATACTTTATATTTTATATCATACATTTTATTGTACGCCATGGGGGGCCGGACACTTATCGAAACAACTCGTACAAATGAAGAGGGCCCCTCACTCGCCCATAATTGCAAATGACCATATTATTTTTGTATTTATTATTCAATTTTTCTATCGGACATATTCGAATATAAATTTTAACGGTCTTAGTAACAAATTAGTTTTTGAAGAAACTCTCTAAGTACTTATTGTTATTGATTTCCATAAAAAATACAAGTTGCTATTAAAACGTATGTTGTATATATATAACAATTTTATATTTTGTATATAATTATTTTCTTGTAAAAATTAATCAAATAGAATTAGATCTGTGAATGATGCGCCGATTTGGAGTAAATTTTTTTTATAATTGGGTTTAAACACAAAACAAAAAAGAGACCCACCAAAAAGATTTATTGTTTTTATTGCTAAGTAATTTTATAACGAGGATCATCATCTAAATTCAGGTACGGACAGTTATTTGGCTATGAGAATTAGTTTTATAACATTGATCGACATAAGCGTGACCTGGCTGTGGCAATTCATTTTTAAATTAAATTATTTTTTATTTATTTATTATATTTTGCTGGCGAAAAATCAATTGTAAACTCTGCTCTGGGTAGTAGAACACTTTGTTGCCTATCATGGAACAGGCGCAAGGGCTTCACGATGATCGGTAGATATTAAAAGCGCCATATTCTCTGTCTACGTTATCGAACCAAGACCGACATTGTGACGTCACTTGCCACTAATCCGTGCACTTGGCTACGTTCGTGTTGATCACAATATCATTCACTTACTCATATGTACTTTTTATTTTTTAATACGCAGTAGTTGTAGACAATACTTGTTGTAATGAAATGTTTTATGTTATTTTTGACTTTATTGCATAAGTCGTACAGTTTAAAATCGCATAACGTCCAACTGCTCGTAACACACATCACCCACTAACCATCGTATTGTTAAGTATTAATATTGAATTATAATTAATGATCTCACTTCATTGTCACACGCGATCGACTGAGTAAATGTGTCACTACTTACGGCTTCAGATATCTAATATACAGCGTTTGAACAGAACTTGAGATAAATAAAAACATACTTAATATATTTTTCATGTTATTTAATTTTCTTTATTTTTAACATGTTGACAACCCCTGCAGTGTGAGAAGCCCCAATTATGATCGTCTGGCCCCAAATTGGGGCGCTCACACTCCAGAATTTATTTCTTTCCTTATCATCTTCTTTTAGCATATACGTTATTCTAACTGTAATGACACAGTTATTTAGTTGTGATTTCATTTTTGTGGACATTCATGTACCAAAAAAATAATATATTATACACGAAATGTAAAGCTGGACAATACATTGTGTTACAAACAAAATTCACAAGGAAACATCTAGATGAGTACACATATATTTTTGTTATAAACTATTGTATCTTGTAATAAATTGTTGATTCATTTTTGAGATGAACGACTGAATTTTCATTGTATTATATTATTTTCAATAAATATATATGGACATTCTATGGACCTATTGGGGTCGATCTCACTGCCCCAAACGGCTCAGAATGCTACGGTTATCTAAATATAATTTGCATAAAATAATATTGTAAATTGTTTTAGGTATGGATGTTTATAATAAGGATACTGTTGTAAACGTATTATCATTTGTAAGTATAATGTTTGTTTTTAATGACAGTATGATCTCTTAAGGTAATTGTGTTGTATGCGCGTTGGCGGGAACTTGTCCTGTCGCGATGTCGGGCGCAACACTCACTCACGACGGACGCGCCACGGACACAAGCTCACGTCACACTACGCTCGCTTACATACCAACACACTAAGATACGCAGGCAATACGCGATTGAACAATACGTCAAACCAAAAGAACGTACGAAACACACTGTACGTGTCAACTGTCAAAGTTCTCACTGACGCGTACGATTCCATTCACTCAAACAGTATCTCATTCGTTCTTTGACAAGTTTGACAGTAAGGTGCTCAATCGTGTAATGCCCACATAGAGTTACATGTTATACGCTGCTCACATCACATTGTAAAAATGTACAGTATCTTGTTTTAATGTGTTCTAAGTCACTTAAGTTTTATAACTTGTTAAGCTACATCGATAAACGAGTCCATCCATCTGTTTTCATTACTTTGACGCAATTGTCGCGAGTTGACTGAGTACCATCTAAGGACGTTGTTAAGTTAGTGCTTGTTCACGTTGACTCGCGGGCGCGGGCGCGGTCACGAAATATCAAACACTTGAGTTTATATCCAAGTGTTCACGTACAAAACGCACGTGCGGTCTAAGTAGCGGGCAAGCTAGCGACCGACGCGCGCGGCCCGCTCGCGGCATTATCAAACGACTGAGACGTTTGTGTGTGTTCACGTCGAACTAGCGGCGGAGCGCGCGATTCACTCGCGACGTCAGGTAAGTTCAACCAGTTTGAACTTGTCGCTAGAAACGATAGCACGTTTCTTTCATGTCGTTCAATACAGAAGAGTTTATTAGTGCTGTTCAGGCTAGAACTCCTATTTGGCAAAGTAAACACAGTCATCATATGAACAGAAATGTTCTTAATAAACTATGGAAGGAAATTGCTGGATTGTTTCCTGATATGGAGGGTGAGTAAATGAAATACATATTATTATGCTGGAAATATGATATATTTGTAGGTATTTTAAACTTTTTATTTCCTGAAGACTACAAAAGATACATAATACAAAGGCGACTACGTGTATATTAAACGATTGTTTTCCCAAAAATATTTCGTGAATAAATTCCGAACTTGTTTAGCCCGATTTGATGGATTGTTGTTTCTTCCAGTTCTAGTTTGTCGCCTTTGGTGTCGAGTTGGAATTGTGAACTCATTATCACAATCGTAACCATCTGTATCAATTACAATATTATGCAATAAGCAAGCAGTTTTTATAATCAGGCGTGCATGTTTAACATCAGTTTCAATAGGTTTTAACAAAACTCGCCATTTATTGCATAAAATTCCAAATGCACACTCCACGGTTTTTCTCGCTCTTGACAATCTATTATTAAAATTTTCTCTCTCTTGATTCAATGTTCTTTGTGGGTATGGACGCATTATATATTCTTTAAGAGGATAAGCTTCATCGGCTAATATAACATATGGAGCTGTAATATTAGAATTAGGTAATGTTCTTGGTTCCGGAATATTAAATGCACCTCTTTCGAGTAACCGGTTCAGGGACGAGGCATTAAATGTACCGCCGTCGCTTTGCTTTCCTCTACCTCCCACTTCAATAGTTAAAAATCTTTTCCTCGCATCAACCACAGCTTGCAAAACAATAGAGAAATAATGCTTGTAGTTAAAAAATGCCGATCCTGATTTTTTAGGTCGTTTAACCCTACAATGTTTACCGTCCAAACTGCCAATGCAGTTAGGAAAGTGCCACATCTCCCTAAAATCTGAAGCAATATTCATAAGCTGGTCTTCAGATGGCTGTGGCATGTGGACATTCAAATTGTTTTTCCAAATAGCTTCACAGGTACTATAAACAATCTCAGACACAGTACTAACACCCATACGAAAGCTATATGCCAAAGATCGAAATGCCAATCCAGTGGAGAGATATCTGAAACATAATAAAAAATGTAATTATAATGTAAAACTTAAATATATTTACACTAATCATCAACACTAAACAATATTTCTGATTTTACAGAAAAGGCTTTAAGGAAAAAATGGAAGAACATTCGGGACCAATTTATGAAAGAATTTAAGAAAATTCCGGTTTCTCGTTCTGGTGATGCTGGAACAGATCAAAACACTTCAATGTGGCCATATTTTCAAATGATGCTGTTCATAAAAGATGATGTTACCCCAGAAATAAATGAAGGCAATTTAGATGAAACTACTGATGAAAACAGCAATAATAATGATGATGATGAGCGGTCCTCAACTCCCCAATCCATAGCTGGTGCATCTTCAAGTACACAATATACGAGCACCAAACGTAAATGTGCACAAGATGTAAGACAGGAATTTATGGAATTGGAGAAGAAAAAGTTGGAATTATTACAACTTAAACTGTCACAAAGCAGCAAACAACACGAACAAGATTGCGAAGATCTGTTATTTTTTAAAAGTTTGTTGCCGTACATGAAAGAATTATCTCCTATGCAAAAACTACGCGCTAGAAACAATATTACACAAGTTATTATGGACGAAATGAATAGTGGCATGACGCAGTCTCACCATGGATATAATACATACGATTATAACACGACTAATTATGGAAATTAAACTTTGTATAATTGATAACGATAATATTAATTAAATAAAATAATAAAGAGGAACCTTGTTTGAATTTGAATGACTGCAATATGTATCCCGATAAAAAATGATAATTTACTTAACTACTTACTATGAAAATTTTTTTTTTTTAAACTCACCTTATAGTTACAAACAGTCTTTCTTCGGGCTTTATACTTTTATGAAAATTTGTGTCCACTTTTGAAATATCACTCCTTATTGAATCCAGTATGTAATCAAAACAGCGGACACTCATCCTGGTATATCCAAAAAATCTTGAAGGATGTTCTCTCAAATTACCATATAAAGTATGAAATTCACCATACCGTTCTCTTTCTTTATTAATTTCGTGCACGCCAATTCTAATTTTTAGCATCTCCCACTTTAGGTATGAATTTTCGGTTAAAAATAAAAGATCGTGGTCCATATTTACAACCTCTGACAATACGTCACACTCGCGCGAACGCCTGGCGGTTAATGTGAACACGAGCTCGCGACGTCTACCGCGCCTATTTCGCCACCGCGCCCGCGCGTTCCAACGTGAACAAGCACTTAGTCTAGGCTGTAAGCGAGCGGAGTCGCGGCGCGGGGTGGCCTGGGGTCACGTCAGCTGACTTCGACGCTCAGACCTATGCCTCTGTCAGAATATTTATATCAACAGAAATTTATTTATCATTCGGTTATTATTTATGTATCACAAAAAATAATTTATTGTTAGAGCAGTGCTTTGTCGTTTTATATCGTACCAGTGTTTCGCTTCGATCAACTCACTCGCCTGCCGTACGTTCGATAGTGTGGACACTACGTAGTGATGTACCGTTACTTTGCATTCGAGTGTATCATGGGTGCCGGCGACGGGACGCTTTAAGAGTACAAATTCTGTATAAGCCCCTCACTTGTGTGTTAATTCTAAACGTTAATTTTAAAACAAGAAACAGGGAGAAGCTATTGTCAGAATACGGTTATACTAACTAGGTATGATCGTAGTATAGTATAAGTCGCGTAGCGCGCGGGTGCCGTAACTAACGGAACCGGTCAGCTCTGCCTTCGGTGTTGTCTCTTCATTACTACGTTTTATCTGTATCCTATTGCTACAGTGAGTTTGATTTGCGATATCTTCCGATTTTATTCACTCGTAGCGTTATTCGGGCGCGTGGTACGCCCTCAGTTAAGACGTGTACCACTGTAACGATAGGGTATTAGACAAGGACGCGCACTGTACGCGCGCACCTCTTATTAGATAAGAAATGTGTTATTAGAAATGAAATTGCAATAAAAATCTTCGGCCTTGGCGGCTGCGACTTGTCTTTACGAACTTTACCCAATTTATTCGCTGTAAAAAATTAGTCCGGCGTTGTAAAAAAAATATCAGTGCATTTGTAAATATTGGAGCCAAAATTTTTATACAAATTATTTCATAAATATATTCTTGGACCAAGTTGTGCGTGGAGGCGAGTCGCTAGTCGCGGGCGCGCGGGCCTGCCCGCACCTCGGTGCGTGACGTCACGGGTGGAAATAGTTCATTCGTTCGTTCATGTACGCTGACGTTTTCGTCTTCACAAGATGGCGGCGTTCAAAATGGCGCTGAACAGGGAGACGAACTTGTCGGTCGATTGTCGAGCGTGCGGGTCTGGTATTCGACGCATTCTGTGTCGAAAGCGGCCACACGTGTCTGATCGTAGAGGCAAAACATTAGGTACTATTGTGACTAGTGCTGATGTGACATGGCAGCATTATTCAATGTAATTGACAAAACGTGGCACATATAATTTACTATATGTAAAAAGTTATAGAAATAATTAATTTAATAAAATTATAAATAAAATTTCCTGTTGTATTATTTATCAATTACCCGAATTATGAAGAAATGTTCAGACGGATATATTATTTAACTGAAAAGGCTATAACACTGGTATTGTTCCTTATCAAATTAATCCTCACTGGCAGAATGACAACGACATAACGTCTCATCTCAAATCAATCTAAAAAATCGATAGGTACCTATACCCAGGATGTTTTTGCACAACAACGAGTAACTTCAGAATTTACAAGTTGACTATTGTCAGGTGCTGACTACGACCCAATTAAACAATGCAAACGCTTAGTGTCTCTTTCTTTTATTGAAGCCTATCAAAATTACTCCATGCCACCTGTAAGCATACCTACATGAAGTCCTATAGCAAAACTCATCATGCCAAAAAAAAAAATAGCATGATAGAGAGCGAGAATAGAGAAAAGCTTTTTCACGCCCCGCTTAAAGTACCTACCTGGGCTCATAGGAAGAATGCCAGACGCGATCGAAGGCTTTGAAGATGTCGAGACTAATAGCCAACGACTCCCCATGCCTTTCCATAATCCAGAGGTGGGTGACAAACGTTACAAGATCACCCCTTGATCGTTTCGATCTGAACCCATATTGGCGATCTGGTGGCGTTTGAGGAGAGTCTGATGGCTACAGAAAGATCTGTCATAATATTAATCTGTCCTGTCATCAATAATCTCATGTTATCTCATTACCCCACTACAGTCAACTGCTGAACGTAGGCCTGCCCCAAATTATGTCACAAGATCCACTCGCCCGTTTTCGCCATCCAGCCATTACTGTCCTCAATTTATAGATCCATCTGGCACAAGGGCAACTAAAACTAAGCTTGGGATATTGCCAGTTTCCTAGATGGTAGGATAGAAAGGTAGGTATGGTACTGGGTTACTGGCAGAGTGACGAGGTACTGGTTCAGACTGACGAGGTGACGAGTATAATGAAACTATTCTTGAAGATCGGCAATCGGTAATAATTTATTTACAAAAAATGGCAAGCTATATACAAAAATATACATTCAGAAAGGTTACTGGTGGCAATGCGCACAATATCGATATTGACCAATAAAACGAGACTTACAACTAACAGTTTTTACATGACTACATATTATAAGTAGCTATAAACACAATTTGACTTACATCGGTCAACTCACTCTAACTAGTGCTCTGTCCTTCACGCACAACTATATAATAAAGTACCACGCTTAACAAAACTCGGTGCCACGAACATTCGTCGCCAGTCGGATCGGATGTAATGCGTTGGTTAGACAGGCCGATGGCGCTCGCACGTGCCTGCGCGCGCGCGAAGCGTTATCAGCTCTTATCAGTTATCAGCTATCACACTTATCTCTTGATTAAGCTGCGTAGGGTTGTACATACTGTGCAAGTAGGTATGTGCATGTAGTACGCCACATTAACCTTCCTCAAGCGAAGCGTAGGTTCTGTTTCACCTTCCGACCGGATCTGGTGACGTATGTGCTCCGTGGTTGAGATGCCGATGTCTCTGCTTCGTCCGGTGTCATGTTCGATGCCTGGGCGGTTGAAGTGTTTGCTTGAATTCCTCTGTTGTCTGAAACTTCGCCGTTGTCGTTGCATAGATGAGCTGGCTTTAGTCTATCTATAGACACAACTAAAGTGCGAAGTGGAAGTTGTAACGTAAAATGTTTGCCGTCTGCGCTGCGCTGTAGCACTTGATAAGGCCCATCATAAGGTGGTATGAGCGGTTTTCTCACTGTGTCATTGCGCAAAAACACATGCGAACTCGTAGCGAGATCTTTGTAGACGAATAATTAATTATATATACCAAAGCCAATATCAGCAAATGTCAATAGAATTGAAAACAATGCCGCCACAAAGAATGACATACCAAAACCTTGAAGAATGGAAACTCGAACAAAATGGAACACCGCCGCTAACTTTGGCCCATACAATACAAAACAACTAACTTATCTAATATCGATTGTGTTTCCATTCACTGAACAAGAAAAAGCCACTGAGAATAACTTTGGAAAACGACAATTAATAAAGTAAGTTCATTTCAGAGACTAATAAGGGTAAGTAATATCAACGTTCCATGAAATCAGAATACAATTCAGAGGGTAAATTAACTAAATTGGATAGTACGACTCTGTAAATGTTTCAGTGCCATCCCCTATTTTGCTAGCTTGCCCCCTAACCTGTAAGATCTAATTCGCCCTTCAATTTGAATGGAATTCAATTTCCTTACGCGTCAAATGTCTTATGAGATCCTAATTTTACGCAAATATTTAATTGTATTTTTTCCTTATAACCCGATATTTTCATGGAAAATCGAGCCTTCGGATAGAAAGAACCTTACAGGTAATGATTTCGACGATCACATCACCCTTACAAGAGATATCGTTTAAGTGATAAATGCGTCGCATATTGCGAGCCTTAACACGAAATTGAACTTATATGTATCAAAAATACATACATGACTGGTTTGGTTCTGATTATTCTCGGCATATTATGCGCTGGTTCTAATGACCTCAAAATTCCAGTATACAAAGTTTAACAAATTCACAAGAATTGACACAATATTTGAGAAGAAAAAAAATTCATGAAAATTGTCTATTTAAAAAAAATACATCATATTTAAAATAGCAACATCAAATACTATTTCAGAATCCCATTATAAAAATAACGACTAAAACCAATGCCATAACGAACCATATTGAAATATTTCTATGTAACAATGTATTATTCATACTAATGGCGCCTAACATGGGACTGGAAATAAAAAGTAAAACATTTTTCTATTTTTCATTTTATTTTCTACGCATTTACCTTTTGGTATTTTGCTGTTATATTCATCATGGAGTCAAAGTCGTGTCCGATTTCCGTCAGCCAGTCAACTGATGAATTCCCTAAAGCAAAACAAATAAATAACTTATAGATGCGGAGGTGCAAACGCCAGAATCTAGGGCCTGTGATGTCACAAGAATATTTATGTGACGCGACAAACAATCAGTAAATTATCGGCAAAAGATTTATCGGCCTCTCGGAGAGGACAGGTGTCTTTGCAGTATAATATACCCATAAATATTCCATTAATTGTACGTCGGCTTTTTATGTTGGCTTTTTCGTTTTTGATATAGTATTTCGGTTTGACTTTTGGGTGCTAGCAATGCGCGTAGTATTTTCTAGCGACTCGAAGTCTTGATTTATCAGCTGTGTGGATATTTTGGGTATAAATCTAGTCATAACTGTATTTCAGTTTTAGGTGGCTCACTTTTTTTATATTTAATAATATTACTCCGACGTCTGTTAGTCTTCTAATACCCATATTCTTTTTAGATGTTGATTATGTTTTTGTTATTTGGCATCGCCATATTTCTGTTGTTGGATAAGAAAAGCAAAATTGGGATAAAATCTAAGAATTTTTTTTAATTAGTACCCATGGATTATGAAATCATATAGCGGCTTTTAAACTTTTCGACCCACCCACATCAGATGTCCAATGGAAATTTCTACCTTAATATATTACATTATACTATACACAACATCGCACAAAACTGTCAACACCAACATGCCTAAATAACTAATCCTCTACAAGAAACAGTCCTTTGTCCTTGCGTCTATTGAGCGTGAAGCACAAGTAACTGAATCTACCCTTAGTTAACGAGACTTACCCATATACCCTCAAACATTTGCATAATTCTTATCATACATCGTCTAAGCCCCAACAATTCCTAAATACCAAACACCATTATACATTCATGAAGACATCAACTAATAGATTAAGAGTCTCGCAGTTTAATGGCCATATTAATATATCAGAGTCTACGATCGTAGGGATTTCGGCACGTGTCGTCTCGAGTGTAAGCCTCCAAGACTGTTAGTTAGCTGAGAATCCATTGAAGATGAACGGCAGTTGAGCAATCTGTGAGAAAACATATACAAACACACATTAACTTTGTTTTCTAGCCGCGCTCAGCTTTATGATACTAGACTCACTCACATTCTCTTTGCAGCCAAAACGACCTAGCGACAATAGTATGCATACCGTGCTTAGACCAGAAATCCCGTGGAAAGTTAAACATTATGGATCCCGCAGCGAATTTTATCAGTAGCATATTGGCGGAGTTGGAAATATAATTGATTCATTTCCTACATTAGCAATGCGGGAGACTGAAGTAAGAGTTTTCAATGTTTAAAAGATACGGTCATGTTGGACTCTAACATCCAGCTCATTAAAGGTTATCAACCATCGCTAGTTAGACGGACGGTGGACGACATGATCGTCTACCGCTCAACTTCCTCGCCTATCTTAGTACTATACACAGAATTACACAACCGTCACGCTTGTAATCCCTAAAGGCGTAAGGTGTACTCTCGCTTTTCGTCTAAGACTCACTCGGTCCCTGTAGACTGGAAGTTAGACTGTCGACGTTCTTGAGTGGTAACTTAACTAAACAAATTAATGCTTGAAATGTTGGCAGATGAATGGAGGCGTATAGTAATAAATGGAAATCAATTTCGGAAACTGGGACTCTAGAGATTTCTGAAAGATTGTTCTTGTGAATACTTAAAGAGACCTGGATCGTAGAAAAGATCTGCTTATAGTTCCGACAATTGAATCTTACTCTATTGAGTACATATATAAAAGAGAGATGTTAATATAACGTAGAGCGTGTAAGATTAATTACTTATCTTTTAACAAAAAATGGAAAACTCCCCAAAACTGTCTCTGGACTCGGTCTGTCAGTCTCAGTGTACGGTTGTAGGCGCACCGTGAGAACTGTGTACATGGTTTATTTTACAACTTCGGTGAAGTTGTAAAATAAACCATGTACACAGTTCTCATACAAAGATTTAAAAAGACAAATATGTATGTAATTTTATGATGCCTAGGTGTTTTGTGACAATGTCTAGCTTCTTCTAGTCCTGTTTCGAACTTTATTATCTCAAGAAACCTAACTTTACATAGAAAACCATAACTCTACTCTGGAAAAATCTCAAATAAACAATACGTGGAATATGTTAAAAATTCAGCTTAAATTTTAGTAGTGGTGTTACGTTTAGTAACGGGTGTTTTAAATTTTAAGGGTTAGAATTATTACTATTTCAAGTAAATAAAATGGTACAAAGTGAACGTAAATGAAATAAGTTCGAACGCATAACTGAAGTAATGTGCTTTGAGTCGCAAATTGTTAAACAAACAAGTAAGCTTGTGCCGTGTTGCTAATTCAACATTGCCATTCATATGAACTCGTATGAGGGTGGCCAAACATTTACATAACGTGATAGACAGAGGTGTCATAATGAATATGGAAACATGCAAGAATATCATTAACCATCGTGGCACTACAAAACATACTTTGTGTAATGTTTCTCCGTTTTATAACTTTGAATACAAGCATGACTTTACACTTTTCAAGTGTTTCACTTGATTTTTCGCGTGAGATTGGAATTTTGTCATTGACATTTTGCAATTATTTAAATCACAGCTTTTCAGCTTTTCATGTCTCCCATTTTTTGGATTCAGATACTTAGGAATCTTTAAAGCATGTTGTTAATAACCTTATTACAAAACTTATGACTTGAGTTTATTTTGCAAAAGCATTGAACATAGCTGGAATTAGCCTTGCTGCGCTTGAAAACCGCACAACAAAAATATTGAACCATGCGCGAGTAACTGAATGTATACCGTATAAAGTCGACTTAACGAGACGCGCCATTTCAAAACCACCTAACAAACAAAAACCTACAATTTACTACATTTTAACACGTTCCAAGGTAAGCCATCACGCTTGGCGTCCCTACGGGCCGCAGCATAAGTTTGTTGAAATTAATAGCGTAATAGCACAAACAGCACTATGCGAGCGAATTGTAATGGCGGCAAGCAATGCCTTTCGCGCCAATTTCCTGCAATACATGTTAAACGGAGACTACTTGCCACTGAAATTATAATTTACTGGTAATTTGTTGGATACGATGAGGCTGTAGGGGAAACTTTTAAATTTGGTTGAAATGTTTCGATATCTTGAACGAGTTTATTTAGGTTTTCTACGAATAAGATTATGGTGTTGATTTCTGGCAAGCGTTTACCAAAGTCAAGTTAGGTTTGAGTTAGGTATTAAACGAAAGCGGCAAAAGACTAGCAAGACCGCTTAAATGGCTGTCCTGCTAAGTATTTCAGGACATAATGAATGTAGTAAAACGATCGCTTGCTCTGCGTAATATATAGCTGCCATTTTTATCAGCTATATTTAAATTAAATATATTGTGTTATAACTATTTTGTATTATATTCACATCTCTTGATTGTAAGCTTTATTGAAAGTGGTCACAAACATTTTCAATCAACATACATTAGCAAATAACTGGAAACCGAATTCTATTTTAATTTAACTAAGCCCCAATACATGAAAGCTTTATTGGCGCTCAACGCGGGTCACAAAAGAGCATTATACATGACCACACAGATATTGCACCTAATCAATACGAATACCAAACATTTGCGGTGGTTAGTGCAATAAACTAAGTTCAAATACGCCAGGTATGCCTGTGTGTTGCCTTTGATCGTACACTGCACAAAACAGAAAGTACATAAATGGGCACTGTGTAGGAATTTCGGAAGGCAAAACGGGCTCCGATTGTAGTGCATGGGATATGCAGGCTTCAATTAAATGGAATTCACATGGGCGACGTCATTACAATGAAGAAGTTTAGATTTACGTACGAATTGCATCGACTTGTGTCATTAGTCGCCATTTTGAATTAAAGATTTATTACTTTTTCGTTTGTTGTTAATTGATTTTGTACATAATTTATACTTATTTACACGATAAGACTAAATAAAAGATCAAAATTTAATTACGAGTATATTTGTGTTAGATTTAGCCAATGTTTACAGAAATTGTCCCAGCGATCGAATCAAACATACTAGGAGAAATATTTTGCCACAGAGGCATGGACATAAAAATAAAACTAAGCAAGTTATCAAAGGACACAGGATGTACAAATCAGTCTTAAATTCACTGGCACACACAAAAGCATGGAAGCCAGCCGCTATATTTCGGCACGAGAATTTATTTCCGTCAGAAATTGAATGGGACGGCGCAGTCAAACCGTGTTAACGTTACTGCGACTGTTTGTGATGGGTTGGTTCGGGGAAAAGCGAGGAAAGGGTTCACTCCATGCGTGTTGAAAAAAAGTTGACTGGCTGCTCTATACTAATATTACAAAGCTGAAATGTTGGACGGTTGAACTCGCTAATCACGAGGCCAGAAACTGCCTGTAACGTTCGACTTTGGGTCAGCTTTTTGTAACATTTAGAGAGTTTCGCCCTGTCAGAATATGCTTAAACATCCCGATAAATTCCAAATTCGAAGGCAAGTGTTTAATATTAAATAAGTAAATTTAACTGGCACTTATCAAGTTGTGATGAAAATTGCTAGGTGTCATTTAAGCATTGCATTCATTTAAAAGCTTTCCTCAAAACATTTTGAATTGAAAAGAGTTGATCGATTTATGAACACCATCAATATTCCCTATCGTATAGATCTTTAGACAGTACCATCGCTGCAGCAGTCTCACTTTGAATACACAGACGCATGTATGGCTCAAATAGGACGTCAAGCTGTCGATATTCCGCCCATGCGAATGCGTCTGACAGCCGTCCAGTCTGATGTCAAAAGTTCGTTAGATTAATCATGAGAAAACTAATTTTGAGTTTCCGCATAACATTCTAAGGATTTGTGAAAACAAAATGTTGACGTGCGAAGCAGTGTGGTTACGAAAATTGGATGATAAAGAAGTCTGTTTGTATTAGTTATTACATTTTCCATTCTTACGTCATCGGTAGATAATATCCAGTATTTGACGTACATTAGCAATTAAATCCGACATCACCATTATCGCTTTTGTCACGATTCAGTTGGGGATTCCCTCAAGGGCCGTCGGCATGCAACAGTGTAAGTGATGGAGCTACTATCAAGGGCTCAGGTATTCCATGCCAGAACTAAACTACGCCATTTGTTGTACCAATTTTAAGGTAGATCTATCACTATTTTAGAATGCGCTTGAAAAAGAATCTTAATTAGATTTCAATCAGTGATTGAGCTAGTAAAATATGCCGATTACCGAATTGATAGTGTGGTTGGAAATTGTCTTGATTAAGCTGTTGTGTTTCTTATTTTCGCTAAATGATGTCGATTTAATTATATCGATATTGGTCGAGAACAAAGCAAAATGACAAATTCTTCTTCAAATTTTAATGGCGTCCAACGTGGGATTTACCAGTATACTAATCAGCTAAGACAATTGCGTAAAAATCAAGATAATAAGTTACTACATGTTACAATATTTGTGTATGTGTGATTTATACCTACAAATATGCCAGTATGTTTCAAGAAACCGTCGTTATCTATTTTTATTTGTAACTTAAAGGTCGTATTCGATTCCATCCAATACACATCCGATGAATCCACTCAGATTACAATTTCAACAGAAAACAGAATAGGATGATACTAATCCCTCGTTGCACTAGGATAATCTTTAGTGCAAGTGAACTATTGAGATGAGGATAATAGTTTCAAAGGATTACTTAATCAAAGCTATTAAGCTAGTTGCTAGAGACTATAATCTTGTTCCGTTGTCATAACAGTGTTGGTTTTATGCAGACTTTTAATGTAATAGATAGATATTACGCATTCATTACAAAAGAGTTATGGTTTTCTATGTAAAGTTAGGTTTCTTGAGATAATAAAGTTCGAAACAGGACTAGAAGAAGCTAGACATTGTCACAAAACACCTAGGCATAATAAAATTACATACATATTTGTCTTTTTAAATCTTTGTATGAGAACTGTGTACATGGTTTATTTTACAACTTCACCGAAGTTGTAAAATAAACCATGTACACAGTTCTCACGGTGCACCTACAACCGTACACTGAGACTGACAGACCGAGTCCAGAGACAGTTTTGGGGAGTTTTCCATTTTTTGTTAAAAGATAAGTAATTAATCTTACACGCTCTACGTTACATTAACATCTCTCTTTTATATATGTACTCAATATAGTAAGATTCAAGTGTCGGCACTATAAGCAGATCTTTTCTATGATCCAGGTCTCTTTAAGTATTCACAAGAACAATCTTTCAGAAATCTCTAGAGTCCCAGTTTCCGAAATTGATTTCCATTTATTACTATACGCCTCCATTCATCTGCCAACATTTCAAGCATTAATTTGTTTAGTTAAGTTACCACCCAAGAACGTCGACAGTCTAACTTTCAAATATGTATGTAATTTTATGATGCCTAGGTGTTTTGTGACAATGTCTAGCTTCTTCTAGTCCTGTTTAGAACTTTATTATCTCAAGAAACCTAACTTTACATAGAAAACCATAACTCTTTTGTAATGAATGCGTAATATCTATCTATTACATTAAAAGTCTGCATAAAACCAACACTGTTATGACAACGGAACAAGATTATAGTCTCTAGCAACTAGCTTAATAGCTTTGATTAAGTAATCCTTTGAAACTATTATCCTCATCTCAATAGTTCACTTGCACTAAAGATTATCCTAGTGCAACGAGGGATTAGTATCATCCTATTCTGTTTTCTGTAGAAATTGTAATCTGAGTGGATTCATCGGATGTGTATTGGATGGAATCGAATACGACCTTTAAGTTACAAATAAAAATAGATAACGACGGTTTCTTGAAACATACTGGCATATTTGTAGGTATAAATCGCACATACACAAATATTGTAACATGTAGTAACTTATTATCTTGATTTTTACGCAATTGTCTTAGCTGATTAGTATACTGGTAAATCCCACGTTGGACGCCATTAAAATTTGAAGAAGAATTTGTCATTTTGCTTTGTTCTCGACCAATATCGATATAATTAAATCGACATCATTTAGCGAAAATAAGAAACACAACAGCTTAATCAAGACAATTTCCAACCACACTATCAATTCGGTAATCGGCATATTTTACTAGCTCAATCACTGATTGAAATCTAATTAAGATTCTTTTTCAAGCGCATTCTAAAATAGTGATAGATCTACCTTAAAATTGGTACAACAAATGGCGTAGTTTAGTTCTGGCATGGAATACCTGAGCCCTTGATAGTAGCTCCATCACTTACACTGTTGCATGCCGACGGCCCTTGAGGGAATCCCCAACTGAATCGTGACAAAAGCGATAATGGTGATGTCGGATTTAATTGCTAATGTACGTCAAATACTGGATATTATCTACCGATGACGTAAGAATGGAAAATGTAATAACTAATACAAACAGACTTCTTTATCATCCAATTTTCGTAACCACACTGCTTCGCACGTCAACATTTTGTTTTCACAAATCCTTAGAATGTTATGCGGAAACTCAAAATTAGTTTACTCATGATTAATCTAACGAACTTTTGACATCAGACTGGACGGCTGTCAGACGCATTCGCATGGGCGGAATATCGACAGCTTGACGTCCTATTTGAGCCATACATGCGTCTGTGTATTCAAAGTGAGACTGCTGCAGCGATGGTACTGTCTAAAGATCTATACGATAGGGAATATTGATGGTGTTCATAAATCGATCAACTCTTTTCAATTCAAAATGTTTTGAGGAAAGCTTTTAAATGAATGCAATGCTTAAATGACACCTAGCAATTTTCATCACAACTTGATAAGTGCCAGTTAAATTTACTTATTTAATATTAAACACTTGCCTTCGAATTTGGAATTTATCGGGATGTTTAAGCATATTCTGACAGGGCGAAACTCTCTAAATGTTACAAAAAGCTGACCCAAAGTCGAACGTTACAGGCAGTTTCTGGCCTCGTGATTAGCGAGTTCAACCGTCCAACATTTCAGCTTTGTAATATTAGTATAGAGCAGCCAGTCAACTTTTTTTCAACACGCATGGAGTGAACCCTTTCCTCGCTTTTCCCCGAACCAACCCATCACAAACAGTCGCAGTAACGTTAACACGGTTTGACTGCGCCGTCCCATTCAATTTCTGACGGAAATAAATTCTCGTGCCGAAATATAGCGGCTGGCTTCCATGCTTTTGTGTGTGCCAGTGAATTTAAGACTGATTTGTACATCCTGTGTCCTTTGATAACTTGCTTAGTTTTATTTTTATGTCCATGCCTCTGTGGCAAAATATTTCTCCTAGTATGTTTGATTCGATCGCTGGGACAATTTCTGTAAACATTGGCTAAATCTAACACAAATATACTCATAATTAAATTTTGATCTTTTATTTAGTCTTATCGTGTAAATAAGTATAAATTAATACAAAATCAATTAACAACAAACGAAAAAGTAATAAATCTTTAATTCAAAATGGCGACTAATGACACAAGTCGATGCAATTCGTACGTAAATCTAAACTTCTTCATTGTAATGACGTCGCCCATGTGAATTCCATTTAATTGAAGCCTGCATATCCCATGCACTACAATCGGAGCCCGTTTTGCCTTCCGAAATTCCTACACAGTGCCCATTTATGTACTTTCTGTTTTGTGCAGTGTACGATCAAAGGCAACACACAGGCATACCTGGCGTATTTGAACTTAGTTTATTGCACTAACCACCGCAAATGTTTGGTATTCGTATTGATTAGGTGCAATATCTGTGTGGTCGTGTATAATGCTCTTTTGTGACCCGCGTTGGGCGCCAATAAAGCTTTCATGTATTGGGGCTTAGTTAAATTAAAATAGAATTCGGTTTCCAGTTATTTGCTAATGTATGTTGATTGAAAATGTTTGTGACCACTTTCAATAAAGCTTACAATCAAGAGATGTGAATATAATACAAAATAGTTATAACACAATATATTTAGTTTAAATATAGCTGATAAAAATGGCAGCTATATATTACGCAGAGCAAGCGATCGTTTTACTACATTCATTATGTCCTGAAATACTTAGCAGGACAGCCATTTAAGCGGTCTTGCTAGTCTTTTGCCGCTTTCGTTTAATACCTAACTCAAACCTAACTTGACTTTGGTAAACGCTTGCCAGAAATCAACAGCATAATCTTATTCGTAGAAAACCTAAATAAACTCGTTCAAGATATCGAAACATTTCAACCAAATTTAAAAGTTTCCCCTACAGCCTCATCGTATCCAACAAATTACCAGTAAATTATAATTTCAGTGGCAAGTAGTCTCCGTTTAACATGTATTGCAGGAAATTGGCGCGAAAGGCATTGCTTGCCGCCATTACAATTCGCTCGCATAGTGCTGTTTGTGCTATTACGCTATTAGTTTCAACAAACTTATGCTGCGGCCCGTAGGGACGCCAAGCGTGATGGCTTACCTTGGAACGTGTTAAAATGTAGTAAATTGTAGGTTTTTGTTTGTTAGGTGGTTTTGAAATGGCGCGTCTCGTTAAGTCGACTTTATACGGTATACATTCAGTTACTCGCGCATGGTTCAATATTTTTGTTGTGCGGTTTTCAAGCGCAGCAAGGCTAATTCCAGCTATGTTCAATGCTTTTGCAAAATAAACTCAAGTCATAAGTTTTGTAATAAGGTTATTAACAACATGCTTTAAAGATTCCTAAGTATCTGAATCCAAAAAATGGGAGACATGAAAAGCTGAAAAGCTGTGATTTAAATAATTGCAAAATGTCAATGACAAAATTCCAATCTCACGCGAAAAATCAAGTGAAACACTTGAAAAGTGTAAAGTCATGCTTGTATTCAAAGTTATAAAACGGAGAAACATTACACAAAGTATGTTTTGTAGTGCCACGATGGTTAATGATATTCTTGCATGTTTCCATATTCATTATGACACCTCTGTCTATCACGTTATGTAAATGTTTGGCCACCCTCATACGAGTTCATATGAATGGCAATGTTGAATTAGCAACACGGCACAAGCTTACTTGTTTGTTTAACAATTTGCGACTCAAAGTACATTACTTCAGTTATACGTTCGAACTTATTTCATTTACGTTCACTTTGTACCATTTTATTTACTTGAAATAGTAATAATTTTAACCCTTAAAATTTAAAACACCCATTACTAAACGTAACACCACTACTAAAATTTAAGCTGAATTTTTAACATATTCCACGTATTGTTTATTTGAGATTTTTCCAGAGTACACAAAAAATTTAATTAAAAATAAAATAACTGAATTATATAAAGAGTCCACCGTCCCGAATTTTCATTCTTAAATAATGGAGTAAGGTTATAATTTGTATTAGTTATAATTTGTATTATTATATTTTCTATCTGTAGGTAGACGCTGTCAAATAAAATTTGGGCCCTTTGAAATACAAATTATATCCCTTTTGAGAGATCAAAGTCTTAGGTAAGGAAAATAAGATACGACTTTTATCTGTTTTTTTTCCTTTTTCTCTCTTAACTTTTTCCTACAATATCCTTTTATACAAGTTTGATAGTCTTATGAAAGTTCGTCGTAGAAATTGTTTTTCTGTAGTTTTCAATCGATCGGTTGTGAAGGTATTTACGGAAAAAATTATAACTGTTTGAATGCTTGCGGATAAAGATTGTTGTGGACAAATACTCTTGCCAGTTACTAACGCGGCATAATCGATATTTGCGTAATGTGTTTAGTTGTTTCGCTCTAGCATTTTCTTATGTATTATACCTTGACATCTAAAGTATTAATGTCCACTTCTAATAGCAATTCCTAAACTATTCCTATTTTCGTACTAAACCTCATAGGGTACTTACATGTACTTCAATATATTCTTATAATGAGGCTTTTGAATGGCTACATGTAAGAATACAGTAGCTACGTAGCATCAATTTGGCACTCAATACACAATTTCTCTTATCTTAACGCAGCCGGTATGATGCATAGACTACAGATGTCCATATATTGTGGGGCGTGTCTGTCTTACTGCATTTGCAACCGGTATTTGTACCACTATCTACATCATTCACAACAAAAACCGTATTACCATTTTCATACAAAATTTCAAGAAAATCTGAAGATGATTTTCTCGAGGATGTTTTAGTTTAAATTATCTTATTGAGTTTGCTGACACGGAATAGCATGAAATCCCAGTGTTCTACTCTTACCTTTCTGTTTCTCCGATTATATGTTCAATAACATTTTCTCTTTTCTATTAACCGCGGTAGGTACATCGGTTTTTACTTTATATTCTTTGTTACACAAGTAAAATCAACACTCAACGTTGTATCGTCGCAATGATATCCCCGCGGTTCATCAACGAATATTCCTGGAGCAACGAATATAAGACGGCTTTACGCGAGCTCTGCAAGTGCAAAAAATAAACTATGTATACCCGCTACAGGGAATTTTTATCATGCACTGTCCTTATATAAATGTTTTCCTCTTTGTACATACATTCGCCGAAAGCTGTATTGTGTAAAAAGTTTTTGTTACTTGTTTCACCAGCTTAAAATCAACATGCTACGGCATTAAACTTGAAGGAACAACTAGTTTAATAAAGGGAAATATGGAAGGTGAAGTGGAAAATATACTATTATTCTCTGCAGTCTCAAGTTGCAAAAACATGGTAGGAAAAAAAATATCACAGGAAAATTGCTGGCATATTACTTGTAGGTTCTTTGAGATGCATAAGGGGGAGCATATTATCGTAAACGAGCTGGAAAGCTTGTGTTGAAGGAGAATAGCCAAGACTATCTTAAGAGTACAAGACTAAAAGTAATAGCTTCGTGAATAATATCCAGATAGTGATTGTTGGCAGGTTTTTAACATTAAGAAAACATTTGTGCGTACTAAAGCTTTTTATTTCATTTCACAAAGCTTTATTTGGATATGATTATCTAAATTTACGGTTTCCTTTACGCTTCTACGCTGTGTAACTTAAGGTCTGAATTTTATCTAAATAATTTGCCATCTCTTTATATTATTACACAAACACTGATATTGCTGGGCAGGAGTAGGCAGAGTAGGCATATTTCGTTAACATAAATTATTCTCATTCTGAAATGGAAAATGTTTTAATCCTCATTACTAAGGCAAAATGTTTGATGTTGATTTAGACAGGCAAAATTCGTTTGGCGTTCATTCGAGTCGTGGCTCATGACTGAGAACGAAAACAATAACACTGAGATCTATTAAGCTTACCTTCACAATTCAGCGGTGGGATCAAATGAATTTTTAATGGCAAAATGCATAGGCGTTTTAGGCCGTCACACTTTTTGCTCACAGGAATTTCGTACACGGTTTTAATTAAACGCGATATTTAAAAGTGCTGTAAAGCATCGCTCGTAAGATTTTTGGTGACCCGAGCGCAGTGAAAAACAAGAGGTCCGGGGAATTGGGACACCTGCCAAGTACCGTCATTGAAAGTGATATGAGAGGCTCGGGTTATATCTGCGTCTCAATGAGCACTGCTGTTTACAACGATTCCCTGTTAATTGGAGTGTTTAAGGTAGTTTTGCTCGAGATATAATTAGGCGGATTTACATTTACAGCAACATCATTACTTTCCTTTTGAAGTAATTATGTAACCCGGTTGGAAAGACTTTTTTAAGAACCTTTGGGTTGGGCATTACTGGTGTTGAGGAGGATATAGGACGCTGTAGCTTTAGCTAGAGCAAAGCAATTGTTCACATTAAGCTTCTAAAATTGATGTGATCAATTAGGTTTTAATTTAATTTAGATGTCTTTGCCAAATACAGCTTCTGTCCTATTTGAATGTAAACTTAACAAACTTACTTCGAACTTCACGAACTTATATTACGGTATTATATTACTGAATATACTTATTTTTACGTGTGTTTCGTTCAGAGCTTGCTACTACTCACTATAGCTACTGGTTCCTCACCATCTAACGGCTGCTCCTCTCATTCCAGACGAGGTGGACGTGATAGGCTACACGTCGAACCAGAGCGACAGCGAGTCGCTGGTGTCGGGGCACAGCGGCGACAGTGGCGTGGGCGTCGCGCGGCGGCGACGCTCGCCCGGCGCCACGCTCGTGCTGTCGCCGGGGCCCACCAGGCCCAGACGCACCGCGCGCTCCACAAGAGTCTAGGTAAGTATATCGTACGTACGCATCTCACTACTGTTACATACAAAACAGCGCCACGCTCGTGCTGTCGCCGGGGCCCACCAGGCCCAGACACGCCGCGCGCTCCACAAGAGTCTAGGTAAGTATATCGTACGTACGCATCTCACTACTGTTACATATAAAACAGCGCCACGCTCGTGCTGTCGCCGGGGCCCACCAGGCCCAGACGCGCCGTGCGCTCCACGAGGGTCTGAGTAAGTATATAATGCATATTACCATTATAAAAGGTTGTGCGAATAAGGTGCGGCGCAGACGACAGACTATATTTCACGCATTTTCTAATCTGGGTAAATTACATGCAATAACGCATATGACGTGGAAAAATACATAGTTTTGTGCGCCACGTACTCAATCGCAAAAAACTGTGTCGTCCGTGCTGCACCTCACTACTTAGTGGCTGATCCAGAGGGGAGGCAAAATTATCTGTTTTCTTGCATAGTCAAATGAGCAGGGCCGAACCGTCCCTATGTGCAATGTGTGCGGCGCACACAGGCGCCAGGGTGACAGGGGCGCCGTGCGTCGAGATATGCGTTAATTATAACAGTTATTTACGAAAAAGATTGGCAAAAAAGGCGCTTCACAGATTTCGCACACAGGCGCAATGGCGTAGGAAGGGGCAGCGGCGTTGGCAAAAAGGTCATCCGCCAACTTCCGGGTGCCACCCAACAGGCGCTTCGTGGATTTCGCACATAGGCGCTGGATTAGGTCGGAACTCGGAACGGCCCTGCAAATGAGTTTAGAAGCTAGTCTGTGATGGCCCCAAAGCTCTTTATTTCCCATTTAGACAATCGTCACTCGAATGCTTGAGAGGAAGTCTAAGTTAATTCAGGTAAGCTAAGTGTTTCCCCGAAAAATATCTTCCTTGACCAGTTACGAGAATATTTGGGAAATGACAGAACCTTAACCGGCTGACCGACATGGTACAAATCCTCCTATTAACTCGCAATGCTTTTGTGACGCAAAGACGGAGAGGCCTTTTCCAGCAATGGACTGCGAAAGAGTGTATGTTGATGGAATATATTATTCAATATATGTAATTTGTTGTTGCAGGTGATCGGATGGCGGCGCGGGGCGAGTGCGGAGCCGGCATCGGCTCGCCGCTAGACGTTATAACTTCATAACGTAAACAAAGGTAGAACATTTTGTTGATACATGTACAGTCACGAGCATAAATATATTACTATGGGCAGATGGGCAAAAATATCTGACCCAAGAATGAGTGCAATAATATCTGTCTGCACGTACGCAGCAAAAATATCTGATATTGTCAGGCAGCATTATAAAGTGGCATCAAAATTATGTGATGAAAATGTCGAAGCATAAATATGTGACGTTACAGGTAGCAAAATGTTATGATCCCTTGTGGAGAGCAAATATATGTTACGTTTTCTATTTCTGTAATTTGCATTGATTCCGCCCTAAAAGCATAAATATGATTTGACATCAACTAAGTGGCAATAATATCTGATATTGTTTTATCTTCATTTTAATTCAAAATTCATACAAAATAATTGAAGAAATACATTTTATTTTACATTGTTTTAATATGGGCTGTCGGTTTATACTATATTTATTTTTATTTATTTATTTCGTACATGGAAAACTTACAGCTAAAATATTGTGTTTATCATCAGTATTACATTTGTAAGCCAATTATAAGTTTTCACTTATAGCTATAGAGTGCATATTCAAGTGAGTAAAACAGAATTCCCGTCATTTTTTACATATTCACATTATACATATCAAACGCATTTCAATTATTGCTTGAAAAATTGATAACTTGGACACCTCCTTGCCGAAGATAGACTGCAGGTGTAAGGATCGATATCATGCTGTTCACACAGGTTGTTAAAAGCTCTGCTTGCATGCACCACAAAACTATCTTGCCTATAATTTGAAGATGCAATGGGAACCCAAGATTATGTCTAAACATAATAGTGGGTAGATCTATTCTATCTACGGCTGCCGAGTAAAAGTTTAGGAATGGGGTATTGGACTGCCTAGGCAAATCAGTTACTTTTGTCATCTGTCAAAATGCTAGTTTTGTAATGTAATCATTTTTCATACTCAACTGCTGTACTTTTTTATGGTTTTACTTATATAACATTTGCTGTAAGAGCAAAATAAAAATTTAAGGATATTTATAAGGGTTCTTTGACACAATATTTTTGATAAAATTTGCAATTTACTCTTAATACAAGCCGATGCCCTATTATTTTTAGAGTCACACTCAGGCCCCCAGAACTTACTTTTTTTTTGGATTTAATTTGATTGACGACGAGTTAAATAAACATCAATTAAAGAATTAAGAAATTGATTTAGTTGTTCATAATTTTATTGTATTTTTTTGTATATAACAAAACGCAAATAAAATATACTTTACTTAATACATTGCTGTGTAAGCCATACATTTTGAAATACTTTTTTCTAACTGAACAACAGTTTAAATATAATTTTCCTTATGAGGTTATTCCTCATAGGTTTTTATTTTAGTTATTCGGTATTTATTGGTATAATAATGCTAATATGGATAACTATAAGATGGATATTCTAACAAATATAACAAATTTTGTAAAGCTATCTAAGAATTACGCTTGCACTCATACAAATAGCGAGTCTTTGAGTGTGTCAAAAATGATTGAATTACTTCCCTTCCCTTCCCTATTATATATATAAACAACAAGACTGAGAATTTAAAAAAGTTAGTACTATTTTTACGTACCTTTAGCACCTCGTAGCTAAAAATTGGCCGTCGATCCAAGCTAGCAGGTATGCGTACAGTCATAGCATATACTGACACTACATAATTCTATACATTTTAATTCTACGAAAATAAGTAAGATCTGAGGGCCCTGGGATCTTGGACTATTTATTGTGGTTGACGTAAGCAACGTTTGACACGATTGATCCGTTAATCGTATATAATTATAGTTTATACAGCTAATTGCTACTCTTTAATTAATTATCATAAATAATGGCTTATCGTAGTCCTAATCCTTTACGACATCGAACAGTATCCATGTTTGAAGACATACTTGGATACTATTCGATGCATATATATTCCATTCATAGATAGCTCTCGAATAAATCGTGAGTGGTTTAAAAGTTAATATTCAAAGAGAGGCTTTAAAGTTAATTAATTTCCCTCCAGAGAGCCCTGACTGGCATCCCATTGAGAATCAATGGAGGTTAATGGTTCAACAATAGGATCCAATCTAGGCTGGAACCCTTGATTTTCTACGTTGTCACACCTTTGACATTTGGAAGTCACTCCGAGGCTCGTAAGTGTGTACCTACTAATATGGTTATACAATGCAGGAGAGGCTATAAGACGTAATGATGCAAATGGTCGCTTTACTCGATCTTAACTCATTATGTATAATTATATGTCACCGGAAGATAACAATCCGCAAGTTTATACATGTCCTAGTAAATTTATAAACTAACGACTACTCGCTTAAAATTATTATTTTATTACGTTGATTAGGCAAATAAAAAATATTTATAACGTGTTTTGTTCATATTCTTTGCCCGGCAAAATACATAATACTAATACTATTCAATAAAACCATGTTGGCCCATTTTACCGCCGCTATACATAATATCAAATATGTTATTGTTTATAAATCAAAGACAAAGTCAAAGTCAAAATCATTTATTCATCTAGGCCACAAATTGACGCTGATGAACGTCAAAATTTAGTTAAATTGTAGAAATGTCGGATATTATTGCTACCTAGTTGATGTCACATACTTATGCTTTTAGGGCGGAATCAATGCAAATTACAGAAATAGAAAACGTAACATATATTTGCTCTCCACAAGGGATCATAACATTTTGCTACCTGTAACGTCACATATTTATGCTTCGACATTTTCATCACATAATTTTGATGCCACTTCATTATGCTGCCTGATGATATCAGATATTTTTGCTGCGTACGTGCAGACAGATATTATTGAACTCATTCTTGGGACAGATATATTTGCTAATCTGCCCATAGTAATATATTTATGCTCGTGACTGTACTAAGGCGAATGTTGTTTCTGTGACCGGACGTGGTGCCGACGCCGCACGGACAGAGTGACTCGGCGACACAAGCGCCCGCGCCGCACACATCACACTTAACACATCACATCACACTACACTCAACACATCATACTACACTCAATACATCACCTCACACTTACACACACACACTACACAATACACGTGAACACACTACACACCTCTGCGAACCATCACTAAGTACAAAATTGCCAAAAATTTATATTCACAGTTTATTTTCACATTTCAGACGAATTTGTATTTTGTTTTTATTTTCTTTTTCTCTTTCTATTTTATGTACCGAGCCTGGCTCGTTTCGATGAATTGCAATATTGTGTAGAGACGTGATATCAAAGAGGTCACATATTCCACTGCGTTGAAAACACCCTATGTGTGCAAATCTATATCTACATGATGTCACTATAAAAATTTTAATACTTTATATTTTATATCATACATTTTATTGTACGCCATGGGGGGCCGGACACTTATCGAAACAACTCGTACAAATGAAGAGGGCCCCTCGCTCGCCCATAATTGCAAATGACCATATTATTTTTGTATTTATTATTCAATTTTTCTATCGGACATATTCGAATATAAATTTTAACGGTCTTAGTAACAAAATAGTTTTTGATGAAACTCTCTAAGTACTTATTGTTATTGATTTCCATAAAAAATACAAGTTGCTATTAAAACGTATGTTGTATAGATATAACAATTTTATATTTTGTATATAATTATTTTCTTGTAAAAATTAATCAAATAGAATTATATCTGTGAATGATGCGCCGATTTGGAGTAAATTTTTTTTATAATTGGGTTTAAACACAAAACAAAAAAGAGACCCACCAAAAAGATTTATTGTTTTTATTGCTAAGTAATTTTATAACGAGGATCATCATCTAAATTCAGGTACTAACAGTTATTTGGCTATGAGAATTAGTTTTATAATATTGATCGACATAGGCGTGACCTGGCCGTGGCAATTCATTTTTAAATTAAATTCTTTTTTTTTATTTATTACATTTTGCTGGCGAAAAATCAATTGTAAACTCTGCTCTGGGTAGTAGAACACTTTGTTGCCTATCGTGGATCAGGCGTTAGGGCTTCACGATGATCGGTAGATATTAAAAAGCGCCATATTCTCTGTCTACGTTATCGAACCAAGACCGACATTGTGACGTCACTTGCCACTAATCCGTGCACTTGGCTACGTTCGTGTTGATCACAATACCATTCACTTACTCATATGTACTTTTTATTTTTTAATACGCAGTAGGTAGTTGTAGACAATACATGTTGTAATGAAATGTTTTATGTTATTTTTGACTTTATTGCATAAGTCGTACAGTTTAAAATCGCATAATGTCCAACTGCTCGTAACACACATCACCCACTAACCATCGTATTGTTAAGTATTAATATTGAATTATAATTAATGATCTCACTTCGTTGTCACACGCGATCGACTGAGTAAATGTGTCACTACTTACCGCTTCAGATATCTAATATACAGCGTTTGAACAGAACTTGAGATAAATAAAAACATAATATACTTATTTTTCATTTTATTTAATGTTCTTTATTTTTAACATGTTGAGAACCCCTGCAGTGTGAGAAGCCCCAATTATGATCGTCTGTTCCCAAATTGGGGCGCTCACACTCCAGAATTTGTTTCTTTCCTTATCATCTTCTTTTAGCATCTTCGTTATTCTAACTGTAGTGACACAGTTATTTAGTTGCGATTTTATTTATGTGGACATTCATGTACCAAAAAAATAATATATACAATATACATTGTGTTACAAACAAAATTCACAAGGAAACATCTAGATGAGTACACATATATTTTTGTTATAAACTATTGTCACGGTAATAATATCTAACGGTATTGTAACTCCATACAAACGCACGAAACTCGAGTTATACCTACGCGCCTCGAGCAGAGTACCCATTAGACTGGGCGGACTGTGCCTACAGTACCCGCAGCCGCTATCGTGCCGCAGCTCGCATGCGGCGCGTCTGGTAGGTATATAACTCACGAAGACGGCCGAGTTACAATACTGTTAGATTATATTACCGTGCTATTTTATCTTGTAATAAATTGTTGATTCATTTTTGAGATGAACGACAGTGTCATTTATGTAAAGTCCCCATTTTTATTAAAATTAATATCGATTGGAATTTAATAATTTGTAGTCGATTGACTCGTCCGAGTCACATCACTATCGAAAGAATTCAAAATGGCGTTTGATTCTGGCGGGAACCTTAAAAAAGCGCGGATCAGAATTTTTTCAATTTTAATTTCTGATTAAATATTTGGTGGTTTTTACTTATAAGTTAATAAAAAACCATAGTGATAGGTGTACAAACCCGTGGAAATGGTGGGAAATGAGGGGGGCGGGGATAACCCGCCCACCTCACATAAACGTCCTCGGCCTGAGGCTGGAGACGGAGGAAGTGAAAAGGACTATGGTAATGGCGGCGGCGGTGAGCATTTTGACTATTCACCGTATCTAAAACCAGAATACAAAAGGATTTATCCTGAAAATGCCACTTGTGTGGACTTTAAAGTGTTTATAGAAGCTTCCAACAGTAAAGATAGAATAGGCAATAAGAGCCCTATCTATCTGAATCATATATTTTCTAGCGAGATAAAAGGGGTGACGGCTATTCAAAGAATTAACGCCAATAAAATTGCAATAATATTTAAACAATATAATACGGCCAATAACTTTATTAATAACAGCGCTTTTCTCAACAAACATGGCTTGAAAGCATTTATTCCGGCTACGCAAATAGAAAAAACAGGCATAATTAGATTTGTACCAGCAAACATTTCGAACAAAGAACTATACACAAAACTATCATCAATTTATGAAATAATAGCTATAAGAAGATTCACAAAGAAGGTAGGACAAGAGCGAGTACCATTACAAACAGTTAGCATTACTTTTCTATCGAATATTCTCCCAGACAATGTACAATACGATTTGTTTTCATACCGAGTTTTCGAATATATACCCCCATTACAGCAATGTTTCCGATGCTTTAAATTTAACCACTCCGCTAGGATATGTAATGGCAAACAAAGATGTTCCATTTGTGGAGGTGAGCATTTATATAAAGAATGTGATAAACCAACAGAGATCTGCTGTTGCAATTGCAGCGGGCCTCATCTTGCAATTTCGAGATTATGTCCAATTAAGTTAAATAAAATATTAGAAAAGAAAAATAAGATAACATATGCAAGTGCTACAATCACAAAACAACACTCAAGTGATAACATTGAATTTCCACCCTTGCCACCTCCAAAAATGAAACCAATTAACACTGTAAATAAATCTGTAAATAAGTCTGTACATACATCTGTAAATAAGTCTGTAAATACATCTGTAAATAATACTGTACATAGTGTAAATAACTCTAGAGATGTCTCTCCTAAAGTAGACATCAAAGCCCAAATAGTTGCCAACAACGATGTACTTAAGGCCCTGGTACAGACGTTGGTGGAACTGGGTAATAAGGGCGATAATACGCCTACCACTGTAAATACCATTAGAGAAACACTTATTAAAAACCTCAAGTAATGGATCCAAGTCATGCAATGTCTAAGCTACGTATTGCTCAATATAACATTCAAAGTGCTAAAAATAAAAAACCCTTACTGATTCAATTCTTACAAAAACAAAATATTGACATTTGCTTACTTAACGAAACATGGTTTAAAGACAATAGTTTTAGAATACCTGGATATAATATTTATAATAAAAATTCTAAAAATACTCATAATGGTGTAGCAATACTAATTAAGCCATATTTAAAGTACAAAGTTTTAAACACTAGATTTTATAAAGAAATTCAAACTGTAGCTCTGTCCTTATCTACGGTGCATGGTAGCTTGACTATTCTTTGTGTATACTGTCCTCCTTCTAGTAGACATATACGGATCAATAGATTACGTAATATTATCAATGATCTTCCAAAGCCTATATTTGTCAGTGGTGACTTTAATGCACACCACATCGCTTTTGGTTGTCTAGCCACTAAGAGCAGAGGTCAGGATTTATTTAATATCATTGATGACTTGGATTTATGTATATTAAATGATGGTAGTTTTACAACTGTTAACAACCCGAGACGAAATCCGTCTGCAATTGATGTAAGCTTTATTAGTGCTAACCTCGCATCAATATGCGAGTGGTCTGTACATGATGATGCCATGGGCAGCTATCACTACCCAACAATAACAGAGATTTCACTGCATATAGATAAATATTATATTAATCCTCCTGTGGATAGGTTTATATATAACAAAGCAGATTGGAAAAAGTTTAAAACTATTTCTAAAACAATATTTAATGATTTAGTTCTAAAATTATATGATCCTATTTCAACCTATAATGATTTTTGTTCTCGATTGGATAATTTAAAAGTTATGACAATTCCTAAACTTAATAAACCAAATAATTTCAAAAGTAGACCTCCAGCTCCTTGGTGGAATGACATTTGTGAAAAAAGTGTTATTGCCTCTTACAATGCATTGAAACTATATAGAAGTGATCCTACTATGGAGAACTATTTAGATTATAAAAGAAAGGATGCACTTAAAAAAAGAACCATATCAGAACAAAAGAGAATATGTTGGAATAGCTTATGTAACACTTTTAATAGAACTACTCCTATAAGTAAGATTTGGAATCTTCTAAAAATGTTCAAAGGTATAAGAGCTGGTAATAAATCATATAAAGATGAGTTTATTTCTCAATTTCTAGATAAATTATCTGACAATAGCAATCTTAATAATATTAATAGTTTAGGCAATATTTTCGAATTAAATAATGATAATCCAAATTCAAAATTTTTGCTAGATGCTTTTACATGGTCTGAATTTAAATGAGTTTGTTATCTCGGAAAGACACTACACCTGGTTTAGATGATTTCCCCTATTGTACTATTAAAAATTTAGATGAATCAGCACAAAAAAATATTTCTTAATTTACTTTGGCATTGTAAATGTATTCCACAATCATGGAAAACACAATGTGTCATTCCGATACTCAAACCAGATAAACCTCTCGAGCTTGCCAGCTCTTATAGACCAATATCACTGTCTTCATGTCTAGGTAAACTATTTGAAAACATGATTAAAAATCGTTTGGATTGGTATATGGAATCTAACGGCATCATTCCGCATGTACAATATGGATTTCGTCGAGGGCGAAGTTGTGCAGACAGCTTCACTTCCTTAATTTCAGACCTGAAACATGCAAAAAATAATAAGTTACACACTGTTTGTGTATTTTTAGATGTTCAGGGTGCTTTTGACAGTCTAGATCCGGCTATACTTGTACAAGTTATGTCTAGGTTAGGTGTGCCTGGTCAACTATGTAAATGGATATATAATTTTTTAGATAGTAGAACACTTTATGTAAGGCATAATAATACATTGCATGGTCCAAAATGTGCATCTAAAGGTACAATGCAGGGTGCTACACTATCTCCTTTGTTGTACAATATATATACAAGTGAAATCTGTAAATTTGTAAATAGTAATGTAGATATTTTGCAGTTTGCTGATGATATTGTTTTGTACAGTAGTAATTATAATGTAGAAATTGCAATAGACAATATTAACAGAGCATTGTCCCAAATATTTCACTATTACAATGTTTACAATGATGTGTTACATTTAAAAATTAATCCCTCCAAAAGTAGTGCCATGATATTTGGAAATGAGAACACATATTCAAAAGTAATGTATAACGGAGAATTTATAAATCCAGTGAATGTTAAAAAATTTTTAGGCATAGTATTAGATAAGAAATTAACCTTTGAGGAACATATTAAAACCATATCAAAAAATGCTCTTAAAGGATTAAATATAATAAAATGTCTTGCAGGCGTTACATGGGGAGCTGACCCAAAAATATTGTCAACTTTGTATAAAAGTATAGTAAGAAGCCATTTTGATTATAGCTCATTAGTGTATATAAATAGTACTCATGTAAATAAACTAGATCTATTGCAGAACAGGGCTTTGAGAACAATTTCTGGTGCAATGTGCTCTACTCCCATAAGGGCCATGGAAGTGGAGACTAAAATAATGCCCCTAATTTTGAGACGCATTCTACTTGCAGAGAGATTCTGTCTTAAATTAATTGCTGCAGATAACAAGAAAATAATAAACAAAATAGTACCTTCTGTATGTAGAAATCCTGGACCTCTAACAACAGGCGAGATTCTCTTAAATGGTAAATCCCCAACATTGTCCAAAATATTGCTGGAAACAGAAAACAGTTTTACTGGTATTAGAAAACAATGCCCATGGCCATGTTACTCCTTCTCTTATCAGTGTATCACACATCCCGTCAAAGAATTGCAAAATCCCATCAATAACAATTTAGATATGTTACAGTTTATGGCAGATAATAAGAATTATTATGTTATTTACACTGATGGCAGTAAAGGAAGTGATTATGTGCGTGCTGCTATATATGATCCACAAATTCAATTCTCTCAAAGCTTTGTTCTACACAATACATGCACCATATTCACTGCAGAGGCATATGCGGTTTATCAGGCATTAAAACATATTCGCCAAATTAACAATAGCAAATACTTTTTGATTGTTTCTGATTCACTGAGTTTGATTAAAGCCTTAACTAACCTTACAGTTTCTTTTAAGACAAATTATATTCTATATTTCATCAAAGAAATAATTTATCAATATTACCTCAAGCACAAAAGCATTGCTTTTCTGTGGGTACCTTCACACCGAGGTATCTATGGCAATGAAATAGTTGATAAAACCGCATATGAAGGTAGTAATGCTATTGATGTTAGAAATGCAATGGACATTCCTATGACTGACTTCTTGCAATGTATTAATGAAAATGTTTGTAACTTATGGTTAGAATTGTGGAAGAAAGACCAAGACACTAAAGGAAAATTTTACGGCCGTATACAAGAAGAATTACCTGTTAGACCCTGGTACAATAGATTGAAGGAAGCCAGCCGAGACTTTATCACTACGATAAATAGATTGCGCTTTGGCCATAATACTGCTCCGTCACACCTTGCTAGACTTGGCATTATTACAAGCAATACATGCCCACATTGTGAATCCCAGGAGGGAGCTCAGGGAGCCGTTGCAACCGTTGATCATATTATTTTTGACTGTCAAAACTTCCTGCTTGACAGATTAGTGTTGGCTAGTGAACTCAGTGATGTGAACATTAAGTGCGATTCTTTCTCCCGCCCGCCGCCACTCGAAGAGTTATTGAAAGACAAAAATACTTACAAACCGATATATAAATACATTAAAAATACTGTTAAAACAATTTAAAAATTAAGTGAATGTGCAGTGTCCGTTAAAATAAAATAAGATTTGACCTAAAGGTCCAGTTACCAGGTCATAAAATCCCAAAAAAAAAAAAAAAAATGGCGATTGGCGAGAGCGGGCATTCGATTCCTGGCGACGGTACCGAACGGACGGTGGCTCTTAGGAAATATTATAATATCTGTACAGTGTAATCTGAAATATAAACTATATTCTAATATAACTGGAGTTTTACTACAAATCAGAAGTGGTAAGTACATGCTCACATTAATTTATATTCGTTTTAGTTCAAATTATGATTTTACGTGTTTGTATTCGTCCTAGTTTTGAACTTTTGTTAAATATATATTGGAATAGAAAACTAGTTGTCAGCGTACAATGTACGTTGTACGTGCAGCCTAATATTTTAAATATTGGTTGAACGCTAACAAATTTAAAATTACCCTCTTCATAGTGTAATAATCGTCTAACGGATTATTACTGTCTCGTTGGTCTCGCGGCACAAATTTTCTCGTGGGACGGGACATATCCCGGGTTCGATGCCCGGATCGGGCAATGTATTGTTGGGATTTCTTTGGTCTGGTCAAAAGTGAGTATAGCAATATCTAGCTCTGCCTAGCTCTTCGAGGATATAGAAGGGAGACTGTGTATGTATGTAACGGATAATTACGAAAAGAATACTACTTGATTATGGTTAGCTTGTGCCGTGAACGTAGGGTCAAGGTCACATTAAGGTGCAACCATGGTCTTGAGGAGGAAGCTCCAAGACCGTCTATTTTTATTATTAAATAAAGTGTATCATTATTGGTTGTGGTTTGAAGGTCCAGGTTAAGGTCAGAAAAGTGTGCGTTACCCCAGCCAGAAAATGTCGAAAATGGTCATTAAAATGTTATAGATAATTAGTTGTTCAGCTTCTGTTATTGTTGCGAACATTTTTAAATTTGATGCACTTGTAGTTTTTTTGTTACATACATACATACATTCATAGATTCACGCCTGCTTCCCCGAAGGGGTAGACAGAGGCATATTAAACGCCCACTTTTCGCCAGTGTTTTGATCCCACGTAATAGGTGGCGAGCCTATTGCCGCTTATCGGGATCTTTTGTTTGCCAGAGCCTCGTCCGTTGATCGGCAGGTGCACCACTTGCAGGTGAGGTTGGCTTGGGACGTTTTCATTTTCATTTCCTGCGCGGGTAACGTTACCGCAGCCAGACTTTTTCTTTTTTCATGGGAATATTGAAATAAATATTGGCTATATAAAGTTGTCGAGACGAGGTAAATGTTGCAACTTATTTTGTAGTGGTTCTATCTTCGGCTGCGAGGTTATTCGAGTTCCTGCTGGATAACGTTTGTGGTTTTGCTGGATCTTTGAAACGGTTAAGCGGATTCTTATTATCTTTTGTACATGACTTCTTAAGAATTAGTTTATTAGTTGTACAAAAAAGAAAACAAAAATAATGCACCTTTCAAAGTTTATCTGATTAAATATAAAAACACTTCAATAGGTCCTAACATTTGAAATAAGAGCTCTAAAGACTTAAGAGCGTTTAATCCGTCGGAGGCGATTTTGCGGGTTTTTATTGTTCTATTACGTTACGGATAAATGACAATTAATGGAAAAGATATAGAAAATATGAAAGTTCAGTTCTTTATCAAGAGAGTGCTGGAGAAAAATATATGGGTTACTATAGTAAATATTTTAAAACGGATGAATTTAAAAAAGTCATTTTCGTAATTTCTGTAGTTTAGGCCAGCATTAATGGTCGCTAGTGCTATGAAAACTTATCGTTCTATAATTCTGTAAATGTAAACTGTACGAGCAAAAGCTATACAAGCGAGTCCCTAAAAAAGAAATTGTACTTTCATTCATAACTTTCAAGAAAATCGGAGAACAAAACAGTGCATTTTGCTTAATTTTAGCCCGCAAATTTGCATTTATATCTAAAAAACTACTGTGATTATTAAAAAGATATATACATATTTACAAACCTTAAGATTCATTTTAAGTCATATAAAAAAATTGGAATCTAAACTTTTCGTTTGTAATTAATATGATTTTTTTAAAAAGACCTATAAAACTCGAAGCGCGATGCTACGTCCGCCATTCAGCGCTGAGCGCTCTCAGAGGACGGACCTGTCGCTCGCGTCCGCGTCCGCCATTTTACGTAAATATTGCATTCCAAAACGTTTATAGCGCGGCTAAAGCTTCTTGATCCTTATTTTTTTCTCAACGTATTTTTTTTTATAAATATGAAAAGTTGATGTACTTAACTTTATTTATGTATTACGTATTAAACTAGTGTGTTAGTCGAGACATCTGGAGTCTAGTGGTTACTGGTTAGTATAGTAGCGCGGTCAACTAGGGGCTGGGCGAGACTGAAAGAAACGGACCGTTAGATATAATACCTTGCTGCAAAAATCAAGTGGCAATATACAGTATAAACAGGTACAGTAGTTAGACGCATTTGATCTTTGATGGGTGACCATGGGGTTGGCTTGCAAAGCCTTTATCGCAGGTTTATTTTCGTACAAACTACATAAGTTAAGGTAAAGTAATTGACATCACGGTCATAGTATGGATGGGTGACCGACCGATGAATTTACAGAGCCCATGTATGAGGTTCTTAATGGGGGCAAAATTATGGTTATTTTTAAGCTGGGACGCGCCGTCGTTAGCATGATACCAATGTAATAGGTATTTACCTAAAACGTACTATGCAATGCAATTAAAAGCACACTTGAATCGAATATTATCTTACAAACCGCCGCAGCTCAGCTGATCCCCACGAGCTCGCATTGCAGGTACCTAACACACACAAGGCCACCTACCTACTGTGCAGTCTTATTCTGCACCAGTTAACAGTTCATTTTGACTCAATTCTTCTAACTATATTTGTTCAAAATGCAGTTTCGATCTAATGTCAGTGTCATACTCATGTCACAAATGGTATTCTCCTAAATAAACTGATATTGGAATGTTATCGTGTCTAGATCGTTAATTGAACAATGTCATCATCATCGTTCTAGCATACCGTGGATTCGAACCCGATACCTTCTGCATAGCAGTCCGTTGGTATCTCCAGTAGCCTATCGCTGCCTGTTGTTAATTAAACAATGTGTCAACGTCAGTGAGAACAATAGAAGTCAAATTATAGTTGGTGCCACGAGAAGATAGACTTTTTGTAAACAAACATTCAGAGCTTCACAACCTTTTTTCGAACAGTAGCGTTTTAGATTTTATGCTTTTGAACAGTCTTTTTTTTCAATGCCTAATTATGCCACTATGTTTTTAAATTTATATTGTTAAATTTTACTGAAATAAAAATATTTGATTTTGTGTTTTAGTGGTCGAATGTTCATAAATTGGCCGATTTTTTTTGTTGTTTTACACGTAATAATCTGTAAATTAATGAAAAATAGAGTACCATGTATGTTAATTATAGAGTAGGTACATACATGTTACTTTATTATTGACACGATTTTAAAAAAATCACTACGCAATAAATAATATTGCTCAAAGTAGCATATCTATTCTAAAATATTAAATTATTGACCAACAATGAATAATATAACAGACTAGAGGACGCCAGCAGCTACGCCTGCATTTTTTTTTATTTACCTGTTTTGGCCGATCCCGTGGGAATTTCGGGAAATCCCTTCTTAGTGCTAACCTACGGTCCCCAAGGAACATAGATGCCAAATTTCAGCTTCCTGCGCCCAATAGTTTCGACTGTAGCGTGTCTGTCAGTCAGTCAGTAACGCAAGGATTTTATATATTAAGATAACTAGCTAGTACATTGCATAAACATTTCTAGGCATAGAGATTTTACGTTGTCTGTGAATGAAGAATGTGTCGTCAGAATGAACTTAAACAAAAACCATTAAACGTTACGGTAGTCTGAAAACGCAATTTCTTTTTTAGGTATAAATAATTTTCTGCCATCTGATATTCTGCACGCGCTTTTTCAAGATGCCGGCAGCGAGAAGAGCGTTGCAATCCTATAAACTTGTATTTAACTTAACACCAACCCTTTCCTGATAACTAAAAAATTAATTGTATCCTCTGATAAAAAGATGTTAAGCCCAAGAATGTATCATTTCAATGAACTAACGCCAAATGTTGACACTCTAGGCGTCAGTACCTCAAAACATTAAAAGATCCGTTTGACAGCGCATAATATCGATAAAAACCCGATCCATTGACATATTAGTTTCCAATGACACGTATCTATGTATAGGTCGGTTCACGAAAGTTGACCTGAAATGGCGGCCGTCGCGCATATGTACATTCGTGCACCAATGGCGTGGCTCCATTCTTGACGCATTTAGGGAATGCGTCAAGAACGGAGCCACACCATTGGCATTCCATCCGCGCCTCACCCCGCACCTCCAAGGAGACCTAAAAAATGATTTCTAGTGGTCATCTTTCGTGAACCCGACCTATACCGTTGCGCTCATTGATTTGAAATTATTTGTTTTTGACAGAACTATCGCTAAGTCACTTAGTAAAAATTCTTTGTTTACAAAATGTCTATGTTCTCGTGACACGGACTCTAGATGATAATGACATTTAAATTAGAAGAATACCAATTCTGAGTCAATTTAAAATCTAATCTCATTTCGTTCAAAATGTAATTTCAATGTCATATAAAATACGAGAATTGGCCTTATCTATGTAAAATTTTATAAAAAGAGGGATTTATATCATCGCACACTGTGTGAAATAATTTTAGGTGAATATGTATTGTATAATTACAATATTTTGTAAATACAAATCAACATATTGTATATTTTTTTCTTTCTTTTAATTAATTAAGTATTTTCTTTTATCCGACTCTTTTGGTTTTGTATTTAGTGTCATTCGTGGGTTTTCATGCATTAATAACAAAATAGATGTATATTTGAAATGTAACAATTATGTAGATGACAATTATAAATTATTTCTATCATATAATAAAACTGCGCCAAATTATTATAAATAGTCGTTGTTATCCTGAGGAACATCATCCTACTAAACAAATATGTAATATCTATCGTTATTTGATACCTTTAAATGCATGTGCATTGAAAATAATTAATTTGAATACTTTCATATCATAATCGACGTATTACATAAACGAATACTGTTCATGTATGGCAAGAAGGATCAAGATTATTATTCCACGCGATACCGTCATAGTGCGCCGGGTCTCGCATGCGCGGTGTGCGGGCGACCGCGGTACTATAAAAACCTAAACTCGAGCCGCCGCTCGAGGCGTATACGCTCTTAATGTAAACGTTATTTTATAGCTAGTAATTGCCTTCAAATGTATGTGAAGTTTCATTAGTATCCTGTACGTAACTAATTAACAAAATATGATGAAATTCAGTTCGCCACGTTCACGCTCACAATGCGCTCGGAGTTATTTGGCCACCGATCAATCTGTATGTGGATATATTTTATAAACTGAATGATATATCAATAATTAGTTGCTTAGTTCGTTTTATACTTGTAAAATTTCAGCGTAGTACATGCAATAATTAAAGAGATAATAGAATAAAATTCATTAGGCGGTGCTAGCCCTTAAGGTATAAAACTGAACTAAGCAACTAATTATTGATATGTCATTCAGTTTATATATCCACATACAGATTGATCGGTGGCCAAATAACTCCGCGCGCATTGTGAGCGTGAACGTGGAGAACTGAATTTCATCATAATTTGTTACTTAATTGCTTACAGGATACTAATGAAACTTCACAAACATTTGAAGGCAGTTACTAACTAGAAAATAACGTTTACATTGAGTCTTTAGAGCTCTTATTTCAAATGTTAGGACCTATTGAAGTGTTTTTATATTTAATCAGATAAACTTTGAAAGGTGAGAATACGCTTAACCGTTTCAAAGATCCAGCAAAACCACAAACGTTACTCCAGCAGGAACTCTAATAAATTCTCAGCCGAAGATAGAACAACTACAAAATAAGTTGCAACATTTACCTCGTCTAGACAACTAATTATATACCCAATATTTATTTCAATATTCCCATAAAAAAAGAAAATGTCTGGCTGCGGTAACGTTACCCCAGCAGGAAATGTTTTTGTGAAATAACTAAAAAACTACAAGTGCAACAAATTAAAAATGTTCGCAACAATTACAGAAGCTGAACAACTAATTATCTATAACATTTAAATGACCATTTTCGACATTTTCTGGCTGGGGTAACACACACGTCAGAAAAAGGTTCTAAGAAATATGCTCCGGGGTTTTATAAAGGGGTATGAATTTTTCATTATTTTTGCGCTAACGCGCACCGTTTCCGAGATAGACGATTTTTTTTTAAATTAATTTACCGTCTGTTTAAAAATACAAATTCAAACCGAACTTTTCGTCTCTGAGTTAAAGAAAATGGAGCGAGGTGGGAATCGACCAAGCCGACGCCTGGAGACGCCGGCGCCCGGTGGATCGGGACGCGATGGCGAAGGAGCTGGGCGGGAGTCGACTGCGCAGCGAGGTGGACTGTGGAGGTCGCACTCGCTATCGGAGCCGTGGCCCTGCTCATCGCGGCGTCTGCAGCCGGAGCATCCGGGACGGGGATCCTGAGTCGGAGAGAGAACGAGACGGAGTCGGGCACTTGGAAGAGGAAATCAACTTGCAACGGAGTCGTCGGCGACCGAGTTCCGGCGACGGCGACGGCATAACTCTTGTCGCAACGACCGTAATACGTCGCATATTTGTTATTAATTTAATTATTTGTCATTCACACGTTCATACAGGAATAGTGCAGTGTCCCACAAAACCGTGTCATCGGTTTGACTGTGGGATTCAGTCTCCATGCAGTAAATTAGAACGTTTACATAAATAAAATTACAATAACTACTTATAGCTAACTTCAATCTTAAATTCTAGCACTTATCTAAGTAATATTGCTTAAGTCTCCTTTTAAATATAGTTTTATTATTTTCGTTCCTTATGTCCTCTGGGACATTATTTGGCGGATTTGGCAAACGTTTTTAAAGTTCTACCACCGTAATAATTAAACACTCTTGGTACAATATATTTGCCAGAGGCCATCGATCGGGTGTTATGATTATTTGTAACATGTTCCAAGTTATGCTCAAAACTGCCATGGTTGTTTACAGCCAATAAGTATTTATGTTTTAGGGAAATTGGTAGTATTTTACAAATTTTAAATAATTTTAGTTTAGTAGTAGACATTTTTATGCTGATTTCTAGAGTCCGTGCCACGAGAACATAGACTTTTTGTAAACAAAGAATTTTTACTAAGTGACTTAGCGATAGTTATGTCAAAAACAAATAATTTCAAATCCAATGAGCTCAACGGTACATAGATACGTGTCATTGGAAACTAATATGTCAATGGATCGGGTTTTTATCGATATTATGCGCTGCAAACAGGATCTTTTAATGTTTTGAGGTACTGACGCCTAGAGTGTCAACATTTGGCGTTAGTTCATTAAAATTATACATTCTTGGGCTTAACATCTTTTTATCAGACGACAAAATTTTTAGTTATCAAGAAGGGGTTGGTGTAAAGTTAAATTCAAGTTTATAGGATCGCTCTTCCCGCTGCCGGCATCTCGAAAAAGCGCGTGCAGAATATCATATGGCAGAAAATTATTTATACCTAAAAAAGAAATTGCGTTTTCAGACTACCGTAACGTTTAATGGATTTCTTTAAGTTCATTCTGACGATTTCATTCACAGACAACGTAAAATCTCTATGCCTAGAAATGTTTATGCAATTTATTAGCTAGTTATCTGTTATATTATTCATTGTTGGTCAATAATTTATTATTTTAGAATAGATATGCTACTTTGAGCAAAATTATTTATTACGTATTGATTTAAAAAAAATTCGTGTCAATAATAAAGTAACATGTATGTACTCTATAATTAACAAACTTGGTACTCTACTTTATTTTTTATTTATTTTATTTATAGTCTCACGCCTGTATCCCCGAAGGGTTAGGCAGAGGTGTAAATATTACACCCACATTTCGCCATGAATTTTTTAGGTCCCATGTAATAGGGGGCGAGCCTATTGCCGTTACCGGGCACATCACCAGACTCCGGGCTGCTACTGAGTATTCGTAAAATCCCAGTACCACTTTTGCCTGACCCGGGAATCGAACCCGGGACCTCCGATCAGCAGTCGCATATGCTATCCACCACGGAGGCGGTAAACTCTACTTTTCATTAATTTACAGATTATTACGTGTAAAACAACAAAAAAATTGGCAAATTTATGAACAATCGACCATTAAAACACAAAATCAAATATTTTTATGTCAGTAAAATTTAACAATATAAATTTAAAAACATAGTGGCATAATTAGGCATTGAAAAAAAAGACTGTTCAAAAGCATAAAATCTAAAACGCAACTGTTTGAAAAAAGGTTGTGAAGCCCTGAATGTTTGTTTACAAAAAGTCTATCTTCTCGTGGCACCAACTATAGTTTTATAATTGACAAGAAGTTTAAGAAACTTTGTTTGGATTGATTCTAATTTATTTATATATGTTTTGAATGTAAGACCATAGCAATCTAAAGCATAACCGAGAACAGACTCCTAGAGTGACTTATATAAAGATTTCAATTTTCCTTTAGGTACTTTAAAGCTTAAATGATAGAATTTTCCAAGTAATACTCTGTTTGCCACAAAGGTAATCTAAATGATGGGACCATGAAAAATGTTCATCTATTTTCATGCCTAAGTATTTAAAACAGTTTACTTTTTCAATAGGTTTACATTGACGGTTTGATAAATTATGAAAGCTTGAATGGTTGTGTGTATACAATACTGGTTCTACTGATGGTCGCAAATATATATAGTGTGTTATTAGCAGTTTAGTTTTCTCTGACTTGATGACGATGCCGTTATCGTCGCATAGACCGAAATCATTGAGACAGGATGAGATGCGGTCTTTTCGAAAGGACGGCCGAGGTGAGCAGCGATGCCGTCTTGAACGGGACGACAAAGAGCTGCCTCATGACCCCTCCAGAAGATTTTGTCTCCAAGTACTCATGGATCTCAGAGTTGCGAGTGGGCCGGGCGGTGGCACTTGTAGTCCTGAGGATGTTATTTTGGGCTCTGAAGGCATTGGATGTTTGATTTGCAGGCTGAGGACCACAGTTGGAATTCATAAGTCCATATGGGTTTTATAACTGAGCTGTAGACTCTAGGTTTGTTACTCAGGGAAGGAGCGGATTGTTTACCGAGTAACCACAATAGGTTTTTAAAACGAAAGTTGACTTCGTTCCGTTTATGTTTTACATGCTCCTTCCAGGTCATACGTTGATCCAAGTGGAGGCCCGGGTGCTTCACACATCTAGATTGAGGTAGCGGTACTTGACCGGGATTTGCTGTTGGGCATAGTTTCTTTTGCGGCGTGAAAGTGATGTGGTGCAATTTGGGGGCACTCGCTCTAATTCGCCATTTTTGCAACCAGCTATAGGTTTGGTCTGGTTGGATTTGTAAGGATCTCCTGGCTTCATCTGGGTCACTACTAGATGTCAGAAATGCAGCGTCATCCGCAGGCGTCGCAATTATTACGTTTGGGGGCTTGAGTAAATATGTTATACAGCACTGGGCCAAGGACCGCGCTGTACGGAGGGGATCTGGAGCCTCGTTGCTTGACTTGGAGGGTTCTATCTTTTAAATATGATGTCAAAAGAAGGTAAAACGTATGGGGCAGGGTCCTCTTTATTTTGCACAATAGGCCTTTGTTCCAAACCCGATCGAAAGCCTGTTGGACATCGAAATGCTGCTGAGCAGTACTCCTTATTTTCGAGACTTTGTCTTATCTTTTGGTAGACTCTATGCATTTGCAACCTGTGCGAGAGCAGCCTTTAGTTCAGTGATCACCCGGTTGAGTCGTGTTTTGTCTTCTCTATTGCGTGAATGTTGCCACACTCTGCGAAGTCTGCGCTTTTCAGATATCTTGCTGCGGATTTCATCTGGAATTACTTTTCTACGATTGGGTGTTTCTAGAGTGGGAGTGTTTTTCCAAGCCGCTACTTGTATTAGGTTGGTAATGTATGGGCACGCGTGGTCAATGATTCCAGAAATTCACGAAAATTCCCCAGTCCGTTTTTGCATTGTACAGGTTCTCATTATAGGGTACACAGTAAATGATTGTTGTGCTTATCATCAGCATCACTAGACTATGGTCCGAGGAGACGTCGAGTCTTGATACTATGTGAACGTAAAGAGGTTGAATATTTTTGGTGATATAAAAGTTCAACAAATCTGGTATCTTGTTGCTGTCTGTGGGCCAGTATGTCGGTTCATCAGTAAATAATGGTATAAGTCGATTGGAATCGACGCTCTTTTTTTAGTTCTCGACCTCTTGTAACGGTTACTCGTGATCCCCAGTAGGTGTGCTTGCATTCCAGACCCACCAGCTATGAAGCGATTCCCCAGAGACTGGAAATATTCTGTGAACATGACTTCTTTTATGCAATGTCGCGGTGGGCAATATGTGGCCGAGAGGTTCATATGACCATAGCCGTCTTCTATGCGCACTGTGGTAGCTTGTAGGTGGTTAGTCGCGTACGGCTGCAGTAGGCAGTGTTTTATGCTATTTTTAATAACAATCGCAGAACCAGCATGAGCTCGGCCATCCGGGTAGCAGGTAAAGTACACGCTATATCCGGTGATGCAATATCCGGTGATGCAGATTCGGCTTCGATTGGTTGTATGTGCTTCGGAAATAAGGCATGCATCATGTTTATTGGAGTGGAGGAATGCTTCAAGTTCATGAGAGTCAGGTGCAAGGCCATTAATGTTCCACGTTGCAAGGTTTAGAGAAGTAATTTGTTGTTTTGTAACGAGAGTTGTGATAAGGTCCAACATGGAGCTCATTTGTTGAATTAGGAGATCGATCGTCTCACTTTGTTTATGAGCATGCTTTCAAAAGTCAGATTTCGTTGATTGCCAGTAATATCAGTGGTGTTATCAGAAGCTGGTGTAGATTTTGACTGCGTTACGGTCTCGGCTGCTACCACACTTGCATAAGATCTCTGTTGTAGTTCACAATATTTGGTGGTGGTTGGCTATGGTGGAGGTTTTTAATGACTAAGCGGTAGCTTTTATTGTCGTTTGGGGTTAATGTATAGCCGATAGCCCATTTGATCGGATAACAGTTATTTTTTGGGGGCACGGGTAGGGTGGGTCTAGGAAAAGATGATAGTTCCTACTGACGCGAGTAACTTCACAATATTATTGATTTAAAATAAAATTAATGAATCTAGGTATTAATGGTACAGTCCAGAACTGTACTGTTACAGGCTTATTTGTGTGGAAGTGATAAAACAGCCTATCATTCTAATTTATATCAATTCCTTGTTATTATATTATGTCGCCATTATAATATTTTGTTAACCTATGCTAAAATTAAATGGTTAGTAATAGATATGTTTTACACATATTGCGCTAATTGTTGTATGAGCTGATATATTGCACTGTTGGTTGTAAAAACGTATTAATTAAATTTTATATATTTTATTATTTATTTATACAATTATTGATGTAGTCATGATCTTATTTATTAAATGTCTATTTTGTTATGTGAAAATACTGGTCAGAATTGGATAGGTTGACCATGATTGTAAGCTTTTATAAGCGGTGTAGCAGTTGCTGCTAGAATTGGATGGGTTAGCAGCAACTGCATGTCGGTGAATGTCAATCTTGCTAGAATTGGATGGGTTAGCAAGCATTGCATTATTTATAAAATGTATTGGTCAGAATTGGATGGGTTGACCAGGATTGTAAGATTTTATAAGCGATTTATAAAATGTATTGGTCAGAATTGGATGGGTTGACCAGGATTGTAAGCTTTTATAAGCGGTTTGTAAAATGTATTGGTCAGAATTGGATGGGTTGACCAGGATTGTAAGCTTTTATAAGCGGTGTAGCAGTTGCTGCTAGAATTGGATGGGTTAGCAGCAACTGCATGTCGGTGAATGTCAATCTTGCTAGAATTGGATGGGTTAGCAAGCATTGCATTATTTATAAAATGTATTGGTCAGAATTGGATGGGTTGACCAGGATTGTAAGCTTTATAAGCGATTTATAAAATGTATTGGTCAGAATTGGATGGGTTGACCAGGATTGTAAGCTTTTATAAGCGGTTTATAAAATGTATTGGTCAGAATTGCATGGGTTGACCAGGATTGTAAGCTTTTATAAGCTGTGTAGCAGTTCCTGATAGAATTGGATGGGTTAGCAGGAACTGCATGTCGGTGAATGTCAATCTTGCTAGAACTAAATCTAAATGCAATGCTTGCTAACCCATCCAGGGTTAGCAAGCATTGCATTTAATTTTGCGAGAATTGGATGGGTTCGCAGAATTAAATTTGTGTATGTTATCGTTGTCGTAAGAATTGGATGGGTTTGCGGCAATGATAACGTGTAACCAAGCCTGTAAGAATTGGATGGGTTTACAGGATTCTTTAATGAGATTGTAAGTGCCCCCTCTCGCCGAGTGTAAGGTTTATGTTAAGTTTGCTTGATTGCGTGCATGGGGACATACACGAGGTCAGGATGAGTGTAAGGTCCCCATTTTTATTAAAATTAATATCGATTGGAAGTTAATAATTTGTAGTCGATTGACTCGTCCGAGTCACATCACTATCGAAAGAATTCAAAATGGCGGTTGGCGAGAGCGGGCAGTCGATTCCTGGCGACGGTACCGAACGGATGATGGCTCTTAGGAAATATTATAATATCTGCACAGTGTAATCTGAAATATAAATACATAAACTATATTCTAATATAACTGGAATTTTACTACATTTAACTGCCACTATCCTCTTACATATTATGTATAAATACTTGGATATCAGTAATTTCAGCCCAAAGCCTAGATATCATTCTAACATTATTGTACAATGTTCTATTTAATCCTAGTCATAGATTATACAGATATACTGGTATAGATGCGCAACTCCCCCTAAGGAAAAAGTTCAATAGGCATCCTCTACGCTAGATGGCGTACAAACAATTTTATTTTTATTCCGATCGTATAGATGACGTTAGTAGTGGATTCATTTTTCAAAATAAAATAAATGTTGAATATTGGTGTTAATAAATAAGTAAACGACAACTATTATGTAAAATATGCAATTTAAAAGTAAAAAAAAATATAAATCACAAAATGTGATCCTTGGTAAGCGTGGATTCGATCCACGGACATCTAATTTATGAGCAGAGCACGCTCCCACTGCGCCACGCAGACCTTATCAGTGTTGGCGAAATGACCGTTCAGTTGTCGCTTTTTCTTTAGGTCTTGCCCTCATCGGTAGATGGCGCTGATTATATGAAATTTATCCATGTATGGAACTTTCACGGCCCTGATCCTAGTACTCCCTTCTATCTTAAAGAACTTTTTGTGTTCGTTCATGACACACATGTGAAATCCTTGAGGTCGTCTGAGGATCTAACACTGAGGATGCCAATGCATTCCACTAATTACTTTTCGAAATCTTTCACTGCTCAAGCTGTGCGTCTGTGGAATGCCTTACCCCTGGAAATTCGAAAAGCAAAATCGTTAAATATCTTCAAAACTTTGATCAAAAATCACTATCTGATATAATTTGATGATTTTCTGTTACATTAGCCTAATTTACTCCATTTGTATTGTCTGTCTTGACTGTCTCTTATATTTCTATAATGTTACATACATTATAGAAATATAAGAGACAGTATATTTTATATTTGTATTTTATTTTATGTAGTATTTTATACTTAGTTGTATTGTATTTTATTTATGTAAGTACGTATATTTATCGAATTACAATTTATATATGTAATTCGATAAATATCTAAGATTTTAGTATTATTTTTAGCAACTACACCACCGCTGCACATTTTTGCTCATATCATTCCTGTCCACCTCAAGGTTGCCTGGAAGAGATCGCCCTAGGCGATAAGGCCGCCGATTGTACATTATCGTAGTTTTAAGTCTCATTACAATATATCGTCACCTTTATGGCAAACTTACGAAACTGAAAAACCCACATTTTACAGGGGAGCGTTTTGAAACATTAGATTGACGATAACTTTTTTCAAAAGACAGATGTAATAAATTTAGCGGTACATTTGATTTTCAAAGTTCAGCTATTTTTAAACACATTTAATAGAATATTACTGTATTACAAGTATCAGAAATAAATGCATATTCGTTACTTTGCACCTTCATACATTAAAGTTTATAGGTCTTTAGTTACACTTAAGCAAATTTACGAAAGTAGTAATTTCGTAAGTTATTTTATGAAACTATCAAATTGAATTTCTGGTAAACTTACGAAAGTGGCACTTTCGTAAGTATACCAAAGAATAAATTACATATTTTAGAAAAACATAAGTTTAACCCACAAATAATTAAAGTGTAATCATAAATTGTTGGTTGAAATAGGGATACAAAATTAATAATAAAATACAGATTCAAATAAATATATTTATTGACGAAAAAAATACAATATTTAAATGCTATTACACGTAAAACTACAAAATAAAACTAAAACTTGCAAGTTACAACAATCTTACAATCAAAACAAGTGACACTAAAATGAGCCCAAGCACCCAATCTGTCGAAAATCAACAAATAAAAGGCCCACAGTTCCCTGTAGTCCCGCTGTTGCCAACTACAGTAGCGGTTGCGGTAACAGCGGGGCAGGGGGTGCTAAGAATCTCCAAGCTACGGCAAACGGCTACCACTAGAAACTGACCCTGGCTATGTACAATGGACGCTTTCTACGGCTGGACCAACACATCACCGAAGTCGAAGTTGAACGAGGTCGTATAAACTGGCATATATTGGGGTTGTCTGAAGTCCGAACAGGGAGAGGACACGATAACCCTTGAGTCAGGCAACCTGTTCTACTTTTGAGAAGGCGATCAGCTCTCTCAGGGCGGTGTCGGTTTCCTCGTTAACAAATCCCTCGCTAACAACGTTGTAGAGATCAGCAGCGTGTGGACACGGGTAGCGATTTGCTAAGGCTCTACATGTTACCACCAAGACACACTACAGCGTTCGGTCTGCTGGAAGCCCTTTAGACTGTTGACGAGAAAACCGACGCCGTGGTCAAAACGCTATAGGATGTGTCTCGAAGGGTGTTTCCCGGCAAAAGCGTTAACAAGTAGAGTAAACTCTCGCTTGAGAGACTCTTGAACTTATGAAGCAAAGAAGGGAAATGTCATATGCGCAGACGTCTTCGACGGATGGAAAAGATCTAAACCGGAAGATCCGGAAGCTGCTACGACGTGACCTCCGATGTTCTAAGACCCGTGCCATTACTGCTGCGATTGAACTGAATCGCGGCACCAAAGTCTTCGCTTGCCAGCTTGGTAGAACCCATCTGTCGAAAATCAATACTGTGGATGGCAAAACCGTAACCTCCAAGTTAGAGATTCTCGCTGAAATCCTGATGTCAACCAGGCCAATTTATATTATATAAACAGGGTGTCACAAGACCCATCATCACAAAGCCGAAGTGTACTCGTTGTGGATATTGTGCCAAGTCATACTAACTAAAAAGAATACCTGGGAAACGATATATTTTTTTAAGTTTTCACATTTTTTAAGCTGCAATTAAAAGCGAGCGCATACAAACCCCGAAATACCTACTTATCCGTGGAGTCATAGGGCATCTAAGGAACATATTGGCGGGGTAAATGCATGGATTTTGTACCTAATTTGAAAAATTCCATACTAACTTTGAGTAATTTCCCAGGTATAGTGCCCAAGTAAAAAATTTTCGTAGTTCGTGATTGGTACAACATGGAATTTCAGTTTTCTTTTTACACCCCGTATATTTATTTCATAAAAATTGAGAGAAATTAAAAAATGCTGTGTACTTAACACAGCATTTTCAAAATTTTCCTCATAATTATGACCAAAATATGCTTACACTGATTTTGATAAAATAAATACTTACTTAGGTAAAAAAATTGTAAAGCAATGATGCACTATTTTAGAATAACTAATCAACTAGAGATGTGCAATCAAATTATTATAAATATTGACTAGTTAGTCTATGGTCGTTTGTTATTCGAATTATTTGATCATATTTAGGTTAGGATATTTTAAATAATAACTAACAGTTATTAATAACAAAAGTCTATCTATTTGTATCTTAACAGTGCGAATCAATCGCGCCACTTTGGATCACTCAACAATGGATCAGCTACACTAATTTCTATGTTTGCTTTGGGTTACTTGACCTCTTGACAAATGTCAACTACCAATGTAAATTCGCGAAAATGCCAAATTCGTAACTTTGATACGGGATATTTGACCTCCTGTGAAGTCCCGTGTCGAACAAACTACCAATGTAAATTTACGAAAATGCCAGATTCGTATGTTTGCTATGGAATATTTGACTCCCTTTGTCAAGCAAGCTACCAATGTAAATTTACGAAAATGCCAGATTCGTCTGTTTGCTATGGGTTACTTGACTCCCTTGAATATATATTCTGCAAATGTAAACTCACGAATGTGACATATTCGTAGGTTGACCGTCGTATATTTTTCTCCTTCCTACGCCAAAGCAACTGATATCAATTTGGTAAGTTTACTTAGGGCGTATTATCAAAAAATGGAGATTCGAACTACTCGATTTCTATAACCGTTAGAGATAGGAGTTTGAAAATTTTACACCATAATATGTAATACAACATAAGGTGTATTTTTATATAAAAATGTCAAAATTACAAAAACTGCAGATTCGCAAGTTTGCCGTGGAGGTGACGATATGTACTGTTTAATGCTATGTTGGTGTGCAATAAAGCGTATATCTATCTATCTATCTATCTCTCACGCGCACCTCTTATTAGATAAGAAATGTGTTATTAGAAATTGCAATAAAAATCCTCGCCTGCCGGCGACTGCGACTCGCCTCTACGACCCTTTACCCAACTTAGTCGCTGTAAAAAAATAGTCCAGCGTTGTAAAAAAATATCAGTGCATTTGTAAATATTGGAGCCAAAATTTTTATACAAATTATTTCATAAATATTCTTGGACCAAGTTGTGCGTGGAGGCGAGTCGCTAGTCGCGGGCCCGCGCGCCCGCCTGCCCGCACCTCGGTGCGTGACGTCACGGGTGGAAATAGTTCACTCGTTCGTTCATGTACACTGACGTGTTCGTCTTCGCAAGATGGCAGCGTTCAAAATGGCGCTGAACAGGGAGACGAACTTGTCGGTCGATTTTCGAGCGTGCGGGTCGGGTATTCGACGCGTTTTGTGTCGAAAGCGGCCACACGTGTCTGATCCATAGAGATATTAAGAATAGAGTGGCAGAGTGGGGCCTATTCGTGTCCGCCGGTGGGAGAGAGAACGCAACATTAAAGGCCCCCTGCATCTCTCTCTAACAATACATGCACAACATCAACATTACGCAGTGGCGTGCTACCTGTAACTATTATTTAATAAATCAGTTTATTAGTAATCAATAGTTTAAAAGCTGTTTTTATTGATACACGAAGATAGTTTGAAGTGACAAAAAAAGTTTATATATTTTTAAACTATTGATTACTGATGGGGCCTTTAATGTTGCGTTCTCTCTCGCATCGACGGACACGACACAGTATTAAGTTAGGTATGGTTCTACCACTCTATCCTTTATAACTCTATGGTCTGATCGTAGAGGCAAAACATTAGGTCCTATTGTGACTAGTGCTGCTGTGACATGGCAGCATTATTCAATGTAATTGACAAAACGTGGCACATATAATTTACTATATGTAAAAAATATAGAAATAATTAATTTAATAAAATTATAAATAAAATTTCCTGTTGTATTATTTACCAATTACCCGAAGTATGAAGAAATGTGCAGACTAATATACCTACTATTTAACTGAAAAGGCTGCAGCTATAACACTGGTATTGTTTCTTAACATATCCTAACTGGGAGAATGACCACGAAATGAGTCATTACGTCTCATCTTCATCTCAAATCAATCGAAAAAATTCAATTGGTATATCCAAGATGTTTTTACATTGCAACGATTAGGTAACTCGAGAACTTACAAGTTTACTATTGTCAGGTGATGAGAATTTATTTTTATTCAAGCCTATTTAAATGACTCCATGCCGCCTGATCTTAATCATACATGGAGTCCCATAGCAAAAGTCATCATGGCAATAAAATATTAATAATAATGGCATAATGGTCCCTACTTTGATGGCCTAGAGTAAAGCTTTTTCACGCCCCGCTTAAAGAACCCGGGATTTATTTGTGTATATTTAAAGGTTACATACATACCCATTATTCAATTAGTTTTTGTTTGAATTTGTAACTAGAATGAGAGAAAATATCCGTGTCTATAAAGTGTGTGTTAAAAAGTATCAACTAGACGGGTAAGGGGTGCCCTAGTCCCAGCATTAGTTTTACATGTACCTGTATGAAACAATCGTGATACTCGTGCGTGATCCTCGCCGTAAAACAGTTCGAGGTACCTACTATATAACACAACTTGTTAGTAAGGTCCAAGCAGTCAAATTTATTATTGCATAAGCCATACAAGAACATTGTGCCAAGAAGTAGACGTCTATGCTCCAAGCTCATAATAGACTCACTTGAGGATCTGACAACGAAACCATTCATGCGATAGGCTTTCTTTATGATAGTGTCTATATGCATGTCAAAGTGTAAAGACGAATCCAGCAAAATACCCAGGTCCCGAACGGAATTGACGCGATTTAAGGTCATGCCGTTAATAGAGAACCTAATTGAAATTTAGTTTGTTTTTATTTCTAGTAAATGATATCGTGTAACATTTTGAGGGACTCACAAAAAGTCTGTTCTGATTACAATAGGAATAGAACCTATTAAGGTAATCTTGAAGAAGCCCACAGTATTGTAAGGTTTTAGATGGTATATAAATTTTGATGTCGTCAGCGTACGTTAAGAATTGGGAATTAGTGAAACAGCGTTTAATATCGTTTATAAATATAATAAAAAGTAGAGGTCCCAAAATTGACCCCTGAGAGACACCGGATTCTACAACCCTACAGTCCAACTCGAAGCAATTAATAACCACTTTCTGAGCTCTATTTTAAATTTAAGAGACAAACCATGAAACGCAAGTTTTTCGAGAAGGATTGCGTGGTCCACCTTGTCGAACGCCTTCTGAAAATCAGTACACACTGAATCTACCTGAACTCTACGGTCCATATTTGCGAATAAATTGTTTGGGAAAACCATCCAATTCGGCATAGTGGAGCGTCTCTCAACGAAACCATGTTGTTCTGGAACGATGAGGTGATGTATGCATGGATAGACGGCGCCATGCACCAGCCTCTCAAAAACTTTTGACAGTGTGGAAAGAATAGAGATATGGCGGTAATTCTCGTCATTAACTTTGTTATCACATGGGATTGGGCGGTTCGGCAAAGATAGGGGGCATCGCATCGTTTTGTGCGAAACTGTATCCGTTCTACCGTGTAAGAGTGGCACCTTAGCCCGGATCGTGTTGTTCTGGAAAGGAAGGGAGAGGGTGGGATTAATTGAAGAGTTCTTCGGAGCACATACCGTGATAAAGGCGGTAAAAGACAGCTATTGAGGCAACGTGGCTGCGTAATTGCAGGAACTCAAGGGTCCTAGTAGCCTCCGGGTCCCCAATGATACCGACAGATGTTCTCACCTCTGGAATGGCTCCGTATTCAACGCAAGACCGAACTTGAGTCTTGTATAGCAGACACAACTGCTCCGGCGTGAAAAACCTCCTCACTCTGTTCAGTACTCCGAGTTTACGGGATCCTGTTTTAGTGACACCCACGATGTAGTTCCTTTAGTTGAGATAATGGCGTATGTCCATACCAAGATTACCAAGGATATTGAGACTGTCTTGTAACGGTAGTGGACTGTCCAGAAAAGAGGGCTGAGAAAGGAATGTAGACACTTTTGCTGAGAATACACACGCCTGTGTTTCCTAAGCGTTAAACTCGACCAGGTTCTGAGCACCCCACTGCAAGACCCTGTTCAAAACCTGGTCAAATTCAGCGACAAGTCTTCGCCCATTTGCCTCAATGACTGCTTCGCCGCAGAGTGACAGACTTATCGCCCGTGCACAGTACTGTCATCTGCATAGCAATGTTTGCACCCAGTATTGAGCATATCATTCATATGCAGAAGAAACAGTCTAGGCGATAAGACGGACCCCTGGGGCTCACTAGCATTTACCTGGAGAAATTTTGATGACCGACCGTCATAGAGAACTCTAATACGACTTTCATGCAGGAAGCTGGCAACCTAGTTGCATAATCGAGGTGGCAAGCCGTAGGCTGGAAGCTTGGAAAGTAGCACACAGTGCCAGACTCTATCGAAGGTTTGGAGAACTTTGGAGAATGTAGGTATGGTATGTAGAAATGATATTCTTGACTCCAGGATTCAGAATAATTTATTCACAGTCGGGTCCTCACGCAACCCCCTAGAGGGTTGGCGGAAGCGGGTTCAGGGCGATGTGCCCTCAGCCTGCGGGATCGTCGCTGCCCCTTAAATAAAGGGCAGGTGTTTGGGGTGGGCTATGTGTGCCCTGTGAGTGTCGTCGTCGTTGTTTACAGGGCCGCTTCGGTCTTCACGCCGTCCGGGCGGTCAACACGAGCCGGGTGAGACCCCCGGCGAACCGAGGGAGGCCCAGCTCCGTGAAGCCAGCGACGCGGACAGCGACTTACTAGTGTGCGGCCCTGTGGATGTCGATGTGTGTAGGTGTGTGGTGTAGTGGGTGTGTAGGCGTCTTGTTATAGGCGTCCGCTGTTGCGGTGGTCGCCCGCGTGCGCACATGATGCACGTATGCTGATCATACGCGCAGATGTCGCGCGGATAGGGGCGGTCACCTGCAACAGAGGGAATGGAGTGTAATGTTGTGGGGGCGGCGGTCACCTGGGGGTGACCGTGTTGTCCGTGGAGTCATCGGGCGACGCGAGCAGATCTCGCGGCAGCTTCTTCTTGTCCGGGGGGCGAGCGTGCCAGGGGGCCAGGTCTCGGACGTGGTCCCAGGCCGAGGCGTCGGCACGCTCAAACATCCCCACGGACAGGCGGCGGATGTAGGCGTCCAAGCTCTCCATACGCGTGTCCCGCTGTATGACGGCGTTGCGGACGGTGCGTGGCGCACCTACCGCGGTACGGAGGGTGAGCGACTGTTGCGCTCGGAGGCGGGCCCGGTTGGTTTCGCTAGTGAGCGCGTACCAGGCAGGTGCGGCGTAGGTGAGCCGGGAGCGTACATATGTTTTGTACACCCCCAGTTTCACGCGCAGCGGGAGGCGGGATGTGAGCGCTGGACGCAGTAGTGCCCTAGTCGCGCGTACCTGCGCGACGACTCTACGGACGTGTGACTCCATAGTGAGTAGGCGGTCTAGTGTGACCCCCAGGTACTTCGCCGTCCTTGTCCAGGGGATGAAGTCATCCTGGAGCTGGAGTGGTGGTGGGTGGTCTCTCTTGGAGCTGAAAAGTATCGCCTGTGACTTACCCACGTTTACCGACAGCCGCCATTGTGACAGCCAGTGTGGGAGAAGCTGGAGGGTACGCTGCATCTTAGACGCGGCGTGGTAGGCGTTGATGCTTGTGGTGATGTACGCCGCGTCGTCAGCGTACAGGGCTAATTCAGCGCCTTCGGCGACAGGGATGTCGTCGGTGAAACGCGAGTAGAGCACAGGCGAGAGACACGAGCCCTGCGGGACTCCGGCGGCGATAGGGTGCAGGTCTGAGACCTCTCTCTCCACCACCACTCGGTATTTCCTGTCGCACAGAAACGAGGAGACCGTTTTCACGATGCGGCGGGGCGCTGTTGAGGTCGAGAGCTTATACAGCAGACCGGAATGCCATACTCGGTCGAATGCTTTCTCCATGTCGAGGAATACTGCCACGGCGTGCTCGCGTTTGTTACGCGCCGCCGCTATCCGGTGCAGTACCCTCGACAGTTGCAATGTGGTTGAGTGTTCGGCGCGGAACCCGAACTGCTCAGGTCTGGGCGTGATGTGCGGTGTGAGGTGCCGCAGCAGGAGTTTTTCGAACACCTTCGAGATGGTGGGCAGCAAAGTGATCGGCCGATAGCTCTCAGGCTTCAATATGTTCTTGCCCGGCTTGGGCAACATAATTATGCGTCCCTCCTTCCAGCATGTAGGGAAGACGCCTGTGCGGACGATCCCCGTAAACAGGCGCGCCAGCGCTGCCACGGTACGGTGCGGCAGGCGGCGCAGCGCTGTGTTCGGTATCCCATCCGCCCCAGGAGCCTTCCGGGGCTGGGTCTGCCGAATAATTCGTTGCACCATGCCGGGGGAGAAGTGGATGGGGTCCTCGTCGGGAGCTATCGGCGTGGCGAAGTAGTCTCGAAGGTGTTTCTCGACTGCTGCGGTGTGTTCCGTGTCAGCAGTCGGGTTCGGCGCGAACACGCTCTCTAAATGCTCAGCGAGTATGGCCGCGCGGTCTGCTGCTTTGTACCTCGGCGTCCCGTCGGCGTGTAGTAGCGGGCGCACCGGAGCTGGGGTGTTAGTGAGGCGACGACATAGCCGATGTATAGACGGCCAGTCGTCGCTGGAGTCGTCGATAAAGCGCTCCCAGCTCTCGGCGGTGTGGGTCCTCAACTCGTCCTTCACTCTCTCCGCGAGCCGGTTTAGTCTGGCTTTCAATGTGGGGCATCGTGAGCTCTGCCACTGCCTTCTAAGACGCCTCTTGTCCGCGATCATTCGCTGGATGTGTGCCGGCAGAGGGGGTAGCCTCCTCTGGGTGGTGACGGGTGTTGTAGCGGTCACAAGGGCGCCCTTGATTGCGTCGGCGAGCTCGGCCGCGAGCGTTTCGACGTCGGCCGCGGAGTTGATCGGGCGAGTCGGTGTAGTGGTCTCCATCGTTTCTGTGAATTTTGTCCAGTCCGTTTTGAGACGTGGCGCTTGAGGGACTACGCGGGTCAGCTGCTGTTGGATGACGACGAGTACAGGTTGGTGGTCCGACAACAGCTCGTCGCCGAGCACCTCCTGCTGTATCTGGCAGTGCGTCTCGTTGTGTACGAGAATGTCCAGTACGTCGGGCATCAGTGTGGGGTCGTCCGGGTAGTGTGTGGGTACCTCCGGTCCCGCGACCACATAATCGTACGTCTCGGCGTCTTTAAATAGTCGTACACCAGCGTGGTTGGTGTTCGACGAGTTCCACGCTGGGTGCTTACAGTTTAAGTCGCCCGCTATGATGACAGGGTGCGAGACGCTTACTAGCGATCGCAGCTCTGCGACGTCTGGCGATGTAGCGGGCGGCTTGTAAGCGGCGTGGAGGTGGAGGTTGGCACCGCCTAGGTGCACTTCGACACCCAGCGTGTACACGGTATTGAAGTCTGGTGTAGGTAGCGGCTGGTGTACGACTCGTCGCTTGATTAGCACTGCCAGTCCGCGGTAGCTCCTTCCTTCAGGCGATATCTCGTCCCTCCGATAAACGAGGAAACCCGGGAATCGTGGTTGGTCTGCAGGTCCCAGGTGCGTCTCGTTTATCAGCGCCACGTCTATGTCTTGTTCCTGCAGGAGAGGACGGAGTAGGGCGGCCTTTCTGTTCAGGCCGCGGGCGTTCCAATGTAGAATCCTCAAGGGCTTACTGTTCATCTTGGAGAACAAGGTCCGCCAGGCCCTTGAGGATGATGCTCACGACAGTGTGCTTGTCGCGGCCTTCGCTCATTGCGGTGAGGACGCTCTGAAGCACTGCGATAGCGGCCTGAACAGTGCCGGAACTCTTTGTACCCTCGCGTGTGTGCGGGGTCTTCGCCTTTTTCCCCTTCTTCCCCTGGGGCGCGGTTTTGCCCGCGGGGGCGGCGACTGTGTGAGTTGTCGGCTGAGGTGTTTCGGCGGGGGTCTTAGGGGTCTTCCCGGGGCCGCCCTTTTGTTTCCGTGCTTTCTTCGCTACGGCGGGCGCTTGTTCGGGTGCGGGTGCAGTTGTGGGTGTGGGTGCGGGTGTGTCCGAGGCGGTTGCGCCCCGTTTGCCGCGAGCACGGTTCCTCCGCCCTCTCTTAGATTGTCCGGGTCCGGGTTGTCCGCGAGCTGGGGGGTCGTTGGCTTTGGCCATAAGAGAGGCCCCGTTAGTGTCCTCTCCCTGGGGTTGCGCGTTAACCGGTGCCGGTCCTTGACGCGGCTCGCCGGTTATGGCTACTGTCCCCGCCTTCTTGTTCCTCGCCTCGCGTTTGAAGACGGGGCAGTTGATGTGATTTGCGGGGTGGTCACCCCCGCAGTTCGCGCATGTAGCGGGCTCTTCCCTCGGGCGCGGGCACTCTCTGGCCGTGTGTTCCTCACCGCATCGCACGCACGCAAGTGTGCGGTGGCACTGGTGGCTAGAGTGCCGAAATTTCTGACAGCGGTGGCATTGTGCCGGCCTCCGCTTGCCTCGCCACTGTTCTATTCGGACGCCGGGGATGCCGAGCATCTCGGTAACGCCGTAGATCCCCGACGTAGTTTCTTTTGTGCGCTTTAGAATGGCCAGTAGGATGCACCCTGGCCGTCCCTGGCGCGCCCGGATGTTGCGCACGTACTCCGGTTCATATCCCAGCTCGCGGAGCTCTTCCTCGACCTCCTCCGGTGTCGCGTTGCTGGGCAGGCCTCTAATTGCCACCTTTAAGCTTCGTTCTGCGGGGAGCGAGTAACAGAACCAAGAGATGCGGTCTGTCCTCTCTAGTTCTGTAAAGTACCGCTGCAATAGGCGGTACTCGTCTTCGTCCTTCGGTGTGAACCGCAGCCCTTTTCCGAGGGGGCGGCCGTTGGCGGCTCTGCCGAGTTGGCCTTTGAGCTCCCGCATATGGTGGGCCCAGTTCGGTAGGTACTCGACGATCACCGGAGGGAACCTCGGCTTTTTCTTCTCGCCTACAGCCGGGTCGGCGGCGTTGGCGGCGGTGCGCGAGTCGGCGGTGGCGCCGGACGTGGCAGCAAGATGCGCGGGCGCGGCCCCGGGGCGCGCGTTGCTATGGCCGGACATGCCAGTAGCTAGTGGTGGCGCGGGCGCGGCCGCGGGGCGCGCGTTGCTGTGGCCGGACACGCCAGCAGCGAGCGGCGGCGCGGGCGCGGCCTCGGGGCGCGCGGCGGCGGTGCGGGCGCTCGCGGGCGCCGCGGTCGACGCGGGCGCGGCGGCAGGTACGCGGCGCGACGTTGGCGGCGATCGGGCGACGTCCGTATATGTCGGTTTATTCATACCGGGCACACTCTCACTTAATAAAATTTGTGAGGTACTCACATTTTTCTCGGAGTTTCTAGAAGGTTCGGCGCGTGGGCGTTTCGGCTCCTCTGCGTCGTCCTCGTCGGGGCTGCGTTGGCGACGCGCTGGCACAGCGCGCACCGCCTCGGGTGTGGTGTCTGTATCCATATGTACTAGCGTCGGCGCCGAGCCCGAGCGCTGTATATTCGCCGACGCGCACATAGTATGGCGGCGACGCTTGATATGTAGCACAAGGTCCGCCTTATCGTTGTTAAACGAATCTGCGGAGGCGAGCGATATCTCCGATCCACTACGCGATGAACACGCGGAACGCGGTGCGGGCGAGTCTTTGGCTGCCACGCGGGGGGACTCTGCGGCGGACGAGCGCGTCGGGGACGGTGTACTGTCCGCCACGAGGGCAGGGCGCGTCGCGGCGTGTCGCGGCGCCGGCGGGCGGCCGCGCGCGGCGCTGGCGCGCGACGGCGGGTTCGTAGGCGCGCGCATGGCGGCAGCGCTCGCGGTCGACTGGAGATGAGGCGTGGCGCGGACCGTGTCGCGGCCCGCGCGCGCCTCATCCCGCGGAGACGTTCGCCCTTGCGCATTGGTAGGCGCACGGGAGGATGCTGCGGGGCGAGCGGAGGCTAGCGTGGAGGCGCCGCCTTGTTCGCGTGTTTTATGCGGTGCAGACGTACTCACAGTTTTGTTTGTGCGACTGGCTGGCGCAGACTTCGTGGCGACGGCGGCGGCGGCTGGGGCAGTGTGTTGGCCTGACGGCGAGCGCGGTGCCTGGATAGACACCGGTGGTAAGTCATCATCTGCTTCTTCTTCTTCAGCTTGGTCGTCGGCAGAGCCCTTAGAAGGGCTTGGCCGGCGAGGCATGTCGTTGGGACGCGGCAGCTGCGACCGTTCGGCGTTCAAATTTAAAATTTGTTCGCCGGGCTTCTCAACGGTTGACGGTCCGTGCAACTAAAGTGGGTACTTGGATTAGTGCGTACGTGATCGGGACGTGTGTACTAATCGAAAGGCGCGTAGCTAATCCATCCATAAAAAAATAATTTATTGGTAATTTAGTGCTGTTTATATACAAAATGTACAACTAGGCTGAGCCAATCCAAATGCAGATAAATAGAAATGTAAAATGATCAAAACAATCAACCAATTAATTTAAAGTACAATCGGCCAATAATATTTGAGTTGAGTTTACGTAAGTAATCCGCCAGGTGGTTCATACGTCGCGCGAGCGTTTTCCCGCGCAAACGGGAACATACTTATACTGGTGGCATAAGCGCGGCGGCTCCATTTGCCGGTCACTCGTCGAGCGAAGACGTCGTGCGTTCGCGCGTCAGCGGGCACGGCGCGCGTCGACGCAATAATATTTGCAGAGCGAAGATTTCTTGAAATCGTCAGCGTGTGCATCTTTGAGTTCGCAAGAGAACTCTTCTTGTTTCTATTTAACATTGCAAAAGTCTATAAAACTGTTCTTTTCAGAACAACAACAAAAGTCCTTGAACAGTCCTTGTCAGGACTATTATCACTGTTTCTATTTAAGCACTTAAGTCCTTTTCAGGGCTTTCCCTCCACCACCTCATGGTCCCACCACCCGTATGGGTATATGGACCGAATCATGGGAGAGACGCGCGGTACTTGCTGTATGCTCTTTCCCGCGCGCCCGTTGCAGGCTCCCTACAAATTTCGTCCCTTTGCCACTCTCCCCATTCAGGGGCGGCTCTACTATGCGAGTAGGCTAGGCGCTGTAATTACAGCTGTCGATACATTAACGGCTCCGTCGTCAGCCTGGGTCCTTTCACTCTCCTCGAGGCTTCTCCTCGTCCTGTGCCAGTTATGCGCGAAGTCTCTCAACCGCCGGAAGTTCGCTTCGGAGTTCACAAGTTCGGCGTAGAACGGAGGGCCCTCAGGACTGATAATCCCATCCATCATCTTTCGTCTAATGTCCTCATAAAGGGGGCACCGCCACAAAATGTGGTCCAAGCATTCGTCCTCTTCGCCGCAATAGCACACGCTTTCCTCACACAGCTTCATATCAAACAATCTCTTTCTAAAACATCCGTGACCAGTCAGAATTTGCGAGACTTGATAGTCCGGCTCGACCCAAGTATACTTGAGCCGAGCCGCCACGTCCGGGAAGAACCGATAGAGCTCCCTACCCTTCTCCTCACCTTCCCATCTCTGTTGCCATGCGGCAACAGCCTCCTGCGAAATTTGTCTACTTTCGGCCCTAAAGTCGTCCCTGGCTAGGTGTCGGCAATCGTCGATCCTGCCTGCCCGGCTTACCTCGAGGTCGGCTGGTAGCACTCCCGCCAATACGGGGAGAGCCGCGGTACTAACGGACCTGTAGGCCTTCGTCAGTAAAATCAGCGCAGGCCTTTGCGTCCTCAACAACACGCTCCTGACCATGAACGTGGTCGTTCGTCTCCACCAACACCCCGCGGCGTACGTCAGTATCGCGGCATAGGTGCCGAGATATAGGACCTTGAGGGCCCTATAACGCACGCCCCAGGACGAGGCGGATATTCGCGACATCTTTCCGAATGCTGCTGCGGCACGTTCCCCTATGGACTCTGCATGTTCCCGAAAGGACATGCTCGAGTCGATTACCACACCCAGAACCCTTGTCGATTGCACGCTCTTGACTGAGATCCCATTGAGTCTGATGGTCGGCGCGCGGCCAGGCATCTTCCCCTTCAATGTCATAGAATATGACTTTGAGGGGGAGAAGCCCAGCCGGTTCCGTTGGCCCCACTGGCTGATGAGATCCATGGCGCATGAGGCTGAAGCCTCGATGCCGGCGCGAGATTTAGACTCAATGAGAATCGTAACATCATCGGCGTACGCGACAAGTTGAACCCCGTCTGGGTATGGTAACCGAAACAAATCGTCCATGAGTAGGTTCCACAGAGAGGGTCCCAAGACTGAGCCCTGCGGGCAGCCCATGGTCAGTGGCTTCCACACAACCCCACTGCCGACGAAGAGACCAGCCCGGCGGTTGGTAAAATAGCCGACCAACATCCGATAGATGTTGGGCGGGCACCCGCCTTGCTTCGCCTTCAGCAGGATCATGGGCCACCACGCGTTGTCAAAGGCGCCTGAGATGTCCAGGAACAATGCCTGGACGTATTTGGCCTGGCTGGAGGCAACTACGTCCTGAAGGGATCGTAGTGCTGATAACGTTGAGCGACCCCGAGAGAAACCGTGCTGGCAGGTCGAGATGTTGCGCGAGATGGAAGGTGCGCATTGGAGCATGACCCGTTCCAAGATCTTACCTAGGACCGAAAGGAGCGTGATAGGGCGATACGCTTTAGGATCAGTCAGCGGTTTGCCGTTGCCTTTCGGCAGGACAATGAGCCGGCCGTCCTTCCACGTATCTGGAAAAGTGCCCTCCTCAACGCAAAGTCCGAGAATACGCGTTAGCTCGGAGGAAGCTACGAGCCACACATGTTTTACCATGCGGGCGGTGATCCCATCGATGCCGGGTGCCGTGTTGGGTAAGTCCCTGACTATAGTGCTCACCACACTCAATGATGGGGGGGGTGCGTCGCGACCCGAGGGCGCGCAGGCAGCCAGTAGGCGCACCTTGCGGTGGTATGCGCTATCCGCGCTGGGGTTGTCGTCTGGGCAGAGTGCCTTGACCAAGACCCCCATGGCGGTCTGTGCGTCCCCGGCGAATCCTTCCGAGAACCTGGTGCCGTTGATGACGTTGGGGGGCGGTCTCGCCCGCCCACTAGCCACCCGGTAGGACAGTCCCCAGGGATCCTGGTTACCGTCGGCAGCAAGTCCCCGAAAGAAGTCGGTCTGCGCCTTTCCCATCAAGGCCCTGTAACTATTGCGGCGCTCATGAAAATTCTTGCGCGCAATCTCTTCAAAGACCCCCATACCTCTCTTCCTAGCTGTCTGCCATACTTTTCTCGCTTTGTTCGCTTTCTTACTTCTCTCTCCTTTTCAGGGCTGTGTGTATCTGTTTCTATTTACACATCACAAAAGTCACTGTAGGGACTGCTAGGTATAGGATAGCTACAGTACTCCCCTTCAAGCGAAGCGTACCGGCAGCTTGATGGTGCGACCGGAACGTGTTGTTTTGATGTCCGTTTGCGGCGGCGGCGTCGGCGTCGTAGAGTTCGCCGGCGCAGGTACTTGTTGTTTGGTAAGGTTATAATGCGGTAAGGTAACTTCGGTATCCTTGGTAACGGTAAGGTTATTGGTTTTCTGGGTAATGGTAATGTTGCTTGAAGGTAATGTGTTGTTATGGTTTGCTGGTATATTATCACTATCTTCTAATACGACGTAAGCAGGTTTCAGTCGATCGATTGAAATGTTTGCTTGTCGGTCCGGTAATTGTACACAATACACTTTGTCTGTTCGGCTTATAACCTTGTAGGGTCCTTCGTAGGGTGTCTGTAGTGGCTTACGAACTGAATCTACTCGAACGAACACGTGACTGCAATTGAGTAGGTCTTTATGCACGAAAATATTTCTATTATTATTATGATGATTGGTGAATGCTTGAGGTTTGTTGCTATGAATGATTTCACGTAGCTTCTCGACGTAGGTATAATCCATAGCTGTAGGTGTGTATGCGCTTGATGTGAAAAAGTCTCCTGGTAGGCGTAAAATGCATCCGTAGGTTAATTCAGCGGGACTCACGCCGGTGTCAGTGCGCAGAGCGGCGCGTAATCCCAATAATATTGTAGGTATTTCGTCGATCCACGAGCGCGTGTCGGTGAGCTTTGCGCGTAATGCATTTTTGAGTGAGCGATGCCAACGTTCGATGATTCCATTGCTTTGCGGGTGGTAAGGAGTAGTTCGATTTTTCTTGATACCCATTAGTTTCATGAGGTTTTGAAATAGTTGGCTCTCGAACTGTCGACCTTGATCTGATGTTAGTGTAGCCGGGCATCCGAAGCGAGATATCCAATGTTGATAGACGATGTTCGCTATTCGATCAGCTGTTATTTCCTCTGTAGGTACGGCCTCAGGCCATCTTGTAAAACGGTCAATCATAGTTACGAGATATCGATGACCTTGAACAGTTGTGGGTAGCGGTCCAACGATGTCTATGTGTACGTGTTGAAAACGATCGGTTGGCGGGAAAGATGCGATGCTTGAATGGGTGTGACGATGTATCTTGCTTTTCTGACATTGAATACAGGTTCGCGTCCAGCGGCTGATATCTGCATTCATTGAAGGCCAGAAGTATTTCTGTGTTGTGAGCTTGCGAGTTGTACGGGTACCAGGATGACTTATGTTGTGAACATTGTTGAAAACTTCTTTTCTGTATGGCTCGGGGATGTATGGGCGAATATGTGACGTAGATGTTTCACAATATAGTTCGATGTCAGTATTAGGTATTGTTATTTTCTTGAGCGCGAGGTGATCGTCGCGTAGTAATTGTTGTATAGTGCTGTCTCTTTCTTGCGCTGTTGCTATGTCGTTGTAGTTGATAGCGGACGGGCAAGTTATGGTTGCTATGCGACTAAGGGCGTCTGCGACGATATTTTGTTTACCGCTTACGTGCCTTATATCGGTGGAGAAAGCGGAAATGAATAATAATTGTCTCGTTCGCTTCGGTGTCTCGGTGGTGGAGTTGATCTTGCTCATTGCGAATGTTAGCGGCTTGTGATCGGTGAATATAATGAGATGACGTCCTTCGAAAATTTTTCGGAAATGTTTGACGGCCATGTAAATAGCTAGTAATTCTCGATCATAGGTAGAATACTTCAGTTGCGCGTCGTTGAATTTCTTAGAGAAGTATCCGAGCGGCTGCCATGTTTCGTTTAAGTATTGTTGAATTACGGCACCGGCTGATGTGTCCGATGCGTCACAGAATAGAGCGAGTGTTGCGTGGTGAGATGGATGAGCAAGTAAAGCTGCGGTGATGATGCTTGCTTTACATTGTTCAAAGGCTTGTGTTGCTTCGTCGGACAATGTGATTGCAGTTTTATCTCGTTTCTTCACGTTGTGTAGGTATGAATTCAATGGTGCTTGTAGTGAGGCGGCGTTGGGAATGTGATCGCGGTAGAAATTTAACATTCCTAGGAATCTCCGTAGTTCTTCTATTGTCTTGGGTTTGGGGTAATCAGTGATAGCTTTGATCTTTTGTTCGGGAGGCTTGATACCATCTTTTGATACATGATAACCGAGGAACTGAACTTCGGACTTGCCTAGGTTGCATTTAGCGGGGTTGATGGTGATACCATGTTCTTCTAATCTCTTCAGGACGGTGTGGAGGTGTTCTCGATGCTGGGTCTCGTGTTCCGAAGCGATTAGTATATCATCTATGAATGGATATACGAAATCTAGTCCTCGCAGTACTTCGTGAATGTAACGTTGAAACGTTTGTCCTGCGTTCTTCAAACCGGGACACATACGCGGGAATTCAAATAAACCCATTGGTGTGATAATAGCGGTTTTCTCGATGTCCTCTTCTCTTATGCTCAGTTGTTGGTAGGCTCGGTTGAGGTCTATTGTTGAGAAGATAGTCTTGCCTGAGAGATGATGTGTGAAATCTTTGACGCGTGGAACGGGATAGCGATCGGGTTTTGTGATAGCGTTGAGTCGCCGATAGTCTCCGCAGACTCGAATGTCACCATTCTTCTTCGGGACGATGTGAAGCGGTGATGACCAGGGACTCTTGCTTGGCCTGCATAGCCCTTGTTCAATCATATTTTCAAACTCTTTCTTCACAATTTCATATCGGTGCGGTGGTATGGGGCGAGCGCGGCTATGTATTGGTGGGCCTTCCGTTTCAATGTAGTGTTGCACGTTGATAGAAGAGCTTAACTGCATTGAAGTGAGACGTGTGATGCCGGGATATTGCGCTAAAATGTCGTGATACGACTGTGACTTGTCGATGGTGTACACTGTAGGCATGTTTGAAATGCGAACTGGGGCGTTGACCTTGAGATTCGTGACGCCGTCGATCAATCTCTTGTTTTTCAAATCGACGATAAGTTGGTGATGTTTGAGAAAGTCAGCGCCGAGTATAGGTCTTGAAACGTCGGCGACAATGAACTTCCATTTGTATGGGCGTCGTAGGTTGAAGTCGAGCGTTAATGTTTTCTCACCGTACGTAGCTATAGTTGTGTTGTTAGCCGCATATAGTTGGAACGATAGTGGCGTTGCGACTTGTCCTTTCTTTCTAGGTAGTACGGATATGTTCGCACCCGTGTCGACCAGGAAAGATATGTTGGAGTTACGATCTGTTATGTATAGGCGGTGTGAGTTTTCGTGAACGCCAGAGTCCGCCTCCGCTAACGTTCGGCCTAGTTTTCCGACTTCTTATTGAATGTGCAAGGTGACGTGCAGCGTCGAGCTTGTTCTTTGAAACGTCGATGATAATAGCAGAAAGGTGATGGTGATGAGTCTCGACTGCGTTGTTGCGATGGACTTCGGTTGTAAGACCGCAACCGCTACGGTTGCGGCGGTAACCGTTGTATTGGCTGTGCGGTGGTCTTGATTTCAATTCGGCTATTTCTAATGATAACTTGCGTAGTTCGGTGACAAGGAATTGTAGGTCGGCTGTCTGAGTTGGTGGTGATGTCGGTGAGGTTGTTGTTTGGACGGCTGAGATGTGAGGTGCAGCTGGTGGCGTCTGTTCCATCATTTTGTCGGCGAGTAACGCTAACTCTTCTAACGACGACTTAGTTGCGAAGGTCTCGCTGACGGCAAGCACAGAACGTATGTGTGGTGGAAGGTGGTTGGTCCACATGAGTCGCAGCGTACTGTCTGGAACTTTGTCTGTAGCGAGGTTTCTCATACGCAGGAGTAGTTGGGTCGGCTTCTGATCGCCGAGTTCCATCTCTGACAGCAGTTTTTGGAACTGGCGGCTGTCGGACTCCTCATAGGCAGATATGAGACGCTCTTTTATCGCCTTGTACTGGTCTTGCTCTGGTGGGTTGTATAGAAGGTTGGTGATCTGCTCGATGTCTTGGCGTTCCAGCTGTGCGATTACCATCTGAGCGAGCTGGGCTTGGCTTTTCTTCAGGTCGTTGGTGGCGGCTTCGAAACTGATAAACCACAGACGTGGTCGATCACGCCAGAATGGTGGGATACGCATGGTTAGCGATATGCCACCAATTTCAGCTTGAGTGACGGTGTTGATTGATGTAGAGTTGAATGAGCTGGCCGGGATAGAATTTTCTTGTTGAGACATGACTGAAACTGTAGAGACTTGTAGAGCAGGGATTCGTTGACTATGCTGGTACTATGGTTGAATGTAGGATGTTGCGGTTTTTCGGTGGTTTGATGGGCAGAGCTTTTCCGTTCTTGATTTGTACTTCTTGTGTTCCGGAGAGGGTCACCACTTTGGAGAACTTTGGAGAATGTAGGTATGGTATGTAGAAATGATATTCTTGACTCCAGGATTCAGAATAATTTATTGGTAATTTAGTGCTGTTTATATACAAAATGTACAACTAGGCTGAGCCAATCCAAATGCAGATAAATAGAAATGTAAAATGATCAAAACAATCAACCAATTAATTTAAAGTACAATCGGCCAATAATATTTGAGTTGAGTTTACGTAAGTAATCCGCCAGGTGGTTCATACGTCGCGCGAGCGTTTTCCCGCGCAAACGGGAACATACTTATACTGGTGGCATAAGCGCGGCGGCTCCATTTGCCGGTCACTCGTCGAGCGAAGACGTCGTGCGTTCGCGCGTCAGCGGGCACGGCGCGCGTCGACGCAATAATATTTGCAGAGCGAAGATTTCTTGAAATCGTCAGCGTGTGCATCTTTGAGTTCGCAAGAGAACTCTTCTTGTTTCTATTTAACATTGCAAAAGTCTATAAAACTGTTCTTTTCAGAACAACAACAAAAGTCCTTGAACAGTCCTTGTCAGGACTATTATCACTGTTTCTATTTAAGCACTTAAGTCCTTTTCAGGGCTGTGTGTATCTATGTTTCTATTTACACATCACAAAAGTCACTGTAGGGACTGCTAGGTATAGGATAGCTACAAAGGCTTTGCAAATGTCAAGACTAATAACAACGACAACGACTCCACATGCCTGTCCATAGCCTCACCTCGGATGTGGGTGACAAATGCTAGAAGATCACCCGTTAACCATTTCGATCTGAACCTATATTGGCTGATCTTACTTTAGCCATCAGACACGTCAGACTGACGGCGTCTGATGAGTCTGAAGGCTAAAGAAAGATCTACATCAATCTGTCCTGTCATTGTAACGGGTTCTGGTAGTAAAAACGCAGTAGAGGTTTTAGATGCGTTTATTTGCCGAGTATTGTCTCACTTCCCTTGCCACGAGTATGACCGACCAACAACACGACACTGGCCTGAACACTAAGGGCTGCAGTCTCCCACGCTGTTCCCTCCGGTAGTGTGTAGGCAGGCTGCTCGAAGGCTGCGCGTAGCGGTAGATCCTCGCAGGCCGTTGGTTCAGCGGGCAGACGCCGGCGGTGCAAGTACGAGGAGCAGGGCAGGCCAGACTCTTCGGCTGAAGTGACGCCGAAGGCGATGCAGGAAGTGTAGCGGTCTAGGAGCGTAGCCGAAGTCTTAAGGTGAACCTGGAACCTGAAGGAAAGCAGCATTAGGAGAGCCACAACCAATAGAGTCAGGCAGGCGGCGTCAGCCGGCCTCAGCTAGCAGGTAGAGAGATGGGCAGTACGCTAACGCAGTAAATGTAGTGCTTACCCGTAGCTGGGACCAGAATACACGTAAATACGACGTAGGGTCAGTAGGTACGCTTAGTTATAGTAGAAGCGACGTTAGAGTAGCGGTGCCGGCCTCTCTGTCGGCCCCTTTATATACCGGGCCCTCCATCAGGCTGAGAGTCCGTTTATGACCATATTTGGTCAGGCTTTGCGAGTGCGGACGATGGCTTTCTCTGATTGGCCGAGCGTATGGGCGGTACTGTGACGCAACGCGGTAAGTACCGGACATACGTTACATCATCAATAATCTCAGGTCATCTCATTAGCCTACTACAGTCCTCTGCTGGACGTAGGCCTGCCCAAATTTATGCCAAAGAATCCGCACACCCGCTTTCACCATCCAGCTATTTCTTTAGGTAATCTCCTTAAGTCACAATTCTTGAAGTCGATTGGCTGGCTTTACCGTCATGTTCCACGTCTCAACGCCGTACGTCATGACTGGCAGGATACATCGATTGAATACCTTCTGCAGGCATTGTGGCATTTCAGCAATAGTATTATAGTACGTATAAGTATTATCTCATGAAAACCCTTAGATACGTAGGTACAATATTTTAGAAATAATAGGGAAGATATTTAGGTGCTAGTTCCATTAACAGAATTAACCACGATTGTTCAACAAATGGAAGTGCTAATAAAGATCGACATCACGCTGTTGCGACAAGAGGCAATTGATTAACATATAATCGTCATGAGTGATTTTAGAATAACATAAGTAGGTACTGTGGAGGATAAAGGTGTGGTGTTCCTCCAACTAGAGGGAGGAGCCTCTAACCAAGCTGGGTGGTCGTGCTTGGTGGCCTGCAGGCCGACGGGCATACTGTACGGGCTTCCAATGCAATGTTTACAAAAAATAATAAAATAACTTATAAAGAGAAACAAGTTTTTTGTCAAATCTGTAAGAAGAAGGGCCATAAAACACAAAATTGTTATTTCCGGAATGCTAAAAGACAGGAAACATCTAACACAGCGATAAACATGTGTTTAGCAACGGAATTAAATAAAAAAAGAAAACAATGGTGTATTGACAGTGGATGCACATCACACATGTGCAATAATTTAAATGATTTCTCTTCGATAAAAAAATATGATGGGACACTAAAATTAGCAGCACAAGATAGTAGCGCTAAAATTGAAGGTAGAGGAGATGTTAAAATCAAAGTGGATGGCATAAATGTCAAACTAGAAGATTCGTTGTATGTTCCAAATCTTGCCATGAATCTATTGTCTGTTTCAAAAATAACAGAGAAAGGGAAAACAGTATTATTTAAAGAAGATATAGCTACTGTCAGAGATTCTAAAACAAATAAAATTGAACTTACAGCAAAAAAGATTAATGGTTTGTACCACTTAACAGACAGAAAAAATGAAAACGATTTCCCATTACAAGAGGAAACCACTTTTAATGCTGAAATTTACCAATGGCATCGCAAACTTGGACATATTAATGAAACAAGTTTAAAACACGCATTAAAAAATGAAACAATGAATGGACTTGAATTTAATATTAATGAAAAACTAAATGAATGCGAAGTCTGTGTAAAAGGAAAAATGAGTCGACTACCATTTCCAACCAACGAAAACCATTCAAGAACATCACAGCGTCTTGAAATAGTTCATTCAGATGTCTGTGGACCAATGAATGTAGAATCAGTTGGTGGAGCAAAATATTTTGTGACATTCATTGACGAACAGACTCGATATTCAAGAGTTTACATTATTCGCAATAAAAATGAAGTATTTGAAAAGTTCAAAGATTATAAAGAAGAAATGGAAAGATTTACCGAAAATAAAATAAAATTTTTACAAACAGACAACGGAACAGAATATATAAATAAGGATTTCGATGAATATTTAAAGAAGTCTGGTATAAGTAGAAGACTTAGCTGCGCGTATACGCCGCAACAAAACGGTACTGCAGAAAGAAAAAATAGAAGTATTCTAGAAAAAGCTAGATGTCTACTACTAGATGGTAAAATGCCTGAAAAATTCTGGGCAGAAGCTGTTTCAACAGCAAATTATATTCTGAATCGAATTCCATCAAGAGTTATTCAAAATAAAACTCCATTTGAACTGTGGGTGGGAAGAAAACCATCTGTAAAACATTTTCAAGTTTTCGGATCGAAAGCATTCGTACTGAATAAGAATAATAAAAGAAAGAAAAAATTTACTTCAAAAGTAACTGAAGGAATATTTCTTGGATATTCAGAAAATAGCAAAGCTTACAGAATATTCATACCAGAAACAAAACATGTAATTGTAAGCAGAGATGTAAAAGTAATGAATAGATTATATTATGAAGACAATACAAAAATTGAGAATGAGAAACTAAAAAAAGGGAATGAAGACAAATTGGTCGAAATATTCGTGGAAACTGGCAATGAAAGGCATCGGACCGAAGAAAACGAAATATTTTTTGATATAGATGATGGTCACGGCGAACCAGAAATGGAAGAAAATCACGTAAATGATGATCGAATAACAGAAACTGAGGTAATACAAAATAATGACGTAACAATAAATGAAAGACCTCAAAGAGCTAAAAAACAGCCAGTTTGGACTAAAGACTACGTATGTATTAGCGAAGAGGAAAACCCAGAATGGAACGATGCAATCATTTCCGAAATTACGGCACACTTAAAAAATGAAACGTGGTCAATAGTGAAGAAGCCACCTTGTCGTAATGTCATAGACAGTAAAATGATCTTAAAAAATAAATTAGGACCAGACGGTAACATCGAACGCAAAAAAGCAAGATTAGTAGCCCGAGGATTTTCACAAATACCAGGTATTGATTACCAGGAAGTATTTGCACCTGTAACTCGCCTAAGTTCAATAAGGATGTTAGTGGCTTTGGCTGTACAAGAAGATATGCATTTGAATCAGATAGATATCTGTACAGCATTTCTAAATGGAGATATTCAAGAAGAAATTTTCATGAAAAAGCCTAAGAATTTAGAACTGTACCTTGAAAAGATTATAAAAACTACAAAAGACTTAGAAATTAAGCAAAAGGCTAATAAAATGTTGCGCGACTTAACCTTAGACAAAGAAAATGCTGTATGCAAACTGAATAAGGCAGTCTATGGTTTGAAACAGTCGGGAAGGCAGTGGTACATGAAGCTAGATGCCGAATTAAAATCGATAGGTTTTACACCTACGAAAGTAGACCCATGTATGTACATATATGCGAAAGGCGGAGAGTGTATTATTGTTAGCATATATGTTGATGACATAATAATAGCATGCAAATCTCAAGAAAAGATAAACAAAATCAAGAATTTAATTCTGAAGAAATTTGAAATGCGAGACTTGGGTGAAATAAAACACTGTCTTGGTATAACTTTTGAAAGAGAGGAAACACAAATAGTACTGAAACAAAAAAATTACATTGAGTCCATATTGGAAAAATTTGGATGCAAAGATTGCAAACCTGCATCCACTCCAATGGAAACAGGACTAAAGCTAGTAAGGAGTACAAGTCCAATGAAAGAAAAAGAGTTGCCTTACCAGAATCTCATAGGTTCTCTTATGTACTTAGCAGTTGCCACACGACCAGATATAATGTTTGCTGTATGCCATCTAAGTCAATTCAATAACAGCTACACTCATGAACATTTTGATGCGGCAAAAAGAGTTTTACGTTATTTACAAGGAACCAAGGACTTAGGCCTTACTTATATAAAAGAAAATAAAATAAAATTGGAAGGAGCAGCGGATGCTGATTGGGCATCATGCTCTATTGATCGTCGGTCAGTGACTGGATACATTTTTACCTATGGCCGGACGCCAATAAGTTGGGAATCTAAAAAGCAAAGAACAGTTGCACTTAGTACAGTAGAAGCGGAGTACATGGCCTTAACAGAAGCATCAAAAGAAGCCATTTACCAGAAAAACTTGCTAAATGAACTTAACATAAAAACAGACATAATAGATATTTATAATGATAACCAAGCCGCTCAAAAATTGGCCTATAATCCAATTATAAGTACTAAGTCGAAACATATTAGCATCAGGGAACATTTTATAAGAGATGCAGTCAAAAATGGACATGTAGATGTCAAATATCGTCCTACAGAAGACATGGAGGCAGACATTCTAACAAAAGCTTTGCCAGCCCCAAAATTTATCCAACTTAGGACAAAGTTGAATATCGTCTAATTTCGTGAGGCGGAGTGTTGAAAAGAGTTTGAAGATGTGAAACTCTTTGGACACGAAATTCAACAATATTTTTATAAAGAACATTTTTCAAATGTTCTGTCATAATTTCTATTGTCAAAAGAAAAACATTGTGATCGTAAATAAATTAATATTGTATTTAATTTATTATATTCAGTTAATAAAAACCAATACATACTTTGGAACTTGTATATATGCCGCTTGTCTCGCGAAAGTTGATATCGCGGTTCAGGATTGTTTGAAATTTTCCCGCGTTGTTAGGTGTTGCAGTAGTAGTTGTGTCGTAGTAGTACAGTCGTTATTGGGTAGATGGCGCTGTGCGGGTGTTATGTAGCTGGCCGCTACATCACTCCCCCCCAAGACCGGTGGTCGTTCTTGTAGCTGATGGGGTCAGTTGTCGAGTGCCAGTGGAGTCTGTAGTCGCTTGTCGCAGTGTGCTTCGCAAGTCCCACGGTGAGTCGGGGAGAGGTTGCGAAGGTGATGTGCAGTCGGTGATGAGCAGTAGGCGATGAGCAGTGAGCGTTGAGCAGTGAGTGTTCCACAGTGAGTCGGGGTCTCGGGGAGTTGCTGCGTAGTGGCTGCGTAGTTGCTGTGAAGCGGTTGCGTAGTGGCACTGCTGCGTGTACGGGAGCGATGTGCGCTGCTTAGGAGGACCGTGTGTGCAGTGAGGTGTGCCGTGGCGCTGGAGAGGCTGCAGGAAAGACCAGGCATGCAAGTCTGCATGGCCTACGGTGGGACCCTGGCCGAAGATGCTGGCTGGCGGCGACTTGATTGCTGACCATCAGGTGAAGTGCGGAGTGAGGCGAGGTGGAGATGACGAAGATGGAGCGGCTGCTGATCTGACCGGTGAAGGCTGCTTCAGATCACGTCGGGAGGCTGCTGGTAATCTGACCGGTGAAGGTTGCTTCAGATCCCGTCGGGAGGCTGCTGGTAATCTGACCGGTGAAGGCTGCTTCAGATCACGTCGGGGTCACCAATGTGGAGGATAAAGGTGTGGTGTTCCTCCAACTAGGGGGAGGAGCCTCTAACCAAGCTGGGTGGTCGTGCTTGGTGGCCTGCAGGCCGACGGGCATACTTTGGAACTTACTACCTTTGGAACTATATATGCCGCTTGTCTCGCGAAAGTTGATATCGCGGTTCAGGATTGTTTGAAATTTTCCCGCGTTGTTAGGTGTTGCAGTAGTAGTTGTGTCGTAGTAGTTCCGTCGTTATTGGGTAGATGGCGCTGTGCGGGTGTTATGTAGCTGGCCGCTACAGTACTATCCTAAACTTAGGTGACGGGGTCCTGTTAGGCAATGATTCTACTTTCGGGTGCACCCTCAAGAAAACCTAAACTTAACCTAATAGGTATCGATCTTCAGTGAGACAAGCGTGAATTCGAGAACTTTGGTGAGTCGCAGCACCGATCTGTCGTTAATGGCACTTGTATTTGTCGTACTTACGTGGTACCTACTTTTTATTTTCTTTTTACAGACTTACGCCTGTATCCCCGAAGGGCTAGGCAGGGGTACAGGTGTAATGCCACGTCACCCACATTTCGCCATATGCCCCACGTAAAAGGGGACTCCATGTTGCTACAGGATTCGAAAGAACCCAGTACAACTTTTGCCCGACCGGGAATCGAACCCAGGACCTCCTGGCAGTGGCGGCCACATGTGGACCGCGTCGGCGAAATCAAGTTCGCGAGGCCCATTTACATATTTTATTCTTTAGTTCATATAAGTATATCGATGGCGAGGCCCCTTTTACTTCGCAGTAAAAAACCTTTAAATTAAAGGATCCAAATTTCAAAATTATGTATGAATAAATAAGTGACAATACAAACATTATCACCCACTACAGATTCGTGTCGGGCAGTGTGTGAGAAAATGCTCATTCTGGCGAAATTTTCATTTCATAGTGTAGCAAAACAGACGGTTCTGAATACTCACTACTGTGACGCATCATCATCATCATCCTCTTAGCGTTATCCCAGTTTCATTCAGTCCCAACTGTGACGCATATGTTCGAAAATAATAAAAGTCATTATCATCTGCTTAGTTATTTAATTCTTCGGGGTCGACTACCTATGCCAGGATAATATTGGCGTAACGAAAATAGGTAACCTGTAGAACTTATTTGCGAGGTCCCCACAAGCGCGAGGCCGTCGGCGGTGGCCGACGTCACTAGACGTCACCGACGCCCAGCGCCGCTACTGCCTTCTGATCTGCAGACGAATACGCGATGCACTGGACCACCGAGGCAGTCAAGGCAGTGGCGTAGCTAGCTTGGGTGGCACCCGGGGCGGTAACTGGCGAATGACCTTTTTTTTTTTTTTTTTAGTCGACACACCTAAAAATTCCGTGCTAACTCTCGTAGTGCTGAGCTAGTGCCTATGTTTTTGTACATTGTTCTTAGTTGAGTTTTGGGTGTCACCCCTATTTTTGGATGGGTGGCACCCCAAAAAGGGTGGCACCCGGGGCGGTCCGCCCCCACCGCCCCCCCCTTCCTACGCCACTGAGTCAAGGTAATAGTGGTGCCTACATACAAAGAACGCCAACTCTTCCAAGGCCACATGCAAAATAAAACACACAAAATTCGAATCAAATATTTCTTTATTAATCCTATCGACAATCTGGATATATCGACCAGCGAATGACCAGAAATACAATATTATACAAAAACATAAACACACAAATATAAACATTGGCTACTCTTTGGTTGTGGATCGATAAGTACAATTATTCCGATCGAAATGGCTGGTGGTTACATATCCATACTTATTGATTACAAGAAAGTGAAATAAAAAACAACTTGGAAAGGAAAGGAATCGTTACCTTTCTTACATTCTTTCATATCAAATTCTCTATTTTCCTGAAATCGAAGTTTTCACATTCGACACACATAGGCATCTGACTTCAGTGAGTATACATATAATAATATCTTCAAATAACAACGAAATTAAGTACAACATTTAAAAAACACTTAAATCTAACACACGAACGTACCTAAATCTCGATTTGTTTCGATTTTTCGACAGATCGCTTCGATCGATTTTCAGACGAAATCATTCTGTCGAAAAGTCGAAGCTATTAAGATGTTCTTATAACACCCCATACATAACCACCAGCCTTATTATTTACAAAGTGTATAACAACAGGGAAGTCAAGAAAACCGTCTATACATTAACTGTACATTGGATAAATGGCACAAACCATAGAAATGAGAATTGACTGGTTCAAAAAAAAATTTTGAAAAATATGCCACAATGCGTTGTGGTTGTATATGTGACAGCCACGACACGAATTTCGCTTTGTGGTTTTTAGTGACCACAACGCGAATTTTGCGATGTGGGTGTTTTACAATGACCACAAAACTTTGTGAGCAGTTTTCCTGATCTATGGGTAAATAAGTCTTGGAGCGAACATTTATGGAAGATAGGTACCTGTACAAGTATTGCCACGAAGTTTTCCTTTACTGTGAAGTAAGCGATAATATATTTATTATTTATAGACGCACTTAACTTTCGAGAAGTCAATGGTGACGTGCGTTTAAAACCAACGTGGATTTGAACCCAATACCTCCAGCATGGCCGTCTGTGTGTAGGTATATCCACTAAGCTATCGCTGCATCCGTAGATAAAAACACGCATAAAAAAACATCATTTGCTAAAAACAAATTAACTGCGTTCAAGGGCCATTAAAGTGCCAGTCAATTATATTCCTATGGTGTTAATTACAAACCGCATTTTACAGAAAATATTACACTCCCAACTTATGCTAGACGAGTATTTCAGAATGTTATCAACGAAATGTAATAATAGAGGACGAAGTAAACACATTTCAATTAGAAAATAAACAATCATAAATAATAATATGATGAAATAATATAATGTAACAAGTCGTTGCATAATTCGAAAACTCAGTACGCATAACGGCAACAACTTGTCAAAACAAGCTTAACAAGACCACAATAAATTTAATCAGAAGTTTAACGAAGGAGTAGACAGATAATAAGACTAAAATATATATTTTTTAATTATTTTCTAATAAAATAACTTGAATGGGACCAAACGGAAAGTCAACCGAATTAAATATTTTATTTATTAGGACATTTAGTACTAATAAAACATACATACATACATAGACTCACGCCTGTTTCCCGGAGGGATAGGCAGAGACTACGTAACGCCATTTGCAACGATCCTTTCTTGCTTCATTCACTCCCATCAAGTTTCTCATGCATGCTCTTAGTACTACAGTACTAATAAAAAATGTCTTTAGGGTCGGAACATATCTGACGGAAGATGCGTCGCGTATTATCGGTCGCGTAACGCTAAAACATACAAATATATAGAAAAACATTCAACCTTTCACACCTGACCGATGATTCGTTAGTACGTCGAGCGTACAGCGTCTGTTCCGTTTCCGTCAACGCATTATCGGTCGACGTCGCGCGCACCACGCACCACGTGAATTTTGACTGACACGTTGGGCGCGTTTTAAAATTAAATGTCATACAAAGCAACCGCACTGTAGTTGCTGAACGCAGAAACTGGCTAGACGCGTAATGTAGCAGGTCTTATTTGACGGAATAGACGCGACCGATGTAGATACGCTCGACGCATTTTCTGTCAGATGTGTACCGATTCATTTGACGGAATAGACGCGACCGAAGATACCTTCGACGCATCTTCCGACAGATATGTGCCGACCCTTAATTCGGTTGACAAATACAAAAAAACAAGCTACCCCTTTTATGTTGCTTAAAATATCTGTTTACCTCTTTATACTTAAGAAATAGAAAATAAAACATAGAATATAGACGAATAGAAACAACGTAATATAAAACATTGACAGTTTAACATTTAAGCTCGACCGCCGAGGGCACCATAAGATGTCTACTAGGTACAACACTTAACATCAAAATATAACATGTATTTACAACCACTGCTTTTAGTTCAACTGCTTTTTTCGTCGTACCCTCATTCCAATACTGTATCGCCAGTGTTAAAGAAAAGAAGAAGCAATAAGTAATCTTCTTAAAATACAAAATCCTTGCGTTACTGACTGACTGACAGACACGCTACAGCCAAAACTATTGGGCGCAGGAAGCTAAATTTGGTATGTATGTTCCTTGGGGACCGTAGGGGTGCACTAAGAAGGTATTTCCCGAAATACCCACGGGATCGGTCAAAACAGATAAATAAAAAGAATGTGCAGGCGTAGCTGCTGGCGTCCTCTAGTATTTTAATAAAATTGTCATTTATTATACTTATTTTAAGGTTTAACAATTTGTATACACGAATCGCGAAAGGTGGACTCAACCATATGCAAATCAACAGCTAATGAAATAGAAAAATGACTTTTCTATCGACTTACGCCTGTATCCCCGAAGGGATAGGCAGAGGTGTCATATTACTCCCCATATTTATAAGCCATGTTTATGTACATTATTCTATTTCCTCAATATTACCTGACTTGCAGTTAAACTTCAAGAGTGGCTTACAAAATAATAAAAACACATAGTTCTGGGCCTTAATCAATTATTGACGACGTAAACGCACGAAGGCTACTTCTTATACAACGGCCTTAATTACCTTGGTGATCTAACTAAACTAGAATTAGTCTAATGCTTTCTTTTTCCTTTTTTTTGGGTGTGTGGACTAGTTGTTGGCCGCAGATGGCCTTGACAACTTTACGCGGACTATGGGTGAGCGCAGAAGGCTCCCAACCCGTTAGCTTTCTTTTTCCAAATCAAGGGTCCTTGATATCCTGATTCAAAGGTGATTGAGTGGCGTCTTAGATGACACGTTTTGACAAAGATTATTTAGTTTCCATCTTTTTCTGATTAGAAAAGGCCAGGGCTGGATCCAGGCAGGTGGCAGCTAAGAAACACAAGCCTCCAAAACATTATCAGAGTACCTTCCATGGAAAATGACTTTGTGGTTTTCCTCGATAAAGCCACTCTTAATAGAGTTAAGCGGCTTCCAAGCCAATATGAGCCTCCCAAAACTATGTGTGAGGAGGGATAAAGAATACAAAGAGTCACTATTCTATTACATATCATGAGTGTATTTTTGGTAAGGGATGGAAAACCAGGGTCCCAATTCTCCTAAATAAATACACTTTCGATATGATGTCATTGTCATACTTACGTCACAAAAAGTATGACACTGACATCATATCATTATGATATGATGTCAGTGCGTATGCGTATTCTTCTAAATTATCTAACATTTGAATGAAATTGTAACGAGATCATATGTGTCAACGACGAACTGTTTATCGGGTTATCAGAATACCACTTCTGAGTCAATTAAAAATATAATTTCAATGTGATATAGAAATACGTGAATTAGGCTTCAGACCAAATCAAAACCAGACCAAGTCCTGATCCACCACTGAAGAGAGCAATAGAATATTGACAGACAGATTGTTATATTTCCATCTCTTTCTAGTTTTAACAAAGAGAACGAGAAAGCATTAGACTAAATTTCGTTTAGTTGTACCACCATTGACGACGAAAATATACAAAGACTGATTCAATATAATATCAAGAAACTTTCATTGAGATACGCCAAAATTCAATTTTAGCTACATATAACAAAGAAATTTCCAATTCCCGATAATACTTAAAATTACGTACATATCTATTAACTACTAATATAACTAATAATGGTCATTTTATTTATCATATTTAGAAATAAACGGTTAATAATTAATATTCTAAGTACAAGTGCTTTTTATCGAAGTTCTAAATTGTGATAAAAGGTGTTTCGACTATTTTTCTTTCTAGTTATCTAGTGATGAGATCTAAAGATTACATGTATTAAACAAACGGCACACGCCATATTTAATTTATTATCAAGACTGAAATTAAATACTATAAATATCGCAATCGGTGCAGTTGTTGTAAATATTAATGTACGCAAATATACAAAAAATATTTTTTTTTTTTAATTTTATCATTCCGACAAGCACGTCAAATATATTCTATATAAAACAATATAGGACTTAATCGTTAAGCAACTTCGTTAAAAAGCACTGTAACAATCGCAAATTTTAATGTCCGGGGTTCTATTTCCATTATAATTTATATTTAATAAACATTTCACATTAAAACATCGAAATTATATTAAGCTTACACCACTTCATGGTCTAAATAAACATCCAAGAATAAACATATGTAAGTACAGACAGCATCACTAAAATAAACAATTTACGATATAATAAATTTCACATCGTTAACAAAAAAAATATCTTAAAGGTTTAAGACTTAATTTGCTGACTGTACATTGCAACAATTGGACTAAAAATAATGGTGGGATATATTTTGAACTATTAATAATAATTCGGTAACTTAACAATTCTTATATCTATACACCTTTAAAAGAACTTATATAATATACATAGCGAAGAATAAACATAAATACTTTTTAGTCTTCAAAAATAATGTCCTTCAAGTTTTAAAACTATTTCAGCGATCACGCTAATCTTTATTTTTTCCTAATAAAGCTTATTATTTATAACAATAATACTATTGACTAAACTAATCGACTAATTCAACTACTTTGGTAGGACAGCGCACTATTCTACTGTGAGCATTTATAGGAATTTGTGTGGCTTATGGCGCCAAAAATCGGTAACGACGCAGCTAAAACCACTTTACGGAGTGAGTTTTCTTTTAAAACCTGTGAGTATCCAATTGTACCAAGAATACCCATACTTAACCAGGAGCAGCCGAGTATTGTCAGTGAAATCGAAGTGGTGATAACAAGATGATGATAAAATGATATTTTAGGCGCCATATTGAGTATTTTTGGCGGCAAACTATTACATTTTGGCGGCGCCAAAGTGAATATTTTCGGCGCCAAATTAGATATTTTGGCGCCAAGGTTTTTTGCGGCGCCAAAGTAAGTGTGCCTGACAAATTTGAGTATTCTCGACCTATATCAAGATGTTACTTTTATGTTTTGTTGAGCGAAACATCAATATCTCGACATCCAAAACGCATAACGGGATAAAATTCGCCGAAATCGTTATAAGCATGACCCAGTCACAATAAGTACAGAAATAAACAACATTTTTATATCTCCTAATATAAGGACACATTTTAGGTGTACATTTTAATATTATTTGAGGTAGTCTCAAAACTACGCTAAATTAAACTAAATTCTCAAACATTAGTAAGCACAAAAATATATTTTGGTGATTTTTATTTATTTTCTTGCTAAATGGAAGGATTAGCTATATTTTCTCTAAAACTGCTTCAAATATTGTGCATTTCGATTTTGCTATTAATTTCTATTTTCTCAGTATCAACATATTTTTTTAACATTTTCTTTTATTTTAATTAATTAATCAACATTTTTATTATTGAAGTATTTCGAACAATTTTCCTTCGAATCCAAAAACCAGCGTTATTTCGACGACATTTCGGAATCATTCGTATATTAGAAAGAGACAAGAAGATGCTCTATCTCAGGCTAGTCAAGCTGCCACTTACATAGTTTCAATTCCACAATAGTCAACGCTTAACACAAACATTATATTTTCTGGGCAAAGCCAAACATTTCAGCTGACCATGGGTATCGGAAGTTTACTAAATGACCAAGAAACGTGGTCTAATTTAAATTTGGTTAGTTTTTAATTTTAAGTTAATTCGCCATTTTGATTACCATTCGAAGTTGGCCAAATACGTAAAAATAATACTTTGCTTTGATAAACGACATATATTTTCTCACAAATTAGCGATTATTTACCTAGACCTTTATTCTGAAGGTCAAGGTCACCGACCTCAAAATATATGTATTAATACTGTGATGCCACCTTACAAATATTGACAAATTTTCACGAATTTTACTATCTGTTATCAACAGGACCTTCAAGGTCAAGGACACGAGAGTAATACCCGCAGTTTCACCTATTTATTAACGAACACATCCCATTTGACAATCGATTATTCTTTATCCATACTCATTGGCAAAGTACATACATACATAGACTCACGCCTGGTTCCCGAAAGGGAAGGCAGAGACTACGGAACGCCATTACATTGGCAATGTAAGTTTTACTTATCGCAATCTTGCACAAGATGGACGCTGTCCTCATCCCGTCTGTGACAGTGCGGTCTCCGTAATGGCCGCGGGTGCTGTAAGAGAGAGAACCTCTCGGACTTCTCGCTCTTTTCGTTCGGCTGGCTGTTTTGCTTTTTGCCGAGAGCATTGCGGAGGTGACTCTCACCTGAAATTGTTAAAGCAAGGATATTAATAATAAAAAAATGTTTTTTAAAGGTACTAATGATATAAGTAGACAACATCAGGGGTTTAAGCAATGATGGTGTTGTGTTATTTTTTCTACCATCAGGCAGCGTTTCGTATGCGGCTGTGAGATATATACAGACTAGCACACACACATGATAGGAACAAACATAGTCACATAACATAACTTCACGCCTTTATCCCCGAAGGGGTAGACAGAGGTGTATTATACACCCACACTTCACTAGTTATGTTTCAGTCCCAACGTAATAGGGGGCGAGCTTATTGCCATCTACTGTGCACAATATTAAGCGACCGATAAAACATTTTGAATACACACATAATTTCGAAAAGTCAGAAGTGTGTGCCCGGGGTACTTGAGAATCCAACCCGAGACCATAGTGTCGGCAGTATAAACATACATATGTACTACAGCTATACTAACACAGTCGTACGAAAAAATAGCCGATTAGACACTTTTGATTTATTCTGGACCTGATCCGTCTCAGTTCTGTCGCGTAGTGGGCGAATTTCAGAAGACCCTCATGGTACATAATTATACAGTGCATGTTCCCAAATAAGCACTTGGTAATTCACGTCGGATTGATTCACAACGTTGCCTATGTTATCTGGTTCTTACACAATAAAGATAGATGTACCTCTTATTAGACTCAAAATAGCGTCAGCAAAACCGTACGTCACCTAACATCGGTAGTAGTTTTCAAGGTAGTAGAGCCTTGCTGATTTCAGCATGAATGGGCCGGCTCGACCGGAGAAGTACTACCCTCTCACAGAAAATCGACGTAAAGTTACAGTACCCAAACTGTTGCGTTTCGTTCGGTGAGTGAGAGTGCCGGAGGCTCTGTCCCCTATTCCTTCTCCCTCATCCCACTCCTCATCCTATCCCTTTTCCCAAACCCAAGGGGCGGCAACGCATTTGTGACTCCAGTGGTGTTGCTTTTGTCCATGGGCGGCGGTAATTGCTTACCATCAGGTGATCCGTCTGCTCGTTTGCCGCCTAATACTATAAAAAAAAAGATCCATGGGTTCTTAAGGCCCTCCTTAAAGTCATATTCCAGCTTCTATTCAAATCCTTATAGAAGGTTAATTCAGTTGAGCGTAGACTGCAATAATCCTCCTAGCGTTATACCAATTGCAGCTCGAGGTCCGCTTTCAAATCTAACCGGGTTTGACTGAATATTAGCTTTCCACGGAACGACTGCCTGTCTAACCTCCGCAACCGAAAGGGATTGCGATATTCCATGGTTTGGACTAGTGCCAGTCTATTCAAAGATACTAACTCTCTATAACCTTAGTTATAGCGAGTCCGTGTGGTGACGAATTAAGAATACGGAATGTCACCACCCCATATCATCCCAAGGGTGTCGTAAGAGCCGACAGAGGGAGCATATTATGCAGAGAACAGCACTGTAAGAGAAGGAAAACTTGATACAAACCCTATGCCAACCCGTTTGGCCAGCGTGGTATAGTAGGCCAATTCCTCATTTCAAAGGAGAGGTCTAGTCCAGCAGTGGACTGTTAAAGGCTGATGATGATGATAGCGAGTCAGTACCGTTGACACCTTTCTTTTAGTCTACCCTCAAGTCGACTAGAACAAGAATACAATCTTAGATTCTATGCTAAGCTAAAGAATAATAAATACCTGGCAAAGACAAAGGTCGTCCGCACAACGTAAGGTTGACCTTGGGGACCTAGGTCTGCCCGTGCTGTTGTTGTTGCCAGATTGTGAGCAATACGATTAAATAATAGTTACCTGGCAAAGACAAAGGTCGTCCGCACAACGTAAGGTCATATGACCTTGGGGATGCTGACCTTGGGGACCTAGATCTGCCTGTGCTGTTGTTGTTGCCAGATTCTGAGCAATACGATAAAATAATAGTTACCTGGCAAAGACAAAGGTCGTCCGCACAACGTAAGGTCATATGACCTTGGGGATGCTGACCTTGGGGACCTAGATCTGCCTGTGCTGTTGTTGTTGCCAGATTCTGAGCAATACGATAAAATAATAGTTACCTGGCAAAGACAAAGGTCGTCCGCACAACGTAAGGTCATATGACCTTGGGGATGCTGACCTTGGGGACCTAGATCTGCCTGTGCTGTTGTTGTTGCCAGATTCTGAGCAATACGATAAAATAATAGTTACCTGGCAAAGACAAAGGTCGTCCGCACAACGTAAGGTCATATGACCTTGGGGATGCTGACCTTGGGGACCTAGATCTGCCTGTGCTGTTGTTGTTGCCAGATTCTGAGCAATACGATAAAATAATAGTTACCTGGCAAAGACAAAGGTCGTCCGCACAACGTAAGGTCATGTGACCTTGGGGAGGCTGACCTTGAGGACCTAGGTCTGCCTGTGCCGTTGTTGTTGCGCGATTCGTCGCAACGTGTACCTCGGCGAGGAGACCGCCCACTAAGTAACTCCTGGAAACGAGAATATGGATAATCCATTATATTATATCAGAATTTTAAAAACACAAACATTTGCCCGTAGAACATATACAAATAAAAATTACAAATACCCTAATAAAATTAATAAAACGTTTCCCAAGTACAAAAAGCAAAATTAATAATAAATAGAACAATTACTGTAAGTCAAATATTATGCCATATTGTATTATTTAATATTTTTATGTTAGATTGATACTTAACTAAAATATACATTTAATATTTATTAAAATATTGTTTCCTATAAATTAATATTTGTTAAAAATTTAAAATAATTGTAATAGGATATTTGACTAAAAAAATCGAATTAGTCCTTCAGTTAGATTATCGAAAAATATTGGATACGTATATTTTGTTTTATCAAATCAGTAAATAATTACGAAGATAAAACGCATCAAAGATGGAGAAACGCCTAAGAGTGGGGGCTTGTAACGTCACTCGCCAGTAAAAAGTGTACTGGCAAGTGACATCACACGAGTTTTCAGTGAAGTTTGTCGTCTTCATTTTTTGTTTACGTGACTAAAGAAAATATACGTGTCCAATATTTTTTGGAAATCTATCTGACGGACTAATTCGATTTTTTTAATCAAATACCCTATTGTCTCAGATTTCTGATTACTTTTTCATAACAAACTTAATGTTTAAGTAATAGAAATGGATAAATAACAAAGCAGGTTTGCAATTTTTATTTCATTGAAAACAATTCACTTAGCAGGCTGCATAATTCCATCGTGATCCAATATTATGTAACATAGCAGTCTTTTTCGTATCGGAAACGTTCAATTTAAATCATACGTAATCAGAAATCTCAAGAGTCACAAACAAGAAAAGCCTTATTACAAATCAAGGACTAAATATAGCAATTTTATTCCAGCCTAAGACAGAGGCGTCGCCGGCCGATTGCCTAGGGGGGCTGAATCGCCAGCCTATGGCCTTGGGGGGGGGGGGTGGCAAGTTGATATGGAAAATGAGAAATGTACTGAGAAAAGTATGAATTGTAGGGCTTTTTGAGTCTCTGGGGGGGGGGCAGCTGCCCCCCTCTGCCCCCCCTTGGCGACGCCCATGGCCTAAGCTATGTAAAAGGTGTTAAAGCGATAGACTAAATTTTTGTAATGCATCTCGGTCTAAAAATCGTTAAAGCAAATAACGTTTTTATATAAATATCGACCTGTTAAGCTTCCCTCACAGGTCGTCAAATCTACGTCTAATTCTGGTGTTATATTTCGTCCTTGTTTTTAATTAAGGCCTTTAGTGCACATAAGCGAGTGTCATACAAGAATATAGCACACAGAGGCGGATTCAAACTGCCTTTCCCTAGGCAACAAGTGGTAGATAAAGTTTTGGTAAGAAGAATCAACCTGCCTACCTTGGCAAGGTCTTCTCCTTCCCAAAAGAAGTAAACTTTCTGGCCAAACTTTCTGAAACATAAGATTATATCCCCACTCACTGAACAGCTTCAAGACGGATTGGTGATTGATTGACATCTCGAAGCTACTTAAAACACACGCATCTGCGTATTAGCAATGAATTCAGATTTACATATAGAAGCGCATTTCTTAAGGATTTCGTGTGCCGATTCCAAGTGACGAGTTGGCGACTGTCGTCAGTGTAGTAAGTAGTTGGCGCCGTTGGCGGCGCTGGCGTCGTTCTCCGTCTCTCTTGCTCTCGTAGTTAAGATACACAGGAGGAACGTTCGTCTCTCTTGCACTCATAGAGACAGCTGTCACAGCGCGACTGCCACGCCGCCAAGCGGTAATTTGGGTCACAGAAAGTTTGTCTACAGAGCGCCCATAAGAAATGCTCCTCTATGTAAATATCTATGCTCTATGGTATTAGCTGCTAGTGTGTCTTACCACATTATAATAACTAATGACTTTAGTGTTTCTAAAATGCTACCGCACCTGTGTCAAAATTTCCCTCAAATCAAGTCTTGAATCCGCCTCTGAGTACTCAAAGCAAGTAAGTATGAATGTTAGTAACCTTTTCCTGCGAATTGACAGAGTAAGCGCTGTACGACACGGGACTGTCGCCTGCGAAGTCGAACGCGCTCGCCGCGCGATACGACAGTGTGTCTTGAGGGAAACATATTGCACGTTAGAATTAGAATTATTAATAAGCGAAGAGAATAAAGGCCTAAGATTGGGTTATAATATTGTCACTAATCATACCCTAGAATATAAAGCTAACTATGCTAAAAAGGGTCATACAAATTCAGCTAATTTATAAACCCGACGAGAAAGGAACAGAAAATGGAAAATAGGTACTCTTTATACGCCTGTGCTTTTAAGTAACTATTCGTAGATAAATTATTATTGGTCTCGCTGCGCTCTTCTAGACACCGCCCTTTCTGAGACCAATAGATTCGTGAATGCGGCAACTCATTAATTGGGCACGCCGATCGGCGTAGTATTAGTAACCGCATTTTACAAGTACACACGGCGCCAAGTCAATCTATACAGCTGCAGTACGATTTTGAGATTTATTCCCTACGCTATAAGAACGGTACAAAGGTCAAAGTGTATAGCTCGACGAACAGCCGTGTGTACACTGGCGGTATCTAGTAGAGCGTAGCGAGACCAATCATTTATTTATGTAACTATTCACTAATTAAACTTTGACCAAAGAAATTCCAATCGAGGTAACAGAAACTCTTTTCTGTTTATTTTTTCTATTAGGTATTATTTTATTTGTTCATCGTCAAATCATTGTCAAAAGTTTAAAGTTTGCTATTCTTCTCTTCTGTATGTAACACTACATGTTATTTAAGATTAATTCTCGAAAAAAGTGTACCACTCAGTGTAATATTTGTGATATACGAAGCCAAGTTTCTATTTAACCCAAAATAGTAAACATAAAAATAATCAAAACAAAATAGTCGAATTAGACCTGAAACCTCATCCGTTCTTCGTCGATTAAGAATAGGTAGAAACAATTATTACAGTTCTAATTAATTTATGCTAATATTAAGTGAAGCTTATGTAAGAAGTGATTATTTGAAATAGAAACACCCCGCATAACATATAATTTAATAACATTCCAAATGTTAATTACAACTGTCATTGACAGAAACACTTCTAGGTTTTCTGTTTGCCAAATAACATTGGATAGAAATTAGAATTTGGCGACTTATGTACTATATGGCTTCGTCAATACTAATGCTATATGGCAAATAAATAATTTGTTACAGTCCACGGCTAGAAATGTTAGATGAAATCTTTTAAGTTTTGCGATTTGTAACCACGGCTCTGAAACCCTTATATATTCGAAATGAAAAGTGAAATAAGTGCACTTGCGACTGCCTCCGTGGTCCAGTGGATAGCGTATGCGACTGCTGACCGGAGGTCCCGGGTTCGATTCCCGGGTCGGGCAAGTGTTACTGGGTTTTTCAGAATTCTCAGTAGCAGCACGGAGTCTGTTCATGTGTCCGGTAACAGACAGGCTTGCCCCCTATACACATATACATACGTGGGACTTAAATATTCATGGCGAAATGTGGGTGTGTAATACATTACACCTCTGCCTATCCCTTGGGGATACAGGGGTGAGTCTATAAAAAAATATATATATTTGCCCTGACGTTTCGACATGGGTAAGTTACACCAACTGTGGTCATAGGATAACTCAATAGGTGCATCATAACTTCGTTAAATAGACGGGCGGTTCACCTCTATTTTACAATGATAACGCAAGTGAGACCAATTTCATATAATAAAAATTACGTAGGTAGTAAGTATAAAAGTATGTACCAATTGTGTACCAAAATTCGCCTTACTTTAAATTACTTACGGAGGCTGCGGCATCAAAAACAGTTCATCCAACTATGCTTTGAAAACCAAGCGTTTACTTTGGCTATTGGTTATGTATGAATGCATGATTGTGTAGTGGAGAAACCAATAGCAACGCAGCAGGTACAATCCTTGGCGCGCATCATAGAATTTTCTAAGTCAAGTACGTTTTAAATTTCTCAGAGCCTCGGAGAACACGTTAAGAGATAGATCCCGGATGTCATGAAGTTCTTTGACAGCCGTTACAGAAGGCTGACAGATGATAACGAGAAGTCATTATAGGATCAGAATTAAGGGAGCTAACATTGTCAAAAGTATGGATATGCCTAATTTTTAAATGTGTTTCCGGAACTAGATTCCAGAAAATTTTGGATCTTTAATGAAGGTTTTTTCAACAGTTTAAAACACCTTCATTAAAAATCCGAAATTTTCCAGAATCTAGTTCCGAAAACACATTAAAAAATTAGGAATATCCATACTTTTGACAATGTTAGCGCCCTGATTCCGATCTATCATTATCCTCAAATAAGATACTGGTCTAAATCTGGTTAAACTAGCGATCCCGGTCTCCAAAAATTTCGTCTTTGACAGCAACCGGAGCCAATAATAGTGAGTCTGCTACCGTCAACAAAATAATAACCGCTAAGTCCTTTCGATAGATAATATTTGATAGAATCCAATTCAAACAGGTGACATTGCATCAAAGTCTCACTAGCATTTTTTGAACAGAAAGTCATGCTATTAAATGCTTATCTCAAACTGTGATACATTTCAATTAAAAAGACATGTAATGCCATTTACGAAGTGATGGATTGATAAGATAACTGTGATTATAAGAACCAAGAAAAACGGACTGCCTCTGTGGTCCAGTGGATAGCGTTTGCGACTGCTGATCGGAGGTCCCGGGTTCGATTCCCGAGTCGGGCAAAAGTGTTACTGGGTTTTTCCGAATACGCAGTAGCAGCCCGGAGTCTGGTGATGTGCCCGGTAACGGCAATAGGCTCGCCCACTATTACGTGGGACCTAAAAATTCATGGCGAAATGTGGATGTAATATTTACACCTCTGCCTAACCTTCGGGGATACAGGCGTGAGACTATAAACAAAAAAAATTTAAAAATAGAACATTTTACTTTCTTAGTTCCCTCATCTGAAGCCCAATTCTCCCAATTATATTTGTTTAAAATTCAGTTTCCATATCGCGACTAGATCTTAAATTAAACGATGTGTCAACTATAGAAGTCAAATTAGATGACAGTGACATTAAATTAGCAGGATACCGATAGTGATTCAATTCAAAATCTGATCACATTTCGTTCAAAATATACTGTTTCTACGTCATCTTATCTTAATATATAAAATCCTTGCGTTACTGACTGACTGACAGACTACAGCCGAAACTATTGGGCGCAGGAAGCTGAAATTTAGCATGTATGTTCCTAGGGCACCGTAGGGGTGCACTAAGACGGGATTTCCCGAAATTCCCACGGGATCGGGCAAAACGGGCAATTCGAAAATATGTGCGTCGAAGCCGCTGGCGTCTACTAGTATAAGATACGAGAATTGGACTTCAGCTTAGAGCAGTTTCATTCTAATAAGTTTTATTTAGTTGTATTATGTAATTCCAATATGTATGCCATAATATACTGAGAACAACTTTGTGTTACCTCAGTTCATTAATAAGGCATGCTTGGGATGACTTGCCCCTTTATAAAATGCATTCCATGACTAATTAAATTGCTGCTCTGCATACAGCTTAGCGATTCTTTCTAATTAAAATTCCTGTCAGATTTAAGTAATAATTCATAGCATGCTTGCGGATTGGAATCAAAGATTGTAGGGTAGCTGTCGGTACAAAACTTCGTATTTTTGTACAGTATCGGACTCATTCTAGTATTATAATTAACTAGAGGACGCCAGCAGCTACGCCTGCAATTTTTTTAAATTTACCTCTTTTGGCCGATTCCGTGGGTATTTCGGAAAATCCCTTCTTAGTGCACCCCTACGGTCTCCAAGGAACATGCATGGAAAATTTCAGCTTCCTGCGCCCAATAGTTTCGGCTGTAGCGTGTCTGTCAGTCAGTCAGTAACGCAAGGATTTTATATATTATGATTATAACATAATTTGTAATGATCAGATTTCGCTACCTACTATGAATCCAGAATCATAATCTTTTGAAATATTCTGGTACGCAAAATGGATTCGAAAGACCTGCATAGAATTTAACAGTTGCCAAACCATATACTTATGTCAACGACAACCCAACCTACTTGACGGCAGACGTAAGGCGAACACTTTCTGACAACACGTTAGACTTATACGTCTTACATAAGACCAATCCCAACACTAGATATGATTATGACGTTCCGCAAATTTGAACCGGCCAATTAGAATGCATTTTTGTAGCCCCCTTCGCCCCGCATACCTCACCGGTTTGACAGAATTGTTTGTTTGTAGAAATGAAAACATTAGGTGTCTAGTAGACTCAGTTGTCGTTGAGTATGCAGAGTTCAGTATGTACCTATAGTCTGAAACCAGTCTTATTTCTTACTATCCTATTAATAATGGACTTATTTACAAAATGTTTGCCTTGTTAGTCAAAATAACTACCTTTCTACCCGCACGCACTTTCTACACTTCTAACACGAGAATAAAAAATAGTAAATTAAATAAAAGCGTTATATTAGTGACAGCTGGTTTACAGGTAATATCTTGCGAATGTTAGCACGAAATGTTTTAACTTATAGAAAAACTGTATTATTTTTCTTTTATAGTCTTTGCGTGGTTTCTTAATCTGTGGTTGTGGTTTACCGTGGGGCCAGCAGCTGGTCGGAGGGGGTGACCTTATCATGTGTTCATGGACCTCCTTCAAGGTCATGGGATCGTCTTCTATGAAGTCCAGGGCGGTGCTGCCGAATTCCTAGAAAAAATAAATTCATCATTATCAACATATTTACTGAAATGCGTCCACTGCTGGATTTAATGGGTCCTCACTGATATTGGTTTTGAGCCGCCTGCATCCATCCGCTTCCCGTGATCACAGTTATGAAATTACAGTTAAAAATATACCCTTTGTCGTATTGACCTCAATCAAACGATGAGTGAAACGTAACGAAAATAGATATATTTGTTTCTTTTAAAGCTCCCGCACTAGGAATAAATAATTTATAGCTGGAGCTACAAGAAATCAATCAAAAACAGAAAGAGTACCCAGAATCGAAACATCAATTCAGGGATCACACACAGTGTTGTGTCGTGTGGGAATGAATACACGATATGTGAAGCAATGTGAGGCGATTTGCTGAAACCTCCACGCCATGTGCAGTAAAAAAATATACTTGACTAAAATATAACTAAACTATCCGACCAGGAATGGCAAAACCGGAAAGGATCGGAAAGGAATTATACATTGACTACATATCATCAGCCTTTAACAGTCCAGTGCTGAACTAGGCCTCTCCTTTGAAAGGAGGAATTGGTAAAACCGTAAAACCAAGTTTCACGCTTTTCTATCAGATGTATTGACACAGCTCCGATCCTCTCCGTTCCGGTAAAGATAAAGGCTGAACTTTAAAAAAATACGTCACAAAATTTTTACGTAGGCGCTCTGACTCTGCCGTGCCGTCGAATCGATACATTTGGACTACCCTACGTGGCTGAATATTTTATGCATTCCAGTCTGAGGTAGGTATCCGAACTATTTACGCGCACGGACCGACATGGTGTTTTAAAAAGAAGATTTACTTAATTCGATTCGAAGTTGACCTTTTAATTTATTTAAATTAGGGAATGATTAAATGGAATTCCAATTGAGAAATATAAGTGAGCCTGAGAGGTTGGTGGATGACCGAGGCGTGATAATGATCATAGCATTCAATATACAAGACTCAAAGCGGATCAATGAAGTGTTGTCTTGTGTGGGAATCGAACCCACGACACGATTGAAGATTAGATATTCATATTTGACATTTTTTATGAGCCTGTAACGTCCCACTGCAGGGCAATGGCCTCCCCACTCTTCATCCGAAAGTCCCCATCTTCTCCCTCCTGGAACCATACACGTACAAAATACATACGTCAAATAAGTATCTCTGATCTCCAAATCCATGGATAGATCATAATTATATACAGGGTGTAAAAAGACCCTTAACGAAAACTGAAATCCCATGTTGTACCAATCACTGCGAACAGTTTTTACTTCGGCACCATACCTGGGAAATTATTGGTTCAGGAGATATTGAGGCTCAAAGTTAGTATAGATTTTTTCTACTTAGGTACAAAATTGATGCATTTACCCCGCCAATATGTTCTTTAGATGACCCCATGTATAAGTAGGTATTTCGAGCATTGCATGCGCGCGCTTTTAATTACGGTTTAAAAAATGTGAAAACTTAAAAAATATATCGTTTCCCAGGTATTATTTTTGGTTAGTATGACTTGGCATGATGTCCACAACGCGTAGACTTCGGCTTGGTGATGGGTCTTGTGACACACCGTATATTGGGAGTTAAGCAGTTAAGCGTTTATATCTAGCCTAGGCATACAACAGGCAAAAACTAATCTGATTTATGAACCAAATTCAATTCCTATAACGCGTTGCACAATGTATTACACTGCGCTCCGAAACGCTCCACCGGGTGTGAAATGTACTTCACATTTATGTAACGAAATTGTATCACAATTCATATTTGGTGCATGTTTGGATAACTGCAGTAGTGGCTTGTAAACATATGGAGTTTTAGCTGGATAGCCATGGTTTTCAATACTGTTTTAAAAACAATATCCTTACAAATTAAGGCTGGGTGTAAGTACATTAGAACGGAGTCGAGTGGACTGCGGTGCTAAGCGGGAGCACCATAGACACCATAGGATAGTCCGCTCGACTCTGATCTCCATTCTTTCAAATAAAATACTAGGTGTAAGGAACGGCGTTCCGAAAACCGATACCAGTGATTCAGTACATGATACTGAGGCCCTTGGCGGTCGAATTTGATAGCGAACTGAATCACTGGTATCGGTTTTCGGTACGCCATTTCTTACACCCAGTATGTAAACATGCAGCCTCGAGCTAAACAGAACGGAGTTGAGCGAACTGTGGTTTGCCTCCGCTCAACACCGCAGTCCGCTCGACATGGTTCTGTACGAAGCGGCCCTATGCACTATGGTTCGTCTAGAACAAGCTAGCTAGACAAAAACAACTCTTAAATTCCTGGAAGTTAATTACTATTACGAACTCATTACCCCTATACATTGAGGATTACACCTATTAATTATCAATACTACCCTCATTAAGAGCGTCATTAAGGTATGTTTATAAGATGTTGACTATTTAAAGGGCATTCATTTGCATTTTTACATCATATTTGATAGCATTGTTTATGTCACTAAAAGAAATTTGTGAAAGTGTTTTTGTGATGGATTGTATACGTAAGGGTAAGTAGTTATATTTTATTTCATTTTCAACATGGGAACTTCATTCTTTAGTCTTATAAAATGAAATGTTTGAATTTTCACCCACTTTTTTACTCATTTTTTCAAATTCATCGGTCAAATAATAACATGTCCCCACTTGTCCCCACCGTAGAACCTATCATATACGATTCTCATAAGTGTCTAGTAGTTATACGTAAAAAAATTCATTGCGATATATTTGCACAACTAATTTTTATTTATTTTTTTCTTTCAACAGTTTTTACCGTCTCAAGAATGGATTTTTTCGAAGAATGGCTGAAACACCCGAAGGAAACGCGGAATGAGGAGCTCTTTCGGATTATATCTTTGAGATATAATTTTGATGGTGTTACGGAGCAGTCTCTGCGAGATATTAAAGTACTAATCTCAAGATATTCAACGAAATTTGCTGAAAAGTGGAGCAGCTGTGGAAGAAATCGAGAGCGATTCCTACAAAAGTATTCGACGTGGCTGGAGGGTCTTGACATATCTTTCGATGTGTCCGTTTATTTATCTCTGCCAACTACATCTGGAGAACCGGGACCCGGAAGACCTACTAAAGATTTTGAACATTCTAGTCTCAAAACGAAGAGACGACGTGTAGACGATCTATTACAGTCCAGAAGTGCTAGTGAATTAATTTACGCCGCTGAAGTGTCAGCTCGAATCTCGGGTCAGAGAAGTGTAGCACGTCAAATTAAAGATGTGACTAGTGATCCTTCAATAACCAAGACCACGAGTGAAGAAAGTGCCCCCAGGAGTTTAACAAGTGAGGAAGCTTTAGCGTACTACGTTGATAGTAAATCAAGTAGCCATAGCTATAAGCAGACTCGGAAGTGGAGTATTAAAGCTGGACATAAGGTGTTTCCGTCAATGTACAGTGTTAGAAAGGCTAAAATAGCCTGCTACCCGTCAGGTGAACAAATTACAGTCAATGAAACGCATGCTGAAATCAAAGTTCAGGCAATTCTTGATAAGACTGCCGAACGTTTAGTTTCAGCACAACAAGAAGTTGTTCATAGTCTGTTACCTTGCACGTCATTCACATTAATCAGTAAATGGGGTTGTGATGGAAGTTCCGGTCATAGTATGTACAAACAAAAATTCACTAATTGTGACGATAGTGACGAGTTTTTATTTGTATTTTCTTTCGTTCCTCTTCAATTGAAAGATGAAAGTGGTAATATTGTGTGGCAGAATCCTCGGCCCTGTTCTACAATGTATTGTCGGCCAATAAAGTTTATCTTTTCTAAGGAAACGAAAGATTTTACGATTTCGGAAACCAATAAGGTTTTAGAAGAGATAAACGCTTTATTGCCGACAACCTGCAAGGTGATGGAGACCGAAGTATCTGTCACACATGTTATGCTTTTAACAATGATTGACGGAAAAGTTTGCAATGCTCGGACCGAAACTTCTTCCTCACAAAAATGTTTTATTTGTGGGGCAACTCCAACAATGATGAATGATCTGTCAAAAGAGTTTGCTGCGGACAAAGATAATCTTGGTTTTGGTTTGTCTACGTTGCACGCTTGGATAAGGTGCTTTGAATGCTTGCTTCACATTAGCTATCGACTAAATATAAAAAAATGGCAGTTAAGAACAGCCGAAGACAAAGCTAGTGTGAAACAACGTTCAGATGACATTAAAAAACGATTTAAAAGCGAAATGGGCTTGATTGTAGACAAACCAAAACCAGGGTTCGGTAACACTAATGACGGGAACACCGCGCGAAGATTTTTTGGAAATCCCGAGGCTAGTGCCGATATTACAGGGTTAGATGTTTCACTAATACAAAAATTTGGCATACTACTTCGCACTTTATCATCGGGATATGATATAAATATTGAAAAATTCGTTAACTTAGCTCAAGAAACTAGACAACTTTATGTAAATCTCTATTCATGGTATTACATGCCCGCTACTGTCCACAAAATACTTTTGCACAGTGGCGAAGTAATTAGATCGTCCCTTCTACCTATAGGCCAGCTTTCCGAGGAAGCACAGGAAGCTCGGAATAAGGACTGCAGAAGATTTCGTGAGCACAACACACGAAAGCGATCACGGGAGGCTACGAATAGAGATTTACTTAATATGTTATTGATAACATCTGACCCTGTAATAAACGGTTTACGAGAAGTTCCTCGGAAGAAAATAGGTACGCTTCCAACTGAAGTATTAGATTTAATTGTCCCACCTAGCTGTAAGGAACAAAATGTTAATATGATTTCTACTTTTCATAGTTCTGCCCCTCACGATCATGACTATTCAATGGATGATTCATCTGATGATAGTGATGATAATGAGTAATAGATTTAGTTCTTAGATATTTTATGCATCTGTTATTAGATTTTATAGCGACGTCGAGGGATAAATCACTTTATAAAATGTTCAAAAAATATATTATACACATATGCCCGATAAATGTTTTTTTTTTCATGATACCAGCTCAAATGACAAACTGCCTTGAAAAAAGTACCAAAAACCTTATATCTTTGCTTATTAACCGCATCTAGACATAAAAATCAAATAAAATAATGTTGTCTAGCTAGCTTGTTCTAGACGAACCATAGTGCTACGCTTCGTACAGAACCAACAAGGTAATATAGCTGTGCTGCTGTGAAGGGTGCAGTAGACCAGATAGAATTTGCCTAATCGAAACGCGGCTGAATCCAGCTTTGATCGGCTTAGTTTAGCTTCACCGCCGCAAATTCCCCGCCCCACTTCGCTTCAATGCAAATACTTGCTACTTGGATGCAAAGCCAAGTTGACCGTTGCAGATACAACCTAGCGAAATGGGGTACGATCGAACCGACCCACACGCAGCGACTGCAGCGATCCAGAACAGACCATGATTCACCTGCTGGAGTGTCCTAAATGTCCACACTAATGCTCGGAAGGCGATCTATGCCGAGCCAACGACAGTGCAGTTATTTTGCTGTGGCCACACACGGGGCTGGTGCCATTTGATCTCTGTATCATCGACTCGAGAAGAAAACTTGCTACTTTTCAGTGCTCTTCTCCGTTCGACTCCGCAAAGCGTACCGTTCTGTTTCCACTGACACGGAGTGGAGACTTCGGCCAACTCACAGTCTGCTCTTCTCCACTACCCAGCTACGCGTCAATGAAAACGCACCCTAATACAACCAATTGAAATGCGATATAACGCCTCTGCGAAGTTATGACGCATTTCAAAAACCTCTCAATTAGACTGCATTGTACAGTCGAACAACTTCCCGCTAGACCACCATAAGGGCGAGAATCGCTTCCAGTGGTACTTTACACGCAAATTGACACTCGTATACAAAACCAGCTTCTAGTGTGCCTTGACTCTATGAGCGAACCAAAGGATTTTTTTTCAAACTGGTCCACCGCCGACTTGTTTGATTGTACACACACTGGTTTTAGCTGTCGCCTCATTACTATCCTGAGAAGAAACCAGTACCGACGACCACGTGTCTGCCGAAGCACGGTAGCGCTTTGTTAATACCACAAAAAGTGGCCACCCATCAAAGTGTTGACTTCTGCCAACTTTTCCGACTGTTATGACTTTGGCGAACTATTAAACATTGACACAGCAAGTCGAAACAAGCTATGAGCTCTACAATATAAGGGCAGTTTCCTGCAATTGAATTAATAGTGAAACATGTCAAAATAATAGTAGTTTCACTTATCAATGAATGTTAAAAGTTTATTTAACATTTTTCATCGTCTTGATTCTATTTCTCGTTTGATTTGATTAGTTGGAAACAACCCTATTAAAATGGTGACTAATTGTCTACAAATAATTCTTACCTGAGACATAAGTATAGTGTCATCTGACTCACACTCTTCATGATGGCTTTCAATCAAGCTCTCTCTGCTGGCCATCACTTGCTGCAACAAAGTAAAGAATAATTCATATTTTAATAATATAACATTTTAATGTATGTACTAGTCAAAACACTCATCTAAAAAATGGAGGATTTTGTTCTTGTATGAGTTGTCAGTGTCACACTATAGTGCAATATTTAGTAATTTTGACATCTCTAGAATAAGCCACTGTCTTGTCTTATTATAATTATACATATACCATAAAAACTTTCATTGAAGTATATATAGTGCTAAATAATATAAAGGAATATCTGTAGTTAATTCATTCTAAAATCATGTCTAGTTTTAAAATGGATTGTCTGCATAGTAAAATATTGCCTTTTTTATTTTATATCAACATCAGTCCATATATGTATATGTTTCATAAATTATAGTATGCTTTATAGTGATTACACCCACCACCCAGTGGGTGTAATATTACACCTCTGCCTACCCCTTCGGCATACAGGCGTGAGTCTATAAAAAAATAATTATAGTGATTCTGGGCACCCTAGTATTGGTGTATTCAAGAACGAAACTAAGAATGCAGTAAAGTGCAAGTAGCATATCACTGCTCAACTACGAATTATATCTTTCTCTAGGGCATTTTTATAGATTTGTGTAATATTGGAGAGGCCTATGACCAGCAATAGAATATTTTATGCTGATAATGACGCTGTATGTACATGTAATATCAATAAAGATTTCTCATTTCATTATTAATTATTATTGCAAATAAATCTTATCAGGCAATTTTTGTACTATCACTCAGCAAATCATTTATCAGTATAGCAATATATTACTAGCTAATAAAGTAAGAAAAAATAGCAACATAATAATTATTTGAATAAAATCTTGTTGCTATTTCATGAACAAAAACTTCTTTCAATATTATAATATGCAAGGCAAAAAAAACATTACTTAGTGAATATTTTGAAATAATAAATATTTCATTTTATCAACTGTAATTTGGCATGAGATTAAAAAAAACTGACTACCACAGAACATTACTACATAAAGCAATTTTAAAAATAAGATATAGCTTATCATCTTAACCACTAGCCCCAGCGATTATCATCAATAACACAAATCAGGACACATAAGAGTTTTACAGTAGCTAGCTTGGGTGGCACCCGGGGCGGAAGTTGGCTGGATGACCTTTTTTTTTTTTAGTCGATACCTAACAATTCCAGGCTAACTCTCGTAGTGCTGAGCTAGTGCCTATCTGGACCGCCCCCACCGCCCCCCCTTCCTACGCCACTGGACTTTTAGTATTTTATATTTGACAGGCTGATGATGAGTGGCATCAGCAAAAATAGTTACTAGGAACACCTTCGCGCAAGTTAACTATGAATACTAGAGTCATACATAAGAATCCGTTTTACTAAATCAACAATTACATACTTTTTTTCATTTCAAGAAAATTGTTGGCTGCAATTAGTACTAAATACAAAGCAGGCATTTGGTAGGTATGTGGTTATTTATACGCAATATTCTTTCATTATGCATACTATGAAACAATGCAACTACAATTTATTGCATCCTATTATACATTGCTTAACAACATATAGCACCAGTAACTACAGTGCCCACCTAACATGATTTATTATCTAGCAATCTATTTAGCACATAAGGCACAGATAAAGATCAGCCAATAAAAACAAACATTCCTATCAATGTTATACACATGCACTTCTTTGTGATATTACCGCGGAAGACGCATAAAATTACGTAGACTTCCGCACGAAGACGAATTTGATTTATAAATATTATATAAGTACCTGCAGGTAAGGGTTGTCTTGACGGGACAGCCTCAGCGCCTCCATGTCCTGTGCGATGTTCCTCGTCCGACCTGGAGTCAGCAAAACCGCCGTAGACCCAGTCAAAGGCGGGGATAACACTAAATTATAGCAAAACACGCAACTTTAGTACATCACCTTTACATAACATTTTTTTACACAAGTTACACACTCACCCGACAGAGACTCATTGCTTGCCTCCATTTTCGCACTAAGCCTGCTTTTCATTGAGTTTATTTATCACTAGCTTCAAGAAAACTCCATGAAAAAGTCTCTTCAAATGAAGAATGATGAGTAGGTGTCACAGTTATTGGATCAACTGAACGAAGACATAAATGTTTTAAATGGAAACTCTGTGATATATTGCGTAAATTTTGTTTTATTGTTTACTTGCTATTTTAATTTTTTAATCATTTTTGTCGATTTGAGATAGAACGATGGAAAACTGATAACGATTGACAACTTGACATGTAGTTATCAGTTCAGAAACACAACAGGTTTACTTTGACTTCTTTAATCCGTTCGGAAATTAAAGTACTAAACTATTCTGTATTTGTTTTTACTGTTTTACACGACGCACGGGCTAATAGAACTATTACATATATTGTGGTTAACAATTTAACAATTTAATATTTTCTAAATACCTATTTGTAGTACATATACAAGTTAACCACGATAATGCAGAAGTTATAAACCTGAAGTAGAAACACTAATATGACTATAGCCCAGAGCCAGATAGGCTTGAAAAAGTTGCCCATTATATTTAATAAAAGTTTACTCCTTTATGAACAAAACCTGTTCAATGAACCCTAAAAACATTCAACCAAAAAAGAAATTCACTCACCTCGGTCCAAAAGACAAAGACCTTGCTGAGTATCTATCAGTAGTTCTAAGACACAAATATTTAATGCGACTAAACTCACCATTCTTGGCAACGTGTGTAATGCGATCATGGCGCTAACTAGCCTTTAATCCGCCCTTTGCGAGTTACAATAACTGCGTTGTTAGCAATTTTTACACATATACCTAAGTAGTAATTAGGCCATTTTTTGCGCCCCTCCATTGGCACAGTCCTAGTTACGGCACTAAATGTGATTTCTGTATTTTTAGACATACTCGTTGAATTTAGCGTAAATAAGGCGGCCAAATAAATACTAGGTAGGTATCAATACGGTACCTACTTACACTCCGAGGACATCGACCTAAAGCGAAGATGCGTAAGTACTGCTTTTCTATGAGTTTAGTCATCTGCAAACTAACCGATCAGAGCGTCAAACTCACCAATGGTGATGTCAGATCATCCTTTCGTTATTATATGGGACGTCTTTAGCGTAACCTGTCGTCTAAAGTGAGAGCGTCAGCGGCTCGAACCAAATATTACTTACATGATAGCTTTTTTCCTGTACCTACCTACCCACTTACCGCTGCAGGCACCGACTTCCTCTCAATCTCATTATTCCTTAGTTTGGTATTCACTAATATATCCAGGAAGCGATTAGCCCTATCGCTCCCCTAAAGCGTCTCATCGACTTCAGTCGACTCAGTAAACTGGAGGAGCATTCCACATGGAAAAATACACCCTTTACATTATAATTTAGTTGAGTCAAGCCCCCCCTCATTTTTCTGAAGCAGAATCAGAGTTAGAATCCAGAGTTTGCTTTTGTTCACCTCTTCTACAGCCCTAACCCTGACACTTCCTGTTAACCACTCGCCTCTGCTCGTCTTCACTTGGCCAACGTGAATTTCTGGGATCAAAGCTGAAGGAGTTGTTAACAAAACCGAACTCTGAATTTTGATCCATTCGCCTCCTTATCACTGGCAGAGTGGCTCATGCAAGCGTGTGATTCCGCCCTAAGTATAAAAGTTCTGGTTCAGCTAGAGTTACTGCTCATCTGATCAGCTTACAGAAAAGTAAATAAAATATACGATTCCAGCCACCTATTGATAAAAAGATCGGGCCTTGGCTCGACGGTGGGCAGACTAAGAAACTCAGGGGTTTGGGTGTTGTGAACTTAGATCTCCAATGTGCTGATCTCTATTTCATTAACCTCGCCTATGCTAAACTTTTCATATAATTATTTTCAGTCATTTCGAAAATGGGTAGGCTTTTGATAGAGCGCGACGAGCGTAGACAGCCAGGCATAGAAAACACCGAGACCAGAGTTAGTCACTCACTCACTCACACGAAAATAATAAATACCTCGTTAGGTTAGGTTACCACACCCCGTATTCGGTTTTCTGTGCTATCAACCTATTCTGGTCATTTTCCCGTATTCTGAGACTACCTGTATGTGGTATATGGACTGGCTAAAGGCCAGTAATAGGGTTGTTTCCAACTAGTCAAGTCAAACACTTTTAATGAAATGTCAAAAACGATCTTTTGTACGGCGTTTGTATGAAATATGACTTAGTGACGTCATAGATTTTTGCTGTCAAGCTGAATACTTATTATCAATAAATTGTCGATAAAAAATGTTAAATAAAGTTTTAATATTAATTGATTAATGAAACTACCATTATTTTGTCATGTTTAACTAGATAAAAATACTTGTACAATTTATTTCACTTGCAGGAAACTTCCCTAATGACCGGTTTACACGAACATAGTAGCTAAGCGCTTAGTACTTGTCACTAATACTCAGTCCTCATGTGTAAACAAGCGGATTAGTGCTTAGTGTTCGTGTTTGTGTATAGTGCAAGTGAATAGAAAACGATCCTATTTACTAAGCGACAAGCCGATACCCCCAACACAATTTACTAAGCACTTGTCGCTTGCTGACCGTGTGGTAAACAGCTTGACAAGATAGTTAGTGACATCGTTCCATTTCGAATGTCTGGTCACTAATAACTTCTACTGGCTCCAACGTGTAAACGGTTACTTGTTATATTGAGGCTTAGTATAGTGACAAGTACTAAACGCTTAGCTACTAAGTTTGTGTAAACCGGCCATATTGGACAGAATCGTATAGTAGGTACCAACAAAAGAAAGCTAGTTACGATTCTGAAAAACCTGAAAGTTGTTTTCTCCTATATACAAAGGTACTCTGTGGTTGTTTTGCCGTACCGAGAGGCACATCATCCTACAATAATTACGATTCCTAAGGGCTCATTTTTATCCCGCGCATGCGGAGAATGAGCAGGTCGTACGTCACATTTGGGCACTGCCAGAATACCATACTTGTCTAGAATGTGGTCATCAAACTTGTCTAGAACTCTGTACAAGTCAGTCTTTAGTTTATGCAATAAAGCGACTGGATCAATAATCTACACCACATTTTGCAAATTTCATTGTGGCTCTTGTAGTGGTGAATAGTCATTTGTGCTAGGCTGCAGGCTAAAACTAAATTTCACTAAGGTATTAAAGTAAAACAACAGCTTGTGAACACAATATATGAATTTATTAATGTGAATAAAGGCACTACCTTAGCTAAGAAGGCACCCTCTTTGAGATACTGTTGTAATAATGCGACAACATCGTAAATAACTCTTTTAGCGTCTATCATTTCAACGAATTTATCAAAGCAAACATTATTTACATTATTATTTATGCAATTCATTGTCATGTCAGATTTATAGCAATAATAGGTTATTAAATCCATTGTTTAAGACTAGTTTGGATAAAAATTTACATATGAAAAATTGTTTTATATTAATACAATATCATAATTTGTTCGTTTTATATTTCGTTGTCTGTTAATACGAATTGTGCGGCGCTCCCGTAGTCGAGTATCCTGCTTTTGATTCCCTTGAGTTTGTCAATGTAATGCTTGTGTATCTTAGTGTTAGTCCTCTTGTAGCGAAGGGCCGTTATCATTTTATCAACAGTGTAATGCAGCCAAAGGATGTTTGTGTACGGCTCAAAGTTCTTCCAATCATTTCTGAAATTGAAAAAGGTTTTATTAGTAAAATTACTGTGAAGAAGACACTGCATACGCTCAAACAATCAAGAGTAATGCGGTGCACGTTGAAAATTTGGTACCTATTTGAATTGTGGGTTTACTATAATTTTTCTGGACATGAGCAACTAAGTAATGAATCGACAAGAAATAGCACCTGTCTATGCCAATAACTTTCCATTTACACTTCAAGAAAAACACCTAGTATCTCAAGCATGGAATTGATGGAATGTGTGAAACATTACGGACTTAGCGCGCGCTAGACCAATTGCCTAGTCGGGATATAAAAGGGCTTCTATGCAGAGGGTATTAAAAATACGTTGGGCACCATTAACTTTTAAAAGTTATGTGTGTATTAATTTGATAATAACGGCCTACTCCGTGCCTAGGAGAGCACGTTAAGTCGGTGACCCTGGATATGATAAAGATTTTCGACAGTCGTTATGAGCAGTAAGTACCTCTGAATGAAGTGACGCTGGTCTAAACCATAGAATATTGCTGTCCCTTTAGGTTGTGGTCAGACAGGCAGACGCTCCGTGGAAAAGCTAATATTCAGCCAAATCCAAATCCGGTTAGACTAGTAAGTGAACCCCAGATTTCAACGAGGATAACGTTACGAGGATGAGCCTGATTAATGCTGGAAAAACGTGTGTGTACAAGCTACCAGGAACCATTCACTGCGTGTAAACGTGTACGAGCACGTTTCCAAGTTACAAGAGTATAAATGTCGTATAATAGAGACGGTACTGACCCCAGCTTGTCCCTCATGAGCCGGTACACCTGGAACTGGTAGTCCCCGACGGCGTCGAACAGTGAGTCGTCGCTGGCCAGATCGTTGTAGAGCGCGGCGGCGTCGCCGGCGGCCAGGCGCAGCGACACGCGCGACAGCGAGTAGTCGATGATCGTCGCGCGCACGCCCGACGTCGGCACGCGGGCTGCGCGGCCTCGGATCACGAACGTCGCGAACTGGAATGACACACAAATACTATTAGTATAAGAAAGAACATTTATGCAACAGGCCATCTGTAGGTACGGTATAATATGTATGAAATTCTTGCGTTACTGACGGAAAAAGCACAGCCAAAACTACTGGTCGTAGGTAGTTCTGAAATTTTGGCATCTATGTTCCTTGTGACCGTAGAAGTGCACTAAAAAGGGGTTTCCCAAAACTCCCACGCAATCGGACAAAAATGGTTAACTTTAAATAAAATGTGACGGCGAAGTTAAAGATTAAGCTAAACAGTAGGCAGGTTGTGCTCTCGAAATCTAGCCCTAGTTTGATCGGCTTGCGAATTGTTTCCCAACAAAACCAATTGCCTTGCATTTTCTAAAAGCACCCTTAGCGGATAGTATCGATCAGTAGAGATCGCTAGGCCAGAGCTATTCCCATAGAGAAACGAATCACAAGTTGGTCACACTCGGACAAAATCATCAGCCCCTTACAGTCCACTGCTGGACTAGGCCTCTCCTTGGAAAGGAGGAATTGGCCTACTATACCACGCTGGCCAAACGGGTTGGTATAGGGTTTGTATCAAGTTTTCCTTCTCCTACAGTGCTGTTCTCTGCATAGTATGGTCCCTCTGTCGGCTATTACGATACCCATGGGATGATATGGGGTGGTGACAATGCGTATTCTTAATCCGGCACCACACGGACTAATACGGACTAAGAATCGAATCGGACAAAATACACTCTACGAATTAGCTCTGAACCACTGCTTCAAATAAATGTCTCTACACCAGCAAAAATAAACATACCATATGGAATTGCTGGACATTGTCTCCTGCTCTTATATACAGGGTGTAAAAGGACCCTTAACGAAAACTGAAACTCCATGTTGTACCAATCAGTACGACCATTTTTACTTCGGCACCATACCTGGGAAATTACTGGTTCAGGAGATATAGAGGAGTTAGTATGAAATTTTTCTAATTAGGTACAAAATCGATGCATCTACCCCGCCAATATGTTCTTTAGGTGCTCTATGACCCCATGGATAGGTATTTCGAGCATTGCACGCGCGCGCTTTTGATTGCGGTTTAAAAAATGTAAAAACTAAAAAAGAAATTCGTTACCCAGGTATTATTTTTTGTTAGTATGACTTGGCATGATGTTCACAATGAGTAGACTTCGGTTTGGTGATGGGTCTTGTGACACCCTGTATACTATACTCAATACATGACACAGCAAATATGCAACGAACCGAAATCCACCTGTCTACAAGTAAATAATATTTAATGTTTGAAACCATAACCTATTGCGCAATGTGATGAAATACATAGCATTTGCCCGATCCATGTCGATACCTAGAACTTATTTATAAGTATTGATTGAAAAAGAAAGTAAAAACAAAGACACTATGAATTTACAGGCAATTTAGACGCATAAAATTACAAAATTTATTAAATTCCTACAGGCAATTTACACGCACAATATTCCTAACTTGATTAAATTCCTATGATCGATGGCGGCGATAGCCCAGTGGTGTACGTAACGGACTGCCGAGATGATAGTCTCGGGTTCGATCCCCAGTTACCCCGGGCACACACCTATGACTTTTCGAAGTTATGTGTGTATTAAAATAAAAATATTAATTATCGCTCGCTTAAAAATGTGCCCGGTAGATGGCAATAGGCTCGCCCCCTATTACATTGGGACCGAAACATATCTGGCGAAGTGTGGGTGTGTAATACACCTCTGCCTACCCCTTCGGGGATAAAAGGCGTGAAGATATGTGATGTTAAATTCCTATGAATATCCTTAGCGGGTGCGTCGTTAAGATACAAGTGATTTTCAATAACACGATACCCTTGTTCAAAGAATGAATAACACTTTGAACCCGACCGACCTTTCGCCCGACACTACATCCTAAGTAAGGTTGAGGTCGACGGCCTGGCCGTGTCCTTAGCCAACAAAGAATTATATAGAGTCGATACGAATGTACAATCAATAATATCTTCGGTCTTTGAAAATAGAAAATTTGTGACGTGCAATAATAAAGAAGTCCGTGTGGTGACGGATTAAGAATACGGATTGTCACCACCCCATATCATCCCATGGGTGTCGTAAGAGCCGACAGAGGGAGCATATTATGCAGAGAACAGCACCGTAAGAGAAGGAAAACTTGATACAAACCCTATACCAACCCGTTTGGCCAGCGTGGTATAGTAGGCCAATTCCTCCTTTCAAAGGAGAAGCCTAGTCCAGCAGTGGACTGTTAAAGGCTGATGATGAATAATAAAGAAAAGATGAACAAAATCTGTTCGAAAAATATTTGGCAAAAGAAGCATCTGTTATATAAGTTTACGTGAACAAGAAAAGTGAATTTATTCTGTGCAAATTTCAGATCAAGCAAACAAGGAAATATAATCGACTGGACAAAACATCTTAAAATGATTTTGTTCAATAGTCCAATAAGAAATACATATTAGCAGAAAAGACTGACCAAGCAGATATATACAAGGCAAGTGTGGATGGGACAGGACGAAAGGGAAGACCTAGGCGGACGTTCTCTGACCAGGGGGGCGATTTAGAATCGTTCGATATCTCATTTGACATTCGATTCCGTTAATTGTCTAACGGGCTACCTAATTTTTTGTCATAACTATCGCATTTCCTATCAATTTTATGCATTCAGTACGAAGTAAATTAATAAATAAACCGAATTCAATGAATATTTGTTCAAAATATCTCTGATAGGTGGCTAAAAGACGAGGACAATAATTTGACATATCGTACGATTACTTGTCGTGACATTCTGAATCGGCCTGCTGATTGGAGACATCCTAAAAACAGGGCAGATTAGAAGTACCCTGAACAGAGGAGCATGCATGAGGAATCTGATGGGAGTGAATGAAGCAAGAGATATGTCAGGATCGTTGTAAACGGCGTTCCGTAGTCTCTGCCTACCCCTCCGGGAAACAGGCGTGAGTCTATGTATGTATGTATTAGCAGAAATTTCCATTTGGTAGTAGCAGCTGACTATTTTCACGATCTCTGTTATGTTCCAGTGGCGAGTGCATTCACTCGTTATGAGGTTTGTATTATACTACGAATAACATTGTATGAAGAATATAATTATTTGACTTGAATTGGCTTCATCAAAAACCTACAATCTTTTTTTTTTAAATAAAGACAACTCCCGCATTAGGAACGAATCCTGTGTCGCGGGGGACTTTACAAACATTCATCTAACGGACACAATGAACACCCAGACTCGAAACAACAATTTATGAATCACACAAAGTGTTGTCTCGTGTGGGGATCGAACCCACAACACTTAGCGCAGCGTCAAGCGGCGAGGCGACCGCTTAAACCACTACGCTAACCGTGCAGTCAATCACCTGACACCTTTGCAAAGTACATACAACGGTCTCCAAAAACCTATTTGCTAACTATGCACTGCTGTTAAACTTTTATAGCCTTATTACAAAACATGGTCTAAAAATAAATCGAAGTTTAAGCCTAGCCTCACCTATCTAAATTTGATTATACCAAGGCTATAGGCACATTTTTGTTAAAATAATATCCCTAAAATTCTTAGGAATACATGTTGAGTCAAAATAAATAAAAACCTTATTTAAAAAGCCCTTTTTTAAAATGTCAACCAAGGATTAAACCTGATTTTATATTTAAACCTCATTTTGTAATAAGGCCCTTAGTAGGTACTACGCAAAATACCTCCATTATTCAATTTGCTTTTAACTTGTATGTCTAACAAGATCATACGATATAATCTACATATAATAAACATTAACCTATATAACGTTATCTCATGCCAATGCATGTTGGTTTGATAACGCCACAAACATTTCGATAACATAATTGCATGTCGGGGGCCTTTGCTGATCAATAATATCTATATTATTATTTTTTATCTACAGAGGACATCAAATATGAATATTGCTAAGTAATATAGATTGTGTGTTCAAATAGATTTTTATTTATTTATCATTGTGTAATTTAGTCATCGTTTTGGTTGAGATTTGATGGATTATGCCTGGATTAAAGTAAAATATAAAATGCAGCTGTTATTTGTAAATTATTGTGTTAGCGGAAAAACGTTTTTTTTTTTCTTCAGTTGGTCACAGCTGAAATAATATTATTCTCCTTCTAAGGTATACTTAAAATAATATTATGCAATACTGATGATTGCACAATAATATTGAAGATGACTTAACAGTCGAACGACTTTTTTTATGTTAATAGGCGGCAAACGAGCAGACGGATTGCCTGATGGTAAGCAATTACCGCCGCCCATGGACACAAGCAACACCACAGGAGTCACAAGTGCGTTGCCGCCCTTTGGGGTTGGGAATGGGGATAGGATGAGGAGTGGGATGAGGGAGAAGGAATAGGGTATAGGGCCTCCGGCACTCTCACTCACCGAACGAAACGCAACAGACTTCCGGCTAGACCACCATAAGGGCGAGCATCGCTCAGCTAAACATCGTCGCTTCCAGTGCTACTTTACACGCTTTGCATTGACACTCGTATACAAAACCAGTTTCAAGTGTGCCTCGAATCTATGAGCGAGCCAAAGGATTTTATTTTTCCAAACTGGTCCAGCGCCGACTTGTTTGATTGTACATATGCCTCCAGATATGTTACGAAGATAGAAATGCGACAGTCAAGAATGCCAATTAGGACATTAGTTTGTGGCTCGCAAACATTTTCGTTCCTTACAGAACAGAACAACGCTATACACAGAATACACTTCGATCGAGACAACTACAAGAAAGTGCTATTTTTGTCTGTTATTTGAACTTATTTGTCTTTCCAGAAATATCGCTATCCCACTGGATTGCGGAGGTGAGACGAATTTGCGGAGTGTACATGCAACAGTGCCGAAATATCGGTTACTCGAAACATAGGTACAGATTTATAATATGCCGAAAGACAGTTTAAAATCAGTGTAAATGACCATGATAGTTAAAATGCCTATATCAGATGAAATTCGATTATCTTTTAAATCTGGTAGTACCTAAGCGAACCCCGGCTCAGAGACGATAAGTCATTGAGGCAACTGGGATAACGCTACAACAATGATGATTTGTCAAGTCTTTCCACAATGAAGGAATAGTCCACACGGTCATTAAAAGTCCTATTTCTATGTATCACGTGCCCAAATATCGTTATCGAATGGCCGGGCGTCCTATCTAACGAGTTCATTCAACCATCACCCCGCTCGCAGACGTTCAACTGCGTACAAATGTCGTCTACCTCAACTTGGGTGATTGGCACTTTTGGCAAGGTTAGACATTTACGTTTTAATTATACGGAACATATTGTTATGCAAAATTGCTCGTGACGTGTGCCACGTGTGTTCTAAAAGAACAGGTAGTACTTCAAATATAAAGTAAATAATGCGAGAGTAAATGGCAATTAAATCGCTCTCTATAACGTAGGACTTGAATTAAACCGGTTGGGTGTGAAATAATCCTTGAATATTAATAATTTAGAGCTATACCCAGCTAGCTTTGCTATACGCAAGTATAAAATAAGCAGCAAATAAGTTGAGATTTGATATGCAATACTCCCGAGAACCGTTGGCCGTGTGGTGACGGATTAAGAATACGGATTGTCACCACTCCATATCATCCCATGGGTGTCGTAAGAGCCGACAGAGGGAGCATATTATGCAGAGAACAGTACTGTAAGAGAATGAAAACTTGATACAACCCGTTTGACCAGCGTGGTATAGTAGGCCAATTCCTCCTTTCAAAGAAGAGGCCTAGTCCAGCAGAGGACTGTTAAGGGCTGATGATGGACACCCCAGAAAAAATAAAGAAGAGAGAAGTAAGCAATGCACGGGAAAAGAAGCGAGGGACGTCAGAGAGAAATAAGCAAATAAGAAAGACCAGTGGAATAAAGATAGTGTAATAAGACTGTAGGCTCTAAATTCCTCTCTCTTTCTCTCTCTGTTGAGGGTAGGGGAGGAAGAAGACAGAGTGAAAAGGAGAGACTGTAAAGCAAATGCACTAGAGCAGACACAAGTATGAATATTGTTATTATAAATACTACAACAATACCCTCAGACAAAGATTTGTAAAACACATATTCATTGCTCTCAGAGCGTACGTAAACCGGAAACAGTACATGTAATTATATTGTAAAGAAACAATAATTTCCGAGGGTCGACGTCACAAAGAAAACGTCAAGCCATTTATAAACACATGACGTATGTATATAAGGTCAAAGCACGCGTCAAATTTGACCTCCAGCACGCACCTCGATGTATGAAGCTAAGACATTTATTCGTCTTGATATTTATCTTAAAAAGACAGTTCCTGCATTAAGATGAAATCTTTTGTTCAGTTTACAAAGATTCAAACAAAGGGCATAAAGACTCGGTATAAGATATTGTGGATATTACACAGTGTTGTTCAGTGTGAGAATCTAAGCCATAAAGCAAAGATATTGATGAAACTACCACTGAAACCGTAATTGTTTTAGTCCTAATTAAGGTGTTATAGTAGAGTAATTAGGTTTTGATTTGATCGGAGTTGAAGATAATAAACCTCAATGTTTCGCGACAAATACTGCAAAAACAATCAGAATAGGCTTGTGTCGTAAAATGTAATTAGCGATTGATTCGTTCCTTTATTACATGTTAAACTGAAATACCTGATTTTTTTCTTCAAAAATCGATCAGCAACATTATTAATTACGGCTTTTTAAAAACCTTTTTGAATTTGACACGAAAACGCTGTAAACCATCATGGCGGTTGAGTGATATCACAAAGTGCAAAACAAAACAAACCGTGAATGAAGTCTGGTCTGATGTACCCACTTTTATTTTGTTATATTCGATATGACAAAAAAAAGTTTGACGTTTTAGTTGTATTTACTAATAAAACGTCAACAACATGAATGGCGGACGTTTGACGTAATGCTCTCTGATTGGTGTTCACTGTCACAAGAATATATACATTATTTTTAGTTTTAGAATCCTAAAAATAACATTAATCTTACCTTTTTATAATAAATAATAAACTTTATTGACATCTTAAAATCATAATGACTCTATAGATACTACAATCGAACCGATTTATTCTTAGTGGACACAAGCCTATTAATAACAATAACAGTCAGACATAGTAGAAAAGTAGAAATAACAAAACATTACAGAATAAATTCGTATTAATGTGTCGAGACTTTTGGTCATCCCGGTCATGATCCAAGGAGTGTCCGGTTCAAACTCCTGAAAAGCGAGACGTATCGCACGCTAGCCATACGTGCACCCAAAATATCTTTGTAAAACGATTCTTTTAAATAAGTACTAGGTATGATAGATCATCTAAACTTGTATCGGGTGAATTAGTTACTTCTGTAGCCGTAAGCTAAAAGAGCCTTTGTTTCATAATTACTCCCTCGGGTCTTATAATAATTAACCAGCTAATATAATTAGTACTTAATGATACTAATTAGCACAATTAATTACCTTGTAAAGTCAAATAAGGCGTATTAAGATATTTGCTGTAATTGGTGTTGTCGGATTATAGTAGTAATTTTCTGTACAGCTAGGATAATCAATATTGTATTGTGACTAACGCTGTTTTTCAGTTGAAATTCAGCGACGCCTCTGTGGGCCAGTAATCGGACTTTGTACTCTATAATTGCGTTTATTTTGTAAGTTATTTTTTGTAAAGACGGCTCATGCACTAGGAAAGAACCTTGTGTGGCGGAAGATTTTACAAAACTGCAACCAACGGACACAATGACCACCTAGACTCGAAATAAAAATTAATGATTAACACAGTTTTGTCTCATGTGGGCATCGAACTCACTACACTCGACGCAGTGTGCAACGGCAAGAGCCCGAGGACGAGATAGCGTTGTCCTTGAAATCACGGGAAATCCCTTCTTAGAGCACCTCTATGCTCATCAAAGAACATACATGGTATATTTTAACTTCTTGTGCCTACTGGTTCTGCCTGTGCGCTGTCTGTCAGTAAGTCAGTAGGTAACGCAAGAATCTTAAATGTATATAAGATTTTGTGTATAAACTATAAAGCATAGACTCACCTTCTGTTCGGTAGGCGCTATCAGGACGTTCCCCCAGTGCAGATCGCGGTGCTCAAACTGAAACGCTTCCTCGGCAACTGCCAGACCATACGCGACCTATACATACAAATATTTTGTAAATTACAAGGAAATTATGCACACACAAAGAAACACACATATATTTCAAAATTAAATAGTTTTAACACAAATCATAATAAGGGCCAGTTCCAAGTTCTCGTTAAATTAATTTTTCAGGTAATTCATACTAATTTTGTTCCAATATTTCATTTACCTAGAAGATAAGGCCATGGCCAGGGGAGCAACAGTGAAACGGGACTTTAAAATATAATTCCTAAAACTTGGATGTGCCCCGGCGGAGTATATTCAAGGATTTCTTTTTCTTTAAATAATATTGGTTAAAAATTACGGAAATCTGATGTAACTAACGTGGCAGTTGACATGAAGTTGGTCAGGAGACTGTCTCATGAAAGGCCAAAAGCCCCAAATAAATAATGACTTTAAAAAAGAGCCTATCTCTATTGACTAAACATTAACAATCACACAAAACTTCCTTAAAACCTCTGACTCGGCAATATTGTGAAAAATTATGTAAACACTAGAGGACGCCAGCAGCTACGCCTGCATTTTTTTTTCTAATTTACCCGTTTTGGCCGATCCCGTGGGAATTTCGGGAAATCCCTTCTTAGTGCACCCCTACGGTCCCCAAGGAACATACATGCCAAATTTCAGCTTCCTGCGCCCAATGGTTTCGGCTGTAGCGTGTCTGTCAGTCAGTCAGTAACGCAAGGATTTTATATATTAAGATTACATCATGTCAATTTCGTAAAAATGACGTAATTTCTAGCCTTAAATTAATTATCATATTGATATACGTGCTGATAAAAAGAGGCGTGATTTACACTACATTTATTTGCTAATGTAAACAATTATTTTATTCGTAAAAAGGCAGACGATGAAACAATGATAAGATTGTATTATCTGTACTATATTTTTTTAACATGATATAGTTGTGTAATTTTATAAATGGACAGTATTAATATTGTAGTTAGGTACAAACACAAATATGCAAAATAAATAAAAACGTTTTCAGAGGCGAAGCAGGCTAGATTTTTTTAACCATTCTTCAAACGTGTTATAATAAACATTAAAGCTTTATGGTTTTTAAAATCCATAGACAAATCTAATCTGCTTAGCCTCCCAAAAATAAAAATTAACAACAAATTAGTAACATGCTGGACGAAAATAAAAAACAAAATCAATCAGTTCCACACTTGGCACATGAAAAGCGCGCGAAACCATCCTCGAAGGATAAGTGATAATCTAGTCAAGATACGTGGAAAACTTGCACTAGACAATCGCTTATCTTCCGCGGAGGTCACTTGTGCATGCAGTCGAGAGCCACTGAAAAAAAATACACAAAAAAAAAACATATCATACAACAGTTAAACAGTAAGAGTACTGATACGTTCCTTTTTCATAAAGTAGTATGGTTATATTATACACGGTATAGAAGTAATAACAACCAAGAATAATATTCTGCAAAAATAAATAGCAGAATAATAACATCGTCTGAAGTTCAAAACAAAAAATACTTCGAATTTAGAACAACATGCCAGTACTCCACAAACACAAAAAAGTTAAATGTCACTGTCACTTTGACAGGTGCTTTTTTCTAACCTGCAGGAACAAGGCATACGCCTGTTCAGCGTTGTTGAACTGGTAGCTCTCCAAGTCCTGCCCCGCGTTAGCTAGTTCCAGTACTATGTACTGCTGGTCGACCGGCAATATCGCTGGATTGTCGTTCTCCGAGCCCTTGCACTCGTCGTAAAGGTCCCACAGATCGAGCAGGCGGGAGGGATAACTGCCGTATACGCACCTCACTGCCAGTACCTAAAACAAAACAAAAAATATTTTTACTCTATTGGCTAGGAACTCATATCATTGCTGCACTATAGAGTACAGATGTATCGGTTTGGATACGATGCGGATATGATCAAAAGCCTCTAAATATTGGCTAGGATAGTGTCTGATTTAATCAATTGCGTCTTCTTTTGATCATACAATTAGTCAAATGCCTCCTCTGTGATAAATAGTAACAAAACACCTATAAATAAAGTAATTACTATCGGGCACCAAACATTTCACCGATGGCGTACTCTTATCTTAATACATATATAAAATCCTTGCGTTACTGACTGACTGACAGACACGCTACAGCCGAAAGTATTGGGCGCAGGAAGCTGAAATTTGGCATGTATGTTCCTTGGGGACCGTAGGGGTGCACTAAGGATTTCACGAAATTCCCACGGGATCTGCCAAAACGGGTAAATTTAAAAAAAAATGCAGGCGTAGCTGCTGGCGTCCTCTAGTTTATTATATGAACCGTTTGTTTTATATGCCCGGTAAATGGCTCCGTGCCATCTAGGCGCGACATAAAAAGTGATATATCGTAGTTCAGAGTATAAACGTTCGTAGCGTTAGTTTCAGTGTCGCTAAAGGGGAAATTACCTAGTTCAAATCAAATATCTGCTTCACCGCCAGATTTAATAACCGATCTTATCCATAGATTTGGAGATAGATAGATATGCATATTTGACATAAGCTCCATACAAAATATGTCAAATACATATACAACGTGTAATGGAAATAACGCACATCCTCAGACACCCCAATTAGAAAACCTTGTTACAATCATAATGCATGCATTGAAATATTTTTTTATTTGCGTAAATAATGTTTTTTAAAGAAAGTATTAACTCAATTAAAAGTGAAAATCGTGGTCACTCTAAATCTGCGCACGCACACAAACGAAACGGTTGCTATGGTAAACAAACAACAGCGATCTGATAGGAACGAAACACGATACGATGTAACAAAATGTATGAAATTCAGTCTGTAAACCACACTCTGATAGAGTGGGGTTTACAAAAATGATGTTTGAACAATTTGTCGGCTACTGTTGATATTACCAAAGATATTATGAGTATTTCTTTCCATCACACTTTTAAGCTATGGTGTGGACAGTCGAATCATTTATTGTTTGTTATTAATATGCACGATCTATTGTTACTTAACATTGTAAGTGACTATTGTGACTATCTTAACTTAATCAGATAAAATAAAAGAATATCAATGAGAGAAATAAACAAGAACGGCGTGTTTAAAGTTGTCTTGTGAATCTAAATACTTACAATAATAGAATAATAAAATAACTTACAGGCTTAAATCACATTTCTTTCGTCCACGTAGAACTTCAGTATTTCCTCACAAATCACATCTTTTTACTGTTTCAAAAGCAGCTAGTATCTTAATGAATTAACTACTCGGCACTTTTTCTGTCGTCACAATAAACTGGTGATTTAATATTTCTCCACAATGAGAAAGTCCATGGGTGACAAGTCAACATTAAGATGATGTTGAACTTTTCACTTTGTTGTTGAATGATTAAATTATACACCATTACACATTTTGTAAACAAGTGAACTTTTAAAAAGGTTTTCACAGCACTCACTGATAGAATCAGATAGATATTCCCGGTTGTACTTGTCATAACATGTCTAAGCGCATCGCCCGCTGCGCTTGTCATGCGCCAGCGCGAGCGAGACATTACGTCTCGCTCTTTCCCGTTGTTTATTACCTACGTTAGTGAAAGATAGATGATAGACATTTTGGTGGTCAATTGTGTGCTATTGTCTTTTGCCGTCTATTGTGTTGTATTAATGTGTGCGTTTGTGAGTCAACGTGAAACCATATAACAAATGCATTTAAAAATAAGCCGTTCTGCTTTGATTTAAGGTTTATTTGCGAATAGCTCAATTTTTTTTTTAAATTGTGTTGTTTTAATGTGTGCGTTTGTGTAAGTCAACGTGAAACCATTTAACAAATGCATTTAAAAATAAGCCGTTCTGCTTTGATTTAAGGTTTATTTTCGAATAGCTCAATTTTTAAAAAAAATGAGTGACTACAATTTACGTTATTTTAATTATTTTAGGACTAAAAATAAACAATATTAAAAATGACGGAAATGGATTCAGTTGCCGATTCTGAACAAAGTACTTTCAAGATGTGCATTAAACTTGTTACATGTTGTATAAATTAATTGCCAATTTAATACCGGTAAACCTCTTCAGATTTCATCAACAACTGTCATAAATAATTCGTCTGTTTGTCACGCTATAAAACGCGCAAAAGTTGTCTTGCATTCGCCACGTGAAGTTTGTATATTTTGATGATATATTTATGTATTCGTTGACGTATTGGCCGACATATTTGTTTGTTAAATATTTGCATTATAACTACGTACTTATAAATTTGCTGTAGGTTGAAACTGAGCTGAAAATAGTAAGTAACGTCCAACATCGCAATAGCTAACCTAAATCCCCTGACAAAAATATGACTTTTCGAATATAGTAATGTTCCAGAAACTTTTCTCCTACATGATCATTTATAAAGTCTTCTACTCATATTGTGACAGACAGATGACATGTCAATTGTCATGCCCAGTGAATGGCAGGAAATCACACATGATTGTCACGTTGCAATATGTTGCGAGGCGGCACATTTTTTAGATGTCGAGATAACACGGCCCAGTTTCACAGAGGTATGCAGACCGCTGCTAAGATAAGACATTCTTTAGAACAGTCCTACTGATCAAATTCTTCAAGAAACGAGTTGGTATGAAATATGATTACCGATCTACTGCTAAGTGGTTTAGAAATAACGGTATCATAGAACTATGTGAATCTATTTGTTACAATTTACGCAGTATTTTATTTCTAAAATGACCTAGGCATTCTTGCAAGTAAAATTACAAGGAAAATTGCCGAAACCCAGATAAAAATCTATTTCAATCCCTACGGCGCTACGATCGCGAATTCGCGATACAAGAGACAAAGGTCAACGATATCCACATACAAATTGGCTTTGAAAATCAAACAAACCACTATCTCAACTAGTTTGACAACATAGTAAAAAAGCACTTAATAGTGCTGATAAATTTATTTGCTTTTGGCCTATCACTAAGAATCCAGAAATCAGTCTGGAGATTAGCTAAACCCACGCCTCAGTTCCGTGATAAACACAACACATTCTGCCAACCGAAAAATGAATGAATGAATTCGGCAACAATGACGAATTGTAAAGAGAAACATATATTCCGCTCATAATCATAATTGGTTTACGCAAATTACGGGCCAGCTGGACTTTAGATAACGGGTGTCTTGTTTCGATAAGCCCGCCCTAGTTACGTTATCAAACAAATAATAAACATACTGTATTCGCCGTGAATAGAATGATTCATTATGTTTCGAAAGTAAAACTCTTTTTCTTTTGCCATTATGGTGATTCACTTTCCTAGAATCCTTTCATGAGTATTAATCACTTCATTCTTTATTAATGCTGAGGCAATGGTTCACGTGAAATGCATTACTAATGAGAGATTACGTAAGTCGTCGATTCTATTCAGCTGGAATTGTAGTTTGAGAATTGTAATTTACAGAGCAACATTCATTTCGAGAATCAAAGGTTGTTTGTGTAGCCATAGTATATAAAATATCAAATATTGGTTTCAGCATAGCAATTTCTTTGAGGAAAATGATAAAACAATGATCTTTCCTCTTATTTTGCTAAAAGATTTGTATTGACGCACTTGAGGGATATACATTACACAAATATAATGTTATTTACCATAACAGACGTCCAAAACAAGTCTACGAAATCAGAGTCCAGTTTTTGACGTCATCATTGACAAATAAAACATTTTCGTTTATCATTTGCGAATGGCTATTTTCCAAGAATTTCTTTCAAGTTACTACGAAGTACCTGACCAGAGAAAAACACAAATGCGTAAGCCAATTTGATACATAAAGGGACCCAAGATGAAAGCACAATTTGACGCAGGTAGAAGTCTACGGGCATTGTGATAAAGGAACCCTATTGAGGAATCTCCCTTACAGCTTACAGGTAAAGATTTTGAAATGGGACCACATATTGCGAGGTAAATTAGAAAAGGACTGCTGAATAGAATTGACGATGCAAAAGGGCTTTGTTATTATTTCTCTACCGTGTTTTTAAATAAAGAAACAGGTTGAAGGATTTTGGATACCGGTGTACAAAGAAAGACTTAAATGTATTTCGGGGTGATGTGTTTTCAAGGCGAATACTAGTAAAGTGGAAACACAAAACTTACGCCAACGACAAAAAAGTCTGAATGGACAAATGTTTTATGACTAGAACTTTTAATGTTATAATTAAATAGATAATTATTTTGTTGGTGATCTCCAAATCCCTTGCTTTCCTAACATTAATTACCTGACAAAAATACATTAGATTAAGATGCTAACTAACTTCAAACAACTGCCAAATATACAGCTAATTGCATTGGACAAACGAAAACACTACCTGCATGTTTGACTACGTAAAGTTTGGGAAATGTCTGAGTTTTCACCATTATAAACCTAATCATAGCTTTAAGTTAACAGGTATGAAGATTGTTCAATATTCAACGGCTGGCTCATGGCAGGTTACGGTTTACGGTGCAAGCCGGTGACGTCACGATGGGGGCGGTGCCGCATATTAATCTGTGTCAGGAATTTATTTTTGCAACTGCCACGGCTATAGCATGACACAATGGCATAGACTCATAGACGACCAGCTGAATACAACTATTGTAAATAGACATGCTGTGCGAGAATAAATCGGCCAAAATTTCATTTGAGATCATTTATTTAAAAACGGTCACTGTTTTTTGGCAGCTTTAATTAGGCATCTGTATATATATTTTTTTTGTTTCTAGATAAACATTTGCATAGGGCTCCCACCAAGAACTTAGGGTCCCAAGCCAACCTCACCTGCAAGTGGTGCACCTGCCGATCAACGGACGAGGCTCTGGCAAACAAAATATCCCGATAAGCGGCAATAGGCTCGCCACCTATTACGTGGGATCAAAACACTGGCGAAAAGTGGGCGTTTAATATGCCTCTGCCTACCCCTTCGGGGAAACAGGCGTGAGTCTATGTATGTATGTAAGTATGTATAAACATTTAGTCCTTTTTTTGATAAGGTAATTTCTTTAAAACAATAGTGGTGAGTGTAACTTCTCAAAAGTTGTGAAGGGTATAACGGAGCTAAATCCTTTCTAAAGCATTTTCATCTCGGAAATGTCGGTAGGGGACGCCCTAGGCGGACGTACGCCGACCAAATAGGTGACGTACTGAAAAAGGGCTAAATTAAAAGTACCCATAACCGACGCGCATGCATGAAAGAGGTATGTTTGAACCGAAGCATGTGGCGTTCCATAGACTCTGCCTATCCCAAAGGGAGACAGGCGTGACGATATAGATAGATAGATAGAGATAGCATTTTCATCGAATTAGCGTTATCACTCAGTCAAGACTTGTTCCTTGGAGCCCGGGGTCAAAATAATTTGAGTATTGTCCAGTTTAATTAGGCAGATAGGCATTGTCGTCCAGATAATTTCAAAATTAACACGAAATTGGTATGAAGTTATCTGCCAATTAATTTAACCGAGACTTGTCGGACAATGGTGAAGAAACAGATCCTAAATATCGTAAATCCTTTACTATTTGACACCCACTAGGCACATGTGAGGAATGTGCTTAATTAAGAACATTACACACGTTTGTGTCGTTAAGTACGGCTCGTAAATACATTAGCGTTAAATCGAACCGCGGCCACCGTTGGGACACGTGAATTACACTTGTAAAGATGGATAGCACGAGGCGTGAACACGGTTTAAATAATTAAAGGAATGCTCTACGATTTCCATATTAATAGAATTAATGTCGCGAAAGTGTTTGTTTGTGCCGTTTCCACGTTACAAAGCAGCGCTGTTATGGTATGATTTTATGTGTGGCGGTAGGTAGGACTAGGAAGCCGGAGAGTGACATAGGTTCACGTGGGCGGAGTCGCGGGCGAAAACAAGTTTAAATATATTTTTCATCATCATCGTCATCATCAGCCCTTTATACTGTCCCACTGTTGGGCACGGGCCTCTTCTCACTATGAGAAGGGTAAGGCCATAGTTCACGACGCTGGCCAACTGCGGGTTGGCAGACTTCACATGTCTTTCGAGAACATTATGGAGAACTCTCAGACTCACTCTTTGTTGAGCAGCAGGTAGTGTGTAAGTTTAATGTAACAAACGGTATATGTCAAGGGGTCTAGTCAAGTCAGCTGTGTACGGTTGGCGATACCGTAGAGCTTTGGTAGTCAGTAATCAGATGAAAATAGATACTACGAGAGAGATACACCGTTACATGATAATAAGAGTATATTTTGACGTTGACGACTTGAAGCGACATAAATTACTATGAATCATTTAGGATGCTGACAAGACATAATTTGTCAAGAACAAAATACCAAAAACTGCGACACCATCAGCAAAAAGTCACCAACGCCTAACCTTCCAAATTTGGCCCTCAAACCTTATACCGAAAGGCGATTACTTATCTAATTAGTTAACCCTTCCGCTAATACACTTAGTACAACGAGTTATGCAAACGAGTAGCCGTAACCTCCATTCTTTTGCTGCGACCCTAATCGATATGCGTACACGTCAGCGAGGTTTTACGTAACCACAAACTGGTTCATATAATAATTACTAAGTACTACTACTGTCAATAGCTTCTCCTGTGTGGGTAATGGTTATCGCGACAAAGAGCATTCTGAGGCATAATTCCCGTAATTATATCTGTTTTAAATACAGTTTCGATCTAATGTCAGTGTATTCTCCTAATTTAACTGATATTTGAATGATATCGCGACTAGATCGTAAATTGATCAATGTGTCAAAATATGTGTCAACGACGAACTGTTTATTTCAAATTATATGAAATGAGCATTAAGTAAGCAGAATATCGATTCTAAGTCAATTCAAAATATAATCTCATTTCGTTCAAAATATAATTTCAGTGTCATATAAAATACGGTAGAGGGTTTACTGAAATTATACCCACTACGCGGCAGCACTGAGACGTCAGGTCCAGAAAACTGTCAAAAGTGTCAAAGCGGCTATAACTTTCCTCAACTGTGTTTGCTTTTTTCATGTGTGTGTACGCGTCTGTACATGCTTGGACCTGAAGCACATGAAACGCCCTCTGGTGGCAGAAAAAAATAATATTTAAACACCCTCATTGGGCCTCTGATATATAATTATCAAAATTCTGTCTATTTCTAGGAAATTTTCGAAATCGTGACAATCAGCCGTTCCATTTAGTCGAGTGCGTCTACAGCTCCTAAATGTTTTGAACTATAGTAAGAATAACATTGTATGTACAAATATAACGTTGTATGTAAAGGCAGCGATAGCCGAGTGGATATACCAACAGTCTGCCATGCAGAGGGTATCGGGTTCGAATCCTTGGCGCGCACCAATGACTTTTCGGAGTTATGTGCGTATTGAATTGTTAATTATCGCTTGTCCCGTGCCTCGGAGAGCACGTTAAGCCGTCGGTCCCGGTTGTCATGAAGATCTTTGACAGTCGTTACAGGGCGTCAGTACCTTCTAAATAAACTGACACTAGTCTAAACCATGGAATATCGCTATCCCTTCGGGTTGCGGAGGGCAGACAGGCAGTCGCTCCGTGGAAAAGCTAATATTCAGCCAAATCCGGTTAGACTAGAAAGCGGACCCCAGAATGAAACTGGGATAACGCTAAGAGGATGATGATGATGAACGTTGTATGTACAAAATCTTTCTGTGTTCTGCTATCCCTTTGAATTGTGGAGGTCAGACCGCAACCAGGCTCCAAGCCGCGGGCCTTGGATGCAACCGGGATAACGATGTCGAAACCTAATATTCTTTCAAAGCTGGTTTGTCTAAAAAGCAACCTAGGGCTTAAAAAGCGGAGGTGTTAGATGTTACCGATAAGAAACTAGTCGATGATGAATGATGATCGCAAAATAAGAAAGAAAGAAAAATGGTTTATTTGGTCAAATAAGAACTTCCACACAGATTAAATAGGTATGAAAATAAACAAATGTATCATGCACAAATAAGAAAAAACAGATTAGTATAAAGACATAAAATAATGCAACATCTTATTCAAAGTGTGAAATTCTTAGTCAAATGGGACCCTAGTTCAGCATAATTATGCCATACTTTTTATAAAGCGTGGCGCTGGATTTCAACTGGTTCCCTACTGACTACAAGGACGCTAACATACAACACATATATGTGAAATTATTTGCAGTGGAGTTATTTAGCGTTATATGTTATATATAACGATAACGATTATATATACACAACTAGCTTTCGCCCGCGGCTTCGCCCGCATGAAATTTTAATAAAGAGTAGCCTTTGTACTTCCACAGGTTTCAGACTATCCATATCAAATTTCATTACAAACGGATCTGCACATTAGCCGTGTAGCATACATATATTATAAACAGATAATAAGTACTTAAAATTACTTTTGTTTTTATAGTCGTCAAACTTCAGGTAAAGATTAGTATGTAGTGTATATTATTAAAGTTATTGAAGAGCTTATATACCTACTGAATAGAATTGCAGCAAAAATAAAAACTGAAAGCATTACGAGAAAGTACAAAATCAGGCCGCCCCTCCTCCCCACTGCGCTTCAGCGCACCAACTCATACTCTCGCGCTTTTAATAATGCTGCGTTTAGGTCAATTATATCGTAAGCTCTATTCTGCCAATCAAGCCCTTTCATTTGATACCCATATTGGGGTATTTGTGGAAAATATGTCATCCGCCATTTTATGGCGACAGCCATCTTAGATTTTTCATAGTGAGCCCTATTCTACCAATCATGCCCTTGCATTCGATACCCATATTGAGTTATTTGTGGAAAAATGTAATACGCCATTTTGCGGCGACAGCCATCTTCGATTTTTCATAGTGAGCTCTATTCTACGAATCAAGCCCTTTAATTAAATACCCGTATTGAGGTATTTGTGGAAAATAAGTAATTCACCTTTTTGTGATGGCGGCCATCTTGGATTTTTCATAGTGAGCTCCATTCTACCAATCAAACCCTTTCATTAGATACCCATATTGAGGTATATGTGGAAATATGTAATCCGCCAGTTTGTGACGGCAGCCATCTTGGATTTTATATAGTGAGCCCTATTCTACCAATCAAGTACTTTCATTCGATACCCATATTGCGTTATTTGTGGAAAATATGTAATCCGCCATTTTGCAGCGACAGCCATCTTGGATTTTTCATAGTGAGCTCTATTCTACGAATCAAGCCCTTTCATTTGATACCCAAATTGAGGTATTATTGGAAAATAATTAATCCGCCATTTTGTGGCAGCGGCCATCTTGGATTTTTCATAGTGAGCTCCATTCTACCTATCAAACCCTTTCATTCGATACCCATATTGAGTTATTTGTGGAAAAAATGTAATCCGCCATTTTGCGGCGACAGCCATCTTGGATTTTTCATAGTGAGCTCTATTCTACGAATCAAGCTCTTTCATTTGATACCCATATTGAGGTATTTGTGGAAAATAAGTAATTCACCTTTTTGTGGCGGCGGCCATCTTAGATTTTTCATAGTGAACTCCATTCTACCAATCAAACCCTTTCATTAGATACCCATATTGAGGTATTTGTGGAAATATGTAATCCGCCAGTTTGTGGCGGCAGCCATCTTGGATTTTTCATAATGAGCCCTATTCTACCAATCAAGCCCTTTCATTCGATACCCATATTGAGTTATTTGTGGAAAATATGTAATACGCCATTTTGTGGCGACAGCCATCTTGGATTTTTCATAGTGAGCTCTATTCTACAAATCAAGCCCTTTCATTTGATACCCATATTGAGGTATTTGTGGAAAATAAGTAATTCGCCATTTTGTGGCAGCGGCCATCTTGGATTTTTCATAGTGAGCTGTATTCTACCAATCAAACCCTTTCATTTGTTACCCATATTGTGTTATTTGTGGAAAATATTCAAAATATGTAATCAGCCATTTTGCTGCGACAGCCATCTTGGATTTTTCATAGTGAGCTCTATTCTACGAATCAAGCCCTTTCATTTGATACCCATATCGAGGTATTTGTGGAAAATAAATAAGACGCCATTTTGTGTCAGCGGCCATCTTAGATTTTTCATAGTGAGCTCCATTCTACCAATCAAACCCTTTCATTTGATACCCATATTGAGGTTGTTGTGAAGTAATATGTGATTCGCCATTTTGTATCGGTGGCCATCTTGGATTTACAATCATTTAAATATTATCTTTTAATCTCGATGACAATATGAGTGTATACCATTTGACCCCAGCAAACAAATAAAGATAATACAGGATTTTCGCCGACTTAGTTGATACTTTTCCTTAAAGTATGGCAACATTATACATTTTTTTTATAAATTGTAGCCTATGTGTTATTCTGATGTATAAACTATATTACTGTAAAGTTTCATCCAAATCCGTTCAGTAGTTTTTGCGTGAAAGAGTAACAAACATCCATCCATCCATCCATCCATCCATCCATCCATCTTCACAAACTTTCACGTTTATAATATTAGTAGGATGTTAAAAATGTCAAATCAGTCCAGTCGTTTTTACGCGAAGAGAACCAACCACAAAACCTCACAATCTTAACATGTATAATAGCCGTAGGAACTAGCATTCGCATGACGAATGCTCACACAATCTAGTAGACACCGCGACGCACTAGATGATCTGACACGTGTCTGCACTTGGCTGATAGCGTAACCTTATGTATAACTAGATAGCATACGCGTGTACCCGTCACGTCAAGGGAAATGACGTTAGCGTGACTCAATAGTTCTGTAGAAAGGTATGAAGAGCCTTATTGGTTTATGAATTGGGTCATAAGGTGGCAGATTTTTGGTATAAAATGACTTATCTGTGCTAGTTTGGCGTTCAAATTGTATTTTTTTGTCGACTATGTCTAATTGTCTAATACTCATATCATCTTAATTTAAATAAAATCCTTTCGTTACTTACTGACTGACAGACACGCTACAGCCGAAACTATTGGGCGCAGGAAGCTGAAATTTGGCATGTATGTTCGTTGAGGATCATAGGGGTGTACTAAGAAGGGATTTCCAGATATTCCCACGGGATCGGCCAAAACGGGTAAATTTAAAAAATCATGTATAATAGCCGTAGGAACTAGCATTCGCATGACGAATGCTCACACAATCTAAAAATTGCAGTCGTAGCTGCCGGCGTCCTCTAGTTTTGAATATTTCTAGTAAAATATTTTCTGCTAAATGGGAACACTTTTCTGCGTTATTTTCTGATGCCTACTACATCATGGCAGCTTAGCGTTGGCATACCATGCCAAGGAATAAAACTATGTGTAAATTCTTGTACGAATGATCGAATAAAAAGAACGGCCTATAAGATTATTCGCCAATCTAAATACTACATGAAAACATGGACTCGGTCCAAGTAATATTTCTCTCATCCAGATTTCTGTTATTCTATGAATCATAATATTTCATACGGATTGGTTTCCGGGAAGGAAAATAAATGTATTATTATTCCGTGAATGTTTGAATGAGGAAATCTTTAGTGTGCGCTGTATTTTCCTAAAATTTATGTTGCCTTAAATCTGCCAATATAAAGAGTGAATTCTGCTACGAAATCCATGCTATTAACACAGAGGTCCTTACCTCTGAGAGCTGTGGAAAGCAACGCTTTTGTCATATTGTGTCAACTGTTAAATCACAAGAAAGGGATTAGCAGGAACTAATTCCCTTATTTACGCGAATGATAGAATCTACGAGAAACATTCCAACACCTTTAGGAGAGCTGGCAAAGTGCCATGTGGGATGGGACTATCTACCTAATAGGCTATGATAGGGCTATGATAGACCCACTTTTGCAAACTCTCAGGGAGCCAATTCTCCAATTTTTATATGACATTGATATATTTTGAATGGACTCAAAAGCGGTATTCTGATAACCTCATGTCATTATCGTATAATTTGAATCATATTTTGACACTTGTTTCAATTTACGATCTCGTTACAACTTCGTTCAATTATCAGATAATTTAGAAGAATATGCTTTTTGTTACGTAAGTTTGACACTGACATGATATCGAAAATATATTTATTTAGGAGAATTGGGCCCCCGAAGGTCCACCACCTACATACTACGTGAATAAGTTTCACATAAATCACATACAATCACGAGTTCATGACTTCGACAGAATATAGACCTGCTGTAGAAATCAAATCGCTTTCACGTATAATCACGCCTCCGCGCTCCGCCAGAATATAGATCGACAGGGATACATGTAGCAGAGAACGAAAGTTTTATTACTGACTACGATAGCGCACAAAACCCAAAATTCTTTAAGGTACACATATTACAATAATATCGAGGGTTCACGGGCAAAATGTATAAAGCGACATTTTTTAAACTTTACAGGAGAGCGTTTTAAAGTTTCAATTTTACGAAAAAAAATCGTTATAAAAAAAGTATAAGGTTATTAACGAAAAAGTGACCGAATTTGATTTCCATGACTAACGCTGCATAATTCAGTATAGTTTTCATTTCTTTTAAGCTACTATTAATAGAAATAAAAGTCGCTTGATACAATATTACCCCAGTTTACTTTTATTTTGAAACAGGCTAAATGATTTATGTGCCATAAACTTCACAATACAGGTATAGGAAAAACGATTTAAGCGACACTCTGGTATTATTTTGTGTAAGGCTAAATATATGAACAACCATTGGAATACTAAAATAAAATCAGGCTAATCGGTTTAAGCAATTGAAATATCATAAAGTAGTTGCAGATTAAAATGATTTATGAAGCACTTTTCTCTAAAAGTAAATTGTTTGAAATAACAATTAATTTGTATGTATAATTAGGATTGGCGGTTAGATCAACATTAATTTGGACTATTGTTTATTTCCTACAAATGAAAAATCTAAAGAAATTTTAAAATAAAACAAATACGTGTTTAAAATCAGACAAGTGATCTTTTTTTAGGGTTCCGTACCTGAAAGGTAAAACACGGGACCCTATTACTAAGCCTCCGCCGTCTGTCTGTCTGTCTGACCGTCTGTCTGTCTGTCTGTCTGTCTGTCTGTCTGTCTGTCTGTCTGTCTGTCTGTCTGTCACCAGGCTGTATCTCATAAACCCTGATAGCTAGAAAGATAAAATTTTCACAAATGATGTATTTTGGTTGCCGCTATAACAACAAATACTAAAAATTAAAAAATAAAAAAATATTAAGGGGGGTCCCATACAAAAACGTGTTTTATTTTCGTATATTTTGGTCAAAATTACTAACTGTAACAGGTAGACGCTTTATATTTTCACAGAATATGTAGTTGTATATTACCTTTCAAAATAAATAATCAAATAAAAAAAGTAAATAATAAAGGGGGGCTCCCATACAAAAAACGTAATTTTTAAGCAATTGGTTACTCGGCCTTAATAAACAGGTAGAAACTTAAAAGTATTTAAGCATACATACAACGAACGTGATTTTCTTTTATAGATACGGAACCCTTCGTGCGCGAGTCCGACTCGCACTTGCCCAATTTTATTATAATAGTGGCACAAGGATTCACATTTTTCGCTATTTGAAAAATATTCAGCTAACAAGCTATTACTAAACTATTAAATTGCGACCGAAACATAACTGGCAAAAAGTGGGTGAGTAATACACCCTTCGGGGATAAAAGGCTCACGCCTTTTACCCCCTTTAGTTATGTAATCAGCATTTATAGCTTGATGTTCTAGCGCATCGAGTCACACAGGCTTGCTGCTTAGGGATTGCAGGACTATGTTCTAACTCCCTACCCGCCTCATGACTAACTAGCCAATTGCTTGGTTGGATTCGATAGAGCATAAATAATAACAGAAATTATTAGTGATTACAAATGATTTATCCGTCTTGATATTGGCTGCGACATGCCAAAATATCGGCGCCTCAATAGACAGATATCAAAGTCTCTGACCTGCGATATCCGCAGATAAAACACCAAATGTGTTCAAGAGGCGGTCGAGCGGAACAAAGGCTCTAATGTATTCTAGAGAGATCTTTCTATCGGGCAAAGTCAGCTAACAAAGCTGAATACGGAAGATGGCAGTGTTTAAAAGTTTAAAGATTCTATGGAATGTTATACACGACCCCGCGACCACACGCGACCCTAGAGCTAGATTGACCCGACACCATACCGAAGACATCCCGGACGTCAGCATGCACGAGATTAGTGTGATCCTAAAACAGCTCATAAACAACAAGGCACCGGGTGATGACAGAATTACGACAGAGCTTTTGAAAGCTGGCGGCATACCCGCTTTGGAAATGCTTCGTAAGCTTTTTAATTCCGTCATACACGAAGGTAAAACGCCACAGGCGTGGCACAGAAGTGTGGTTGTGATGTTTTTCAAAAAGTTTGACAAAACCCTTTTAAAGAATTGCAGACCCATCTCTCTGAGCCACGTCTATAAGCTGTTTTCAAGGTTCATCACGAATCGTCTCGCTTGCAAGCTACACGACTTCCAGCGTTCTGAACAAGCCAGTTTCCGAAAAGGATAATAGTACTATAGACCACTGAACACATATAGAAGCCCGAGGAGTATAACGAGACTCTATGCTTGGCGTTTGTAGACTATGAGAAAGCCTTCGATTCGATCGAAACCTGGGCGGTGCTGCAGTCTCTCCAACGGTGCCAGAGCGACTATCGATACGTCGAAGTACTGAAATGTTTGTACGAAAACGCCACCATGTCAGTCCGCCTCCAGAACCAGAGCTCGAAACCTATTCGACTACAGCGAGGGGTGAGGCAGGGAGATGTTATATTTCCGATACTATTCACCGCTGCGCTTGAAGAAGTCTTCAAGCTTCTGGACTGAGAAGGACTCGGTATCAACATCAACGACGAGTACTGCATAACTTACCTTCGACTCACTGACAATATCGTAGTCATGGTTGAGACCATGGTAGACCTCGGCACAATGCTCGGTGGCGTCTGTAGAGTCTCCCAACAAGTGGGTCGAATAAGACGAAAATCATGCATAACCGCCGTGTCGTACCAGCTCCTATAGATGTCTTCACGTCTGATATCCCGCAGTGTCTCAAGACGAAAGCCTTTTAACAGTGTGTGTTGCCAGTTTTGGCACCCAAAGGGCGATGGAGAGAGCTATGCTCGGCGTTTCCTTACGAGATCGAATCAGAAATGAGGAGATACGCAGGCGAACCAAAGTCACCGACATGGTTCTCCAAATAGTCATGCTAAAGTGGCAGTTGCAGGGTACATAGCCAGCAGAACCGATGGCCGTTGGAACAGCTTGGTTCTTGAGTGGCGGATACGCACCGGATGTCGTAGCAGAGCTAGGCCTCCTGCAAGGTGGACTGACAATCTTGTTGGGATCGCTCATAATTTTCCAAGTAAAATGTCCTATGTTTGTTCTTGTGTTGATTTATATTGTCATATGTATCTCGATTTTATATTGGAGGGAAGCATATTATAATGTTACTTTTGTTTTTAAATACATGTGCAATAAAAAAAAATATTAACTACGTATTTTTTTTAACATACGATATGTTGTTTAAATGAAGCAAATATGTTTTTTCTTCCTCCTCTAAAGTTGTCAAAATTGAGATATTACTGGTTGCCAGTTCACAGTCGATATGTCTTACCCGACAACGGATAAACTATTTATACAAAATTTTGACTATCTTAACGAATATATATTTCCTAATTCCAGTAGAATAAAAATGTTTTAACTTCCACCACTTAGAATACAATGTGTCTGATGAGACGAGTCTTTATTAATTCAGTTCAAGAAGAAGGATTGAACCGCCGAGTATAAAGAAATTTTATTAAATATGAAAATGATTTAAGCGCCTGTGTGTATTAATATCAGACGCATGGTAAATGGTTTAAGCGACATAAGGTATGGATTTCAGCAGCAGGCTAAATGTTTTAAGCGACATCAAGTATGAATTTCAGGTGCAAGCAAAATGCTTTAAGCGACGGTATGTATATATTTTAGGCGCAGGCAAGACAATTCAAACACCTTATCTTACCAAACTTATGCCGGGGAAAATAGCTCAAGTCAAAAATACTAAATATTTCGCCTGTATGAAGTCCATTTTTCTTAAATTGTAAAATAATGTTGTCGCTTCAATCAAAGCTACTCCGAACTGCGCCTAAATTTACTATTGTTTTAAGCGCCAAAAAAGTGCTCAGATCAGCACGAAACCGAGTGCAAACGACGCAGAAAAATCCGGCGATTCCGAATATGTATATAACTCAATATCGGCCAGGATGTCGCTTAATACATTTTGCCCGTGAACCCTCGATATGTCCCTACTGTTCCTCACAAGACAATTCAAAAGAAACGAAATGTCGAAACCCGCATCGCTGACATCGCATCCCATTCAAAGTTGGGCGTCACCTGTCAGTTTCCAATGATTGTGACGTCGTGCAACACAATCACATTCAAACGTTACGTTAGCGGCCATTGTTTGAGTCGATACGCACCGGTTGCATCATACATTCTCACACAACGAGTGTTCCAATATGATCACCATGTTTCTCGTAAGGTATATTATTGGTCTTATGATTTATTCTGTGTATGCAGTTTTCACGTACCTATGGCGTTTTTGGTCAGGGGTATCACTTACCAGGCACTTCGAAATGCGGTTGAAACGTCGGGCAATAAAGGTTCAAAGTCCTTTTAAGTGTCATGTATGATAAATGCAATAATTTTAAATTATATACCTACAGAAAACGGATTGCAGTAACAGCCTATTGATTATCAATAAACAATGATCTATCTGCAAGACTAGTTGTAATATTACTTTTGAAAATGATGTCTATTAACAAATTTGAACAGTTAAGTAATTGTTTCAGCAATTACGTAACTTAAAAAAAATAACTATTTCTTCTGAAGGTGATTATTTCCGTATCGCTCGACATCGAATTGAGGCAATAGACACAAAAAATAATTGGACTTCGAGCCATTATCAACTCGAGTCATCAAAAAAAAATCATCGCATCAAATCAGCCGCAACATTCTTCTACGTAGGGCAATTCGATTCCCAAGCAAGCCAGACAGCCGTGCGGTCAAATAAATCTGTCGTCCTTGGGCATATCCCCAATAATGGATAGGAAGGGGGGCAATACGCTGTTACTGGGCCAGCTCCATTGATTGATTTGGCATTCAACCTTTAAAACATAGGGACAACGAATATCAGGGTATATGTTCGCGACACCGCTGTTTTATAGGCCAATAGATGATGCCCGCGGTTACACCCGCGGTATTTAAGGCTACTGCTCCGCTCCCGTGGCTCATAGCGTGATGTTATATAGCCTTCCACGATAACCTATCTAACACTGAAGGAATTTTTCAAATCGGACCAGTAGTTGCTTGCTTGAACGCGCTAATCTCAGGAACTACTGACCGATTTGAAAAATTCTTGCCCATTTATCGAGGAAGGCAACATCACGCTATGAGCCACGGGAGCGGAGCAGTAGCCTTAAATAACGCGGGTGTAACCGCGGGCTCTTCTAGTCTATAATATAAGAATGAATCGCTGAATGTGTTGCTAAGCGCAAAACTCGAGAGCAGCTGAACCGATTTCGCTAATTATTTTTTTATAATATTCATTGAAGTACGAGGATGGTTCTTAGGGAGAGAAAAAATAAAGACCGATAACAGAATCAACTATTAGGCGGTCAGAAGCTCGCCGGGTCAGCTAGTAGCTTATACATCAGAGTAACTCACACGCTACTGTTATCACGATAACCGCCACGCAGGCAAAATCGAGTTAACAACTGAAACATGATTCATTCTGACACAGTAAAGACATTTTCTTGGATGTTATATTAAACTAGCTGTTTCCCGCGGTTTCGCCCGCGTGCTGAGGGAACTACTTCGCGTACCTACCCGGTTAATTTAAACCTAAGTTACTCCTTGGTACATCAGCTATCCGCTAGTGAAAGTCCTGTCAAAAGCGGTCCAGCCGTTCCAGAGATTAGCGAGAACAAACAGACAGACAAAAAATGTAAAAATATGTCATTTCGGTATATGTATCGTGTATACATCCATATGCATTTAGTAAAAAGCTGTTATTTTAGTATTACAAACAGACACTCCAATTTTATTTATGTGTATAGATAAAGACTATTTTGGTAGTTTCCAATTCTATAAAAAATACACAATAAAAGCATTTTCTTAGACGAACAAATACGGAGGTCCTGCATGGAGTACTGTTCGCACCTCTGGGATGGTTCTGCCAAGTATCAATTAGATACATTGGAGTCAATTGAGAGAAAAGCTAGAAGAATCATCGGCGATGACCAATTGGTTGACGCAGGACTCCAAAGCCTGGAGCATCGCCGTAGTGTCGCCAGTCTATCGGTATTCTATCGGATACATTTTGGAGAGTGCGCAGAGGAACTATACAATCTGATTCCTCCTTCCCCTTTCTTCCATCGGACGACCAGACTAACGAGTCAGCGTCACCGTTACATGGTGGATATCCCGCTTATACTCACGAAGCGCTTTGCTGCTTCCTTTACCTTACTGCGTACCGCCAAGGTGTGGAACTCTTTACCCTAGTCTGTGTTTCCTGACGAGTACAACCTGGGTGTTTTCAAGTCGCGAGTGAATAGGTACCTTCTAGGTAAGCGTGCTCCATCTTAGACCATATCATCGGTTAACATCAGGTGAGATCATGGTCAAACGCTAGCCTATCAGTAATAAAAAAAAGTGACTATTTGCTAGACTTACCTCGTTGAAAACATCTGTGGCATTCTCTATAGCGTGCAAGTCGAGTGCCTCGACGTCCTTCCCCTCATCAAAGTGTCTTTCTATCTCTGCTATGGGAGCGCGCAACGCGCTCAATTCCCTGTAGACAAACACAGACTTGTTGAAAATACTGCAGGAATTTTGACTAGTGAGGATTAAGGTAATTATATAACGGAGTAAACCTCTTTAAGTATTAAAGGGGTAATAGTATTCGTTATTATGAACCACTTTTCCTCTGGGATTTTGCATAAATCACGAGGAAAATATCAGCAATAGGGAAGTTTCCTACAAATGAAATAAATTATACAAGTATTTTATCGAGTGGAACATGTCAAAATAATAGTAGATTCATCAATTAACGTCAAAACGTTATTTAACATTTTTTTGTCGTCAATTTATTGATAATAAGTATACTACTTGACGGCAAAACACTATGACGTCACTACGTCATATTTCATACAAAAGCTGTAGCAAAAGTCGTATTTGACATTTCATTAAAAGTGTTTGATTCTACTAATTGGAAACAACCCTATTCCATACAAAATTCGAATGATTTTTATTTTTGAATTCACGGTGGAAACTCAAAATACGACGTTCATTCTCCGTCTCCTGGGAAGGACGAGGGGATGTGTGTCTACTGCGGAACATAATTCTACATGTTACGTTTTTTTTTCCAATCATCATCATCATCAGTTTTTAACAGTACTTTGCTGGACTAGGCCTCTACTTTGAAAGGAGGAATTGGCCTACTATACCACGCTGGCCAAACGGGTTGGTATATGGTTTGTGTCAAGTTTTCCTTCTCTTACAGTTCTGTTCTCTGCATAATATGCTCCCTCTGTCGGCTCTTACGACACCCATGGGATGATATGGGTGATGACATTCCGTATTCTTAATCCGTCACACCACACGGACAATTTTTCCCAATACTTTGCTGCAATCCCCCCTAAGCAAGTTCATTGATTTTAATTGTAACCTTAAAGTAAACTGATGAAAATTAAAAGTATTTTGTTCCTTCCTTCCTTTCTTTCAATAACCACTCCAAGTACCTTCCATAGCTATCAAATAGAAACAAAACCTCCAGTTTCAAATAACGTGGGCGGTCATATGACTAAGGAGTTCTCGCACGATAGGCAGCATCCTGTTTAATATCTAAACAGCCGACTAATTACTTGGCAACAAGGTGCACGAGAATGACTAATTTATAAGCCAGGTGTTGGCTTCGGCCCTTTATCGTCCGTTGGTACATAACTGACGACAGCGCTACATGGAATTATAGAGTAGAGCAATTATATTGGAAAATTGTCTTTATGTGGTTTAATTTTATGAACGAGTTTGACTGCCTCCGTGGTCCAGTGGATAGCGTATGCGACTGCTGATCGGAGGTCCCGGGTTCGATTCCCGGGTCGGGCAAAGTGTTACTGGGTTTCCAAATTCTCAGTAGCAGCACGGAGTCTAGTGATGTGCCCGGTAACGGCAATAGCCTCGCCCCCTATTACGTGGGACCTAACAATTCATGGCGAAATGTGGGTGGAATATTACACCTCTGCCTACCCCTTAGGGGACACAGGCGTGAGTCCATAAAAAAAGGAGTTTGGCAATCCTGGGCCATTATATAACTTCTATTCATCATCACGATACTACCGTTATCTCGTTTACATCAAAGACTATCATCGGAGCTCCGCGTCTGCGGTCTTGACTAGCCAGATTGAGAAGTAACAGCTTTTCCACAGAGGACCGACGTATCATCTACTCAACCCATGGGATATGATATGCCATGGATTAAAGCAGTGATATATCTGAGAGTATTGTGACGAACCAAACGACTTTTTTGACGTAATCACGAATTCCTTTCATTCGTCCGTCAATGTTATTTTATGAAACCGCTTAAACACTTACGGGTTTGAAAATTATAAGAGATCGTAGTGTAAATACGGCCACCTTTTTATATCTCCCCAGGAAACAACCGTCACTTTCAAGTAGGCATGTAAAGAATTTTGAGCGTTTGCCACACAAGTAGTTTCCTATCTTTTGTTTGTAAATTCTTCGTTCCCACATACGTTTATATTCCGCATAGCGTATTCAACAGTGGCCGTGATAACCACGCAATTTTACTACCGTGTCATTGCGCGTAATCTTTATTTTGTAAATTGCTTGTAGTTTTCTTTGATCCCCAGGCAAAATTCGATTTAAATTTAAAAGTTCTTGCAACCCTTTGCTTTTTTAAATGTCTTGACTCGGTGTTTGTGAAATTCCTTGCTGTAGAATATTCCTATTTATTTAAATACATAATAGAGAAAATGAAAAATCTAAAAAGACATTTTCAGTTCGTGAAGTAAAATTCAGAGAAGGCGTATTTTATCCGGGTTCAAAAGTAAAAAAAATTAAATCCCTTGTTTCGATTGTCTTGCCTAGCCGAACACTAATAAGGAAGCAAAAATAGTCGATGATTACAAACATGTGCTACCTATTTGAACCAAAACGTACAGAAGTACATACGCATACAGGATGTATAGAAATGGATCTTCCAGTTGCCAGGTAATAAATTAGGCTAGCACAAACATATTCTTATCTGTAGGAGCATTGGCTATGGTTTGTACGTATCGTAGCTAATTGATCGACCGCGGAAAGCGGAAGCGGTGCTTTTCGCCGAGCCGATTAGCAAAAAATACTCTTTTTATTTTGGTTCAAATAGGTCGCCATGGCACTTGGCGGCCGGGGAAGAATTTTTATAGATGTTGTTTGGATGTATTTAAACGATCTGTGTAAATGCGAAGGTGAAAGTGAAGCATGTATGCTCTAATGCAGGGGGGATTTTTTGTTTGGTTGAACGCGCTTTCACAACCTACTGGTTCAGTTTGAACAATTTGAATTGGATAGTCCATTTATCGAGGAAGGCTATAGGCTGTGTAACATCACGCTTTGAACCAGTAGCCCTAAATAACCCGGGTCTAAGCGCGAGCTCGGCTAGTATCCTTATATGCGTGAACACAGTCCTAGCATTAAAATGAGAAAGAGAGATGGAATGCGTCAGCACGATCGATTCCGCAGCGTGCTGACGCGTTCCCTCTCTCTTTCTCGCTCTAGTAAATGACGGTCCTAAGTGACAGAAAAGGATAGAAGCATAGGAAAGTGCGATGCGATGCGGTGCTGATAGGTGTAGCTCAACCCTTATCCGGATAAGGGTTGGGCTACACCTATCAGCACCGCATCCCGGATGCAACCAAGACGTATTAGCGTATTAGCTTTTTATCATTTCCCGACAAGCATTTTAAGTACCTATATTAAAAATCCAGACTGATATGACGATAATACCTATAATAAAAATCTAAATAAACAAACATGTGTCATATGTTTTTCTAATAAAATCTAGAATGTGTTTTATGGTTGCCGATAATAACAAAGTATTATTATCATTACGATTCTAATCCATCTAAAATAAGAAACGAGTTTGCAGAATTTCGTACAAGGACAATATGATATTGCTATTGTAAATTAACGATAAATTATTATCAATAAAAATTTACATAATTCTTGATAGACGTATGAAAAGACGGTTTGTTTACAAGCAAATATGGAAATGCTTTCAATATAGCGCTATCGGATTGTGGAGGCGGCGGTCTCAGGCGGCAGTCGCTATGCGGAAATGCTAATATACGGTCAAAAGTTTCGGTTTCCAAGGCAAAGCTTGGATGTAACGGGTCCTAATTGCGTGATTATTTTATAGAAATGTAAAATACCATATAAGTATTTTTGCGGACATTTTGGAATGGATTATACTAGCCAGGTGCATAGGGTTCCCACCAAGAACTTAGGGTCCCAAGCCAACCTCACCTGCAAGTGGTGCACCTGCCGATCAACGGACGAGGCTCTGGCAAACAAAATGTCCCAATAAGCGGCAATAGGCTCGCCACCTATTACGTGGGATCAAAACACTGGCGAAAAGTGGGCGTTTAATATGCCTCTGCCTACCCCTTCGGGGAAACAGGCGTGAGTCTATGTATGTATGTATGGTAAAACAGCAACTTTAAAGTCCATCAAAATCAACTGTTACAAGTAAATTGGACTTTAAAGTTTAATATCTACAATTATATGAAATAGAACAGCAGAATTGTTCTCGATCTCTGCAATATCCCAGAACAAAAATTCTTCAAAATGACGGATACAATAATTAATCCTTAGAGGTATGCACTACAGAAGAAATAACCTTATATTATAAAGATGACAAGTTTGAATGTCATAATCATAAAACCACAAAACATATCAAAATATTTTTACACATAGGCATTATCTTTCAATACTGTGCCACAAAATTGGAACCACACCCTCAAGATGACATTAAAGCCAAGTTTTTGCCAACTGCCTTTATAGATCGGAACCAGTCCCAGTGGTTGCGTGGTTATTAGCAAGGTGACCTCAGGACAGCTGGTTCGCAACCACTTAGCACACCCTTATTGAGCCTGTTTAGCCTTACATATAATAAAACAAGTTCCCCTGCGTGTGTCTGTTTGCGATAAACTCAAAAACTGCTAAATGGACTTTCATGCGGTTTTGACCAGATACTAGTAGAATTTATCGTGTAGGTATCATGGAGGCGAAGCCATAGGCGAAAACTATATGCTATAATGGTAAGCCAAATAACCTTTTGGTCAATAGGGCAAACCTATCTTCAAAATGACTATTTTACTTCCACTAGATTTTTTGACCAACGTAAATTTAAATATTACGATTGGCAAGTCGCAACTCCGTTTAAAATTTTGTAGCTTTTCTTTTTTCGTTGTAATTTCACCTACAATAGCCTCATCAAAACTATATACCATTACATGACACCATGTAATTTCGACTGAATATTGTAATGTCATGTCCAAAAGTGAAAGTCGACAGACAATAACACGTCGGAGCTCATTAACTAGTTACTTCTGTTATGAAACGTTACAGTTACGTAAAAGCCATGCAAAAAGACTGAGTTTCATGCAAAAATTTAGTATCGGTTTCAATTCGGAAATCGTCGGTAATTTCTTATTGCCTCGCAACACTAGTGTGCGCTAAGTTTTGGAAATCGAACCGCCCGATCAATGACGTTATCACAAAATATTCTCATAAATTCCAAATTCCAACAGATCAACCGATGACGTCATAACGAAATTATTGGTCTGGCAATCCGAAGATATAAAATAAGAAGAGCTGCTAAAATATAAAACGCAATAGATCGTCGCCGTAAACTTTCGAAACGGTCGGGCGCGAACAAAAAACAAGTAAAAGGCACTTGAGCGCCTGTATGCAAATTATTTCGGCTTTAGTCAACTCGCGGCGTATTGGTATAGGTCGTCGAAATTTTATGGTCCAATCGATATGTAAACACGTGACGCCTGGGTAAGTGATAATTTTTTGCTTGATTGTACATTAGAGATTAGGCTAGCGCAGAATTAAAGTAAAATAAGATAAGTAATTTGAGGCGTCACTACAGACACATTTACACAATTATAATTATGAACTACTTACTAGAGGCTCGTAACGGCTTCGCACGGGTAGTTATTACATAATTAATACAAAACCTTTTGAACCAAATGACACACCTAAACCATTCTCATGAATCATTCAGTCTATTGGTAAAAACCGCATGGAAATAAGTGCGTTAATTTTGGAGTTATCTCGAAAAGAGATGACGAAAGACACGGAGGTAGACCTTGCTTAATAATATTAAGTGATGGTATCGTATTAATCAGAAACTGAGCTGTGCTAAAGTGGCCATGGGCTGATTCATAAAAATACCTACCCTTTTAAAAGTGGCAGATAACATCACAATTTAATTTTGTTTGCATTGGTAAAATTGGCACAGCTTTAAATAATCTCTTATTTGGTTCAAAAATGCCTTAACGAAAACAGAAATTGGTTATACCATAGTTCAACGGGAATACCACAAAGCTCTATTTATTATAACATGACACATTTACGGCCAAGAAAATATTATTTCAAAAACCCCACGGTGTTATCTAACATAATAATATAATACATATTTATTTGCCATTTAACAGACGCAAAACGATGACAATTTACGCTATACTCACTATCTATGCAAAACAGAACGCTTGATTGTCGATAAATGTATTGCATCTCTACCATGCATAAGTATCTATAACAGGAATCTATAACTTGCATTATGCATGCAAAAGTAAGTCTGTTTGTTGCGCAATTCTTGCATAACCGGAGAACCGATTCTGATTAACATTTTTATGGAATTTGTACAATAAGTCTGCAGTTTTTTGGCAGATCCTGGGAAGACACTAAGAGGACATCGCTCTTTCCTCACCTCTCAGAAAGGAAGTTTATGGAAAAGTTATATTCTGTCAAGTCTGGTTAGAGGACTGCCTCTGTGGTCCAGTGGATAGCGCATGCGACTGCTGATTGGAGGTCCCGGGTTCGATTCCCGGGTCGGGCAAGTGTTACTGGGTTTTTCCGAATACTCAGCAGCAGCCCGGAGTCTGGTGATGTGCCCGGTAACGGCAATAGTCTCGCCCCCTATAACGTGGGACCTAAAAATTTCATGGCGAAATGTGGGTGTAATATCTTAATATTTACACCTCTGCCTACCCCTTCGGGGATACAGGCGTGAGACTATAAATAAAAATAAAAAAAGTCTGGTTAGACTAGCAGACCCTGGTCTCCAGGGCTTTGTGTCCAATATAACTGGGATAAGACTAGGATGATGATGATGAAAGTTCATAACAAACTCTTCATTCAGCTAATAGTAACATGTATAATAATATTATTATCTTTGAGCCACATAAATGTAGTGAAGCCTATCTGTCTAAAATTTTAACATTTTGTGAGACCATAAACCAAACAATATAATTTTTATCGTCATGATGCTTATAGGTGTTTACTATCCTTAAAAGGCATAAGATTTTTCTTATACATTACACTCTTGACAGAGCAGTCATGGTTGTCATGTTGTAGAACTGGTATGGGCAGATGTGTAAAATGAGAAAATACTCACATAGCAATCACAATTTCAGAGATGATCTCGTGGAAGTCCTTCTGACTCTCCCCATTGACCTTGATGTCTCCGGCTATGGGTACGATCTTCAAGACGCGCGCTCGGCCATCCCTCGCTCGCCACAGGAACACTTCGCCGTACACGCCCTCGCCGATCTTGTGGCAGTTTTTCAACACCCTACAATATAACCTCATGTTTTATACAATTGAAAGCAAAGATAAAATTTAAAATGTATCAGAATCTCCAGAGGCATCAACCGTTCGATAAGTATACATATGGACAGAATGGGATTAACATTTATAACATAACATACAAGTATAACCTATAACAGTTTGACTGAGTAGGTAGGTAGGTAGGTAGGTAGGAGATAATAATATGATTTTACTCAAATATCAAATTTGCTCCTTTGATGAGACCATTTAGATTCTATGGTCTTTTCATGAGACTGATATTCCTGTTTTCAACTCAATACTTTTATTGCTTACGTTTTAAAGACAGTAAGTAGGTACCTTAATCAGTGTAGGCACTAGTGCATAATTATCAAAACTTATTTAATACATAAAACAAGCAATGTAATCATTAATATTTTAAGTGTTAATAAATAATTGGCGGTGAGATAGGGCTACCAAGAATGGTGGTTAACAACTAGAATTATTTTCATTTGCTTTTTTTAAATGGCATATAAACACCTAGAGTATAGTCATTAGCATAACAATGCAATAACAATTAATAAATTGTCCTACATTTGTCAATAACTTGACAAATGAGGTCATCATATTAATTTTATTGTCATTAAATTAATAAAGGATTATTTTCTTTGGTGCTATTGTTACTATTCTATTGTGTAGCATTTTTATCAGACTATATTTAATTTTGTCTTTGAATCAACCTAAAGCCTTAACAAAGACTTAGAAGACCCAGTTAAGTCAGTTCAATCCAGTTTGTATTTGAATACCTACAGTTTGATATTTGCAATAATACATACAGACGAGATAACTTCTATAAACTGTATAATTGCATTAGAAACTTGTTTATTAATATCTTGATAAAATATGCAACAACTCTGAACAAATAGTACTGAGCAGTGCAAATATTTATGCATGTAGGAAGAGCAACTGAACAAAGGCGTCACACTGACATACTGCTCATACAGTACTATCTAACTATTAGCACAGAGTTTCTAAGGCCCAGTTTTATAACCTCTGAATATGCACTATCACTCAGATAAATTCAGAGATAGAACAAAATTTTGTATGATGTCACCTACCAATTAATTTAACCGGTACTTAATGGACAGCGATACAGCACCCTGAGGGAGGCAGTGGGCCACATCAAGAGTCTGCTGGCCTTCCTCGAAGAGCTGGGGTGGCTCGAATGAAGACACCATTCCCACCCGCACGCAAAATACGCGCCAAGACGTGGAGTTGCGGAAACAGCCCGTGCAATCAAGTATCAAGTAAGTATGGACAGCGATGAAACTGGCACCTAAACCCTTTATCATGAGGGACATCTTGTAAAATTTGAAATGTCATACTAACTCCTTTGAACTCAAGTTGGCTTTCATTTCTTCGTTATTAATACAAAGGATCATCTCAAGTTGCAAGTCAGGTTACCAAGATTTTTTTTACTGATCTACTTTTTTTTTACTTTTAAGGATCTACAGTACCACACCCACAATTTATAGGTGTATGAAGCCCAAGCTAAGAATCTTGGTGTTAGAAGAAGCTTATTAGAAGTGTTACATAGTTGCTTTGTATTGGCTTGGCAAATATTAATATGTATGTGTCTTACACAAGTATACAATAGATCAATTTCTGTTAATCAACATTGCATCTACAAGCAGCCATTTTGCTGACCTGAAGGTGTTTCAATATTAATGGCCAGATTTCTTGATTCTAAAAATAAATTGTTGAAAGAAATTATCAGCTACTTGTCTTTAACTCTTTCACCTATTTTATTTCAGAATCTTTATAGCACTGCTGTAAAATGCTAAAATATGATAGTGAATTATGCAGGGCTTTTTTCTAACTTGGTACATAATCAAACGCTATCAAGCAATTCAAGTGGTCAGTGCACACACATATGCAGAAGAATTATTGTTGTGTATAAAATGGTATGATTTCTATCTCCTACTACAATTTGAGCTAGAGTTAATGCTTGCAATTAAATCTTTGATTAATTTAGAATTCATTACATCATTATTATTTATTGCAGCTATTCACTAAAGATTAATATAGTCATGACTAATAGTATATTTACAGGTCTCATTAGTAATAGTAACTAACTGCAATCTAATAGTAATTAACTAGTTAAACAATTAATAATGTTACATTAACTTAATGTTGTTACTATATTTTAGAAAACATGCAATTTAATTTGTATACAGAGTGTTGTGGGGTAAAAGAAGATGTAGTGACAAGCATCGAGAAAGGTATGCTAAGATGGTTTGGACACGTGGAGAGGATGGATGACGAAAGACTGACCAAGCAGATATATAAGGCAAGTGTGGAAGGGACAGGACGAAGGGGAAGACCTAGGCGGACGTTCTCTGACCAGATTGGAGACATCCTAAAAACAGGAGAGGTTAGAACACAGATATAGATCTACATAGATAATGCAATTATCACGATTTGTATTGAAACCAAGCGTGCCGACTTTTTAATACCTACTGTGACGTTGCCTGTATCACGAAGTCGAAGCGATGCGCGACAGTTTCGCTTGTGTGATATTCATCGTCTCCTAATACACAACGTCAGATCAAACGTCCGAAGCAAACGCGGAAACGTAATGTGAATAAAGTTTACTTAACGGTAAAACGGACGCGCGGAGACTGAAGTTAGTGGCGACCAAGCTCGACGCTTGGTCGGAGTTCAAACACGCGAAGTGCATGCATTTGCGTTATCTATGTAGATCTATGTCTGTGGGTTAGAAGCACCCTGAACAGAAGAGCATGCATGAGAAATCTGATGGGAGTGAATGAAGCAAGAGAGATATGACAAGATCGTTGCAAATGGCGCTCCGTAATCTCTGCCTACCCCTCCGGGAAACAGGCGTGAGTCTATGTATGTATGTATGTACACTAAGTTTTATCAAGCAATCTAACAAATTGCTTGATAAATGCAACTCACAATCATGATCAAACAGATAAAAAGACATGCACACTCTCTAATTTCATATTCTAAGGAATACATGCTTTCTAATATAAAAACTGACCACTTGATTATTCAAGTTATATTTTCTGAACTTTCACTTGGTCAACCATACCATACACACAGTAAATGATTTACTTATATATATGTTTTACAACTTGCATATTATTTACAAATACATAAATACTGTTAAAATGAATCATGTGATGTTCAATGTTAAATATTATTGACAAGGTTAGGTTTCATGACACTGGCAATCTCAAGCCAAACAAACATGGTTGAATCATTCTCATCATCATCGTTGAAAGGAAAATCATTCAAGGGCATTTTGGAAATATATAATTTCTTCCAGACTGGAATATACAAACAGGTAGCATATTTATACTGGCAAAATTTGGATCTACGCAGACTAAAAATAAAGCCATTGTGGGATATTAAATGTTATAGAAATACATTGGATGGTGAACAAACTAATAGCACAACTGTTTAACAAATGGAAATAGGCCAATACTAAATATTTAGCTTAGCATACATTATGACTCATTGCTATTCAGGAAATCATTGCACAATAACTTGTTCATTTGATTCAAATATTATCCATCCTGATTATAGAAAATAGTCAGTGCATGCATAATAATCTTAATATATAAAATCCTTGCGTTACTGACTGACAGACAGACACGCTACAGCCGAAACTATTGGGCGCAGGCAGCTGAAATTTGGCATGTATGTTCCTTGGGGACCGTAGGGGTGCACTAAGAAGGGATTTCCCGAAATTCCCACGGGATCGGCCAAAACGGCTTAATTACAAAATAAATGCAGGCGTAGCTGCTGGCGTCCTCTAGTATATAATAGTTTGTGAATTGAATGTCATAGACAGAAATATAAATATGTATACCTATTTATAAAGATGCATTCATTATCTTGTCTTTCAGGTGAAAACAAAAAATACCCTTCAAATTCACACCAATGTTTATGTGTGTGTGTATGTGTGTGTGTGTGTGTGTGTGAGATGACTCATTGTGGCAACAATAATAAACAAATTTAAGATAAGTAGATAAAATGTAAGTAAGTGTAAAGAAACAAATGACCATGCACCTCATTTTACCTTTGTAAGGTCAGACACTGACAATACAGAATATTTATTTTGATAACTCAATTTCCTTGGTCTCAATGTCTTAAAGCAAAAGTTGTGAAACTTTGCGAAATTTTGCACTCAAATATTCAGTACATAAAAAGTGTTCAAACTGAGAGTTTTTATATTATCTAACTGTTGCAAAAGTGATTACATAAAAGTTATTTGTAACTTCTGCAGAATGTTCTTAGACCATTAAATTAAATTCATTGTCTATAATATTGAACAGTTATAAATAGTCAGTAGATGAAACACATTCAACATACAATTTTAAGTAGGCCAATATTGTTTTAAAATGTAGGACACACTCATTCATGAATCGAATTTATGTATAGCGACGCCTACCTTCAGATGTTGCAGATGTTTAACAACAAAACCACCATCTTGTATTAGCATGACCTAAATAACCGCCAATTATTTGTTTTTCTTTTCTCAGAAAGAGGCAAAGGTAAAGGTGACAATAAATATTACTCACGTATCCGGATAGCATTCATCAAATAGTATAGGATCCGTTTGATTGCATCGACGCAACACGTAATCCCGCGGAGTAGCTATGCGATTCGGAGTATCATGGAAGTTGTCTAAAACAGTGACCTCGTGCGTCTGATCAGCGATCGAGAGTTTGGATAATTCGATAAAAGTATCATCACACTCCTCGTTCAAAAATCCTGAAAATAACAATTCGTCGTTCAGCCACTATGACATTACACATAGTAGGAAGTACTTGAACGTACTTTCCCCCGTGCGTAATCGTCGCGTTGACGCAACGTAATCACGCCATGGTAAAATATAAAACGAAAAAAGACCACACATTTGAAACTAACCTGTGTATTGCAGGGAAAGATGCATGCACTTGGCTGATTAGACACTTGATTAGAACAAAGGGCGTAGAACCAAGCTGTTATCCCGTTACGGATAAGTAATGGCAGACACTCAAATTTCTAACAGTTCAATCACTAATTATCACTATAAAAAAAGTTTTCTACTATTATCTTGTAATAGTAGTAAATAATAATTTCACTTATGAAATTTCTAGCACGCCGTTTCCAAATAAAAATAAAATAAAAATTATTATTATGGACAAAGACCACGCAGCGTCTTCTTCCACGAAATGCACGAAACGGCCACACTGCGGACTGCCCACAGATAATGTAGAATGTTCAATTTGATGGCTTTCGATGTTGCCCGTAATCAAATTAATCCACAGATAACTAGTGTTACAATTTTAGAAAAATCGTTACCTAATATAAGTTTATTTAAAATTAAATAAAATATTTTTAACTAAGTCTACTTTTTTAAGAGCCCTGTAAATAAGTAAATCAAGATGAAAAACCACAAAGATTACTGATATAAATGCAATAACAGCACTGTTCTCTATACGAGCTAACTTTTGAATAAAAAAATCAGGTTGACGACTTTGCCAAAACCCGATAGGCTATCCCCTCCACGCAACTTCGTCTCCCTGTCTCTCTCTTTCTTACTATAGTTGAAGATTCGATAAAATTACTAACAATTACAAATACATGGCCAAAAACTGAGAGGAAATTGAATCATTTTAGCTATAGCTTTACTAAACTTATTAATGCAGCGCCTGATGATCACGATTTAATTTCTTACTAAATATTTTTTTACGGTAAAAATATATTAAGGAAAGACAGAGTCAGTGGATATGTGGTTATGGCCGTATGGCTCTTTCTTACGCGACGAAGACACTAAAATTATATCAATGAACGGCACGTGGTATTTTTGACGGGGTAGGGGACAAAGAGAAAGAAGCGCAGAATAATTTTGGTTGTAATAGCATGCCTTTATATCAAAATTAAAACTCAGAAGATTTATACGAAAAGAGAATCGGGTCTCCCTTGTTTGACCGAAAGGAATTTGACAAATTTTCACTTCCCAAAAACTTTTTCGCGTATTTTCATTTGCCAAATTATTACTTAGCAAAAAATCTATTCACAAAAAGTTGTTACGCAAACCTAATGTTTGGGAAATGAACGTTTAAACTATAACTTGTTTACCAACTAGTACTTTTAAATTTTTTTATATTTTAGTCAAATATTTCAGTTGGAATAACAGTTTTTACGCAAAATCAATAATTATCCTAATCTAAATAGTTCAGTTCCGGGTAACCTACTAAAAACAATCTCTTTTATATATTAATGCAAGACGTTTCTGGCACTCGCCGGCCGCTACCGCGGCACCGCTCGCTTCGCTCGCTCGGCTCGTGCGTATGAGGTCACAGTTCTAACCTAACCATACCATTTTTTTAATAATTTATTTACTCTTAATACTTCCTTAAATAAACTAATATCACCAAACGTTTATTGTCTGAAGATTGTTTGCTGTGATAAATCATATTTTGATTAAGACCAAATGCCATAATGTCATTATACTTGGTAATATTTTGCCAAGTAAAAATTTGACCAAATAAAAATATGCGTAGGTACTAAAATCATTCGAAATTTTGCAATGGTACAAAAAAAGTTTGCTAAAATTTGTTTGGGTAATGAAATTTTGTCAAAATCTTTTCCCTCGTTAAACAGGTCATACTGGGGACATGCATATTTTAAATTTAACGGTTTATTTTCTTGAAGTTGAGTGACGCTGATATACATTAATGTGATATGCTCAATAAACATTACCAAGAATTTAAACTTTCGTGGTCTTTCAAATTAGTTGATTGTCTTTTGGGATATTATATACCACATACCTTTGCTATCCCGAAAGGTAATCTACATAATATAACATTACCTTCCATAAAAGACAGACTTGAAGAATATTGTATTATTGTAGGTAATTGTAATATGTACTTAATAAAATAAAACTGTAGTTTGTTTGTTTGAATCGGCATCTCAGTAACTACTGGTTTAGTTTGAATAATTATTTTTGTGTTCTATAGCTCATTTATCGAGGATGTCTAGCTAGTAGCTACCTATCATCACGCGTTGACCCACGAGGTCGTAGTAGTAGCCCTACTAAACGCGGGAGTATCACGGACTCAGCTAAAAGTAATAGGTACAATAGTACACAACTTACCTGTTAAGTCATCAAATACTGTTGTGTTGCATAAACTAAGTCTTGACCTATTATGATCCTGCACAGAAAAAAATACAAATAAGTACCAACCAAAAAATCTTTACAATCTTTCTACAAAATAATGTAAATTTTCACTTACTTTCACAATTCTAATTGTTGACCGACTCGGCTTAGATACGAACGTGCTTCTACGACTATTGATTGAATCATTATGTAGGGAACCTAAAACAATGTAAAACATATAAAAAAAACGTTAAATTTGCACTATATTTTACTTTAGGAAAAAATATATACCTGACATTACACTGAAACTTTGGATGGAAGTGTCAGATTGGTTCAAGTTTTAATAGCATCCTTGTTGTTGACTGCCAGTGTGTAAATGTATTAAAGAGTATGAATATATATTTGCGTTGAAAGGTTCATAAAAATATTCGCAACGTATCCGAAATAGGTATCATCATGTCAGCCTAGAGACCTCCACTGCTGGACATAGGCCTCCCCCAAGGTTCTCGGCACAGACCGATTTTGAGCCCCACGCATCCAACCGATTTCAAAACTGGTATAGAGCATCAAAATTAGACGCGTGCGCGTTCACTATAGAGTAGAGGCGCACGCCGATGGCACGAGGAATACACAAGTGCAATATGAGAGAGGCCTTATGGTCATGGCACCTTGTACCGATACCGAAAAGGCACGACTGCAGCGCGGCGTTGTCTCGAAGTGTCAGGTATCGGTAAGCGTGCTGAAAACCTGCTGTTGGGATTTTATTACGTGACTACACAATGCAAAGGAGGGTTATTGACGTTATGGAATATATTTACGCCGTGTGGTTGACGGCATAGAATACAAGTGTCACCACCCCCTATCTTCCCGTGGGTGTCGTAAGAGGCGACTAAGGGATAACACGATGCAAATACCATCTTTGCGTAGAGACGGAAAACTCGACATTAAACCCTATACGACTGCCTCGTTGGTCTCGCGGCATAAATGTGCGCGTGGGATCGGGAGGTCCCGGGTTCGATTCCTGGGTCGGGCAGTGTTATTGGGTTTTTCTGGCACGAAATTCTCAGTAGCAGCACGGAGTCTAGAAATGTGCCCGGTACGGCAATAGGCTCGCCCCTTATTACGTGGGACTAAAGTATATCTAGCGAAAAGTGGGTGTAGAAATACACCTCTGCCTACCCCTTCGGGGATAAAAGGCGTGACGATATGTATGTATGTAATATATTTACAACTTTCCAAGATATCCAGAAGATTTTTGGATGCAGTTCTTAGGCTAATGCCACACTGCGGTTAACCGCGCGCGGCTTGTAATTTAGCGAAGATTTCAATACAAGCGCACGCACTAGGGTTTTCCCCGCGTCTGATTTAACTGCTAAAATTGTGCACATAACTTTAGTGCAGCCTTAGTCTTATACCTAGTTTCTGTGTAGGCAGGACGCGATTAGACCTTCATAAATTGCGAGGCGCAAATTAGCACCTAAACGGATCGTTATATTCAAAATGATGTTTGCTTAGATGGAAAAATTGATTACAAGTGGACAGCAAGTCTATACAACTGAATTATACTGTTACTATAATTTTTCCATGAGAACTTTACACTGTTCTGCATAATCTGCATGATAAAGAAAAAACGACAGACTGCACTGTTGAAGCAAATCTCATTTGTCCAATGTTCTTAGAGTTGAGATTTTATTATCATAAGAATCCAAATAAGTAATATATTAATAACAATAAAAATGGCTACTTACTATTAAACTCCTGCATCTCCATTGTACTTATTATGCTTTGCCTGTACTTTCGTCCTTTGGTCTCTGGACACATATCTTCCAACAATGACTCATCAAAATGGTCAGCCATGGTGGTAATTCTTCTATAAATGCTAAGAGATCGCTCCCACTTCTTACCGGGCTGTAAGACTATAGCTGGCTTATTATCAAAACAGCTCATTCTAGAACTTTCTGAATCTTCTACAATGGTATTACTGGCCAGTTTAGAATTTCGAGGCAGAATTATACTCTTTCTAGGATCATAGGAACTTTTTCTGCCTCTTATAGAACTTTTTCTATCAGTAATATTACTGTTTCTTGTAGTAACAAATGAGATTCTAGTATCCTTTTCTTCTGTTTGATCATCAGATTGTTCAGATTCTTTATTTAAGTCTATTATTTCATCATCATTCTTGTTACTTTTAACCTTTGTATCGTAATATGTTAGAGTTTCATCTGAAAGTGTATTATTTTTAAGCTCAGCCTTTTCAACTTTCTTAAGGCTCAGGACAGTTTTATCACAATCTGTGCTCGAAGATTCATAGGAATCATTGAACATTGAAATCATTGAGTTATTTGTCGCGTTTCTCCTTCTTGTTGTTACAAAGCTAATACAATGTTCTTCCTCATTATTACTGTTAGGCTTATCTTCACCATTCGATTCTGTTTCATGACCACTTTTCTCTGTCTCATTGTCTGAAATATTACTTTCTACACCATTCTCAATTTCAGACAAACCCTCAGATGATTGTTTAGAATCATCATTGTCTTGGAAACTAGCAAATTCAGAAGTGAGACTACCTTCTTTTTTATCATCTTCGGAATTTTCATCACTTGACATATTATTACCACTTTCTATATTGTCATCAATGTCACTGTTCTCATCACTTTCTGAATGTTTGGCATTTATTTTTTCATAATATCTGGTGAATAATGAGTCATTCAATCTTTCTAGTACAACTACTGGCTTTTTAGCCGGTGCTGTCTCTTGTATAGAACTCTGTTCACTTGCGCAAGTATCATAGGAGGAATCTTTATCATCATCTTCTGATTGTTGAGATACATTGCCATCACTTATATCACTGCCTTTATCATTATCATTTTCTTCAGAGCCATCACTTTCTTCACATACTTGAAGATCATCATTGTTACTTTCTAGCACAGTGTTTGTAATAATGTCTTCTTTACAAACATGCTCATTACTACTATTTATTCCGGCACAATTACCATTTACATCAACTTCCAGCTGTGTGATATCATTTTCTTGGTTAGTGTTATTCAGACTATTGTTGTTCACTGAATTATTTTCAGCAGCCTCATTTTTATCTTTGGCTGAATTATCTTTATCTTCTACTGAATTATTAAAACTTTCTCTGTCACCTTCATCTCTCACCTCATTATTATCTTTGATTGAGTCATTGAATTTTTCTCTGACTAATAGATTCTCCCTTTCAGCAATCACTTCATCAATAGCATTTTGAGAGAAACCCAAAAACGGTTCACTCTCAGTGTTTTGGAAAGAACTTATTTCTAAAATAGGACTTGAATTACTAGCTACATTGGAAGCCATCATCACTTCAGAATTTTCTTCAGGAAGTTTATTTATTACTTCATCCATTTCTTTTTCAGGTTGTGGAAGCTCTGCACTCTGATCATCATTAATATTATCTATTGGAAATATAACTGGAGAGGTTGTTTGGCACTTTTCTTGAGTGCCTTGAGGAGTCTTTTCCTTTTCCACATTTGTAAGAATTATACTACATTGGCTACTATTGTTATGCTCTGATATAGTCTCATAATTAGGACTATTATCTTTATTTGCAGCAATAGGTGAAAACTTAAATATAGATTCTCCTCTATACTTAACTTTAAATGGCGTACTGCACAGCGGCGATTTTTGTAATAGCGGTGATTGTATATTTCTAGTCAGTCTGTGTCTATTAAATACAAATGATTTATTTATAGAATCATCTTCATTATATTTATTCTTTAGTTTATATAATAAAGATAAGTTATTTACTATGTTGTTAATAGATTCATCTATTTTTCTTGAAGGTGTTTTAATTTTACATTCTACAAGTAATTTATGAGTTCTTATGTCTGACGTGCTTAGATTTTCATTTGAATTTTCTTTGTCTGAAAAATATAAAACATTAAAAACATTGAATATAATTTCATTCTTTGGTTTGATAAGAAGAATATGAATGAAGATCATACTTTAAAGTAGATTATATTTGTGTAATATTACCAATTAGGTGGATCACCTGATGGTAAGCAATAACTGACACCAATGCTCATCCGCAATACTAGGAGAGGTATGAGTATGTTTTAGGCCTTTGGATGAGAAAATGGACCATGTTTCGGGATTAGACAGAGCTTATTTTCCATGAACAAGAGCTTAATCTTGAGAGATAACTTAATGTTGATTAAAAAGCTAAATAAGGAATTTGAAGACTCAGTTATTTGCACTCAGAATATTCCATAAGTTGCAAATAAATGTGTCAGTTTGGCAACTAATTGGGAATATAGAGGCACTTCCTTTGTTCTTTTTTGTATGGAATGAAAGGTTACTATTAGTAAACATTTACCTAATAATCTTATAAACCATTCCATTTCTTAATGTCATCATAAAAGACTTAGTTGTCCATGTATGACATTAGAATGGGACCCTAATCTGTATATATAAAATCCTTGCGTTACTGACTGACTGACAGACAAGCTACAGCCAAAACTATTAGGAGCAGGAAGTTGAAATTTGGCATGTATGTTCCTTGGTGTCCATATGGGTGCACTAAGAATAGATTGCCTGAAATTCCTAAGGGATTAGGCAGAATCACTAGAAGTAAAAAAAAAATGTGGGCTTAGCTGCATATGTCCTCTAGTAAGGAATAAATTGCTTCCAGTGAAATAGCTGACTAACTGTCAAACTGAGCATAATGTAACTCAATCTAATTGAAGTGTAAGATATGCAAACATTAAATTTAGTTTTAAAACTAAGAACGAATCTCATCTTCTCACCAGAACTCTCAGAAGTTGAATAGTGAACCTTTTTAGCAACTTTAGGCTTTCTTCTGGTATAGGTCCGGCCTTCTCTGAAACATCATGCAAACATGAATATCGAGAACGAAATGATGCAAACTAATATAAAAAGTAACATTATCAAGTGAAAACTTACTTTTTAGGAACCATTTGGTCAAACAGATCGACTTCCCTAGTCACAGACTCAATTTTGGACTTTCCAGTTTCATGGCAGGCTGGCGATGACATAAGCAGCAAATCAAATGGATCCAGCGGTTTGTTCACACGTATAGATTTGTCTGGGGTAAGATAAGCTGACGGAGATGCACTATCCCGGCAAGGAGTTCCTACATCTTTAACTATTCTTTTCACATATTTCTTCTTCCGAACTCTATTAGACGCAACTCCGAGAGCATTTGAGGAACCAACACAAGACAATTCTCGCTTGGTTTGTTTTATATTTTGTATAGAAAATGCATCATACGCTGAACTCTTTTCATCCAAGTTTTGAAATAAATCTCTGCGTTCTATACCACTCGCAGTTTCTTTTTTAGACCTGTAAGTGCGTTTCATGGTGAAGGGCTATTATATCCCTATCATACAATTTATTAATATCAGTCTTTTAGTTCAGATTACATATTATTTTCAAAATTCAAACTTGCGAACAACTTTGAAAAGTCAAACACAAACGGAAAAACAAATCGTATCGTTTGACATTTGACAACACAGCGACAGCAGTGACAGCACAGATAACAAAACTAGAAAGCTCAACAGTTTTTGTGTTCTGATCTTAAGTGGTCTACTGGGCTCTAAAATCAGTGGCAATATCGGGAGAGCGAAAATCGGCTACGATTCTGCTCACGACCCTGCCAGCTAGTACGTAACCGACTGTGTAGCAGAGCGCTGTTCGATAAGATGCCGCCGACGCTTTCCAAAACACAAAAAAATAGACATCACTTTGGCTCTTAAGAACTGGCATTGGCTATTAAAAACCTGCAAAATCATTTTTAAACCCTACTGCCTCATATCTCGATTAGCATACTTAATCTTTATGTTTCTGATCCCATAGATAGGGCAACTCCTTATAGAGCTCGAGGGTTTTCGTCCAAGCCTCCCGCTCCTTCTCCTTCGACATTTCTGTAGTAGTCTTCTCACCGCGCCGCACACGCAGGCATGCTCGAAATAAAATCTCGACCTGTCGCCGCCGCACACGCTGGCGTCACAGAGTACTTTTGTATAACTATAAGCTGGCGTACTGCGGCGAAATCGGCCCGATCACGCTACACACGACACGACAACGCCCCCTACACGATTTTTGCCCCTAAATCGTGAGCTCGAGCGAACCGATTTCAGAGTTAGGGTCAATAATAATAATTATGTTTCCGATTTGCCTACAAACGACGCGATTTCGGGTACGATCTTCGACGCTCCCCGTGTCTCGTGCTCGTGTGTAGACCACTTTAGATTATATTCCATAATCTTATGTGCTTATATCTGTGTTCAAAAGTCACCTATTCCACGTTTCACGTCTTGTAATCATGTATTATTCATTGACGAATACAATTTATTTAGTTAAATAGCAGAGCATGACGAAAAAAATTTACTTATTAGTTTTTACGCTCAACATTTTGGCGGCTTTGCTCTTACGAATTCTAAAAAAACAAAGTTAAAGTTTTGCCTGTCGTTTCACCCTTTTTTGTTACAACTTATTCAAAACTAGATTCTGCAGCAAGCTTGCATTTAACTTTCCGTAGTATTACTTTTCTCTATGCATTTAACTATTTAAGTATACCTACTTACTTAATGTGTTCTCTTTGCTATGAGATACTACTATTGGCGATGCAAAGATTATCCGCGCGCCTCTAGCGGCGAATTTGGAAGTTGTACGGGTAGGACACTTTTGAGAGCTTTTAATACAACCACATATTGTTCTGTGAATACAACTGTGCTTCGAGGTTATCTTTGAGTAAAGCGGTGTAGGTTATAGTGGTAATTGTATTGAGCTGTCAAAAGTGTCGTATCCGAACAATTTCCAAATTCACCGCTAGAGTCGCTAGTTAGAATCTTAGCATCGCCATAGTCTTATCCTGATGTTTTCTTTAGGAACGTAGGTATTATTTTTTTCTTTAAGACGGGCTTTTCGAAAATAAGTTTGTGTTATTTATGTCATGAAGATCTTTGACCGTAGGTAAGAGGAATCAGTAGAAGAAGTCTCTGAATAAACTGATAAGTGATACTAGTCTAGATTCCTTTTGGGTAGCGAAAGAAGTCAGATGGAAGTCGCTTTGTGGAATTGCTAATATTGCTAGTAAGTAAATAAATAAAATTTTGTTAGCCTAGTAAGAGAAGCGGACCCAGACTGCAGTCGGGATAGAGCTGCCATCGGTCCAGATTTCCCAGGATTTGTCCTAGTTTGAAAGTCTCCGGGTGTAGTCTGGACACTTTTGCTGTCAGGGGAAATCCTATTTTCTTATAGATAAGCGATAAATGGTAGGTACTTTTTCAGAGGTGTGCGGGAAAAAAATCATATTTCGCCCAAATGTCCGGGATTTTTGCCGTGTTTATCCGCTGTCGGAATTTAGGTATTTTAGATGATAGCAGCCCTAAGCCGGGACAACACCAGTACGATGACTCATCTGGTCCAGACGACATTAACTCAATACTGCTTTTACGAAATTTATTTTAGAGTTCCATGTACATACCTACAGAACTACTGAAGGAGAACTCCTTCAGTAATTCTGTAACTTTCTTCTTATCGAATTACAATTCGCTACTCTAGCCCCTTTTTCCGTAAACAACGACACAACGACCACGGCACGGTAATAATATCTAACAGTATTGTAACTCCATACAAACGCTCGAAACTCGAGTTATACCTACGCGCCTCGAGCAAAGTACCTACCCATTAGACTGTGCGGACTGTGCTTAAAGTACCCACAGCCACGATCGTGCCGCAGCTCGCATACGGCGCGTCTGTAGGTATATAACTCACCAAGACGGCCGAGTTACAATACTGTTAGATTATATTACCGTGAACACGGCCTACACTGATTTACGAACTTTTAAACTTTGCAAATATTTAAATCTATGTAATAATTTAAATTCTCTAAAAGTTCAGTCCCATTTAACTTATAAATTACAATATCAGGTTTTAACAAACTTAGTTAAGGAATTGGGCAATGACTAACCTCGACCGGACAAGTGTCACAGAATATCGACGTAATATAACGGTATCTGTAAGTACCTACTATTTTATTCTGTTCAGTGGGTGAGAGTACCGAAGACCCAACCACCTTTTCCTTTTTCCTCAAACCGTTCCTCCTATTCATTTTCACATCCATGTCAACGCACTCGTGACTCCATCAGTGGGTGGCTGCTCGTCTGCCTCATTCGCCATAAAAGAACCCTTAAGTTACTTGAATATACTTACTGATTCTGGTCTAATCCATGGCAAATCCTATTGGCGATGCTAAGATTCTAACTAGCGACTATAGCGTCGAATTTCGAAGTTGTCCAGGTTCAAAGGAGTTTTATTGAAAGCTGTCAAAAGTGTCGTACCCGGACAACTTCCAAATTCGCCGCTAGAGGCGCGCGGATAATGTTTGCATCACAGAACATATATAGTTTGCATACATTGCATCGCCAATTGGGTAGGGTAGCGCAGGGGCCTTACTCTTGAATTTAATTCCGATCTATCGACATTGGAATTGTCAGTAATTGTCACAATTCCTACTTTTGAACACGACACTAGCGCCAAATTGCATTTAAATTGGGCGTTTTCTTGAGGAACTAAATAGGATCGGGATCGGCATTGAAAAGCTACTCCCGAGCATATTTTGACAGTTGCGTATTGCGTCAAGATTGGTTTGTTTATTGAGTTAAATCCAATAACGAAAGAGTAACTTTTTGTAATTTGTTTTCCTATTTTATAAGTTTTTATCCATTGTATAGTTTTCAAAGTATTGGAGCAAGTTTCTATTATGGCAAGGATAGTGTTAATGCATGATATCTTAAATAAATCTAAGTGAAAAGAGTTTAATAGAAGACGAGACGAACGTCGTATGATCCGCTACATGGAAAAAGCGTTTTCTATGCATGAAACCGAATTTAAGGCAAATTACCGGGTCATTAAGGATTTTTTTAAGGAAATATATGCAAATATAAAGCCTTATGTTAAATAGCCTATGTTGAATTTGCCACTTAGGTACAGCGTCAAAAGTTGATGACCACATTTAGATTTTCAATATCGCTGTACACCATAATATACCTAAATTGCTCAACATGACAAGCGCCAGAAATGAATGATTATCTTAAAAGGGCATAAGTAGGTGACCATGACTTTTCAAAAGTCGCTAAACAAAGTTATGGTAAAAAAAGCATAACACCACGTCACCAGTCATTCGGCCAGTACGGCCAGTGACGTCCGAGAACTAAATAAAGGAGGTCGTTACATTTGATACCAAAACTAATGTGATTAATAATATTATTATAAAAGTATTTTGAAGTAAATAATTTTATATAATACTATAGTCTTTTAAGCTAATAGAATATTCTATAAATGATAAATAATTGCAACCGCAATGGTTTACATTCGATACAAAGTGATAATTAAGTAGAAATATTATTTTACATTCAAGGGTAAACAGTTTTATAAAGAATTGAATTAAAACAGAATTTGTGTGAATTTAAAAATGAGTCTTATATGTATATAGGGGGTCTACCAAGAGTTTGTTTTTCAAACAAACCACGACTTTTGCACGCGATCGTCACGGAAGTTTTCTGCATGTGAAATAAATTATACAAGTATTTTTATCTAGTGAAACATGTCAAAATAATAGTAGTTTCATTCGGCGATTCAAGCGGCGGTAGCCCAGTGGTGTACGTAACGGACTGCCGAGACGTTGGTCTCGGGTTCGATCCCCAGGTACCTCGGGCACACACCTCTGACTTTTCGAAGTTATGTGTGTATTAAAAATGTTAATTATCGCTCGCTTAATAATGTGCCCGGTAGATGGCAATAGGCTCGCCCCCTATTACATTGGGACCGAAACATATCTGGCGAAGTGTGGGTGTGTAATACACCTCTGCCTACCCCTTCGGGGATAAAAGGCGTGAAGATATCGCACCCTTATTCAAACAAAGAAATAACTCAAAATTCATGTTATTCGAGATTTAATCTAAAAGCGTAATAACTCGTCAAGGAGAATAATTTCGCTCTAACAGGCATTGCAATACGACCAAGTCTAGCGAGACAGGACGTGTTCCGCCTCTTTTTTACTAAGGCGCGCGGACAAGTTGATACTGGTAAAGCGAAAGATTTAGTGATGCACAAGCTTTGTTTGAGGTCGGATCGTTGCTGATAGGAATAATAGTGAAATAAAACAAAATAATTCGGTGTATTACTGGCAGGTAATTATACTATTTTCTATTATTTAATCTAAAAGTGCATTAATTCAAACTTATTCCACTTTATTAGTAAAAATTTTGTAACTTTTACTTTACATTTTAGACTTAATTCTGTTTTCGCGATATATTTTCTGCTTTATTAATTCATATTCCAACTTAGTTCAGTATTATTTTTAAAATTTAATGATGTACTGAAGTTTAATAAGACTTGTTTCACTTTTGTACTGTTATTTCACGAAATATTTTGAAGATTTTGGAGTTGATTCTGTTAAGTATTAACTTTACGGCGAACATTGTTTTATTTCTTCGAATTAATTCACTATGCAACTAAAATCTTAAAAGTCGAGTTTCTATACATTGTCATTATTAAGCACTATAAATATTAATGGTTTTTAGTTATGGTAATTTTAATCTTAACTTTATTTTAGCATGGCATCTTTATCCAGGGCACGCAAAATATTAGGATTAGTTGAGCAAAACACACTACCTGATGGTAATTAAAAAAAGGACGAGAATTGGAAGGACAATGGCAAAGTTAACTCTGAAGTAAGCTATTAGATATTAATTAATAGTATTTCTTTTTATTTGAATTAAGTTTATCTCATATTATTCGTCTGCCTACATAATTAATGTGACAATAAGGTTCAATTATTACGTTTGTTTTAAGGAATCGATCGTAGTTCAGCAATACACGTCATTATTGCCTCATTCAAAAAAGGATGAGAATTGTAACGACAATATCAAAGCTAACTGCGAAGTAAGTCACTAGTTATTAAGAAGTATTATTTGAAGAAATTAATAATTTCAATTTGACTTTTTTGTGTACCTATTTAATTACTGTAACAATAAGGTTCATTTATGACGTGTATTTTTAGGAATCACAGATGTTTAACATACAATGCACTAATAATACAAGGAGCCTGGTACTTTATAGTGACGTTAGTGACATTGGTATGTGCTCCAAGGACGACGATACTACATTATACTATAACGATAAAACTAATGAAAATGATGAGATAGTGGCTCAATCTTGAAAGACCTCGTCCTCTTCGAGTTCATCAACCGACTCGTCCTCATCTAGCTTATCGTCAAATTCGGACTCGGAGTATGAAACTCATCCCACTACTGCAATTGAACCACAAAGAACCCTTCAAAATGGAAACAAAACATAACTAAACGTTTGCGTAATAAAGGTAAATCGTATGTTACACAATCAGAGAAGAAAGTTGCAGCTCAGTACCTCAAAGCACCTTGCACGGATAAATGTAGACGTAAATGCGTGGAAAAAATTAAAACAGATGACATATATAAGTAATTGTGTAATTTCTGGGATTTAGGAGACTTTGTAAAGTAAAGAGCATACGTAGATTTGTGTATTATTGACATTGAGCCTAAATATGTCATAGGAAAATAGATCCATTTTTTATGTTTAAAGGCGGCAAACGAACAGACGGATCGCCTGATGGTAAGCAATTACCGTCGTCCATGGACACAAGCAACACCAGAGGAGTCACAAGTGCGTTGCCGCCCCTTGGGGTTGGGAAAAGAGATAGGAGGAGGAGTGGGATAAGGGAGAAGGAAAGGGATGGGCCTCTGGCACTCTCACTCACCGAACGAAACGCAACAGTTTAGGTACTGCTACTTTAGGTCGATTTTCTGTGAAAGGGTAGTACTTCCACGGTCGAGCCGGCCCATTCATGCTGAAATCAGCAAGGCTCTACTACCTAAAGAATCCTCCTGAATTCCGAACTGCCATCAAGAACCACATTAATTCTAAACCCAGAATAAAATCGCATTATTTGAGGGCCTCTACTTCAAGAGAATACATAGAATGCAGCAAAACAATAAAAGATTTATAAATTGATTTTGAATTACAACAACGACAGGAAAATAAAGAAGCTGGAGCATACATAACATACTATAAAATATTTACAACGGAATTTAACCTTGGATTTTTTGCGCCCAAAAATATCAGTGCGATCTATGTACCTCTTACAATAATTCAAACGATGAACAAAATCCAAAAGTTTTGGAAGAAAATTATAAAAGACATATAGAAGAGAAGAATTGTAGCAGAGTTGAAAAGCTTAACGATCGCAAAAAAGTTAACAAAAATACTAGAGTTGCTGTGTATGATTTAGAGTATTTTAGAGGCTGTACTACTGTCTAAAGGGCGACATTTCATCATCTTAATAATTATATAAAATCCTTGCGTTACTGACTGACTGACAGACACGCTACAGCCGAAACTATTGGGCGCAGGAAGCTGAAATTTGGCATCTATGTTCCTTGGAGACCGTAAAGGTGCACTAAGAAGGGATTTCCCGAAATTCCCACGGGATCAGCCAAAACGGGTAAGTTTAAAAAAATGCAGGCGTAGCTGCTGGCGTCCTCTAGTTTTATTATAAATCTAAATTAAATTGTTATAATCTGACTATAACAGAATTGGCAAATAAAGATACTAAGTCGAACTACGAAAATGTGCTTTGCTATTTTTGGTCAGAATGTGACGCAAAACGTGGAGCTATTTTAAGCAAACAAGGCAATGATGAAAAAGAAGTTATTTTCTACTCTGACTACTGTGCTGGACAGAATAAGAATAAATATATAACTTGCTAAATATTAAAAGTATTACGCATAAATGTTTAATTAGATGTCATACCCGTAATGAAGCACACAGCGTGCACAGCCTGATAGAAAAGGAAGTCAAAAGAAACTTAAAGTCAGGTCCGATATACACGCCTGGGGCCTTACTCTTGAATTTAATTCCGATCTATCGACATTGGGATTGTCAGTAATTGTCACAATTCCTACTCTTGAACACGACACTAGCGCTAAATTGCATTTAAATTGGGCGTTTTCTTGAGGAACTAAATAGGATCGGGATCGGCATCGAAAAGCTACTCCCGAGCATATTTTGACAGTTGCGTATTGCGTCAAGATTGGTTTGTTTATTGAGTTAAATCCAATAACGAAAGAGTAACGTTTTGTAAATTGTTTTCCTATTTTATAAGTTTTTATCCATTGTATAGTTTTCAAAGTATTGGAGTAAGTTTCTATTATGGCAAGGATAGTGTTAATGCATGATATCTTAAATAAATCTAAGTGAAAAGAGTTTAATAAAAGGCGAGACGAACGTCGTATGATGCGCTACATGGAAAAAGCGTTTTCTATGCATGAAACCGAATTTAAGGCAAATTACCGGGTCATTAAGGATTTGTTTAAGGAAATATATGCAAATATAAAGCCTTATGTTAAATAGCCTATGTTGAATGTGCCACTTAGGTACCTAGGTAAGTACCTTGTATACTTATTCGGCAAGTAATATTTTGTACATATTCAAAATAAGAATTCTGTAACTGTGGGTTCTGTAAGTTGGTATGGGTGCATAGGGTTATGGCAATAGGCTCACCACCTATTACGTGGGGATCAAAACAATGGCTTAAAGTGGGCGTTTTATATGCCTCTGCCGACCCCTTCGGGGAAACAGGCGTGAGTTTATGTATGTAATTCTGTAAAATGTTTTAAATAATTAATTATATTTTTTTATTTGTAGGTGATTCAGGATATGCTCAAAGAGAGTACCAGATGGCACCTATAATTAATGCTGCTGCAGCTTCTCCAGAGTAGTATTAAACCAAAGTGCACTGCTCAGCATGCAATGTAGTGGAGCGTACTATAGCTGTCCTCAAAATAGATGGATGTGCCTACTGAGGCACAGGGTGCTACATTACCATCCCACCGTAGCATCCAAAATAATTAATACATATTGTATCTTGCACAACATGTGCATTAATTTACCTGAACTCAACCTTGAAGAGGAAATAGAATATGATGACCACTATAATCCTGATCCCATTCCACAAGAACCAAGTGAGACAGCCAGAACAACAGCAGCTGCTAAATTACATCGGGGCCTTCAAAAAACAGCTGCTTTAGTATAGCAATTATGGTTGAGTAGAAGGTAGACAATTATGTTACCAGAATGGTTTAATTTTTATGTAATGGATGATAGTAAAGTCTTTTTAAACTTATAAATACTTTTATTTATCAAAATATAAGAATGAACAATGAGATAAAATATAACAGAATCAACAATATAGCAGTAGAATCAACATTGAGGTCATAATATATCACAATAATTAAGAATGAGATCCAAATATAAAACTAAAATCAACTTAAATAATAGCATAAGAATAAAGAATTTCTAGCTATTTCAGCAATGCCTTGAGCTGTTGCCTCTTCTGCTTGAACCCTGCACTCTTTAATTGCCACAAGCGAACTCAATATGTTTGAGAATTGAGCCAATGCTTGGTCTGTAGTTCTCTCTGCTTCTACATGTCATTTGTCTATCATTGCAAACCGCTCCATTTTTGGATTAATTGGTCTCTGAATGATTGAAGAACGACGCCGCTGCCGTCTGGGTGTAATATCCTGATATGGTGCCGCAGCTGGTGGTTGCACAGAAAACCGCGTGGCTGGTAGTGGCTCTGAAGATGGTGTAGTTTGCAGTGGCACTGAAGACAGAGGGGCTGATGGTGGCACTGAAATGAGATATACAAAGATAAGATTCAGGGCCCTATGAGGAAAAAAATGCCAGGGATTTCAGTCTAAAATTATTGTTTCTTTTAAAGGCCTTCATTCTTTTCTATTAACTCAGTTTATTGCCTGTGCTCTCAAGATTAATAATAATCTAGGTCAGTAATGTAAAAGGTAGGATTTTAATCCAAAAATTCTCAGTCACAAGTTCCATAGCTTTAGCATAGGGTTAGGGCTGCAATGCTGCTTATAATATTCATATAATTTGTGTTCTTACCAAATAATATAGCCTTTGATAAAAATACTAAGATTTGTGATGAGATTTTTTTTCCTAAACTAATTTTAACAACCGTTAAAATCAGTGGTAAACAATTTGAATGAACACTTACCTATAGGAGTCGCTTGATAATGTGAGGTGCTAGGAATGGAGAATGTGTCCATTTGGTCTAAAAGCTCTGCTAATACTGGCACAGAATCTACTGTAGGTGAGACAGCTGGTGCAGACTGTAAAAATAAAGTGATTAAGTACCTATTAAGTTTTTTACTATTACTATACCACATTTCTTTTCTGCCCAGTACTAAAAACAAATTTATTTTAATAAAAGATAACTATACATACAGAATAAATTACATAATTATTAATAGGTATCTACTTATTGTGAAAAATCTTACCTTGGCCCATCCTTGAATTCCTTGACCATCCTTATTAGCTCCTCCAAGAGCATTTAAAGAGGTAGCCAAATTCACCCATTTCCTCTTAGTTTCTTGCTAGGCTTGGGTGGTGCGAAGCAAACACTTGGCTATGCCTGGATTTTCTTCAAGAAACTCCACCAAAGCTCCTAACTGGGCAAAGCTAGGACGATAAGCCATTATAACTGAAAATGCATAAGTTTTTTAGTACCTATATACCTACTACATCACGCAGTTTAGGAAACATTGATCGAGATAATGTTAATGTAATCTTGGTAGTTTTTACTTACCGCTTCTATAAACTTCGTAACGTAACAATAAATATTACAAGGGAACTAAAATTATCAATTATTATAGTCGTATTCTTACTGGAAAACTTAAAATAAAACTTTTTTCACTTTATTCGAGCGTAATTTGAAATTGAAGAACTTTGATAAGTTTGTTTATGTTTTGTTTGGCAGCTTGGTTAACTTTTTTGTGGCGGCAACGACACTCCCACATACAGCCAAAAATGGCATATTTATGATATTAGCAGTTTTTTCGGGCTCATTTGACTTATAAACGATAAAATCATTGAGTTAAACCATTAGCCACATTCTATTTATTTATTTACCATGTTATTTATAAAATACAGACATTCAAAGTCATAATGTTGGTTTATAGTAACATTTTGAACAACACTAGTCCTCCCAATCGCAGGGCGATCCCAATTTCAATCCAATCATGAAGTTATAGATAATCATGGAGACCGCACTCCCAATACCTACTTGAAGCTCAAATGATGTATCGCTATCTCGCTCACTGTGGTCATACCATCTCTTTTCAACCAACCACTGCCATATTGACAAGATTTACTTGACATATGGTGGCCAATGTTGCCACATTACCAAATCCTTAGGAAATGGGATTATAATGCACTGTCTCGCCAACCATGATTATAAGTGTTCGAGACCTACAATATTGGGAGTTTTAACAAGTGATTGGATTTCAACTCTTGATTTACATACACATTAATTGACCGTGTAAACTTCTGATTTGCTTAATATATCGGCTCTTTTTAAGAGCTTACTCGGAGATTTTAATAAGAAGATAGCAATACTAAATCCACGCTAAAATGAGAGGTCAGACCACAGAGAGTGAGATAGAGAAATGTAGGTATTTGACTCAAGGCTTTGTTCCAGCTGTGGCCTCCATGTTTATCTATACCTTCATGAATCCAATGTTGACAACATTGATTTCAAGAGTACGAAACCACGTGACCATGAAATTGACATTGGAATTGTATTGGTTATAAATTGAGATTGGCATTATTTTGGAGAGTAAGGCCCCTGATCAGTATATCTCATTATTAAAGAATGCCAAAAACTCGAAACCTGTTTTGAATGCGCACGAATTAAGCTATGAGGCATTCTTCGACATGACAAAACCTGCAAGAAGACTGAGGGTATAATTTTTCGTTAAATACGGATGGACATAACGTGAACTGGAATGATATCAAAATTTAAAAAATGGAGAAAGTCAATCCGACCATGTTTTGGTATAAAACATCGTATAAAGAAGAAAGTTACAAAGAAATAGACACACGCAATAAGAGAAAGAAGATGAAACCCATATCAGAAGTGACACTTAAAGCAGCCTATACAGGAAAACAGGAATTACGTGAAAATAAAAAGAAGGATTTTAAAGAGCTTCTCTCAAAATCCTTAATTCCCTCATATTATGCTGATTTTTATAATTCTATAATCTATATCTATACTAATATAATAAAGCGGAAGAGTTTGTTTGTTTGTTTGTTTATTTGTTTGTTTGTTTGTTTGTTTGAACGCGCTCATCTCAGGAACTACCGGTCGGATCTAAAAAAATCTTTTTGTCTACGATAGCCCAGTTATTCCGGAAGGCTATAGGCTATATAACATAACGCTTTGACCCTTTGGGGCCGGGCAAAAGGCTAAAAAGGCTAAAAGATAATGTCGGCTAATCTCAGGAACTAGCAGTCAGATTTCAAAAATTGTTATTGCCTATGATAGACCAATTATTCCGAAAGGCTATAGGCTATATAAAATTACGCCACAACTTATAGGGGCCAGACAAAAATAATAAGATGGTCAGACGAGAAGGGGGAGGGTTGGGTCAAAGGCAAAAAAAGGCTAAATGAATAGGATACAATCTATATGGGTATCGTTTTCGGCATTTTCGGGACACTGATTAATAATATGAAATTTATTTAGTGATCCAAGATGGCGGACGGGAAATCAAAGATGGCGGATGAGAAAATTTTAAAAATCAATATGGGTATCGCCTTCGATATTTTAAGGGGTGGGGAATCGAAATACAACATCTATTTCGTGATCAAAGATGGCGGATGGGAAGTCAAAGATGGCGGATGGGAAAATTAAAAAAAAATCAATATTGGTATCGTCTGCGATGTTGAAAGGGATGGAGAATCCAAATACAACATCTATTTCGTGATCAAAGATGGCGGATGGATTTTTTTTTTAATCAATATGGGTATCGTCTCCGATGTTTAAAGGGATGGAGAATCCAAATACAACATCTATTTCGTGATTCAAGATGGCGGATGGGAAAAATTTAAAAAATCAATATGGGTATCGTCTCTGATGATTTAAGGGATGGTGAATCCAAATACAACATCTATTTCGTGATCAAAGATGGCGGATAGGAAATCAAAGATGGCGGACGGGATTTTTTTTTAAAGTCGATATGAGTATGGTCTCCAATATATAAAGGGATGGGAAATCCAAATCCAACATCTATTTCATGATCAAAGATGGCGGATGGGAAATCAAAGATGGTGGATGGGAAAGTTTTAAAAAATCAATATTGGTATCGTCTGCGATATTAAAAGGGAAGGGGAATGCAAATACAACATCTGTTTCGTGATTCAAGATGGTGTATGGGAAATCAAAGATGGCGAATGGAAAAAAATTAAAAAATCAATATGGCTATCGTCTCCGATATTTTAAGGGGTGGAGAATCCAAATACAACATCTATTTCGTGATCAAAGATGGCGGATGGGTTTTTTTTTAAATCAATATGGGTATCGTCTCCGATGTTTAAAGGGATGGGGAATCCAAATACAACATCAATTTCGTGATTCAAGATGGCGGATGGGAAATCAAAGATGGTGGATGGGAAAGTTTAAAAAAATCAATATCGGTATCGTCTGCGATGTTAAAAGGGATGGGGAATGCAAATACAACATCTGTTTCGTGATTCAAGATGGTGGATGAGAAATTCAAAGATGGCGGATGGGAAATAGTAAAAAAAAAACAATATGGGTATCGTCTCCGATGTTTTAAGCGATGGAGAATCCGAATACAACTTCTATTTCGTGATCAAAGATGGCGGATGGGAAAGTTTAAAAAAATCAATATGGGTATCGTCTCCGATGTTTAAAGGGATGGGGGATCCAAATACAACATCTTTTTCGTGATTCAAGATGGCTGATGGAAAATCAAATATGGCGGATGGGAAAATTTTAAAAATCAGTATAGGTATCCACTCTGATGATTTAAGGGATGGTGAATCCAAATATAATATCCATTTCGTGATCAAAGATGGCGGATAGGAAAACAAAGATGGCGGACGGGATTTTTTTGTAAAGTCGATATGGGTATCTTCGCCGATGTTTTAAGGGATGGCGAATCCAAATACAACATCTATTTCGTGATCAAAGATGACGGATGGGAAATATAATAATATAAAAAAGTTATTATTGGTGGTGAAAAAGTGGTAGTGGTATTTGATGTTCGATGCAGATAATGGCTATGTTCAGTGGATACCTCTCCCACGGAACCCTTCATGGGCGAGTCAGACTTGCACTTGATTTAATTATTTAATAGCCGTAGTATTTAATAGTATTAGTAATTTTATCATATCACTAGATCAGTGATCTAACCATATCACTCATATACCACCTTCTCATCTCCTTACAATAAGTTAGTTTTTCTACCCTAGAAATAATTTATATGGCAAAACAACTTTGCCTAGCAATTAAGAGATTAAACACTGATGTTCTTGGTAACTTTGTTCTGAATAAGTTGGAAAAGAGTTAAAAATTAATATGAAATGTAAATACATTAAAAAGGCGATACGGAGTTTGCCGGGACAGCTAGTTTAATATACAAGTAAAAAAGTAGAAGGAAAAGTAAGGTGGTAAAGAGGTTTTAGTTTCATTATTGTTTAAGCAAACTATTTTGTGCCATACATACAAGTATTTATAAAGATGATTGTTATGTTTATTTATTGTTACTTTAATGTGACTAAGTCTTAAGTCCTACCTACAAGATACCTAAGATGGTGATAAACACAAAGTATTATTAGTTTGTTATTCATTTTTTGTGTATTTTTTTAATTTACATTTATTAAGAATGTGTTTTTTTGTTACTCTATGAGTACCTGTCTAATTATAAGTATCATGATTATATTTCTGTGATGTGATTAGATATCCCACCAACCCACCATACATATTGGTGATTTTTGACTGGAAATAAAAAAGGAGACTGAATGAACCGTTTTATTTTTATTAAATCATTAAAATGTTTTCCGATATTATCACTATATTGAATCAATTTCAAAAAGTTCTCTAGCAATTCATATATATTGAATCAAAAACAGAAATAAAGTTAAAAAAGAAAAAAGCTTATGAATTATTTTAAAATAAAACTGCATTATTTTAATTTACATCGTACCATCTAGAATGAACTAAGTAACATTTTTATCAAAAAGTGAAATAAGTATGAACTTTTTTTGACGTGACAACGTCTTATAAATTGGTTTGCCGGGTGACACTTCAAGAAACTGCGTTACGCTCCGCTCACGTTATGCGCTCACAATGAGAGCGAGTGAGAGGCACGCGTCCCGCCTAAGAGCGAGAGAGACAGACATAAAAAGTGAAAGGCACGCGTCTTTCATCCTTCTTCCTACTATACGAATGAATATTCACATTAAAATTATTTTACCACTCAAAGTCGTTGTCACGTAAAACTTTCGCCCGTATACCGACTTTACAGGCAACCAATTTTTTAGTTAATTCATATAAAAACCTTCCTTTTATAAATAGAGATATACTTCACAAAAATTTATTACTGTGCTTAATAAACTATTCATTTCTTTTTTTAGAACTAATTTATGTCATTTAGTTTATTTTTAATTAAATTTTAAAGTACAATGTGCGAAGGTGTCAAACTTTATTTCCGTTTTTCCACAAATATGTAAATTTGAATTATTTCTTTCTTTGAATACGGGTGCGATATGTTATGTTATGTGTTATGTTTCATTCATCAATTAATGTTAAAACTTAATTTAACATTTTTTTATCGTCAAATTATTGATAATAAGTATTCTACTTGACAGCAAAATACTATGACGTCACTATATCATATTTCATACAAAACCCTTGACAAAGGTCGTTTTTGACATTTAATTAAAAGTGCTTGATTTGACTAGTTGGGAAACAACCCTATTTCCATAGATTTTCTAAAAGCGCCCTGGGAATCTACGTGATTTTTGAAAATAAGTCTTATTGCTTTACCAATAAGGTTACAATTCAATCGAACTAAAAAATCTATAATAACGTTGATGGTATAAATTCAAACTGATGATTCTAAATGTTTTCGGATATTATAACGATCAGCAATTTTTGACAAAATGGTGTTCAGTGACCTTTGACAAGTAGTATTCAGTTAGTTTTGAACTTTAATTATGTTCATTCAATACTGGCACCCTTCTTGTTGAGCGATTTATGGGTGATAAAATGTTCATTTATTTTGAAAATCTGAATGTGGTCATCGACTTTTGATGCTGACTGTACCTAGGTAAGTACCTTGTATACTTATTCGGCAAGTAATATTTTGTACATATTCAAAATAAGAATTCTGTAACTGTGGGTTCTGTAAGTTGGTATGGGTGCATAGGGTTACGGCAAAAGGCTCACCACCTATTACGTGGGGATCAAAACAATGGCTTAAAGTGGGCGTTTTATATGCCTCTGCCGACCCCTTCGGGGAAACAAGCGTGAGTTTATGTATGTAATTCTGTAAAATGTTTTAAATAATTAATTATATTTTTTATTTGTAGGTGATTCAGGATATGCTCAAAGAGAGTACCAGATGGCACCTATAATTAATGCTGCTGCAGCTTCCCCAGAGTAGTATTAAACCAAAGTGCACTGCTCAGCATGCAATGTAGTGGAGCATACTATAGCTGTCCTCAAAATAGATGGATGTGCCTACTGAGGCACAGGGTGCTACATTACCATCCCACCATAGTATCCAAAATAATTAATACATATTGTATCTTGCACAACATGTGCATTACTTTACCTGAACTCTACCTTGAAGAGGAAATAGAATATGATGACCACTATAACCCTGATCCCGTGCCACAAGAACCAAGTGAGACAGCCAGAACAACAGCAGCTGCTAAATTATGTCGGGGCCTTCAAAAAAGAGCTGCTTTAGTACAGCAATTATGGTTGACTAGAAGGTAGACAATTATATTACCAGAATGGTTTAATTTTTATGTAATGGATGATAGTAAAGTCTTTTTAAACTTATAAATACTTTTATTTATCAAAATATAAGAATCAACAATAAGATAAAATATAACAGAATCAACAATATAGCAGTAGAATCAACATTGAGGTCATAATATATCACAATAATTAAGAATGAGATCTAAATATAAAACTAAAATCAACTTAAATAATAGCATAAGAATAAAGAATTTCTAGCTATTTCAGCAATGCCTTGAGCTGTTGCCTCTTCTGCTTGAACCCTGCACTCTTTAATTGCCACAAGCGAACTCAATATGTTTGAGAATTGAGCCAATGCTTGGGCTGTAGTTCTCTCTGCTTCTACATGTCATTTGTCTATCATTGCCAACCGCTCCATTTCTGGATTAATTGGTCTCTGAATGATTGAAGAATGACGTCGGCGCCGTCTGGGTGTAATATCCTGATATGGTGCCGCAGCTGGTGGTTGCTCAGAAAACCGCGTGGCTGGTAGTGGCTCTGAAGATGGTATAGTTTGCAGTGGCATTGAAGACAGAGGGGCTGATGGTGGCACTGAAATGAGATATACAAGGATAAGATTCAGGGCCCTATCAGGAAAAAATGCCAGGGATTTCAGTCTTAAATTATTATTTCTTTTAAAGGCCTTCATTCTTTTCTATTAACTCAGTTTATTGCCTGTGCTCTCAAGATTAATAATAATTTAGGTCAGTAATGTAATAGGTAGGCTGCAATGCTGCTTATAATATTCATAAAATTTGTGTTGTTACCAAATATAGCCCTTGATAAAAATAGTAAGATTTGTGATGACATTTTTTTCCTAAACTAATTTTAACAACCGTTAAAATCAGTGGTAAACAATTTGAATGAACACTTACCTATAGGAGTCGCTTGATAATGTGAGGTGCTAGGAATGGAGAATGTGTCCATTTGGTCTAAAAGCTCTGCTAATACTGGCACAGAATCTACTGTAGGTGAGATAGCTGGTGCAGACTGTAAAAATAAAGTGATTAAGTACCTATTAAGTTTTTTACTATTACTATACCACATTTCTTCTCTGCCCAGTACTAAAAACAAATTTATTTTAGTAAAAGACATAACTATACATACAGAATAAATTACATATTTATTAATAGGTATCTACTTATTGTGAAAAATCTTACCTTGGCCCATCCTTGAATTCCTTGACCATCCTTATTAGCTCCTCCAAGAGCATTTAAAGAGGTAGCCAAATTCACCCATTTCCTCTTAGTTACTTGCTAGGCTTGGGTGGTGCGAAGCAAACACTTGGCTATGCCTGGATTTTCTTCAAGAAACTCCACCAAAGCTTCTAACTGGGCATATCTAGGACGATAAGCCATTATAACTGAAAATGCATAAGTTTTTAGTACCTATATACCTACTAAATCACGCAGTTTAGGAAACATTGATCGAGTTAATGTTTATAATGTAATCTTGGTAGTTTTTACTTACCGCTTCTATAAACTTCGTAACATAACAATAAATATGTACAACGGAACTAAAATTGTCAATTATTATAGTCGAATTCTTACTGGAAAACTTAATATAAAACTTTTTTCACTTTATTCGAGCGTAATTTGAAATTGAAGAACTTTGATAAGTTTGTTTATGTTTTGTTTGGCAGCTTGGTTAACTTTTTTTGTGGCGGCAACGACACTCCCACATACAGCCAAAAATGGCATATTATGATATTAGCAGTTTTTTCGGGCTCATTTGACTTATAAACAATAAAATCATTGAGTTAAACCATTAGCCACATTCTATTTATTTATTTACCTTGTTATTTATAAAATACAGACATTCAAAGTCATAATGTTGGTTTATAGTAACATTTTGAACAACACTAGTCCTCCCAATCGCAGGGCGATCCCAATTTCAATCCAATGCAAATCCAATGTTGACAACATTGATTTCAAGAGTACGAAACCACGTGACCATGAAATTGACATTGGAATTGTATTGTAGACATGGGCGTTTTCGTGTTTAGTTGCAAACGGATATGTAACCGATATTCAATTTTCATATCGATATCGCAAACCGTTTTCAGATATCGATATCAGTAGTACGATTTGCAGAACTAACTGTGAAACGAACGAAACGCAAACCAACGACAAACGCAAACTCACGTTAACGAGTAGCCGGCAAGTTGCTAACTTATATGGACTCTTTGTTGTAACTAAATAAATAGAAACTAGACCTTTTTGCTAGCGCGTTAAGATATAGATATTACACACGCACTATTATTAACCAAATAACCAATCACTAGCCGAAGTTACATAATATTCGCTTCATCCCTTTTACGCCAGTAAAAAATTGAATGGTGAGACAGAGACAAAGCGAATAAAAACTGTCGATGTCATATCGGTCGTGATGTGAAGTTTGCGTTTTGTTCGTTATTCGTAGTTCGTTCTCGTTTTTGCGCTTTGGATAAACCATAACTCGATGAAGTTTTTGTGAAAACGGTTATGTATTATTTAGATATCGATATGGTATGATAATTAACACATATCCGATATAAGTTACGTTTTGATATATCGAACCCATGACTATTGTATTGGTTTTAAATTGAGATTGGCATTATTTTGGAGAGTAAGGCCCCAGGTCAGAAGGCAGTAGCTTTCTGGAAATACTTTAAAATATGGTTAGGTCGGAAAGTGGATGCCAGGCTCCAAGTTGAAAGTCTTGGTTGTAACTAGGACAACATGACGATGATGAGTCGTTTCTAAGTAGGAGTGGCTCGAGGCTGGATGGATTGATAGTTTATTATTGATAGAAAGGTAATGACAGATTTCATATACCTAACTGATATAACCTCACCTGTGTATTACAGTTTTTCACTCACATTTAGCAAGATACTATAATTTAAATATCATATATTGTACCTACTTCTTCATCCTGTCACTTCACACAACTTGGCTACGACAAAGAGCTCAGATATTTACATAAAGGCGCATTTCCTATGAGCGCTCTGGAGACTTTCTGTGACCCATATTGGCGCTTGGCAGCGTGGCAGTCGCGCTGTGGCTGTGACGAGAGCAAGAGACGAACGTTCCTCCTGTGTATCTTAACTACGAGTGCAAGAGACGACGCCAGCGCCGCCAAGGCGCCAACTACGAACTAAACCGGAGACAGTCTCCACTTGGAATCGGCACACGAAATCCTTTAGAACTGTGCTTCTATGTAAATCTGTATTCATTGGCTACGGTGACGGCATTGTCTGAAGCCACGTTAGGGTCTCGTTTGCTGCACGTAGATGGGCAAAGGGGGCAAGAAAGCGAATGCGACATAGCTTGAGATGGAGCTTCACAGTCACAGTGGATCTTTGAGTGGTCTATGAATATCCATTATTATACTAATTAATGACTTCAATATGCTTAAGATATTGTTGCAGAAAAATCCACTGTTCAGGATTTTTTAGTTCGCAGTTTTTACCACGAAAAGCATGGCAGGGATATACCAAGCAGGGTTAACATAGAAATAAATATAAAAAACTCATTTGTGAAGAATTTATAATTAAAAATACACTTCCTGTAATGATAAGTCGATACAATGTAGCAGACTACACTACTAAAATTACCGCAGTAATCTGTATACATATTTTTAAATATAATGATTATGAACATATATTTTTAAATCACCACTAGTTGGGCAAAGATCATATTTTATCTTTGGCAGAATTCCTTTCGTAGCACGTGCCTCTGACTACAATTACGTTGTAAAAGCTTGAAGATATAAAAAAATACATAACATTTTGTACATCTTAATTAAACTAAAAAATTACAAGTATTTAAAAAAAAAGGGTTAAAGTATACATTGTAAGTCAAAAGGAAAAGTTGCAATTATTTGACAGATAACAAAAATATTGTGAAACAGACAATAATTATCTGAGAAATGGCGTAGTAAATTGATAAAATTTAGTCAATGCTATTCAATTTTATTAATAGCAACAGCAGACCATAGCCACAGATAGTCCATATGGCGTCTTAAGCTGGCTTCCCACGAGTGCCTGGTTTTGCGGATGGTCGCGCACCGCAACTTTGAAGTTACACGGGTAAATTCAAATTGGCGAAACGTGTTCGTCGGCAAAACCACATACTGTGAGAAGCCAGCTTAACCTCGATTGCATCGGCGTTGACTGGCTCGTTTCGAGTTCGGAAACTATTGGAGCTTGAAAAGAGCCAATCAGCGCACCGCTCGAATCGAGGTGCGACGTAAGCTGGTTATGCTCGTAATAAGCGACACTGCTGGATTGCACAAGGAGTTCAACATCGCCACTAAAATATTATGAAGGTCAGATCAGGAATTTTCTATCGCAAATGCATGAAATCCTGAAATACATATTTTTGTGTAATTAACATTAACTAGACTTTCAAAATTTGATAATGCTAGCAACCTTTCAGGCAACTTTGACATAAATCTACAAATCTAACATTTTTTTTTTTGTTTGAATTCAGAACACTATGCTCACTTATTTGTATATGTGGTGAAGGGCGGCAATTATGTGTAGTATATTTAATTTTATTCGGATAGCAAGCTATCCAAAAACTATAGTGTTTATTTTCTAGCCAAACGCAAATAAAAAAATCCACACTAGGATTAGTGTTGTTAAAAATGCGCAAAGTACAGATTCGTTATCATCATTTATGTAAACTGTTTTTGTTATTTTATGTATTTTATGACAATGAATAGCTTATATAAATAATATTTCTATATCAGCCATGTCCTTTTAAATTGCAACAATATCTCATACAGTAAGATTGTATGTACATTTATAGACTGTAAGTTGTTACAAGATTAAAATATAAAATATCCACCAGTCAAAATAGGTGCATAATTCGTTTCAATAAAAAATACCTCTTAAAAAGTAAATAACAATGGCTTCCTCTCGGCTTTACACAGGAAATCATAAAAAATAATATTTACACAGTTGTAAAGTGAGAATAATAGAAATGAGTACCTAAAATATATGATTTACAAAATGTAATGTAAAACCAAGAGTAAGACAATAAAAGGAATGGCCATAAGTTTTTAACATTGTAATTAATGGCAAACACATCACTGCTTTTTTGGTTGGGAAACATTTCCAAACATTAAATTTTGTTCAGGAACGTTAACTAACATTTACTAGTTAATGAACATTAATTTTATGCAGCATGTTACATCTAGATGTTAATAATATTCAATTAATGAGTCATAAATGTAGATAAAATGGTAGATGGGCATGCAGCATGCCCATGGAATGTAATATTTTGGTAACACTGCATATTTTTGAGATGGAATTATTAATTACATTTGATTATTTATTACGCAATTAACGTTATTTCAAATAATATTAATATCTTCTTCAATTTTCCCGTACTTGCTGCATATAGAACATTGAACAATAATGATATGGAATGAAATTATAGACAACATTTAAATGTTAATTAACATTAAGAAATGAATGTTAACACAAAAGAAAAAGTGTTGTGCATTAACCATTAATGTAACAATATAACAGTTTGCAATTGTAACACAAATAAAACGGTCACCAATTAAACAGAAAACATAAAGAATATGTCTAACATAATATTAAATTTAATGTATAATCATTACACCCTTTTACAAACGCGAGGTTAGTATGACTTAGCTACCGCACGTCTCAATTCCATCGGGCGCAATTACTGTAAAGTATGTTAATTTGTTATCGCGTTTCGCGCGACCTCGCCAATAGCGGGATGTTGTGGACACCGCGGTGGTCTTAGTGAGTAGGCTCCGGTCAACTTCAGCGGTCAGATTATCACTTTGCCATGCGTAGATGTCGGGAAGGAATGTTTCCAACTAGTCAAACCAAACACTTTTTATTTATTTTTTAGTTTTATTTATAGACTCACGCCTGTTTCCCCGAGAGGGTAGGCAGAGGTGTAAATATTACACCCACATTTCGCCATGAATTTTTAGGTCCCACGTATTAGGGGCGAGCAAACACTTTTAATGATAGAAAATCCTTTTCTACGGAATTTGTATGAAATTGGGCAGGTGGGTTTTAGAGTGGCAACCACCATGTGCCGGGCGACGCTACAGCGTTACGCCTCTCGCAAGGTGGACCGACGATCCGACTAAGATCGCGGGCAACGTTGGATGCGAGCGGCTCAAGTTCCGTCTGAGTGGAGAATCGACTTCAGGTCAAAGAACACGATGCAAATCAGTGAGAGCGCCGTATGCAATTGAAATCGAATTGACACATGCGGTGGTGTCATACTAAGCACCCAGTAAGTATTGCGATTTGATAATTATTTTTCAAATCAGCTGAGGACATAATTATCATCGTTAAATTCAGTAAGGGCTTTAGACATTTTCCTGCCACCAGACGGCGCCTCGTATGCCTCAGGTCCAAACAGTTAGATAGCAGACTTGCAGACTAGTACCGAAATGGTCGGTTTTAAATTCATATTTTTAACAAACCCACAAAAAAATGACAGTTTCCGTAAAGTTGACTGTTGCTATGAGAGATATAAATTGGTGTTGTTCCCTCTTTCTAGAATTCCGAAAATTAGGGACCAAATAAAAATGGGCATTACATATCCTTCTTTTTTGAAGTTGTTTAAAGAGAGAGAGTATGCACAATTTCTCGCGATGAACTGTCAATTTTGGGAAGAAATTGCACTGACCAAAGCACTGTCTAAAAACCCGCACTACGCTTTTGTGCAGGTAAGTCGCCCTTTGTCTGAGCCCTTATTGACATAGACCAGAAAATCACCAGATATATGAATATTGGCCCTAAGTCTGTCATATTCGCCCACATAGATTTTGTTACATACATATTATAATACATACAATTTCTATAGCATATAAGGGTACTTGTTTAATAAGCTTAAAATAAGTATGGAACTCTTAAGTAAATGGCAACATAGGTTTACCATGGCATGGAAACATAGACAATGCAGAAGTGTTATGGTGTTACCTACAGAAAAATATCGCAAGCGTGGATGACAAACTTGCTATTATTGCACACACAACAATACAATGACGTTTATATATAACATGTGAGAGACTACCCACTATCTGTATTATATTCAAATTTATAATCTGTACTATATTTCCAAAAAGTTGTGTATATATTTATTAAATAATTTGAACACCATTACAGCTGAACACTATGATTTTTACGAATTATATAATTGAAATAGTCTGTATATTTAAGTGGAGGATTCATTGAATATTACAATATAAGCATAATACCTACTAAGTCATAAAATATTGATTATTTGTGTAAACTATGCTCACATTCAGAGCTGCTATGCTCACATTAACTTATTTGAAAATATCTTTAACTGGATGAATAATTCCTCAATTAGCGAATGCTCCTTGAATGTATGTATGACTGTAATAAAAATCCATCACTAATTGTATTAATTATGTTAGTATTACAATTAGCAGCAGAGTGTATGTATTTGCGTCACTAACTAAAGGTTCTAGTTTCACACAAGCAGGCCATGCCTGAATCTTATCTATATGTCCCATTCGCGACCTAGGTTCGAAATGGCACATATTTTTGTGCCTGCTTCGGAAAGACCCAGTCATGTGTAGATGATCCATAAACTGTATGCTTAAAATCTAACGCAGATATATATTTTATATCGTATCACGAACAGAATAGTGAGTGATGGCATTGTAGTATACTAAACATGATAGGTTTTTTTTTATATCGACAGTATACAGTTTTATAATATAATTATACACCTATCTATAAACTTTTAATGTTCTAGGCAGTGAATATTTATCGACAAGTCACAGCTAATGGGTAGTCACAACAATTTGAAACACGCAGCAAAATATCTACATTATACTTATCTTATAGTGCTAACTAGAGAATGTTTCCACAGTCCATTCAATCCTATATGTTGGTATCACCACCAACAACTATAGATAATAATAATATTTTTTAATTGGTTTATTGTGTTTTTTTAGTTGCCACACTGAAAAAATTTTAAAGTCAAAATATATTTGCTTGGATAATTATAATTTTAAGGATTCAAAATGAGGGCAAAATGGAGCAAGTAATATTTGTATGGACCATGATATCAGTATTAATAAAATTCTATACAAGTACGTAGATAAAATAAAGAATTGTACATGGTGGTTCAAAGTAACATAACAAAATTATAAACTATCAAGGAAAAACAAAACATTTTCAGTGTACCAACTATTTACATAGAGCCTTTAATTTGTGCAGACAAATTGAGTAATTACAAATATCACATGAATTTGAATAAATTCGGATGTACCTTACATTTACGAGAACACATCTATGGGTCGAGGTGACACTGTGGCTAGATTGTGGGTTGGACTAGCCAATGGATCGCTGACATGAGATTCGTTACGTTTAGCTTCGAGTGTCGCTTGTTTTACAGCCTCTTTGTATGGTCCTCGTTTTTTCTTGTTAAAGCGTATCTGGAATGGAGGCAGGTAAACTTATATCAATTAAAGGAAATGAGCATTTCATTCTGTGGGTTTCGTAAGAGTCACCTAAAATAAATACATGAAGCACATAGTAATTATGGGAAAAGAGTACAGTAGTAGTTCGTAAGTCAGTGGGAGTGCCGGAGCCCTTATCCCAGTCTCCTCGCTCATTTTGCTTCTAATCCTATTCTTTCTCCCATCCCAAAGGGCGTCAACGCACTTGATTCTCGTTTGGTGTTGCTACCGTCTATGAGCGACGGTAATCGCTTACTATTGGGCGATCGGAAAAAATACTGAAAATCGATATCAAACCCTACACCAACATCTGGCGAGTGCATACATACTAGTGATGTTCCGGATATCCGTATCCGTATCCGCGGATATCAGAAGAAGAAAGATCTGTATCCGTATTCGTTACTTTTCACGCGGATCTTTTACGGAGCTTTCACCTTATTTATTTTAAATTGATAGTATGTAATGCTATAAGTGGTTAAGTAGAAAACTATTAAATTCCATTCAGAGTATTTTTAATATAATTTCAATACAGGTCGAAAAATGATCTGTCTATTGTTCCTCCGGGCGTGCGTGACGTCAACTATCGTTTCAAGGTCGCGCGCACCGACATCGATTCAGTAAGAATATATAGATCCGTATCCGTATCCGCGGATATACATTTTTAACGATCCGGCACATCACTAATACATACATAGACTCACGCCTGTTTCCCGGAGGGGTAGGCAGAGACTATGGAGACTGATGGCAAGTGCAGTATAGGCCAAAATCTCCCAATAAGTCACAATGCTATTGTGCTGTGGGTGTGTACAGTGAAAGGCTCCATGATGAATGATAAATGACTGCATTAAATGACTATACACTCAATCACATATTTAATGATTATGAAATATGAATCATGTTATCAAATAAACTTTTATTAATCATTGTTTGATTGCAGCATGCAATAATAACTTATCAGATTTCTGGTATCTTGTTACTACTATCCACTAATAGGCATTGAATTCCAACATCTGCGCTGAATGCACTGAAGAAAATATATGTAAGTACACACAGCTACTCATTAAGCTAGACACTTTCGACCTTTGTACTCTTCTCATGGCATACGAAATAAGGATTCAAATCATATTGTAACTGTCCAGCTTGACTTGTTGCTGTGTGTAGGTACTAAGAAAATCTGAATATTATTTCTTCATCATTAGTGATGTGCCGGATCGTTTAAAATGTATATCCGCGGATACGGACCGGAATACGGATATTTGGTGTCAAGATCCGTGGATACGGATTAGTGATGTGTCAACTCGAGTTACGCATAACTCGAGGCAACCCGAGTAGTACCTCTCTGACTCGAGTTGTGCCTGGTGAAGAAATCAAAGAGCGAGGCTGCGTTTCCTTCGTCGTGTACGCCACACGTGACTCCATACAGTGGACGCCAATAGCGATAATGAATTTACATGTACCAATCTAATGCTAATTCATTAAATTCGGATAGTCATGGATTTAATGTTTTGCTACTATAATTTTAATTAGGTATCTAAGCAGTAATGCAAGTAAAAGAGCAAGCATTAGTGATTGACCTTTGCAGAATCTCGCTTCTAATGAAGATGGTAACGAATCTGAATAGGGCAGGTATAGAGCACCTAGAGAGAGAAATAACCGCACTGCGCATTGTTAAACAGTTAATCATCTCAATCACTGTTGAATGTATACCTTCCCGTAGGTATTCATTTTGATCCGTCCGCAACTGGGTGGTATTCTATCTATGTTGTGTCGTCTAGATACATGACCACGACGGACATAACTCCAGAACCTTCCTGCCTCAACGAGTGTCGGATCTTCGAGCTATGTGCTCTGCCCACTGCTACTTCAGCTTGTCTATCCCGAAAAATAGCAGCATTTCTAATTGGTGGGATATTACAATCATAGCTCTCAAAAATACCTTCTGAATATTCTTGGGCCTTCTGGTGACAATGAGCGACCACATATTATCTGGTCTTAAGGTCATCGGACGCGAAGATTTGCCATCGCATTAATATATATCAAAATAAGGAATACTATCGACAACGGCGACAACACTATATAGCACTGATAGTGGGTAGGTGTATATGATTCAAAGTCCTTCCCCTCCTGGGTACGTCCATGTATTGGCTTCATTTAGATTTTTTATTTGAATTATTCCAAGTTCAAAAGACAAGAAATAATTTTCTAGAGTCGTCAAAGTGGGTGCGGCAGGTTTTATGTAGGTAGGTACTTACATATAAGGTGGTGCGAGTTTTCCACTTTCGAAAGGGTTTACCCACAAAACTACATTACCGGCTACAGCCATGATCGTTATATTTATGTTTAGTAAGTACCTACATAATAACATATGTCCCAACACGTATTTATTACGAAACATACTTCTTTTTTAAATATTTTAAGAACTGCTAACTCGAGTTACTTGCATTTCAACTCGGATTAACTCGAGTTGGGTTTATCCCGAGTTGGCACATCTCTAATACGGATCTTTATTTTCTGACTGAATCGATGTCGGTGCGCGCAACCTTGAATCGATAGTTCTGTTGACGTCACGCACGCCCGGTGGAACGATAGACAGACAGATCATGTTTGGACTTGTATTGAAATTATATTAAAAATACTCTGAATGGAATTTAATAGGTTTTTAATTCTACCTAACATTTTAATTCTACCTAGCATTCCATCCAATCAATTGAAAATTATTAAGGTGAAAGATCCGTAAAAGATCCGCGAGAAAAGTAATGGATACGGATCTTTGTTTTTCTTCGGATATCTGCGGATACGGATACTGATATCCGGAACATCACTAATCACCATCATCATCAGCCTTTCTTTACATAATAAACCAATTTCATTTTTAGGAGGCATTTCTGATCTGTTGCAGAAACTGTACCTCACAGAATATGTTCCGATATCTAGAAGAGTATATGTATATGATATATCCTATTAGATATAAATGTAAGATAGGTTACATCATTAAGGAATCAGTTGTTGTTAGTTGTGGTTGCCTATAACAGAATGAGCACAAGGCATGTATTATTATAACATCTTTTATTGTGTAAGAATAAAGTATCATTTGTTGGTGATCCTTATAAATAAAATAGACAATGCCTGCGGTTACACCCGCGTTATTCAAGGCTAATGCTCTGCTCCCGTCGCTCAAAGCGTGATGTTATATAGCCTATAGCCTTCCTCGATAAATGGGCGATCTAACACTGAAAGAATTTTTCAAATCAGCTCAGTAGTTCCTGAGATTAGCGCGTTCACCAAACAAAGAAACAAATTCTTCAGCTTTATATATTATTTTTTTTATTTTTATTTATAGACTCACGCCTGTATCCTCGAAGGGCAGAGGTGTAATTTTACACCCACATTTCGCCATGAATTTTTAGGTCCCACGTAATAGGGGGCGAGCCTGTTGCCGTACCGGGCACATTACCAGACTCCGTGCTGCTACTGAGAATTTCCTAACGGAAAAACCCAATAACACATTGCCCGACCCGGGAATCGAACCCGAGACCTACCAATCCCACGCGCACATTTATGCCGCGAGACCATAGAGGCAGTCTTTTCTTATATATTAGTCTTTTTTATATATTAGTATAAGATAAATAATAAAATTTTGTCCCATGCTGATAATAATAACACTGCTGAAATATTATTAATATTAATTTGGCAAGTGCGAGTCGGACTCGTGCACGAAGGGTTCCGTACCATCATCTATAAAAGAAAATCATGTTCATTGTAAGTATACTTAAATACTTTTTAAGTTTCTACCTGTTTATTAAGACCGAGTAACAAATTGCTTAAATATTACGTTTGTTGTATGGGAGCCCCCATTTATTATTACTTTTTTATATAATTATTTATTTTGAAAGGTAATATACAACTACATATTCTGTGAAAATTTAAAGCGTCTACCTGTTACAGTTAGTAATTTTGAGCAAAAAATACGAAAAAGAACACGTTTTTTGTATGGGACTCCCCTTAATATTTTTTATTTTTAGTATTTGTTGTTATAGCGGCAACCGAAATACATAATTTGTAAAAATTTCAGCTTTCTAGCTATCACAGTTTATGAGATACAGCTTGGTGACAGACAGACAGACAGCGGCTTAGTAATAGGGTCCCGTTTTTTACCTTTTAGGTACGGAACCCGAAAAACTGAGAATCAAATCACTATGAAATCATATGAAATGATCTCATTGCGGAAAATGGATTGTTTATCACTTTAAAATTATTCCAAGTAAGTATAAAATTATTCTGATTAAGCTTTTCAAAACATGTGATGTAAGCAATTCTGTTTCAAACTCCATAAATTTCAGTGAAATTTTGCAGATGATGTTGGTTGATTGAAAACAACTAGAGCTAAGAGCCTGAATTATTGGATGCATTCAACCTATTGGGTCTTGGGTATTGTAACCTGCTGGCACTGTTGATTGGTTGCAGATATCATAAGAAATAATTTGTAAATTACTAGTAATATTTCCTGTCCCATGTATCACATATGAATCATAACAATTGATTTTCAACTTCTCATAATAACAACTGTTATACACGTACCTTATAATCCTCTAAGAATGGACTCAAGCTATCACATGGCATTAATGATGATGTAGTAGAAGCGTACCATGACACATGTGCCCTAGAAGTTGGTGTAATACTCAAGACTCGTCCTGGCCACCATGGGAACCCAACTACCTTGCCCCAAACCACATCTCCAGGTGAAACATGTAACAGCCTACCACCACCACCCTCTGTGCCATTTGCAGGAAAATCTGGTACCAACTCATTATCCCAATCCTCTGAACCGCTTTCTATGTTATCATTTTCACTTCGTTTTTCATAAGAATTACTACTTAGTCTCCGTAAGCTTATTGAAAGCTTTTGATTCATACAGTGCTCTTTAATATCACTAAAATAATCAACAGATTCACCATCAGCGCATTTACTTGTGTTTTCATCCCTTTTCTTCTGATTCTTATATTTCTTTTTATGTTTTACTTTGTGCTTGTGCTTCTTTTCTAAAGGATCTAGTGTTGGACTTGAAGCATTGTTATGTGGTGACAAAGCACCAATATGTTTTTGTGAATGACCTTCATCTACATAATTTGATTTCTTTGCTTGCTTTTTAGCTTTTTTCAATGCTTTTTTGGCTGCTCTAGAGTCAGGTTTACTAGGTTTGCCCATGTCACATGACACACCTGAGTCTTCATTCAAATCGCCTGAAAGCGGTGGTATTTTGACTACAGTGCCTTCACCCTCTCCAAAACATATTTTGAGAGTCCTTGCACTTGAAAAAACGGAACTAAATGACACATCAGTTTCATCCTTCAGGTCTTCTTTGTCTCCATCAATGTCTTCTGAAACACTGACAAAAGCCATTTCCTGTGTTTCAGTCGGATCAGTAGTTTTATCACTTTTAATTTGTTTTTCACTAGCCTTATTAGAATTTTTTGGTGCACCCTTTATAGCACTTGTGATTTCACTTGGTTGCAGCCTCGACAGCTTAGGTATTAGCATACCGCCCACCAAATACTTTTTCTCTGCCCTTGATGACTCAGAGTCCTGTGGTGTATCGTCATCAGATTCTAACTTACGTTTTTTAGACACGTCTACATTTTCATTGTTCTCGTTACAAATACCTTTACAGTTTGAGCACAAGACCTTTCGAGGTCGCAGTCGGACGGTCATCTTTTGCTGCGGCTTACCCTTAGGTCCAGGTTTCTTGGATTTTTGTACATTTTCAGTCGCATATTGGGGCTCCTGATAGGTGAATCTTTGACTAACGGAATGTAATTTATCTTTCTCACCTGCAGGCACATGCTCTTTTGTAAATGCTGGGTGGAGGCTATAGACCCCAAAAGGCAAATTACTGCAAAGATATAGTTGATTTAATGTAAATTTGTTAAGATTTTTTCATTAATCGATAAAGTTACAGTCTCATAGATTGCGATTACCTACCCTTTGTTAGCGTCCAAAAGTACACCTTGAAACTTCTTATCCTCAGTGCAATAAGAAACAACAATTAAATCAGCTAGAGCTTCTTCAACATTCACTAATATTTGAGAATTCTTTTGAATCGTCATATCGGCTGTTTCTACGACAGCCGCCATATTTTATTATTTTTATTGCCTCACAGACAGAAATTCACCCAGTTCAGAATTTTGACAATGGTCAAAAAATACAATTCTACACTGAAAATAAATAATGATATGATAATTATTGTTAGTTCAAGCTGTAGATCATGAATAAATTGCATATTGTTTGTTATTATTTTAAGCAGTATAAATATATAGATTAACTTTTTGTTTGTTACTGATGTGTGACTTTGAGCTTTATCTTGAGGAGATAGGAACTATTTTACAGGTGTTATCAATTTCATTTTGTAATCGCGTGGCACAGATATCAAATACCTATGCTTTTTGACATAACGTCGCTTGTCAATCCTTGACAGTTGACAGAAGCATTAAGCAATTGTTTCGTTCGGTTCGTGTGAAGTAGTGATTAGTGTTTTACCTTCCGCAATTTAATTTTTTGCCCAATTCGATTGAATAAAATTTAATTTAGTCCTTCAAGAAGGCAAAACCGGTTAGCGTAAGTTAATATTTAGTTTGTTTATCTTAATATTAGGTTGTAGTCATGAGAAATATAATTTTAAACTTCGCACTTACATAATCTACCGCAATTAACACTGCTTATGTTTGTAAAATATACTTTTCAACGTGCTTTTATTTCTATGTCTTATGTTCAAGGTCTCAGGATAGTAATTTATTGTTGTCCGCCTGCCATCATGTTCGTAAGTAATATTATTTTTTTGCCTTCATTATGTATGCTATTGGATACGGCTACTGCTAAAAGGATTTTGGTTAATTTGACTTTGTAGAATACTAAGCACGAAACCAATAGTAATAAAATTATAATAAATATCTAATTTCAGAACTAGTTAAAGTTTACAATGTTTTTACTGACATAATAATTAACAATACAACATATTATGTTGTATTGTCATGTCCTATTTATTAAATAACAATATAAATGAATTTGTATTTCTAATAGTAAATTGTTATGCCTATCTAATATCTTTCTATGCAACATTTTACCATTGTGCAAATTAATTCACATAAAAAATAATTAAATACATACAGTACATAACTAACATTGAATTTTCCAAATGTGAAATAGAAAAGGTTTTATGACATATTATGTTTACTTAGGTGATGCTATGCAAATGATCAACTTCTGAAATACCTGGACACGGCAAATAAATGATCATTTGTATTTAAGAAAATCAATTTATGAATTAACTAAACTGGCAAATGCTAATGACCTTTAGAACTGAATATTTTGCAGATTTTTTTTTAATTGCAACAAAACTTGAGATATTCAGTCAACATTAGTTAGAAACATTTCTTCAATCTTATCTAATACAAAAACTGAGCCCAGGTCTCCTATTTCTTAACCCCTAGTATGCGTAAATACCACACAATAATTAAAGATTATTTGTGTCTCACATAGATCTGCACTTCAAAGGTTGAAGGTTTATTTGGCAGTAGGTTATTCTTGTTAGTGTACGCTTTATCTCCCTTCAAATTCCCTATATAAACACATTGATTTATTGCAAATAGAATGCTGTTAAGATGAGAAAGCTAAGCCCCTGATATATGTCACTTTTTCTACTGATGGTATGTTATGGGTCAAATAAAATGTGCTATGAAGATGCCCTGCCACTAGAGACAGTCCCTTGCGACAGTCCCTTGCGACCAAGAACATATACGGTTGGCGTAGTGGTTTAAGCGGTCGCCGTGCCGCTTGGTACTGCGCCGCGTGTTGTGGGTTCGATTCCCGAGACAACACTTTGTGTGATCTACAAATTGTTGCCTCGAATCTGGGTGTTCATTGTGTCCGTTAGTTGTATGTTTGTAAAGTCCGCAACACAGGAATTTCTTCCTAATGCTGGAGTTGTTTATTAAAAAAAAAAATACATGCAGGAGTCGATTAAAAAAAATACATGCAGGAGTCGTTTAAAAAAAAAACTACGCAACTTGCAAACATCTATGGCACACCTCTATAGCATGTAACCAGAGAATGCATCCTCCCATTATAAAACATGCCTCTGTTGAGCCCATGTTTATGCCAGTTTAACGCTGGCTATTGGGTCTAATGAATGTATATCCAACACATCCATAGCAATATAGCATAGCACATAGCCAGTGGGAAACAACATTTAATACAGGCCATTTTCTTACAGACCATGACTGATAAAAGGATAGAAGACATTACCCAGCCACTATGGGACCAGAGCACCTTTATTGGCAGATTCAGGCATTTTGCTTTAATAAGCAACCCGCTGCTGTCACTTGTGCCGGAGAAGGAGTTGATGGAAGCTAAGAAACTTTATTTCCTGTACAAGTAAGTTATTGTGTTTTAGGATAGTGCATTTTGTATTTGACTTTTTATATTGATATTATACTAGCCGACGCCAGCGGCTTCGCACGCACATATTTTCGAATTTCCCGTTTTGCCCGATCCCGTGGGAATTTCGAGAAATCCCGTCTTAGTGCACCCCTACGGTCCCCAAGGAACATACATGGTAAATTTCAGCTTCTTGCGCTGAGTAGTTTCGGCTGCAGCTTGTCTGTCAGTCAGTCAGTAACGCAAGGATTTTATACAGATTATTATAAGTTCATACATCAAAAAAATCTTGTCTATCTTTTCTTTGGCATGCAAAGTACCTATCAGTCTTAATTTTCACCTTTCCTGGCTACACTGGTTGCCTCTAAGACTTTTCGTCTAGGAGCCCAGGGTCTGCTTACTGGTCTAACCAGATTTGTCAAAATATTAGCTTCCTCAGAGCTATTGCCGTATGATCCCTGACTGCTGATGCCGTGCCGTTTAGTGAAGAGTATCAGTATGATGTATTGTCCGTGTGGTGACGGATTAAGAATACGGATTGTCACCACCCCATATCATCCCATGGGTGTCGTAAGAGCCGACAGAGGGACCATATTATGCAGAGAACAGCACTGTAAGAGAAGGAAAACTTGATACAAACCCTATACCAACCCGTTTGGCCAGCGTGGTATAGTAGGCCAATTCCTCCTTTCAAAGGAGAGGCCTAGTCCAGCAGTGGACTGTTAAAGGCTGATGATGATCAGTATGACATAGATAACCAGTATTATTAAGCGCGATCTCACGTCCCCTATTACGTGACCTAAAATTCATGGCGAAATGTGGGTGTAATAGTACACCTCTGCCTACCCCTACGGGTATACAGGCGTGACGCAATGAAAACCCTCACCTTCTTAATTCTGCATTGCTGCAAACGATGCTGTCGCGTGTTCGTATCGATTCAATAGCAATTTTGTTGCGCATTCTGTCGCTTGCGACGTGTTGTGACTGACGCACGATACACAGACGCATCCACGAAATGCGTAGCAGCATCGCTGAAAAGAGTACCCATATGCAACCTCCCTAATGCTTGTTTCGAACACAAGCGAATGTAATTTTGTGCGTCGTGAGTCGCGTATTTTTAGCACTTATTAATTACGTTCTACTCACATTTGGCCAAGCTGATATTGTATATGGCTATGAGGTCCTTTCCCTGCAGTTTAGCGAACACTTGACCGCGCAAATATTGAGTGTGAAGATTCTCCTGAATTCTCTTTTCAGCAGAATTAAGTTACCTACACTTCCTTTAGAATATGCTTTTACGTATGCTAAAGATGATGTTCATTTTCCTTTTAGAGAGGGCAAAGAGCCCGCAGGCACCACTTACGAACAACTCGTACGCGCAAAGCAGCTATACGAATCAGCCTTCCACCCGGACAGCGGCGAGCTACAGAATGTGTTCGGCAGGATGTCCTTCCAAATGCCCGGGGGATGCCTCGTCACTGGCGCCATGTTGCAGTGGTACAGGTAAATATTAAAGCTATTTGGATATACATGTATTAGTTTAAGCTTGATTGCTTCTTGGACATATTGGATTTTCTTCTTCTTGGTGGATTGGATATGAAGTGTGGTGTTGTGACAGATTAAGAATACATGTCATAATGTCATCACTCTATAACAACCCAGGGATGTCGTAAGAGCCACAAAGGGAGTATATTATGCAGATGTACGCAAAATACACGTTAGGACGTTGAGTTGCGGAAACAGCCCATGCTACCATACCATATTATGCAGAGAACAGCACTGTAAGAGAAGGAAAACTTGATGAAAATCCTATACCAACCCTTTTAGTTAGGCTAGATTGGTATATAGTAGGTCCAAGACTCCTTAAAAAAAGGCCTAGTCCAGTAGTGGACTGTTAACGGCTGATGATCATGATGATTATACAAGTTTAATTACTACGTCTTAATGGCGATAGCTAAGATATTTTTGGAATGGTGGAATTCGGCCAAAACGTCAGAAGATACCGAGGTATTTATGCCTTAAATATCTTTGTTATCGCGAGTAAGACGCGCTAAATAAACTTGTACTAGAGGACGCCAGCATTTTTTTTTAATTTACCCGTTTTGGCCGATCCCGTGGGAATTTCGGGAAATACCTTCTTAGTGCACCCCTACGGTCCCCAAGGAACATACATGCCAAACTTCAGCTTCCTGCGCCCAATAGTTTCGGCTGTAGCGTGTCTGTCAGTCAGTCAGTAACGCAAGGATTTTATATATTAAGATTTAAATCGCGGTAGTTTAAAATGGTTTGATGATGGTGATGGAGCTGGATTGATGTGCAGCGTCGGTTCCAGGGGTTTTGTTTGCGTTGGAAGGGAGACAGGCTTCACTGCTAGGTAATGATTATGCTAAAAGCTTCAGACTGCAGCAAGGAAGGGGCTTGTTTAGAAATATGATAAAGGCACAGGCTTATCATCGGCTACCGCTGTTATGCAGAAGAAAGAATAATTCGAATGTCCATGTGTTTAGATAGTAAATGCTCCTTTAGCTAGCTCGTTGGTAATTCCTTAGTCGGGGAAAGTTTTGTAATATTTGTTGTTCAGAAATTCTCGGGTTAGCAGTGTACCTATTAGATAACAATTCCTTATTTACTTAGCAATCTCGGTCTGTATTATGCTAAGTTTCAAGACCTGACTTCGAGACCTATGCCCTAGTGGAAACCCACCCAGCCTTTGTAGGGTTCCGTACGCAAAGGATAAAAGGTGACCCAGTGACCCTATCACTTAGACTCCGTCTGTCACAAATTTTCACAGATTATGTATTTCTATTGCTGCTATAACAATAAATACTACGAAACAGAATAAAATAGATATTTACGGGGGCTGCCATACAGCAAACATGATCTCTTTGCCGTTTTTATGAATATTATGCGAGTCCACACTTGGCCGGTTATTTTCTGTATTTTTTTTTTATGAAATTAGGCGGCAAACGAGCAGACGGATCGCCTGATGGTAAGCAATTGCCGCCGCCCATGGACACAAGCAACACCACAGGAGTCACAAGTGCGTTGCCGCCCCTTGGGGTTGGGAAAAGGGACAGGAGGAGGAATGGGATGAAGGAGAAGGAATAGGGAATGGGCCTCCGGCACTCTCACTCACCGAACGAAACGCAACAGTTTGGTTACTGTTACTTTACGTCGATTTTCTGTGAGAGGGTAGTACTTCCCGGTCGAGCCGGCCCATTCGTGCTGAAATCAGCGAGGCTCTACTACCTGGAAAATAGCGCTGTATATAGCGATAGCAGCTGGCTGAGTTAATTACAACACGTATGAGAAAAAACCCGCTGGCAAAATCGTCTGTCCCAAAATACGAGACAGAATGACGACCTATGCGTCTCGTGAAAACAAACACATGTTGTCGCTTGTTTTTTGCGATATAATAGGTTGACCTTATTTGCATAATTATGTGCGTAGTTGATCAGCTTATTTCTAAAATTAGCCTAAATGCGTCGGATGTCAACATCTCGTGATCACTTGTTTTTACTGCATGGATAAACAAAATGACACATGAACCTGTCATCACATAATACTATAGCGTTGACTTTCTTTTTCGAGTGTGTGGCCAAGTCTAGTCTAAGTATTCAGACCGTCCGCCCGAAGGTCACCGACATGGCCTAACGACTCTTATCATGAGACAAGAACCGGGACCGACAGCTTTATGTGTCCTACTTAGCACGATAATTATGATGTGGTCATTTCGCCACTTTCTGAGAACCGAGGGTTCGATTCATAAAGATTTGCTCACAGTTGGCATATTCGAACCAGAAGGGAAATATTTATTAAATATGTATGTAGTTGTATTTAGGCGACGTTGGTAGTCCCTAGGTATCGTCACCAGTCCACGTATTGGTTAAGGTCAAGTCCAGAATTTGTCCATTATTGGTGCTAGTATGCCTTATGCTATAGTTCATTACTTGTAAAAGCAGTATGCCTTATCCAAATTCAATTACTAAGCATTGGACTTCCTATGACCATGGCTCCTGAAAACAAAACAAGCCACTGCAAACTAGTGGCACAATTTCAGTATTAGTTGTCATCAAAACAAACGTTTAGGACGCCATTAAATACAAAATTAAACAGTGCTTGTAGTCACGTATTTCCCAAAATACTATATTGTGACCTATTTAATTTACCACAAGGATAACTTACGAAAGTATTGCCGTAGTAACTGTATGCGTACTATTTATATTTCATTCGAGGTTTTTTGCAATGGCAACACGCCAGCACGGGTCAAAAATCGTATAAAAATGTCAAGAATGAATCATTCACGTGATGGGTGTGACTCTGACGTCGCAAACTCTGGGGTTGCCAAGGAATTCTGATAATGAGTTCTTTATTTAAGTTGTTTGTGAACTTTTACGACGCTGAATACTGGAACACCTTTTATTTGTATACTAATAATAAATAAATATAAATAAAAATCTTAAAAATACTTTGCGCTGAAAGCTGTACATAGGCGAAGTTATCTGGGCCATAGCCCAGATAAGTTCATTCGTCTTTTCATAGATAATGTCTCAACCCCATAGGGTTAAGAAATTATCTATCAGAAGACCGTTTGATGGTACAGACGTTTTATTGAGCCAGTTGGAAGACCCCATAGACCTTTAAAGTCACTATAGTATACGTCGAAATATCTCCGAAAAAAGTTCACATTTCACTAGCTAGTAGCTATAGTATAAAATCCATTTTAACTCTAAAATGTGCAAGCGTAGCTGCGGTCATCTTCTAGTGTTTTTGTATATTTGTCTGAAACCGGGATTATAATTTGCTTTAGAGAACATACAATCGACAAACAACGCCCCCAAACAGGCAAGCTATCCAAGTAGTCTGACAAACAGCAATAAAAAAATATTTATTTTTAGAAGATATTTCTGGCACTTTTTTACACCAGACGCTCTACAAGAGCTGTTAATAGTTAAACGTGTGTCTGTCTATGGCATTATAGCTCCTAAACGAATAAGCCGATATGCGGATTTTAGTTTAAATGATGGCATGATAGAGATGGTTCTTACAATTTATGTAAATCTATGTTGTAGTTACATTTTTATTGTTATTAATGAACTATAATTTTATTTACCTTATGTTTTCCCGCTCAAATGACCTAGTATAACAACTCTTACTAGATATCTACTATTATAAACATACTTAAATACTTATTATACATAAATGGACGTTTGTTACTCTTTTACACAAAATAGTACTGAATGTCTTTCGATGTAATTGTGCAATAATATTTTTACATTAGAAAAGCACATGCTTTGCCTTTTACCCATTTTTCACGGTAGTAGAGCCTTGCTGATTTCAGCATGAATGGGCCGGCTCGACCGGGGAAGTACTACCCTCTCACAGAAAATCGACGTAAAGTAACTGTACCTAAACTGTTGCGTTTCGTTCGGTGAGTGAGAGTGGCGGAGGCCCTATACCCTATTCCTTCTCCCTCATCCCACTCCTCATCCCAACCCCAAGGGGGCAGCAACGTACTTGTGACTCCTGTGGTGTTGCTTGTGTCCATGGGCGGCGGTAATTGCTTACCATCAGGCAATCCGTCTGCTTGTTTGCCGCCTATTACTATGAAAAAGAAAAAAAAAACCCAATAACCCCACGCGAGCGAGACCATGAGCAGAAGCTAATAGTACTAAATAACGATATCAACACTCATATTATTACTTTCTACTAAATAAGGCAGCGATGGCCTAGTGCAGATACCAAAGACGATAATATTTTGACATATCTGGTTGGTTTGTTAAGCACGGAACGGGGTCCCCGTTCCAATGAATACAGATTTACATATAAGCGCATTTTTTAAGGATTTCGTGTGCCGATTCCAAGTGGCGAGTTGGCGACTGGCGTCAGTGTAGTACGTAGTTGGCGCCGTTGGCTGCGCTGGCGTCGTTCTCCGTCTCTTGCTCTCGTAGTTAAGATACACAGGAGGAACGTTCGTCTCTCTTGCACTCATAGATACAGCTTTCACAGCGCGTCTGCCACGCCGCCAAACGGCAATTTTGGTCACAGAAAGTTTGTCTACAGAGTGCCCATAAGAAATGCGCCTCTATGTAAATATCTATGCTCTATGCCCGTTCTACCAGGCGCGTAAGTCTAACGTGAGTAACGCTTAGATGATGATTATTTTTTACTCATATTTTCTTTTTCCCAGAACCCCAGTAGCAGTAGTGTTCTGGCAGTGGGTGAACCAGTCCTTCAACGCCCTAGTGAACTACACGAATAGGAACGCGAACTCTCCCCTAACTACGACACAGATGGGAGTGGCTTACATTTCTGCGACGACAGCGGCTATGGGTGCTGCGCTAACGTTTAAATATGGCGTGCAGAAGCGCACCAAGAACCCTATACTTGCTGTAAGTATTTGTTTATCTTTTAGGGCCTGTTTCACCATTGCCCAATAAGTTCTGGTTAAACTACTTGGCAAATAAATCCATACAAATTTCGTTTTCATTTTGAATTTACCTGCAAGGTAACGCTTACTTAGAGGTGGTGAAACAGGGCCTTAACCTGTCTATAGATTTTATAAAATGAATGTCTCCTCGAACTTACTCCTCCACGAACTATCGAACGGATTTTGAGCGCAACCAACAGATAATGTGATTCCTGAGGAATGTTTAGGAGTAGGTTAATAGGGTGTAGCAAAAAAATAGTAAAGGTACAATTCCGAGTTGGGCTGCAGACTGCAACCGCAGGTGACACTGCGACTAGTGGATGCGGTCGACCGCCGTGCTGCCTGCGGTCGCAGTTGCTTCTATTCCCAGCGCGGCGGCATGCCGCGACTGCACGAGTTATAGAACCATTACTTTTCACCAAATTATTCCGATATTTTGGATTCGATGTGTCATATCATAAATGACTGGAGGCCGAGTCAGTCAAAAGCGTCAGATGATTTCCTGCATTGTACTTGCATACTAAACCCTTTTTTTTGTCTGGACTTTAAAAGATCAATAAAAGACTAAAGAAATTGAAGTGACAAAAAAAGCAATGACTCTGAGTTTGTTTCGGCTTTTCTTCTCAAGAAGTCATTTAGCTAGGAAAAGCCGGCATCATCTAGAATAGGGTTTTGACATGTATAAGTGTTGTAAACAACCAAAATGCAGAAATAAATATGTCTTTGTCTTTTATGACCAGCAACAAAGTTAGTAAATTTTTCTTCATCATCCTCTGAAAAAGTGGTCATTTTTTGTACGTGTGAACTGCCTGCAGTCCGCGACATCACTGGACCTGTAGCGTGCGGTCGCTGCGGCGACTGCAGGCCGCAGTGTTGCCGCGCTCGAAATCAATTTCATAGAGATTCATAGGAATTAGTAGTGTCGCTTGCAGTCTGCGGCTGCGGTCTGCAGCCCATCTCGGACTTGCACCTTAAACAATATATTTAGTATTACAATAAGTATTTTATTAACCCAGTTTACAAAAATTCAAGTCACCACCTCAAGATGTTTAGTTAGAAAGCGGCATACTTACATGAATGCTCCTTCAACTATAAGTCATTAATTGACACTACAGGAAAACGAAAATTAAACAAAAATGTTGCTTTCCCTCCACCCTAGTGTATGATTCACGCGGGCAAAGTCCAGTCTATATACAGGGTTATTTGTAAAACACCGTTAACCTCTCAAGACTATGTTACTAACATCATCATCAACAACTTTTGTTCTGTGACTTTTAAAAATTCATCATATTTTAGTTCATCAGATTTTCATACAAAAATAAAAATATTTAAATTCGAACGCTCTAAATGTTGCGAAGTCTATGCATTAGAACAATAGCGAGGGGTGCGGGCGAACAGGCGTAGGTAGGTACAACAAAATACACGAGTTGAAATGTGTTAGATAGGACAACGAAATCTTGGAGGTTTGTTTTTGGTAAATGTATTATGTTTTGTAAAAAGTCACAGAACAAAAGTTGTTGATTATGATGTTAGTAACATAGTCCTGAGAGGTTAACGGTGTTTTACAAATAATCTTAATATATAAAATCCTTGCGTTACTGACTGACTGACAGACACGCTACAGCCGAAACTATTGGGCGCAGGAAGCTGAAATTTGGCATGTATGTTCCTTGGGGACCGTAGGGGTGCACTAAGAAGGGATTTCTCGATATTCCCATGGGATCGGCCAAAACGGGTAAATTAAAAAAAAATGCAGGCGTAGCTGCTGGCGTCCTCTAGTCCAGTATAAATATCTCGTGTCACTGCGTTTGTTATCAAACTCTGTGCTAAGCGTTGTAGGTTCATTCAATCCCAAAACGGGAAATCACTCTCAGACTACCACAATATGTTTTGACAACATTCAACGAACAGATGTTTGTAACTTAGCGACTTGGGATTTTTATAATATAGTGCGTACTGTTACAAACGCCTTTGAACCCTAAAACACTTACATAGTTGCCCAATCCAACGCCTAAATCTCCGTGCCTTCCTTATCCATTCAGTCCCTTTCAACCTCAGTCTGCATCCATCATCTAACGCGAACAGTCCTATATCCTTAGTGTGCCAGGCTCACATTCTAATTCTTTGTACCAGTTCTCAGTTCTATTTCTAAATCTAGTCTATACAATTTCTAATATAACGTGTGTGTACCGTATTCCAATAAATAAGTTTTTTTTTTAATTTTTTTATTTAGCCTATACTGTCCCACTGCAGGGCAAAGGCCTCCCCTAAGTCTTTCCACATTTTGTGGTCATGCGCAACCTCTAGCCAGCTCTCGTGGTAGGCATCCAGCTCGTCTCGCCACCTTTTTCTGGGCCGGCCTCTGCGGCGTTGTCCATCCGTCGGCACCCATAGTGTAGTAACTTTTGCCCAGCGGTCTTTCTGCATGCGGCTGACGTGACCCGCCCAATTCCATTTAAGGCTGGCAACCTTTTGACCCACGTCTTTTAGCCCTGTTTTAGAGCGCAGTATACTGTTCCGTATCTTATCTTTTAGTGTGACACCCAGGATGCTGCGCTCCATCGCTCTTTGGCATAAATAAGTTTAGCCAGTTTAAATATCTTTCTAAAGACATTTTCCCGGTCCCGCGTAACAGTACGTTTTTCTTAAAATTATTAAAACTACACTACTAGATTACAAATTGGCCTTGTTTTGTCATTATGCTGGCCACGTAGTAGGTAGGTAATACAAGAATCTATTACAAGCATTAAAAATATCTAATCAATCAACAGCAATATACCGGCTATAAAGATAACTTAAATATTGATATCAAGACATGTTTCAAAATATACAAGCGATAAACAAGATAACTGAAATTAATTGTTACCTTCAAGGTTTGGTTTATTTCATAATCATATGTCTGTATACATAAACTAAGAAGGGGTTTCTTGAAATGCCCACGAGAACGAACATAACATACACGTCTTTTATCCCCGAAGGGGTAGGCAGAGGTGTATTACACACCCACTTTTCGCCAGTTATGTTTCGGTCCCAATGTAATAGGGGCGAGCTTATTGCCATCTACCGGGAACATTATTAAGCGAGCGATAATTGACATTATTAATTTAATACACACATAACTTCGAAGAGTCAGAGGTGTGTGGCCGGGGTAACTGAGGATCGAACCCGAGACCTCGGGAGGACTCTCGGCAGTCCGTTGCGTACATTACTGGATTATCACCGCCTATATATTATCGAGAACGAACAGAAACGGATAAATAATAAAAATAACTTAATATGAATGAAATTGCTTACTAAGCAGGTAGGTTATGTACTAATAATGATGAATTGAAAAAAAAAATTACACTATTAGTATAGGTATTTAACGCTAAAGATTTTCGATTTTGTGAATACAGCATTTTCAAGAGAAAACTCAGTCAGGTTTTTTTTTATATTGTTAACTTGATTGATCATCATGATTAGATATCGTTCTTTGTATATTGTTAACCTTATTTCTATAAACAAGATGTGTCACAGATTAGTAAATCTATATTCAGAACAGAAATAGACTGACGGTTTTTCCGCGCCTACGCGCTACGTAATAAGTAAAGAAGTCATATATTATGTCGATTAGATTACAGATAGATTAGAAAACGTAGTGGTATGATTCGTCTAATTCTTAGTAAAATTAGACGAATCATACCATGAATTCAAATATGTTGGAAGATTATGCGTTAATCTACAAATAAAAAGTGTTTTTTTAATTTGTACTTACTGAACATTTTAGTTTGAAGCAACGTGAAATATAAAAAAAAGGATACAAAATAAAACTGCCATTTGGTACATACGTAGAAGAATTTTTGTACCTATCCGTTTCAAAAAATGTTTTCTAAGGTTTACTGCACTAGAAAATTGTAACTTATATGTTTTTAAATATTTTAAATGTGTTTCTTTCAGAGGTTCGTTCCATTCGTCGCGGTGGCGGCCGCTAACTGGGTTAACATTCCGTTAATGAGGCAAAACGAAATTAAGTTAGGTGAGTAATTTTTAATAAGCTTGACTGCACAAGACTGACATAGGGACGGTCCCTATATTTGATCTATCAATGGATTCATCATCATGTCCGCCTAGAGACGTCCACTGCTGGACATAGGCCTCCCTCAAGGTTCTCCACAAAGACTCCCGCGATCTTAACAAGATCGTCGGTCCACCTTGCGGGAGGCCTACCCCTGCTGCGTCGTCCGGTACGGGGTCGCCACTCCAGAACCCGCCTGCCACAACGGCCATCAGTTCTTCGCGCTATGTGCCCTGCCCATTGCCTCTTCAGCCTGGCTATTCGGAGAGCTAGGTGACTTTGGTTCTCCTGCGGATCTCCTCATTTCTGATTCGATCTCGCAGGGAAACTCCGAGCATAGCTGCTAGAATCGCTGATGTCAAATATTTATATCTAGTTGCCAAATTCATAGAAAGATTAAATATTGGGAGCGACCCATAGTACAGAGATTTAGCAAACTGAAATGGCAGAGGACTGAACACATCTGTCGTAGAAACTATAATCGGTGGAGAGATAGCAGATTGAATTGAATTGATTGACAGACTGCGTCAGAAAAGCTGTTTAAAGCTGCGATTCTAACGAAGTAAAATGACTAATTTTGCGTTATCAACACAAATACCTACTGTAAATGTCTTTGATGGAGATGCAACCATATACCGCTCCGATGGACCGATGGAGGAGTGCGGCTTGATGGCGAAGATAAGATATCTTATTTGCCAGAAACGACGTTACCCTGGGGGAGGCCTATGACCATCAGTAGACTGCAATAGGCTGATTACATGCGATTTTTTTTTTGCGAATTAATGGTGAAGGGGTTTAAGAAGTGGTTTGCCCAATTAGCACCGAAGAGTGCCATCATCCTTTTAGCGTTATTCAAGCTGCAAGCCGGGTTCCACTTTGGAAAACCATTGAATAGTAGGTTTTCCACAGAGCGACTGCCTGTCTGACCGCCGCAACCCAAAAGAGTAGCTATATTCAGTTGACTGCCTCCGTGGTCCAGTGGATAGCGTATGCGACTGCTGATCGGAGGTCCTGGGTTCGATTCCCGGGTCGGGCAAATGTGTTACTGGGTTTTTCCGAATACTCAGTAGCAGCCCGGAGTCTGGTGATGTGCCCGGTAACTGCAATAGGCTCGCCCTGTATTACGTGGGACCTAAAAATTCATGGCGAAATGTGGGTGTAATATTTACACCTCTGCCTACCCCCTCGGGGATACAGGCGTGAGACTATAAATAAAAATAAATAAATAAAAAATATTCAATGGTTTAGACTACTGTCAGTTTATTCAGAGGTACTGTCTACCTATAACGTCTGTCAAAGATCTTCATTTGTAGCTTATGAAAAATACCCCCGTGGGATCTACACTTTGTCGTGGTGGAGGGGCTCAGTAGCCGTGGCTTGGACACCCGCGGTGAAGTTAAGAAGGATCCCGGGAGTAGACGCTCCACGTGGGCTTGGGTGAAGCCTGCGTAGGATGCGTCCAATGGTGCGGGTGCGGGGGACAGTTCTGTCTGTCCCTCGCAGTCAGGTGCGGTCGCGGGAGGAGAGGCGGGTCGGTGTTGCGTTGCCGCGCGCCCTGTCTCCCGCAAACAAATGGAGGCGCACCATTCGATGCGTCGCGGTGGGGCCGCAGAGGAAGAGGAGATGCGGTGTTGTCAGGTTGCCGTCCTCCCTATCCTCTGCGGCCGTTTTAGCGCCTGCGGACGGCGAGCGCTGGGGCTGCTCCCCGTCCGCCAAAAGGCAAGGAGGCGGTTTAGTGTCCGCGCCACCTCCCAAGTACCATAACGAGGCGGGGCCAACACCAACGGCGGACCAGTCCCGGGCGGGAACACGGCAATGAATGCTATCCGCGAATCGCGTGACCCCGCCACTACACAGGACCCGTACACCGCGGTGGTTTTAGTGGGTATGCCCCGAACACCTGTGGAGAGCCTCCACACACCTCCTCCGCCAGTCCCAAGCCCGGTCGATCACACTCTGCCGGGTTGGCGTCGAGTTGAGATGGCTCATAAGGAGAGTTTCCACCGTAGTCAACAAAAAAAAAGCTTATGAAAAATGGCATGAAGTTTAACCTCTTGTATGCCGGAATACCAGACACAATTAAAAAGCTATTGTGTCTCGCGTAGATCTGCGTTCCGGCATACAAGGGGTTAATAATAAATGCCAAATTTCTTCTATTGCTATATTAATTACTGAGTGTTTAATTGTCTGTTTATTTTTCCAGGTTTGGATGTAACGGATAAAAAGGGTAAAATAATAGGCAAGTCTCAAATAGCACCAATCAAGGGCATATCACAGGTTGTCACCTCAAGGTAAGACGCTAATTATAATTGATGTCATAACGCTTATTTATAAACTTTTAATTAGTTTTTACAGTGAAATTATGCAAAGGTGTATGTAATGTAGTTTCAGACGTGTTTATCATAAATAAGAATAGACTCATCATCCTCTTAGCGTTATCCCAGTTTCAACCTAGGGTCCGCTTACCAGTCTAACCGGATTTGGCTGAATATTTAGCTTTTCCACAGAGCGACTGCCTGTGTGACCTCTGCAACCCGAAGGGATAGCGATATTCCATGGTTTAGACTAGATAGATAGATAGATTACACTTTATTGAACACCAAAACAAACAAAGTATTTACATAAGTACATAATATATAACTTAAAACTAGTGTGCAATTGGCGGCCTTATCGCTAATAGAGCGATCTCATCCAGGCTACCGCATATGGACAGAAATGATGTAGGTTAACAGTCATGTTCATTGATGGTGTAGCGTCAGTAATCTATAATATTCATAAATAAGTACCTAAATATATGCACATTGTAATATATACTTAATTAAATACATACTATATTATAAATAAAATATGATTATATATAAGGAAGCAGTGAACAGAACACTTGTAAAGCGACAGCTATACAATATATTATGATAAATTAACAATACTTATAATGATTGGCGTTAGATTGACAGGTAGTGTTTTTTTAACATTCACTTAAATATGTTAAGCGATTTGGCTTTACGGATTTCTAGTGGCAATCCATTCCACAGGCGTGTAGCTTGAACTGTAAAGGATTTTCCATAGTAATTGCTAGAATGGATTGGCATCGCCTGGGTCAAATTCTCAGACGACCTCAAGGACCCTATATGTGTGTCATGGAGGAACTTAAAACGTTCTTTGAGATAAAAGAGAGTACTGGGATTAAACAAAACATTATAAAGTAATGTAAGAATGTGAGTATTCCTGCGAAAACGAATTGGGAGCCACGTGAGTCTGTTGCGAAATTCTGAGACATGATCATATTTGCGTAATCCAAATATAAATCGTATACAGAAGTTTTGAAGGCGCTCAAGTTTGTCTAGCTGCTCCTCCGTGGGGTCAAGATAGCTGACATCAGCGTAGTCGAGAATAGACAACAGCAGCGATTGTGCAAGCGCAATTTTAGTAGCAGTCGGAAGAAAGTTGCGTAGTCTACGCAGAGATCCGGCTGATGCAAATAGTCTGCGACTCACCTCCTGTATTTGTGGTACCCAGGATAGATTCTCATCAAGGTAGATCCCTAGATTTTTAACTTTAGTATAAAGGAGATCTTTTCCGTCAAAACTAATTAGTGGTAGATCGGACCAGTTAATTTTTGCAGTCATTCTTGGGCTACCAATAATAATTAACTGAGTTTTATCAGGATTCACCAACAGTCCATATTTCTTGGTCCACTCGCAGATCCGGGCCAAGTCTGTGCTAATGGTTCTACAGGTATCTGGTAACTCATCTAAGGGGGCTTGCGTGTAAATCATCTGCGTAAAGGTGGTAAGATGAAAGTAGTTGGTTAGAGATAGAATTAATGAAAATCTTGAAGAGTAGCGGAGATAGCACGCCACCCTGTGGTACCCCGGCATTCGTGTTAGACCAAGTGGAATAAGAGTCTTCAATGCGTATACGTTGCCGGCGACCAAACAGGTAACTATGAAACCAGTCAATTGCCGTTGGAGATATGTTAAGAGAGCGGAGAATGCCGAGTATGATGTGAAAATCCACGGTGTTAAAAGCATTGCTGAAATCGAGCAAGGACATAACCGTTAGATTTCCACAATCCATACCTCGCCGAATGTCATCAGTGATGTGTACCAATGCAGTGACGGTACTGTGGCCGGGACGGAAACCAGATTGGTAAGGATTAAGGAGCGAATTTTTATGGAGAAAGGAACTGAGTTGAGTGTGGATTAGGCGTTCAAGGACTTTCGACAGGAAATGTAGTAAGGATATGGGACGGTAATTTGAAAAGGAACAAGGTTTAGGTTTTTTAGGTAGGGGAATTATAAGTGCATCTTCCCATGCCGACGGAAAGATGCCACGGATAATGGACTGGTTTAAAATGTTGCATAGGATTGGAAGGATTATATCTAGGATGGGAAGGATCATTTTCCTGCTGATACAGTCATCACCGACTGCATTGCACGCAATTGCCATAATACTCTTCTTAACATCACAATCGGTGAATTGCGAGAAGACAAAAGGAGAATAATCTGGGGTTGGTAAGGATGAAAGATATTCTAGACTAGTGTCAGTTTATTTAGAAGGTACTGACGCCGTATAATAAAGATCTTTATGACAACCGGGACCGACAGCTTAACGTGCTCTCCGAGGCACGGGACAGGCGATAATTAACAATTCAATACGCACATAAGTCCGAAAAGTCATTGGTGCGCGCCGTGGATTCGAACTCGATACCCTCTGCATGACAGTCTGTTGGTATCTCCACTAGGCTATCGCTGCCTAAATAAGAATAGACTATTATAATAATAATAATGTCTCAACAATTATCGTCCCACCGTCATCCCGGTTGCATTAGAAAAATACGCTTTGAAGCTCGGGGTCCTGTTTCTGGTCTAACCAGATTTGTCTAAATACTAGTTTTTCTGCATATCCAATTTCGTCTGACCTCCAAGGGTACTGAGTAGCACTGATGCCACTGACTTCCAGTAACGACTGTCAAAGATTTTTACAACAGCCGGCATCTATAGCTTAACGTCCTCTCCGAGGCAAAGGACAAGCGACAATCAACAATAGGCTTGTGTCCACTAAGAACAAATCGGTTTGATTGTAGTATCTATAGATTCATTGTGATTTAAGATGTCAATACAGTTTATTATTTATTTTAAAAAGGTAAGATGAATGTTATTTTTAAAATTCTAAAACTAAAAGTAATGTATTTATTCTTGAGACAGTGAACACCAATCAGAGAGCATTACGTCTAACAGTGCGTCCGCCATTCATGTTGTTGACGTTTTGGTAGTAAATACAACTAATGCCGTGTGGTTGACGGCATAGAATACAAATGTCACCACTCCCTATCTTCCCGTGGGTGTCGTAAGAGGCGACTAAGGGATAACACGATGCAAATACCATCTTTGCGTAGAGACGGAAAACTCGACATCAAACCCTATACGACTGCTTCGTTGGTCTCGCGGCATAAATGTGCGCGTGGGATCGGGAGGTCCCGGGTTCGATTCCTGGGTCGGGCAGTGTTATTGGGTTTTTCTGTCACGAAATTCTCAGTGGCAGCACGGAGTCTGGAAATGTGCCCGGTACGGCAATAGGCTCGCCCTTTATTACGTGGGACTAAAGTATATCTGGCGAAAAGTGGGTGTAGAAATACACCTCTGCCTACCCCTTCGGGGATAAAAGGCGTGACGATATGAACAACTAACTACGGAATTAACGGAATTCAATATTCGAAATATAGATAGATCTGTAGATTTTAGATTCGTTTTTGACAGTTTATGACATAAGCTCCATGCAAAGAAATAAAACCTTAAGGCATAGAAGTAACACTAAATAACAACAGCGGTTGCTATGATTGATATCTTCTTTCTAATGGCACATGCAGTATGATAGAAAGAGCTGTCGATAGGTTTAGCAGCACGCTCTTATAGCAGCCTCGTGGTAGGTAAGCAGTAGACAAAACATAGAGTTAGGAAACCGAGTGTTGTTCGTAACAGTGATGATTTATCGATAAATATTTTTGGTCAAATGTCTAACTTTAGTATGTGTCGATATATTTAAGCCGTAGAAGTAAACAACTAAAATATTGAAATTGTATATGTCGACGCCGGACAGTGCTTTGCAAAGACTTGCCAGACGACAGTACTAAAAAAATTCACGTGTTTAATTGTTCGTTTTAGCCATAAAATCTATTGACAAAAAGTATTCATAAACAAATGAGCGATGCGTTGCGATGAGATGCTAAGAAACTGTGTTTAAGATCTAAAAAGAAACGAATCAATCGCTAATTACATTTTAGGACACAAGCTTATAGGTACTCAATGGTGCACGTCTTGGGTTTAAATCTGTTGCTGCTTACTATTGAATATTACTATCATTAGACATTTGTGTGATCGATAAACTGGGTTTCCTTGTGTCCATTGGTTCATTGGTTGAATGTTCTTATAATCACCCCCGAGAAAGGATGCATTTCTAGACTAGACTAGAGACCAGAGTCGGTTAGAAACAGGGCCGATGATGAAGAAGATGATTAACGGCCATTTTCAATATTCGATCCATACATGGATTTTGAGATTCGAGATTCGCGTTTGACATATATTGTATGAAGCTTATGTCAAAAACGAATCTAAAATCTACAGATCTATCTACAGATCGAATATTGAATTCCGTAGTTAGTAACATAATCTGTTGTATTCCAGGATCGTGATGTGTGCTCCCGGCATGTTGCTGCTGCCCTTCATCATGGAGCGCTTGGAGCGCGAGTGTTGGATGAAGCGGATCAAGTGGGCGCACGTCGGTATACAGACTGGCATCGTTGGTGTATTGTACGTATATGATTATGTTCCATACATTGTTGTTCATCATGGAGCGCTTGGAGCGCGAGTGTTGGATGAAGCGGATCAAGTGGGCGCACGTCGGTATACAGACTGGCATCGTTGGTGTATTGTACGTATATGATTATGTTCCATACATTGTTGTTCATCATGGAGCCAGTGCTTGGAGCGCGAGTGTTGGATGAAGCGGATCAAGTGGGCGCACGTCGGTATACAGACTGGCATCGTTGGTGTATTGTACGTATATGATTATGTTCCATACATTGTTGTTCATCATGGAGCGCTTGGAGCGCGAGTGTTGGATGAAGCGGATCAAGTGGGCGCACGTCGGTATACAGACTGGCATCGTTGGTGTATTGTACGTATATGATTATGTTCCATACATTGTTGTTCATCATGGAGCCAGTGCTTGGAGCGCGAGTGTTGGATGAAGCGGATCAAGTGGGCGCACGTCGGTATACAGACTGGCATCGTTGGTGTATTGTACGTATATGATTATGTTCCATACATTGTTGTTCATCATGGAGTGCTTGGAGCGCGAGTGTTGGATGAAGCGGATCAAGTGGGCGCACGTCGGTATACAGACTGGCATCGTTGGTGTATTGTACGTATATGATTATGTTCCATACATTGTTGTTCATCATGGAGCGCTTGGAGCGCGAGTGTTGGATGAAGCGGATCAAGTGGGCGCACGTCGGTATACAGACTGGCATCGTTGGTGTATTGTACGTATATGATTATGTTCCATACATTGTTGTTCATCATGGAGCCAGTGCTTGGAGCGCGAGTGTTGGATGAAGCGGATCAAGTGGGCGCACGTCGGTATACAGACTGGCATCGTTGGTGTATTGTACGTATATGATTATGTTCCATACATTGTTGTTCATCATGGAGTGCTTGGAGCGCGAGTGTTGGATGAAGCGGATCAAGTGGGCGCACGTCGGTATACAGACTGGCATCGTTGGTGTATTGTACGTATATGATTATGTTCCATACATTGTTGTTCATCATGGAGCGCTTGGAGCGCGAGTGTTGGATGAAGCGGATCAAGTGGGCGCACGTCGGTATACAGACTGGCATCGTTGGTGTATTGTACGTATATGATTATGTTCCATACATTGTTGTTCATCATGGAGCTAGTGCTTGGAGCGCGAGTGTTGGATGAAGCGGATCAAGTGGGCGCACGTCGGTATACAGACTGGCATCGTTGGTGTATTGTACGTATATGATTATGTTCCATACATTGTTGTTCATCATGGAGCCAGTGCTTGGAGCGCGAGTGTTGGATGAAGCGGATCAAGTGGGCGCACGTCGGTATACAGACTGGCATCGTTGGTGTATTGTACGTATATGATTATGTTCCATACATTGTTGTTCATCATGGAGCCAGTGCTTGGAGCGCGAGTGTTGGATGAAGCGGATCAAGTGGGCGCACGTCGGTATACAGACTGGCATCGTTGGTGTATTGTACGTATATGATTATGTTCCATACATTGTTGTTCATCATGGAGCCAGTGCTTGGAGCGCGAGTGTTGGATGAAGCGGATCAAGTGGGCGCACGTCGGTATACAGACTGGCATCGTTGGTGTATTGTACGTATATGATTATGTTCCATACATTGTTGTTCATCATGGAGCGCTTGGAGCGCGAGTGTTGGATGAAGCGGATCAAGTGGGCGCACGTCGGTATACAGACTGGCATCGTTGGTGTATTGTACGTATATGATTATGTTCCATACATTGTTGTTCATCATGGAGCCAGTGCTTGGAGCGCGAGTGTTGGATGAAGCGGATCAAGTGGGCGCACGTCGGTATACAGACTGGCATCGTTGGTGTATTGTACGTATATGATTATGTTCCATACATTGTTGTTCATCATGGAGCTAGTGCTTGGAGCGCGAGTGTTGGATGAAGCGGATCAAGTGGGCGCACGTCGGTATACAGACTGGCATCGTTGGTGTATTGTACGTATATGATTATGTTCCATACATTGTTGTTCATCATGGAGCCAGTGCTTGGAGCGCGAGTGTTGGATGAAGCGGATCAAGTGGGCGCACGTCGGTATACAGACTGGCATCGTTGGTGTATTGTACGTATATGATTATGTTCCATACATTGTTGTTCATCATGGAGCGCTTGGAGCGCGAGTGTTGGATGAAGCGGATCAAGTGGGCGCACGTCGGTATACAGACTGGCATCGTTGGTGTATTGTACGTATATGATTATGTTCCATACATTGTTGTTCATCATGGAGCCAGTGCTTGGAGCGCGAGTGTTGGATGAAGCGGATCAAGTGGGCGCACGTCGGTATACAGACTGGCATCGTTGGTGTATTGTACGTATATGATTATGTTCCATACATTGTTGTTCATCATGGAGCCAGTGCTTGGAGCGCGAGTGTTGGATGAAGCGGATCAAGTGGGCGCACGTCGGTATACAGACTGGCATCGTTGGTGTATTGTACGTATATGATTATGTTCCATACATTGTTGTTCATCATGGAGCCAGTGCTTGGAGCGCGAGTGTTGGATGAAGCGGATCAAGTGGGCGCACGTCGGTATACAGACTGGCATCGTTGGTGTATTGTACGTATATGATTATGTTCCATACATTGTTGTTCATCATGGAGCCAGTGCTTGGAGCGCGAGTGTTGGATGAAGCGGATCAAGTGGGCGCACGTCGGTATACAGACTGGCATCGTTGGTGTATTGTACGTATATGATTATGTTCCATACATTGTTGTTCATCATGGAGCCAGTGCTTGGAGCGCGAGTGTTGGATGAAGCGGATCAAGTGGGCGCACGTCGGTATACAGACTGGCATCGTTGGTGTATTGTACGTATATGATTATGTTCCATACATTGTTGTTCATCATGGAGCCAGTGCTTGGAGCGCGAGTGTTGGATGAAGCGGATCAAGTGGGCGCACGTCGGTATACAGACTGGCATCGTTGGTGTATTGTACGTATATGATTATGTTCCATACATTGTTGTTCATCGTGGAGCCAGTGCTTGGAGCGCGAGTGTTGGATGAAGCGGATCAAGTGGGCGCACGTCGGTATACAGACTGGCATCGTTGGTGTATTGTACGTATATGATTATGTTCCATACATTGTTGTTCATCATGGAGCCAGTGCTTGGAGCGCGAGTGTTGGATGAAGCGGATCAAGTGGGCGCACGTCGGTATACAGACTGGCATCGTTGGTGTATTGTACGTATATGATTATGTTCCATACATTGTTGTTCATCATGGAGCCAGTGCTTGGAGCGCGAGTGTTGGATGAAGCGGATCAAGTGGGCGCACGTCGGTATACAGACTGGCATCGTTGGTGTATTGTACGTATATGATTATGTTCCATACATTGTTGTTCATCATGGAGCCAGTGCTTGGAGCGCGAGTGTTGGATGAAGCGGATCAAGTGGGCGCACGTCGGTATACAGACTGGCATCGTTGGTGTATTGTACGTATATGATTATGTTCCATACATTGTTGTTCATCATGGAGCCAGTGCTTGGAGCGCGAGTGTTGGATGAAGCGGATCAAGTGGGCGCACGTCGGTATACAGACTGGCATCGTTGGTGTATTGTACGTATATGATTATGTTCCATACATTGTTGTTCATCATGGAGCCAGTGCTTGGAGCGCGAGTGTTGGATGAAGCGGATCAAGTGGGCGCACGTCGGTATACAGACTGGCATCGTTGGTGTATTGTACGTATATGATTATGTTCCATACATTGTTGTTCATCATGGAGCCAGTGCTTGGAGCGCGAGTGTTGGATGAAGCGGATCAAGTGGGCGCACGTCGGTATACAGACTGGCATCGTTGGTGTATTGTACGTATATGATTATGTTCCATACATTGTTGTTCATCATGGAGCCAGTGCTTGGAGCGCGAGTGTTGGATGAAGCGGATCAAGTGGGCGCACGTCGGTATACAGACTGGCATCGTTGGTGTATTGTACGTATAATAACACTATATTAAAGAAAACGAATGAATTTAATTATACTGGTAAACCTTTCGCAGAATGCACGCTATCTATGAAAACAATACAAGATTCCATTTGATAGTTTTTGAGATAATCGTTTTCCTAATATTAATACAGACAGGACGCGGTAGGTAATGGTTTTATAATGTAGCATTGTGGTCAAAATGAGAGAACATGAGCTCGCTCATTTCTAGAAAGCAAAGTCATTAATTAAATCGGACAATCATTGTCTATTTCTTGTTATCCGTTCATCTCGCTTCGCGTTTTCTGGTTTCATTTCCCACTCACGGTGATAATCGGTCGACTATGTTATTTCTTAGTAGAAATGCATACATAACTTGTCTGTGAAAACGAAGTCCATTCCTCTAAGCCGTATTTGCCTCATTACTCTTTTACGGTGGAAACCTATCTTTAGCCTGATAAACGCAATTTACTAAGTGTAGAAAGTATCATAACAATATCAAGATCTAATAAACGATGTAATCTCATTTAAATTAACTTTATGTATTTTTAATTCCAGCTTAACCGTAATGGTGCCGACAGCGTGTGCACTGTTCCCACAGAGATGGTAAGTTTGTTATAGTATTGATCATTGCTTCCTCTGATACAAATCTTAATACAGATAGGTATTCGAAAAAGGTATTCTTTTATTTAAGCATATAATTATATGAACTTACTTACGGCCGATTCCATTGTTGATGTTTCCATAGAGTTGGCTACTAGATATACATATTTGACACATTTAGTATGCAGCTTGGGGTTGGGTTTCGAAACGAGTCGCCTGAATTTGAGGGTATTGGTGGTGTAGGGGGCTAAAGGGAATTAGTTCTAATCCCCTACAAGTAATTTTGGCTGCCGGAGTTGAGTCTAAATATTTTTAAACAATTTCCAAAACTTCTTAAATACTTCGGTAATTATGCAAAACGGAACGTAGTTTTTATTCTTTAGTACAGTTTTACAAATGTTATTTTTAGGTTTTATGTGAAAAACGTGAAACGAAACGCAAACCCGCCATCTTGGAATGATGATATTGACAGCTAATGTCAAATTTGTGCGTCATTGCTTTCGACTCTATCGAGTGCCTAGGGTTAGGTGCGACTGTAATAAGTCACTAAATAGGTTATGTTAGGTTCTCTTTTGACCCTTAATCCGAAAATAGTCAACCTTAGTTTATTAAACTAGTGTGAATAATGTAGAAGTTGGCAGTGCCATATACACCGATATTTGGAGAATTTTTTTTTGTCCAGAGGAAACCAAGTATTTCCGGCAAGTGAAAATGGTGAGAGGGGTTCCGAGACCTCCCCTCTTCCCCCTCCAATCACTCACAACCCCTAAAATCGGCGACGTATTTTGAAATTTTTATGGATAGATCAAATATGGGACCGGCCGTTAAAAGGATACCCCGATTAGTGTTTTAGCAATCGGGCGCCGTCTTGGGTGTCACCCGTTTGGGGGCACCTAACCTGGCACTAATGGCAGGTCCAGGATGCAGGGTGAAGCTTCTGACCCTGTGGTGATAGGTTTTATAAAGGTTAGTCACTTGTCTTGAAAATACTCAGATGGATTTCCATCTGAGTATTTTCAAGACAGGCGAAGCGATTAAGCATTAGGCCTTGATGCGCTCTGACCGGCACCTTAGCCCCTTTGCTTGACAAGAACTTAGTGACGAAATACGAATCGCCTAGAGCAATTTCTCTTGCTTGTTGCTTGAAGGAAGTCAGTTTGGGGCAACACCCGAGTCTACGACCCCACTCCCTGTTTGACTGAGACTCGGTAGCTAAGCGAGCGTTTAGCAGGCCCGCCATTGGTGGTGTTACCCATTTGGGACGCCCCGACAGCTCGATCTCTCCCATCGACAAGAAGTTAGTTTTGGCGATATTCAAATCTACGAAAAGCCCTTTTTTGTAATACAACCCCAATCGCGTTAACTCACTGAAATCAATCACTCGCTTATCAAAAACTTCCTTTTTCACAGCAAACTGTCCACGGACACAATAAAACGCTACGAGAAGAAGAACTACGAGGAAATATTAAAGAACACTGGCGGCAAACCACCGGCATATGTATATTTCAACAAGGGATTGTAAACTTATATACAAAATCATTCTCAGTATAGTGCGAACCTACTAGGAGACAATTCTACTCGATATTATGGATAACTTTTTTCTGGGATGTCAGCTGTTCCATACATAACAAAACTGCGCATAAAAAACAGACTTTAAAAGTTCCTCAAATTATATAAAGTAGAGACGCAATGTATAAGTCAAATATCTGCTGGTCTAATTTATATGAATGACACGAGAAGCACTAGGATTCAAATAAAAAAATATCATCAACTCGTTCCCATCTAGTAAAAGTTCTAAAATAACACATAAAAAAACAGTTGATTTGGGAACCTCCTTTTTGAGGTCGGTAAAAAATTTAACTTTGACATCGTCAAAATGTTTAACACTGACTTTTCGCGATTTTTACAATGTCTCAGAATAAAAGTTGTTCGTAATAAAAAGTACAATGATTTAAAAGGTTTACACTATACTTTGAATAGTCTTATATAATTAGTATGTTTCAGATGTACGTAGCGAGTCTAATTACTAGCGCGGTACTATGGATAAGAATAATTAATAAAAGTAATATGTATAGTAAAACCAATTTTCCACCCCAAAAGGCCATTATTTTTTTTTAAGAAAAGTTAAACTCGCATTTTTATCACACACCAGCCCTTTGTTAAATAAACTAAGGAAGTGTTTTATTTTTATTGATTACTATAAAACAATCGAATAGCGATAACTATTTAGTACTATTCGAATTGTATTGATGAAATTAGACAGTCCACTACTTTTCACATATAATTTGTTCAACAGTTTGTACTAATCGATGTAAATTATTATTAAAAATTACTAGAAAATGAAATAGATTAAGATCTATATAAAAATGGGTAACTGCTCATCAAATAGTATCTAAAATTTCTAATTGTTTTTCGAATACATCCATTTAATTATAAGTACAGCTTATGTCAATTTGAATAAAATACGCGTCAAACATATACTTCCAAATATAAAACTAAAACAGTAACTCTTGTATTTAGGTATAATTCTATGTATTTTATTTATTATTCTTGCCCATTTGGATGCAAAATTAAAATAAAGTATATTTCAAATAATGAAAAGAACGTAAATGCACTTAGATATTTCAATTGTTATATTTAGGTTAGTGCAATAATTTCACTGCCTTATAAAAAGGTATGATATCAAATTAAATGGTAATTTTATTCCTATTATTTATACGCTTAAAAAGGGTAGTTGACTAAATTAATTTTATGTCAAAAAGACACATGGCGTAAAGACAATATCTAATGGAAAATAGAATGTTTCATAGTTAGCCAATGTGGCTAATTACACAGAGAAGGCCATAGCACACTGTGACATCATATCTTTCTATTTTTATATTGATTTATTGTACAAATTATCGTTTTGCCATACCAATATGCGCCTTCTACTAACTTTGAAATTACAACTTTTTTATAGTATACTAGAGGACGCCAGCAGCTACGCCTGCATTATTTTTAAATTTAACCGTTTTGGCCGATCCCGTGGGAATTTCGGGTAATCCCTTCTTAGTGCACTCTTACGGTCTCCAAGGAACACACATGCCAAATTTCAGCTTCCTGCGCCCAATAGTTTCGGCTGTAGCGTGTCTGTCAGTCAGTCAGTAACGCAAGGATTTTATATATTAAGATTTTTTAATCGGTTCATAGATCGGCTAAACATTAAGAAATGCAAGAAATATAAAAAAAACATTCATTATTTTAATTACTGAAAATATAATATTATCAACTACCCTCTTATATTTTAAAGCTTAATCGCCGTGACAAATATCGAGATCTGCTTTTTTGGAATGTTATTTTTCTCTAATAAAATATTTCACATTCCGTAAACGCTTGCTTTTAAAATAATTTATGCTTTTTGCGTTTTATTATAAGAAATGTATTCGTATTTTTGTATTTTAATTTCTAGTCTAACGTGTTTCGGTTTTATAAAAATTATCAGTGATTAAAAAGACGTTTTTGAAATTAGTTATTTCAGTAACATTTGTGATTGTTATTTTTATCCTTTTTTTTAATGTTTAAATGTAACGTTTATGTTAAGTGTACTTATTTTTATAGAAAACCTTGTAAGCATTATAGGGTTGCTAGACCTAAAATTTACTATGAGATATTTGTTTTCTGGAAATAAATAACATGTGTTTTAAGAGACATCATCCATATTTATAAATAAAAATATGAAACATGATGATGAAATAAAACTATGATTTTTACGTATTTCAGCACAAAACATACGAACTACATAACGTAAAAATGTGTGATATTTTTATGCATGTATGTTTTAGTAGCATTGCGGGAACACTTGTCTGGTCTAAGATTTGGATCTACACTTTCTGATAATTCTATTTGTTACTGTAAATGATGTGGCAGCATGGTACTGCATTTTCAGTTTTTTTATCTTTGATGGCTTGCGATGCTTCAAATATTTGTAATGCAGCACAATGTGGGCAACATTACCAAAAAATAAGTATATATGTTAAAGCTCAAATTTTGTTGTTTTGAATGAGTTGAAATTGATATTAGTTATAAAATAACTGTAGAATATCGTGTTATTGTTATTAGTTAGAGAAGACAGTGAATTGAATTATTGAAAATGTGGCAATGGCTTGTTTTGTGCCATTTTATTTCTGCTGCACTAAGCTGGCATAACCTTTTGTAATCCGATATCATTTTCGTATATATTTTGTCTATCCTTTTTATTAAAAGACATCTCCCGAGTACCTAAGGTGTTGTTCCTGTGTCGGACAACTTTACTAAAAACACAAAGGTCACAAAGAACACCAAGGAACAATTTATTGATTATAAAGTGTCCCTATGAGGATTGAACCCAACAACTTAAACAACACCCGCGAATAAATCAGGCGTTTAACATCCTGTACGTTAGGTAACACTTTGTTCCCTTGTGTCGTTGTTATATAAAAATAATGGGGTTGAGTCGCTTTATTAGTAACTGACTAGTCGCTAGCCTAGAGAGGGACTTGAACATTCATATTTGCTTATCGAGTGACATTATGAAGATACTGGGCATAGGAATCTTATTTAAAATTATTTGACTAATTGTCCGCCATTTTGTACATTTGAATCAAATGTACAAAATGGCGGACAATCTAAACTGTCCAATTGTTTTCGCGCGTATTTGAATCGAGAAACGCATTTGTGAAAGCTTTTACATTTCTATGAGTTTTTAATAGTATAAATTCTAGTATAACTCTCCTTATGGTTTTAATCGATATTATAGCGATTTAATTCAGCAAAAAGAAAAAATGATTTATGTGTCATACACAATGAAAATGTTGTTGTTTGTCTGTATTAGATTGATCTACTTACGTCAAAAGTAAGCACAGAGTTAACCACATGAAAAGTACTATTAAAATGATAATAAGAAATATGACTGTCGTGGCCGAAAGCGTCAAAACAAAAAAGGGTCCTGCTGGCATGATAAAAGTTTTGCAGGCGCTTTCCTCATAAACTAATAATTATATTTAAATGAAACCAAGGTATTTTAAAGGTACTAATACATTGCTAAACGGTGACATATACTATTGGTCTAAAAAACCTTCAAACATCGGAGGGTCCTGCTGGGTAATAACTCAAGATTTCGCTGTAGCAATGAAGGTACTATTTTTTTACTTATACAATTCGAAAAGTACTAAATACCACGCACGTAAAAAGTTAACTTTCAATCGAATTAAACGTAGGGTCCTGCTGCGTATACGGACACGTCACAGGCCTAATGTTGGTATTTATTATCTTCAAAATGTCACTCGCTCACAGATTGATTTAGGCGTTGTATAGAATATCCATAAGATTGTTGTGAAAGTTTACGTAGACAATGGAATTGTAATGTATTTGCTGTATAGAGGTTTTAGTACTTAGAATTATGTTTGTTGCAAAGCTGAGACAATAAAGTATTAGTCATTATTTTGTTGTTTTATTTATTTTTATTCTACTAATTTAAATGAGTTTTTTGTATACATAAAATGGCAGCAATGTCGCACCCAGGGCCAATAGGGATGTTGCCAACTGGTCAAATCAGACACTTTTAGTGAAATGTTAAAAATGTTGCTGTGTGAAATATGCACTTAGTGACGTCATAATTGTTTGCTGTCAAGTAGTGCTAATTATACAGGGTTTCACAAGATCCATCACTAAGCCGAAGTCTTTACACGTTGTGGACATCATGCCTACTCATACTAAGCAAAAATAATACCTGGAAACGATTTTTTAAGCCACATTTAAAAGTCCACGCGTGCGATGCTCGAAATACCTATTTATGATACATGGGTGCATAGGACATATTCTATAGACCAAATTGGCGGGGTAAATTCATCGATTTTGTACCTAATCAGAAACATTGTATGGACTGAACCTCAATATCTCCTGAACCAGTCATTTGCCAGGCATGGTGCTGAAGTAAAAAAAAAAATCGTCTTGATTAGTACACTATGGGATTTCGGTTTTCGTTAAGGGTCTTTTTACACCCCGTATTAGCAATAATATAAATTAAAGCTTAAGTAGATAGCGGTAGGTAATTATAATATTAAATTTATTTTACTTGTAGGAAAAACCCCGTTTGACTCTCAAAACATATACTGTATGTTTTGTACAATTTGTAAAGTACCTAATTACAATATCATAAAAAGTTTTATGGTGTACAATAAAGAATGTTCTCTCTCTCTCTCTCTAACAGTAGCTTGTGCTGCATTTCATATTACGTAGTAAATTGTTAATGCTGCTCATCTAATAATAATACCTATGCAAACAAACGGTCAATCTCAAAAATACATCCTGTCTAAGCTGAAACTAGAAGTACCCAATTTATTCCAAAGATGATAGTTACACTGTTTTCTTACGGTGTGGTATCAACATTCGTTGATAAAGCATGGACTGGCCCGAGGGCCTAGACAAACAACGTTTCTGATTTCTACTTCCGCTACTGTAAAGTATTATATTTATCTATGCTTCCGCTAACACTTGGTTGCCATGGCAAGATACCTAAGTAATCCCTTCTTCGTTGTCCACGTGAAATCTCGAAAGCTTATGTAAATTTCATACATTTTTAGGGTTCCGTACCTAAAAGGTAAAAACGGGACCCTATCACGAAGCCTGCGCTGTCTGTCTGTCTGTCCGTCTGTCTGTCACCAGGCTGTACCTATCTACACCACTATTTTTTAATTAGTACAAAATTTTAAGGACAGATTAGCGAAGACATTATTATCTTATCAATCTTATCATATATGTGACGTAAGAATTTCATAATATCTATAAAGAGCAAATTTTTTATCATTTGTTTATTGTAGAAAATCTCACTTAAATCATAGTCATATTTTACAATCCATTCACTAATTCATTGATAATATTCCATCCTGCTCATTCGCATTCTCTCTGTCGCACTTATGATGTAGGAAGCCTTAGACAAGAAAATGAAGCAAAATAATAAGTGTAGGTAGGTAGTTACTTTTTAATTTTCTTAATTCTACCCTCTCCTTCATAATTCATCCGGGCTTAGGACCGGCAAAATGTACCGTTTTACAAGTAATTTAATACGGAGGTATGTAGGTAATTAGAAAGCAAACAAATATCAAAATAAAAGAAGGTATTCTGAACTAAAAGAAAATAGTAATTTTGGCGTATTTATGAAGTTAGAATCGGCTGCTATTTACAAATTTCATCATCATCATGTCAGCCTAGAGACGTCCGCTGCTGGACATTGGTTCTTCCCCAAGGTTCTTCACACAGACCGATTTTGAGCCGCCCGCATCAAATTATTATTTACGTAGGTAGGTAATTTTTACTAACAAGTATTTCAATAATTGTCCTTCGAAATGTCCACCACTATTGTCAATACACAGATGGGCACGTTTTATTAAATTGTTTTTTTAACGAGAGAAGTACGCTTCAGTCTTTTCACTTCGTCAAAAGCGTCCAATGTGCGCTGTTTTAATTGTTCGACACTAACCGGCTCACTTTTGTACACCCACAAAAAGAAGTCCATGGCCGTGAGGTCAGGTGAGCAAGGAGGCCAAGCTACAGGGCCGCCTCGACCGATCCACTGGCTTCCAAACTCTTCCCTGTACAAACGCACAGCTACACTCGCGTTTTATCCACTCAAAAAGTACGCACGAAGCATAGCCAATTATCCGGTTACAATTTAGCACTGTTTGTCGCATCCGAGCGCGGCGCGGGCGCAGAGGGACAGGGGGGAATTTATCAATGGAGTAGTTTACTACTACTACTAATTTACTACTCATAGTTTTAGTTATGCATTTACCAATTATTACGTATTTTTATGGACAGTTTTGGGACTTAGTGTTTTTATTTTTTACCTACACAAATATGATCAGTTAAAGATACTTAGAGCCCTGGTTGCACCAGGTACTCTCCGTAAACCGGATAACACATACACCACATCGGAGGAGGAGACAAGACGCGTCCTACTCGAAACACACTTCCCAGGCTGCGTCCTCACCCCGGTAATAACGTGGCACGATACACAAACAGTGGCGACCGAACATGAGTGGAGACATGCAAATACCGTGGTCACAGAGGAAAAACTCCGATGGGCCATCGACAGCTTCCATCCCTTCAAAGCAGCCGGACTGGACGGCATCTTCCCAGGGTTATTACAATGGGGGGGTGAACCTGTCCGCAAAAGACTTCTGGCAATCATGAGGGCTAGCCTGGCCCTCAGATATGTACCGAAGAGATGGAGGGAAGTCAAACTAATTTTCATACCAAAACCAGGCAAAACAGACTATACCAATGCAAAGTCCTTCAGACCAATAAGCCTGACCTCCTTCATGCTTAAAGCCTTGGAAAGGCTCTGCGAGAGGGAACTAAGAAGTGGGGCACTTAAACACTTACCCCTTCATGCCAATCAACATGCATACAGCTCAGGGAAATCGACGGAATCGGCCTTACATCAGGTCGTGAACCAGATAGAAGCTGCTATACAACAAAAATGCATCTGTCTGGGCACCTTCATTGACATAGAAGGAGCCTTCGACAAGACAAACTTTTCCAGCATAAGCAACGCCCTAGCCAGGCATGGTGTGGATCAGATGCTCATACAGTGGATCCAAAACATGCTCAGCAAAAGGGTAGTGCGCCTGCACGGCGACACTCAGACAGCCTTGATAACTAAAGGGTGCCCGCAGGGAGGTGTACTTTCCCCGCTATTGTGGAACTTAGTCATCAATGAACTCATAGACAAACTCAACGCGAGAGACTTCTACACAATAGGTTATGCAGATGATCTAACCATACTCACCTCAGGTAAGGTAACCAGTACAGTGTACGACCTAACCCAACAAGCCCTACGCATAGTAGAGTGGTGGTGTAATGAGTACGAATTATCTGTAAACCCGACCAAGACCGAACTAGTTATGTTCACACACAAACGCGCGCTGGGCACTTACCGACTGCCCAGGTTATTTAATACAGAGCTTAAGCTGTCTACCGAGGTCAAGTACCTAGGTGTCACTCTCGACAGCAAATTGACATGGAACAGCCACATGGAAAATAAGCTCAACAAAGCCAGCATTGTCTTCTGGCAGTGTAAGAAGATGATAGGCAAACGCTGGGGCATATCCCCCAAAATTGTCTTATGGCTTTATAAGACAATAATACGTCCGATGATAAGCTACGGCGCAGTAGTGTGGTGGCCTCGGACCAACCTAACAACGGCCGCCAACAAGCTTCAAAAGCTTCAAAGACTTGCATGCCTAGCGGCAACGGGCTGCATGAAAACTACACCTACAGCGGCACTCGAAGTGTTGCTGGACCTGCCTCCATTGCACCTGTTTATACAACAGGAAGCAACGATGACGGCGGTCCGGCTAAGAGCTCTGAAGCTCTGGAAAGACACCAACACACCGCACACTAGCAATTTAAATACACTCTTTAAAGAAGTTCCTCTCACACAAGCCATCGGCGACCAAATACCGAAACAATTTGTGTTCGACAAGAAGTACAAAATCCAACTGTACGAGGATCTACACGAAGGAGCGGTTAATCACAACGAGCTCACGATCTTCACAGATGGGTCTAAGACGGATACAGGTACGGGTTCAGGAGTATTCTCCGAGGACCTAAACATCAACATCGCAGCACCACTGGGAGCCTACAACACGGTCTACCAGGCCGAATGTTTTGGCATAATCCTAGCTGCCACAGCAATCATGGCACGTGAGGTAAGGGAACGATCCATTAGGATCCTCTCCGATAGTAAGGCGGTCCTCTCAGCCCTCAAAAGCCATACTATCACCTCGGCACTCACGCTTGAATGCCACCAGAAACTAACAGAGGTAGGTAAACAAAACAAATTAACACTGCAATGGATCAAGGGCCACAGTGGCTCAAGAGGGAATGACGCAGCCGACGTACTTGCCAGAAGAGGGGCCACTTTAGAGGTGGTGGGACCCGAGCCCATCATTCCCCTCCCTTCTGGTTTTTATCGCAACCTGGTAAGAAATAGGACCAGGACCCAACACAACCAGTCCTGGATTGGTATTGAAACATGTAGGCAGGCCAAGGAGGCTCTTCCCGCAGTGGACGGTAAGATAGCCAAACAAATCCTCCGGCTGTCCAAACAACAACTGCGGACAGTCACGGCCGCCTACACAGGACACGGATTCTTTAATAAACACCTATTTACTATAGGTATCACCGACAGCCCGCTGTGCAGGGCCTGTATGGCAGCAGACGAGACGGCAGCCCACCTGCTCCTCGACTGCCCTGAGGTCACACAGTACAGGCAGCAGTACCTGACGAGATACAGCACCCTGAGGGAGGCAGTGGGCCACATCAAGAGTCTGCTGGCCTTCCTCGAAGAGCTGGGGTGGCTCGAATGAAGACACCATTCCCACCCGCACGCAAAATACGCGCCAAGACGTGGAGTTGCGGAAACAGCCCGTGCAATCAAGTATCAAAGTATCAAGTACTTAGAGCCCTGTTACATTTTTTATACTAATTAAAAAATTGTGGTGTATAACCGTGATAGCTAGAAAGCTGAAATTTTCACAAATTATAATTATATTTCCGTTGCCGCTATAACAACAAGTAGGTACTTAAAATAAGCAATGAAAATATTAAGGGGGGGGGGGGGCACATTTGCACAATAAACGTGATTTTTTTCAATATTACTAACGGTAACAGGTAGACGCAAAAATTTTCACAGAGTGTAGTTTTATATTACCTTTCAAAATAAATAATTCCTATACATACAACAAACATGATTTTCTTTTATAGATGATGGTACGGAACCCTTTATGCGCGAGTCCGACTCGCACTTGGCCAATTTTTACACTTAGCGACTAGCGATATCGCTAATCGAACGCCACTTGGCCACACAGGCCCAGGTCAGGCCCCCGTCACTGGCTCAAATTCGCGCTATAATACCTACCATTTCGTGTACCGCCATCGGTACAAACGACAGAGGGCCGCCGCACGCCCGGCAGCGTGTACGCACGGCACGTTTCCCGCGCTTTCTTATAGAAATGCTGAAACCACGAAGTTATTGTGCAGTGGAAGGGTGTTAAAGGCACAAAACAAATGAAAACTTGTTGATTTTTCATTGCCGAAGGACAAACAATGATTGATGTAGTAAGTACAACTTGTAATATATACCTACATATGGAGAGCAATAAAACATTTGAATTTGAAGTAATGGTATAAGATTTGATATAAGTAGGTACTTATATAAATTTCATCTACAAATTGACACCATTCATTTTATTTAGAGCAAAGGTAAGAAAGGAAATACTAGGTTCCTATGTAAATGGTTGGAAATTGTCAACTTTAGGTTATTAGAAATAAATATAAATATTGGTTTTATTAAATAAAATCTACTTAATGTCAGAATCTTATGTATGTACTTTCTGTATTGTTTGATATTGTCCCGATAAACGGAAGTAGGCAATAGGCTCCCTACTTCGTACGGTTATTATACATTTTGTTTCTTTTATAACATATTACTTATTGTTAATTTTATTAAATATGTTAACAATATGTATTTACTAACTGACTAGTGTATATATGGGTATTTAGCAAATAAAATATGGTTATTTCGCAACCTTCGTTTTATTACCAAAATCATCATAAGAACAACCCTAGCGCCTTCGTTTGATGGCGCGCTTGTACGTACAGTCACAAAATCTGCAACTCTTTGCGCGAGTACTTAGGGTACATTTCTCTTCATTGCGAACAACGGCTATTATTATTAAGATTTTGTAGGTATTTTCATTTTTGTATGGGAGTGATGTATCTGTTACGAAGTAACTATTTAATAATCTGTGCCCAGGTGGCATAGTATTAGTTAGTGAAAGGCAGGTGCACGCCGTAGAATCGAAGCTGACGTCCTCTTCATAGCTGTCTGTTGGTATCTCCACAAGGTTATCGCTGCCTATGTTTATGATATAACTATATAATTATAGGCAGCGATAGCCTAGTGGAGATACCAACCAACAGACTGCCATGCAGAGGGTATCGGGTTCGAATCCAAGGCGCGCACCAATGACTTTTCGCTGTTATGTGCGTATTGAATTGTTAATTATCGCTTGTCCCGTGCCTCGGAGAGCACGTTAAGCCGTCGGTCCCGGTTGTCATGAAGATCTTTGACAGTCGTTATAGGTCGTCAGTACCTTCTAAATAAACTGACACTAGTCTCAACCATGAAATATTGCTATCCCTTCGGGTTGCGGAGGTCAGACAGGCAGTCGCTCTGTGGAAAAGCTAATGTTCAGCCAAATCCGGTTACACTAGTAAGCGGACCCCAGATTGAAACTGGGATAACGCTAGGAGGATGATGATGTATATGATATAACTACGACTACTTCTAAGTAGTTGCTACGAAGTTTATAAGTGTCTAGCCGACAAAGATTTAATTATAAAGCCTGAAGTACGTATAGTAAAACAACATAATATATTAAGAAATATGTATTTTTATTTTTCATATTCGATGAAATTCTTACAAGGGTAAATTAATAATTTGAACTCGATTACTTAACGGAGCTCGTATAAAATATAAATTACATTCAATATATTACATACCTTACGTATAATACAATTTAAGGCACCGGAGCGTTAGTACAATGAGTATATACCATCAGTTCTACTTATTGGCACCTAGTGACGTTGATTGAGCCGAAATGACCATCATGATCAATCATTTGATCATTTCGATTACTGTGATATGAAATTTGATAACTTTGATCTAAAATGCGAATTAATTTCATCAAAAGTTTGATAACTTTGATCAGAAGTTTGATAACTTTGATCAGAAGTTTGATAACTTCGATCAGAAGTTTGATAACTTTGATTAGAAGTGTGATTACTTCGATCAGAAGTTTACTATTGATCATGGAATAAGTTTTTGAGCTATGTTTTATGTTGGTCCCTTATACACACAATACATGGTTTCATTTACTATCATTCGTTCTCTAATTATTAGTTCATTTAACATAATATATCAATCACCCCCAAATGCAATAGCGGCTTAATAATAACAATCTAATAATATCAAGTCTTCAGGTGCCTATCTAAGCTAAAGTTTACATTAAAATAAGTGTCCCTACGATCATGATTTTGATAAAAATGTTATTACTTACAAAACTTTAAAGTTAAATGGATCGTTTTGATCACATTGATCAAACTGACCAAATGATCGTAGAGGACACTGAAATAAAGCTTAAGAAAAATGTACAATTTAATAAACATTGGCTTTTTCAAGTAACACTGACGCGTCACACATGGCTTTTGCGGTCGATCTGACTAAGAACATGAGGTGTAGTTGTTCGAAGACATTGAGTTGGACCCTGGTCCTTACAAGACCATGGAGAACTGTCGCTCTTTCGAGGTCCAGCCATCTTTGAAGAGACAATTCTCTTTCTTCCACCGGCACACCTTGAACGACGTCCAAAGGTCCCCACAACATGAACTCTAAGACCGACTTCGCCTGGTTTAGAGACACTGCGCGTTCTTCGTGGAGTATTTCCTTGAGGAGAGGTGTCAGTTTCTCACTGGGAAGGAGGATCTCGGACGCTTTGATGGCGCATTTGCAGAGAGAGTTGAGACAACCCTCGTCTGAAGATTTGTTGATTTCGTCACTCAATCTGAAATGGAGAAATGATTTTATGTTTAGTGATACGAATATACGAATTCTACGAATGCAACATGTGAAAAACCGATATGTAAAAACAGGCAACTTTGTATGGAACTTGACACTTCTATTAGTTAATAGGATATTGCCAGGTCGGCAGCTTATATTTTTAACCTACTACAAAAAGGAGGAGAGAGGAAGTTCTCAATTCGACGCTATTTTTATATGTTTGTGTTATGTCAAAACTTTTCTAGGTGGACTGAATTTGATGATGAGGTACTTTTTATCTGAATTCTGGTGATTCTCGTGTGGTCCTATATACCCAATTTGATCAAGATCTGATGTAGGTATAGTTTTCAAGTTATCCTTAAGACTTCATGCGTTTATTATTTATTTTGAGGTGCTCATGAAATCTGCTTTTGTAAAAATAGTTTTGTTATACATAATTATATCGAAACTCACCCCTGTAATATGCATAATCTGCCATAGCTGTTGGTCTTCGGCGCCCACAACGAACTCAACCGGTCATCAGGAGACGATGGCAAGTTGAGGGTACTGCCGTGTGAAGTCAGAGGCTGCTGCTCCTTCAACGCAATGAACGACGTCAGGGAATCAGGAATTTCTTCCACTCCTCTCGCTTGGAGGCATTTGAGGCCGTTAATCATTTGAAGTAGCATGAAGATGGCCTCGTGAATCTGTTCCGTTTGGACTAATGCGTGTTCCTTGGTGGTGAGACCTTCAGCAGAGTGTAAACTTTCACCATAAGATTGGATCGTGTCCACTTGGGCGTGGGCTAACACGACTATGGTGGCTGGAATGAAGAGAAATGCATTTTTAGTAAGGTGACAAAATATGTGGCTAATTTGGGAGGATGTTGTGTATTTCTTTTGTTTTTAGGAGAATGGGTATTGTCGACATATGCTTAGTCAAATCCTTAGTAACAAAGTACTAATCTTTTGTTAAAGTATCGGAGTGATGGAAAGATGTAGTAATCGAAGTGCAATGTTATTGTCAGCAATGTAGATGTTCTCATACTTCTTACAGTGTAAAATAGCATCTACGCTATTTCGTGCTAATATATGGTAACTATATTATTGGGCAATATCATCGTCTATCATCGTAAAAAAAATGTATAGTCCGCTGCTGGACATAGGCCTTTTTGTGTCAGCATAGCATTGTTAGACAATAGGAGGATTAACTATTATTACCTACTATACCACGTCAGATAAGTTGCCATAGCGTTGATGTCGAATTTTCAATGTCTTCCGCAAGATAATAGGTATTGGCTTCGTATATAATTCTTAATATACCTACCAATCTAATCTAATCTTAATATATAAAATCTTTGCGTTACTGACTGACTGACAGACACGCTACAGCCGAAACTATTGGGCGCAAGAAGCTGAAATTTGGCATGTATGTTCCTTGGGAACCGTAGAGGTGCACTAAGAAGGGATTTCCCGAAATTCCCACGGGATCGGCTATAACGGGTAAATTAAAATAAAATGCAGGCGTAGCTGCTGGCGTCCTCTAGTACTCATATAAAAAGCTAAAGTGTCTGTTTGTTTTCTTGAACGCGATAATCTCAGGAACTATCTACTGGTCCGATTTGAAAATTCTTTCGTGTAAGGTGGCCCATTTATCGAGGCAGGCTATAGGTTATATAACATCACGCTATGAGCCACGGGAGCGGAGCACGGGAGTGGAGCAGTAGCCTTAAATAACGCAGGTGTAACCGCGGGCTCATTTAGTAATATAATAAAGTTCTTTTTCACCACAGCAGCTCAAACATGCCGCTTTTGCTGCGAAACAACAGTGAACAAAACGCGATTTTGATTCGAGCTTGAGGCAAAGTAGCTTTTTAGGGTTCCGTACCTAAAAGGTAAAAAACGGAACCCTATTACTAAGCCTCCGTTGTCTGTCTGTCTGTCTGTCTGTCTGTCACCAGGCTGTATCTCATAAACCATGATAGCTAGATAGCTGAAATTTTCACAAATTATGTATTTCGGTTGCCGCTATAACAACAAATACTAAAAATATAAAAAAATAAAAAATTAAGGGGGCGTCCCATACAAAAAACGTGTCTTTTTTCGTATATTTTGCTCAAAATTACTAACTGTTACAGGTAGACGCTTTAAATTTTTACAGAATATGTAGTTGTATATTACCTTTCAAAATGAATAATTAAATTTAAAAAAAGTAAATAATAAAGGGGGGCTCCCATACAACAAACGTAATTTTTAAGCAATTTGTTACTCGATCTTAATAAACAGGTAGAAACTTAGAAAGTATTTAAGTATACATACAACGAACGTGATTTTCTTTTATAGATGATGGTACGGAACCCTTTGTGCGCGAGTCCGACTCGCACTTGCCCAATTTTTAATTTTTCAATCTTCAGTGTCACGAATTGACATTGTTCAGCCACAAATTTGAAACATTCGAATTTTACTGTGCTCTGTCTCTTTCACATGCATATAAAAAGTGAGTGAAAAAACAAACCCCTTCGAATTCGAAATTCGATTTTGGAATTCGACCTCAAAGAAAACACCTACGGCAACGCAAAAAAAATAAGATATTTGTAATAAAGAAATTACTTTTTTTATATGTTATTGTTTACATGTTTAATTTATTATTGGATTTTAATAAAAATAAGTCTAATTAATGGTATAAAAATAGCATTTAACCAATACATTTTAATTTAGTATTACAACAATGATACATTTGAAAAATAAACATCAGGGACGCGGTATTAAAACGCGATTTAAAAAAATAGCGGGAATAAAAATTTCGCTGATGCTGATACAGTAGGTATAGCGTAACGTGTTAAATTTATATTAATATATAAAATAGTCAAAAAATATCAGTGAAACTAGCGATGATGACTGTACTTTAACACCAGACGAGTTAAATCAACAAGTGATTATGCCGAATTCAATCTATTCCTGTTCATTTCTATGTCTCCTAAGTAATAGGTGTGTGTTCTCACTGCTGTGGTGAGAAGTTATGTGTGCTACACGAGAGCAAAGTTTTTTGTATCTCGTGCTGTTGAGTCCCTCACCATGCTCAGGATTCTAACTTTGATTCACTCGCTACGCTCGTGAATCAATCATAGAATCCTTTGCTTGCTCGGGACTCAAAATCAGCACTCGAAACAAAAAACAACTTTGCTCTCTTGTTGCACAAATAACTATTAATCTATTATAGGAACTAGCAAAGATAAACTTCTAGTGTGTTTTTACCTACAAATCTATCAGGGGGATTGCTACATAATAATCAGTTGATTGTTATGTAGCAATGCAAGTAGTAGCCAGTTGGCTACTACTGCATAAACCGCTACTGGTCCTAAATCTTTGCCAATCCCATCCATGACTCACAACTTATAGAACCTTCCTACATAATATTTATTTTAGAAAGGTATCTAACACGGAAACGAAAACCAACCCAAGCCATTTTGAAACACTAGAGTATTTATGCATAATTTTAACACACCTAGTCGCATCTGATAGGTAACGTATTAGTTCTGAATGTAAAAATTTCGCCATAAACGGTCATTATGAATTTATGACTATAAAATGAATGACTATTAATCGCCTTTGGCTATCAATAAGTGGGTTGGGAAAGGAATCTGTGTCAAGTCAGTCGACGAACCGTTCTGATAGTAAACTAGTTTAGTGTTCATAGGATTATGTGTTAGATGAACTACTTGCATATATTGAACTCAATGTGTTTGTGAGTTCAAGGGGGTTATAAAAATAGAGGCCTTTTTGGCGTTGAGCAAGGATTAGTGTCCAAATACAGAATATAAGCGGGCTACGGATTTAATAAAAAAAGAACGTAAGTATGTCTTATGTCACGAGATCAGATGCAAAAATTGTATCCGATAAATGACACCAGGCTTTTAGTTATTTATCAACACATTTAAACATCACATTTGTATTGGGGATTAACTGTTATCTTGTTAGGGGATTTACAAACATTATCATGGTAGATTTAAGTATAACCAAATATAACCGCATGATATATATACCTACTAGAGAACGCCAGCAGCTACGCCCGCACATTTTTTTAAATTTATCTGTTTTGACCGTTCCCGTGGGTATTTCGGGAAATCCCTTCTTAGTGCACCCCTACGGTCCCCAAGGAACATACATGCCAAATTTCAGCTTCCTGCGCCCAATAGTTTCGGCTGTAGCGTGTCTGTAGTCAGTAACGCAACGATTTTATATATTAAGATGATGGGCATTGTCATAATGACATCAATGCTTATGAAAAAAAAAAGCTAATATTCAGGCAAATCCGGTTACGTTAGTAAGCGGTTTTTCCAAATGGGATAAAGCTAGGAGGATATATTACGTCTTTACCTACCTATTTAGGAAGCTAAAATATTGTGCATTTCATTGAAACAGATTCGGAGATACAAAAAATAAATATCATCTACAGTAATATTAATGCACTTTTTGAGCTCGTTAGGTAATATTTGTTAGTTATTTCGCTCACTCCCGAATCAATCAGTTTATTTAGACGTCAAGCATTAAGAATAGGTTAAAAACATATTATAACTATGTAATTTCCCTCAAATCAGTGAGAATTATTCCTAAATCCAAAATAGTCGTTCAAAAGATGATGACAGCTCACCTTGTACTAAATCATCGCCCTCCTCCCCGAATTGCTGGAGCGGCACCAGATCACAGAACTCAGTGATCGCGTTCAAGCTCAGCGTCTGCGGCTGGACCGACTGCTGGCACACCATCTGCGAAGCCATCTGCTCCTTATACAGCATCAACGTGATGTTCACAGGCCCCTGACTCGACGTCCATATCGCTGGGTAGAAGAAACGCTTGCCAGCCTTCACGAAGTTGCTCTTGCACGGTTGGATGGTAAAGTCGCTCCATCTAAGGTTGGTGCAAGCTTTTAGCCCGCGGAGGGAGGGTTGCATTGTGGCGGTTTGTTGGACCTGGCGATTGAAGAATTACATGTTGAGTTACTTTATTATTTTCCTTCCCCATTTCAAAGGGGATGCCTAGTCCGGCAGTGGACTGTTAGGGGCTAATGATGACTTTATGACTAGCAACTGAGTTACAGATGACTTTCGATATATCGTGCCCAAGATACAGGCATAGCCTAGTTTGGGACCATCTACACTTAATTTGTCTACTGTTTTATTGGAAATAAATATACTTACTTACTTAAAAAAAAAATGCGATAAGTCCTTAGTAAGCGTTGGAGGAGTTTTTAAACTGGCGAGGTGTTGATTGAAATCTCGCTGACCCCTTGGCCTTATAGATGTCTCGCAAGATTTTGTACGTGCGTCATTTTACAAAGTAGATAAATCAACCCACATAGACTCTTTTGTATGTTATGCTCGCGTATAGATCTATTCTTATTCTATAAAATAAATATTGTACAAGCAATTGACGAGAGTAGAAATTTTATAGTACATATTTTTATTCTATCTCATCCAATGAATACAAACAGTCATTATAAATAATGTAAGCGTCAACAAATGGCATTGCATCAATTGTTCAGTCAATCATGTTTTGACAGATGTCCAGATTAGATTTCTAGATACCTAATAGAAGGGGTCTTTGATTTGGAAGATGAATGACTAATTGTGTGCTCAAGCGCATAGACTCAGTTTCAAAAAGCTAAGTTCTACTTCAATAAAGTACTTTTGTTAAATTGTACACAATTAACTTCAAGGGTACATTACGCAATTTGTATTAGCTTTACTTAAGTGAAGGTGGGCAAATGCAAAACGATTTAGCACTGCATAATCACAGCTCTGAACGGACAAGATAACTAGATAAATTACCTGTTCTAAAACCTGCGCAAGCGCTTCGTGATTCGCAATAACGACTGCGCCATAATTATCTTCTAAGTTCTTGTGTACCACACTGCGCCCTTTCCTTACTCTCAGTTTGTTTGTTGTATTTTTAGACGTCATTTCATTTGCATAATCCTCGTTCCCCGGACTGTCCATATTGTCATTTGAACTATAGAAACTGTAGGGAGAATATATTTCAGACTCTGTTTCGCTTCCGCAGTACGGGAGTGATGTTCTGTTAAATATTCCGTTGTTGTACTTCGGATATTCACCGTTGCTTTCTTCGCTCTTTCTGGCGTCGTTTCTTTCTGGATTCGGTTCCCTTGTTTTTATGGCAGCGTCGCATTCTGGTGAGCTTGATCTGGCGTTGTGTACGTACTCATAATCGCTGTCGCTGTTCTTGGCCGAATCACAGTTTTCCTCGTCGTACTTGTTGGTGTTGTAAACATCGTCGTAGCTGTGTATGACGGTGTCGTTGGTAGCTTGGACAAGCTCCTGGGGTCCGTCGTCCAGTTCGTCTTTATCGTCGTCTATCTGAGTTCTACGTTTTGGCAGCTCCAAACGAGCTTCCCTCTCCCTCATACTCGCTGTCCGCTCCGGTTTCCGCGGTGCAAGCGCTGATCTGATTTCTCCTAAATAAATAGTGATTTGTTAGTAAAATGAATGTGGTGATGTAAAATTTTTAATATTTAGGTAACTGGATCTAGATGAGATTTATGTTTTGTGCAAAATGTTACGTTTGAAATAATCTCTTATTGGTGTTACTCGGTCATATATGTGTTGACGTTAAGCCATGCGTGGGCTGTTTCTCAACCGGGTGCGGTTTTAATCTTAGTAGCTAAAACAAAAGACAGCTCGGCAAAGGTATAGTGGTCATATTTACGAGTTGTGACATACTGATAGTAAATAATCATTCGAAATTAATAGCAACAATTACGCAAAGATATTTTAAGGTAATTTCACCATCTAAATGATTGTTGACCGTTGTTTTTCATGCCAATTTCATAAAAGTTTTAGTCATGTGGTCCCGATATTTTCACTGCAGACTGTCGAAATTTAATCCATAGTTTAGTATGTAAACACATTCAATATTACAAAATATAATTTCTAATTTTACTGGAGACAAAGCTTATTTTCTCTTAGCTAGAACTTTCTACTTGATACGTCACAGCTCTATTATTATGCCCACTATATCTTTACTAATACTTCTACGTCTATAAGAGTTAATCACACACACAACTAAGGAAATGAAATTAATACTAGGATACTTATAATAAGTATCCGAGGTAACGAGAAAAATATAACGACAAGTTAGCTGTTACAAATAAGATGAGTGCATGTTACTTACCCAAGTTAGCATAAATGTTATCAGACTTATTTGGCGCAGCTGCCCACGCTTGCTGCTTCTGTTTCTTCTGCAATGCAGCCGATTTAGGCGGCGGAGGCCTTGCGGGCTTTGGCACACTGGACACAGACTTCTGATCCTCACTGATTTGCCTTGGAGGTGGCGGCGGTTTATTCACAACTTTAGGTGTCTCCGGTTCCGTGGCAGAACTAGATCCACTATAAATAGATGACACGTCGTCATGACTCAAGCGACGCAAATCCGTTATCTCACAGTTCGATTTGACAACTTCTACTCCGTTAGATCCATTCATGTCTAACGGATGGATGATCACAAGACGCGGCTTGGGTTTCGGCGTCATGTCGTATATCTCCTCCGATTTGCTCGTCATTTTCGTCACTGTGGCAACTGTCAATTCCTTCTTATCAAGGTCTTTCGATGAACCTATCCGAAGCAACTTCTTAATGGAAAATTTTAACTTGCCTTTGCGTTTATCATCCAACAGTAAGTTGTCATGAGATAGTGAAATGTTTCTTCGCGGTGCGGGTTCTGGAGTCACATCAACTTTTTTCACTTCAGGCACCTCCTCAGCGGGTTTAGGTTTCGGAGTTGAAGTTACTGTAGCTCGCTCTCTTTTCTCCAATTCTCTAACTATGGGTGCATCCGATTTCACAAAGCCATTTGAATTTCTTTGGTAGATATTGGGATACTCCTCCACCGTGGGCGAGGAAGGCGGCGTGGGTGCTTTTCGCTTGCCGATACTGTTCAGCGACGTGTCACTGTCCTCTTTAGTCAACACCGGTTGCGCGTAATAAATCGGCTCTGGCTTGTCTTCGTGCACCTCGGTTATCTCATTATTTTTTTCTTCGCTTAACGCTCCAATTACTTTCTCATCCTCACTTTTTGTGTGCATGTACATATTTAATTGCTGCTGGTTTGTTGTGATAACACTTTTTTTTGTTGTCTGCTTGATAACTGGCTTGACCGGTAGCTTAGGTTTTTCTGGTAGAGCCGGTTTGTGTGCAGGCAGTATATCTGATATCATGCCATGAAGAAATGACGGGCGCGGATCGAGAGTGGGGATAGGACTCTTCGGTAAGGCGGGAGCCTCGGTGGCGTCATCCGGATCAGCCCTGCCGTCCGGCTCGCCTGCCAATTCGCGACTGGCTTCTGCCGAGAACATATTATCCGTTTGTTTGGGTAATATCGGCGGCATGTCAATGATCGGACTTTGGAATGTAGAGTAGCCGGTGCTAGCTTGTCCGTCCACTTTTCTAATTTGGCCAATCGGCGACATTTTAATATTTTTATCGCTTTCGTTGAATATTTTTATTTTCACAGTCTCCTCACATTTATGCGTTTCTGAGAAGTGGCCGCTGTCGTCGTTGTCTGAGTCGGTCCGAGCGCTAAAACTTTCGTCGTCAGACGCTAACGAGTTATTAGCGGTCGAGTTCAAAGTGCTAACTGCCGAATCAACACTACTGCTCTCAATATTGATCTTACAGAATTTAAATTCTGACCGACTTAAGTTTACTTTCGGCCTTTCCTGTGTTTTGGGTAACGGCGATTGCCTCACAATACCGTTCTTCTTTATTTCCATCATTTCTTTCCTGTCAGGCTCGTCCTGCATACTTTCTTTCATTTTTTCGTCAACAACAGTGGGTTTATTGCATTCTTTCTGTGTCAAATGCATATCACTGCGGTTTTGTTCTAATGTTTCTGAAATTTCCTCCAGCAACGATTTTTCTGTACAAATAGTAGCGGACGTATGTATATTATCTGCACTTATAATAGTTTCGGATTCCTTAACGTACGACGATAAAATTATATTAGTTTTATAATTACTAGACGTATCCTCGTTTGAGGTTTCAGATACGTGAATAACGGCGGGTTTGCGAACATGTGACTTATGATTATTAGGCTTGTTCTCCTGTCCGAATGGCGTGACCGATACCAACAAAGTCTTTTTCTTGCCATCAGAGTCTGTTTGCATCTTGCCTAGCAATAAGGACGTGTAAGACTTGGCTGCCGAATCTCCCAACAGATTAGCTTTAACTGTGTTAAAATCTGTGTTGGATTTGGTAATTTTAAGGAGTTCTCTTTCCTCCTCTGTGTCTGGGAACGTGTCGTCCTCTTCGGTATCCTCAGACATCTCAAATTCCTCTCCATCTGACCAATCATCGCCTCCAAAGCCTATGACACTACATACTTCTTCGGGGAAAGTTACATTTCTTTTATTTTTCTTTTTGGTGTGAATTTTGAGTATGCTCGGGGGCGTTTTCTTGAAGAATGTGTTTCTGTTTTGGAAGGGTGTGGCGAGGTACTTGCTTCCCTCCGTCGCCCGCTCCTGCTTGACGTGTTCCTCGCGTGACTTGAAGCAGTTGGAACAGAAGTCCTTTTTCCACGCGTTTTGCACGAAGTTGTGGCACACCGGTGACATCTTGTCTTTCGAGTATCGTCTGTTGATTACGTAACTGGCATTCTGTAAAGAAAGAAAAAGAAAACATTACATTCTTTCTTTTGTTTACTGACTATTGGAGCGGAATGAATGCGTCGATTGTCTATCACGAGATATTGTAATACAAAAAATAAAAACAAAATTAGGCTGTACCTGATTGAATAAATTGAAATATTATTTAAGTGAGAAAATGTTCCGATAAGAAGTCAATGATTCGAATGTTAGTATTTATTATCAATGACAGTAGTAAAGTATGGGAAAGATATTTGAATTGTATGAGAACCAACGTTGCGGAAGCTTTCTATACAGATGTCATGTAACAATAGAAAAAAGTTATAATTGAACTGAGCTGTGTTTTACAGAAATATCGCATTATAGTTGCGTGTACACACCGGAAAAAGTACATATTTATGCAGTTGATATTCCTAATATGGTGATAGCGACGTATTGTAATGCAGATTTATTCATTCTAAGATTATGTATAGATGTTATTCAATCTAAAGAGACCTACTAATGCTAAGCTATATTTCCTACTTATATAATTATAAGCTGTTAATATTTAACTGGGTGAGAATCTTGTAGAATGTAGAACAATCCTGATTTCTTGCTGTCGATATAAGGCTAAAGTGGTTAAACTTTTACATGACTTTATACCTTTAGCCAAACCACCCAACTAACCAACCAACGTCAGATCCTAGTATCTTGGGATGATGATGGTTTCAGCTTTTAAGTTTCGAAAGACTAATATAGTAGACCAATAAATAAGCCTTACACAGCTATAGTAGACAGTCGTTTCACTCATCAGTGTTTATTCATAATTGCAGACACAATTTTGGAATGTTGTTGATAAATCTAAATACCAAAACAATGGCTTAAACATGTGCTATTGTGTGACAGTAAATAATAAACCATTTTGATTACAAAGCGACGCCAAAGAATTCGTCAACATTGCCAAACTAGCGTGGATGTGAATGTTATGTAGTTGTATTTAAGGCTCGTTACTCATTTTAAACTGACATGTGAATAGACTACAGTTAGAAGAACAAATGAATGTATTATATACCGGTGCAGTCTCACAAGGTAATTTTGGAAGATGCTTTGATGACTTTTGGTATCAATTTAGTTAAATACTTAATGAGAATAAATTGTACGATATACAGAGATCATCATCATCATCATCGCCCTACCGTTATCCCGGTTTCATCCAAGACTTACACGCCTTGAAGTCCGGAGTCCGCTAACTGGTCTAACCAGATATGGCAGAATATCAACTTTTCCACAGAACTGCCGTCTGACCTCCGCAACCAAAAGGGATAGCGATATTCCATGGTTTAGACTAGTATCAGTTTATTTGAGGGTACTCACTTCCCGTAACGACTGTCAAAGATCTTCATGACAGCCGGGACCGACGGTTTAACGTGCTGTCTGAGGGACGGGGCAAGCGATAATTAACAATTTACGATATACATAGATACCTATGCTTATTGTTTGACTGCCTGTCTAGAACTGCGGTGTTTATTGTACGGGATTCTCAAATGTTTCTTCTGTATCTGAGTGTCAGTGTCAATGCCCGACTTCTCCAGCAGTGGGACAGATTGAAAACTAAGGCTAATGATAGATGGATGAATGTGTTTATTCGAAAAAGGACATTATTTACTGTAATACTAGCGACACGCCCCGGCTTCGCACGGGTGCAAAATTATACATATAAACCATCCTCTTGAATCACTCTATCTGTTAAAAAAAACTGCGCCAAAAGCCGTTGCGTAGTTTTAAAGATAAGCATACATAGGGACAGACAGACAGAAGACAGACTTTGTTTTATACTATGTAGTGATGTAACTTATTATGTGTGCACGTAAGTGAGATTCTGCCATAGGTACTTCTGGCAAACCTCTGCCAAAATGTCTGTATACTTATTTTGTATGCTATAGGTAAGTACACATAAGGTTTTTACACAATTCAGTTATGGTGAGTGCGTACTAATGTCACTATTACATAAACTCGATTCATAAGGACTCGATACCTGCTCTACTCAATAGTGGACTCGATTATTTTGTTACCGGTCACGTATTGTTATCGAATAGAAATTGGAAAACTAGAATAAATCCCAGTAGTGCGTTTCATTTAGTGACAAGTGACGAGTTATTTGAGTAAGCTTTTTTTGAATATTTATGATAACTTTTGTGAATATAAGATGTATCATAATAAAAGAAAAAGATGTGCATAATCTTTCTAGAAGGACCTTTTAAAAATGGAAAGTTGGAACTTTGGTGGACTCCATTAAATGGCAAACGACACGTGACCGGCCTACATAAAGATGCCAGGTCAATTTCTGTTGATAAGGTTTTGCCCCAAAAGGCTGAAAATATATTACAAACAAAAAATAAATAAAGTGATTTCAAAATAAACGTGTTGAAAATCTTAAAAAGGATTTATCCAATCCACGGACTGCTAATTCAAAAATTATAAATGATGTACAAAAGGTCAATCTAAAGAGTAAAATCTGCACGTACAATAGCCGACAGACCTCAACTTACACATATCTACTAAAAACTCTATAAAAATCTATCTAATAAAGCTCTTAAATAAAGAAACTTCGAGACAATCAGCCTGATAAATTAGTTTATTGTCCTTTTTACATAACATTAAAATATTAAGCACAAGCGTCATAGATCACAAGTTTTACATAACTATGTTATTATATCATATTAGGTAATATATTTCTTGTTCTGATTGGGGTTATTCTTGGGGAAGTCAGACTATTTATGTAATGATCTGACTTCATCGTTAATATGAATATTTGGCAAAGCTATTAAGGACAATTATAAATTGGTGTCAATTTTGCTTTTTATATAAATTGTTTACCTACACATACTTGGCGAATTATGTGTTTATGGTCATTACACATACCTATAAGTATGTTATTATTTAGGGGTGCAACTAATGGCTTCAATGTTAAATCGTCTTCTTCTCTAAAAGAGAAGTAGGTAGACGAAAATGATACCTAGTACAATTGACCTGTACACACTAATATGTCTAAAACAGTCGCGTAAAGTACCTACTGCTAATGCCGAAACGTCGTGGCGTGGCGTTATTTTCAAATAATTACGCGATATAGGCCTGCGTCATAAATATGAACCTACGACTTAGAAAACCCGCTATAAAACTCATAAGTACTTTAGCAATTTCTATTCAATCGTAAAATTAAATCAACCAGGATACAACTTTATGATAAGTAAATTTAAATATAATTTTCGCTCCGTCCGCTTTCGCTTATGTCTTGTATAGACCTTCATTATGCGTAACAGTGGCAAGTATGTGCTTTCTCCACACTGCGTATGGTGTCGCCATATTCTGTGGTCATCAAATATTCATACACCAGCAAGGGAAACTATTGATAATGTGTATTTGTGTATGCTATTGGTATTTGTGATATTGCGTAGTTAGTCAAACAAGACAGTGTCAAACAATTTCCCTGTGCCGTTCCCTGTTGATATTTATTGTCTTATTCTGTACAGCGAATGGGTTACAACTAAATAGATGTGGTCTTGATCGCTGTTTCAAAAGAATTTAGGCGAAATGGATTTACTAGAATTACGCTTCAGGCGCACATACCTAATAGTAATTTTTTTTTCTATTCTATTTTGCAACTTGGCGATCTGGGTTAAGACACAATAAGCCATTCAGTAGTCGTTCAGGGGTATTTAATTTCTAAGCAGAAGGAGTTTTCAGAGTTCCTTTCATATATTGTTGCTGAATCTTAGAGTTAACGTAGGAACGAGATGCCTCTTCAGCCTTGAGTGTGTGACACTTCTTGTGCCATTTTAATGCCAGCTCGTTGACATGGCTGAATATTCTTGTTTGGTAACTTGCACTATATCTAGCAATTTCTTGTTTGACGGTATTGATTTTTAGATCATCATGTATGTACCTATTTGTTGGTTACGTAGTAAGGTATGTCAAACATGGTTCGCAGTGTCTTACTTTGGAATCTTTCAAGAATTAAAAAAAGCAGTTTAAATACATTGAATAAACTCTAATATTTTGCGACCCGGCTACCCAACCCAAGAGCTTATAATATGAGCACTTGCTAATGTATAATTGTCCGTGTGGTGACGGATTAAGAATACGGAATGTTACCACCCCATATCTTCCCATGGGTGCCATGGGTGTCGTAAGAGCCGACAGAGGGAGCATATTGTGCATAGAACAGCACTGTAAAAGAATGAAAACTTGATACAAACCCTATACCAACCCGTTTGGCCAGCGTGGTATAGTAGGCCAAGGCCTCCTTTCAAAGGAGAGGCTTAGTCCAGCAGTGGACTGTTAAAAGCTGATGACCCCATGCTAATGTATAGCTTGGCCTAGCTACGAGATCTACGGATCTAAGTTCCGATGTCGTCAACATTAGCAAAACTCACAAGAAAACACGAACATTAAATAACCAGCAAAGCATAATAGGTTTAATTGAAGATTTCCCACATTTAAGAGATTATTATAAGGACCAAAGGATAGACTTAAACATAAACAAATACGAAAACATTTCACAACAATATAACTAAAATAAAGTAAAATATGAATGTACCCGTGCACACACCTCTAACTTTTCGAAGTTATGTGTGTATTAAATACGTTAATTATCGCCCCCTTAATAATGTGCCCGGTAGATGGCAATAGGCTCGCCCCCTATTACACTAGGACCCAAACATAACTGGCGAAAAGTGGGTGTGTAACACACCTCTGCCTACCCCTTCGGGGATAAAAGGCGTGAATTTATGTTATGTTATGAATGTACCCGAGTTCAACATTCGACAAGATATTTCAATTGTACTCATCAACAAGAAACGTGAAATAAAACGTGCTTCAAATAACAAACGAAAGCAATGCACTGATTTATTAGTATTTGACGATCATGTCAATTGGAGAACAACTGCCATTAGTTTGTTGGCCGCACTTTTATTACGAGAATTGCATTTGCCATATTATTATAATAAGCACCTGGATCACCGAGCTTTGCACGGATTTTTTTGTGGTAAATCGTGTTTTCTAAACATGATTCTTAGCAAAATCGACTTATCGCCCCAAGCATAATAAATTTCATGAAATCGTCGGACCCGTTTTCGAGCTTCAAATTATTATTTGAAGCTCGAAAACGGGCTCGAAAACATTAACTTAAGCAATAGAATGAGACTCGACTGAGTCCACAGTCAAACTGTTTAACACAGTTTTGTGGACCTTTGATCTGTAATATGGATTGTATTCTTTGCTTATTAATTGAAATAAATAAAAAATTATAAAAAATATTTTCGTTCTCATATTTATTAATTTTCATATAGAAAAGAATGGCTCGTTTAAAAGTAAATATCCTGGGACACACGGTTATAGGACAAATCACACACGGTCATCTGATCCTAAGCAAGGCAGAGACTACTATGCGCTCTGTCTCTCTCGTTTCTCTCCGTGGTTTGAGTTGTAAGAACTTATCATTATCCTCTTAGCGTTATCCCAGTTTCAATCTGGGGTCCGCTTACTAGTCTAACCGGATTTGGCTGAATATTAGCTTTTCCACGGAGCGACTGCCTGTCTGATCGCCGCAACCCGAAGGGATAGCGATATTCCATGGTTTAGACTAGTGTCAGTTTATTTTAGAAGGTACTGACGCCCTGTAACGATTGTCAAAGATCTTCATGACAACCGGGACCGCCGACTTAATGTGCTCTCTGAGGCACCAGGCGCGGTCCGAAGGGGGGGGTCACAGGGGACATGACCCCCCCAAAATCTAAGGTCAAATTGAAAAATCTAAAAAAATTGCCAAATAATAAAAGGAAATTTCTAGCTATCCCCTAACAGCGATAAATTTATAGTTTGCTGACTCTATCTAGTGGTGTTTTTATGAACTACGTACCTACCTACGATGGCCAAAATAACTTGGAAATTACGTCTAGTTTAGAAACAAGGAACCAAACTACCTACGTAGTTTTGGTAATCCTAGCAAAATCGATATGCGTCGTTATGATAAAGATTGTTTAACAATATTGTAAAGATTCAAGATAAAGGCTGTGTACTTAGTTGTGAATTGTGATTCTTGTTGTTAAGTTTTGTGATTGAGGAAAAATTATAATATAACTTAATTGTCGAATACTTTCTTACTACATACATACATACATAGACTCACGCCTGTTTCCCCGAAGGGGTAGGCAGAGGCATATTAAAAGCCCACTTTTCGCCAGTGTTTGATTCCTCGTAATAGGTGGCGAGCCTATTGCCGCTTATCGGGATATTTTGTTTGCCAGACCAGACCTTACTTACTACATAATTATAATTTAATTTGAAAAACAGTGCTTCATTTAATGATAATTTTATAATAATGGTAAGTCATTGTAAGTAATATCGAGCCTTTCCCGCCATTTTAGCGCAACCGACAAAAACTAAATTTTATAGAAGACGGTTTTTTTTTAAATATTTTTATACAGATATATGCTAATAAAGTAACATTTGATGTACATTAATGATTTTTAGACATTTACATGTATAATTAAAAAAACTACAAATATAATAAGTATTTTGGGTTGGATTTTAAAACGAGTCGCCTGAATTTGAGGGTATTGTGGTGTAGGGGGCTTAAGAGAGTTAGTCTTAATCCTCTCAAAGTAATTTTGGCTGCCGGAGTTGCGTTTAAATATTTTTAAACAATTTCCAAACATTTTTAAATACTTTGGGAATTATGCAAAACGGAACGTAATTTTTATGCTTTAGCAGGTACAGTTTTCAAATGTAACTTTTAGGTTTTATGACAAAAACGTGAAACGAAACCCAACCCGCCATCTTGGATGGATGATATTGACAGCTAATGTCAAATCTGTGCATCATTCCTTTGCTTTCGTGTGCCTAGGGTTAGATTAGGTGAGACTGTACTTAATTGAAGTAACTAAATAGGTTATCTTAGGTTCTCTTTTGACCCTTAGTCCAAAATTAGGAGCCCTGCGAAACAGGGCTCCGTCAACCTCAGTTTATTAAACTAGTGTGAAGAATGTGGAAGTTGGCACTTGGCACCACCATACACACTGATGTTTGAAGAGTATATAATTTTTATTTTTTCTAAAGGAACCAAGTATTTCCGGCGGGTGAAAATGGTGAGGAGGGGACCCGAACCCTCCCCCCTACTCCCCCCAACCACTCACAATCCCTTAAAATGGCGACGTATTTCGAAATTTTTATCAGCATTTACGCTATAAATGGCGATCCAAATACCTATTTTTTTTTAAGTGTAGTGAGTGACCCCCTCCAAAATTTCAGGCTGCGACCGCGCCTGTGAGGCACGGGACAAGACAAGCGATAACTAACAATTCAATTGCAAATTCAGTTGCAAGGACTTATAAAAACAATAAAAACACACGTGCTGACTATTTTAAATAGTGGGTTTTAAAGAACTAAAATTTCTATTATCTAAAAAACAACTTTATTTCTTCCGATTGTGTCTGGAATTAGTAATTATATCATCATCTCTGAGCTGGAACCATTGGGGAAGGCACCTGTGGACGTATTTTGGCTGAATACACACATGAAAAGAATTCATTATGCGGAGCTCATTGGACTTTTTTTATTTTGTAGTTTATCTGTTTCCGCATTCTCAAGCTGCATTGCGGTCGCTTATCAGGCAAAGGAATGGGGACATACGCTGCATTTAGCTCGGAACTATAATTCTTTTAAATAAATTTATAACTCGAACTATTAAATTATATTACTAAGCTGATATAATAAATTCCGCGCATATTATATGATCCATTAATTTTTATTATTAAGTAATGTGATCTTTTGAAGTTTCAGAGATTGTCGGATCGAGATTGCGCAATGGGTGGCGAGTGCTGTAAGTTCGATCTCCACGTTGGTGGTCAAAAATATATGGGATACACAAATTGTCGTTTATGAGTTGTATAAGTACCCGACGAAGCACAGGATTCGGTAAATTTCGTCAACAAAATGAATTAAAAGCAGCTATTTCTTCTTAGAAAAATCACGACTTCATAATTTGAATTATTGGGTTATTAAAATTTACCGAATACAAAACATTTTTTTAAATATGCTAAACAATTTTGCTAAATCTTCCTAGTCATCCATGTAGTCTTTACATCCATTTATTGCCGTTTCATGAAGCTCATCATTAACCTCTCATACAGTTTCCCCATTACACAAGCCAAAAATATTATAAAACCTGAAGTAAAATACGACAACAATAGGAAATAACACATCAACTTAAAGATGTGGAGCTCTTATCAAAACAGATCATCGAACAATATGTAATTACGTATGTATGTAAGTGGGCGTCCTACTGAACGGAGAGACGTTCTATTGCGAGGTCGAATCGGCGTCCTTGGGAATGAAAACTGTGATAATGTAGCACGTGGTAGTTTACACACAACTGAGGGCATCTAGCGGACGATGGGGGAGACAATACAATACGGCGACATCCAACGGTGAAGGACACGACGGAACTATGTAAGAGGAAGAAGAAAGAAGAGACGATTCTTCAGGCTTGAATAACAAATTGTACATGATATAATGTGTCACTTGTGGCAATAGAACACACAGCAAGCAACGTACGATCAGCAACGCACTTTGGAAAGGTGATTACTTAAACCACTACACCCCATAGGTACGTGCAAAAAACGCTATCGCGAAATATAAAAGTATGCCATGGCAAGTTGTTTTTTATAATAAATATCATTATCACAGTCTCCTACGTCTAAACGATCATTTTGCGACAGCGAGAAGATAATTTCTTCCCATGGCCTAGTATTTCTAAAGTATATATTTGACAAGAATTGCATGATTTATGATAGACTCGCCTTTGCGCGGCTTTGGCTGTGTGGACTGCAGCATTTAATAATCTTACCTACTATGCTATTATAAATGCGAAATTAAAATGTAATATTGTATGGTATTTTAAAAGACTCAATAGCTGCAAACGCTGTAAGAATCTTCTATATATAATATATACCCAGCGATTTGGGCTAGGCTATGCGTCTAGAGGCTAGAAAGTCTAGAGTCTAGATGATCACTATTGTATAGCACAGGTTCCACTAATCCAATTTGTATGAAATGTTTACCTGTATTTACGTCGAAATATAATCTTGAACTACACTAAAGTAGGCTAGCCAAGATTCCTTCACTGGTTTTTACGTGTCGTCAAACAAAACTGTAGATTCAGATGCATTCGTTGATATAAATTATATTTATCTTTATTGTATAGGCACAGCTTTTATTTTTACAATTTTACAAAATTAAAGATTAGTACCTAGTCTACAAACTTTTATAAACCGTGAAATTAAGTGCCAATTCTGTTAAAAAATACTTGAATAAGTATGTGTATGCGTCCGCGGTATTTATACACGTACACCCATGGAATACAGTATATTATCTATGCGTACACCTCTCTCAAGAATCACACCAACAATATGTAGTTAGTGTGATTCCTGAGGCAGGTTTACGTGTGTTTGGTTTTTAGCAATAGGTAAAAACCAGATAAAATCTAAATACATGCATACATGCGTAGACTCACGCCTGTTTCCCGGAGAGGTAGACAGAGACTACGGAACGCCATTTGCAACGATCCTGACATATCTCTCTTGCTTCATTCACTCCCATGGGATTCCTCATGCATGCTCTTCTGTTCAGGGTACTTTTAACCTGTCCTGTTTTTAGAAAAATCTGTTCGTTAGTTTTCGAATCTATCGCGTTCACGCAGACAGGACGAAAAGGAGACTTCATTTTATAATATGTACCTATAGATAAAATCATATTTTACATAACTCTGCTCTGTAGGACCGAGTTCAAAACATAATTTTCAGTTTTCACCCATCAACATAATGACCTGCGCTTCGCACCGCTACCGCGCTTAAACCAGGTCGTTACCGAGCCGATGGGTCGAGGTGAAATTCGCACCTATTCTCACACCATCTCCGCAAACATAGTTATCATTGTTTGTATGAGAGTATGCTCGGCCTACATACATTAATGTCGTGTTTTCAGCTGGCGTGAGAGTTTCAGGGCTGCTTGGTTATATGTATATCATTCGATATGGTCGAGGGAATAGTTAATAAGCAGGTTTGTTATGTGCTTAACAAAATATCATGCGACAATCACAATCATTTTGGCTTTGATGTGTTATTCGAATAAGTCATGCGTATGTAGGTACTAAAAGTACGGTAATAGTGGAATGTTTATCTAATTACAATTTCTTAAGCCTTGTTTATAATCTGTCCCACCGCTGGGCACAGGCCTCTTCTCATCATGAGAAGCGTTTGGCCATGGGTCAACACGCTGGATTGCCAGTTTGGCAGGCTTCACATGTGTTTCGAGAACATTATGGCAAACTCTCAGATACACATATGCAGGATTCCTCAAAGATTTATAATGTCAATTAATAATTACATGTTTTCCGTGAGATTTATACACTTTGAACTAAATAAAGATGTAACATACCTAATATTTATTTGTGATATATAGTGTAATATCTATTTACAATAGGCATCAAATATTTTCAAAACACATCAACAATGAAACTTACTTCACCAAATAGAAATGCGACGCGTCTAATTAGCATAATAAATGGTGCGGTATCGCGTGCAAATCAATGTCATTGTCAATTTAACAAGCCACGAGAGAAATCAGGGTGATTCATCGATGTATAATCAGGCAGACGGTTTTATGGCGTACAATTTCAATTGTATATTTAGTCTTAAGTTGCTTTAATTTTTTTTTTCCTTTTTTTTAAAGACAACTCCCGCATTAGGAATAAATTCCTGTGTCGCGGGGGACTTTACAAACATCAATCAACGGACACAATGAACACCCAGACTCGAGACAACAATATGTAGATTACACAAAGTGTTGTCTAGTGTGGGAATCGAACCCACGACACGCAAGCGGCGAGGCGACCGCTTAAACCACTACGCCAACCGTGCAGTTCTATAATATCAGTCTTGTAAACTGTGCCATTGTTGGGAACGAGTCTTTTCTCATCCTGAGTAGGGTTAGGCCACCACGTTATTAGCAGATGTCTTATGGTTCCTGTAAATATTATTTAGAACTCTCAGACAATGACATGCAGTTTTCCACACAAAATTTCCTTTAAATTTTGAACAATACTGTAAACATTTTTTAAATTTGTTAATTAACGCTAGATAAATAGTTAGAAAGTTTATTTAACAATTTAACAGTTGGTATGATTGAAAATACGAAGGTGCGAGGCAGGGATCTGAAACCGGGTCTCCTTGCTGGCTTTGATATGTGATTGCATGTCAGATTTTTAGTAGCTATACGTTGCTTGGAAAGGTCCCCTGTTTTTAGTAGTAACCGCACTAACCCCGTTCCCAATTAACCCCGTGTGGTTTAAAACATCATCTTCAAAATGTGTTTCATATACTATCTATATATGTAAATTTGCATGTTCCATGTGCATGTATATGTGAATGTCAACCATTTCCCTCGAGATCTGAATGTCACCTTGATGTTAAACCTGAATACCGTACAGACTGAGCAAGATACCTTAAATAGAGATTATTGAAGTGCCGGTGATCTCATCCGATTATGTCACGGACACACCAGTTTTGTGCAAAATTATATTTTATTTTAAGTTTACTTTATGAAATTTGTTCGAACTTTCGGTCATTATTACTCATTATCCACCCTTTCAAGCATCTAAATATTGATGGAAGGTTTAGCCATTGAATAATGTGACTTAAGATGCATAATAAGTAAATGTTATTATGGTTTACATATAGGTACTCGTGGTAAATAGGAAACAGTCTTGCGGTCGACTTTACAAATAAATATAACAATAGTCGATCATTTTTAGCACAGATGTGAGAAGATTTTTAGGGTTCCGTAGTCCACAAGGAACCCTTATAGTTTCGTCATGTCCGTCCGTCTGTCCGTCCGCAGCCTAGCTCAAAGACGCCTGGTGCTAGAAAGCTGATATTTGACATGAATATAGACATACGATATTGCAAAAAAACTGTAGAATAAAATTTAGGAAAATATTTTTTTTAAGGGTATCTCCCCTACATATATGTATAGTGGGATTGAATTTTTTTTTTGGTTGAATACCTCATTGTGTGGGGTATCATTGGAAAGGTTTTAAAAAAATATTATTAGTTTACTCAAATCATTTTCCGATTAAGTGATTGGTTTGTCAAATATCAAGCTTTGAAGTGAAAAAAATTGTTAGACTCAAGTGTCCCCCCCCTCTGCCGGCTAAACTATTAATTTGGAAGAGGTGAAAAAAATCACAAATGTAGTACATATAACGAATTTAAAAGGAAAACTATCACGGCTAAGTAGACATCATTAGTTTACGAGTAATCGTCGGTTAACTTATAAATACCTATTTCTGTGACTTTACATTGGGAGCGCTGGCTTAATCTTTTTAGTCACATGTGAAACAGATGTTATTATCAATAATGGCCATTATGGGCAACTACGGAACCCTATATTGCGCGTGGCCCGACACGCACTTGGCCAGTTTTTTTTAGATCCCGATAGCATATTAATCATGTTATTTGTAAAAATGTATTTCTTTTGTGTAGTTACTACCTACACAAAAGAAATACATTTTAACAAATAAGGTGATGGTCGAAGCTAATGCGAAGAAGCTACAACGCAACGAAATTCTTTTAAATCTAAGCAAAATTTTTGAGTACCAACACTTTATTTAACTCTCCTCATTCTATGTCTGCTAGTAGACCTTTGGAAAAGGGTAAAAATACCAGTAATTTCAAAAATTGTACAATTAATTATCAGGCAGCCGAAATGCAGCTACCAAAGGTAACATATCCGAACTAGGCTAGTAGCCTGAGTGCATTCATGTTAACTGTGTGTAAATTAGAAGTTCATTGCGCTATTTGTACCAAGTCATCGGTGAGTCATCTCGGAGGTAAAAGTGAATAAACCGCAGTGGAAGGCTGCGTGATGCGTTTTGTTGTTGTTATTGTTCATGTAATTGACTTAAAATAACGGCTCGTCTAGCTAATGTTGTTGTTTGGGGTTTGGCTTATAATGTCTACAAAAATCAGTCTCTTAGTAGCTGCAAATATCTGTTTATTGTTGATTACTGTGAATTAAAAAGGAGACAGCTGATTAACATTTTATGCTAGTTTCCTTTTCTTTTAGTGCCTGTTTCACCACTGTCCAATAATTTCTGGTTAAACTATTTAGCAAATAAATTCATACAAATTTCGTTCTAATTTTGAATTTACACCTAGAACGTAAAGCTTACTTAGAGGTGTAACAGTGTCGCAGTGGAAACTTTAGTAGTGGGGCTCTGGTCTCACCACAACTCAAAGTTGAATTTAAGACAAAGTCTTAGAGTTTAGCAGGAGGAACTATGTGCGACTACCCAAAGAATATTAGCACTCAAAAAGTCTCACTCAGTAGCAGGCTGGATTAAAGACTTAAGAGCTCAGTTAATGATCGAAGATTGAAGGGGTAAGCCCTTTAATCTTCGATCCTTACTTAACGTTGCTCTCTTTGGCATTACCAGCTTTACTTACCTATAGTCAGTTACCAATACGCCACAATTTTCATGAAAGCTATTATGGTGCTGTTATGCCCTTGATCACCTACTTCCACCCGTATAACGCCAGGTATGAAATCTAGTCAGAAATAAATCGAAATTACAGTCTGGAAATGATATTTACATCGACACTAAATGCAGATTTCAAGTAACTTTCACTAGAGCGATTAGGGCGGAGACCATCCGTCTTGTCTATTCTCTACGCACGGAGTATATGACTCGAAATTATACACTTTACACGATTTATACTTTACCTGTTGGTACAACTGGTAATCATAGTTTAAATACTAGGTAGATAATCTGTGTCTGGGTTTTATTTGATTGATTGTAGACTGTGATAGTTTTGAAAGTTATTTGGCTTGAAAATTTGGATAACGAGTAAAAAAACAGTAACATTATTGAAATATTTTTTTGGAAAATTATCATTTAAGTAAGTACCTACTAACACTTGGCCACGGCACGGGTAATCGAATAAAATTAGACACTTTTTTACAGTATGACTACGAGGGTCAAACTGAAAGTTCTTAGAAAATCAAAAACTGATTACATTAGCCAGTTATTAGTTTTATTATATCTTTTCAAAATATTGTCCATTGACGTCAATACACCGCTGCATGCGATGGAACCACTGGGAAAAGCACTTTGCCCACTCGTCCTTAGGGGTCTCTTCAATGGCATCGCGATACGCAGCCACCGCTTCTTCAGCATTCATAAACCGCTTTCCTTTAAGATTTTCTTTAATTTTTGGAAATAAATAAAAATCACAAGGCGCGAGGTCGGGGCTATACGGCGGGTGACCCAGTAATTCAACGTTTGATGTCGCCAAATAGTCGATCGTTCGCTTGGCGGTGTGCGACGAGGCGTTGTCGTGGTGAAGGAGGATCCTACTGCGAGGTCGTTTCTCTCGAACTTTTTCCAAGACAAGTGGCAAACAATTGGTAGTGTACCATTCTGCAGAAACTGTTTTTTGATCCTCTAACACAATTGTTGCGAAATGACCTATCCTTCCAAAGAACGAGGTCACCATTTTTTTTCCCGCACTTCGATCTCTCTTCACTTTAGTTGGCAACTCCTCGAAAGGAAACACCCACTGAGCAGATTGTCTTTTGGTTTCAGGATCATAACAGTAAATCCAGCTTTCGTCACCTGTTAGTATGTCGAACACAGCATTTGAGTCACCTCCGTTAAATCTTTCAATCATTTTACGGCACCAATCCACACGATGGAGTTTTTGAGCCTTAGTCAAATTATGAGGTATCCACCGGGCGCAAAGCTTCCTGACCGCTAAATGTTCGTGGAGGATTTTGTGCACTTGACTCATACCGATGCCTAAGCTTGTCCGAATCTGCTGATAGGTCACTCTTTTGTCAGTCTCTATCATACGCCGCACAACACAGATGTTATTTTCAGTCGTCGCCGTAGAAGGCCGTCCCTCACGTACATCATCAGTGAGATTAGTGCGACCACGTTTAAACTCATTAAACCAGTTGTAAACAGTCGCACGAGATGGGGCTTCATCGTGAAAGGCCAATCGTAGTCTATCATAACTTTCTTGTTGACTTAAATGACATCGAAAGTCATAAAAAATCATTGCACGAAAATTTTCTCGTGTTAAATTCATGTTGACGTGACACAGACAATTTTCAATTTGCCGCCAAATCGTAAAACAAATGACAAATGAATGAAATATATACTCAGTAATATTGGCAAAGAGTTCTATTTTCAAATTTTAGAATATTTTTTTTATTATATTGTTTATAAGTGGCCAGTTCTAAGAACTTTCAGTTTGACCCTCGTATAATAAGTACTGTATAAAAAAGCAAAAGTGCAAAGATTTTTATTTTATTTCATATGAACCTTGTCCTCTTGTTTGACGGCATAGAATACAAGTGTCACCACCCCCTATCTTCCCGTGGGTGTCGTAAGAGGCGACTAACGGATAACACGATGCAAATACCATCTTTGGGTAGAGACGGAAAACTCGACATCAAACCCTATACGACTGCCTCGTTGGTCTCGCGGCATAAATGTGCGCGTGGGATCGGGAGGTCCCGGGTTCGATTCCTGGGTCGGGCAGTGTTATTGGGTTTTTCTGTCACGAAATTCTCAGTAGCAGCACGGAGTCTGTAAATGTGCCCGGTACAGCAATAGGCTCGCCCCTTATTACGTGGGACTAAAGTATATCTGGCGAAAAGTGGGTGTAGGAATACACCTCTGCCTACCTCTTCGGGGTTATAGGCGTGAGACTATGTATCATATGAACCTTGTCCTCTAAAAAGTCAGAGTAAATTAAAATAAAATACAAATTAAAAAAGTATACAGTGGTAACCATGTGCTTACCTTCTTTAAATATACCTCCATTGACTTCCAAATTTTACCCTACATGAAACAAGCATGTTATTTTTTCTAACCTTCAAAATATCACGCATCTTAGTCGTTAAGCTTTTTTCGTAACGTGAAAGGCCCTTTCCACGAACCGTAATTGCGTCCAAGCCCCGAGCTGTGTTCCCACAGAACATGTAAGACAGATGCCATTAAAACTATTTAGAAGGCATTTTAATCTACTTAAAAATACAGCAAGTCTTTGGATGGTTAGTTAAAGTTCTTTTTGGAGCATCTAATTTTAGGGTATGATTTGATGTCTGTCCGGGTCTGAAATGTTCTCAGGGAATGTTAGTTCATTAGTTGGTGAATTCTTTTGCGGGATATCGCTATCCCTAAGTGTTGTGGAGTTCAGACGGTAAAATTTCTATGGAAAAGCTAGTATTCTGTAAATTCCCATTAGATTAGTGAGTAAACCAAGAGCTCCAAGGCGAAAAGTCTTGGGTGCAGCAAGGATTACGCTAGGACGATGAAGATGATAGTGACTTCGTTTGCGATTTCCGATTTGGTGTCTGTCAAAACTTCACTGTGCCTGATAGCGAGTAGTCTACGACAATGTATTAAATAAACATCCTAAGAGCATCGTTCAATGAATTACAGCCCTTGATTTATAAGGTTATACTATTCTATGACTCGAATAACCCTGGGATTAAAAGAGAAAGACAACAAATGTTCTAGCACGCAACTTAAGTTTCACTAAATTCAAGCGAATTGAACTGGGCCAGAACATTAAGGACTAACATTAAATCAAAGTCATCCAACTGATCATCAACAAATGATCGTTTGAGCCATGTAGTAGACAAATTAATGGCTTTCGTGACATTATAAAAAGCCAAATGGCTTTATGAACACGTGAGGCGATGGATGCATTCTTTACGTTAAAAAACTTGAAGTGCATACCAAGGCTTGCTTTAACATTTTCTCGAAGAGTAAAAGTCGGGACCAGTTTATGTGAAGAAAAAACTGTAGCGTATCAAATACGGGATTGTGAGAAAACAACCCGTTTGAAACGTCATTAAACTTCTCGGTAAGAGATCGCAGGTCGATGTATTACAGTGGTAAAAGCGAAACAGTTTCGTAATTATTGTAATGTGTGGTTACAAGCATGAAATTGATATCATCATATTACCAATTATAATGTAAGCAACGTGACAATCATATAATAGTGATTTGTGCTGTTTGAAGAGCTAATTTAGCCATCGTGAAGTTGTAATTGTGACAAATTTTGTTAGTCAGGCAATTCTGGAACTAATTCCAAGACCAGCTTCTGTTTGATCTCATACGTGTCCTATATATTATTGCTTCCTTCGTAAACTAACTATTCTTAGTATTACAGGGTAACATGTTAAACAACACATAAGCCGTGGTGGTCCAATATTTTACAGATTTCGTTCAAAATGAGGAAGATTTTGTTCGAAATGATGATGAGGAATCTTCAATTTCTCATCAAAATTGTTTGCTCTCGAAGTTCAGGTAAGCTCTTCAGCAAGAAAGCGTCCCATGTAAGTGTGGTCAAGAAAAACTTACAAGTACGCGTCTAACTGGTATGTTAGAAACTTAGTCTGGATATTTTCACCCAGCCGCGGCACTTTCTCGGCTGCGGCTTAAATACTCTAATAGAATAATTTAGCGATACCACATGTGATTGGCGACAATTGCCTTTTGCATTACCGTGTCATGTTTGTGGTTTTTTTATCTAGATTATATCCGTCTGGTGGGTCCAGAAGAGTGTTGAAACTATGAAATTTCTTTTTTGGATTTAAATTTCTTTTTGGGAGATAGAAGTGTAAGGTCTAATATATTTGTTATTGTCATAATAACAAATTTAATAGACCTTACACTTCTCACTCACTGTAGGTTTATTCTAGAAAATATGTTGAACTGTGTATGAGGCAAGATAATGCCGAACACGTCTTGATCTTGGACTTGAATTTAGACGGTGTCAGGGAAGTACCCAAAATGTACTGAGTTCCTGTCAAATAAATATACTTGATATGGTTGATTCTGAAGTAGGTAGTTTTAAGAATCCTGTTTAAGAAATATAATTATATACTGATATATTCCATACAGAAAACAATATTATCATTACTCTCGCTATTTTTATTATAAATCTTTGTCGCTTAGCGACCATACCACCTACCTATAATTATTTTGCCACTTTACTAGGGCTGTTGTGTTGCAAGTAACCTTTTGGCGTTAATATGCAGTATTTTATTATCGCAATAAATAACGCCACTAAAGCCATAATTACACACATATTGAAACAAATTCATTGAAATTGAAACCATAATTCAAGATTCCGAAATTTAGACACAGGGAACTGCAGTCAATTCATAAAACATTGTCCTATATTCACAGAATCTAAAACAATAATCGTATCCAGAATTACCTTACGTCGGTTTAAGTATTCTATTTCCTTGTAGATACTTGTCACTATATTTGCAGTACGTCGATATAAATATCCGTGAATCAACAAATGACTAACCTCTCTTATACAACACAATACACGCCTTATTCACGTAAAGAGCTACGTCCACAATCCGTCATACATACATACAATTATGTAATATCTTTTGGGCACGTTATTTAGATAAATGATTCTAACAATAAGCACGTTATTGCAATACCTGAGTATTGTCTTCGGAGAATACTGTAATGTTTCTTGAGTGACAGGTGGTTTGCGAATGTGGAAATAATAGATAGAACAAGATGAATGGTAAAGCAAGATTTATTGAGTAAACTTCACGATGTATTGGATGTATTTGGAGAGAATCAGTAAGTATAATATGGAGTTAGTCAAGTAGTTTGATTAATGCTTTCATTTGTATGTTTCTGTAGATTAATTTGATGTTTAACGATGATGGGAACAGCGATGGATCACGTTTGATAGCAGGTATACAGTTTATCTCTGACTTGGTAGCATCCTCACAGCAAGAAGTTGTACGGCTTTAGCAGTTCACATAAGACGTATAAGCAAAAAATGGATGTGCATTGAATATCCGCTACTGGCGATGCTGATGCTCATTTTGTAATAAGACGTAGGAGCTTGCAGAAGGACTCATCATGCTGTGTGGACTGTCTGCATAGATTGTCAGTCATAAGACCGCTCAACACTGAGTTTTGGATGATCACTATGCGAGATTATTTGGCTGCGCCGTACAAAGACTGTTTCGAATCTGAATGCTCTGTACTTGAATGTTATTTAATAAGTCTGCCACTATACAGGATTCATTCCCAGTGCCAGAGTTGTCTTTCTATAGGAATTACGTACTAGCGAACATGATTAATTGAGTCGTGAAACTGAATAGTTTCAATTTCAAAACGTATAACCAATTGAAGATGCTGTGACAATAGCCGAACGGATGAAATGTTTACTTACAACGGCCCAGTCACGAGTTCACGATCTTTGAACTACAATAGACACACACATTCCTCTGAACTGTATTAGTTTGAATGATTAACAATGGTTTGAATACTATTTGTTAGACGTTACACTTTGTCTTTACTCGTATTTACAAACTAGTCTAATTCTGTTTATTGTTATTGTTTTGAAATGGTGTGTGCTGTTTACATTACTGTCCTTTATGCATCAATTATTTTTGCCCTTAAGTCGTCTTCACATTTCAAGAAATATTTTGTTGATGAAGGTTGAAACATATTTTCATACTAATGCGATTGATTAATATTATTTACAACTTCATATACAGAGCACTAAAACCTTCTTGCTTCCTTACTTGGCTTGTAATTCTCTGCCATACTGACTCCTATGATTTCAGTTGTAGACGCATGTTAATATTTATAATTACAATATTTAAAAGCTTGCGGGTGAAAACAGGATTGCAATGAGTGATGTTTGAAACCATTTATTTGTTAAACATGATGATTACAGACTTATGTATGGTAATTTGTGCCTTCCCTCAGGACAAAAATTTGTATGTAAAATTGGTAAATGATTGAACCCATAATTCGAAAAGAGACGAAAATAACATGCATTGTTTTTTTTAGAAGTTAATGATGGGGAGCATTTGTATGCAGGACTGGGTATTAGGGTCCCCTAACAAAGGCAACAAAGTAAAGAAAACAGATCGAGATTTTAATTTATGAAATATGTTCTTTAGTTTCCAAAGTGTTAATAAATAAAAGTCAGTTTTGTTTCTACTTACGTCGTGAGGACCATTTCAACAATAATTTTATATGGCAAATACAATTTGATGTTCATCAACTATTTAATTGGTGAATCCAAACAGTTCCAAGTTCAGTAACAGTTTCTATTTCTCTTAGTTCTCCACTTTAATAATACAAAACAACAAAAATGTTAAAAGTATAACAGGTAATGTTTATGTCATATCGTGTGCGCCAGCACCAATTTGGCCTTGAAAAGCAATGTTATGTTACTCATATTTCGCACATGTTAATGTGAAACAAACGTACTCAAGTTGTAAGACACGAAAATTACACCAATTTTATACTTGCAACACAAGGTTATATTAAATTATTTGTTTTTTTCAGCTAAACTTGCGTTTTGCAATCAAGATGTTTCTTAGCCAAGTCACATAATGACAAGATCAAGATATTTAGATAAAAGATAACATTGACGCGAGATAATTTCTAAATAAATGTTTATGAGATTTCCTCATAATTTGAATGTTTTCTTGAATTTTTTGAATTGTATACATTAAGTTATTCTAAGATATAATCTTGAGACTGAATAAAATGGGCATATGCAGAATGAGTTGTGATTTCAAATAGAAACAACTTTTGAAGACATATTATAATGAGTTTGCACACAATGCGGAGAAACAGGTTCTTTTATGACTCAAGTCCATATTTAATTCTGGATTTAAGTTGAGCGTCCGATTGATTATGCCAAAATAAAAGTCATTTAACTTTAAGAAATAAGCTGCTATTTCAATCTATTGTAAATACCAAATATATTTTTATGATAATGATAATGTATTTCCATTAATCAGAATATAAAAACGTTTTAGTTCTTGTTGTGTTTTCGTAGAGTACCGCAAGGAGACTATCAAGGTCCTTTTAAAGATTGAGTTATATTTATATGCATGGAGTCAAAGATCTTTAAATGAATGCAGGATAGTTTAGCAATAGTAATTTTTATACAAATTCTAGCCACGAATGAAGCCATAAACATTTTAAAGAAGTTGTTTATTGGATAACTTCATCAAAAATACTAAAAATGCGTGGGTATGATCCTTTTTGATATGTGTATGCGATTATATGTCGTAAGATCATTACACTAAAGTGATAAATGCGATGCAAGTTCCATTGCCATTTATGTGACTGTTGAATGTTAAATAAAATTGTATCCTGGTTGCTATAGCAATTAAACGGTGTTGTTATTACTATCATTACCTAAAGAATGATTGTATTAATAATTGAAATACACGATTGGCTAGCATTTAAGTTATTTATTTGTCAATGATTACTCGGGATTTATACAAGGCCACACTCAATTAATGTGGTTAATACGACAAAACTGCAGTTACTTTTTATGATTATTGCATTTTATTTATAATCCTATTGCTAATATAGACGTCAAATTTGGGAATATGGATAAATAGATTTTCGTTACTCCTCACGAGACCTACTAAACAGATTTTGGTGAAACTTTCCTATAATATAGCCTATGTACAATATACAACATAATGGCACATGAGAGTTTTGTCGATAACGGAGTTGGAGCTGTGAGCAGAAATTAATATAATAATAACATTAAGAATCTTACCCAATACATTTTCTTTCGAAATAAGAATATTTATAACGCTACGTTTCCAATTTAGTGTATGACAATAGACACTAATTTTAATACTTCAGTTTTATAAAATAGTCATTTATGGATGCCTAGAACGCAACCAACAATAAAATATTAATATAAACATTCAAATGTCAGAGTTAGTAAATATACCGGTTTCTTTCCTAGACTATCATAACTTATTTTTTTTACAACACGTGAATGGTATATTAAGTCAATCTCACATGTCTCAAATATGAATTTTAATCATTTTAAGCAGCTAAGTCTAAGTGTGGAGACGAATGAACTGATGGCACATAGCAGAACTCTAGCACCACGTGTTCCTACATGATATGATCTGACAAAACATGTATTAAGACAGAATATATTATTATATTATATATATTTAGATAGATATTATTAATATTATATTATATTATTATTATGTACTCAGCATATGGTAAATTTTATAGTACGAATTAAAATCAATATCAGCAAATTCAATTGGATATTGGATGGACAGCCAAAAACTTTTACAACCGTGTTTTAAATTGTTCTAAAATGTTATCAATATTTAGATTCTTTTTTTGTGGGTGTGATTCCTACTCCGAACAATATTTTTATCCACAAATGGTTTTTTATTACTTTGTCGAATTTTTGTAAAGTTCCTCGCGACATCAGATTCATGCCAGAGGTGGCCGGCCGTCATCTAAAAAAAAATAAGGTTTGCATATTGCACTCCTATATAAGCAGTTATAGACAAAAATAGTAATTTTATAAAAAAAATATGTCATGTAAAGGAAATAAAAAGGGTAGATTACGCCTAGGAATTTCATTACCAATTCTAAGCAGGAGATTAGTTACCTGTTTCTAAAGGAATGTGAATGGTTTTTGTGACATTTAGCTTATTTATAGTCAGTTGCATACAAAAGGCTGCTGTTTGCATAAAATGCAGCTGCTTGTATATATTTACTTTGTATATTATCACACAGTAGTAAATTACTTTGCGGTGCAGTTTTAGTTACGGTATAAGTGTCTTGCCACAGGTTCGTTTTGTAACTATGATCTATGATGTTAGGCCCTACAGTTAATGAGCCTGTCGTGTCAGATAATTCATGGTTTTATGCCAAACTGTCAGCTCTTGCATCGATAAAGTTCAACATAAAGTACTATTCATTACTTTCTTTACAAAAAAAGAGAACGAGCACCCAATAGTGATAGATCATTCTAACGACACTTGACACATTGCACGGCATAAACCTAGCAAAAAAGACAAATGTCTTAAAAAAGAGTCTGACCTTATTGATATTTGACTACCTGCTTCGAATACATACATATACCTACTGTAGTAAAAAAAAGTACCTAATCGGCTTAAAAGGCCTTTTTATATTTTTTTCTCGCTAAACAGCCTTCAATGCGTATTTCTGTTTAATTTTAAACCTTAAGCGAGAGGATTCTTATGAAATACTAAATCTGTTTAGCATTCCTACGGCAATAAGGAATGCATTATTTCAATCTTATTCCCAATGTTCATAATCTGGCAAAACAAGTAGTACGGTAGTACTACTTATAATTCTGTGCCGACTGACTTTATCTTCAACAAACGTGACACACTCTTAAACAAAACAGATATCTTGTTTTCTTTGAACATTTAACAATGACTTATCTTGAACATAACTACGAGAGTATGACAGCTGTTATAAGCCGCATCTAATTCGGTACAGCTATAGAACGTGATTTCATTGGAGGGGATACCAAGGTTAAGGTTTTTTTGCTATTGAAATCGAGTCACATTTGTCAAGTATTGAGGCACTGCGCTTGGAAATTAATCAATTTGGAAACGAAATTATTGTTAACCGTGTAATTGCGAAGAAATACTGTATTAATTGTTTTTTTTTTTATTTATTTATAGACTCACGCCTGTATCCCCGAAGGGGTAGGCAGAGGTGTAATAGGTATTACACCCACATTTCGCCTTGAATTTTTAGGTCCCACGTAATAGAGGGCGAGCTTATTGCCGTTACCGGGCACATTAGCAGACTCCGTGCTGCTACTGAGAATTCGGAAAAACCTAGTAACACTTTTGCCCGACCCGGGAATCGAACCTGGAACCTCCGATCAGCAGACGCATACGCTATCCAGTTGACCACGGAGGCAGTCTATTATTTGGCAGTGTATTAATTGTTTGTAATTTTATTGCAGCCCCTTTAAGAATGTCTCTTATTTGGAATACTTAGCAAATCCGCCTAAAAACTTGCAAAACGTCAGTCAAGGAACTCCATTGTTTTTTATACAAGAAGTCGTATCTAATCTTGTCCAGCAGTTTCTAAGATGACATTACAAGTACAAACCAACAAAAACTGACGTATCAAGGTGATGCAGTTTTTATTGGCTGCTCCTAAACTGATCAGCCGTGCGGATGGACCGAATGACCAAATGGTTACGGATGTTGTCCATTAAGGTGTGGAAATTAGGCGAAATTTTGTCTGGACATGACAGGATGACTATTGTTTATTCGATCGTGTGCGTCCGTGGCTAGTTCTGGCAGGAAGAGAGCTAAGCTGAAATGCTACCCGCATGTTAGATTGTATTTTGATTGTATGAATAGTGTAATTGACATTGATATGGATGGATGCGGGATCTCGATAAGATCGTCTATGAGATGGGAAGTCGCCGCTGCGATTCTCTGGAATGCTTTTCGAACGTAATTGTTAGTGACAGATTTTGATGGCTCTATGAAGATGAATGCATTTCGAAAGTCAATTTTATTTTTAGTTTTCTTTTTCTAAATTATTTATGATCAAGTTAAAACAACTAGTCTCTCTAATTTTGGCATATTTTTTTTATCTACATAGTTGATCAGTGAAATACAAAAATCAGCGAATGCCTACTGCCTACTAACAATTTAGGCAAATCAACAATAACTTTTATAATGCGAGGTATACTTCTGTAACCATACCACATTTGTCATCATCAGCTTTTAATAGTCCACTGCTGGACAAGGCCTCTCCCTTGAAAGGAGGAATTGGCCTACTATACCACGCTGGCCAAGCGGGTTGGTATAGGGTTTGTATCAAGTTTTCCTTCTCTTACAGTGGGCTCTTACGACACCCATGGGATGATATGGGGTGGTGACAATTCGTATTCTTAATCCGTCACCACACGGACAACCACTTTTGTATCTTACTAGAATCTACTAACTAGAATCTTGTTACGTGTCTACTACAAAGTAACCACCTTTTTCACTTATCCACGTTGATATCGACACCGGCATAGCTATTGATGAGCATGTAACATGAAGTAACAGTTTCATAATCTCAGATATCGTGAGAGAGGATGCTCTAACGGAACTTAGAACGGTGCTTGTGCAACCGATATGTGGATGTTTGTTAATGGCTGTCGAAGAAAAACTACGTACAATGTGAGCAGCAGAAAGCTTAGGAACTATGTTTGATAACGGGTTTCTAAAAAAAGTGGTTTGTATGAAGGTAGATGATGAAGCAGAGATGCGTAGTGAAAATATTTGTTTATCGTTGTCTAAGAATGTGCAAATAAGAGTGATAGAAGCAAAAATGCTTAATGTGAATAGTATTTTAAAGAATTTTAATGAACAATTCTGTCATTCCTTAAGGAAGCTTATTAACGGATAAGTTTTAGTTAAAAAACAAGTAAGGAATATTTTATCCGGAAATTATAGAATGACACGCGAATAAAATTATACTAACGATAATGATAACAATATTTTTCACGAGTCATTTAAGTGCCAATTAAATTTTGGAACTGTTGTTTAGGCAGCGAAGCTAAATCATAATAATAAAGTCTCCGTTACAGGAATTTCCACTCATGCAAAGGCCGTTAAATATTTAATAATGATTAACAATATTTAAACGATTCATTTACCTAATTACCTGTAAAACTGTGAAAGAAAGAAACATAGCCAATAAATCATATTATTTTTACTTAACAAGCAATTTTCACTTTTCATTCGCATGATACAGAATAGTAAATCAATCATAAAATATGATAATATCAATAATATTCTGCAACAAAAAACGTCGGTTCGATCGTATTAGAATAATCGAACACAATGAAGATTACGATTCAGATACTGCTTAAATTGACTCATGTTATGTTTTGCGACAACTTTCTACGAACCACATTGTTTTAGACGAGTATTGTCATCGTATGATGATGCCGCTTTACTTGAAGTATGCTTACTTAGAAGTCAAGTAGTACTTACGCCAAAAGAGCGCTCTTTAAAGAGAGTCTTGTATAGACAGTGAGGTGACTACGCATAATAGTTTCGTATGATACGGGATCTACACTAACGTGCATTTGTTTACTTTTCTGTTTTTTCCAATTATGTTCTAAAGGCCACTGTCTTATTACAAATATTTCTGGATTAATTATTTTCTAACTCCTCTCTTCTGGTCGAATGCGTTGCGGGTGCTGAGATACTTTCCTCAGGACTTCACGAGTCTCAAAATTCTGTGTCTTCTATGGTCATCATGTGGAACTTGCCAAAAGTACATATCTCACTGTCGTCATATCGTCTATATCTCTCATAAGTGCCAAATATATTATATACATCTGTGCTGACTCCTATACTTATTAATTGTAAGTTACACTAAACGAGTGTTGCTCTGGCCTCAATACTATTCCAAACATCAGGCTGCTATAGGAACTATCTTGGTTATCGACCAAATATAAGAGGCAAAATTATAGTTATCCATACGCCCCCATATTATATGACTTTCGGAGAAATTGGGAGTGAATATCCCTCCGTTGTCAAATCTATAGGATCAGTGTACAATATGTATTTCTGTTGTGTATAGTCTAGTACGATTTAAGTAAATATAGGATTGCTATTTTAATGATCCTGATTAAATACATAGGAAATTAAAAGCAATATACCGCTACCACTAATCATATAAGTCGAGAATCAATCAAGACGAGTAATGTGATACCGGCCGCAGCTTGCCACTATAGTCAGAAAATCTCTATTTCCTGCATAAGGCAAATAAGACAGGAAGTCTAGTCAATTTAAAACCAAGTAAGTATACATCATAAGATAGTAAGGTTCAGAAGAAAGAGAAAAATATTATACTATAAAATACATATGTAAAGAAGCATGTTTATGTTGGAATTATGTCGTAGGTATCATATCTCTAAAATTCCATAGATATACTTTCAAATGTTACACAACTGAAGGCCTTGCCACACGGCACAATTTTACCACTGATCAAATTTTCAATCGAATTGGCTTTGCCCGTCTACACGACACAATCAAATCACTGATTTTCATTCCGTCCACCCGATTGGTTAAAATCTGGTGGTACCGCCCACCCGATGAACTTGAGTTGGACGACTGGCGTCTACACGTCACGATTTCATCAAGTGATTTAGTCAAGTTGGACGTAAAATTGTGCCGTGTGGCAAGGCCTTTAAAACCGTCATCAAAACATACGAAGTGACACAAAAAAGGCAACAATTTACCTGCCCAAACAACTTATTAAACAGATCCTTCATCATTTCGAGTCACCGTAATATTTTTCTATTCACTTGAGCACTATTTATTTCAACACCTGTTCGATATGTAGCTGATACAACACTGAGTCATACACAAACTGATTGTGTTTCAGTTAATCAACACGTATTATTAGTATTTTTAATGTTTACATACGATAAAGTGTAATTTATAGCTGATTGCGGTGGTGCGTTCGATAACTGTGGAACGGAACATGGTGCAGTTTTAGCAATATCTTTTAAAGTGCCTGGATTAGATAGGATTCTCTCTCTAAATCAGATAATACAAAGAGTGAAAGTCGGTTATCTGTATCGATTTCGCCCACGCACATGGTTCATCATGATTGTTTTAGCGATATCAGGTTAAATCCAAGGCTTTTTTGCCTTGAAGCCGAAGGTCGCTCTGAAGCCTAGTCTGAAGTTTGTCGGAGTATTACGGTACCATTCCTGCCATCTGCCCTACACAACCTAAAGCGATAGATATATACCAAGTAGCGGATCCAAGGAAGGCGGAAGATAAGAAGCTCTTTCCTAAGTATAAAGTTGCAACAAACAATGAACTCATGTTGTATTAATCTATTTAAGTTCCTAATCAGGTAAACTGAATGCGTAAGGACCGAATGTCCAATCAGTTAAATAACGCAGCAAAGTAAGAATAACCTACTTTATTTAATTAGAAATCGAAGCTTAATGCAACATAGTCAACGAGACAACAAAAGACTTTATCCGTGCACGGTATACGTATTTAAGAAACCTTCACGACTGATAATAAAACATACAAATATAGCAGTGGAAATCTACCTACATTCCTATTATCGTATTTAGTTTTATGTACCAACGTCACGACTGACGTCGCAGACGTCACACTCAAGACAGATCCAATAGAACAGCGTCATAAAACAATAAGTCGACGCGGCGGAAGTATAAATCAGTCTGGGAACGAATTTCTGTTCGCTGCAAGCCAGGCGGTTGTGATAGGAGGTCAGTTACCTCGGCTAATATTAGGACGAGAATGCATCTATATTTAGTTGGGTATGTAGTTGCAGTATAGGGAGACGCATTAGTCGCGCTTTGAAATTCGAGATGTGGTTGCTTTAGATCCTTTGATCTGACCAGTAATGGAAGGTCAAATCTATTGTTGAGATTAACATAACATGTTACTCATTAAAGCAAGACATTATTTTGTAAATTAGTAAGCCCTAAAGAGGGGAGCGGCTGTAAACCATACGTATTTAGGCAAATTAAATGAACGACCATACCTGGTAGAGCAAATTATATTAATCGACTAGAAAGTGTCTTGTGTTAGGTTATACGTAGCTGTATGTAATATCTAAAAAAGAGTATATGCAATTGCAGAATATATTAATGGACTACAAATCTTGTGTAGGCGGGCAAAAAGAATAATGGTAGAAAGTGTGCTACAGGTTTTCCTTATGATGTTTGTATCTCAAATTATTTAAAAGTAAATGTGTGTGTTTATTTAATGAAGGATAAGCTTTAAGTATTTCGTTTATCGAAAAATTTGTAGCGGAAGAGACATCGACTAGACTTTTTACTTCTTGCTCGTCGTGAATAAAACGATTTTTGGAATAATGAATTGTTAGTGCCCTTTTCAGAACATTCAATTTAAAGTTAGTAACTAAATAATAGGCCGATAACAAAAACGTTTTACATTTAAAATTCGAACGTGATATTTCTAAACATGGTGTTTTTCGTTCTTGAACTTTAGAACCATAGACAATTGTATAATAAATCAAAGTCGTGCATAGTGTATCCGATCACGTTTGGGGCAGAGACAATAACAATGGCGATGTTCGCGCGGGAAAAAGCACGTGCCAATTAGGTCGCTTTAGAATACAAATATTTGGTTGGTCAATAGCGCGGATGTGAATTGGAATGTTACTTTCTGTGTTATTAATTTTGGTAATAGTGTCATAGGTACGTAAATGGAGTAATGGGTGGAGTAATAGTTTATTTACGAAATGGTTTCCCGTTTTACGAGCACAGTGTTGTCCTCAATGAGCGACGTTAAACAAACTGTCCCTCGTTTCTATGTTGTTATCTACATTTACAAAGCGCGTAGCATCATTGAGCACAGTCCAATTATTTCAGCAGATTTTTGTATATACTTGTAATGCACCTAATAAGCTTTCAATTACATGATGTTCAATGGAATTACTTATTAGACGAAATAATATGTATTTAATTTACCTGATCTTGCGAGAAAATAGCTTTGTAGATATAGGTAACGCAAATCTAAAATCTTGTCTTATTTATTAAATTGCTCCTTTATTAAATTATAAGTCTGATAATAGAGCAGTATTTCAAAGGAGAAATACCAAATACGGCCTGTAGCAGCCAGAAAGTAGTGAATCGTTGAAATTAAACATATAATTTTTAAAATGTATACATCGTTTTCGTTTCTTGATAGAGCTTCGCTGAAAGATTTTAGTTTTTAAAGATTATTGTTTTGAATAGGCTATGGTAATAGCGGATGAATGTCTTATGTTGCCAGCATTATAAATAAAATGAAGTATGGTAGGCAGAAATTGTTTTAAGGAAATAATATTTTTATTATTATATTAGAAAACAATATCTCTTATTTACTTTATAAATATATTCGTACAATGAATTAAAAAATATATAATTTATTATATATTCCATAATTATTAATCGGTAAAAATCGTTTTGTTTTTAATCCATAGTATAAATATTTTTTCAAACCATTGCAACACATTTTTTATTTGTTATGTCATTCGTGTTGCTACTACCCACAATATACTTATCTGTAGTTGATGAATGAATGTTTTGCTCTGATCTATTGGTGTTTTCGTGCGTGTTTAATTGTAATGTAGTTGAATATAAGTTCAATAATAATAAGCACTACCTTCTACCCATGCTAAGAATATGCAGCGGTGTACGTGATTGTGGTTAGTTTTTTTGGACGAGTATAGTACGAGGTTCCCTAGTACACAGGTGATAATTCATTATTATTGGCCTCTCTTTATGTAGTTTTTGTTCTATATGACACAAAGACATACCTTCATTTACTCCTAGGTATTACATTTATGTTAAAATTCAATTTTAAGGTATATTTAGTTGAGGAATAATTTCCATTTCAAATATCTCGTATCTTATTTCCACCAAAAGTTATTTAAAAAAAGTTATACAGGGTAATAGAGTAGTCATTTATCTTCAAAACACTCATGGTTTCGTGTTTGTCCTTGCCAGGCCCATAATGTATGGCCAAATGGTACATCTCCTTTGTCATCAAAATCAAACTCTTTCAAGAGTCTTTACTTTTGAAGTTATGCACAGCACACCAGAAGCGAATGATGTGATGTTGCCATTTTAATATGCCAAACATTCAGAAGCTAGTAGACACACGACACCTTCTTTTAACTTGTAACATCGTTGCACGACGCAGTAATTACAGCCACGCAATTCTTAAAGGTTGCAATCCAGCGTTGCCCAAGCAACGTGGTTGCCATAGAAATCATCCACAATTCCACAATAACAGCCCCAAAACTCCTACCAGCAAAAGTCTTCATTGAAGTCATAGATTTATATGTACATGATTGAAGTGAAGATTCTGCGTGATTGGATATGCGTGAACTTTGAAATGTTATAATTGCTGATTCCTGTGGAACCATGGTCGGCCCTTGCCAAGCAACGATGGTATTACAACGTGTATTTCGAGACCTCGAAATTCAAACGAGCTTATTATTGTTGCCGACTATTATTATATTCGATTCAATAATCATCGCTTATCATTTCCTTAAACAATTCAGTAATATTACCATAAGCGTTTTGCTTCTAGCAATTTTGTGCATTCTGTAGGGAGTACTAGGCAGGTTACAGAATATGAGCCAAATAAGACACAAAAATCTTCATCAAAGATTACTTGTTAAGAAATACCAAATTGACATCTTTGAACGACTACAATATCACGATGGCTCCAGAATCAGACTGAACGTTTATGAGTTAACTTTTGTCTATTGCTCTACTACTTCGATAGACTAACGACTGGATGGTAATGCAGAGCCTACTTTAACTATTTTGCCATCCGTAGAATCAACACATGCCTACATATGGAGCTATACATTACCAGTATCAACATATCGTCTTTGTATACAATGACATGTCTGTTTATAACGGTATTGTCACCACGTGCATCTAATTATAATACATCAGTTAAAACCATGACCTAAGATTAGTTAATAATATTGGTAGGTTATCAGAATTTTGTTTACATATTTGATATACACTCAACTTGATATTTAGGACAATCAACTTCACCTTATTTATCCACGTATTATGCCTCAGCCTCTTAAATAGTATTCACCTCTCAATCAAAGATTTGATGTGAATAATAAACCTCCCGATTAAATTCGCCAACAAGTCTAACCTTAAATTGATCGACGTTCAAATCTATATGATGTGGATAAAATGGTATGGTTTCTAAGCCCTTTGGATTTGCCAAAGACTTACTCCCAAACGTACGTGTCGAAAGTGCTTATGCGTTCATTTACTTATCTTTGAATATCTCCGTGTATATGCATTTAAACTTTTGTGGTCTTTAACATTTGAATAATCTCTTTCGGGATATATACCACGTACCTCTATTCGATAGTCGAAACAAAGGTACGTAAATCTCGAAAGACAATATTGAAATATTCGTGTATACCCAAAATACCCTATAATATCCATAGCAAAACACCTACAAGGAAGTGTAAATCAGGAAACGTCAGTCCGTTTCAGTAGATCATTTATCTCTCGTCAAGTTAGCGCGTTTAGAGTTATTTCTCTCACATGTTCACGGTGTCGATGTCGTTCCCACCATGTGCCGAACATGTGGCATCGTTCTACTTTGTGACGGTATTACCGCCATTGTTTAGTACGAGATGAAAGGCTAGCTCTAATGGATTGGCTTGGATGCCTGCTGTGGAGATGGAGGCAGACTTTTTTGTACAAATTGTGTCTGCTGCTAATTGGTTAATTGCCGGTGTTGGATGTGTGTTTTAGGTATTTTTTTGGAGTTGCACGGAGTTTGAAATGTGCAGGGCAGATTGTGGATGAAGACATGTGACTTGAAACTTTCTTATTTGGGGATAACTTAGTGTAAGTCTCCTTTGTTTATCCGTTTGGGGATAAAATTCAAAGAGATCTATCTATACCCAGATTACAAGTAGCAAGCTTTGGTAACCTATTATTGGGATTCTTTATTACCCTATTCCGAGATATATCCTTTTCTTCTACAGTTAGAAGACCTTTATATCATAAAATTTCAATAACATTCTTCTACCCGGAGGAATAACAGTTCCTAAGCAAATAAGCGAACAGGAATCCAAATCCGTCTTATCATCTGATCCATGTTATAGATGGATACGCATTGTGAATCGAATCTAAACTCTCGGCTAGTTAACTGTTATCGAGAACGTATCGCCACACTAAATCGTTGCACTTAGTTGTTTAAGAAGTTGCAGATAGAGGCACCGTTAACGTAACTGTTCGGATTAAATCTATTAGATGATGTTTGAGCAAGAACGATTTGTTACAAAAATGTGGTTTGTAATTTTGTTTGTTATTCGAAGAATGACAAAGCCACTAGATTCCTACATTTACGAAGAAGAAGACATTTAAATAATTTTGTTTTGTTTCTTTTTTTCATCGGGATTTGTCAAATTAATAAATTTGACAAAGGCATTAAAATAAATTGCTAAGATTAAGTATAAAAAACACTACGCGATTGGGACGGAAGGCCCATCCCAATCGCTAATATTTAATATTACACAAAATGCCAGACCGAACATGTATCAATATGTAAAAAAAAGCTAGCAAAAAGCCAATAAAGTCAGATAAGCAATAAGCTAAATAACCGTCACACAACCGAAATCATCGTTCTGTTGGTGTATACTGATTATCAAGGGCAGATCCTGGGTCTCAAGATCCCACCCGTGCTTCTTAGCATCTGAGTCAAATCATGATGACGGCCTTTTTTACTTTTCCTTAATAAAACATGACCCTATACCCTGTACCCTAACCAACGACAACACAGCCTTGGGTTGTCGTTGACCCTAACAGTGTCAAGCGCCTCCCGAACTAATATAAGTCCCCAAACCAAATTTCGCCATTATCGCCCTGCATTTTTCAGTGCATTGACGGAGTGACTACTCTAACCACTACACCACCATTATCATAGTACAGTATAAAATGTCCGCGACATTGCCAGTTGCGTAACCAACGGAAGATCAAGTGAAAGCCAGTGTCGGTATACAGGTATCGCTGACGGATGTCTGTTTAATTAAATCTGTGCTAATATTATAAATGCTAAACAGTTTGTCTGTACGCACTAGTCTCTGAAACTGCTAAACCGTTCTGGAACATTTTGTGCATATTTATGAATTTTAGTGTGTAAATTAGTTGACTGAGTGTTATGTACAGGCTTTGCATACTTTTATAAAAATATGTTTATTTATGGTTTTAAACAGATTAGGTAGTTGTTTAAAGTGTATAAATGTCATATCTTACCCCGACGTTTCGAGCCGCTTTTATCAATTGTCACATAAAAAATTACCTTCATGATGACGAATTGGGCAGAAATTATTTAATTAGCCATGTGTAAGAAGTCTCACTGTAACGTAATACTTCGTATTGCGTTATAATATCTCGCAGGCGCTTAACGCAGTGGGTGGAGCCAGCCTAGCCCGAGCACCGAGCTGCCTACCCAGCGTGCACTTCGGCCAGCTCACCGGCGACCCTACGAGCAGTCTACCCAGCGAGCGTCGGAGAGCAGCAGAAGTCTACACTCCAGCCTTCACACCAGTGCTATCTAGTCGGTCATACTGTATGCAAGCGGTGTTAGTGACACATAATAAAAAAACCTCGTGGAGGATAAAGGTGTGGTGTTCCTCCAACTAGAGGGAGGAGCCTCTAACCAAGCTGGGTGGTCGTGCTTAGTGGCCTGCAGGCCGACGGGCATACTTTGGAAGTTGGATATATGCGTCGTAGCGCGCGAAAGTTGCTAGCGCGTTTCAGGATCGTTTGAATTTTTCCCGCGTTGTTAGGTGGCGAGTGTCGAGGTAGTTCTATCGTCAATGGCTAGATGGCGTTGTGCGGGTGTTATGTAGATGGTCGCTACAACCTGTTCCTTCTAACAGTGTTTCTATTCGAACCCCGACAACCTTCCTGAGAACACTACGTCTCAACATGATTATTATTACGACTAAAGTCAATTAAAGCTTTTAATAGCTTCAACAACTCAAAGTCATGTTGTGCCATACATCATATAGCTTGTCAAAAAATATCTCAATACTTATTACAAATTATTATGGCTTGTACAAAATACAAATTTAATGCAAATGAAACCGCAAGACAAATCTAATATAAATATATAAATAAACTGTTTTACCTTTCACGTAATAGTGTGTAGGCGGTAATGAGAACCGGCCTTACAAACTAGCAGACACTGTTAACTAGCAAATGTTACGTACATCGAAAATGGCTAGTTGCAGCAACTAATAAGTACAATAATTATTTGTATTGTAAATTGGATACGGTCTTGTATACGGTTTTAGATTAATATATAGTGGTCAGACTCCGTGCTGCTACTGAGAATTCGGAAAAACCAAGTAACACTTTTGCCAGACCCGGGAATCGTGCCCGGTAACAGCAGTAGGCTCGCCCCCTATTACGTGGGACCTAAAAATTCATAGAGATATGTGGGTGTAATATTACCTCTGCCTACCCCTTCGGGGATACAGGCGTGAGTCTATATATAGTGGTCATAGCTTGACCTGAATTGCCGGTCGTAATAGGTTGGCAAAGTTGAGCAACGCTTGCACAGGTCGCCACTTAGATGGGTGATCAGGTGTGGTTTTAGCATCAGCTACCCTGAATCTTTGAATTTGATGTTTACCCTTTCTTATGGGTAAGCATCAAATTCAAATTTTGTGAGCACTTTCTAAAAATGAGAATAAATAAGAAAATTAAAAAAAAAGACCTACTCCTCCAAAAATTGAAAATAAAAATAATTGAAATTGAAAATAATAATCTTATACTAATATATAAAGCTGAAGAGTTTGTTTCTTTGTTTGGTTGAACGCGCTAATCTCAGGAACTACTGGTCCGGTTTGAAAAAATCTTTCAGTGTTAGATAGCCCATTTATCAAGGAAGGCTATAGGCTATATAACATCACGCTATGAGCGACGGGAGCAGAGCAGTAGCCTTAAATAACGCGGGTGTAACCGCGGGCAGAAGGCTATAGGCTATATAACATCACGCTATGAGCGAAGGAAGCAGAGCAGTAGCCTTAAATAACGCGGGTGTAACCGCGGGCATCGTCTAATTATATAAAAAGCTAGTAGTCATTGTAATCGAGGGTACTATTCTATGCAATACTTTTCAATCTAGGACCTCCTTTGCTTTCCTTCCTTTAGTTCGATTTTGGCAGAACTCTTGCTATTGTTTATTTTCTACGCTCTCACAATGTAAGAATTTGTTTGATGAGCTCAAAAGTAAGGTCAGTATTTTGACTGAAACATCGCCAGTGCAAAATCGTTTATTATGAGTCGGTAAATGAAAATAAAACACTTAATTTTGATCTGCACACATTGTTTGTTTTGAATATCTGTATCAATGGACAATCCTGGGAAGGTATCGCGGTATTTGTTATTATAATGAGATGTAACAATTAATAAACATCGCTTGGAAGATGTTTTGTTTTTCCTACAGGTTAAATATTGAAAATAAATTATATACTTACATATTACATACACATAAATATGCATATCCGACATGACACGCGTAGAATCAACCACACCGATTAGTATCTATAATATTGATCAAAGAAAATAAAAAACCTATACCTGAAGCTGAAGTATATCCTGCCCAACAAATAAAATATTTTTTTAAATCTCTTAATAAATTATTTATCGAGGTCTGAGGTAACAATCACAGCAAAAATACAACCGAATTATGAGTAGGTACATGAAAACTAAAGAAGCAACTTAATGTCACGCGTATTGCTCCACTTCTTGTTCCTTCAAAAGAGAATCCCATTAGAGTTTGTATATTTCTAGAAACATTCAAGAACCTCGCGACAGACAAACAAACTTTTCCTTGGAAATAGTTAACAATAGGCTTAACTTTAATGCAGCTTTATCAGTTGTAAAATATTTGTTTAGATTTATCGCAATGTTTTGAATAATTACAGCATCCGTGAATTTTATTTAATTGAGTTTATAATGTTATTAGTTATGTACAGATAAGTGTAGATAAAAGATATTAAAATATTTGCTACATTCTTTTGTCATTATGTTCACCTTGCAGGTATGCGCTTGAGTTTGTAGTTAATATTGGAGTCAATTAGTCAAATTAACCATGATTTAATCTTTAAACGACATTAACAGTAATTTATTTTCTTAAATAATCAAACATTTAAGCTCTGAAATCAAAATATTTAAAACTATGAACTTTACAGCCTAGAGAATTCGGATATTGAATCCACTCAAGATAAACGTAATCTAAAGTATGTCATATGCAACTAACAAGGCACTCTTTTTAGTCCCATAATAAGTAAGCATAAGTACTTTACTCGTCTCACAAGGGAAAACAACAAGTGCGACTACTCAATATAATATTTTATCTATCGAAATCTCAAGACCTTTACGAACACCGTCAAGTGCACTTATCAGTCGGAGCGGATGTGAGCGCAACTTCCTCAATGACTTCACACTCGTAATCTATGTTTACACATCGCTTACACTATTTTAATCGATCGGAAATAATATGTCTAGTGTCGTAAGAAAAGTTGTGGTAAAAGAAGTCAAATGCCTTTGAGAATTCTGGGGGTTGCGCAAGGAGCTTTTATATTATTTTATAGACCGAATTTTTATGACTTGTTTTTCAATTGCCAAGGTAGGAAGGATATGTTAAGATTATTTTTATTACTAGCCTATTAGTAATTAAAACACAGTTGAAAATAAAATTACATGCTTTAGAAATGATTGTTTACTCACAAAATAAATAGTACTTTCACTATCATAAAATCATATACAATCGCCAAAAAGTATTTACTTCTTTGCTGACATTTGAAGACGAGAATAGCTTTATCACTTTCATAAATAGTTTTCTCAGTTTCTCAGAAAACTGAATGGATGAGATGAATCAATGGTTTCGATTCATCGGATCCATTCACATTTGGAGGTTACTTGAGGTGTTTTTGAGTAATGACGAAAGTTATAATAAAAGCTATTGTGAATCTGTTTGTGTCAATTATTATTGAATGATTGATATAATTATTATTATTATTCCATGTTTAGTCATAATATTAATATAATCCTAATTACCGAATCCTAAAGTGGTTAACAAAGGCGGAAAACCAAGAAATAAGAATGTAGTTCAAGCAGCTAATCAATTAAAATTATGTCATCCGCATACCAGCTAATTCTTACTAAACGTTAGCTCACGTAAAAGCCATACACAAACATTAAACTGCCGTTGAGTGGGACACAAACCTAAATCGCCTAATGTCTCATAAAGTGTCGCCTATGGCATTATGCCGTAGCCATAGCTATTGCGCGAAATTAAACGAAAGTTTGAGGTGAACCGCACCAGGAAACTGTGTCAGAATTGATAGAGGCGACTAGTTTTTGTTGGTGACAATTGTTTGACCTCTTCAAGTCTATAACATTTATTTTGTATGACGTCAAAAGAAAACGAAACAGAAAGTATTTTTATATTCGCAGTATAATTATAACGCCTGCCTTTTAAAAAAGTTTCGCAATATGCCTCATCATCATCAGCCTTTCACAGTCCACTGCTGGACTAACCCTCTCCTTTGAAAGGAGGAATTGGCCTACTACACCACGCTGGCCAAACGTGTTGGTATAGGGTTTGTATCAAGTTTTCCTTCTGTGTGCTGTTCTCTGCATAATATACTCCCTCTGTCGGCTCTTACGACACCCACGGGATGATATGGGGTGGTGACATTTCGTATTCTTAATCCGTCACCACACGGACAACAATGCCTACAATAACATATAATTAATATTTATTAGGGTCGCTCCCTACTAGGAACTAGACTTTGTTTATTATTTGTGCTACATTTTGGTTTTAATAGTCATAGAATACCAATTCTATGCATCAATTCATTGCATGTTTTTATAGTTAATATGCAACTCCGGCACTAAAAGTGCGGGAGTTGCCATTTATAACGGCATAAGTAAGTCAAGCAAACTCGAATAATATAAATGTGGAAAATTTTGCATGATAATGAGTAGTAAAATTCTTATTTCAAGTTTTATAGCTATAATGCATAATACCACAAACTAGAGTCACAAAACGCTTTAGCATAAGATATATTATTATTGAAAATATTCTAGCATAATATGCCTAGTTTCAGTAGCGTTTCTATTTTAATGCTTGTGAAACTAACATTAGATTGTGACTTTAATAGGAAAATACGATGCAATGAAAGCTGTTACGATCCTAGATGATAAGGGAACACTGACTTAGTATATCAGTAACTATGTGTTCTGGCTATCAGACTTTTATGCCACTAATTAGGCAGTTATTAATTTTGTATGTAAATGAAAAACAGAAACTAAATAAAAAAGTGAAATTATTCAAAATTCACGACGAAACCTTAACATTATTCAAATATTAACTCTCCTTTGCTAAAAATTAGCTTAAGGAAATAAGTTGCCTGTTTTACTTGAATAATAGTGACATGACTATCATTGCATGATCGATGACATAAGGTAATATTGATTTCTAAAAAGCATGAAATAATAAAAGTGATTAGTGCTGAACCACAGATAATAGTGGAAAATAACAGTATATTTAAGCGTGCGTATAATGTATGATCACGCAATGTAAATGCAATATGTTAGATAATTCTAATAAACGTTGTATTGACAGGGGACGATATAAAACTAGTACCTATTAAAATTCCTAACAAAGAATCGGCTGAATGGTTTTGACTTTGCTGTAGAGGTTTCGCAAAACCTGTTTTTGATTTGAACTCTGTGCAGATAAAAAGATTGCAAGGATCTGAAATATTTTTATAAGGATTTGATAGCTACTTCGCAAAAGAAGACATGTATGTAAATATTGACGCAGAAAATAGGATGCATATTAATGTATTAAGTACAACTTAGAACCTTTGAAGTGTTTTGGGATTAAATTGGTTAATAATTAATGGGTCTACGAAATTGAAGCAGCAACTGCTTAATTAGTTTGGAACAAATGTTCCATGTTCATATATGACATAGAGATTTATGACAGAAACATATCATGTCTGAGATTTTAAAATGATCAAAGATGTTTAGAAAAATGTTCGCATTATTGTCATATTTGTTTTCAGGTCATTCAACGTTTGATAAAAACATGTTTCTGATGAAACAGACATTCCATGACGTTCCCAAAAGATTTTACTGATACCATGTGTTATCTCCTGTGACTGTTTGTTGGAGATCGCATATATTTCAAGATGCTGATAATAATGTGCGCGCGCTTATAAATACTGACAAAGAAAATATTCTCATGTGATCGTAAACGATAGCAATTATGTTTTTCTTTAGCCTGTTTATTGGTGTCAAAGAATAAAACATGATGAAGAGCCGTAAGTATGATAAGAAGAATAGAAATTAAATTAACGCTTTAGTAAAAACATTAACTATTGCTTAATTAAATCGCATAGCAGACATTATAATAACCCTTCGAGACGAAGTGAAACTTTTAAAATGTAATTGTGATTCTAATGCACCGTTATGTTTATCTAGAGATTGAGATTGGTCTGCAACTGGTTTCACGTCTGTGCCTCTGTGATTCTCATTAATATTTACCTTTTCTTCGAGTTGAGGTCAAGTCCCTTATTAAGAAGTTCTCCGTAAGAATGTTTTAAAACTTTCAGTCCAGTGAAAGTATCCTCGGCGTCTTCTCCTTTACAGTCTGGTGCACTCAATACACAAATCAAAACACTTCACTATGGGAACACCATTAATATTTGAACCATAACACTATACTTGAATTTATAATGACATCACCGGAACTGATGTTCGATTCGATTACGAAATTGTCGAATTTGTAGCGAGATGTGACGAGAGCGGACGATGTCGCGTGAGGCGTGAGTGAGCGCGCAGCCTCGTCGCAGCGCTGCGCCGGAGTTAGTGAGTAGTGAGCGGTGGCGACGGTGGCGCGGCGTGCGGCGGGCGAGCGAGACGCGCGGCGCGGGATTCGGCGGCAGGCGTGCGGACTTTGCGCTCGTATTTGGAATGCAATCTCCCTCGCTCTCTCAGGCATGCGCGCGTTTTCTCCTATACGCCACTTCGTCTCGTTTCCTCGCCGTTATGAATGGTTGTTATGCTATGCAGTTGTGCCCAATAACTCGGTGCGGCTCGGCTTTTTGTCTTTTTTTGCCGTTCCTAGTCCCTTGGACGGCTCATTGTTTACTGTTTTGACCTTTCGTCGTCCACCGCTTTATGTTTCCTTTGAGCGCTCTTTCAGTTTGCTTTGTAGCGATTGTTGTGTTTCTTAATGATCAGTTACAGTGATGTTAAAGCAAAATTCTGGCTAAACAAGATGTTAGAGCAAGTTTGGCGAGGCACGATTTTGATACCGTTATGATACACGCAGATGAAAAGCATTCCAATTCAAAGGAGCGGGCTGACTAGTCATTAAGATAGTGATTTGGTGTGAAATATTTACATCTATTGCCTGTCTATTGCAAAAGTTATGTAGGTACGAATTGGAAGCGGTCAAAGACCTGAAGATCCTATTTTTAAATGAATCTTTTGAAACATTTCATAATTACACTTTACAAAGCATTTTGTCTATTTGACTTCAAATAAATTTTGACATAAAAGGCATGCCTGGTGACTTCTTCTTTATAAATTTAATTCCAAAATTATTGTAAGAACCAGCTCTATCGGAAACACTGAACACAATATTGAAATTACAGTAACAGAAGAAAAAAACGTCATGAACATTTCAGACAAACTCCGCGCAAATCTTAATGCAGTCTATAACGAACTTATATCTGGAAACATAAAACATAATACCGGAGTTAGAGGTAAGCATAAATCGTGTTGAACACAAAGAGTATACTAAGAAACTGTAACAATCGATCGTAATCTAAGCTGCGACGGATTTAGACGAAGGAAATTGCACATACTGCTTAGAATCCTATGGCCGGAAAACTCCTTTACTTTGAAGCAAATCTTTTGTATTGTTACGGATTGTTTCTATGCAGATTTTGGAACGAACTAGATGAGTCCACGTATGGTGTACCTAGTAGTCATCGCTTGTGGCTTTACACTGTTTGTTTGTTTTTGTTTTTCGTGTGAGTGTGTGGCCAACTCTGGTGTCGGAGTTTTCAGACCACCCTAAGGCCTCCGACATGGCCTAACGATCCTTATCCTTAGACAAGAACCGGGACCGACAGCTGTACGTACCCTCCGAAGCACGGTAGCGCTCAGATGTAAATGCCACACACGGTCACCCATCCAAGTGGTGACCTGTGCAAGCGTTGCTTAATTTTGCCGATCTGTTACAAATGGTAAGTCAAATCTCGCTATGAGCGCTCACACTGTGCCGAGTGTTGTGAGTTCGACCACAAAACAAAAAATTCATTGAGCGATCCGCTGCGATCCAAAGAATTTTTTTTATAGACTCACGCCTATATCCCCGAAAGGGTAGGCAGAGGTGTAATATTACACCCACGTTTCGCCATGAATTCTTAGGTCCCACGTAATAGGGGGCGAGCCTATTGCCGTACCGGGCACATTACCAGACTCAGTGCTGCTACTGAGAATATCCTAACGGAAAAACTCAATAACACTTTGCCCGACCCGGGAATCGAACCCGCGACCTCCCAATCCCACGCGCACATTTATGCCGCGAGACCAACGAGGCATCCAGAGGTTGTTATTTCGTTTTATGCATTCTTTGTGTCACTTGCCCAAGGTTTGTAAACCAGCACTTAAAGGAATAAATTCAGGTTTTATCCCAAGTGCGTGAGTCGCTTAAAAAGAAGCAGGTAATGGGACAGAAGCTAACGATGTTTGCAAAAGCGAACGGCCTTATTTTGACAATTTGCCTTCAGTTTTATTATGTACGTGAGAAAATTGCTGCCGGATGCAATTGCTGAGTACATATTGTTGTTGTACTAGATAGGCTGTTTGACCTAATGTTCGTAAACAATTTCAGAAGCAGTAAGCTCGACCTACATACGCAAATATGCACATGCAATAGGTAAAGCAACTGTTTGAATTAATAACTACAAGCATAGTTAATATAAACAGCGATAGCCGAGTGGAGAGACCGACAGACTGCTACGCAGAGGGTCTCGGGTTCGAATCCACGGCACGCATCAATGACTTTTCAAAGTTAAGTGCGTTTTAAATTGTTAATTATCGCTTGCTTATCAGTGAAGGAAAACATCGTGAGGAAACCTGCATGTCTGAGAGTTCTCCATAATGTTAACCCGCACTTGGCCAGCGTGGCGGAGGCGGACTATGGCCTTACCCTTCTCATAGTGAGAAGAGGCCCGTGCCCAGCAGTGGGACAGTATGTGGCTGATGATGAATGATGAAATAGTTAATGTATCATAAATAAATTAATGTGCAATAAAAATATCTATAACCACTAAAGATTTTCACAGCAATACGATCTACTCTAATTATGTTTTGCTCTGCTGGATAAGTTCTTTAGGTACTATTTGCAACTTGTGATTTTCTCGTTTAGATCCGTGATCTTAACTTTTGAATTATAACCACTTGTAGAATTTTAACAATAATATAATATGGATTGTCCGTGTGGTGACGGATTAAGAATACGGAATGTCACCACCCCTTATCATCCCATGGGTGTCGTAAGAGCCGACATAGGGAGCATATTATGCAGAGAACACCACTGTAAGAGAAGAAAAACTTGATACAAACCCTATACCAACCCGTTTGGCCAGCGTGGTATAGTAGGCCAAGTCCTCCTTTCAAAGGAGAGGCTTAGTCCAGCAGTGGACTGTCAAAGGCTGATGATGATGATGATATTATGGATCCCTTACAACTCAAGTAGACTTTAATTTGTTTTTGTTATTATATTAACACACTCACAATTATTTACTTTTAAGTCTTTTCAAGTTGCAAAGATCATTTTTGAGTTTTGTTCTGACCGTGAGCGCGATTTTTAACATCTCAATGACCTCTAATACCTCACTCCCTGCCCCTCTAGGATGCATGGACCCCAAATTAAGAATCTCTGGTCCGTAGACCAACAGACCTTGGGCTACTTCTTCAAGATATCGTCTATGTACCTACTTATTCTTTTAAAAACGAAGACACCATGTTTCATTGTCGACATTATGCAAATGGCTCCAGTAAGCCTTAAACAATGCGTATTGTTGGTTTCAAGTTTTGGAATCTTCGTTCAAGAAGAATACACGTCAATTTGACCAGATTATGTTGTGACAGTTGAAAGAAGTGACCGGCGGACATGACAAGGATATTAATTATGATGTTTGAAATTGTTTTTAATGGTTTGGTACGTGGCCCCATTATTTTGCAACTTAAAAGCAATGAGAAAGGAATATAGTGAATATTCTTTAGGACACATTAAAGTCCGCATATTTGCTTGGTTCGTAATGATTATGTAACATTTTTAACATGAGCATTTTAAATTTTAAAACCATTTTGTTGGCTTGTAATGTGTGTGTACTATGAAATTATTCAAATTGTAGAAATGATCTTAAAATGAGTCGTAGAATAATTATTAGAAACGAAACAGAAAGCCAGTCAGTATCCAGTGTCCTGTATAACGGCCTTAATTTTAATAACCGGCCGAATAAACCGTTTGAATTCCGGATTACAAGTAACTTTTTGTGAAAAGCCAAGCAGGACAAAATAGTAAAGTTTACAAACTGATAGAGGATGCGGAATATTTAACTCTAATAAAGTTCGTTCAATTGGATGATTGTGTTAGCATTGGTAGGTTAGCAAACAACTAAATGTAAGCGTCACGATCGTGATAAATTCGCTCTGACTGCAAGTAAAAATCAATTTTGCATAAAATCATGTATTCCTGATGACAACACTGTTGTTGTGTAAATGTTCGATAGAATATTTGGCGATGATATATCCAGTTGCTTTCATGTTGACCGTCTTCGGTATTTAGCAAAGTATAGCTATACGTTACGTCTATGAGTAAGCAGTTCTTTGACAATCATTACTAAAATACTAAAATCATATTATGGCTTGAATTTATCTGTTAATCACAGATAAACAGTAGGTTTTGTTGATTTGGATACATTCCTACCTAAAACAAAACTGGACTCTTCATATAATGATGTCTACAATAATATAATATACTGGGTGTCACAAGACCAATCACCAAGCCGAAGTCTACTCGTTTTGGACATCATGCCAAGCCATACTAAGCGAAAATAAAACCTGGGAAACGATATTTTTTTTTTAGGAAACACTTTTTTTGATCGGCAATTAAAAGTACGTGCGTGCAATTTCCGAAATCCCTACTTATCCATGGGTGCAGAGGACATCTATACAACAGGTTGGCAGGGTAAATGCATCAATATTAAGTATACCTAATTACAAAAATTTCATAGTTACTTTGGGCCTCAATATCCTCGGAATCAGTAATTTCCCAGGTATGGTGCCGAAGTAAAAAATGTTCGTAGAGATTGGTACACCATGGGATTTCATTTTTCGTTAAGGGTCTTTTTACACCCTGTATATATGTATACCTTCGATGATATGCGAAAACATATAGTACCTAACCAAAACTATTTAAAACTATTTTCCATGACTAACATTTATAGATCATTACCAAACTCACGATGACCCAATGTTACACTTAATCAAACAGCAATTGACCTCATTGCTGATGTTATTTCTTCAAATATTTATTATCTGTGAAAGCATGTAGGTAAGTAGGCAACACTTGATTTGACAGGCAATTAAATTCACTTTTGACGTGTGAAGGACGTCGATCTGGTGAGAGAAAAGCTATTGGTGGTGATGTGTAATTACCTTATTGATGCAAAGTGGCGAAGTAGTACCAATATAAAAACCTGTTTATGTGATATTTGATGAACAAGGCATTGGACTTGAGATTAATATAATCATTTTTGGTTCAATCGGAAAGGCTTGCTTCCGAGCATCTTATATGCGTTAAGTTACCAATCTGAGCATAGAAATCTTAATATATAAAATCCTTACGTTACTTACTGTCTGACAGACACGCTACTGCCGAAACTATTGGGCGCAGGCAGCTGAAATTTGGCATGTATGTTCCTTGGGGACCGTAGGGGTGCACTAAGAAGGGATTTCCCGAAATTCCCACGGGATCGGCCAAAACAGGTAAATTAAAAAAAAATGCAGGCGTAGCTGCTGGCGTCCTCTAGTAAAGTAATAAACACATAAACTAAAATCAAACTTTTAGTATTTATTTATGGATTCTCTACTGGATAATTTTGTTTATAGCAATAACTTTTAAAACGAACTTTTGATCGTATAGTAACCGACACCCAACACCTCTGAGAAGCCTAGGCTCACTTTTTAGCTATAGTCAGACCAACAAAATGATTGATCAAACAAGCACAAACAGTTCCTGAAAAACAGGAACTATTATCACTTATATTGATAACAATGAACTTAATAAACGAAGTGGTAAAAACATTCAATGCTCGGCCAACAAAAACACGCACAGTTGGTCACGCGACACTTAGCAGAGGTATTCTGTTACAACGGATATTTGTACAGCTAGAACATTTGACACCAAACGGTGACATTGAAACGAACCCCTCTAATTTTGGACAGTCTAGACGAGATATTTACTTGGATTTCGAACAGTAGCCATTTGTGGATCAATTGCAAATAAATGGCGGAGAGTAAAGATGAATGGCTGAAAGAATGAGGCAAGAGAAGCTCATAAATGTTCTTGTGAATATTCTAAATAAATTTTGATTAAACGTAAAAAGCGGCGATAGCTCTGTGGTGTACGTAACGGACTGCCGAGACGATGGTCTCTGGTTCGATCCCCAGGTACCCTAGGCATGGTACCTGGGTGTGTATTAAAAATGTTAATTATCGCTAGCTTAGTAATATGCCCGGTAGATGCCAATAGGCTCGCCCCCTATTACATTGGGACCGAAACATAACTGGCGAAAAGCGGGTGTGTAATACTCTGCCTACCCCATTCGGGGATAAAAGGCGTGAAGTTATGTTATGTAAAAAGTGGTTGGAATAACTTCGAGCAGGGTAGAAAAAGAATGTCAGTACAAAAAAATATCGCCGTTATCCCAATTTCAAAAATATGCTGTAGGTATTTTTATATACCTGCAATACCTATGCTGTTTCCAATGTTGTTTTCACCACTCTAGTTTTCTATTGTCAACTAGATTCGATTTCACTATGGCAATTCTCAGTCGTGCATGGAATTTATATAGACTAATGTTATCACATTTGCAAACACATAATATTACGTTATTTGTTACGCGTCACGTAACTAGTAACATTACTGGGAATGCTTTTCACGTTAAGTAAAATCGTCAAGTAGACAATATTGACTTCATTAACGGCAGATTTCACTAACTGATCTATCCATGGAATTGTCTACTAGAGAATCATGTCTATACACATAAATAAAATTGGAGTGTCTGTTTGTAATATTAATATAACGGCTTTTTACTAAATGCATATGGATGTATCTTCTTCATCAGCCTTTAACAGTCCAATGCTAGACTAGGCCTCTCTTTTGAAAGGAGGAAGTGGCCTACTAAACCACGCTGGCCAAACGGGTTGGTACTTATATGGTTTGTAACAAGTTTTCCTTCTCTTACAGTGCTGTTCTCTGCATAATATGCTCCCTCTGTCGGCTCTTACGACACCCATGGGATGATATGGGGTGGTGATAATCCGTATTCTTAATCCGTCACACACGGACATATGCACACACATGGATATATACACGGTGCATAAACCCAAATGATTTTTTTTACAATTTTGGACCGCTTTTGACGGGACTTTAACTGGCGGATAGCTGATGTAACAAGGAGTAACTTAGGCTATTAATTAACCGGGTACGCGAAGTAGTTCCCTCAGGACGCGGGTGAAGCCGCGGGACACAGTTAGTACCAAATAAATATCTCTAGTAGCAAAATTCAGGGATAGATCGAATTTTGAAACTAGCCGGTAAACAAAAGCTCACTTACTAATAATCGTTTTAGAACCAATTTTCTTTTTAGTTACAAACACAATCAATAAATGAACTAACCAATTATTCATGCTAGTAACAATAAAACAGATGGGTAACCATTTACCCAGTTAAGCAAGTATTAACTCTTAATTAAAGAGTGAAGGGTCAACTGACAATTTGTCACGGCCCTTCGTGCGGTGCACGCAATTGATGTGAATGACCATTTTGTTATGAAGACCGTCTTAACTTCTTAAGATTATCGGGAGTGGGGTAAATTGTTTTCTTGTTTATGGCAGTAGTAATGCAAACTACATATGGCCAATAATCATAATGTGTTCTAAAACTTAATGGACTTAAAATCTCAGTATCGTCTAACTACGGAATTCAATATTGGATCTATAGATTTTAGATTCGTTTTTGCTCGATACAAAATATGTCAAACACGAATCTCAAATCTCAAAATCCATGTATGGATCGAATATTGAAAATTGCCGTAAGTATCATAGTCATAATTTTTGATCCTGGTTGTATAACTTTAGGAGTCCAGAAGTTGGAGAGGGCCAGTTGGAATAGTGTCGGATTTACAGATATTTGAATTAAATATTCAGTTAGTAGGTTTTGGTTATTTCATAGGCCTTTGTTTGTACACTTGGGTCGCAAAAAAAACTTTGACTATGACTTTGACCCTCATAGTGAAATTAGAATAAAATCTAATAAAGTAAAAATCGCTCTTGCATATGATTTAAATTTAGTTACCGATTTTTCAGTCCATAATAAAATTGTTGAGTCTGGAGACAATAGTTTTTTTGATATTTGATCAAATCCAGTTCAAATACCAGCATCTAAATAACATAAAGAACATTAAAGACGAAAGTATTTGACCCCTTTAGAAATTAGTATAGCTGTTTCGTACAGGTATTGTAATTTAGGGTGTCAAGATAACCCATTATAAATCTGAACTCATTACTTAATAACTGAGTATTACCCTATTGAAGTATAGTTATTGCTAATAAATCCTTATTTGTGTCAAAGTAGCTGTTATGTTTGGTGTATAGAGAAAATAGCAAGTGGTATGACCGTTAGTTATTTAGCTTTAGCAGTCATAACACTTTTCACGGTGATCGTAGTTGCTTTGTTCAGTTTAATAGTTTGTGTTAGAATTCTTTATTATTATGAGAATTACAGTTATGGAATTTCTGTTCCTTGTGTCTTGGTGGCTTGGTGCCGCTATTTTTGTAATTATGTGAGCCAATTTCACGTCTTGGTTTTGCACATTGGCCTGCATGTTCCTTGAATAAAATTGCATTTAATCTTTGTGCTAAGTATGAGTCATCAACAATAAGAACATTTTTAAAAGCTTTTCTGACTCATCAAAAAGTACGAGCCTACGAGGACTAAATCTGATAAATGCCAAGCAGCAATATAGCCGTCCTAATCACTAGATTAGGACGGCTATATTGCTGCTTAATATTCTGCCATGTGTTGTGGCTTTGGTCAATGAATACAGATTTACATAGAAGCGCAGTTCTTAAGGATTTCGAGTGCCGATTCCAAGTGGAGACTGTCTCTAGTTTAGTTCTTAGTTGGCGCCATTGGCGGCGCTGGCGTCGTTCTCCGTCTGTCTTGCTCTCGTAGTTAAGGTACACAGAAGGAACGTTCGTTCTTCTTGCTCTCGTAGAGACAGCTGTCACAGCGCGTCTGCTACGCCGCCAAGCGGCTATTTGGGTCACAGAAAGTTTGTCTTCAGAGCGCCCATAGGAAATGTGCCTCTATGTAAATATCTGAGCTCTTTGCTTTGGTCTAGACACGGGACAGCACTGTGACATTCGCATATTGTTGTTTTGAGACTGGTATTACTAGTGGCCGTCGATTGAATGTTTGGAAAGTCCCTTATCTTAATATATAAAATCCTTGCGTTACTGACTGACTGACAGACACGCTACAGCCGAAACTATTGGGCGCAGGAAGCTGAATTTGGCATGTCTGTTCCTTGGGGACCGTAGGGGTGCACTAAGAAGGGATTTGCCGAAATTCCTACGGGATAGAACAAAACGGGTAAATTAAAAAAAAATGCAGGCGTAGCTGCTGGCGTCCTCTAGTGATAGAATAATTCTTAGAATGGGTGTTGTAAAAAGATCAGTAATATCATATAGCCTACAGAGATCATTATCTTAGCTACCTAAATAAGTTTAGATGAGAAAACACAAAAATAATTAAAATCGTGCATTTTGTAACATATAAACCCAAAAGTATTAAACAAATATTCAGACCAAAAACGATTAGATCACAGACACACATCGGGGGCAGGCTAATAGATGTAATGCATTTATTTCGAGTAGAGTCCATTTGTAACGAAGATCATGTTTCGTGCATGTTGCCAACTAGCAAACAAACTAAAAGAACATTGTTCTGACTGTTTGTCCATGTTTAACATTTTTCTATGTAAATATTTGCCTATAAAAGTGGATCTTATTGCATAGCTGTAGGTGGTCCTCTGTTTCTATAAATTTATCCATTGAAATAAGTCTTGATTCATCTTATGACAATATTCAACGCAAGTGTTAATCTAAACTGTTTCACTGTAGGGAGGGAATACAAAGAAAAACTAAAAGGCAAGAAAAGAAATGCCCAGCTTATGATTATAAATCTGATAGAAAACAGACTGCCTCCGTGGTCCAGTGGATAGGGTATGCGACTACTGATCGGAGGTCCCGGGTTCGATTCCCGGGCAAAAGTATTACTGAGTTTTTTCGAGTAGTCAGTAGTCTGGTGATGTGCCCGGTAACGGCAATAGGCTCGCCCCCTATTACGTGGGACCTAAAAATTCGTTGGCGAAATGTGGGTGTAATATTTATACCTCTGCCTACGCCTTCGGGGATACAGGCGAGAGACTATGATAGAAAACATTGCTGATGATCGTTTTGAGCGCGAGTAATATAAATTTGAACTATTACTCCCTTGTTCCCTTTGATGGATTCAGCAAGAGAAATAGGCATAAACCATAACTCTTCTATATAATTATACAAAAGCGAAAGGTTACTCATCACGATATCTCGAAAACTGCCGGACTGAGAACGATGAAATTTAGCAGGGTAATAGGTTATACGTAGTAGGCGTCCGCGTCCGTGGATTTTTCGAATGGACTGAATTAAAAAAAGCCTAAGGGCTCAAGCAAGTTTGTATGAAAGTTAAGATATAGGTACGTAATGTAATTTCTATCCGTAAATATTGTGTTCTATATAACTAAAGTGCACTTACAGGACAAAACGTACTGAACGCAGGTGAAACCACGGTATGCCTCTAGTAATTATTGTAATGAAGATTTTGGACAAACTTCACGCTTGCTAAGTGGGTCGAGAGCAGCTCACGAACCGTTAAGATACGGTTGCATCTAACGCTAATGTGTTTTCGCTTTCGTCATTTGTATATTATACTGGTCACGGTGTATAGATTGTTTTGGTATAAGTGGAAGGGTCTGTTTCAACACTACGAATTAAACTAGAATAAAATAGTAGACTGAGTGGTGACGGATTAAGAATACAAAAGGTCACTAACCCATCTCATTCCGTGGGTGTCATAAGGCGACTAAGGAAAATACACGAAGCAGTAGGTATTATCTCTGCGAAGAGATGGAAAACTCGACATTAAATACTATACCGAATTACCAACCTATCTGACCAGCGTGATCGTAGGCTAAATCTTTGTATTGACTTACAATACTAATGTGCAGAAATAGTTATTTGTGCAACAAGAGAGCAAAGTTGTTTTTTGTTTCGAGTGCTGATTTTGAGCCCCGAGCAAGCGAAGGATTCTATGATTGATTCACGAGCGTAGCGAGTGAATCAAAGTTAGAATCCTGAGCGTGGTGAGGGACTCAACAGCACGAGATACAAAAAACTTTGCTCTCGTGTAGCACACATAACTTTTCACCTCAGCAGTGAGAACACATATTACTTAGGAGACATAGAAATGAACAGGAATAGATTGAATTCTGCATAATCACTTGTTGATTTAACTCTTCTGGTGTTAAAGTACAGTCATCATCGCTAGTTTCACTCATCTTTTTAGATTATTTTATAAATTATATAATTTAACACGTTACGCTATAGGTCTACTGTTTCAGCATCAGCGAAATTTTTATTCCCGCTACTTTTTTAAATCGCGTTTTAATACCGCGACCCTGATGTTTATTTTTAAAATGTATCATTGTTGTAATTCTAAATAAAAATGTATTGGTTAAATACTAATTTTATACTTATTTTTATTAAAATCCAATAATAAATTAAACATATAAACAATAACATATAAAAAAAGTAATTTCTTTATTACAAATATCTTTTTTTTTTGCGTCGCCGTAGGTGTTTTCTTTGAGGCGAACTCCAAAATCGAATTTCGAATTCGAAGAGGTTTGTTTTATCACTCACTTTTTATATGCATGTGAAAGAGACAGAGCACAGTAAAATTCGAATGTTTCAAATTTATGGCTGAACAATGTCAATTCGTGGCACTGAAGATTGAAAAATTAAAAAGCTACTTTGCCTCACGCTCTAATCAAAATCGCGTTTTGTTCACTGTTGTCTCGCAGCAAAAGCGGCATGTTTGAGCTGCTGTGGTGAAAATTACTTTGTGTGATTCATAAGTTGTTGTTTTGGGTTTGCCTGTCTGTTTTATTCGCTAAATTAATGTTTGTAACGCTTCCCGCAAAATAAAAACGGAAAGTAAGCTTACGTCGAATTTCATTATGATGTTAGTTTTTAATAAAACCAACATTTTCATAAATAAAATAATTTAAATTAATTACCTACTACTTTCTAAAACAGAAGCTATATTATTTTGCACTCTCATTTTCATAATTATTATGTGGAGCGCAGTTTTTATAGAACCAAGACAAGCAGATACTAAGAAAGACAAACAAAAAATATATACGAACTGTATGTTTAATTGCTTTGCGTAAAAAAAACGACTTAATCAAATGTTATGTTGCAATATAAAACTGTTATAAATGCCTATTATCATGTACTAGAGGACACCAGCAGCTACGTCTGCATTTTTTTTTAATTTACCCGTTTTAGCCGACCCCATGAGAATTTCAGGAATCCCTTCTTGCACCACTACGGTCCCCAAGGAACACACATGCCAAATTTCAGCTTCCTGCGCCCAATAGTTTCGGCTGTAGCGTGTCTGTTATTCAGCAAGTAACGCAAGGATTTTATATATTAAGAGTTTCTAGCTATATCATTTTCTTTGTCATTTTATGCGCATTCAAATGACAATGAATTCTTATACTGAAATATACAAAACCAGACAAAAGAGTGAGCAAGAAAAACATATCTTTGTACAAAACCTGGTTTACTTTATGTATTAAGTGTCGCGTCATGCTAGAACATATTTCATTATTGTTGAAAGTAACGTTACTTTATTTTGTATGAAGATCAACTTTGTATGATAATGTCATTAAAATTACTAGCTTCAGACCGTTGGCAGTAACAGTATTGCGATTTTTTTTAATATACCAAATAAAAAATCGCAAAGATTTTTGGCGGTTGATTGTTGTCATGTCAGTGAGGTGACGAATCAAGAATACAAAGTCAATGAATACAAATTTACATAGAAGCGCAGTTCTTAAGGATTTCGTGTGCCGATTCCAAGTTGGGACTGTCTCCAGTGTAGTTCGTAGTTGGCGCCGTTGGCAGCGCTGGCGTCGTTCTACGTCTCTCTTGCTCTCGTAGTTAAGATACACAGGAGGAACGTTCGTCTCTCTTAATCTCGTAGAGTCAGCTGTCACAGCGCGACTACCACGCCGCCAAGCGGCAATTTGGATCACAGAAAGTTTGTCTTAAGAGCCCATAGGAAATGCGCCTCTATGTAAATATCTGAGCTCTTTGCCAAAACTATGGTTAAATTAAAATAAATGTGCAGTTCGGCTGCGGGCATCCTCTAGTAACATTATAAATGCGAAAATGTGTTTGTTTGTCGTAATTTCATGTCGCAACGAAGCGATTTTAAGGTATGATTTTAGTGTGTAAAGATTTAGGATGCTGGGGAGTGATACGTAGTAATAGGGTACAGCTTCTTATACCAACCTTACGTAATACTACGTGACTCAGGTGCTAAGTCATTTGACCACGACATCTAATGATAATGACAAAAATACGACCACACGGTCAATAAAGTAGCCCGACCGTGAACACAAGGCTAACAAATAAAAGTGCATGAGCAAGGAAATATCGTAGGAAAATAATTTGACCGCAACCAATTGTGTGATTTGGCAGTTATCATAGGTTATATTCAAATAAATAAAACGTTTATACCTAACAGCATTTGAATAAATGTATACGGAGATGTATATGACTATCGGCCGAGTTCAATACATAATCTACGGAATTCAATATTCGAACAATACATAGATCTGTAGATTTTAGATTCGTTTTTGACATAAGGTCCATACAAAATATGTCAAACTCGAATCTCGAATCTCAAAATCCATGTAGGGATCGAATATTGAAACAGGCCGTAAAATCTATCGGACAGATTTGTATAGAGCTTGTGTCACATATTATGCATCTCTAATCTGCAAATTGACGGAAAAGTCGGATATTGAATCCGCCGGTATAACGAATAAACTGGGAACTGTCTTGTTCTATCTATTTGTAGCTGCTGATCTCTGGAAGGGCTTGGCCGTATTTGACGGGATGATCACTGACTGGCGATGTTACGAGAAGTTCCTCCAGCTTTTATTTCAAAGACTCCGTGTAAAAAAATACAAAATCCAAAACTGATTTTTTTTATCGAAGCCGCGATTCCACATAAACTATAATTGGTCTTGAATATCAGGCATATCTATTATTTGAACCTAAAGAACTTGGTAATAATATTTGAGCTTCCTGGAAAAAACATTAGCATCCCGCTTCGCCGTAAAAGGTGTAGCCAGATGGGCTAGCCGTACTTTTTGCTGCAATAACTGAACTGCATCCGACCGGACGCAAATGTTAAATTTGGTTTTACAGTATGTAAAACAACAAATAAAACCAATGAAAGTTTAGTAAAATTTACAGTGAATTGCGTAAATGAAAATGAAAATGAAAATTTTATTTCGCCAGAGATGTGGTTTACATTACTTAGGTGGTAAATAATAATAATAAGGCTCTTTGCACATCTCGCACTTTTCAGGCATGCGAAAGTTTAAATAACAAGCATCACAGCTAAATTTTATGATTAATTACTTATGATTATACAATTATTTTAATTATAATACGAAATCATTAATTTATATGGAGACAATGTCATAAGGGAAATAATTAATGTCATACAATGTTAAAACAATAGTAATAATAATTAAAACATAATAATAAGATAATAATAATAGGTATAAAATTAATATAGAATGTTACTTAAATTGTCAATAATAATGTGAATTGATTTTATAGTCAAAAAATTCCTTAATCGTATAAAAACACATTTCGATCAGCCATTGTCTTAATTTGGATTTAAACTGGCAAATTGGCAACTCTCTGAAAGATCGAGGAATATGGTTGTATACTTTAATAGTCATAATTTGGCAATTTCGATGATGAAAAGTGCTTCTACACAACTCCGTCTGTAGTTTTGTAGGATCCCTTGTACTATATTTATAATTCTCACTGACTTTGGGAAATAATTTTTGCTGCTTCTTAACAAACATGCCAATTTCTAGTATATACATAGATGCCAAAGTCAAAACACGTAATTTCTTGAAAAGTGGGCGACATGATTCTAATGGCCCGGCTTTACAAATTGCCCGGATACATTTTTTTTGAACTAGAAATGCTCTTGATATATGCGTTGAATTTCCCCACAATAGTATACCATAATTTAAAATGGATCCTACGTGACCATAATAAGCTGTAAGTGCCGTCTCTTCATTCGCCGATTTTCGTAATTGGCTTAGAGCATAGACAAACCTATTTAACTTTTTACATAATGAGTCTATGTGCAGTTTCCAATTACAGTTTTCATCTAGTGTAAGTCCGAGAAATTTAATGTCGGTGTCCTTGCTAATCTTTTCATTTTCAAATGTAAGATTGATATCTTGTGGTTTTTGTTGGTAATTGCAAAATTGAACATATTTGGTTTTAGACAAATTGACTTTTAAATGATTTTGTGTTAGCCAACATATTATGTTTTTTAGTGTTAGCTTTAATTCTTCCTCATGATTTTTACTTGATGGAATAATTACAGATATGTCGTCAGCAAATAATACACATCTATGTGTAGTGCTTTTCGGTAGATCATTGATGTATATTAAGAACAGGAGTGGACCTAAAATGCTACCTTGTGGTACTCCTGCCCTACTATATTGAAATTTAGATCTATACGAACTTAAGGCTAATTTATCGTCCATTTGAGTAACTTCTACACATTGAGATCGACCATGAAGATAACTACGTAACCATTCTAACGCTGTACCCCTTATGCCATAGCGCTCGCATTTATCAAGTAGATTTGTAAAATTTACTAGATCAAAGGCTTTACTCATATCTAGGAAAAGTACCGTAACTAACTGCTTTTTGTCTATGCGCTTAGTGATGGATTTGACTAATGAGAAAGCTGCTAATGTAGTTGATTTGCCCTTCCGGAAACCATTTTGCTCTTCTTTTATGATGTCATGTTTATCTAAAAATTCTACTATTCTTATATGCATAGCCCTTTCAAAAATTTTCGACAGTATTGGTATGAGGGTAATGGGTCTATAGTTATTAATTTGCAATGTGCTATTTTTTTTATGCAGAGGTTTTACAATTGAGATCTTTAACCTGTCAGGAAATATTCCGGTGGTAAAAGACAAGTTTATCAAGTGGCCTAAAACAGATGCTAATGCCGTTGCACTAGATTTTATTATAAGGGTGGAGATTTCATCGTAGCCCACGGATCTTGTGTTGTTCAGTGAATGTATTATTTTCAAAACTTCATTTGTTGTGCAAGGTCGTAGAAAAATGCTATTTATGTTTCTACTAAGTTGTGAATGGGGCAAATTAGTTGTGCTCCCTGTATCTGATACTGAGATGAAAAAATCATTAAACGCATTTGCAATTTTTACTGGATCTGTTATGACCTCATTGCCTGATATAAGTGAGTCTAGCACACAATGATTCTTGGCTGTATCCGCTTTATTTTTAATAATATTCCATGTAGCTTTACTTTTACTTTTAGATTTTTGTATGTATATTTGATTTGTTAACTGCTTTGATGTATTAATGCATTTTCTAAATAACTTATTGTATTTTATATATCTTAACTTGGTGTCCTCATTTTTACCTTGATAACATAATGCTTTGAGCGTCCTTTTATATTTACAACAAATCTTAATGCCTCTAGTTACCCATTTAGGTGCAGCCCTATTCGCATTAATTTTAACCTTTACCAATGGAAAACATAAACCATGAAATAGAGTAAGAATGTCATGAAATTGTTCAAATGCTCTAATTGTGTCATTTTCGTTACAGATTTCATGCCAGGATAAACTCTCCATTGCCTCCTTAAACTTTCTGATATTATCAGCTGAGTAATCCCTCACATTGTTATACCAATATCTTAATTGAGGCTTTTGTTTTTTAGAAGGAAATGATAACATTTGGCAAGTATTGTGGTCTGATAGAAAAAGCTCATATGTGCTACCTGCAGATATCCTTTTATTGCTAAAGATATGATCTATGCAAGAGTTTTGTCGTGTTGCCGTGGTAATATGTTGGTATAACCCGTAATTTGAAATAATATCTAATAGTTTTACTGAATTGTTAGAATGCTGCAAGGTGTCTATATTAATGTCACCTGCCACTATGATATGTTTTCTATGTTTCAGCAGATATATATTTATTGAGTTATATATTTATTGAGTATATATTTTATTGAGTTCGTGAAGGCACATTTTTATTTGTAAATTTATGTGACGTTCATAAGCGTTGCATTGTGAATGCAACGCTTATGAACTAATGATCCAAGTGAATAAATTATGTTGGTTTTACCTTCGCATAGAGTTCAGATTGCAGATACAGGGGTAAATGGATTACTAATCTTATTTATTACACGTTTGTGGACCAGAATTTGATCAGACTGTACCAAAAAAATTGTCAATTTTAAATTTCGTTCCATTGACGCCATTTTGCATAAATGGGGCGAAAATGCTGATACGTAGTGTGTTGTCAGTCATATTTTGTCAAAAAATACCAAGATAATGAGTGAGCTATTTACTCAACATATCGTAAATGGGACGTAAATCTATTAGAAGCATAGTTGCCAATAGTGATGGCAAGAACACGTGGCCGCGCGCCAGCTAGTTGACTGACCTACTGAAGCTAAGTGAAAGATCCACTTAGCTGTACTGAGATAAGTGGTGACAGATTATCTGGTCAATGATCTATCATTGTCTGCACGCCATGAGGGATTAATTAGACGGAATTATGGGGTATGTAAATATTTTTATTTTGCCTTGTGTTGTAGATCTTATTCATCTTATACTAATATATAAAGCTGAAAAGTTTGTTTGTTTGTTCGGTTGAAGGCGCTAATCTCAGGAACTACTATTCCAGGTAGGCGATAGCCCAGTGGGTAGGCGATAGCCCAGTGGTGTACGTAACGGACTGGCGAGACAACGGTCTCGGGTTCGATCCCCAGGTACCCCGGGCACACACCTCTGACTTTTCGAAGTTATGTGTGTATTAATAATGTTAATAATTATCGCTCGCTTAATAATGTGCCCGGAAGATGGCAATAGGCTCGCCCCCTATTACATTGGGACCGAAACATAACTGGCGAAAAGTGGGTGTGTAATACACCTCTGCCTACCCCTTCGGGGATAAAAGGCGTGAAGTTATGTTATGTTTTACTATTCCAATTTGAACAATTCTTTCAGTGTTAGATAGCCCATTTATCGAGGAAGGCTATATGCTATATAACATCACGCTATGAGCCACGGGAGCGGAGCAGTAGCCTTAAATAACGCGGGTGTTACCGCGGGCATTCTCTAGTAAAAGTATATAATTATCGTTCTAGAGTTGCCCCAGTTGTATTCAAGGCGTTCGCTGGGTTTCCCAGGGTCCGTTTACCTAGTGGTCTAACCAGATTTGACAGAATATTAGCATAATTTTATAGAGTAATTTGTACCGTTTATGATATATAGGAAAATACTCGTAATGTCATGTTGCAAATATCTATAAAACGTGTGATGTTGCAAAACGCAATATGGGACGGACATGGACATGGCAAAGCTTTCTTAGTAGGTAGGAAACTACGGCCCCCAAAAAATAAAGTTCTATTGCGAATGACACTCATTGGATATGCTAACTATAGTACAACGACAACCCAGCCTACTAGACACCTAATGATATCATTTCTACAAAAAAACAATTCTGTCAAAGCGGTGAGGAATGCTGGGCAAGGGAGGGCTACAAAAATGCATTCTAATTGGCCGGTTCAAATTTGCGGTACGTCATAATTCATAACTTGTGTTATGATTGGTCTTATGTAAGACGTATAAGTCTAACGTCATGTCAGAAAGTGTTCGCCTCTTAGACTATATATATTAGTCCAACCTCTCTGGTTCAACTTACGTCTGCCGTCTAGTAAGCTGGGTTGTCGTTGCTATAGTAGTAATCTAAAGAGCTCTAAAGAACCCAGTAAACTAACCTTAAAAAACATTAATCTTTTCTTATGATTCTTGCTCCCTTGTTTCCTTTATAACAAGTTCAAATATGTATACGTTTGTAAATAAATCGTTAGACATTACTAACTGCATAGGATGTATGCATCGTAAATGGCCAGTTATAAAGTTTTATGGTCACGGTTATAGGAGAATGAACTTTTTGTCAGCAGAACGACCAGTCTACGTTTTGTGCGGACGAAAACCCTTTTTAAAGGTTAGCAATAAAACGATATTGTTTAAAAATGTCGAGGGTAAACTTCTTGCTTTATTTTAGTTTCGTAAATTAGTTTTTAAAAAGGTCTGCTTGTTGAAAATGATCTAGACGCAAAAAGATGCAAATTATGAGGTTTCGATTGCTATAGACAGTATAGAGAAGACTAATATTATTTCTATACTAGAGGAGCAGCTACGCCTGCAATTTTTTTAAATTAACCCGTTTTGGCCGAGCCCTTGGGCATTTCGGGAAAACCCTTATTAGTGCACCCCTACGGTCCCCAACGAACATACCTACGAGTACATGCCAAATTTCAGTTTCCTGCGCCCAATAGTTTTGGCTGTAGCGTGTCTGTCAGTCAGTCAGTAAGGCAAGGATTATATATATATTAAGATTAGAGCAGCTAATATAGTGTATGTAGGTTAAACGTTTATTTTTCGATTTAAATTTAGTATGGAGCTACTTATTTTCACGATTTAGGCAATGTCTTAAGACAAAGGTTGTTCATTAATGAGTCTAATCACTCCTTAAGAGGTTTGCACTATCATCATATCAGTCGAAATCGAGTCCACTGCTGGAAATAGGCCTCCCCCAATGCTCCACATAGATTCTTGGTTCAACCGCATCCATCCGCTGCTCGCGATCCCAAACACGATCGTCGGTCCACCTTTTGGGTGGCCTACCTCTGCTTCGACGTAAGGTGCGTGGCTGCCTTTAATCTATGTGCTCAGCACACTTTATTTTCTTTTTATGTTAATAGGCGGCAAACGAGCAGACGGATTGCCTTATGGTAAGCAATTACCGCTGCCCATGGACACAAGCAACACCACAGGACTCCAGGAGTCACAAGTGCGTTGCCGCCCCTTGGGGTTGGGAAAAAGGGATAGGATGAGGAGTGGGATGAGGGAGAAGGAATAGGGGATAGGGCCTCCGGCACTCTCACTCACCCAACGAAACGCAACAGTTTAGGTACTGTTACTTTACGTTGATTTTCTGTGAGAGGGTAATACTTCCCTGGTTGACACTGCCACTTCATCTAGATCTAGACTATTCGGAGAGCACTACAGTTAAATATATCTAATAATAGATAACAGTTTGAAGATAGCCTAACTAGGTTGCTTCGAGGATACGGCCTAACAGAAGCTAAAACTCAATTACAAAACCACATACCGCACCATTCTCGGAAACAAACCAGAGATTTTAAATGTCAAATACAATGACACATCAAATTAGTGTCGCAGTTTTATTGCAGTACAGTAAAGTCAACAAGAGTCGGTTGCAATACGTACAAATAAATCGAACAATCGACAATACCGACTGTTTTAGTATTCGCATTGTTTCTAAATTGACGTGTGTACGATAAATTGGCAGGAATTGGTAGGTTGGTCGCGATTTGCGAGGCTGTTTATTTGGTTTGAAAATTGTTGGAGTAATACTATTAAGTTAAGTAAGTAGTGGTTTATGGTAATTTGTTAACTTACTTAAAAAAAAAGGAGTAGATTTTTAATGCGGTTGTACCTGTCTATTATTTTTAGTTACCTCAGAAATCCTTAACTTATTAACCGATTTAAAGAAAAAAATTTGTTGCTTGGAAGGAATTCATCATCATCAGCCTTTAATAGTCCATTGCTGGACTAGGCCTCTCCTTTGAAAGGAGGAATTGGCCTACTATACCACGCTGGCCAAACGGGTTGGTATAGGATTTGTATCAAGTTTTCCTTGGAAGGACTTACCTCTTATTTAATCCCAACAAAGTTTGAGGTAGGTGATTTTTTGTAAGAATCATAACTAAGCAACTAGTCAACTCTGAAGCCGTTATTTACTTTGCTTTTGAAACAGTAAAACTTTTAGCAGAAGTAGGAACTAGCATGGCACTAGCTGAGGGCACTAGTTATATGTATATAACTACCGTTGTATAACTACCGAAGCACTGTCGACCTACCGGGGAGATGGGCGGTCATGGTCCTCTGTAAATATAATCCCATAAAAACAATACTTGTCAAAAATACCAAGTCTCGCGACCGTAAAATGTTGTGAGATCCATGTAATACCAAGTCGGTTAATTAAAAATCTTTAATGTTTTAAATGAAGAGATGGACTCGGCCATCGCATGAAAACGCAATATATCTCATAAGTACCTCATACATATTATATAAATTAGATCGTTTAATGCGATTGCCAAGTCAATATATTTATTTAAACATTCAAGATTTTTAATTAACCGACTTGGTATTACATGGATCTCACAACTTTTTACGGTCGCGAGACTTGGTAATTTTGACAAGTATTGTGTTTTTATGGGATCTCATTTCTTTTTGTAGATAGTCGTTTTGTAATTCTTTATATTTATATGAGATTACAAAGTTATTTATGCAGTTGATGTATCTCGAAAACTGGACAGAAATTGAAAAATATTTTAATTTTTCCTTGGTTCATATACTAAATACTAATCGTATTCTAAATTTGAAGCTTCTATGTCTGCTAGAAGTGCCTTAGACTTTTGATGATCGGTCAGTGAGTGACAAATTTAAGAATTTTGTCTCGTTATAATTCTTAAACTACTAGTTCAAATTGAATGACATTTGAAATACACCATGTTTATACAATGCCGGCATGGTTACTAAAAAATCAGGCTTCTAGTTTTATCCACAACGAAGTTATAGGGGGTCGAAAATGGCCTGAATTGCTTCGAGAAAAGGATGGTACGGCCGGGCCGTGCCGCTTTTTTGCTCGACTTGGTGGGGGACCTGCCGTGCCCCCAGATTTCATACATCCAATCAAAATGTTGTTAATAACTCCATTGCTCGGTCTATATTAAACGTAAGCTTTTGAAGTGTGGCCTGTTATTTGCAGCTCAGATGTGGTAACGTTATTATGGCGAATAGCCCGGATGTTTTGCGTAGAAATAACTTCAATAGATTCTATGGTGAAGTGTTAGTTATGGTACGTGTCGATCTGGTTTGTTAGAGGCTGGTTTATGGGTGGTATAAAGAGCTTTGTTATTCGAGGTAACAAAGTTATGGAGTATAGGCTTCAGAAAGGTGTGGATTATGTAAGCTTTGTAATCTGCTGACAAATAGATGTCAGATATCTTAATGCTTAATATATAAAATCCTTGCGTTAGGTACTGACTGACTGACAGACACGCTACAGCCGAAACTATTGGGCGCAGGAAGCTGAAATTTGGCATGTATGTTGCTTGGGGACCGTAGGGGTGCACTAAGAAGGGTTTTCCCGAAATTCCCACAGGATCGGCCAAAACGGGTAAATTAAAAAGAAATGCAGGCGTAGCTACTGGCGTCCTCTAGTAGATGTATAAAAATTTATATCAGAGTCAACATATTATGGTCAGATCTGAAGTGCAGAGGGTCTAGTATTCTACTAGTACCTACTAGTCGGCGGGCACAATTTCGCTACTATCCGCTAGGGGCGCTTTTAGAAAATGTATGAAAATTGTACCCGTCGACTAGTCTATCGTCACCGTGACAATCGTGTGCAAAACTCATACCAGACCTCCAGAACGACTGGATCGAGTTTGATATAATTATGTGTGTTTGATTGACTTCTTTGATGGTTTGGTAACAGAATTAGTCTCGGTAGGAGACGTTGTCGAGGGCAAGATATTATGGATTATGATGAGCTAGTAAGTTATTGCGCGCTAGATTGCTAGTAAAAAACGTAGGTAATTACCGTATCCGTATTAAGTGAAATACGGATGTGGTAAATGAGGAATAATTCTACCATGATATATATTATTTTAGTTCTATTTTATACCTACTTTCTTTAATCACATGCAGCTATTCCTACACTGTGTCAAATCTAAATCCAGGAAAACCGTAAAGGAATTCCAAACTATCAAATTAGTTAACTTGTTTATATTCTAATATAAAAATAGTCAAAGCGACCCGGCGACGCATTTAGTATCACTAAATTGATCCGCTTCTATAACAATTTGACAGTCATAAAAGTTTTATTTGATTCGGTAGTTACGTTGTTAGGAAATGAGACTTAATCACTTTAACTTTATGAAGCTACGATATTAGGAAATGATTAGGTTATTTATTCGCTTAGAGGTCATGTATTTTTGCATGCTGTTAATTAATATGGAAATATATACAGGGTGCCACAAGACCAATCACCAAGCCGAAGTCTACTCGTTGTGGACATCATGCCAAGTCATACTAACTAAAAATAATACCTGGGAAACTAATTTATTTTTAAGTTTTCTCACTTTTTAAACCGCAATTAAAAGCGCGCGCGGACAATACTCGAAATACCTACTTATCCATGGGGTCATAGGGCATCTAAAGAACATATTGGCGGGGTAAATGCATCGATTTTGTACCTAAATAGAAAAATTCCATACTAACTTTGAGCCTCAATATCTCCTAAACCAGTAATTTCCCAGGTATGGTGCCGAAGTAAAAAGTGTTCGTAGTGATTAGTACAACATGAGATTTCATTTTTCGTTAAGGGTCTTTTTACACTGATGTACTGAGTTTCGTAAGCAGCGATAGCCTAGTAGTGGAAACATCAAACGATCGAAGATGCGGAAGTCAGACCACAGTCGCTCTGAAGAACTTTCAGACATGCAGGCCAACGGTGAAGAAAAACTCATAATATTTTTCTTTTCCGTTCAACAAGCGAAACTTCACTATTTAATACGTCTATTACTTAGAAAGGTCAGCGGATCACGCTGTGGGTTTTGAATCTGAGACTCCTTGCGTAGCAGTGTGTTGAGTTTCTATCCCTGTTTTATAAAAAATCTGCAACTTCTAAGATTATAAGAGCTAGTCATATTAACCTCATAGTTTCACAGAGTATAAATAAATACTTAACGACCAGGTTGGCCTCTGTCCACTTTATAGTTAAAAACATTAGTCATGTAATAGATGACCTCTTTACAAATCTACTGCTTCGCAATGATAAAAAGTCCAATAGTTTCTCTATACTAGGAAGTTGTATGAGTCAGCTCGATTCAACGTGTGATTGTAGATTCTAAAAGCGCTGAAATGAGTTTTCTGTGCCAGCTGTACCTAGTAGATTTTTCTACGAAATGGGTGATGGTCAGTCTAATACGTGACTCTCGGCTTTATAATTGGTAAGCGAGAACTTTACTTCTATATTTTGGTCAGTAACATTCCGAAGATTAAATGTTTACTCTACAAATCTTAATATATAAAATCCTTGCGTTACTTACTGACTGACAGACACGCTACAGCCGAAACTATTGGGCGCAGGAAGCTGAAATTTGGCATGTATGTTCCTTGGGGACCGTATGGGTGCACTAAGAAGGGATTTCCCGAAATTCCCACGGGATCGGCCAAAAGGGGTAAATAAAAAAAAAATTGCAGGCGCTGCTGGCGTCCTCTAGTACTATATATAATCGTTAGACTGTTGACTGTATTGAGTAACCTCAGTCAAATGCCGGTATCAGCCTTTTGAATTTGGTGGTTTCAGTAGACTTAGTACAAATTTATCCAAGGTTCAAGGTTCGTCGAAGAACTTGTCACTAGCCAATCAATGTTTCGAGAATCGCGATGAGATGTGCGGTGGCTAAAGTCATATTAATCTCGCAGATGACAGATGATGTCCACTTCAATATACCTACTAGTTGCGTCAACATCATGGATGGCCCGAAAAACCGAAAAGATCTTTCATTTTTATATAGTTCTTCTTAAATGTTATTCATTCAGTAGGATTGTAGAAGTGACAATATAAGTATTTTCGGTCGGTTTCCTGAATTTCTCGCATCATTAGCGTAACTAGAACGGATACAAGAGCGTTATTAGTCGTTTATCGTCCGGAGTTCATCAGCCGCCGATATTTTTAGTGTAAAGCGACGCGAACGCATGTGAGTAACGGAAAAGCCGGATACAAAACGTGGTCGCAAGATCGCTTTTGAGAATAAACTATTGGTAAAACATTTAATTGCATTTTTGGGAAACGATGGCTAACAATGAACGACTTGCAAATAACTGGTGGTAATGTTTCGAAGATGAAGTTGGCTTAGGCGTCGTTTGAGTTTAATTTAGCTGTGCAGTGGGGACTGGGCAAGACACGAATCATTTATCAATTCATCGGCTTTTATTCCTGGACTTCTGTACCTACTTTGCCAAATGGAAATAAGTACGTCCACGGCTATGCATCAAAGGGTTCAGGGCTCAGGGGTATTACAATACGCCGAGATTTTGCCTGCCTGATTATATTTTAAGTAGAAAGGAAGAGTATATTGCCTGCTGCCATTATAAAGTAGCTACACGTTTTTAGACCAAATGCTGCTGCTATTGTGAACAATTATATCTCTTTTGGCTGGAGTTTTGAAACGTGACGGATAGCATCTTATCACGGCCAGTTTCACGGCTGATAAGTGTCTGTTAAACTAATACATAACACATAGGTACCTTTACTGCCTTCGTGGTCCAGTGGATAGCGTATGCGACTGCTGATCGGAGGTCCCGGGTTCGATTCCCGGGTCGGGCAAAAGTGTTACTGGGTTTTTCCGAATATTCATAGCAGCCCGGAGTCTGGTGATGTGCCCGGTAACGGCAATAGGCTCGCCCACAGATATAGATCTATATGTCTGTGGGCTCGCCCCATATTATGTGGGACCTAAAAATTCATGGCGAAATGTGGATGTAATATTTATGCCTACCCCTTCGGGGATACAGGCGTGAGACTATAAATAAATAAAAATAAAATAACATAGCTTTACGAATTTATCTGTTCGATATTGGCAGTCCAAAACTGGGCGTTAGTGTCCTTATTTATCTGTTTACATAGTTACTACATCTACTAACATCTATGTTTGTTGAGGGAGTCCACAGGTCTGTTGAAAACAGCTATGTGAGGATTATAGTAGGTAATTAGTGGTCAGTGAATAAGCGTGGCAGATGTAAGTAAAATAATGTAACGAATGAGGCTCAATTGATGCGGGCGCATCGCATCTAATTAAATACTTCAACTTATGCGGACGCTGGTGGAAGTCAAGTTGACACTGTTTCTTGCGGAAGATCAACTATGAACTTTTGGTTATATAAATACTGTTTTATATAATTGTTTACCTTTCAGCTAAAATCAGAGCATTATGTAAAATGTTTTATGATAATTTAGTAGACGGAGTTCAGTAGGTAAGTATTTATATTCGCAAAATCTAATACTTACTTTACTAATATATAAAGCTGAAGAGATTGATTGTTTGTTTGTTTGGTTGAACGCGCTAATCTCAGGAACTACCGGTCCGATTTGAAAAATTCTTTCCGTGCTAGATAGGTGATTTATCGAGGAAGGCTATAGGCTATATAACATTACGCTATGAGCCACGGGAGCGGAGCAGTAGCCTTAAATAACGAGGGTGTAACCGCGGGCATCCTCTAGTGTTTAATAATTTGGTCGGATAAAATCTTGCTTTGTTATTTACCTGACGGTATAATTCTACTTGAGTCATTCTAAGGTCTTTTAAGAAACTTTACGTGGAGCCACACGAATATGTTTTTTTTATTGCTGTTATTATTAGAGGAGGCTTATGTCAAGTTTTGTAAAATAATGTTTTCTTTTCACTCCTTAAACTTACTTTAAACCGCATTTCTAGAAGAACATATGTTCGAAAGACCTCGCAATAAGTATTCCTACAAAAAGTTAAAGTTGTGTAATCTATGTTTCTTTACAATTAAACAAAGTTTAAGGTTTCATTATCAGTTGAATGGCTTGATTGTGTAGCATTTATTCGGAAACAACTTACATAATAATAACAACTGATGACTTTACGATGAAAAACAAAGGAGTATTATATCCATTCATTGATAAACTTCTAAGAACAATATTTTGCTTCCGTTAATCATGTATGAATGAGTAAAAATTGGCAATGTTTCAAAATATTATGATTCAGTTTCGCGGAACATATCCAGTGTAAGCTGGTCTATATTTATAAGGTAAGCCTAAACAACGATAGGTCAATTAATGATTAAGAATATGAGGCTTAAAGTGTAACTGGGCTTGTGTACACACGTCATAGATTTGTTTTAAAGAAAGTTGGATAAGGAACTCGAGTCAAAAAGAGGTTATTGGCGTGATTTTCTTGGAAGATTTGATGAGTCAATTGAATGTGTTGATATGTGAAAAATGGAGGAGGACACATTCACATAACTAGGCAATGACAATACAATCTTTCAAATCGTTATTCTCGTATCGACTATCTGCCTTGCAAACTTTGTTTTTACATACATACATACATAGACTCACGCCTGTCTCCCCGAAGGGGTAGGCAGAGGCATAATAAACACCCACTTTTCGCCAGTGTTTTGATCCCACAGGTGGCGAGCCTATTGCCGCTTATCGGGATATTTTGTTTGCCAGAGCCTCGTCCGTTGATCGGCAGGTGCACCACTTGCAGGTGAGGTTGGCTTGGGACCCTAAGTTCTTGGTGGGAACCTTATGCACCCACTTTGTTTTTAATATTTATCTTTAGTAGTCGTCTCTAGGTTGAGAGGGTGATGATGAAAATAGTTTATAGTTAAGATATTTATAATAAATACCATTCTCTTTCAATAGTTCAGAATAAAATTCAGCGTCAATGAAAATCTATCTTTCAGCTTCTTTGCCGAAAATTATTTCGCAAAATAGGCACAATCTAATACTAACGAACCGATTTTATAATACGTATCCATCTTAATAGAATACATATATATATTTTATAGACTCACGCCTGTATCAAAGTAAGCAGAGGTGTAATATTACACCCACATATCGGTCATGAAATTTTAGGTCCCACGTAAGCTATTACGTGGGACCTAAAGTTACCGCCCGGTAATGGTGGTAGTAATAGGCTTGCGCCCTAGGGCGAGCCTATTTACCGGGCACATTGCCAGACTCCGTGACCGTACCCGAACCGGGAATCGAACTCGAGATCTCCCGTAAGCAGCATTCGCTAGACCACGGAGGCAGTCATAATCAGAATACATTACGATGCATTATATATTTATACGGTTATAAATATCAGAACAATATTTGCTTTCTCTCAGACAAAATTAATAAGATACCAGTAATTCGTTCCGGTCGGAACTGTGTTACGAGAACGTTTATTTATTGTATATTATGTAATGACTGCCTCCGTGGTCCAGTGGATAGCGTATGCGACTGCTGATCGGAGGTCCCGGGTTCGATTCCCGGGTCGGCCAAAAGTGTTACTGGGTTTTTCCGAATACTCAGTAGCAGCCCGGAGTCTGGTGATTTGCCCGCTAACGGCAATAGGCTCGCCCCCTATTACGTGGGACCTAAAAATTCATGGCGAAATGTGGGTGTAATATTTACACCCCTGCCTACCCCTTCGGGCATATAGGCGTGAGACTATAAATAAAAATAAATAAATATTATGTAATGTCTTTTTTGTGTTCTATTTGCGTATCTTTAGTGTTACGGTTGTAAATTTTGATTTGTTCTTTTTATTGGTATATTATATAGGTTATGAAACTTATGAATGCATACAACCACAGATATAGATCTATGTCTGTGCATACAACCTTATATTTGGTATGGTGCAGAGCTATTTGGAGGTCATTGTATTAGTAGGTACTTTGAACAAGTTTTGGCACATTACCGAAAATGCCAATAAAAGTCAGTGTTCCATTCATTTGTCCAATTTTGCATGGAACAGCTGTTTCTTTTCTGAAATTAACATTGTATAGTTTTTATACCACCGTATAAAAACTCGTATTTCGTATCACATCGATACGAATTACGAGTTTCGAGAAGAGTTGTCGTAAATCCCAGAATTATTCTAGATGTTCTTCAGAATTGTATAAATTTGAAAAAAATACATACCTACCTATTTACTAACAATGGGATATAATTTAAAGCCCCAACAAAAATACATATAAATCATGTTACGTGTAAATAAGACAGCAATCAATACAGATACGATATGGTCATTCTTACCTACTCTACACTCTACAGATTTCATTCAACAATTAATAATTAATTACTAGTAATCTATTCACCAGTACAATAATACCAAAGCTGCTATCAATAGGCGAATATTTATCAATAAAATTGCGAACGGAACCACACCTAATTAATAACTAAGCAGACTAATAAAAGTTGTTCGGCATAACTTCCGGTCAATAGAGCGGCTCATAGTCTAGCTTGTGACGTAATTCCGGTTATTCCGGTCAAATGAGGTTATTTATAATTTAAATATTAAAACTAGTTTCGGAGGTTCGTAATTATGTTTTTGAGACTTACACTGTTACGGTACTATAATTATTAACGATTAGTTCCTACGTGATGGATTGTTCGCATAATTAATTTAATATAACCTTTCTTTTTTACCAAATCAAATTATTATTCGCAACCCATAAGATTAGTAAAAGTAGGTACTCGTCATCATCCTCTTAGCGTTATCCCAGTTTCAATCTGGGGTCCGCTTTCTAGTCTAACCGGATTTGGCTGAATACCTATTAGCTTTTCCACGAGGCGACTGCCTGTCTGACCTCCGCAACCCGAAGGGGTAGCGATATTACATGGTTTAGACTAGTGTCAGTTTATTTAGAAAGGTACTGACGCCCTGTAACGATTGTCAAAGATCTTCATACCCGATACCCTCTGCATGGCAGTCTGTTGGTATATCCACTCGACTATAGCTGCCGTTTAATAAATATTTGTAAAAGTATGTACTCGTATAGTATTATATTATCTGTGGTAAGGCTGATGAAGTTATTCTTGAATTTTCATGATCATCTATAAATTATTTCTACAAATTATTACTTCTACTTACATTTTTAAGTTGCCCTAAAAAAATAGTTCAGATTTAAAACGGGACGTAGAGTAATTAACTCCAGTTAAACTCGAGTTTAACTCTCGCTTGCCCAGTTTTAATTTTTAGTTAATTTTGGCCCCGAGTACGGCCAAGTCTAAAACATATTTTTAATTTGCCTATGTATCATATTATTCTAATTTAAAAAGACTGCATAATAATACATTTGCATGCATTAGGTACATTAAATTAATTCAGTGTGTATAAATATACATACTTACTGAAGTAATTTAATGTAATTCTTGAATATTCTTTAAGGTAGTAGAGCCTTGCTGATTTCAGCATGAATGGGCCGGCTCGACCGGGGGTAGTACTACCCTCTCACAGAAAATCGACGTAAAGTAAAAGTACCTAAACTGTTGCGTTTCGTTCGGTGAGTGAGAGTACCCATCCCACTCCTTATCCTATCCCTTTTCCCAACCCCAAAGGGCGGCAACGCACTTGTGACTCCTATGATGTTGCCTGTATCCATGGGCGGCGGCAATTGCTTACCATCAGGCGATCCGTCTGCTCGTTTGTTGCCTATTACCATAAAAAAATACTGCTAAAAACTTATATCGATATTAAAAATTTACCGTAAGTCTTCCACTCCTGTTGCGCCATATTCGGCCATAACTTACCTGTAACAAAAACAATCAATATTATCACCGCTACTTCAGTTTATTTGCCAATTAGCACAACCAAAGCGATCATAGAACTTAAAACTATGTACATATGGTCGATATTCGGTTGAATTTTTCCGGTTAAATCGTGACTGAATGATATAGATCAAATCAGCACATATTTAGCTTACGTTAGCTGCTGGTTTGAAATCTAGGACGCCAGTATTGATATGTGATTTGTGGAAATAACTGTGTTTATAACATTCATTATACAAGTGATGTATGTAAAACAGTTATGAATAATACAATAATTATTATTAATTATAATTAGAAGGCAGTTCTGTCTGTCTATCTGTGATTTGTGCTCTTTCGTACTGAAAATATTGCACAGAATTTGGTTTCCAACGGACAGAGAATAAGTTTTATTTGCTCCTTGATATGGCAAATCGACATAGCTGAAGCTAAGTAGGTACTTGTTATAAATGAAAATGTTATATGCTAGGTAAAGGAAAACACCGTGAGGAATCCTACATGTCTAAGTAGAAGAAAGAAAGAGTTCTACACAGTTTTTTATTATTTTAGTCGATACCTAACAATTACGGGCTAACTTCCCCCAACTGACTTGAATCAGACGTCAATCGAAGTGCTGAACTAGTGCCTATTTTTTTTTATATTTGTATATTTTGTACATTGTTCTTAAAGTCGAGTTTGGGGTTGGTGGCACGCCAAAAAAGGGTGACACCCGGGGTGGACCGCCCCCATCGCCCCCCCCCTTCCTACGCCACTGGTTCTACATAATGTTCTCGAAAAACATTTGAAGTCTGAGAACCCGTTCTTAGCTAGCGTGGCGGACGGTGGCTTATCCCTTCTAATGAGAAGAGTCCAGTGCCCAGTAGTGTACAGATGATAAAACAGGGTCGATGATGATGACGACATAAACATGATCATAACACATACATGACACACACATAACTTCACGTCTTTTATCCTCGAAGGGGTAGGCAGAGGTGTATTACACACCAACACTTTGTCAGTTATGTTTCGGTCCAAATGTACCTAATAGGGGGCGCGCCTATGGTAATTAACATTTTCAAAACACATTTAACCTCGAAAAGTCAGAGGTGTGTGTCCGGGGTACCTGGGGATCGAACCCGAGACCATCGTACAAGCGGTAGCTCAGTGGTGTACGTAACGGACTGATCATAACAATTCCAAATAAATTATATGCATAATATGCTTATAGCATAACCTAAGCTATATATGGTATCACGTTGAACAGCAACTTACAGATCGTGTAAACAGTAGGAAACGGATGCTCTGAACTACAACCTTTAAGTCATAATAAGGCGTTCAAGCTGATCTTCTATAGGTACATTGATTGAGAACGAGATAAAATTATTTTGATTCTAGTTCAAACTGTTCTTCTATGCGTAGATGGAGCAAGAGATAAAATACTGTTATTTGTAGTATAGAATTCATTTATTCAAGGGTGAACACGCGGCAATACAGTTCATAAAGTAAGTATGCTACAAACGATACAATTCATTCGATAGGTCAGATAAAAAGCAACAATCTTAAATTTAATATCGCATTAAAAGTAACTATTTTCATTTGTAAACTATCCCAGTATTAAAGCTTTGATTTGATTTTAAAGTCCAGATGTAGTTATTTATCACATTAGCCATAAGACATCCACTGCTAGACATAGGCCTCCCCACAGAAATAAATAGTAATAGTATGGTGAATGTCACGTCATCGCGTACATTTCGCGCGTGCCACATTTTAGCAAGCCCCGCCCACAGTGACGTATAGATAGTGAGGGGACACTAAGGAATTATTATCGATGTGAGAGCTGTGGAAAATGAAATGTATAATATGTTATTGTTTATATAAAATGTTTTATTATGAATAGTTTGGTTAAAGTATACTGTTATAAAAATAAAACGTATTTATTTAGTTAAAAATCTGTATTGAAATCTTACAAAACTTTTGACTATATTATAAAATATCTATACTAATATAATAAAGCGGAAGAGTTTGTTTGTTTGAACGCGCTAATCTCAGGAACTAGCGGTCGGATCTGAAAAATTCTTTTTGTATACGATAGCCTAGTTATTCCGGAAGGCTATAGGCTATATAACATAACGTTTCGACCCTTTGTGGCCGGGCAAAAGGCTAAAAAGGCTAAAAGATAATGTCGGCTAATCTCAGGAACTAGCAGTCGGATTTTAAAAATTGATATTGCCTATGATAGCCCAATTATTCCGAAAGGCTATAGGCTATATAAAATTACGCCACAACTTTTAGGGGCCAGACAAAAATAATAAATTTGGTCAAACGAGAAGGGGGAGGGTTGGGTCAAAGGCAAAAAAAGGCTTAACGAATAGGATACAATCTATATGGGTATCGTTTTCGAGATTTTCGGGACGCTGATTAAAAAATATGAAATTTATTTAGTGATTCAAGATGGCGGACGGAATATCAAAGATGGCGTCTGCGATGTTAAAAGGGATGGAAAATTCAAATACAACATCTGTTTTGTGATTCAAGGTGGTGGATAGGAAATTAAAGATGGCGGACGGGATTTTTTTAAAGTCGATATGGGTATCGTCTCCGATATTTTAAGAAATGGGAAATTCAAAAACACCATCTATTTCGTGATCAAAGATGGTGGATGGGATTTAAAAAAAAAAACAATATGGGTATCGTCTCCGATGTTTAAAAGGATGAGGAATCCAACATCACCATCTATTTCGTGATCAAAGATGTCCCGTCCGCCATCTTGGATTCCCAAATGGATGTCATTTTCGTGATCAGAAAGCATGAAAACCTCAAAAATTATACCCATATTAATTTTATTAAAAATGTCCCGTCCGCCATCTTGGATTCCCAAATAGATGTCATTTTCGTGACCAGAATCCATAAAAACCCCGAAAATGATACCCATATTAATTTTATTAAAAATGACCCATCCGCCATCTTGGATTCCCAAATAGATGTCATTTTCGTGACCAGAATCCATAAAAACCCCGAAAATTAGAATCCATAAAAACCCCGAAAATGATACCCATGTTAATTTTATTAAAAATGTCCCGTCCGCCATCTTGGATTCCCAAATAGATGTCATTTTCGTGACCAGAATCCATAAAAACCCCGAAAATGATACCCATATAAATTTTATTAAAAATTTCCCGTCCGCCATCTTGGATTCCCAAATAGATGTCATTTTCGTGACCAGAATCCATAAAAACCCCTAAAATGATACCCATATTAATTTTATTAAAAATGTTTCGTTCGCCATCTTGGATTCCCAAATAGATGTCATTTTCGTGATCAGAAAACATGAACATGATGCTTGCTTTCTTTATGAGAGAGAGAGAGAGAGAGAGACAGCCATAGACTAGATAATAATTAATTCGAATTAATATTCCTTTTATTTATCGATAAATTGACAACGTAACCATAAACCGAACGTCAATCCCTAGCGCGCGCTGACCAATCACAGCTATTTATTTGACCCGTGGCTTCTGATTTGTTATTGTTTTTGGCATCTTGTGAATATCGCGTATCTCGCCGTACATTGCGTGTTTATTTCATAAATATGTCAACAAGTATCGTATAATTCAAGCAATGGAAATTTAACATAACGAAGAAATGAACGATAATGTTCTTATATAGCCCACTTGGTTTGATCTCAATAATCTTAAGTTTTACTCAATTTAAATACTTACTGGTGATATGAAATGCCTCCCTTTTCCATATGTTTGTATCACTTTTATTTTTACAATTGGAAACTGCACAATATGGCATATTCGTAACGAATTTAATGTTTTTTTACCTCCTGAGCGCGCGAAAGGGAGATGCGATGCGTAATGCGAATGCGTTCGAAAACACATGCGCTATAGTGCAATAGTTTGGCACGCGCGCCACGCCCGAGTCACCATTCTATTACTATTTATTTCTGTGGGCCTCCCCAAAGGCTCTCCACACAGACCGATCCTGAGCCACCAGCATCCATCCGCTACCCGGGATCCCAACAAGATGTAGTTATAACACATCACATCATCCGCCCTTTTTACTATCCCACTTCTGAGCACAGGCCTCTTCTCACTTATGAGAAGGGTAAGGCCATAGTCCACCACGCTGGCCAAGTGCGGGTTGGCAGATTCACATGTCTTTCGAGAACATTATGGAGAACTCTCAAACATGCAGGTTTCCTCAAGATGTTTTCCTTCACCGTTTAGCAAGTTATTGGGTGAATTTAATTATGATTGTAGGAACTCAGTCATTATAGCTTATAAAGAGACCGTAGGTATGTACATTAGATGATACGTATATGTACATATGCGCATTAGATCATCACTTCATCAGTCAACACTGCACGCCACACTAACTTATTTCCACTTACGTTTAATAGCATGTGGGTTAGGAAAGAAGTCTACATTTCCAATCTTGGATACTCGTATCATCTTAAACGATTTACAAACTTTTTCACTGGCGATTTTGTTACTGATCTGCATATTTTAAAAACATTATGATTTTAATTATGGTCAAAACTATTTTTAGAAGTATTGCCTATCATCCGACTAAGTTGTCATTTTGCGTAACGCTTCCGATGATTATAATGTTTTAATTATGTTAATATTGCCTCCAATGATTTTACATCCAAAACCCAAGCTCGCATAGTAGCTACTCGCTACCTTACTGTAAACCATTGCGTGTGGTGACGGATTAAGAATACGGAATGTCACTACCCCATATCATCCCATGGGTGTCGTAAGAGCCGACAGAGGGAGCATATTATGCAGATAACAGCACTGTAAGAGAAGGAAAACTTGATAAGTACAAACCCGTTTGGCCAGCGTGGTGTAGTAGGCCAATTCCTCCTTACAAAGGAGAGGCCTAGTCCAGCAGTGGACTGTTAAAGGCTGATGATGATGACTGTAAACCATGGTTTAGTTAATTTGCTACGCAGAAAAAATCTAGTTATAATTTAATGAGACTTCTTTATCTAAAGTTCATAATCTGTAGGCGAGTTCATGTATCTCATATCAGCCTGAGAACTTTATTAAGGCATATTTCTTTGGGAAAACGGAACTGAAAGTAATTATACATAAAACAATTCGCTTTCTTTGTGCCCTCTTGTAGGCTTTAAAAACTCCCACGAGCAAGCGGAACAAATAACAAATCTTATATCAATGTTATAGGGTTCTATTTTGATTGTCAGTCGATGTTTCTCATGAGTATTTTGGGACTTACCAATGTTTATTGTGAATAATTATGTACATTTTCTCATAACAGTACTGAGTACTTTAGTTTCTAAAAGAATATCGCCATATAAGACATGCGGTTTAAGCTTAAGTGTATCGTCAAAAAGAGCAGTTCACAGTAAAAAGTATTAGCAGATTCGGTCCTTATGTAAAAATTTCTAAGGTGACGCACCCTGATTCCTGCCTACAAACTATCTTCTTGCCAAATGTTTTATTTCAGCGATCAAGTCATTTCGAGGTTTCGAACCAAATTTTTGCTTTTATAATTATGCGATGATTCTGCTCGACTATTCGAAGCTAGGTGCAAATTGCTAATTATCGATTACCGAAAGACAAACTTCGTAAAGAAGAAAGACTCGCAGTTCTTGAGTTTTTAATACTGTTCTTGAAAGATATGTGAAGTCTGCTAACCTGCACTTGGCCAGTGTGATGGTCTATGGCCTTATTCTTCTCATAGCGCGAAAATTCTCGTGTTCGTCTATGGAACATTTAATGTAAAGGGCTGATGCCGATAATATTCTACTATTTTAACCTTAACATTTATATTTCGAACAGAAAAGTTGAAGTTCTTCAATATTGTTTTTATAAATCAGCATTCTGGACAGAGGTACCTTTAACGCATTACCTACCTTTACCTTTACTGTTGTGGTATATGGATAGCACAGTCATATTGAAAGACAAGAGAAAGTGCTGTATGATCTATAACAATCGGTAGTCGGCTGTCCATCTGTTCTCAATGATCAATCGCAATACATCTGTAGCGCATTCCGTGATACAAATTAAAATAAATAACATTAAGGAATCTCTTTGTTTCTACTGCCCTGAATGATCAATTGCTGCAATCAAATTAATGACAACAAAGAGAAAGTTACAAACAAACAACAATGGGGTTTTGTATTAATTGATAACAATAATAAAAGATATTACTGTGTTCACTTTTTCAGTAGTTCTATCAATCAAATTAATATCGAAATGAATGCAAATACCTAAGCAGATAAGGTACACGAATGGTTAAACTTGTTTTAATTGTCCAATATTGGCCTTATTTGCTTCGAAGCCTTCTTTTTATTTGTATCTACATGTTTAGAAAGGCAAGGTATAGTACCTTGCCCTTTTTAATACATATGTAGATATCGTTTTAAGTCCTTCCAACTGAAAATCCAATTTTTTTGCGCTGCAGGATATTAGTAATCTCTTAACCACAGCTGGTGTAACCCATGCTGTAAGGTCTAAAGAAATATGTTTTTAAATAATTACGCGATATAGACCCTTATATAAATATTTTCAGCTAAACTCAATATGAAAGTTCTAGTTATTAGACTGTGGTTCTAGTTAGATAAGTCGTGCCTAACCCCAAAAATCGAATCAGGATCCAAACCAACTCGGGCATATTCCACGCAGCAAATAAAAATGGTAAGTAGCGTGCAGAAATAACAGAAGTATTGTATTGTGGCAACGTACCCGGACTTTGGCGACGAACGCGCATTCTTAACACTTTGAGGACTTATTGCGTGTGGTACTGAGGTGCACTTTAAGCGGAATACCTACGTGCAGTGGTTTTAAAGGTTTAAAGGCAAACAAGCATTCTGACCTTGTTTGAACGTTGGTTACAATCATCTCCTTAAAACAATATTTAGTGGTATGTAGTAGTAAATATTCCGAAGAATGAATTTCATTTCGATTTTGGTGTGTAGTTTCAGTTTTTTTCTGCAGAAAAGATTGTATGTGAAACTGAAGTCAATGAATACAGATTTATAATAGAAGCGTATTTCTTAAGGATTTCGTGTGCCGATTCCAATTGGCGTGTTGGCGTCACGTCAGTGTAAATGTAGTTGGCGCCGCTGGCGGCGCTGGCGTCGTTCTCCATCTCTCTTGCTCTCTTAGTTAAGATACACAGGAGAAACGTTCGTCTCTCTTGCACTCGTAGAGACAGCTGTCACAGCGCGACTGCCACGCCACCAAGCGTCAATATGGGCCACATGGCTCACAGAAAGTTTGTCTACAGAGCGCCCATACGAAATGCGCCTCTATGTAAATATCTATGCTCTATGCTGAAGTGTAGTGTGAATTGTCAATTACTTCTGCATCCGAGTAAATTGAAATTTTTGCCCATGCTTTCATGTAAGGAGTAAATCTTTTATCGCAGGAGCCTTAACAGTTTTGAGTCAATAGGATACAAAGAACACCGACCTAGACTCGGAACAACATGTCACACAAAATTTTGCCTCGTGTGAGGATCGAACCCATTCATCATCAGCCTTTAACAGTCCACTCCAGCAGTGGAGAGGGACTTTCAAAGGAGGAATCGGCATACTACACCACGCTAGCCAAACGGGTTGGTACGAGGGGAGGTCCAAAAGTTCGTGGAATGAAGGGTATGGAGAGGGTATAGGGGCGCTCGCTTAATGTCATACTACTTGGGGACTCATCATTAGTATATAAATAGAGTTTCAACCCTGTTGCGTCATTCGTTTACGAATACTCGCCTGCTAAACAAGTCAATCCGGAAGGAACAAGTCACACCGCTTAAGAAACAGCAGCTCGTCGATGCTTCAAAGCGGGCTTTGGAGTTGTGTCGAGATGAACCTGCACAGATTTTGGACCGGATTGTTACTGAAGATGAAAAATGGGTCTATCACTTTGAGCCTGAGTCAAAACAGCATTCCATGCAATGGTATAAAAAGGGCACACCACCCCCAAAGAAATTCAAGGTGTCGGAATCGGCTGGAAAGTTGATGGGTACTGTTTTTTGGGATTGTGAGGGAATAATACTGATTGATAACAAAGCAAAGAAAGGAAACATAACCGGAGACTACTACGCATCGATATTAGAGAAAAAGGAGGCCATCAAAGAAAAATGTCGAGGAAAATTGGCTACGGGTGTGTTGCTTTTGCAAAACAACGCACCACCAGTTCACAAGAGCAGACTTGCAATGGCTGCTCTGCACACGCACGGCTTTGAATCACTATTCCACCCACCTTACAGTCCAGACCTGGCCCCTAGTGATTTTTATTTGTTCCCCAATTAAAAAAAAAAGCCTAAGGGGAAGGAAATTTTCCGACGACAATGAGGTGAAGGAGGCAATTTTGGCCCATTTTGAGGCGAAAGACAAAAAATATTATTTCAACGGTTTAGAAAAATTAATTCATAGATCCAATAAATGAATTCAGCTCAAGGGTGATTATTTTGCATAGGAAAAATAGATTTAATGTTTTATTTAATTTAGAACCCTTTCATTCCACGAACTTTTGGAACTCCCCTCGTATATGGTTTGTATCAAGTTTTCCTTCTCTTACAGTGCTGTTCTCTGCATAATATGCTACCTCTGTCGGCTCTTACGACACCCACGGTATGATATGGCGTGGTGACATTCCGTATTCCTAATACGCCACCACACGGAATAACCCATTGCATTAGGCATTTTGCTACTAGTAAAGTATTCTATTATCTGTGATCACAGTAAACGAAGAGGAGTTTTGAGGCTTATACTAGACAGCAATGTATTTTGCCATCATATAATATTTAAAATTGCAAAGATTATAGAAATTCTAAGTTGAGAAAAAGTAAAATATAAAGTAATCCATTTCTGAAAGTGCGTAAACAAGGCTCAACAATCAATTTTATTTATACTGCGACCAGATAAAACTGCAGGAGGTATGACGAACAACTAAAGAAGCATGAGTAAGATCTCAATTGCGTTTCCGATAAAAGTCTAGGCTTCTTACAACAATAATTACCTATATTGTAATAGAGCAGTAAGATTAAATCATCGGCTCTTGACGGCGTCTGTCCACTGACTAATGCCCGTATATATACCAATGTACTCTGTGGACTAATGCGATGTTGCTGTAACGATGTTGTTTTGTACCTACATCTATGTAAATACTAGCTTTTTGCTCGCGGCTTCGCTCACGTTAAATTCGGGGTAACACAAATCTTCTTTATTGTTCGGATACTTTAATAATTTTTGTTTAAATTCTGTTTATACTAATATTAAATGTAACTGCAAAAGGTATTTATTAGATGGAACACCAACTTTCAATCGCAAGTTGTGTGAAGGCACTCCTGATAACTCTAAAGAGTTCAGAAACTCTATAGGGAACGTATTAGTTGCGTCTATCTCGTGGGCAACCTTATTAAATCTATACACATAAATAAAATTGAAGAGTCTGTTTGTAATATTAAAATAATTGCTTTTTACTTAATGTATATGGATGTATGCACGGTACATAATTATACCGAAATGACATGACATTTATTAAAATTTTTGTCTGTCTGTCTGTCGGTATGTCTGTCTGTCTGTTTGTTCTCGCTAATCTCTGGAACGGCTGGACCGATTTTGGCGGGACTTTCACTGGCGGATAGCTGATGTACCAAGGAGTAACTTAGGCTATAAATTAACCGGGTATGCGAAGTAGTTTCCTTAGGACGCGAGTGAAACCGCGGGAAACAGCTAGTTATTTATAAGACACATGAATTTTAACTACAAATATTAACGTAGAAATCTTGCATTGAGGTAGCAGAAAACAATTTGATGAGGGCGGCTCAAGATCCGACTGTGTGGAGAGCCTTGAGGGAGGCCTACGTCCAGACAGGCTGCCCTCCCGAACCTAAAGTGCAGTAACAGCAAAAACATGATATAGTAATTTAAACTTTCGTGTTTCGTGTTAAAGTTTAAATTCCTATATCATGTTTTTGCAGTTAGGTTGCACTTTAGGTTGCGGCGGGCAGACCCCTAGGCACAAATGAATAGAGCTCGTATATAAAACTTATGAAATCACTTGTTGGATAGAGATTGGTTAATACAGCTAGCCCTACCCGAGAATTTGCTGGTGCGTATAAATCTCAAGCTACTTTCAAAATATTTGATTAGGTATGAGACGACGTATGTTGTAATTACTTTCAATACCCGCTTTCGCTTGTATCACAAAAAACCCCAGAATTTGCACACTAACATCTTACGAAACACCGGCACAAGTTTATGGCCTATTGAGTGCAATGCCATAGAAACAGGTCTAGTACGACGAACCCTCGTGCTGTTCTGCTCCAACTACACTAGACAGAAAGAGACGTACGTATATACTTGGTGCTGTTTAACTGTTTTAATAATATGTTTATGTTATCCCGGATGCGAGTAATTGTAGAAAGTACTGCGATTGCGTTTGTCTGGTCCTGTGGCAAAACTTGCGTTTTGTTGTAAAGCGCTGCAGTCGATACCTGATTGAGGCATAGTGATTGCTTGCCAGGATTTAGTATTTTTTTGGGTGTATGAGTAATGTGGTCGATACATGCATATCTCTCTACGACACAAAATTACATTTAAATATACATATACAATATTTTAATTTTTAATTTATAAAATCCTTGCGTTACTGACTGACTGACAGACACGCTACAGCCGAAACTATTGGGCGCAGGAAGCTGAAATTTGTCATGTATGTTCCTTGGGGACCGTAGGGTGCACTAAGAAGGGATTTCCCGAAATTCCCACGGGGTCGGCCAAACCGGGTACATTTAAAAAAAATGCAGGCGTAGCTGCTGTCGTCCTCTAGTTTAAGTATATATATACAATATTTTAAACAGATATAGTAAGATGATAATATTATAAGTAGGTACATTAGTAGTAGGTATTGTCCGTGTGGTGACGGATTAAGAATACGTAATGTCACCACCCCATATGATCCCATGGGTGTCGTAATAGCCGACAGAGGGAGCATATTATGCTGAGGACAGCACTGTAAGAGAAGGAAAACTAGACCAATTCCTCCTTTCAAAGGAAAGGCCTAGTCCAGCAACGGACTGTTAAACGCTAATGATGATACGTAGGTACATATGTACCAACATACAAATGTATACTATCTGCATAAAACAAGAATTATCGCAAGTTGCGAAATTATCTACCAGAGAAAAGTTGTTAATATTTGATCACTCTACACAACATTTTTCAAACCCAATGAATAAACGTAAATAACCAAAGCTTAAAAAGCACATCCTTACACGTCAAAAAAGTGAAGACCACACATAATTTTGTCTGAATTGTTAATTAATTAAAATTTCCGGGATGTTAGCCGACTCCCGTGGGAGACTGCTTCGTTCACGCGTCGCTGCCTGCCTATAAGAACGGAGCGAGCGACCAATTTATGTAGACCTATGAGAAATACTACCACCTTACCGAATAAATGCATACATGGTATATTACAGTACAGTCAGCCTAAAAAGTAAAAAATTTTTTTTTATATATATATATATATATTATGTCACGTTAGATGAAAATATGTTATTTTTTAATTTGCCAATTACTTCCGTCTCTGCATTGTCGGTTAGTCTGTAATTTTATAAACATAATATATAAAAAAAATCCTTATGACAAATTAAAGATATTGGACGTTTTTCCTTGTGCTTTTTTATTTCAATAATATAAGTCAGAGTTTTATAGCTATATAATGATCTCCCTTTGAAACTTTGGCGCATGTAGCGCTTATAGCGAGACTTAGCTTGCCGTTCGTAACAGATCGGCAAAGTTAAGCAACGCTTTCACAGGTCGCCCCTTGGATGGGTGACGTGTTTGGCATTTACATCTGAGTGCTACCGTGCTTCGGAGGGCACGTAAAGCTGTCGGTTCTTGTCTAAGAATAAGGATCGTAAGGCCATGGAGGCCTTCGAGCGGTCTGAAAACTCCGACGACACCAGAGTTGGTCACACACTCACACGAAAAACAAAGAAACAAAAACGAAACATACGAAACTTTGGCGCGGTATGTCGGTGTGTTTGGGTATAAGCAGTGAAGCCAGTGTAATAAGAAGACAATGATAACAGTAATTTTGAACTGCAAAATAATTTAAAATCTCGTAAATCTGTGCTGACGGTCCTTTGTCAGGAGACAGAGGGGTGTGGAGGGTTCAGGGAACGTCCCATATAGTCTGGTCACACACAGTAACAACCGCACCTTACGTCACAGTTGACTGCATCACTATTTCGGGGCGTGTGTGCTCAGTTTTCTGGTCGCTTAGCTTGACCAAGTTTTTGTGATGTTTATGGTGATTGGGTAGATTTTATAGAACCCTTATTACTACAAGAAGAAGGGCATATTTTGACGACAACATGCTTTAAAACTCTTAGCACTAGAAAACAGGGTCTGCCGAGTCCTACAAAAATGTATGGGTCTTATATTCCGATAAACATTTTAATTACATACATACATACATAGACTGGCGCCAGTTTCCCGGAGGGGTAGGCAGAGACTACGGAACGCCATTTGCAACGATCCTGACATACCTCTCTTGCTTCATTCACTCCCATCAAGTTTCTCATGCATGCTCTTCTGTTTAGGGTACTTCTGACCTGTCCTTTTTTTAGGATGTCTCCAATCTGGTCAGAGATCGTCCGCCTAGGTCTTCCCCTTCGTCCTGTCCAATTCTCACTTGCCTTACATATCTTCTTTGACAGTCTTTTGTCATCCATGCTCTCCATGTGCCCAAACCATCTTAACATGCCTTTCTCGATGCTTGTCACTACATTTTAATTACAGTGTAAGAATTTCACTAATAATAATAAATATAACTTCCTAAGCCTTGAAGCACAATATTTGGCCAATGGTTATTCAGTGTGTATGAGTGAGTGTGTGTGGGTAATAGTCTTACAGCTGCATTTAATATTCGATCTATAATTTTTTTCAGATTTGAAATAAATATTTGACGTAAGCTTCATACAAAATATATCTAACATGTCTTTCTAATGTCCAAATCCATGTATAGATCGAGTATTGAAAACGGCCGCTAAACAATCTAAACACAGTTTATCCTTTTATAATAGTCATAAAATTGCAATCCTATTACCTTTAAAATTAGCCTCGTACTAAAATATCGACATGCTGTAGCTTGAGCAAAAGCGATTACAATAACACGGTAGTTTTCATAACTCAACAGATCAGCCTATTCGAGCGCATATACCTAGAATCCTCTCTATAAAATACGTTAAAGTACTACTATAAGGTGTTAACATTCTGTTCCGTGTTTGTAACGGGTAATAAACATTAACTTTATAGGAGTTTAAGCTCTCCAATATCCATGAAGAGAAAATAATTCTCTTGCGAGGAGATTTAACTTGAATAACAATAAAAATGTTGATTAAGTATATAGAAGGAGTTTTCAAATTAATCATTACGCTACTACCTTTATAGAATCAGTAGGGACTAGTAATTTGTAGACAACATACATACATATACATACATACATACACTCACGCCTGTTTCCCCGAAGGGGTAGGCAGAGGCATATTAAACGCCCACTTTTCGCCAGTGTTTTGATCCCACGTAATAGGTGGCGAGCCTATTGCCGCTTATCGGGATATTTTGTTTGCCAGAGCCTCGTCCGTTGATCGGCAGGTGCACCACTTGCAGGTGAGGTTGGCTTGGGACCCTAAGTTCTTGGTGAGAACCCTATGCACCCTGTAGACAACATGTAAGCAATAATTTTCCGAATTAGCTCTACAATTTAATATCATTTTGTTTTCTTCTTAAAATATCATCATCATCCTCTTAGCGTTATCCCAGTTTCAATCTGGGGTCTGCTCTCTAGTCTAACCGGATGTGGCTGAATATTAGCTTTTCCACGGAGCGACTGCCTGTCTGACCTCCGCAACCCGAAGGGATAGCGATATTCCATGGTTTAGACTAGTGTCAGTTTATTTAGAAGGTACTGACGCCCTGTTACGACTGTCAAAGATCTTCATGACAACCGGGACCGACGGCTTAACGTGCTCTCCGAGGCACGGGACAAGCGATAATTAACAATTCTTCTTAAAATATATTGTCATTATATATCCATGTCCTATTATTAAGTATGCTGAGCATGTCTGTAACTGGAATAAGCATATGCCTTTTAAATCTAGTATTTAAATTATTGTAATTGTCTATGTTTAGTGTTTATACTGTTACATATCATATTATTAATTAATAAATACTATTTACTATTGAAGACTAGAAGCCGCCGATTTCATAACCGACCTTTCTATGGATTTGGAGATTAGATTAGATCTCTATGCACATTTGACATTAGCTCCATATGTCAAATATTTTATTTATTTATAGTCTCACGCCTGTATCTCCGAAGGGGTAGGCAGAGGTGTAACTTTAGTAACATTACATCCACATTTCGCCACGTAATAGGGGGCGAGTCTATTGCCGTAACCGGGCACATCACCAGACACCGTGCTGCTACTGAGAATTCGAAAAAACCCGGTTGTATATGTCAAATATATATCTTATCTCCAAATTCATGGTTACATAAAATATTGCGACTGGCCGTTAGTCTCTATCGCATCCATTATCTCGCTGTATATTTCCCCCATCCCGCGGTGTCCATTGATACATTTACATTTTTATAATTAGTGCCTTGTCCACAAGGCGCCATGTGTTTCGTTTCACAGCACGCATCATCCCACACTATCAACAAACTTAGGGAAGGATGTATTCAATTAGAAGTTATGGAGTGGATGGTATTTTGGTATGTTATCTTGATCGGGACACGCAATGGTTTGTTGGTTCAAGTCTGTAATGTAGTTTTGATGAACAGTACGGTTTGTGTTGAGTTCACAATATAGGGTATCAAAACAAGACTTGTTTCTTTGTAGAGCAAAATACGCTTCAGATTACCAGAAAATTGTGTGAATATGGTAAGTTGTAATATGACTTGTATGTTGTCCGTGTGGTGACGGATTAAGAATACGGATTGTCACCATCCCATATCATACCATGGCTGTAGTAAGAGCTAACAGAGGGAGGATATTATGCATAGAACAACATTGTAAGAGAAGGAAAACTTGATACAAACCCTATAGCAACCCGTTTGGCCATCGTGGTATAGTAGGCCAATTCCTCCTTCCAAAGGAGAGGCCTAATCCAGCAGTGGACTGTTAAAGGCTGATCATGATGATGAATATGACTTGTGGTCTAAATAGCTTAAGCAATGTGTGTTATTTAAAATTATTCTATTACCTATATAATAGAACAACCTAGCATAATTTTGGTCTTTCAGGTTGATATCGATTTTGAGAAATTTGATTTAGCGGGAATCTCACAATTTAAGCTTAGTACTTACAAATAAGGGAAAATTGGTTGGCTGGTGGAGAAAAGCACACTCAGAGAGTTTTTAAAAGTAGAAAGTATATCTAATTCAGTTTGTATTCGTTTTATTTACATCAACATACACCCACCCTCTGAATATCCTTAATCTTAACAACTACAGATTAAATTTAATTATAAACCAAAGCACACTTAACGCTTCTGTTAATAGACCAGAAGCAAGCATTCGTCTTTGTTTATCTTAATTACTCTGTAACCCCTAAGGCTCAGTCTGTGAACATATTTTTTAAATATTATCTTTATTTATAGCAGAACACTTTTAAGTAAGCATATTTATGAGACACAAGAACTGAAATTAGGGAAGATTACAGTAGATAAGTTTTTATAGATTGGTGATACCTAAGTGTGTTTTTTGTGCTTTTGCCGAGCGTTTGTCGCGTTGCCGAGTGTTTTTGAAAGATTATTGCTTCTACAGATAAAACGAAAACATCTGTCGGACAACATTCTTTATCTTCGTAATGTTTGAACGTATCTTAATAATAAAGGCCTTGCCACACGGCACAATTTTACCACTGATCAAATTTTCAATCGAATTGGCTTTGCCCGTCTACACGACACAATCAAATCACTGATTTCCATTCCGTCCACTCGATTGGTTAAAATCTGGTGGTACCACCCACCCGATGAACTTGAGTTGGACGACTGGCGTCTACACGTCACGATTTCATCAAGTGATTTCGTCAAGTTGGACGTAAAATTGTGCCGTGTGGCAAGGCCATAAGAAATACATATGTAGGTACTTAGTACTTATTTGGTTTTCGGTGCTGTAAATATCTATGAAAGTAGGCATGAAATTATATCAATCTATAATATTTTTTGGCAATTAGAAACTTTTCTTTGAAGAAAGAGATATTACATTATATTTAGTACCTATAACGGATAGCCCTTTGCTAAATGCGCAATTTCTCGAACACAGCCCAGAAATACTAGTATCCATACAAGTAGTAATAGTCCTACACCTGCTGCGGCTAATCCGTGGCTGTACTTCATAGTGCTGTTATGGAGGATCCTCAGTAGGTGTCCCATCACATCCTAGATTAAAACTCTCAAAGGGCCTCTGCGCGTTGGACCTATGTCTCCGTGTACGCCTGCCAAAGGGCCGTGTACTTTTTTAACACCATATTTATGTTAGAAAAGTACGCGTGATGGAGAAACACATAAAAATATTATGTGATAAATGTCTATACCCACTTGTTCTAATGCAAAAACATGTTGTAACAAACAAGTCTGTCAATAGCAAATAAATCACACTCCAGCCATCTGGCAGGCGTTATGTCACATGAAACTAATTATGATCCTTGCTTCCGGAAGATTGGGTAACCAAGGTTGTAAACTTTCACCTGTACCTATACCTACATATTTATAAGTTGCGATTTAATTCGGACGCATGTTAATTGCCAATTGATATCACATAATGACCTACCTATCGTTGCAAATTTTCTCTCTTGGGCCTATTAGCTAACGACCCATTTCGGGAAGTATATCGCACAGACGGTACTTCAACGTCGTTGTCGTGTTAGTCTTCATGATCTTCGTCTCTTGCCACTCTAAACGAGACTCACTTTAAACGAGTAATTTGTATATATGCCTATAGATATAATCTGAATCTCTGAAACAGCTCCAACGACTTTTATGAGATTTAGTATGGAAAGCGGATAAATGCATGTAGCTAGGATTCATTTTTAGAAAACACGATTTACCGAAAAAATACCGAGTAAAGCTCCCGTCATCCATGTACTATTCTTAATCCGTCACCACTCGGAGTTACATCTATCAATACATATATACAGTAAACGTGTTATACAATTTCACAGCAGTGCCTATAAACTACCTTCGTCAGCCTTACTGCCGTGTCCAATCCGTCTCCCGAGTTTTTACGAACACTATTACTCGCTCCCTCTTGACGATTGATTTCTCACAGCTTTTTTTTTGTTCCAAGACTTCCAAGCAACTAATCACGAATGAAATGTTATGCTACAAAAAATAGTTTGGATATGTCATTGCTGTTGCTATGGATAGTTCTTTGATTTCGACGTAAGTGTTAGTTGTATACTTACATATATACCATTAACCGATTGGCGCAGCAGGAGTGTAAGCGACTGCTGCGCCGAAGGTCGCGGGGTTGATTCCCGCTCAAGTCAAACATTTGTGTGCATGAACAACCCGATGTTTGTCGTGGTCTGGGTGTTTCTATGTATAATATGTATGTATTTACAAAAAAGGTATATATGTATGTTTATCCATTGTCTAGTACCCATATTACAAGCTCTGCTTAGTTTGGGACTAAGTACATGGTGTTGTGTGAATGTGGTAAAATATTTGTAATATAGGTATATTATGTGCATATACATAATTTCATGTGGCATATAAAGAGGAAAGAGAAGACCGTATTGCTTTGCTCAAACTTTAATAGGTATTTGTATTTTGCAATATTTTGCATTTCTGCAAAACCTGCATGTTTGAAAATTCTCAACAGTGTCCTCAAAAGCATGTGAAATCTGTCTTTAGCGTGGTGGTTTATGTCACCACGCTACAGGCAGATACTCAGTGGTGGTATGACCCCTTCTCGTCCTGGGTCCAGCAATGGGGACAATTTAAAAGTTCTTCTTTGTTTTCTTTCTTTTAAAAAAGACAACTCCCTATATATAACTAATCGCATCAAGATCAATCGTTCCACGTCTAGTGCGAGCGATACCATATTTCCGTCCCGCTCTACCCCACTCCCTGGAAGGGCACTGCCTTCGCCTGATTCGTCGACGCGATTCGTCGACGCGAGTGACAGTCTAGAACATTCCGCTCGCTAAGAACGCCGTCTCGATACCGCTCCGCGCCGCACCGCTGTATGTGATTTACCGCTTCCACCAAGGAAAACCCGCTCGTGAGTGAAGTGAAAACAAGCAGCTGCATCACGAAAACACCAGGAGGAGAAGAAACGAAGAAGGCTGTATAAGGTAAGTGCCTTCCATCCTGGAAATATCCTATACCCACTCAATCACCTCCTCCCGTATCCATCTCCTCTTCCCTTATTCCTTTCTAGGCGACCCAGAACTCGCCCTAATACAGTCTATCCATTAATCCTTCCCAAGTCGCTTAGAACCCCACGGTTTCGGTGTAAAGCCGAGCCATTTTTTTTTTGGTCCTTCGAGCCGGATTCATTTACGTTTTATACGTTATACCGCTATACCTAGGCAGTTATAGCACCTAGCTATACTCCTAATATATTCACATAACCGTCACATGGTTATTTCCGCCCGCATTAGTAGGTAAACTTTTATGTAGCTACCTACTTATTAAATTATTATTTCTGCAACTATCATAGTTGTCTTATAAATCTCATATTTCAATCAACTTTTATTTCCTCAGCTCTAAAGTGTTGCCTACTTAGGTAAAATAATAGATACATTAGATATTCTTATTTTGTTTCGTTCTCATTAGCTTATACTTACGTAAGCATGTCACAACAAAAGAAGTCACGCGTGTCGGAAGACAAAGAGATGACAATCTTAGAAGCGAAACGCAATATTTTATTTGAGCGCATCCAAAATATCTATGAACGATCAAAAACCGCATCTATGTCTGACAGTAATAGCGAAGCATTTCTCAGTTATTGTATAACAGTAGATAGTATTCGAACAGATTTTCATAAGTTGTTAGACGATTATAACGCAAGATTACTTTCTATCAATCCTGATGAAAAACCGAACTATCAGGCGTATACCTCATTCGAAGATCTTTATTGTATTATTAAGCGTGTACAATTGCAATTGGAGGGTAAATGTTCGGCAGAGCCCGTTGCCCGCAAACCGAGATTACCGCCAATCGAGATTATGTCGTTTGACGGAGATATACGAAATTGGCCGTTATTCTATGCAAGTTTTAAGTCTACAGTGCACGATAATGGTTCTCTGACAGATGCTGACAGGTTGTACTATTTAATAGGTAAACTGTCACCGAAGGCCCAGTCCGTATTTGCAGGTGTCACACCCAGTGCTGAGAATTATCAGGTCATATTTCAGTCACTACTTGACAGATATCAAGACACGCGCGTTCTAGCGTCTACGTACTTTGACCAAGCTTTAAATCTCAAACTGTCCAGCAACGCGTCTGTCTCGAATTTCCAGCTGTTTATTGATAACTTCGTAACCGCGGTTAATTCTCTTAGGAATTTAAAATTAGAAGATCTTTCCGACTTTATGTTGCTTCAACTCGCTTTAAAAAAGTTTGACACTGATACAATTCGCGCATTCGAGATGACGGAACGCAATAATAAAATACCTACACTAGATAGTTTTATTTCGTTCATAAAAGATCAGTGTCGAATATTTCATAATACGCAGTCTGGTTCACCTGGCCCGTCTAACACTAACGGCAACAAACAAAGGTTGAATAAATCGCGAAATAGTAATAATAACTCGGTCCCTAATCCACAATCTTACGTAACATGTTCGGAATCTAATAGTAATAATTCACATAAGTGTCTGTGCAGTAATATAGTGCACGACCATTACTATAAGTGTCCCACCTTTAATGATTTAAATCCAATTGCTCGTTTTAAAAGCGTAAAAGATAACAAAGCTTGCATTAATTGCTTAAGCATAAAAAATAAAACGAGTAATTGTTCCAGTAGAACGAGATGTCGCTCGTGTAAACAAAAACATCATACACTGTTACATTATGATAAAAATAACCGGTTGTCAAGTCAAGCCGCTAACCTTGACACACTTACGAGTACGTCGCAAGTGCAGAACACGGTAGCTGCGCCTTCCGCGTCTGAGGGCGAAGAAGTATCGTTGTGTATGACATCCATTGCGCGGGCGACGCGCACGCGAGGACGGCACTCGCGCATCTATAATGATCCGCGCAGGGCCAAAACGCAGAGTACGGCGTCTAAGACGGTACTGTTAGCGACAGCGCAAGTTATCGTATATGATGTTAATGGGTCGCCGCACATGGTACGTTGTCTGCTAGATAGCGCATCTCAGACCAATCTAATAACATCGGAATGCTTCAAACGCCTCGGATTATGGAATAACTTTAAAAATACTAACTCAACCGTCAAAGGGATAGGCGGATCAGAAAGGCATTGCAGGGGTTCCGTAGATGTTAAAATACATTCGCGTTTTGATAGGAATATTAATTTTAACATTTCTTCGCTTATCGTGGAGCGTATCACGGACGCATTGCCGAACGCTAATGTAGACGTAGCATCACTCACTCATCTCGAATCATTGCCGCTAGCCGACGCGGAGTTTGCGAATCCGGCAGGCATTGATCTTTTGATCGGAGCTTCAATATTTCCGCACTTGCTACTAACTAAAATAGTACGTAGTGAGCGATATGATTTACCGCCCGCTATTGAGACGGTACTTGGGTATGTGATTATGGGTACCGTACCTACGTTACATACTTCTCATTGTATTACGTCTTGTTGTTGTTCTGCTCTTCAAGAGATCAAGGTGGGTGCTAAAACTGTGTGTAAGATAAAGCACTAATTAGCTATGCTATGCTATGCTATGCTACGCTATGCTACGCTATGCTACTTTATGCTACGCTATGCTACGCTATGCTACGCTATGCTACGCTATGCTACGCTATGCTACGCTATGCTACGCTATGCTATGCTATGCTATGCTATGCTAAGCTACGCTACGCTACACTATACTATACTACACATCCGCTTTGTATATAGATGACATTGCCTGTAATGTCATACCCGCTCCGCTAGCAATTTCGCTTTGTGAAGAGCTTATTCAGCTATTCAAGCGAGGCCAGTTTGATCTTGTCAAATGGACAAGCAACTCTAAGGAGGTTCTCGCACGCATACCAGATTCTCATAAAGCTTCTCCAGACATTGAGTTTGAGAAGTCTGTACCGCATAAGGTTCTCGGTTTACGCTGGGACAAATCCTGCGATAGTTTTCGGTTTGACGTCTCACCGCCAGATGATAAGTGCGCCAAGCGCACTATGCTGTCCACAGTGGCTCGACTATGGGACATAATGGGTTTTGTGGCTCCCACAATTTTGTATGCCAAGCTCTTGATCAAAGAGCTTTGGCTATCAAAGTGTGAGTGGGATGAAACACCCCCTGACCATATTGTCGCCGCTTGGGGCCAGTTTGTGTTGAGCTTAGCGCTCAATCAAATTATTATTCCGCGTCATCTTGGGTTGGTAGATGGATGTACCGTCAACTTAATAGGTTTCGCTGACGCCAGCGAGCGTGCTTACGGCGGAGTCGTATATCTGCAAGTCCGCATTGGTTCTAACTACTCGGTGCAGTTAGTTTGTGCCAAGTCTAAGGTCTCGCCTGTTAAACCATTTCGGTTGCGAGACTGGAGTTGTGCGCGGCCCTTCCGCTGTCTCATTTGCTCCGCAAGGTTCAAGACACAGTTTTGCCCCACTACTCTATTAATAAATATACGCATTTTCCGACTCCAAGGTAGTGCTCGCTTGGATTTATTCTTCTCCTCACCGCTGGCAGACTTTTGTCGCCAACCGCGTTAGTAAGTTGATTGAACTTGTTCCCGCTACTTGTTTCAATCACGTCGCGGGTTATCGTACTCGTCTTCAGGAAGAACTTTCCATAGATCATATTGGCTGGAAGTTTATTCCACCAGCATCACCACATTTCGGTGGATGTTGGGCAAGCCTGGTCAAAGTAATTAAAACGCATCTCTTCAAAGTTATAGGTCAACAGATCCTCTCTTACGAAGAGCCTTTAACTGTCCTTGCACAAGTCGAGGCACTGATCAACTCGCGTCCGCTTCCAACTCAGTGAGATCTAGCCTGAAGTTGGACCTACCTCTTAGTTTAAGTATTTAGTTAGTAGTTTTCGCTATTATTGCGTTTGTAGCTTTCGCTAAAGTTAATTTAGATTAATTTTATTGTCATATCCCTGTCTTAGCCTATTGGGTTATGCGGTAGTACACCCAACATAGCTAAGTTCAATTCTATTTTTTTTAAAGGCAACCCTTTAGGGCCGGGGGGATATGGTAGCGCCATCTACCTTCCTATATATAACTAATCGCATCAAGATCAATCGTTCCACGTCTAGTGCGAGCGATACCATATTTCCGTCCCGCTCTACCCCACTCCCTGGAAGGGCACTGCCTTCGCCTGATTCGTCGACGCGATTCGTCGACGCGAGTGACAGTCTAGAACATTCCGCTCGCTAAGAACGCCGTCTCGATACCGCTCCGCGCCGCACCGCTGTATGTGATTTACCGCTTCCACCAAGGAAAACCCGCTCGTGAGTGAAGTGAAAACAAGCAGCTGCATCACGAAAACACCAGGAGGAGAAGAAACGAAGAAGGCTGTATAAGGTAAGTGCCTTCCATCCTGGAAATATCCTATACCCACTCAATCACCTCCTCCCGTATCCATCTCCTCTTCCCTTATTCCTTTCTAGGCGACCCAGAACTCGCCCTAATACAGTCCATCCATTAATCCATCCCAAGTCGCTTAGAACCCCACGGTTTCGGTGTAAAGCCGAGCCACCCGCATTAGGACTAAATCCTGTGTCGCGGGGAACTTTACAGACATACAACTAACGGACACAATGAACACCCAGACTCGAAACAACAATTTATGAATGACACAAAGTGTTGTCTCGTGTGGGGATCGAACCCACAACACTTCGGCACAGTGCCAAGCGGTGAGGCGGCTGCTTAAACCACTACGCCAATTACAATGCAGGCCGTCATAATAATTGCATCTTTGCTTATGACTAAGATTGATTTAGTAATAAAGGACACATACGTATAACTTATGTATGACTAACTCAAATTGATAAATCAAAAAACTTCACACAAATTAACAATAGTTCTTTAATTTTTGACAGCTATTAATTAAATATTGCACAACCTACGTGTCGTTACTTAAGTGCTATTCACCTACGTTTAAAACTTAAAGCTTTATACGTATATGGTGTGTGAAGGAGTTAATTCATCAACTTGAAGACACTTCAACTCGTCAGACTAAACACTTTGACCTTTGCATCGTTCTTATGGCGTCGGTAAATAAGGACTGTAATCGTACTGTAAGTGTCGCTTTCTGTATCTACCTACAATTTGTTGGAGTAATTGCTTTGGTACTATATTTGTGGTAAGATGCAGGCATTAAGCGAAGGTTATGATGAAATAGTGATGGATGGCCCTTGTAGGGGACAAGAGTAATGTAATTTAGCTCTTAAAAAAAAATAACAACTTCACCCTTTTATCCCCGAATGGGTAGGCAGAGGTTATACACACCCACACTTCGCCAGTTATGTTTCGGTCCCAATGTAATAGGGTAAAAATATAATATCTCAACATTTATCTCAAATTAGGCGCAACCTGACTTGGCAACTTATATTTTACACACCTACAGATTATTTTATTTTTTTATAGACTAACGTCTGTATCCCCGAAGGGGTAGGCAGAGGTGTAAATATTACACCCACAATTCGCCATGAATTTTTAGGTCCTACGTAATAGGGGGCGCGCCTATTGCCGTTACCGGACACATCACCAGACTCCGTGCTGCTGCTACTACTGAGAATTCGGAAAATCCCAGTAACACAGATTACAGATAAAGAAGAAAAATCATCGTGCTCCTTCACAAAAATTTGTTCTGGGTGGAATTCGAACACGCAACCTCCTGCTTAGCAGTCTAGTCAACTTACTACTAAACCAACAAACTTTGCTTTATTTTCAGGTTGTTGGACATAAATACCAACAACTTCAAACTTTAAACTCATTTATTGCGAAAATGGGTACAGTTGTGGTGACAAAAATAAATAATATAGGTCTCTCCATAATCGGCCCGAAGGCATGCCACATAAAAAATACAAAATTACAAATTAATTAATTATCTCGATACAAACATTGGATTTAAAACGGGTTAGGTGCAACATATTAACGTAACTTACTTCGATGACAATGATTAAATTAATAATATCAATAATAATAATAATTAAATTTAAAATGAATTTTATAACAATGTCAATATTAATATAACATTTTTACTAAAAGGAAATAATAATTATAAGTAATGTCAATTAAAACATTAGAAATTATTATGTCAAACAATAATAAGAAACAAACAACAAACAACAATCCCAAGAGACTGTATCAGTTTCAGTCAGCGTACTGTGGATCATCCCTATCTAGGGGACATAGGATCGTAAATCAAGAAACTGATTCTTAAAAAGATACGAACAAGGAAGAGAAACGAAGTGATCTGTCATCTTCATGGCACCGTTGCCAAAGAGTTCAGATAATTACATAGAAGACCATTTCCTACGGGCACTCTGAAGACAAACTTTCTGTGACCCAAATTGCCGCTTGGCGGCGTGGCAGTCGCGCCGTGACAGCTGTCTCTACGAGAGCAAGACAGACGGAGAATGACGCCTGCGCCGCCAACTACGAATTAAACTGGAGACAGTCTCCACTTGGAATCGGCACACGAAATCCTTAAGAACTGCACTTCTATGTAAATCTGTATTCATTGCCGTGGCGTATAAAAACAAAAAAAAAAGTTAAATGACGAACAGACTTGTTGACGGCACTAAGGCGTGAACGAACCACAGATAAGATTAGACTAGGGAATGTGACACATGGCTCATGTGCATCGGCAACACCTTATTCTACATGCAGTACCTACTTATTGCTCACGTAATATAACTTCACGCCTTTATCCCGTACGGGGTAGGCTGAGGTGTTTTCCACACCACACTTCGCCGTTCGTTATGTTTGGGCCCAATGTAATAGGGGGCGAGCCTATCGCCATCTACCGGGCATATTATTAAGCGAGCGATAATAGGGATGCATAGGGTTCCCACCAAGAACTAAGGGTCCCAAGCCAACCTCACCTGCAAGTGGTGCACCTGCCGATCAACGGACGAGGCTCTGGCAAACAAAATATCCCGATAAGCGGCAATAGGCGCGCCACCTATTACGTGGGATCAAAACACTGGCGAAAAGTGGGCGTTTAATATGCCTCTGCCTACCCCTTCGGGGAAACAGGCGTGAGTCTATGTATGTATGTATAACTTCGAAAAGTCAGAGGTATGTGCCCGGGGTATTTGGGGATCGAACCCGAGACCATCGTCTCAGTAGTCCGTTACGTACACCTCTGGACTATCGCCGCCTACTTATTATTGCGGTTAATAATAATAATGTATTTATTTATTTGCTAAAACACATGTGTAATTGTGTACATACAATAAACAATCGCATGCAAGGTATAAAGTTGGAGAAACTTCATGATATGTTTGCCATATTATTATACTTACGATCTATTTTCCTCAGTAAACTCTTACGACACCGAAATGGGATAGTGGCAATTTATATTCTAAATCCTCACACCTCACCTCAGCCTCATCAATATTAGGAATATAATCCATGTGCATAACTTACATTTTATTTTTTTTAATTAGTAAGTTTATAATTATGTACTTCACGTTTATTGCGTCACTGACGCCACTTGGGGCAGGCGTAGAAAACCAGCAAGTCGTATCGCGGCTAACGTCACGGACGACGCATCGCTGAATGTCTGCCTTAAGCTGCGCGTCCACCGGATCGGAATCGCAGCGTAGGGAGCGGAAGGATTTGTTGCTTTGTATTAATTTCTATGAAACTGCGTGCACTGGATCGGCATTTCTGCGCCCGAGACCGGTATTTGTGCTGATGACGTCATCCGCAGTGAACGCATCATACGGATTCCGAGCGTTTAAAGTTGTGACGTGTTTGCGACGTTAAACTGTAGGCAAAAATACTTATTCACGATGAACGACGATGTTTTAATTATGTTAGTGGAAAGGTATGAAGAACTTTATAATCTAAAACATGAACATTAACATAATCAACTTAGGAGAGTCAATATTTGGGACGAAATTGGGCAAATAAAATCCTCCGTCCGCTCCGTACGCTCCGATTCCAATCCTGTGGACGCGCAGCTTAAAGCTGTGCGTCGTCATTTACAAAATGCCATGCGTCCACTGCATTCGGATTCAGCATCGGCAATTTAGGTATTTTTAAAGCACGAGGACAGTGACGAGGATATTGTTGTAATTAGATTAATTTTCGGAGAATATCATACATTATATTCTGGTTTATTAGAAGATGAAAATAGATTTTATTTGCCCAATATCGTCCCAAATATTGTCTCTCCTAAGTTGATTATGTTAATGTTCATGTTTTAGATTATAAAGTTCTTCATACCTTTCCAATAACATAATTAAAACATTGTCGTTTATCGTGAATAAGAATTTTTGCCTACAGTTTAACGTCGCAAACACGTCAGAACTTGAAACGCTCGGAATCCGTATGATGCATTCACTGCGGATGACGTCATCAGCGCAAATACCGGTCTCAGGCGCAGAAATGCCGATGCAGTGCACGCAGTTTCATAGAAATTAATACAAAGCAACAAATCCTTCCGCTCCGTATGCTCCGATTCCGATCCGGTGGACGCGCAGCTTAAAGCTGCGCGTCCACAGGATTGGAATCGGAGCGTACGGAGCGGACGAAGCGTCGTCATTTACAAAATGCCGATGGGGTGCGTCCACTGCATTCGGATTCAGCATCCGCAATTTAGGTATTTTTAAAGCAGGAGGACAGTGACGAGGATATTGTTGTAATTAGATTAATTTTCGGAGAATATCATACATTATATTCTGGTTTATTAGAAGATGAAAATAGATTTTATTTGCCAAATATCGTCCCAAATATTGTCTCTCCTAAGTTGATTATGTTAATGTTCATGTTTTAGATTATAAAGTTCTTCATACCTTTCCAATAACATAATTAAAACATTGTCGTTCATCGTGAATAAGAATTTTTGCCTACAGTTTAACGTCGCAAACACGTCAGAACTTGAAACGCTCGGAATCCGTATGATGCATTCACTGCGGATGACGTCATCAGCACAAATACCGGTCTCAGGCGCAGAAATGCCGATGCAGTGCACGCAGTTTCATAGAAATTAATACAAAGCAACAAATCCTTCCGCTCCGTACGCTCCGATTCCGATCCGGTGGACGCGCAGCTTAAATGTCACATCGCGCATCGGCGGCGTACAGTTATATTTTTGAATGTGGGTATGGCTGAAAATTGTCGTGGGTGATGTATTAAATGACAGTATGTATCTACCTACCTCCTGTATTTATATGTACCTGTTTATGTTCCTAATAATTGTACGTTATGATGTGAGAATAAACGAATTACTTACTTAAATTCTTTATGGCAAAGTTAAATAAGCAAAACTACAATCCAAGAACAACTCTTGAGAATTATGCGCTGGTACAAACTCTTCCGCATATAACGCTAATATTCTAAGCTATAAGCACCTTCCGTTACACATTATTCTCATATCTCATCCCACGCTTCGTTCATCTGCGGCTAAATGAGCTAGCATGTTCCCACGGCTTGTACCGTCCATATAAACGACCGTCACAATGCCTGTGACACCGCCAAGGTGACGATTACGTGAGTATGCCTAATATTATTGTATGAATAGTACTGCTGAGAGGTTCTGTAAGGACGTTTGACTGGAAGAACGAATTTGGCAGAACTGGATGGACGACTGGGTGCATAGGGTTCCCACCAAGAACTAATGATCCCAAGCCAACCTCACCTGCAAGTGGTGCACCTGCCGATCAACGGACGAGGCTCTGGCAAACAAAATATCCCGATAAGCGGCAATAGGCTCGCCACCTATTACGTGGGATCAAAATACTGGCGAAAAGTGGGCGTTTAATATGCCTCTGCCTACCCCTTCGGGGAAACAGGCGTGAGTCTATGTATGTATGTATGGATGGATTAAGATTGATCTATGACGCAATTTAGTTTCTGATGAAATGCAAATGTGATGTTTGCTTATTATACTAAGCTAATGCAAAATTGCCATCTTGTTGTAAAGAAATTGGATGGTTGGACGCTCAAGTTCAGTCTGTGTGGAGAACCTTGGAAAGGTCTATATCCACCAGTGAACGTCTTTCTACTCGAATGATGACGAGGGAAATCCTAAAGATGGTGTTATTAAATTTGAACATACAGAACGGTCAACTTACATCCCTGTCCAGCTTTTAACCTGTAAAATTGTATGGTTAATTGGCAATTAAGGCCTTGTCACTAAACAAGGACTAAATGTATGTACATACGGACTTAGTCTTATGCTACGGCCACACTACCTTTACCGTCTACCGGACTGTTACCGCAATAATTAAAGCATTTAATTACCGTTTAAATTACTGCGTGAAGTCGTGTGGTTACACTAGAGTTTACTAGAGTCCACCAGATATGTATGTCAATAAATTAGGCGGTAAAAATATCATTTTTCAAGATGGAGGTTGAAGCTGCAGCTGTGTAGTATTTTATGAGTGCCAATTTATCCATTGATGCCATTAATCTTTAAATTTTAACAAAGCTAAAGCAAGACTTTCTGTCGGGTATGCCAAAGAGACGGGTCGGATTGGAATAATTCTAAAAATTCGAGCGCTTTTTCCTTTGACCACTCCATATCGGTAGATACATGCGTCGTCATCGAACTCACGTTGCACACTGGACAAACAGTAGTGTGGCCACAAACGCATTAATTACTGCGGTAATCTTCTTTGATGTGCGAAAAAAGACCGCCGCCGGAGCCATTGTCTACCGCCATTTGCCATATTGATTGGCATTGTAAAATTATGGCCATAAATCGTGGTTACACCTAGGCGTTGTTGAAGTTATGGCAATAATCATTGGCATATCACGGTAGCGTGGCCGTAGCATTAGAATAAGACCTTTCAAAAGCCTTGTTGTTTTCAAAATGAAATCAGTAACAAAGTCACTATTTAAGAAACAGATGCTTCACAGCACGCTAAGACTAAGAACTGATCGTCCATCTACATTCAGTCTTTACTTTATTATGATTATAATGTCGATGTTTGATGAGCTAAAATATCGTTCCTCGACTGTCAACTTCACAAGATGTTTCGCAGAAAAAATGTCCCCGACCATTACGACACAGCTTATCATGTGATGTGTCAAGTGGCTGCGAAAGTATGAAGTAACAACTTATCGTAGTCTATCTGGAGATAAGATTTGACGTGAGTGATATGACGTGCCGTATCTATTCCGTTCCTATTAAAGATATTGTCTGTTTTGTTGGATTTTTCTATATGTGACGGTTTAAAAGTTCTTCAAACGACATTACTGGAGACATTTATTTTGAATATTTAAAATATTGATTAGATTTCGTGCTTCTAACACGGGCAAAAAAACAATGACTCTGAGTTTGTTTCGGCCTTTCTTCTCAAGAAGTCATTTAGCTAGGAAAAGCCGGCATCATCTAGAATAGGGTTTTGACTTGTATAAGTGTTGTAAACAACCAAAATGCAGAAATAAATATGTCTATTTGTAATACCTTTAGCCATGGTAAAGACTTAAATTTAGTAGCCATCATAGATCATAATCATCGTCCTAGCGTTATCCCGGTTGCATCCACGACTTGGAGAACGGGGTCCGCTTCCAAATCTAAACAGAATGAATGAAACTTGAACGAATATCAAGTTTTCCACAGAGCAACTGCCGTATGATCGCCGCAGCCCAAAAGGATAGCTATATTCTATGGTTTAGATCAGTATCAGCTTATTTGAGAATACTCACTCAGGGTATTATAAAAAGTACCTTGCCATCTTAAATAGTCCTAAGCTTACCGCGAGATTTAATTTGTCATGCAAGTTAGATTGGCCGTACATAGGTTATGCTTGGCTCACTGCTGAAGTAAAACCCAAGTGACACTCCAAAGATGTGAAAAATTCAGCTCTCTTGTCAACCAATAAGTGTCAATGGTATCCAATTTCTATAAAATAATGTTTCAATACATGTACCTACACTAGCGCTAATTAAGGCAATGCTAAGTTTTCTCAAGCAAAGTTGTATTAACATTCTTTTCCAGATCATGAACATTTCTTATATCAAACTAGTATTGTTTATGATTAGCCATTGTTTTGGATGTTGTTTCATTCGGTTTGTGTTTAACCTTAATAAGGTTTCTTACATTTTTTTGAGACTGTTTATCACAAGGGAAAAGACACTAGTTTCCAGAGGATTTAAGCAAAATAGAGTAACTAAAATGTTAATGCAAAATACCAAAAAATTAATGGAATAGCTAATATTCAGTCAAATCTGGATAGACTAGTAATCGGGCCCCTGGTTGCATCCAGGATAACTTAAGAAGGACGATTGGAGTAGGAAACAAATAGCTTGGCAAACATCGTGAAGTAACCTCCATCTCTGAAAGATCTCGATAGACATGTGAAGTCTGCCAAACTGCAATTTGCCAGCGTGGTGGACCACGACCGAACCCATCCCTCAATGAGAAGAGGAATCAGAATCCAACATGGCCAGTCTCACCGTATAATCATCATATTCTTAAACTCTGTCTAACAATTAAATCGTACGCTGTGAACTGCGCTGAGGGCACTCGCCGCAAGGCTAAGGTTACAACTCAGGATGTTCTCATAACGCTTCCGTTAGCCTCCTACGTTAATAACACGCATTACGTCTGCAACACTTTTGTTAAAGGGCCTGTATGATACGGTTCGGTTACTGCGATTATTGTTTTACAGGTATGACTAATACCAGGGGTAGAACATGAATAGGCAAACGCAGACTAAGGCAGTAGGATAGGCCGATGAACAAAAGGTTTAAGTATATGCAATAGTTTTCATCCATCCAACCGTCCAATCTGTCCTTTTTGGCATACCTCTTAAGTAGTGCAAGCATATTAAGTGACTCTTTTCATAAATTTTTTTATGCCTTACCTTAAGCGGTTTTAGGGATGCCTGGGATGAAAAACTGGGTTTGGAAAAACTTTGTGTGTTAACTTTTCAGTTTCTTGTTCTGGCGATTAAGTTAGTCGATTAAGTAAGAACTTAGATTAAGTTTTACTTAACCAAATTTTATGAAAATTGTATTCAAGTAGGTACCTAAGCTCGACATTGCATCTTGAAGAAAACGGATCACTGTTTCGGAGTCAGAAAATCATAAAATATTTAATTGATATTTTAGAATCTACACAGTTTGTTACAATTTTGTAATAGAAGAGGTAATCGTACTATCACATGAATAGTTATCTGACGTGTTCTCTCTTTTTCTTCACGGACGGCGTCTGAAACTCTAATATTATTATGTGTATGCCCTATGCCTATCATCAGAACCTCTAAATGCTTGTAGCCACTTTTGTAATATAAACAAATTAATCCATTTCAAAATGGGTTACATACCCGCTTTGTTTATGACACCATTTTGAAAGCTCTTCTATTAAAAGTTACCTTGATGAGAATCGCAACTATTACATAAGATATACCACTTTGACTTTCATAATATAAATATTACGTTATGAAAGTTTTGTGACCCAAATTAATAAGTTCTGATTAATAGAATGACATTATTTATACTAGAAAGGTGAGACTTAGATTAAGAGTCCTTTCACATAATCCGGCTATCGTGATCCGGCTTAGAGTATAATTTTGACGGAGAATTTGACTTCATCGCCGGAAGATCTACATTAAGGTAAACTTCGCATTCAGTTAATTAGGTGACACTAAAGCCTCAATACGTTGAAAGTAAATCTTTACAACATCTTTATTTGGACTTGCGGAAGTTACCTTTGACTCTATCGCATAGAAAATAGCAATTTAATATTCCACTTTTGACTTTAGTGGTATTAGAATTCTAGACAATATAAGGCGTTTTTTTAATATCACTTATCGAAATGTTCATTGCTGTTGTATGTCTTCTAGGTAGGCCTTTACTCAAGTACTCAGTTCCCATTCAGCTGAAATATGAGTTTATTTACGTTACTTCAAAAAGACGTGGCTGCTTTTCCAATTCAACTGCCACTACTGTTGACTTTCATTGCTTACTATCGGACGGTCGGTATACATTCCACTTTATACCACGCGGTACAGACCTAAACAACTATTAATTAAACTAATCATGCCTACAGAGATACAGGTAGTACTTCATAACGTATTTACCAGATCTATTGTGGTATTGTTTGTGGAGGCTGGAGTCTTAGAAATATATAATGTTATGTAATGTGTTATGCTGCTATTGAGGTGTTGGCCAATGTTATGAACTTGTGAGCTATTTGTCATATTCACGGCTGTATCACCGGAGTAGGCAGAAGTTTATGTAACTAGCATTTTGCACACTGTCACGTAATATTGCCGTGAACCAGAACTGGTATGGCTTCTGAAGCTTTTTAAAGAACATGAATATATACTAACGATTTTTTCCCGTCGGGGTAGGCAGAGACAACAGAACGCCACTAATTGCTTCTATACTTACAAACCTCACGCGCTTCCTCTACACTCATTACTTCATACATGCTCGCCAGTTTCGCGTACTTCGGACCTTGCCGTTTTTTAGGACGTCCCCAATTTGATCGAGGAATGTCCGACGAAATCTGCCGCGACCGACTTGCCCACACACATTTGCCTTATAAATCTGATACGTTATTCTTTCTTCACTCATTCGCTCCACGTGTCCAAACCACTTCAGCATTCCTTTCTCAAACCTAGTCACGAGATCTTCCTTCAGACCTTATTTTTAAAGAGAATAAGCATATAAGGCAAGCGTAGTGTTGGGCGCACTTCAACTAGATCGGCCGATGTCTTGAGGTGCCTGACTGATAATGGCTTGATGACCAAAACAGATGAGAGAGTCTTGTGCCGTGCCGTGAAGGACCTACATTCAGCAGTAGATGACAATAGGTCGGTGAGATGAGATGAGAAGCATATAATAATATGGTGTATTATTTTATATTTGCGCGATAAATGGTAATAGGAACGGGCCACTTTTTTATCTGCACATCTTCAGACTGAGTGCACAGTTGACACCTGTAGGGTGGATTAACTAACTAAACTAAAACGTTGTATGTGCAAAATCTTTCTGTGTTCTGCTATCCCTTTTGAATAGGGTAGTTTCCAGGGTCAAAATAATTACATTTTATTTAGTCCGTATTTTAGATTATAAAAAAATATTGGATACGTATTTTTTCTTTCTTCGATTAAATAAAAAATAACAAAGTTATAGCCTATTAAAGTTACGTGTAACGTCATCTAGTGCGAAAAATGCAGCACGGCGTGACGTTATACGTAACTTTAATGAGGTATATCTTGGTCATTTTTTTTTTAATTTACAAATAAAAAAATACGTATCGCTTATTTTTGAATAATCTAAAGGACGGACTTATAAAAATTTTTTCGTCAACTAGCCTATTAAACGGGGCAATGAAGCAGCGATAGCTCACTGGATTCGAAGTTATATGCGTATTAAATTGTTTATAATATCGCTTGCTAAACGGTGAAAGAAAACATCGTGAGGAAACCTGCATGTCTGAGAGTTCTCCATATCTTTTTTTTTTTTTTTTTGGTGTCGGGTTGGAAAATCCTCATGGAGTCCCTCCGCCCTGGGGGAAGGGCGAAGGGGACTGTCAGACTCTTACTGACTAAAAACCAACCCGTATTCCTCACGTACCCGTATGTCGGAGGGTCGGGTATCGCTGAAGCATTCCTCGCTACCCCCCGACGGGTATTGGCCCGCCAGATGGTCAGGCGGGCCCCGAACAAAACCCCCTTGGCGGCGGATGAAGGTGTTGGGCTCCGCCGCCAAAACACTCAGCGGCCGCAGAGGATAGGGAGGACGGCAACGCAACACCGCATCTCCTCTTCCTCTGCGGCCCCACCGCGACGCAACGATGGTGCGCCTCCATTTGGTCGCGGGAGATAGGGCGCGCGGCAACGCAACACCGACACGCCTCTCCTTCCGCGACCGCACCCGACTGCGAGGGACAGAAGAACGAGATCTTCTTTCAGACCTTCTTTTCAAAGAGAATAAGCATATAAGGCAAGCAAGTCCCTCGCACCCGCCCCTTTGGACGCATCCTGCGCAGGCCTCCGTCAAGCCCACGCGGAGCGTCCCCTCCTGGATCCCTCTTAGCTTCACCGCGGGTGACCAATCCACGGTTACTAAGCCCCCTCACCACGACAAGGTGGAGATCCCACGGGGGGGGGTGCCCTTACCCCTTCTCATAGTTAGAAGAGGCCCGTGTCTAGCAGTGGGACAGTTTATATACAGGGCCGATGATGATGAAACGGGGCAATTTTTTTAAAAAATTTTTTATAATATTAGGCGGCCAACGAGCAGACGGATTGCCTGACCGCCGCCCATAGACACAAGCAACACCACAGGAGTCACATATGCGTTGCCGCCCCTGAGGGTTAGGAAAAGGGGTAGGATGAGCAGTGGGATGAGGGAGAAGGAATAGGGGATAGGGCCTCCGACACTCTCACTCACCGAACGAAACGCAACAGTTTAGGTACTGTTACTTTACGTGAGAGGGTAGTACTTCCCCGGTCGAGCCGGCCCATTCATGCTGAAATCAGCAAGGCTCTACTACCTTAGATAAAACAATATCTGAGTTAGGTTAATAATTTTTTAAGATTACAAGTGTGATAGACATCCACTGCTGGACGTGATGATGGAGGCCTATCAAGGTTCTCCACACATACCGCGCTCCTGAGCCGCCCGCGTCTAACGGGGATAACTCCGGTATGATAAAGATAAATTAAAATGTTATACTATTTAGTATGTTTACCTGACATATAAGTACCTAATGGCTCTGCTTCAATGCCTGCAAGAGTAAGTACACTAAGTACCTGGAAGATATTGCACCGCGCTAATAACACAAGATAATGCTTACCTACGCGCAGAAGGAGGCAAGTGTGTTGACTTTCTACCACAATTATGACGTGTGATGGCACTAGTCTGGACGTACGGTACAGCAGTAATGGCTGCCTTAGGATTATTAACATGGGCTAATGATCTCTATGCAGTTCCATAATTAGTGCCCATTAAGAAACAGACATCTACGACATGTGGTACTTTCTAAGATTAACGTTCTTAAGTAAATGTCAGCTTTATAATATTATGTTATGATTCTACATAGACAACTATGTAGCAAATATACAGACGCACGCCTGTATCCCCGCAGGGGTTGGTAGAGGTGTAATATTACACCCACATTTCGACATGAATTTTTAGGTCCCACGTAATAGGGGGCGAGCCTATTGCCGTACCGGGCCCATTACCAGACTCCGTGCTGCTACTGAGAATTCCCTAACGGAAAAACCCAATAACACTTTGCCCGACCCGGGAATCGAACCCGAGACCTCTCAATCCCACGCGCACATTTATGCCGCGAGACCAACGAGGCAGTCCAACTATGTAGTAAATATTAATTTGAAATAAAATTATAGTCTGTCTGGTGAGTAAGGAAATTGGTTCAAGACCATTGATACAACAGACTAGTTTCTGCACGTTTGGAGGTCGGTTATTGCGAAAAAATAATAGCTTTGGGCCACTCAGATGCATAAGCTAATTTACTGTAAAGCTCTATCAAAAGCTCGTTTAATATTTTTGCGTGAAAATGTAATAAAGATCCGTACAAACTTTCCTGTTTATACTAGTAGTAGATGTATTAAAAAACATTTACTTTTGACCTAATTTTAATTGTGTAAAAGTAACTAGGCTAAGCAATTTACTGTAAAAACAAATTACGTTATTCTGAAACCGACTATTTAAAAAAATTACGTTTCGTTCCACATTTATACTGTAGACCATTAAACGCTATAAGTTAACCTAAATTCCTGTTCATTAGTGCAACCACAGATCTACTGCACATCGTCTCATTAAAGAAATTCTCGAGCCCATTATAACCACTGATCGTGCAATACTTGATGAGTGGTCGATAATCATCGATTAGTCGGCAGTACCGGTGAGTTTGGCCCACATATCTATTTTTATTAATAGTTGTTGCTAACCAGAAACCATGGGTTACGCTATATGTTAGGATTTTTCTATATACATTCTATGCTAGGATAAATGACTAAGTTGTGGGGATTTGACTGCCTCGTTGGTCTCACAGCACAAATGTGCTCGTGGGATTGGGAGGTCTCGGGTTCGATTCCCGGGTCGGGCAAAGTGTTAATGGGTTTTTCCGTAAGGAAATTCTTAGTAGCAGCGCGGAGTCTAAAATGTGCCCAGTACGGCAATAGGCTCGCCCCCTATTACATAAACCTAAAAATTCATGGCGAAATGTGGGTGTAATAATAATATTACACCCCTGCCTACCCCTTCGGGGATACAGGCGTGAGTCTATAAATAAATAAAAATTGTGGGGATTTAACTATCATTCTTATTTAAACGGTTATAAAGAACACCCAAACTCGAAACTTAAATTTTTGGATCATACAACGCATCGGCGAAACGATTCCATACATTACTATGCTGTACATGCAGCCAAGATTGTAGTCAGGAAGCAAGGGACATGGAGGTGGCTGATTTGTCACGACAGTTGAAATCCTGTACAACCTTTAGAAATGTAGAATAATTATAATTGGGATACTGGTGCTTTTCAACAAACATTAACGCATCGATACTTTGGTAATGACTTTTTTATTCCAGAATCACGTTTATGCTATAAGGCAGGAAATAGCCTTCCTATTTGGAATCAGATCTGAAAGTGGCCAACCGGATACATCAGGGTATAGGAACACCATTGAGGGCAAATTTATGAGCCCATGGCATAGACTAAAAGGTATGCTAAGATGGTTTGGACACATGGAGAGGATGGATGACGAAAGACTGACCAAAAATTTATATAAGTCAAGTGTGAATGGGACAGGAGGAAGGGGAAGACCTAGACGGACGTTCTCTGACCGGATTGGAGACATCGTAAAAAAGGACAGGTTAGAAGTACCCTTATTCGAAAAGCATGCATGAGAAATTTGATGGGAGTGAATGAAGCAAGAGAGATATGTCAGGATCGTTGCAAATGGCATTCCGTAGTTTCTGCCTACCCCTCCAGGAAACACGCGTGAGTCTATGTATGTATGTATGGCATAGACTGTCTCACTAACTAGCTGTCGATGTCACCGGGTGTGCTCAACAGACAAACTACTGCGGTGCACCTGACGAAAGAGACAAAATGTGGAATTGAACCATAGAAGAAGCACCGATGAACTCTTCCTTCTCTATGCCTTGGTTATGGAACAGGCAAAGAGTTAGTGGGAATCACTTGTGCCTCCAGCACTTTCCCTCACCAGACGAAACGCCAAATTAGGATCATTGAATTGTTGCATCGGCCTGCTGTGAGAAGGGGGAACGGGCCTATTCATGCACTAAACAACGTAGTACCTCAAAGAAAACGGTACACATTTTCAAGAATCAAAATCCCCATTGCGTCGGTCATTTCTCAATCAATGTCAGCGACTAAACGCATTGAGTATAGAACAGATATACATTACATAGCATTGCACGCATGTGGGTCGCATACGTTCAACGGTACTGTGGTAACCAGTTCTAAAGCCTTCCTAATGTACGGCCATCGCGTGTTTCGGTCAGCTACTGGGCAAGTTTAGAGCTTTTTATTTAAGTCGATGACGCAGTTTAGAGAGAGACGACAGTAGTGAAATGCCTGTAAAACGTATCGTCATCTTATTTATTTATCGATGAAAGTAGCAGACTTGATAAGCACACGTTATATATATTTTTTTTTTAGTAAGTGCGGTAGATGTTTTGCTTAGATGAGTATTATAGAGACTCATGCTCAGTAGTGGGAAGTTTATAAACATGTCCAGTATTACTTTGGCGTTTTAGAAAAATGTCCGGACTTGGCTACATTTAAGAACACGTGCAAAATGTTTTATGAGACCATTTAAGGTCTACTAATCATCATCAGCCCTTTATACTGTCCTACTGCTTGGCACGGGCCTCTTCTCACTATGAGAAGGATAAGGCCATAGTCCACCACGCCGGCCAAGTGTGGGTTGGTAGACTTCACATGTCTTTCGAGAACATTATGAAGAACTCTCAGATATAATATGCAGGTTTCCTCACGATGTTTTCCTTCACCGAATAGCAGTCTACTTATATTAAAAGCCATTCTAAAATTTGCGGTAATCGGCTTTCAAAGTTACTCGAATTGAGACACAAATGTTAAATAAGGTGCTATTACAGAGTTTAGTGATTCCGACTGCTAAGCCGCAGGTCGCTGCCCACACAATACAAATCTTTGCGTTATGAATATTATGTTTTTTTTGTGTCTGGGTGTAATTTATATCCTAACTAGACTGCGCCCGCAGGAATTCACCAAAATCTTCCTCCGATACCTAACACATAAGGTATCTACTCGTATTGGTGACAACCGTATAAAAATTTGCTCGGTAGTTTTTGAATTTATCCCGTTCATATAGGGTAGATAGACAGGCCGAGGCGGAGACTTCACTTTATAAAATGTTAATTTTTTTATTTATAGTCTCACGCCTGTATCCCCGAAGGGGTAGGCAGAGGTGTAAATATAACACCCACATTACGCCATGAATTTTTAGGTCACGTGTAATAGAGGGCGAGCCTATTGCCGTTACCGGTCAAATCACCAGAATCCGGGCTGCTATGGGTATTCGGAAAAACCCAGTAACACATTTGCCCGACCCGGGGATCGAACCCAGTACCTCCGACCAGCAGTCGCATACGCTATCTACTGGACCACGGAGGCTTTATAAAATGTATAGGTTAATATTGAAACTGCAACTTGAATGTGATGAAATACAAAATGCAACTCGATATGAAAATAATAATTGGTCGATAAACGAAATTATTTCGATAGCCTCTGACTTTAAACCTATTTCGCCATGGATGCAATGTTTGCTAAAACATTTTAATGTGCGCTTACAAATACTTACTGCAACTATTTATACTTCGTAACCGCATTAATGATATTGGGCGTGCTGTCGAACCTTTTAACAACACTTACGACATTCACAACACATTGAGGTAATGAGATAGAGTCTACCTCATTAGCTTAGTGTGTTCAATGTGTATCCGTATAATGTTCGTCTGGTACATTACATCTATATCTTTAATACCTTTAAACAATTATCTCGGTAAAGGCTCAACAACGTACAGCCGGAAAAGTCAGAAGCTGAAATGTGGCAAGTATGTTCCTTGGGAAGCTTAGAGTGGACTCTTCGAAATTCCCACGGGATACGGAAAAACCGTGTAATCTATACACATAAATAAAATTGGAGTGTCTGTTTGTAAATTAAAAATAACCGCTTTTTACTAAATTCATATGGATGTATACACGGTACATATATCGAAATGTATTTTTTTACAATTTTAGTCTGTCTGTCTGTTTGTTCTCGCTAATCTCTGGAACGGCTGGACCGATTTTGACGGGACTTTCAATGGCGGATAGCTGATGTAACAAGGGGTAACTTAGGCTATAAAATAACCGCGGGAAACAACTAGTAATAAATAAAAATGTGCGAGAGTAGCCATAGGCATTTTTTTTTATAGTAATAGGCGGCAAACGAGCAGACGGATCGCCTGATGGTAAGTAAGCATGGACACAAGCAACACCACAGGAGTCACAAGTGCGTTGCCGCCCTCTGGGGTTGGGAAAAGGGATAGGATGAGGAGTGGTATGAGGGAGAAGGAAAAGGGGATAGGGCCTCCGGCACTCTCACTCACCGAACGAAACGCAACAGTTTAAGTACTTTTACTTTACGTCGATTTTCTGTGAGAGGATAGTACTTCCCCGGTCGAGCCGTCCCATTCATGCTGAAATCAGCAAGGCTCTACTACCTGTGCTCTACTACATTTTCTAGTAGTACAAAATAATTATTGAATTTGAACATGCTTACACGAAAATAAGATGCCATTTGTTGCAATTGCACACATATGCGTAACAAGAATGGCTTGTGCGCTATCCGCGTGTGCGCCATACCTTATCTGCAATGAAGCGTCTGCATCGCGTGTGCCTCATTAAAACGCAATACATACATACTATACATGCTAATATTATTAATGCGCAAATGTGTTTGTTTCTTTATTCTTCTTTACATCGAAACGGAGCGATGTAAGGGTATGATATACAGTGATAAGATAGCCAAGTGACGATACCAACTATCATGCATATATCGGGTTTGGTGCCACTGACTTTTCAAAGTTCCGTGTATTAAATAATTATTTAATTAACACCTGCCCCATGCCTCGCGAGAGCACATTTAACCGTTGGTCCCGAATGCAATAAAGATCTTTGAAGTATTTATGGGGAGTCAGTACCCCTGGATAAAACTGACACTGGTGTAAACCATGGAATATCGAAAAGCTAATATTCTAACAAATCTGGTTACACTAGTGAGCGGATCCGGGGCACCAAGACGGACAATTTTAGACGCAAAAGGGATAACTCTAGGACGATGATGAATTATGATGGTTCGAAGGCTTCTCTAGCCTTGTCAGTGACTGAGTGACATGGGCTTTGTACTGCGATAAGCGAATCCCACGCAGGTGAAGTCACGTGCGAATTCTAGTACCTCATAATTATTCACATAATTCTAAGAACAGTGCGCATTGATACACTGGTTACATCTGCTCATTGTATTAATTGTGTTATGATTAATGATTTATGTAACGTAATGTGGGATTGGAATGTTTAATAGACTGGGCCCTGGAACAGGATGTCTTAGGTCCTACTTCGGAATTCAGTATTCGATCTATAGATAGATCTGTAGATTTTAGATTCGTTTTTGACATAAGCTCCATACAAAATATGTCAAACACGAATCTCGAATCTCAAAATCCATGTATGGATCGAATATTGAAAATGGCTGTTAACAGTATGGCTGATCTTTTATGAGTCTTAGGACATCAAAACGGATGGTCTTGGATTATTCAGCTTTTTTTAGCCTTGCTGATTTCAGCATGAATGGGCCGGCTCGACCGAGGAAGTACTCGACGTAAAGTAACAGTACCTAAACTGTTGCGTTTCGCTCGGTGAGTGAGAGTGCCGGAGCCCGAAGGCCCTATCCCCTATTCCTTCTCCCTCTTCCCACTCCTCATCCTATCCCCTTTCCCAACCCCAAGGGGCAGCAACGCACTTGTAACTCCTCTGGTGTTGCTTGTGTCCATGGGCGGCGGTAATTGCTTACCATCAGACAATCCGTCTGCTCGTTTGCCGCCTATTGCCATAAAAAAAAAATTAGAAGTCCTAGGTCATAATTATAGTTTAGTAGTAGTTCTCTTCCCAGATGTACTAAAGTATTGTGGATTTTCTTGTGTCAGTTGGCCTCAAGTTTGTATGATAGGTACATGTTATCAGTCAATAAATTATGATATCGGTTAAAATAAAAAAGGTGAATAAATTAATAAGATGTGATTTTAATTTTTATCCAAGAGTCTCTAATACCTACTCAACATTCGCTGCATAAGTTCGTAAGGCCTTGTTGACCGCCCTGTCGACAAAAATGTTATTAACATATCAATGATAGATTGGCAGAAAGCCGTCGGTCTACTTTAATGTTAGGCAATAATAAATAATTAGTAGGGCATTATGAACTGGGTCTATTCCACACCTGAGGCAATGTCACAAAATTAATTACATTGCTAAGTAATATGTAAGATATAACATATAGGAGTGGTGAAATTAATGTGCTGACAGTGAAAAGTTGACAATAAATTATTTTTGATTCAGCAACAAAGACTGGAAACGCTTATTGAACGAAAATATAGTCCACAATCATATGCGTTGTGGTCACTGTAAAACCTCCACATTGCGGCATTCTGGTTGTAACACCTCTCTTTTTAAACTAGCCTAGTACCGCGTAGCGTCACTTTACGTCCACATACAAATTCAAATTCAGGGTGTCAGAAGACCCATCACCAAGCCGAAGTCTACTCGTTTTGGACATCATGCTAAGTCATACTAAGCAAAAATTATGCCGGGGAAACGCAATTCTTTTTTAAGGAGACATTTTTTAAACTGAAAATAAAAAGAAAATAAAATAAAATGAAAAGCGCGTGCAATTCCTGAAATACTTTCTTATCCATGGGTGCATAGGACATCTATAGAACAAATTGGTGGGGTAATTGCATTGATTTTGCACCTAATTAGAAAAAGTGACTTTGAGCCTCAATATCTCTTGAACCAGTAATTTCCCAGGTATGGTGCCGAAGTAAAAAATGTTCGTAATGATTGGTACAATATGGGATTTCAGTTTTCGTTAGGGGTCTTTTTACATCCCGTACCTATATGACAAAATCATGATGATGATTCCACATTTTTATACTAAAGTCGAAATAGCCTGTTATTTTATAAATGTCAGTCTAATCGGTTAGATTGTCGATCTCATTATTGCTCGTATATTCTGAAGAATCGATAAACATCGGTTATTCGAGATCCCTTAAAAAAGAATCCCAAAACTCGTTCTGAAGTTTATAATGTGGTATAATTACCACTAGAAGAGGCCTTTGCCCAGCAGTGGGACACATTACCAGGTTAATAAAAACAATCTACCTACAGGTCTATTTATATAAAAAAGGTTGCGTCTGCGACGATTAGCGCCGAAATCAGACGAAGCTTATTAAAGTTTGATGAAACCATAAACCATACATTTCTCAAGCTGTCCAATAAATTATGATAAATCATCAACTATTTCGTAATCATCATCACCTAAAGCTGTTCGTTATCAAATGTTAGATAAGTGTTTGATCAGCTGTCTAGCAAATATATTAAGGGCACCTTTACGCGAAGAGAAATGAGATTTTTTGAATAAATTAGTTACGTAACGTGATTGATAGAACGTATGTTATGTAATATACTCGTGTTTATTTTTTATGTGTTAAAAATATTTATTGTAAATCCTGGCACAGAGTGAAACTGGTTTTTAAGTTATTGTAAAGTGCTACATCTGTAAACAAATCTGTTTACTTACTTTTAAATTTACTTGTACGACTAGTAGTTTGATGTGCATTAATTTTTTTATGTTCAAATTGAAATTCAAAATTCAAATAAAAATAATTTTATTTTGTGAACACAGGTTTACAAGTTGTTATACAATAGTTTATATGTATAGTGCGCTCCATGTCCCGCCGATAGGCATACAAAATATTTGTTTCCTTGTTCTTAAATCTCATGTACTTTTCATACTTTTCAATCATTACGTCGTCGTCACAAAATTCGATAATGGATAGGTGTAAGTGTGAATCTTTTATGATATTCCATATTGTCGACAACTAAATGTGTTGTTACTAAAGCTTTTCTGAAAACGATATGACCATTTAGCAGACATCTACTTGATTGCCTAAGTAGACAGAACAGTATCTAATACACAGACACAAGCTAATTCAAATCTAAAGTTATGATTTGGAAGGGTTACTTGATAATGATTTAGACGCTTGACTACGTAAGTAGAACTCATCAAGATCAACAATTTTTTCTGAGAGGTACCTGTAAGGTATCAGACCATTCTCAGATCCGCTTTTCTTTGGATGAGGGCACTACAGCTACTTAAAAAGAATTCCCCTTACAACTCACTAGCAACAACAAGATAGCAATTCGATGTTATTCACTTTTCAACGTTAACTACCGCGATCAAACAAAAACGATCACGAACAACTTTCGTGTAAACATCAAAAAATGTAACGTAAGCATGATTCCATGCATAGTGCAGAAAACACACTCGTATCACATGCAACGATACGCTCTTTACGTATTGGGGCTGTTCAATTGCTGGGACGGCTAGAAGAAGCTGTTATTAGTTCTAGACACGATAGAATGTGATTGATGGGTTGGTGTGGTTACTTTGCTGGATAAAGAAGTATTTATGGCAAATATGACCGGAGTGAGAAAATTGATTTTCTTCTTAATCACAATTTATAAAGTAAGTTCTTAGGCGTCCCATTTCGATGCGATGTTTTTATTTTCTTGTAAAAGATTGCTAGCTTGACTAAAGCGCTCGGTATTAACAAGCCAATGCTCTAAAACCTCACAATTGGATATTCATCTCCGAAAAACCTTTAAGCACTATAACATCTAACACTTTCGGGGTCGGCCTTAGGCAGAATTGCTGACTATCTTCTGTTTACCTCATTTGTGCGTTACTGACCAGCCTAAATTACTGGCCGGAATAAGCTCAAATTCTGTATGCATATGTTCCTTGAGGCGGTAAGAGTGCTAAGAAGGGAGTTCCCAAAATTCCTTCGGGATTAGGAAGAAATGGTTAAATACAAAAATGTGCGGGGATACCTGCTCGCATCCTCGGGTAGTTTTATAAATAAGAGCAAAGCGAAGGAAAACATTCTTCATTTACTTAATTACTTTACCTGAATATAGCGAAAAGTAATGCATCTGGTTTACTGCCTTTGCAACTTTCATTGAATAAATTTTATACAGTCAAGCGTGACAGCTAGTAAAAAAAGAATGCTTCAAATATAACATTTTATGCCGCATTCGAGCATTGATTTATAACGTAGCTGCAATAAACTTACCACATACCTCTCGTCTGCAACGAAATGGGGATATTCAATGTAAATGGCCTTCTAGAGGTTAGTGACCTTAACTGATAAGCCAAAGATTCAATTCCTAATTTCCTTCCCAGAATAATTTTTATATGGCTTTTTTAAATCAAGTAACGTGGTTGTATTAAGTATATTTAACTATGTGCTCTACTTTATTTGGGATCAAAATACTTCGAGATTATCTCAGGATAATACTTACATTACTGCTGCTGATAAGAGTTTTATTAACAAAACACATAATTATATTTTGTGAGATTGAACGCCAAAAATATTAAGTAGGAATTCAAAACTTGCATCCAACTAAAATAAATAAATCGAATAACGCTCGATAATTTCTCAAATGCATTCAGAGATGCAAATTATAAATTCAAATCCATACTACTATTGTAGCACCGCTAGCACCCAATCCCACCGCATCGTTTCACACTTCAAAGCGCCAGTTGTACCGAAGAAGCCGTCTATAATGACCATTGTATTAGCATTTCCCCATAACCGCCGCCGCAAGACAATAGACCGGTGTGTTACATCAGCACATATGCAGCGATGTTTTCAACATGTGTACTCGCAATGTGTTGCCAAATGAAGATAGTACGTTGTGAATGGACCTTCAAGTGTCAAGTGGATAATAGGTGGTAGATACGGACTATTAAGTATATTGGTTTGACTATGGGTGCATAGGGTTCCCACCCAAGAACTTAGGGTCCCAAGCCAACCTCACCTGCAAGTGGTGCACCTACCGATCATCGGACGAGGCTCTGGCAAACAAAATATCCCGATAAGCGGCAATGGGTTCGCCACCTATTACGTGGGATCAAAACACTGGCGAAAAGTGGGCGTTTAATATGCCTCTGCCTACCCCTTCGGGGAGACAGGCGTGAGTCTATGTATGTATGTATGTATGTATGGTTTGACTATATCGTTCTTTCAATGAGAGCACGACGTGCATTTACTTCGTGCTTTCAATAGCCTTAATTTGTCTCAATATTTGCGACTGGTTCTGTGATATCTGACTCCCTGACAGGTCTTACAGTGCTAATGTCTATCAATTTTACAAAAATTCAAATAGCAGCACGCGGTCTAGGCTTCTTGCATAAATGCATCCATGTAACGAAGTTGCTGACAATTTGACAAAAACCTTTACGTTGGCTTTTCGAAGTCATTCGCTTTATACTTTTGCCGTATATCTTATAAGCAGAAGGCTGCTTCGAAAATCATACTACCCTTAAATGTCCTGAAAAGCATTATAAAAATGACAGCATGTATGGGGTACTGGTTTAAGACACTGCCGTCTTATCGTTTAACACTGTGCTGAGTGTTGCGGAAGAACATTTGTGTGATTCGCAAATTGTCAAATTGTTATTTTCGCGTATGAGTGTTCTTTGTGACGGTCGACTATACGTAGAGTAGAGAGAGTAAGGATAAAAATGCAAAAATTAGGAAAGTTTAAAGAATAATCATGGATCAGACTGTTAACTAACATAATCAAAAGTATCGTGTCAATTCATAAAATACAGTATCGTCTTTTTTTCCTTCAATATCGTGACTCAAGTCATGTAATAACATTACAAAGCTAGCTATTTTGCTTTATAAAACGCAGTATGATATGTATTTTCAAGTGCACAGTTAACAAGTTTTTTTATACTGTAAAAGGTGAGTAATCGTCATATGATCGTGACCTAGATATACCAATAATATAAACGCAACTGTTTTGGTTCTATTCGTGAAAACGCTTATTACTTACTATTGTTAAAACTAGGCTGTTTTAAAGCTACAACAGTTTGCTTGATCAGGAACATTTGATTTATTGTGGCATAATTGTGAACTTTAGAATCGTATCATTTTTGTTTTTGTAAATGCATTTGGGTGGTGTGGTGAGCAAAGGGACTTACGCCAATTGGATTACCCCGAAAATGAAGCAGGGTCCAAATTACTGTTAAAGTAACTACCTATTTCTTCAGATGGTGATTCGAAGGTGGAGAATCAGATTTTTGTTGAGTTGTCATTCTACTTAAGAAGATTTGGTGATTGTAGCATTTGGAAAATTGCTACGTCCATGATAAAAAGAAGAAACAGTTTCCAAGAGTGTTTATGATGAAAAGGCATTTCCAACCAGCAAGCAAACATCTAAAGAAAGGGAGACTTTAAGAGCAGATTTTCAACAAAGAAAAGCATATTTAGATAAAATTTTTTCAATAGTAATGAAGTCAATAAACACATTAATAGTTCAATAAACTTTATAAACTTAAGATACAGAGGAATCTTTGTTATTTCATTATAATACGATGATAGCAATTAAACAAGCCTATTGTATGCAACAATGAATGAAATGTCTGACTTGTTAAAGAGCTAATGTGACGTGAAGAGACGAACAGAGGATGCGAAACATCGACCCAAAATGATTTGTCGCAAAGCCACTGTGGTAAGTGTAGAGTAGAATATTGTACATCATTCAATATTTAAGGTGCTGTGTACAGTACACTGAGTTCAGCTGTTGCTGGCACTGTCGGATTGTATACATAAGAAAGAGAAGCGCGATGACGACGGGACGTTCAGAACGAGTTATTTATCATTAAATACATTAATCCTTACAAATATCTTATTCCAATCGATAAATAAAAACAACAGTTCCCTTTATTATTATTATATATTACATCACTGTTATTAATATTATCAAGATTTGTTTATAAATAATACAGTTACAATTGCTACAATTTCAATTTAAATGGTTATTTTATGGTTCTTTTTTATCGAGAAAATTTACCGAAAACGTGTTTTGAACACAATGGTCCCCCCATAAATATGATCAAGATTAACATATATTTTTAGCTGCTCTAAAATGTATACATTTGGCTAAAAAACTGTTTTGTGAAGCCTATTTTGACTAGGTACAGCGCCTTAATGCTTTATACGAAAACACATGTAAAGCGAAACGCACGATTGGCAATTGGATTATCACTAAGAGCGATCTCTTCTAGGCAATCTTAGCATGGACAGAGATGAAATTAGTACTGATGAGAGATGGTGTAGTTACAAAGACAACGGGCATTATTAAGAAAATATCAATTATATACTTATAAGTAATTAAAGCATGAATAAGCCGGCTCCAGCGTAACAGTACCTACATACCTCACACAGAAGAACGTCATGAAGAAGCATTCCTAGAGCAGGCTGCGTTTCAATTTAAGAGTTAGGGTAGTTATAGTGGATCGCACCTCCACATTTGGAATAGCAGAATGAGGACAGCTTCGCCTTATCCTTTCGCCTTGATTGGCGACAAGCCAGGTACCAAGTACATCTTGTTTCGTCAACCAACCACTATAATCTCCTTGAAACTTGACTAGATTTACCGGCTATTTGACACCTTGGACATTATTCATGACATACAAAAATACTAATAATACTATAAAACTAAGGTCAAACATAATCAAGTGTTTGCAGTAGCATTTTTATAGCGTTTCGTTACAATATGGAGCTATAAAGCCATAATGAATTCGTATAGAGCAATTCTTAAAGTGCGTGAGTACCTAATTCACATTTAGTAGTTAGAAGTCATGAAGGAACTAAGAAGTCAATTCCATCTTATTACTTTTTGTAACAATTACGTGTAATTACATCAAACGATGATGTGCTGTAAAAAATTGTAAAGTATGACAGTAATTCAGCCACTTTCGCACTGACCTTCCAAAAGACTAGTGTTGCCATCGTTGCCAGCTAATGTGTTGTCTGATTAGCAGTACCTATTTAAGGTATAGGTAGGTATATACAGGTATTTACCTACCTAGGTGATACGAGGTATCAACTGTTTTTAGTTTGCCGGCATTTGCCGGTCACAGAATATATTAATATGTAGGTAGGTACGTAGGTAAATACACCGGTTACATAGGTAGTTTGTCAAAATATTGACCCTAGTTGTCATTATCTGATTTTAGAACGCATTATTAGTAATAGGTAAGTGCACCCAGTATTTTTATGTAGGTAGTTAATATCTTAAAATATAAAATCCTTGAGTTACTGACTGACTGACAGACACGCTACAGCCGAAACTATTGGGCGCAGGAAGCTGAAATTTGGCATGTATGTTCCTTGGGGATTGTAGGGTTGCACTAAGAAGGGATTTCCTGAAATTCCCACGGGATCGGCCAAAACGGGTAAATTAAAATATTTTATATTTTGGTACACATGTACAGTCAGCACACCATAAGTCGTACCTACCTGTGACCCTAGGCGCCTTGATTTACAATACAAATCAAGTTCTTTGACAGTGCCATCCTCTCTTATGAAGAATATATATTTTATCATATTATCTTAGAATTGCAAAGGGGTAAACAGGCTAATGAAATGCATACAGCCGGCCAACTGAACGTGACTTTTTGTTTGTAACATTATCATGTCGAAATCTCACGACGGCATTGAGAAAAATGTTCACGAAGATAATTATTTTAATGCGCACGAATACTTGTAATTATATTCCGCAAAAATGTCAAAACATTTACTCACGTCGGTATTTATAAAGGCAAACATTTATATACCCACCTAATTAAAACAGACTCATAATGAATCATAACAGAGTTTTATTAAAACAAAGTTGAACAACAATAGTTTGTACAACTTACCCTATAAACAATGAGTACAATCCTTAAAAACAGATGTAACAACACATGTCAACAATCCACCAATCACAACAAAGAACTTATTGCCAGAAACTTTTTTGTTGTTCGATTTCCGAACGGTTCACGGTTGGCGCGGTAATTCTTTATTTTTTTTCAAAATGGCGGTTTGGTTGACGTCGCGCGCTTGCAAGGCGCGGAGGGAAACTGAGGGGCGCTTGCACCGGCATACAGGAAATACAGTGCATCAGTATAAGGTTATATCATTACTTTTTATGGCTCTAGCTGTAGTTTATTTATGCGGCTCTGTTTAAGTAATGCTGCTTATCTGCGTAATCGTTATTTTGCTTTGAGTAACGTTAGAGTGTTCAGCCTAAAGTCTTGTTTGGGATGATTGGCAGAAAATTCTACATATATTGAGACTATTGTTACTATGGTAGGCCGTTTCCTTAAGAGTAAAATCTCAATAATGACTCAAGCTTACTTAATTAACACTCAGGTACTGTAAATTACCACTTGTTAGCGAGCGAACAAGTAGGTATGTAATCGGCGCCAAACAGTTAGGCTGTAGCAATAGGAAACGTGCCCAAGGTCAGTCTAGTGATTGACCGACGTCGGCGCTGCATATGAATACTGCAGATTCGATAGATTTACGCTAGGATCAGGCTACTATAGCCTGATCCTGATATATGGATGATTAAATCGCTAAGTAGTTTTGCAATGGGCATGTCATAGCTTCTACATAATACTGTTAGAATTATCCATATCTTGCTTTAATCAGACCTTATTCAGTAGGTACTTAATCCAATTCAAAATAATAATTATGGAATACGAATAAAAAACACGATTTTTGTATGGGACCCCCCTTAATATTTTCATTTTTTTAATTTTAGTATTTGTTGTTATAGCGGCAACCGAAATACATAATTTGTGAAAATTTCAGCTTTCTAGCTATCATGGTTTATGAGATACAGCCTGGTGACAGACAGACGGACAGATAGACAGCGGAGGCTTAGTAATAGGGTTCCGTTTTTTACCTTTTAGGTACGGAACCCTAGAAGCGTTCGTGAGATCGATTGAAGGGTTGTCCACTGACCGGATTGACGTTGAAGAAGTGTCTCAGAATATGTATTAATAAAGGTAATAGTTTAAATCAAACGTATTTCATTCCAATTCTAGGTCATTAAAAGAAGAGTTTGGTTATACTTAGATAAGACAACCCGGTGAATCGGCGAGTTCTATGCAAAACTAACTGTAACAGGTAGACGCTTTAAATTTTCACAGAATATGTAGTTGTATATTACCTTTCAAAATAAATAATTAAATTTAAACAAGTATATAATAAAGGGGGCTCCCACAGATACACAGGTAGACATTTATAAAGTACTAGAGGACGCCAGCAGCTACGCCTGCATTTTTTTTTTAATTTACCCGTTTTAGCCGATCCCGTGGGAATTTCGGAAAATCCCTCCGTAGTGCACCCCTACGGTCCCCAAGGAACATACATGCCAAATTTCAGCTTCCTGCGCCCAATAGTTTCGGCTGTAGCGTGTCTGTCAGTCAGTCAGTAACGCAAGGATTTTATATATTAAGATTTAAGTATACATACAACTAACGTGATTTTTTTTATAGATGATGGTACGGAACCCTTGCGCGAGTCCGACTCGCACTTGCCCAATTTTTTAAGAAGCTCTTAATTAATGCCTATTTTCAAATTCTTAAAACAATTGTTCCGTTGCTAAGATTTAAAAATCCGGATCTGGCAGATCCCGAGTTCCGCGTTATGCTAAACATTAATTTTTGTTTAACTTTAACCAGAATTAACATAAATAATTTAACTTTATAATACTATTTAAATACTAATCCAGTAATAACTCAATCCTTTGCACAACATTACCATAATTAAAGCAAACGAATCGTGAGACTAAAATTATGAGCCAATACTCTTTGAAACGCAATAATATATTAATGGCGAGTCTATGCGTTCAGTAAATAAGACTAAGGCCGGCTTCTATTTCTTATTAAATACGTTCACTTGCATAATTACATCCTTGTCCGGTGGGTACACCAGTATAGAGACACAATCCTTCAAGGTTGTCGAACACGCGGTCTCGCGGTGGAAAACCCCTCCACCATGCACTATATAAAGTTCACCTCATAGTTGAATTGGAGTCTGGTGGGGGAAATATGTGGGATTTCCAAAAGAATTTCGGACTCCTCACTAAAAACCACCGTCCTGTGGAAATCTAATGCTGTGTCAAATTTGGTTATACTAGTAAACGTACCCTGAGCTCCAAAGTGGAATCCTGGTTGTAACTGGAATAATGCTAGGACGATCATGATGACCAAAAACCACCCTGACTTCCCTTAGTGACGGGGTTCCACAAATCTACCACAGCGTGGTATGGAATACACGATCTTGTTAGAATTCGATGCGCAGAATCAAACTCCGTCGGTAATATTCCCTTCCAAGGACCTTTGAGAACGTACAATCCAGTAATTAAATCAGTTTATGGCTATAGAACTGAGCTAGGCTGAATTGTAATTAATACGTTTTTTGTACCAGTTTTCTGGTGAACGATGCTTACGGCCCGCTTGGTGGAAACGATTACCATACCGTATAGTACCTACGTGGGAACTGGGGATTACGTATGTGGCTCAACAAGTTAATAAGAAGACGCTAAGTTGCAAAGCTCTGAATTGATGAATGAAACTACTATTATTTTGACGTGTTTCACTAGATAAAAATACTTGTATAATTTATTTCACTTGCAGGAAACTTCCCTATTGCCGGCTAGACTGTTGTGGACAGGACGACATGAAAACTACTAACTAGTAGAGCGCATAACACAAGTATAGATACGTATTGTATGCTTGTGACGCTCAAAGGACTATACTTACTAGAAAACTGTGACGAAAATTGAGAGGCGGCTTTGCTGGTAAATATGCTAATAGCATGTCCGATGGCCAGGAGTCATAAAACAATACAGGCCAGTCAGGCCACCGGCGGACCAGGAAGAGAGCCTTTTGTAAATGGCCATCATATTTTCTGAACAATATTATGTACAATTTTAGCTGGACTATAATTGACCAATGCGCTACAATCTGCTGGCCTCACAAGTCGTAATTAGCTAGAGTGAGTCGTAATTCCCTAGGAAGCTGTTACCTAAATAGCCTTATAAGTTGGTGTTGTCTTTCTGAAGTACTGAAAATTACAGAACATATAGAGGCGACATGCAAGTATTATTAGGCTTCGCACTTTATACAGGTCAATCGTCATGTAAATGTAAATGGTCAATTTTATGAAGACCTCAGATTTTAAGACGAAAGTCTTAAATCAACGCTGTCAAGATGATGATGGTCAATTCCATGAAGACATTGCGCAGACGGTGTGGCGGTTTCTGTCTTTAAATCTAACTTTTTTAATAGTCTCACGCCTGTATCCCCTAAGGGGTAGGCAGAGGTGTAAATATTACATGTGTGTAATTTTACACCCACATTTCGCCATGAATTTTTAGGTCCCACGTAATAGGGGGCGAGCCTATTGTCGTTACCGGGCACATCACCAGACTCCGGGTTTCTACTGAGTATTCGGAAAAACCCAGTAACACTGTTGCCCGACCCAGGAATCGAACCCGAGACCTCCGATCAGCAGTCGCATACGCTATCCACAGATCCACGGAGGCTGACATCTAACTTCTTTCATGTAATAATTCCCAGACTAATTGTTTCTGACACGGGGCTCTACCGATAACATCAATATAAACTATCAAACCTAACAAATTACAGCCTCGCGTTATATTCGATCGAATCAGACATTTCATAACAGCTGGTCTGTGTGACCTTAAAAAACCGCAAACTTATTAGAAATATATGCTAACACACCCGAAGTGTTACAGTAATCGTGATAATACCGCAAAAACATGTTTCATGTTATTTATTAGTGATGGGACATTGGTTATGTCGATGAATGCACCATCGATAAATCGGTATGGCAGTGTTCGTATCGAATTTATAGACTCACCAATCGATCAATAATAGAATCGATTCGGTAGGAAAGGTTAATATGAATTTGATCAGCTTACTTTGCACCAGAATTTCGGCATTCTGCATACCATTGCCTTTAGGAGGAGAGCCTTATGCCTCAAATAACCAAGTACCACTTTAGCAAACAGATGAGTATTGAGTAAGCTCTATAGAAACTATCTAGATGTAGGTAACTAAGAATTCTACCCGAGACGTAATTCGAACAATCATTTTTATTTATCGATTGTGTCAAGTTGACTTTCGATATGATCTGTAATTTAATTGCAGGAAATGAAATTAACTTGTCACGTTCTAGATTTTACAATAAAGAGTTTCGACTCCAGTTTGTATTTTTTTTACATTTTAATATAGAACAAACTGAGCGCCGATCATATGTTTAGAAGAGAATGAGGGTAACCGGCATCATCATCATTGTGAGTGATATTAACATTAATGACTTTGTAACGCAAACAAGCCTATAAAAGTTTAAAATCTTTAGGGGCTGATACATAGTGATGAGAAAATATTAAGTCGTGAAATTATGTGATTGCATGTCTAAGCAAAAACTTTCGTAAAATTAATACTTGACACTTTATATACGATACTTCAATAATTTACCGATTTATCTAGTTGCGTGATGTGTCTTAGTAAAAGTAATATTAGACAAATACTAAATCTAATCCGATCGCACGAAACGATTAAATCATTCGATAAATACTCGATTCGCAACACTACTCGCAACGGTATCTGCGACATTGCACTGTGCGATAGAGACAAGAAATACGTGGAACGATTCTTGATGGAAAGAGAGAAAAAACCGGTTTAGGAAGCGTATAAAACAACTTTTACACATACTTTCACACGACGATCGAGACCTCTAGCCTATAAAGTAATTAAAATGTACTGGTATGTTATAAAACTCAAATTGAACATGAAACTGTAACTGCCACTTCTGTATGAATGATAAACGAATGTTATTTATTATGATCATGTTAGACTATCTCGCAAAGAGACTTAAAGCTGTTGTATGCGCGAAGTGGTGATAAGTTACTATGTACATAGGTACATACATACATATACTCACGCCTTTTCCCCGTCGGGGTAGGCAGAGACAACGGAACGCCACTTGCATCTGTCCTTACAAACCTCACGCGCTTCCTCTTCATTCACTACTCTGTTCATACATGCTCGCCGGTTCCGAGTGCTTCGGACGTTTCCGATTTGCAGAACGTCACCAATTTGGTCGACGAATGTCCTACGAGGTCGGCCGCGACCGGCTTGCCCATACACGTTAGCCTCATATATTTGGTGCGTAATTCTTTCTTCACTCATTCGCTGCACGTGCCCAAACCATTTCAGCATTCCTTTCTCAATTCTTGTCACGACATCTTCTTTCAGGCCACATTGCTCTCGTATTACTGCATTCGGAACTCTATCAATCAGTCTTACCCCACACATACTACGCAGTGAACGCATCTCAACTGCGTTAATTCTGCTTTCATGCTTTTTCTGCCACACCCAACACATCAACGAGGGCACAAGCACTCCATTATGAACCGCCAGTTGCGCCTGTTTTGGCACGTTCTAATAGCCGTTCATAAAGGCATGCAGCGCTCCATTTACACAGTTTCCCGCAGTCACTCTTCTTTCAATATCTCCTTCACATCTTCCATTTCATGTTCAATGTTTTCATCTTCAATCGCAATATTAGACTCAGTCACATTTTCATCCTTCTCAAACACCATCTCTTTCGTCTTTCTTGCATTCAATTTTATACCTTTCGCTTTAAAGCTCTCATTCATGCAGTTCATAATTTGTTGTAACTCAGTCGCCGACGACGCAAGAATGACTTGATCATCGGCGTACAAGAGGCACTTAGCACGCAATCCTGCCAGATCGATCCCGCATTCCATTTCCCTCATATCGTTCATGCAGCTATCCATGAATAAGTTGAACAACCAGGGCGAGGCTGCACACCCCTGTCTGACACCTATAGAGATGTCAAACCAGTCTGTATAGGCACCGTTAATCCGGACACAGGCTCTAGAACCCCTATACAGAGATTTCAGAGCCCTAATTATAAAATTGTCCACCCCATACATAGATAGCATCTTCCATAATTCCTTTCTATTCACTCTATCATAAGCCTTTTCCAGGTCTATGAACGCGCAATATACCTTCTGGTTTTTTGCCAGACACTTTTCGGTTACGCAGCGTAAGGAAAAGACCTGATCCGTACATCCCATTCCCTTCCGAAATCCCGCTTGCACATCCCATATCTTCTCATTAGTCACATTTACTACCCTGTCAATCAATATTCTGGCATACATTTTTCAGAAGGCTGATCCCGCGATAATTTTGACATTCCTGCTGCGAACCTTTTCCTTTATAAATTGGGACAAGCACTGCCTTCGTCCAGTCATCTGGGACCTGGCCGTGTTTCCAACACAGGTTAAAAAGGCGATGCAGCAGGTTTACTATTAGTCCATCATCAGCCTTTTCGCCATTCAACATTTCAATCGTCACCTTATCACACCCAGCACACTTGCCGGACCTCATACCTTTTAGCGTTTTCATAATTTCATCCATTCCAATTTCAGCACTAGGGCCATCATACCATATCTATCATCTCTTCTTGCTCTATTTCACTCATATCTTTCTCAAATAAACTTTCAAAATAGTCCTTCCAGCACTGTAGTATCATTTTTTCTTCATTCATGACTTCACCTTTTTCATTCCTAATAACTTTTATCGATCCATTTATATTTTTACCCCGCGCTTCTTTGACTAGTTTCCAAAACAGTTTTATATTGTCTCGGAAACTTGAGCCAAATTGATCCTCACATTTCTTCTTTTTCTTATTCTTCTTCCTCTCTATACATTCTTTAACTTTAGCTTTCACACATCTATACTTGTCCTTCATTTCTTTAACAATATCTTCATTCATACCACCGCTCGCTCGATTCTTTGCTTCTACTGCTATTATATCCAACCACGCTTTCTTCTTTTCCTCAACTATACTTCTAGTTTCATCATCCCACCAGTCTGCTTTCTCACATTTCTTACTTCTTCTTTTACTCACACCGCATACATCTTCAGCACATTTCACTACGTTGGTTTTAAATACCAACCATACATCATTCACACTTTCCTTATTTACATCACTCCAGCTTTTATCCAGCCGTTCGCTCAATTGCTTTTTATACATCTCTTTCGAATGCTGATCTTTCAATCTTTCCACTTTTATACGTTCTAATTCTGTATACGACTCTTTGGCTCTGTTACTATGTCATACAAAGTAATTTAGCGGGTCTTAATCGCGTTAAAGTCAAAGTCAAAGTCAAAATCCTTTATTAATTTAAATCATAAAGTGACACTTATGAACGTCAAATTTAAAAAATTATTACTTAAAGCTTCTACATTTACATTTACTGCCACGTTCGCAAAGCAAGGGCGTAGAACCATGAGAAAGAACGGGAAATAAAACTCAGGGTCACTCTTTTTCATCGCCAGGTTTTGCATAATACATAAAAATTAAAATTTTGTAAGGTGCTGCAACTGTTACACCTTCTATGTCTTTTGTATATATTTACTCTACCTAATACTCAAGCATAATCTAGTAAAATTTTGATGTTCATTTAATTAGCCTCCTGAAAATTGACATGGTGAAACAGGAGCATCCACTTACATTAAGTACCTAATAATGCAAGCAATCCGCGCAAATCTTCAGAACCATGATGGAAATGATGCAGTTTAATATTAAAAATGTAATACCAGCCCGTAAGACCGACATCGACCAGTCATCGCAAGTAGCACCCGTTCACGAGTATGACGCATGGGCCAGCCATCATCCCTCTCGCCATATCAGAGGGACAGGGATGACCCGACACACGACGCCACCACAAGAAATGACTTAACTTAACTTACATACATACATACATATCGTCACGCCTTTTATCCCCGAAGGGGTAGGCAGAGGTGTATTTATACACCCATTTTTCGCCAGATATACTTGAGTCCCACGTAATAAGGGGCGAGCCTATTGCCGTATCGGGCACATTTCCAGACTCCGTGCTGCTACTGAGAATTTCGTGACAGAAAAACCCAATAACACAGCCCGACCCAGGAATCGAACCCGGGACCTCCCGATCCCACGCGCACATTTATGCCGCGAGACCAACGAGGCAGTCGTATAGGGTTTGATGTCGAGTTTTCCGTCTCTACGCAAAGATGGTATTTGCCACAGATTTAACAAACAAGACCCAGATAGAGCACATTCGTCCAACTAAGTGAGGCACGTTGACAGCTATGTGTGCGTGACATTTGGCGACTGGCACTGTCCGGACACGCGCGTCTATGTGTGTGTAAAGTTGCCAGATTATGAATAATCTCCCACTATTTTACATATAGTTTTTGCAAACGAATATAATAATATTACATAGGTACTATTTTATATTCGTTTGCGGTTTTGAAGAATTTACCACGGATTTAATTAATTCTTTTAATATGTAATGCTGTTGTGACAATTATTCAAATAAAAGATACCATTAAAGAATGCTTTTATAAATACATTTCTTAAATGTAGGTACCGAGTTAAGTTTTAACTAATTTTATTCGTAAATTGAGAAATAAATAGATTATGTTTTGTGATTCATAGCCTCGATCCAGAAGAAATACTTATATAATACCAACTACATATATTTACGAATACCAATCATGAGGTTCAGATCTTAGATCGGCGAATATGTTGTTTATTTTTTGTTTAGAAATTCTCAGTATAGTATCTGGAAATGTTTTTTTAATTGCAATAGGCTTGCGTCCTAAATATTAATTAGCTAAAAACATTTTGTCATGCACACAACAAATTATGAATATTATGAATTTATGATTCATAAATCATAACAAAAAAAAAATACAACTAAAAATAAATAATGGCTACAATCAATAATTTCTGTTTCTATACGTAATGTACACACGGCGCCAAGTCAAGCTAACAGTTGCAGTACGATTTTGATTTTCTTTAAAGATTTATTCTGTGACAAAGTGTATAGTATATGGGGATCGAACTCAAAACAATGTATATACTAATGGAAATTCTATTACTATATTTATAATAAAAAAGATAATCCACAATATACTTTTACAATACGTTGATGTATTTTTCATTAACATGACAATAATTATTACCTACATAATCAATTGACAAGTGCATTTTCCCTAATTCAGGGAAAACGGTGTAGACGTAAACTGGCAACACTTACATATTTTCTGCAGAAATACGAATTTTATCGAAATAATATTATAAAACAGTCAACTAATCCATAGTTATCTGTAAAAATATATTCCATCTTCCCGTTTTTGCTTTTGGAAACAACTTTTACAATGTTTAAAAACGCAAGACGGCATTTTATGAATTTAAAAGCTGGATCGATCGTGGCGTGTGAACTGTGCGATGCTTCGCAGCGCACTGAGCCGAGTTTGTATTCGCTTTTCAATTTTGTATTTGCTTTAGTGGCCTCACGCAAGTGTTCCGCGCGCTCTGTCTGCCTTTTGTTCTGTAGTCTTAGGTATTTGCATCGTGTTATCCCTTAGTCGCCTCTTACGACACCCACGAGAAGATAGGTGGTGACACTTGTATTCTATGCCGTCAACCACACGGCAAAAGAAACTTAACTTATTCAAGGTATAAATACCTATTTGTTTCCGACTATTACACGATTATTATATGATTGTTACATGACTATAATACGATTATTACAAACCGCTACGGCCCGTAATGTGTAAAAATTATTAAAGTTACTATGTGATATGATTCGATCAGTATGACGAGTATCTATTAGGAAAAACATTGAAGTGTTCTTTACATAAGAACTACCAACAAAGTAAAACTTAACGGTGGAACATTTGGTTTCCTAGTTAAATGGACAGCGGCCAAATACATTTCCAGAAGAATAATCAAAAGCGGTGTATGGGAAGTGGGATGGACCGTTACTGGAGAATTTGGCTGCATAGGTAGTTTGGCTTTTGAGATAATAACAGTTTGCCTAACGCTCTGGCCAAAAATTACTATCTTTATTTCGCGATGTCTTGTTCAGTATAGGCTTATAATTAATGTACTTGAAATACCCTGTGATTACCAATAGCAATATCCTGCTTCATCCAAACTTCCACCGTCTGGACTTAACAGATTTGCCAGGATATTAAATAGCTTTTTCACAGAGTAAATGTCATCCGATTGCACTACCTAAAATAATAAACATTATATCATTAAGAGCATGAAAACAGCGTCCTGTTAGAGAGAAAACCATAGCATTTATTAACAGCCAGGACTGCCGCTAGTCTGTTCTCCAAAAGAACATAAAACCAATAGATTCATGCGTTGCCAAAGGCTCGGCAGGAGACGCGAAAGGATATTACAAATGCATTTTGCCGAAGAATATCGCACAATTAGAAGTAATTAACATAGAGCTTATTGATATAATAATGACCAGTCTGTTTTAGAGTATGTATGGGTGCATAGGGTTCCCACCAAGAACTTAGGGTCCCAAGCCAACCTTACCTGCAAGTGGTGCACCTGCCGATCAACGAACGAGGCTCTGGCAAACAAAATATCCCGATAAGCGGCAATAGGCTCGCCACCTATTACGTGGGATCAAAACACTGGCGAAAAGTGGGCGTTTAATATGCCTCTGCCTACCCCTTCGGGGCAACAGGCGTGAGTCTATGTATGTATGTCTGTTTTAGATCACCGCTGGATATAGGCCTCTCCAATGCCACTCCACAGAGCTTTTGAGCTGTTCGTGTCCAGCCGGATATCAAATCTCGGAATAACTAATGATTAAAGCTACAAAAAGTTTTAATGGTAATTCTATTCGAAGATCTTAAGCGAACTTAACTTATTAGTGTCACTAGGTAAATCTTTACCGGGAACAACTTTCATGATACAAAATAGTAAGCAGTGTCACTATGTAGCGATTCCCATCAGGTTTCCACACTTCGTACCAAATCAAAGGTGACAGTAATTGACAGTAGATCAAGTTTTTGTCGATTTACCCTACTTGTCGCCACGTTTTTTTGCTCTGGCAATAATGTGCCATTGTTTAGGTGTTGAAGCTGTTGCTTGTCTATGAGTTTATTGTTGCTATGCCATTATTTGTGTTGTGGAAATTGCATAATATATCGTATGTTGAGTGTTAATTAATGTACATCCCATTGGATTTTACAGGTCCTGTCTACTGATTTTTGAGTCTTGCACGGAAAATGCTTCTTAAACTTGTGTGTGCCTATAAACCATGAAAACATTATGATTGATCAACCAATTCCGATACGTATCCTTAACTAAAACTTCAATACCCAATCTGTTTTAATCACCATCACCATCATTATAGTGCTCGTGGTCTTTAATATTGCAAATAGGTATAATGCAATCTGTTAGTCTTACCACAGATAATATAATACTACACTATTTTGATAGGCTTTTGCTCACAAGCCATGCACACATTCCCTCTGTAAGCATTGATTGATGCTATACATGCCATAACTGTAGTTTTACATACCATCCTCCTTGTCACGGAGGGGTGAGTAGACTTCTAAAGGGGCACTCAGCATGACCACAGCTATATTTCCTAACCTGACGGTTACCGGCTTGGCGTCATGTTTGATATCAAGTTTAAGTTCTTAACGTATTGAGACGAGGAGAAATTGACTGTTGTAATTTTGAATGTCTGTAAATATCTGTAATGGTAAGAAGTCAATTTCGTTACTTGATATTAAGTTATCATTCTGACAGCAGAGTGTATTACAGAAATAGGTACAACCAACTAGTATGCCCAGGTCAAAGGGGATTTGAGCCCTCTGGAACACACTCTAGCTCTCCCTAATTTCGCTAGTGTTGGTAATATAGATTGCCCAGTGCTTATTTTCAACAGTATTAAACATAGCTGAGGCAAGCAAAATATTCATGAGTCATATACTATAACCATAGATAAATATAATACTTTACAGTACAGATGCCGCAAGTCGTCCATAAAAATTGGCCACGTTAGATCCTTAATATTAGACCTTTATTTTTATAAGTACTTGTTAATACCGTAAATAATACAACAGATGGCGCTAGCGACGAAAAAATGGGAGTCGATGGTAGCGACATCTTACGTCTCATTTTGTGAGCAATGTTATTTTAAATTAAAAAGAAGAGATAGCGCTATAATAAAAAAGCATTCTGTCTAAAATGTAGAAATATTATGATATTTCACCTTGTCACCCAAGTGTGCCTCATTTCAAGGTTATAACACGATCAACCGATCTAGTAGGTACCTATTTTACGTATGTACCGGTGGCGTTAAAACATCTAGCGATATTTTTATGACTTCGTGTCTTTCCGTTCAAAATTTGGAATGCACTTTGTACACTGTTCCATAAAGCTGATATTTGACATACTTACGTAAGTTTGGTGGCTATGTTACGGTAACATTGAAATGGTGCAGTGATGAATGACCTTGTGAATGCACCTTGGTCTGATGATGAAGCCGGGAAGATGGTTACAGGAACTTCTAAACTACATATTATGATAAACAACTCGTGTTTGGGCTCGTTTGAATTGACTTGACAAAACCTATGACCTTGTGAGGTTGCCTTGGTCTGATGATGAAGCCGGAAGATGGTCACAGGAACTCCTAAACTACACGTGATAAACTAGTAGTGTTTGGGCTCGTTTGAATAGACTTGACAAAACCTATGACCTTGTGAGGTTGCCTTGGTCTGATGATGAAGCCGGAAGGTGGTCACAGGAACTCCTAAACTACACATGATAAACTAGTCGTATTTGGGCTCGTGTGACAAGACTTGACAAAACCTATGACCTTGTGAGGTTGCCTTGGTCTGATGATGAAGCCGGAAGGTGGTCACAGGAACTCCTAAACTACACATGATAAACTAGTCGTGTTTGGGCTCGTTTGACAAGACTTGACAAAACCTATGACCTTGTGTGGTTGCCTTGGTCTGATGATGAAGCCGGAAGGTGGTCACAGGAACTCCTAAACTACACATGATAAACTATTAGTGTTTGGGCTCGTTTGAATAGATTTGACAAAACCTATGACCTTGTGAGGCTGCCTTGGTCTGATGATGAAGCCGGAAGGTGGTCACAGGAACTCCTAAACTACACATGATAAACTAGTCGTGTTTGGGCTCGTTTGACAAGACTTGATAAAACCGACAAAACCTATGACCTTGTGAGGTTGCCTTGGTCTGATGATGAAGCCGGAAGGTGGTCACAGAAACTCCTAAACTACACATGATAAACTATTAGTGTTTGGGCTCGTTTGAATAGATTTGACAAAATCTATGGACCTTGTGAGGTTGCCTTGGTCTGATGATGAAGCCGGCAGGTGGTCACTGAAACTCCTAAACTACACATGAGAAACTAGTAGTGTTTGGGCTAGTTTGAATAGACTTGATAAAACCTATGACCTTGTGAGGTTGCCTTGGTCTGATGATGAAGCCGGAAGGTGGTCACAGAAACTCCTAAACTACACATGATAAACTATTAGTGTTTGGGCTCGTTTGAATAGATTTGACAAAATCTATGGACCTTGTGAGGTTGCCTTGGTCTGATGATGAAGCCGGAAGGTGGTCACAGAAACTCCTAAACTACACATGATAAACTATTAGTGTTTGGGCTCGTTTGAATAGATTTGACAAAATCTATGGACCTTGTGAGGTTGCCTTGGTCTGATGATGAAGCCGGCAGGTGGTCACTGAAACTCCTAAACTACACATGAGAAACTAGTAGTGTTTGGGCTAGTTTGAATAGACTTGACAAAACCTATGACCTTGTGAGGTTGCCTTGGTCTGATGGTCTGTGGTCCCAGGGTCTGTGGTGCATGCTACAGATAATATAATAGGTACATTACTATACTAGGTGGTGCTTTCCTTTGAGTTCTGCTTCGTGAAAATTGTTATTCTTTATTTGTATTATTATATTCTTAGTTAAATTGGTATTCAGGCGAAATTAATGTAACCTAAATGGCGAACCCCTGGCGAAGCGAACGTCGAGATTGCAAAAGGGGAATAGGTAGGTAACTATTAAAATGTAGAAATGAAACAACAGTTCATTTTATTTTTTTATTTATGAAACCATGATACCTCGTCAACTAACAAAAAATCTTGCAAAAACGTTGGAATTTTTTCTCTTCAACTTTCACGGGAACGAAGTCGCGCGCAAAAGCTAGTCATTACAATTGGTTTATTAATTCGGCCTTACAAGCAAGTTATGCAAACGTGCAAGTTAGTTATTTAGATAATTAACTCAAATCCAGATGTTGGCAAATTAATATTTTTAAATTGATAAATTAGGTCGTTTTTTATTCCTCCATTAAAGTGGATAAACAGAATTAGATAAAAAACTAAATTTAACTATTATAAAATCATTTATTTTGTAGGATTCGTAATATTGAAGCTGATTGTAACGATTTTTTTTGAATACTTGCAACACTTTCAAAGTATTTCTTACTTGAATTAAACGTACGCGATCGCGTCTCGCGTTTTGCCGATCCACGATCGTAACGGAGTACTTTTACTTTCATGGGATATTATTCCTTACCGCCATACATTTACGGAACTTTGTCGCGCAAAACACTAAAATATTTGCAACACTTTCAAAGTATTTTTTACTTGAACGTACGCGAACACGTTTCGCGTATTACCGACTCCCGACCGTAACGTAGTAGGGTAAATACGTTAAATGTCGGCATCCTTACGGTTTTTCTGTTTTGGAATCGGTCTGGCACCATCAATTTGCAACGAAAGGATAGCTTCCGATGCGGTTTTGGATAGTTTGATAAATCTATTTCATGTTTATGGGCATAAGGTTGACATTTCTACTACAAGGAAAAAGTACTAAGGTTTATATGCGTCGAGAACGAAAAATCCCTAAAGTCGGCCATTCACGGGCCATGGTCGGTCGCGTTTTTCCCAAATATCGGCCGGGTATAGGATGTTTTAAATTAAGACGGATAAATATTATTAATATGATTTATTTTGGCAGGAGTCTCACTAAGTATACGTTATTAATCGTATTTGTTTAATAGTAGGTAAAGTATTTTTTTATTTGCACTTAAATAACGTTAGGTAAGTATTACAATTTATATTATAACAAAGTAAACATCAAAATAATTATAATTAGTTCTGGATATCTTTTCAAAAATAATTCATACCATTTTTGGCCCAGAGTATCATTATTGAATATATTTATATTTTTAAGCTACGTAATTAACATGGGTTAGGGTAGCAAGTTCCAAATAGCAATTTATATCTTATATTTCCATACCTTAATAAGCTAATATAAATGTTTTCAATAATATCAACTCCTACATTTAAACTTAACTCTTTATATTATAAATAAATAAACGTATAATAAATATTTAATTTTGAGAAAATAAGAAAAGTAATCAGCCTGTATAGTTGGGCTCGAATTCGAGGCTGGTCGACATTACGATCTTTAATGTTTCTAAAGCCAGCCTCTATTTTGTGTACATTATTTCTCGAGATTCAACTAATATCACCCCGGCCGGTATTTGGCGATTAAACGTAAAATAGATTTATTTGCCTATATGCGTTGCAAATTCTCTTATTAAGGCAATGGAATTAGTACAATTGGAAATTATAAAACAGACTGCATTTACTTTTAGTCGGCCACGGCCGAGAATCCGGTTTTAATTCAAAATTGGTATTCTATTGGCGGCCTCCTATTTTCCCTTAAAACAATACGTTAAACATTGAAAAATCTATCTCAAAATATATTAATCACTAATTACTAATAATAATGCTTAAAACAATAAAAAAGGAATGTCTGACCGTTCTAATATCAATCCCCGAAGTGTGGGTATTCACAGCAAGTAAGGTACTTTAAATATGAAATTGACGCTTCGACGGCGCAATCGCTACTGACGCTCAGTGTGCGAAGAGTGTGTAACGTCATTGGAAAGTAACGGTTGTACATATAGATTATGAACTAAGATTGTAATCCGAGTGGCAAATTTGTAACTTCAATACGTTTTAAATGAACGCAAGCCGAAAATGTGCAGACGGCCGAAGTTTGGGGAGGGGCCGACGCATGGCGTATTTACCCTACAGATACTTTTATGAAATAATATTCCTTACTGCCATACATTTACGGAACTTTATCGCACAAAACACTAAAATACTTGAAAGTATTTTGAGTACTCAGGAATATAAAAATTGCAAGGTTTTGCGCGACAAAGTTCCTTAAATATATGGTAGTAAGGAATAAATTTCCATGAAAGTATTTAGAAAAGTCCATTACCAAATTTTGCGATAAACATCCTCACTCATATTGATAAGGTTTATTTTTCAATACAAACTTGCATTACCAGGGCGTCACACGAAGTTTTCTATACTCGAGTGCCCAAAAACTTGCAAGTATATTAATACCAATTGTGCGACTCATGAAGTCATGACTATCGGCATAGATAAATTTAATACTATACCTATCGGGAACCAAGCGAATGAGTTCTAGACTTCTAGAGAAGTCGGCTATCAAAGTTTAAAAATGCGTTTTGTTTTTTTCATTAGCTTGATTTACAACATACTCAACATCAACTGTTTATTAGTTGCTATTGTCTGTTCAAGATACCTACGAAAAAAATAAAAGGTAAAAAATATACAGTATCATTTATGAATTGAAGGGACAGGCGTATTTTTGTAAAACTAACTGCATCTTTCGCTTGGAGTATTTAACTTAAATCTACTTTTGTTGCGAAGGCGACATTAAAAGAACCATTTTATGGTTTGTTTACATTTTATTTTTTCGTATCTTGAACAGACTATAGGTAGGTACCTATAAATGTAAGACGCATATTGATTAACATAATTTATGAAAAATTATAATATAATACTACTACAAACACAGTAAGTTTTTATTATGTATAAAATTTAAATTACACTACTTTTACGTACTTAAATGTAAAAACAAAGACTCAATCGTCAGCTCGTCCCAAAACAAACTCGGACCATTGGGCCGAGTTGAGGAATTTCAAAATTAATATTTTTTTCGTTCGTTATCTCGTCCCACTTTATTTTTCTTCAATATTTTAAGTTGTTTCGGTACAGTCCAAACCAAAACTTTTACTATAGACGAGTAAATAAAAGCCAAGAATTTAGGGAATCAACATTTATGTAAGTAATAATAAAAATCAAAGTTAGTAGGTACATTTTAGTTGCGTTTTATAAATCACAGTTATCTATCACATAATCAGTTCTATTCATAATAATTAAGTACAGACATACTTAGTTTAATATTGCGATATTAAGGCGACATAGACACTTACGTGCGCCCCTATTGGAAAAACAATCATCACTCATCTATCACATAATCAGTCTTACTTACTACTTACTAACAATAAATTGTAAAGTCAGCCTTTATTTACTATAGTTAAGCCATTACCAACATGTAAACAGAGTCATAATTATATCATTACATCAAAGGAATATGACAATGGTACGCAACTCGTTATTGATAAAGGTATGCTACTCGGACGCAGGTAGCTAAGGCAATGAGGTTAAATTTGAAGTAATTATGTATAGTTGAGTGTTTTTTAATAAACAAAAATTAAAACAAGACACCCTAAACAATATTATGCATTATTTCTTGAATGTCTTCCTCATTACCTGTTATCGACAAAGTTATTTTAACTATTCTACATAACACGAGTTAGAATATAAGTGCGAGCGAGAGGTCCGATAAAAAAGATTTATGACTTAGTTCGCACGTTTGTAGTGGCTCAGGTATAACGATAATCAACAATTGTAAACGAATCAACAACAAATCTTATACACTTACTGTAATTAAATAAAAATATTGTATTGTATATCACAGATCAACATTTTCTGTATTAGTCAGTCCTATTTAAGTATACTAAAAATTTAATAAAAATATTGCATAAATCATATCACTTACTAGAATTTTGTAAATCACTCAGTCCTACTAAAATATAAAAATAAATTTAAAAAACTAAAAGTTCAATACAAAGTTCAATTGTACTTTCGCCTTTTACAAATTTATTCACCACATCGGCAACATGTTCATCGATTTCACAGGTGTGTTTTTGTTTTTTAAAAATGTTGCAATTTTTAATTAGCAAAGTTTCGTAGTAATTGGTTTCATTTTGTAAAATTGTTAAAAAATGTTGAACACTTCTTGGTTTTGAATTAATTTTCTTGTTTATAGTTGAATGCCAGTTTTCAACCATATTAGTTGTTCGATGTGACCTATTATAACAACACAATTTATCAGCAAAGAACGAACTCTCATCTAACCACGTGTTCACAAAATAGTCATTAAATTGTGTCATGTTTATATCATTTTGACAATGAGACATGATATACAGCGAACCACTATCAATTGTTTCTCTAGGTAAGTGTGCTAATGCGGTACATCGTTTTATGTGCTTTCTAAGTAATTTTTATTTTATAATATTCAAATTTTCTGCTTTCCTCCACAAACTCCTCAAAAATGGAAAAAACAACCACCAACAGGGGTTTCAGGAAAGACAGATTTTATTGCTTGCATTGCAGCTTGTTCGAAATCAAGTATGAAAGATTTTGGCATCCACTCTGGTATTTGACTCTTTACCAACCGAAACATAATTTCGTAAGTTTTCTTGGTTTTGTTTGGAAGCAGCGCAAAAATTACGGGTATAATATTATTTTGAGGTTTAGTGCTTCCTAAATCCACATGCAGCGAGTAAAATTGATAAAATGGATGCAAACAAAATTTAAATGTTCCATCGCATAAAACGTCATAACTGGTGTTGACTAGGAGAGCTCTACAAGATTGATTAGCAAAAATCATGATTCTATTTGTAGTTCTGTAGTCGGCAAGTAAGAAACTATGAAATTTTTCTGGTATAACTATTTCCCTTAAAGTCTTGAAACATGTTTTTACCACACCTAACGATTCGTTCCTTTTTCGATAAAGTTTGTTTTTGATATTGTTGAATTTTGGTATTCTTTTTATTAAGTCCATTCCGGTGTCTTTCATCTTGCCGACGGTTTCACGATAGATACTCGAAACAGGCACAGTAACCTCGGGTATAATTTTTTTCACACTATTATCCAAATGTAAAGAGTATTCGTTGGACACAGTATCTGGTTCACATGCATGGTTGTCTTCTCTTTTAATAAGATTAGCACATGTTGTTTTTAAAATTGCCTTGCAGATACTTCTTTGCACACAGCGCCAAACTGTTGACCCATCCTTGTTTTTTCGTTTCATATCATATTTATATCCAGCACGAAGAAGAAGACATTTTCCTCTTTGCGATGCTACCAAATCGAATCCAGCACCATTATTTGAATTAGATGGTCCTGGCAGATCCATTTTCACCTATAAAATTAAATGAATCTCGTTTTCAAACTAGATAACCATTTATTGTACCTACTTAATAAGACAAAATAATATAAATAAAAATGATTCAAGTAATAAAATACCTATGTAGATAATTAAAAAAAACCATTGGAAAAGATCAGAAACATGATAAAATACTAAAACGATGATGAACCATACTGCATTCATCTTTGGGCCGCCATTTTGTTAACATTCTGAGTTAGCGTCGCTACGTACGTAACTGTGATTGATTTAGAGTAACTTTTAACAAACTATATAACTTAGAAATTATTTATAAGTATATTCAAGTATAATAAGTAGAAAATTATGTCTTACTCACCTTCAAATTTTCACGAGTGTTTCGAATATCAATATGCACACGTCACAATTCACTTATAATATTATATTATTCAATAGCACATTTTTAACAAAACTGACCGAAATTCAGTATAGAGCCCATTAACCACACTGTTTGATGAACTGTTTGTCATCGTACGCTATTCGCTGGGTAGACAGAGCTTGACCTTCACCTCTCTCCTTAGTTTGATGTCCTCTGATTGGATTCCCGATAACCCTTTGTCCAATAACGACGCTTCACTGTCATTGTGCATGGTTGACTTTGGCCAATAGTATGACATCAGTGCAGTGTAACACACTAGCGCCACCTAGCGCTAACAGATGTCATTTTCAAAAATGTTTGTCTTATTAAAGAAGTTTAAAATAAATCACAGACACTTTTCTTCCTGACTGTTTTTGACGTTTAGCTATTGTTAATATTTAACAGAATTTAGAATGGGACGAGATAACAAACGAAAAAAATATTAATTTTGAAATTCCTCAACTCGGCCCAATGGTCCGAGTTTGTTTTGGGACGAGCTGACGATTGAGTCAAAACAAAACGCAATCTCTCGACTAGGTACCTATACGGGTACTTTTTAAAATAAATGCTCATGGCCGTTCATTGGTTAACATAATATCTTACTTTTTCAAATATTTGATGTTTATTTAATAAAAATATTTATTTATTTTACCATCTACAGATTAATACCAAATTAAATAAAAATAAATATATACATACGTAAAAGCGCCATCTATGAATGCCGAGTGAAAGTTAACTCATTGTAACGTTTTACTACAAGCTAGTACGTATTTTGGCCACCAGAGCAACGAAGTGCACATCATATTTTTCAAAAATATTCATATTCAATTAAATGTTTAATTTTTTTATTTAATCGTAATAAAGGGATTTTTTAATTAATAAATATCATATTTTAGAACTTTATTTTCTTATTTATCATTTATGCATGAAAGTCTCCAATAACAATCGATACTAGTAAGGCCATCTGTTGAGAGAGTTAAGAATGACGGAAAACGTTCTAAGGAATGAGACCCCATGCTATAACGTACTAAAACTTAAATTATACACAGAACTGAGTTAAACATAATTATTAATTACACAAACTATTTTATTCACTTTCGCCCTTTCAATCTAGTTTATTTTGTATAACCATAACCCATAGCAAAATTTTTATTAGGTACTTCACTTCAACAGGTGTTTAACTATTTACGACATTTAACGAGTAAAGAAAGTTTTATTTCCTCTGTAATTGACGGTAAACAACGTAATGCTGTTACGTGAACATGTTCAAAATAATTATGTCAAGAGGCGTACGCGCATTCAAAATTATACGTGCCGACGAAAAACCAAACATATTAGAGCGAAGAAACACCGTTCCTTAGAAATAAGGTTCAAAATCGTGTACCTTATTTTTGGTAACAGTAAATGTATGTTTGTTTCTTAGCAAAGAAGTTTGGTTTTCGGTATCGGATGTACTTACTTTTACCAATTACGACAGGATTCGTATATGACTGGTTATACATTTTTACCTTGTTAGCAATACTCTCTCTTGTGTCAATTCACTCGGGTGATTCATGTGTACACAGTTAAGTATATTATGTAGGTACCTACTGTGGCTATACAAAGTAAAGAGAGTGGCCTTCTTGTAAACACATGTGTGACAGTCGAGGCTTGTCTTTGGTTATTTAATATGCGTAATTATATATATTGTAGGCATCGGTGAATATGTTTTTAATACGAAATTACTTTCATAGTAATTAACATCAATGTGTCTCTGTTGGGCTTACATATGTCTCTCTTGCGTATAAAGGAGATGCCTCTCCTTTATACGCATTAACTTCCTTAAAATAGGAGAGCAACTGATTTTTTTAGTGAAGACATATCATGCTTTATAACATACAACTTAATCGTCAGGTAGTGGCCTAGACATCATAGAGGAGGGATGCAAAGCATGTGACTAGAAAGGTGATGAAAATAAGAGTTGATGGATATAAGGCAAGTGGAAGACGAAAGAAAAGATGGATGGATTGTGTGAAGGACAGGATGACATAAGGATAGTATAAGAATACTAATAAATAAAGCTGAAGAGTTTGTTTGTTTGGTTGAACGCGCTAATCTCAGGAACTACTGGTCCGGTTTCAAAAATTCTTTCAGTGTTAGATAGCTCATTTATCAAGGAAGGCTATAGGCTATATAACATCACGCTATGAGTGATGAGAGCAGAGCAGTAGCCTTAAATAACGCGGGTGTAACCGCGGGCATCTTCTAGTGAATGATAAAGGAGTGAATAATCAGATGACGGCTGATAGGAGAGAATGGAAGCGAAAAACATTCTGCGCCGACCCCAAGTAATATGGCAACAGGGCAGGCAAAAGAAGAAGAAGACTCAATAAGTCTTCATTAAAACTATCTAAGGTACGTTTCCTAACCTTTGGAATACTTACGCCTTTTTTAACCGGAACAGTGACTATCACCTACAAATAATATAAGGTACGTATTCCAAATCTTATAAAACAGTGTTACCCGCTGCAATCAGTGCAGTCTACAGCAATAACAAATATAACAAGTTTCTAATTTCAAACGAAAATATCAAAATGGCGGGTGAAATTGGCGCGCTCTCACCGCCATTGTTTTAAAATTTAACGGTCATTCAGTGGTGACGGATCCGTTCTGTTTGCTATGCCTATCTGGTTAGCCGGCCAGTGATGCAAGTGGCTTCCAAATATTACGGATGGAAGGAAGAAAGCATTGTGGCAAATGAAGCTTACTATGAAATTTCTATTGACCGGTTTTTTTGGCGGTATTGTCACTTTCTGTTTGGTTATAGTGATTTTGACATGGCCGATGAGTAACTGTTTTGTTATGAAAACGAATCGGTGGACCGGACAAAGAATTTGAACTTATCCTGACAGCTTTTATTGAATAGGTGGCAAAACATTACAGAATATCATTTCACCACTTCGGAATCTTCTTTCTCTTAGCGTTATCCCAGTTTCAGTCTGGGGTCCGCTTTCTAGTCTAACCGGATTTGACTGAATATTAGCTTATCCACGGAGCGACTGCCTGTCTGACCTCCGCAACCCGAAGGGATAGCGATATTCCATGGTTAAGACTAGTGTCAGTTTATTTAGAAGGTACTGACGCCCTGTAACGACTGTCAAAGATGATCAAAGATCTTCATGACAACCGGAACCGACGGCTTAACGTGCTCTCCGAGGCACGGGACAAGCGATAATTAACAATTCAATACGCACATAACTCCGAAAAGTCATTGGTGCGCGCCGTGGATTCGAACCCGATACCCTCTGCATGGCAGTCTGTTGGTATATCCACTCGGCTATCGCTGCCTTTTCACCACTTCGGAATAATTAATTTAAATGCAAAGTGGTACTGGAAGTAAAGTAAGATATTGGTCAATACAAATTAGCATTTAATATAATTAAACTACATATTTCTGCTCTAGAATGTGACAGTGATACCACAGTATAAAGACATACAGTAGTTTGACGCCTTTGATCTCGTAGAAAAAGCCGACAACGTCTAGACAAGGGTAAGGAGGCTAGGGCTGCCACATGTAAAAAATACCTACTTATTCAAACGCCGTCTATTTATTTTAGAAAAATATAACAATTGCTACGCTACATGAATATTACAGTGTAAATCACTTTTCTATACATATAAATACATCTATACACATAATTTTAATATTACAGACACTCCAGTCTGTTTGTAATATTAAAATAACCGCTTTTTACTAAATGCGTATGGATGTATACTCGGTACATATACCGAAATGACATTTTTTACCATTTTGTCTGTCTGTTTGTTTTCACTAATCTCTGGAACGGCTAGACCGATTTTGACGAGACGTTGACTGGCAGCATAGCTGATGTACCAAGGGGTACCTTAGGCTACAAATTAACCGGGTACGCGAAGTAGTGCCCTCAGGACGTGGGTGAAACCGTGGGAAAGAGCTAGTTTATTATATTTCAATAATTAACGATAAATATTTATTATGAAACAGTTTGCATTTTTCGTGCGGTGACAGATTTGCATACAAAGTGTCAGTCAGCACCTATTTCATCCCGCAGGTGTCGTGGGAGGCGGTTAAGGATATAAAGCATTTTTCAGATATTGTTATCGTACAAACCATGTTAAAATAAAGCGATTGACATAGCGGTGGTTTAATGGATGGGTAACCATGGGATCAGCTTGCAGAGCCTATGTTATAGATATGAAGTATTTTGCAGATTTTTTTCGTGCAAACTACGTTAAGGTAAAGCAATAGACATCAGGTCATTTTATGGATGGGTGACCGGGCTATGAGATTACGGACAACATGTGTGGGGTTTATAAAAGGGGACCAAAAATATGGTTATTTTCGAGCTAGAATGCGCCGTTACCAAGATACATAATAATATGTGAAAGGAAAAAGGTAATAGGTATATATATAAAGGTAATAATAATACGAAGGTACTAGGTACCTACTTATTGCATGAAATTAAAATCACATTTGAATCGAATATTACCTTACAACGCATATTTTCTTCCGTCTGCCATGTTGTTTACGTACAATGATTTAGTACTTTATTCTCTGCTTTGGCTAGACATGAGATCTTGTAAAAAGTTAGTAGATTAGTAGGTACGTGCACATTATTTTTAAATTGATGAAATCTAAGATTATTTGAATCCTTATTTATTTATATTTTTAAACAGCATAAAGAATTTCAATATCTCACAGCACAATTCGCATGCACCATCTTAATTTATATTCATAAGCAAATAAATAAGTAACGAACAAAAAACAAGCACGCGCCAGCCCCCAAAAATATGTACCTAGTTAGGAACTAAGGCGATATACGTAACTAGGTACCGCTCTTCCCGCGTCTCACCTCTTGCCCCCCGCACGATTGACCCGTCTAGACGCGTTCGTCGAACGACTGTATGGATTATTTGACTGTGGTGATACTATCATTCTGGTGATATCCTGTCTTCAAGGTTGGTGTGATGAAATTAAAATACTATTCAAGACTGCGGACTCACTTGTGACTATTTAGGAGATACTAAAGATTTGTGTTTGGTGCCACAATGCTAACCTGTACTCGTTTATTTTCGTCCATTTTAACAAGAGCTTTAATTAGACAAACATCCTTATCCCTATACAGTTAAGCTTGTTTAGTGGCATTTTTACGCGGCACCGGCGTATAACCCTCTTACGGCCCTGTCACGACCTACAGCGGCGGGCGGCAGCGGCGAGCGTTTTCGATGTACAATAGCGCGCGTTACTCCATTGCGGCCGCGCGCCGCGAGAATAAACGCGACGCGCCATGCACATCGCCCCTGCCGCGCCGCTCGCCGCTTAGACCGATCTTGTGAACAGGCCCTTATGGTGTTCTTCCTCCACTACTCAAAGTGAAGTTTGAATCCTAGTGAAGGTATTAGGTATGTGCTTTTCGGAAACATGTTAAGGTTCATCATCATCAGCCTTTAGCAATCCACTGCTGGACTAGGCCTCTCTTTTGAAAGGAGGAATTGGCCTACTATACCACGCTGGCCAAACGGGTTGGTATATTGTTTGTATCAAGTTTTTCTTCTCTTACAGTGCTGTTCTCTGCATAATATGCTCCCTCTATCGGCTCTTACGACACCCATGGGATGATATGGGGTGGTGACATTCTGTATTCTTAATCCGTCACCACACGGACGACGGTTACGCATTAGAAACCACCACCGGTAAGGAAAGTGAAGGAATTCACTTAGTTGCGGGTTCACGCCGATCTACCACAGTGTGGGTCAGGTAGAGTGTAACTACCAGAATTCGATCTGCTTACCTCTACCTGATAGACGCACGTGCGTCAACCAAAGCCACCAAAGGTGACTCAAACAGCAACAATCAAACCGAGAATAAAATAAATGTGTCTCTGTCCACCAGTGAAGAACGAGTGAGAGGGGGGACAGCGGGCATAATCGCCAAAACCGCCATGGTTACATTGAATAATACAAAACGAACAAACAAACTCACACACACCTTTTTTACAGGACATTTTAGTTTTTAAGCTTATTAGACTAGACAGGTGCCTGGCCTAGTATTTGCTAACTACATTAACATAGTTAAAATCTATAGTCTATAGTTGAGCAATATATCCGATGTGTGCAGAACCGGACTGAACTGGTTGACCTCTCGTGTCCACGGCGCTTAATATGGTAATTAGTAAAGAAATTAGAAAGAATCAAGGTTCGTAAATTAATTTAGATCCGATATTGTTCAGGCAGGGCCGTTCCGACCCAATGCAGCGCCTGTGTGCAAAATCTATGAAGCGCCTGTGCAGGGCGTAGGGCGGATGACCTTTTGTTTTTTAGTCGTTACCTAACAATTCCGGCCTAAATTTACGCCACTGCGCCTGTGTGTTGGCATCCTTTTTCGAAAATAAGTGTTATAATTAACACATATCTCGGCGCGCGGCGCCCCTATCACCCTGGCGCCTGTGTGCGCCGCACACATTGCACATAGGGAAGGTTCGGCCCTGTGTTCAGGTATCGAATGCACAACAATCACCGAAGCGTAGGTAAGTACACAAATTAATTTATTCTCGTAACAAGAGTTTTTAGAAATTAATTGCAGTACGGTAACATATTATTGCTTGGGCAAAAAGAAAGTTGTTTATAAACATAAAAATATACGTAAGCTATTATAAAATAACGGACAATACTGCCAGTCACGTGTAGGTATCACAAGAGAAAATCCCTATTATTTTATAAGGTATCATAACTACTTATAACTGAACGTGATAGTATTCAAATTGTGGCGCAAGTAGGTATTGAGCGGTTAAAGAAAGGTAAGTATGTGCACATAAATATCTTTTTAATGATGTGTTGGTCTAGTGGTTAATATTCTTGACTTTGATTAGGTACTAAATAAGGGAAAATCGTTTCTGGATAAACGAGTAGGTACGTGTATAATTAAGACGTTTAGTGTCTAGGTGTAATTGAACTATAATAATAATATGATGATGAATCTTGAGGATATAAGGGTGTTTTTAGCTAATCTGGTTACCATATACAGTGTGTTTCATAAACCCCCGTCTGATCTCGAAAGGTCATATTACTGACTTATCAGGCATACCAGGAAAAATAATAAAAAAAATCTAGGTCATCATAAAACATCAGAATAAATTTCCTTAGCTCAGTGCTAACGAGAAACATTACCCCGAAATTGGCGAAAATTCTGTAAACTAACAACACTCCCCTCAATAGCGGAATCCTTTATGATTCTTAAGGCCCATCCACACGGCACAATTTTACCACTGATCAAATTTTCAATGGAATTGGCTTTGCCCGTCTACACGACACAATCAAATGACTGAATTTCATTCCGTCCACCCAATTGGTTAAAATCTGGTGGTCCGCACACCCGATGAACTTGAGTTGGACGACTGGCGTCTACACGTCACGATTTAATCAAGTGATTTAGTCAAGTTGGACGTAAAATTGTGTCGTGTGGATAGGCCTTTAAATTTATTAAAAATTGTCGGCTTTCGCCGCTTACCGTGTCAAAGGGCATGCCGCCTTTTAAAAATAGTGCAATTTTACCGTCAAGCGAGCCGCCGTACACAAAGGGACCGCTCTAGTGATGTTGACGATCAAGAGATAATATCGACTTATTTAATTTTAACATGACATGTTAAAACTAGAATGATAGCCTGCTAGGCTACTAGGCCAATGATAGCCTAGTGATGATACCAACGGATTCCCGTGCAGAGGGTATCGGGTTCGAATCCACGGCGCGCATCAATAATAATACATACATAATAAGATAATAAGACTTTTCCAAGTTACGTGCGTAATAAATAGTTAATATCCCTGTGTCTCGGAGAGCACGTTAAACCGTCGGAGCAACAGTCATGAAGATCTTTGGCAGTCGTCACGCGGAGTCTTACATAAACCTTAAATAAACTGATTCTAGTCTAAACCATGGAATGTTTTTAGTTATTAACAGCAAATAAAAACATAAATTTACACAAAGCTGACGTTTTAGGGGTTTAGCTACCGATATTCTATCAGGTAAACAATAACATAAAATATCGATAGAAACAGTACTCCAGTGAATACCATTTGTTACATCTCTAATTATTTACCTATTTGATTTACGAATTAACTATTTGCCTTCTTGAACACTCAGTCTTTCGCTAGCTTTCCTTTTGTTTAGACTTCCGCGTGAAATAGTAGATTCGTTAGGTATGTCATATTCAAACCCTGAATACTTTAACATGTTGATGTGCTTAGGTAGGAGTGAATGCAATTATGCAGGTGCTCGTAGGGAGTACGAGGAGCGGTATGCCAGACCACGGGGTCTACCCGTGCCGTCGGAGCGCGCGTTTCAACGGCTTCACCACCGGGTGTACAACACGGGCAGTGCTCGCGATGATTCGAATCGCAATCATGGTGGCAGACCACAAAGTAGCGACGGTGTAGTGGAACAGGTCTTACAATTATTCGCTGAGGATCCCACGCAGAGTACCAGGAGTGCGGCACGTGAACTGGGCACCAGTAACGCGCGAGTGTGGAGGATATTAAAAGAAGACGGACAGCATCCTTTTCACTACCAACGTGTTCACTCACTTATGCCGTCGGACTATGCCCACAGAAGACAATACTGCAACTGGCTACTTGGCAAAGTAGAAGAGGATGCTACGTTCTTGGAGCGCGTGTTATTTACCGACGAATGTTCATTTGTGCGGACGGGTGTTTTCAACTGTCACAATGAACACGTCTGGGCTGTTGAAAATCCACACGCGATGAAAGAAAGCCATTTTCAACATCGTTGGCGCATCAATGTGTGGGCGGGAATCCTCGGCGACCGTATTATTGGTCCGCATTTTTTAAATGAAACCATGAACGGTACCAATTATTTAAGATTTTTGAGGGAAGTTCTAAGTGACGAGTTAGATTCGTTGCCGTTAAGCTTCCACCGCAGCTTGTGGTTCCAGCACGACGGTGCCCCACCTCATTTTTTACGAGCTGTGCGTGAGTATCTTGACGCACAGTTCCCTGGCAAGTGGATTGGACGAAGCGGGCCTATCTCGTGGCCACCATGATCACCGGACCTAACGCCTTTAGACTTTTACTTGTGGGGACACGTTAAACAAATAGTGTACCAAAAACCGTGTGACACTGAAGAAGAAATGCGTGCGCGTATCGTTTCTGCTTTCCGAAGTTTAAACCCAGGAGTGTTAAGAAGTGTGCGTTCGGATATGGTGCAAAGGTGCCGTTAGTGTCTGGACGTGGGCGGCGGACATGTGGAGAATGACCGTCGCAACTTACAGCAAGTTGATATTTTTATCAATTAAGGTAGGTACCTAGTTACGTAAGATTAAACCAATTAAAAAGTAGGTAGTTATTAATGTAAGTACCGTAGTCATAGCGCGACGATTTTCTCTTAGATGGGTGACCGCGTGTGACATTACATGAAAGCGCTTCCGGGCTTCCGACGGCCCGTAAAGCCGCATCCAAGAATCGTTAGGCCATGTCGTAGGTATTCGAGCAGTTTGAAAACAGTGACACCAGAGTTGGCCACGCACTCGCACGAAACAAACAGAAAACCTTAATACTGTACTTTGTTTTACGGAGTTTTACCTAAACCGTCGAAGCAAAAGATCAGCTGTTGCATCAAGTGCATAAAATCTGTTTATACCTAAACTAATACTTGGCACGTGTAAAGGACGATGACGCGCGGCGGCGGCTTTTGTCAAAGGAGGCGGTCGGTTGGCCTATGCACTCAAAGGCGCCGCTTTTGCCGTCAAATTTTTATGAACTTTAGGTAGATACCTAGCTAATACGATTTATGAGTCTTTAGTGTTGCCATGGGTAATCTGATATGATATTATTTAAAATTAATTAAATTTACATGGGAAAATTTTATGTTGAATTTCCGTGAAATAATGACAAATATCTCATCATTTTACGCTACTCTACAACCCCTTCATTGATCGGACGGATGGATATGTAACACCCGTAGGATCTTCATAATCTGTGATCAAATGCTCGTGAGCCGTGTGTGTTGTCCTGTTATATTATATTTTTATGTACAAGGAAACCATTCAATAATCCTTGACTACCACCATCGTTTTGTTAATATCTACATATATTATGGCATTCTAATTTATCAACCGACTTAACAAGAGTATTTCAAATTACCTAATTGACCTTCTATAAAAAAATAAACACATCATAGATTCCCTTGCTCCAAATAGACATACGGTCTGTTCAGCTGTCATATCAAATCTACTGTCACTTGATCAACGACCTTCACTGTTCACACTTGTCCGTCGCTCGTGAAATAGCCCACCACCAAAATTACGCAACAGACACCTTTCTCACAACCTCTCGACCGAAGTAACTACAACTACAACCTATACTTACCATTATAACGCAATAATTCGTACTTCTGTCACCACAATAAGGTTTAAATTGAAACGGATTTCGATTTTGGAAGTGTAAACTTATGGCGGTAATTATGACAGGTGACAAGTGACAGATGAGGACTTTCCCGCCAAAACAATTGTCGATGAAATGGGAATTTTAGTGAGTTAATTAGGTATTTTAATGTAAGAATGTAATGGAGACTTGGAAAGTTTATTCTTCCCACTTCCACTTGTTTTAGGTACATAATGATATTTTGAACAACACAAATGAAACAATCAAGGTTTTGTAGACGTATCGTTGATTATGCACTTATTACAATTATTAGCAAAGGAAGATATACAACAATAACAATTTAACAATAAAGTCAAACTGGTTATCACAAAGAAAAAGCTTAAATTGGCATACATAATATGTATTTAAATGTTCTATAAATTAAGTCATCAAATCATCAAAATCAAGTGGTCATTGGCTGAAATTCAACAGCCAAAACTACCTTCAAATAAGGCACTAGGTTAAAATACATCATTACAAATATTAATGATTAAATTCTAATTACACCAAAAACTCGGCACTATGATTCAAAATGGCCGCCTCATTGCGGTCAAAAGATCAATTCCTCCCGTTTCTTTAACCTGCCAAGGGATAACGGGACCCGCATTAAAACCGCTTTATATCATCTAGTCAACAAAGAGTGTCCAGTTATGTTTAGCAAAGAAAAACATTAAATGTATGAAAAGCGTCAAGATTGTCACCGACAGCCATTTAAATTATTTATGGATAAATGCACAAACATAATAAACGATTTTATGGTAGTGTTTCAGAGAACCTGAACTAACTTAGGGCATTTAGTCACGGCTCCGAAATTAACAGAAAGGAACAAGTTTTATCTGTTCAGATCGGTTGTAACTGGTATAGACATTTAAAAAATATATCTATGTATTTTTATGTAACGGTTATACTTAAAACGAATTGTGAAATGATTATTTTAGGCTGATACATATTTGCCTACCTACCAGCTTAGATTGTAACTGATGAACTGGCAAGAAACCCGACAGGAATCCTTTTTTGGAACAAGTCTTTAATTTGTCACTTCTTTCCATTTCCATATAAGCGAATTAATAAGTCATCATCGCCTTTATTTCAGACGACTTTTACTAGGTAGGTACTCGTCTGTAGGAGTGGCGTAGTGGTTTAAGCAGCAGTCTTGCCATTTAACACCGCATCGCGTGTAATAGGATCAACCTCACTTGAGACATAATGTGTGTGATCCATAAATTGTGCTTTTGAGCTTGAATTGATTTAATATTTGTAGTGTATCTGTTACTGTAAAAGCCCGCTGTACGGTAAATCTTAAGATTTCCAAGTAAATCCTAAGATTTACCAGCATGAGTTGGCAAGTGTCCGAATTTTTACAAAAAAAAAACTCTAAGGTGACGGAGCCCTGCTTTGCAGGACTCCTATTTTTGGGTTGAGGGTCACAAGAGAACCTAACATAGCATATTTGGTCAACCGTCCGTTCCGTCAACTTCCTTTTTTTTTCTTTAAAAATTCGGACATTTACCAACTCATGCTGGTAAATCTTAGGATTTACTGGGAAATCTTAAGATTTACCGTACTTCAGGCTTTTACTTAATGATACTGGCTATTTTTGTAGACGGGGGAACTCTGAGCATTATATAAATTTAAAACGGAAGACGTCCACTGCTAGACATAATTATGCCTCTTCCAAGGTCCAACTATCAGGCACCTTAACAAGTAAGAAAAAATAAAAATCATTCCAATTCTTTCATCTAACTAAAATTTCAGTAATATGGTCAAATATTGCCTGGGACTCCCCGAGTGTCATCATTTATTGTTTACCCAGACTAGCCTAAAAAGCATTACAGCATTACAGAATGTGGGTAGATTTAACCTCTTTATAAAATGTCAGAAGCCAGTCGCAAGCGGATCTAATTATTCTAACTGACGCCTTAAAATGTTTTTCTGAGATGTCTGTGTACACTGTGCGTAACGTACTTCCTTGTTTTATTATTAATATATTGATTGGCACGCAAAAACTTTAAGGTTGTGTTTTTATGGCTATGTTAAGCTTGACGCCTTTGCCACTGACAGTATAGCCTGACGAAGATCGAAGACATGAGGATTCTCAACCAAAACCTGATACGAAGAGGCTAAGAAGTAACCTAATGTACGATTTGCCAAATATTCAGCAGCTCCCGTTAGGCATATTATCACGGTCGTTAACTTTTTATTTGGTGACATTATGAAAACTCTTTTCGAGTAGTGTCGACTCTGGCACTCGATCGTAAGGATGGGCGTCGACCGAATTAGGGCTGGGCTAGATGTGAGAGTCTCCCCTAATTATGGCGTAAATACAGACCGAGTTTAGTGAAATACTTAAAGTAGATAACGCACTGTTATTAAATTGTTGATAGGTAACTCACTGTTATTTGTATTTTATGTACTTTGATGGCTCAGTACACGCATTGGGAGACTGTATTGTACTGAGCAGGTGAAATAAATTAATTAATATATAAAAAGTGAAACCACATGTTAAGTTGTAAGTAAAAGAAGTGTTAACGTAGATATTGAATTTGGGAACCCACTTTATTAGGTCTAAAAAGCTAATGTCACCTAAATGGTTACAAATTAAACAAGTAATACTAATGGCATCTAAAAAGGCAAACTGCATCATGCAATCAATCAGTCGCCAACTGTGACGCACACGCATCGCGCCAACGCCATCTGTCGGCGTCACTTGCCACCCTTTTGATAGGAGCAAGAGATTATAGACCTTATTTTAAGGTAGGAAGACTCATTTTTGTAATCTCTACAAAGCTACGATTCCTTGAAAGTTATGTGAAGTAATTATAAGCTGTATGTTTTAGTTGTAAAGTTGATTTTCCTATGGCGAAGATATGCCTGATAGTAAGTTACTTAGCTTAGCATCCAATGCACGTAATATTCAGTAGTACAGTTTCAGTTCAGTGATTATTTGGTAGCTCCAAATTATATTGATTGACATTGACATTTTTTATTTATTAGTCTTATTTGTAATGTTTTTATATTAAAATGGCAACTTGAAGAGTTGAAGACTTATTTGTTATTTTTTATTTAAGTACTACTTCATGCAAATAATCTATAATGATTATTATGATAATTAATGAAACAGTTCCTTTTGGATTTCATTAATTAGCTTTCATAGTTCCATTTTGTGCAAAAGTAAAAATTAGATATAAATAAATTCTTCCTCAATGTAATTCGGTTTATGAGATTGTTATTAATTTATTATTAGGTATAGCAACGCTGTTTCAGTGATACCTACTTATTACTATTTTTCAGAAATTTATTAGCCGGGCGTCAATAGTACCTAGGTATGTTGTTTAAACTTTATTTGAGGATATGAAAATTATGTAGCCACATATTATTTCGATGTGCTATTAGGTACCTACTGACTCTAACTTTTGTTTATTATTTTAGTTATAGTGTTTTATTAATATATTTCGATAATACTGTTCTGTATTCCTGAAAGAATATGCAGAGGTGTAATATTGTACCCACTTTTGCCATGTTATTAATTATAGGTATTGCTATCGAATATATTGTCAGACTCTGTGCCGCTACTGAGATTTCGGAAAAACTCAGTAAAGCCTTTGACCGACCCGGGAAGCGAACCCGGGATCCGATCAGCTGACGCCTACGCTATCAACTATACCACGGAGGCAGTCCAAATAATTAATTAGCCAAACTTCTTTCCAATAACTTTATCGTGACGTATGGCAGTGTAGTCAACATAAATCACACTTGTTTTATTTTTAACTTCTCTCTTACCAACTGAAATATACCTACTTGCCCTTGGTTAAATCTGTCTCTCAAGTCGGGAAGGGATCAAAGAATGTCACTAAATTTAGCTTTCACGATTGTTGCTAAGGGATAATTGAGATGAAACGTATTGAGCTTATAAATGGTAGGTACTTAATGGGTAAGCTAACACTTGTTTTTATTGTTGTATTATAGATGCCATTCATATTTTTAAAGCTGTCGAAATAATGTGCTTTGTAAGATACGTTTTTTTTTACGGCCAGACTGTACCAAAAGAGGCGCGATTGGCTGTTCATAATGGAGTGCTTGTCCCCACGTTGATGTATGGAAGTGAGAGATGGGTATGGCAGAAAAAGCATGAAAGTAGAATTATCGCAATTGAGATGCGATCACTGCGTAGTATGTGTGGTGTGAGACTGATTGATAGAATTCCGAATGCAAATATACCTACGAGAGAACAGTGGTCTGAAGAAAGATGTCGTGGCTAGCATTGAGAAAGGAGTGCTGAAGTGTGAATGAGTGAAGAAAGAATGACGAATCGGATCTATAAGCGTTAGTACTATTAATTATTCTGTGCTATAAGACAAATGTATGTGGGCACAGAATAATTATGGTGTGGGCAAGTCGGCCGCGCCAGACCTCGTCGGACATTCCTCGATCAAATTGGGGACGTCCTAAAAAACGGCAAGGTCCGAGTGTCGAGGAAGCGCGTGAGGTCTCTAAGGATAGAAGCAACAAGCAAGTGGCGTTCCGTTATCTCTGCTTACCCCGACGGGATAAAGGCGTGAGCACCTATATGTACATATTATGTATGTATGTTTTTTTATCCTATTAAAAGGTTGTCGCTTATTTTTATTTTAGCTGGTTAAAACGGTTGTCGCAGTATACGAACAATTTTACAGGACTACTATCAAATTATAAGTTCCATGGGTAAATAATTGTGGTTAAGTACAATACAAGTCTTTAATACCTTCTCACATATTTTTATCATTCTACGAACGAATAGCACGGACTCCGATCACGCAAAATATTGTCCTGTGTCGCATCGAACCCGCAACATCTTGCGCTGAGTTAAAACCGACGGCAGTCAACTGCTATCAATCACAAATACAGTTCAAAGCATCTTCAAAGACACATAGGAGCACAAGGAGCTGTACAGTGAGCAATTGAGCACCCATCACTTCAGTGAGCCGCCATCACTCAAGGCAGTTACGCAACGGGGCCGACGCGGTCTGATTCACGCTCTAATAGCACGTGACCGTAGCTGTCGCCTAATGCTTAGACGACCACTACTAAGTGCTAACAACTCGATTCGATCTCACTTAGATATCTTTAAGTCACTTACTTCTCGCGCAATAATGTCCTCAGTGTCCTATTGGGGAGATTGACGCGCGATGCAGTTAGTTGCCATCAAAATTCTTGATTTTTCTATAAGGCTTTTTAAATCCGTTCAGTGATGGACTAAGAATGAAAGGTGACACTACCCCATATCATTCCATGAGTGTTGTTAGAGGCGACTAAGGTACACAAAAAAAGAACTTTGTCAAAAGACGGCAAACTCGACGTCATACGATGGAAGACTGTAGAATAGAATACTCTTTATCCATCATTTTCTTCTTTTTTTATTATTTCTTAACTTATTCTTTTAACTTAGTTTACCAAACTGGATACTTTCTTTAACCATTTGTTTGTTCTTGATTACTGTTCTACACATTATACGGCAAAAGCTTAGTAAAAAGCTAAGCTGGTGTGTGAATTTTACTCAACATTAATTCAAACGTTTACCAAAATAATTGTATATGATATTGAATCAAGTTATGGCCCATAACACCGACCAGGTTGACCACTTTAGTTTTTTTTTTGGATTTCGAGATATTATCCCATACTTGATTATAAAGGTGAAGAGTTTGTTTGTATGTTTATTTTTTGGTCGAACGTGGCAACGTTATGGATTTTGGATATTGCATTGATCGTGGAACGCTTTAAGCTATAAAACAACACGCTATGGGTGAAGGAGCAGTGGCCATTAATGACGCGAGTGTAACTGCGAACACAGCTAGGATTTGGATTTTGGTGGTCACTAGCATTGGTTTTAAATTGGCTGGTAGATATATATTAAGAATCGAGAGATCATGGCACTTTCAGTAGTGCAAATATGTCGTATACTCAAAATACAGCTACGTGGTTCTCGAAAGACAATTTAAAGCTAGACTTATATAAGTAAATTAACCACGAACATTACAAAAAAAAATTAAACCAGTAGGTAATTACCTGCCTGTCAGTATTCCTGTACACTTCAGTTCACATCTTACGTCAAACGTCAACGTTACAAACCCAACGCCACAGAACACTTTGATATTTTCGATTAACTTTCGAGAAGCACACCTATAGTAGGAGCAAAAGTCAGTGTTACTCAATCGGCATTAAAAACAAACCTAAGCGCCTAGAGTTCACAAGCGTAGACGTGAGATAATGCTGTTTGTTCTTTGTTATTATTTTTTTGAATATTATGTGATGAATGTTATATAAAAAATTTAATAATATTATTCAAATGAGTATTATAAATTAGTCATAATTTTGACATGCCATTGTTCCGTTATTCGTAAAAAAAAATTAATCAATAAACTTTTTAATCTTAATTTAGATCTCTTTAGTTCGCATATTACCTATTTATGTTTAGTCTAAAAGATTTTTAATTTGTGATAGATTCGGCGTAATATTCTTTGCTTTTCTAAGAGGATATATTAGAATCTTCTTTAAGTATATTTTGAATTGAAAATGACCTTTTATTAGTAAAAGCACAGCACCTTTTTCGGCATATGTATATACGATAGGATCGCTTCGGTCGTTTTCTCCATAATTATGTATCTATTACTATCAAACCTCTTTCTAATCTATTCATCTAAATGATTATCTCAGTCGACATTATAACAAGGTAAATATACTCTTAGACCAACATAGCAATCAAATCAAAGCTCTAATTATCAATACTTGCGCAATGTAATCATCACTTGATCAACAGCGAAGTGTTTTGTAAAAGAGATGTAAGAGTAATCTTAGTAGATACTATTACAAGCGCGAAAGATTGTGAGGACAAATGGAAACATCGAAGTTTGTTACTCTGTACCTTACATTTCACGCCCATTTATAAAACTCTGAAATAGGCACTTTCGCAAACATTATAAAATATGCATTCATAACCTTGGTTAATAATGCGGTAACCGGCTAAATGCAATGGCACAAAATACTTTAATAACTTATAATTTCAATAAGTAATCGTGAAATAACCCGTGAAATTGCCGTTGCTAAACAAATATTTACATGTGCATATTATATTTTTACTTATACCTATTTACTTGTGGTTTCGTTTGAGTTAAAAGCTCAGATCAGAGAAGTAACTGATCCGAGGTTAAAAGCGACAGTAAAATCGTTAGTTTAAAAGTAAATGTCCAGAGTTTGACAGTTCTTTGTATCTGTTTCTTGAATGATAATAATAACACCCGAGATACAGGATTTAGGTATTTGTATGATTTCTTTAAAGCTTACTCACGCTCTATGGAGCGTAATCGTAAATAAGTCACATTACTAGTATTTTTATTACCAGACAAGGAATAAGACATCTGGAAAAGTTTTAATTTTTTAACCTTTAAGAGAAACTCTTCAACGTTATTGTTAATGAGGAACCCGAAACTGTTTCCAAAGAATTTAATAATCTTGTGTCAACACGTTTATGCCCAGAAGTTTACTTCGATGGATATTTTATCCTTATTAAAATTGACACATAGCACGTAAAATTCATTCTTAAACGGAGGTTTTAAGCCAGACATAACAACATTAAAAACAATTTGTGTCGAACCACTATTATGGGCATACAACAGAAAGCTCTTCAAAATAAAAACAACAATTTCGAAACAAAAAAATAGAGTAAAATAAATAAAATGTTGAGATTCGTAGCCATTAGTAGCCTTCAGTCACTTAGCATGCATTCACCGTTTTTGGATGCCTCATCATTGTGTAATGGTAAGGATCTAAGTAGGCTTCGATGGCAATTTATTTGAGCAACAACTTATTTATATACTACCTACTCAGATACTTTGTTACTTTGTTACATCTTTTAGTCTTTTATGTAAACTAAGCACGTCGTTGATCTACGTATAAAGGTGACTAAGATCGAGCTAAGTGAAACTGGAGTTTCTCAAATAAATGCTGCTAGAACCAAATGGATATTATACAAGGTTATATAGCGGGTCTTACTCGCGATAAATAATATATTTAAGGCATAAATACCTCGGTTTTTGCCAACGTTTCGGCTGAGTTGCTTCAGCCGTGGATATTATTTCATAAAATAAATCCAGTTTAGGGACATCATTACCGGAGGCAGTGAAGATAATGATATAATGGATGTATTTTAATACTTTCTACACTGCTACAACAGAAAATTCAAATGATGCCGGATAGGAATCTATTGATTCCGACTAGGAAAGGGAATCTATTTTTGATTTTCTCCAATGTTGCCAAAGTTATACCAGTATTGAGATCCAGAAATTCAAAATTAGAAAGAACAATTTATTCTCATTTAAATTTCAATATGAACACAATGTCTTTAGCCCTATTGAGATGTGTCGTTTTAAAACATAGTGGGGTCGAAATGAAACGTTGAGAAACACACCAAGGTCTTTAATAAGTGTGTGTACTGTTCGATTATGGATGGTACACAGTCACCTCACCGCTTACACACAAGGATCCTACTGTTGCAACACGATGTGGGTTAAACACCTCACTTGTTTACCAATATTATGCACAGATCAATATTTTTGCATCTTGGTATTGTTTTGTCGTTTTATGAGAGGTATGTGTTTACAGTTCTATGCAATGATGAAATATTTGGATAGAAATGTTGATAGATTCTCAGATGATTTTAGAAATAGCATTACAGGTAATTTTGTGTACTTGAAGTAATTTGAAGATCATTAGCAGACATGACGAAACCGAACCGAATCGAAACGTTACACACATTGTTTATTTGTTTGTTATGTTTCAGTTTCGTCTTGAACCATATTTTCTAAGGATGGTCCCAGTCGCCGAAAGCTAAATGAATCCGGCAACTAGAACCACGGTCCTAGTTCATTGCGGTCCTAGACTTCGGAATTCTCGATAGAGGATTGTTGGATGAAATACATTTTTCACATTTTATAATAAAAATGGCGTATGCGTTAAAGTCACAAGATTTGACCTATTGAAAGTCAGTGCTAGTTATAGCTTAACGTTCCTTTTATGAAGTCGTCCAATGTTAAATGTCGGATACTTATTCACCTTTTGCAGTTTAATTTATTCTTTGCTACGTATCTCAACATTTTCACTATACAACAACGATTACTGTAATCTCTCAGTCATCGGTGGAAACAGGACGTTATGCCCTAAGGTTCTAATTCGGACATACATCAATACACTTACGTTTGTTTACCGAAGGGGTAGGAAGAGACTAAGGACCGTCATTTCCTGATGTATGTTTTGCATCATTCACTCTCATTAAATTTGTCATATGTTCTTCGGTTTAACCTGTCCTTTTTTAGGATTATTTCAATTTGAGAACGTCCGCCTAGATCTTATGCTTACTCCTGTCCCATTTAAATAAGTGGTAGATGACTTTGTCCCAAGTAGGTATTTGGAATTATCAATAAACACATAAAAACGACACTGTAGAAACTAAATAATATGCTAGTCGTGCTTCTTTCAGTAAGTGCATTAAGATTGCATTGCTTAGTTCCTTGCATTTGTATTTTCGAAATAGCATAGAAATCATTGTTTTATATCGTTTAGTACCGAGTAACTATTTAGTTATCTGTAGTACCGGTTTATATCAACCAAATATTTCCTGCACAAATCACAAAGTGAACCAACCAGTATAGATATGACTGATTATAATCTTAGCTTAAATTAAATATTGACCAATTTAAGGTCGGTCAATATTTTGCAATAAAACTGGCTCATTTACATGCTGTACTAGGTATATAAATAAACATTATTTATTAAATAAGGCATATTTGCTTAGATACCGTTTGGGTAAAGGCGTTTTAACTGTCAGCTCTGTAGTGTTGTGCAAGGGGCATCAATCGGATAGATTAACGGCCATTTTCAATATTCGATCCACACATGGATTTTGAGATTCAAAATTCATGTTTGACATATTTTGTATGGAGCTTATGTCAAAAACGAATCTAAAATCTACAGATCTATCTATAGATCGAATATTGAATTCCGTAGTTAGAGCCTACTGATTAGGTGCAGACTCAGTCCAGACTCAGTTTTGATATCACTAGGATAATGATTTTACTTGATATTAGTAGTTTCTGGATGACCGAGCTTTGCTGGGTATTTGTGTTTGGTAAATCGTGTTTCCTAAAAATGAATCCTAGCTAGATCAATTTATCGCTCCTGAAACCCTATACATTCTAAATTTCATGAAAATCTTTGAAGCCGTTTCCGAGATTCAGATTATAATTAAGGTTATAGACGAATTGCTCGTTTAAATGTATTAGCGCCGGTGAGATATTAACTTTGCAATAAGCCTTGCCTATTGATACAGATGGCTGAAGACTTAGTTAGCTTAGCTAATACAGCATCCTGGTCCTGGCTAAATGGCTAAGAGACGAAGTTTTTATTCTAAGAAGTCAATTACAAATTGAAAACTGGGTGGAGGATTCAAATATCTTTTTATTTTTTTTATTTTTTTATTTATAGACTCACGCCTGTATCCCCGAAGGGGTAGGCAGAGGTGTAATATTACACCCACATTTCGCACTGAAATTTTAGATCCCACGTAATAGGGGGCGAGCCTATTGGCGTACCGGACACATTACCAGGCTCCGTGCTGCTACTGAGAATTTCCTAACGGAAAAACCCAATAGCACTTTGCCCGACCCGGGAATCGAACCCGAGACCTCCCAATCCCACGCGCACATTTATGCCGTGAGACCAACGAGGCATTTTTAAAAATAAATATTCGCAAATACAGCAGTAGGTAATTTAATTTCTGTAATAAGACCAATAAGCCAGCAGTGCCATTGTGTTCATTATAATTATATTAAAACTGCACTTGTGTAATCTAAAGCCAGCTCATTAAAACATTGCTAATGTGTTTCTAGAGTTGTAATAAGTGTAACTGTTATTGTATAACTGACAATGTATTGTTTATTTTATAGTTTACGTTTTCATATATAAATTATAATCATGTTATTGTAAACATTTCATTGAAGAGACTAGAATGTCTGTATACTATATAATTATGAAGAATGTGGTATGACCTGAAATAGACCTCTATTTATATTTCTTTAGTCAAAGATTTAATACCTAAGGTAATATCCATTGGACAGGCAGGCTGATAATGATGATGATGAAATAGAGGGTTGATTTTAAGTACTTCGTTCTTTTTTGCTCTCAAAAGAGTAGCAGCGTACCTAACTGGCAAATCTTTAACTCTATACCTCCTTCTACTTTAACAATCTGATTGAATCCTTTATCTAAATCCGAAGTAGTTTGAAACGGATTTGATTTGGTAAGCATAGGTTGATTAGTTTGCACTGGCATATAGTTTTCTTACAATGTCATCTACACCATCGGTTTTATAGTTACGATTATTTCTAAACACACAAAAAAAAATAACAAAACTGGTTTCAGCCATCGCCTGGTTATCTAGTTTAATTAAACTTTTAGGTTGTAATAAGTAGAGTACGACATTCAAATAATAAGTGCAATCTTATATACAATTAAATTCTAAATATTTTTGTTGGTAAGGCGGTAATATCAAGGGGCATACGCCACAGAGCGGCGCGGTAAGTGAAAGTAGCTTACCTCGAAGTCGGCTCGCTCCCGCACAACCATTACTTTTTTGAAGAAAATCTGGGGCATAATGTCACCTTCGACCCCACTCGATAACAAAATTTAAGTACTTAATCTGTGGTCAAACTCTTACAGCACAACACTAATGTCAAACTATTTCAGATTATCAATTCTTATTTCAAAACTTCTTGCCTCTACCTAAAAAACTCACTTTTTTGTTTGTTTACACAACTCAATGTCATGGTCACTGTTTTTGAATTAAGAAAAAGTAAGTGACCGTCACTTGTAACTTTTTCTTCAGATTTTTTTAAGCACTGTTACGTAATATTTATATGAAAAATTGGTACAAAAATGGAAATGTTACGCGAACCTTTCCCTTCTAGCACTGTATAGACAACTAAACCATGCAACAAGCATAATGTTTATAAGTAAGAAACGTTGACTTGGCTAGGACTGTCGCAATATTAGCTGCTTGATCGCAAATTCCTTTTGTGAAAAGTCCTTAGACTGATAAAAATAAGACTCACAATGGCTTGAAGTGCCTTCTGGCATTACGAGTGCCAAGTTTGTTAGGTGCAATACACGTTCAATACGTGCAGATTCAACGTACGATAGTAGTGGATGCATTAATACCATTCGACCTGTATAATTAATTATGAAAGCAAAGTCAGAAAAGCGTGAAAAAGAAAGAAAAGGTTTGGTATTTAGTTATGAATGTTATGATACTGGCCGTTAGCGGTTTTGTTGTTCTAAATATGAATTTGTTTTAATTTTTTATTTTATTTATTTTTAAGTAGCTCTCTATAGATCTTTGGAGAGAATAAAAATCACTCGTTCAGATTCAATATGCAGGCTTAATTTATCTGCCTGCCATAAAATAAGTATTTTAATATTTATTTATTTGTTCGTACCTAATGCGCTGCCACAGCGTTCATCGCATTGCGATGCAACTGTGTCTACTTATTGCTTACATTTCGCGAAGGTTATATGCATGTTATTATGTATGTTGCTTTACTACTTACAGTAAGCAAGTTAATTTATTACCAACTGTAAGTTAATTTTAGGATGCCAAATAATCATCGCTTAAGTAAAAGGTATACCTACTTAAAATATCTTCTGCCGCAAGCCTTTAATTAGTAGATCGTTATTAGATCGGTATCACTAAGAATATTTTAAGAAGATACCTAATGTTATTTCAGCATGTCATGATCCATGTTCAAAAGACATACAGTACCGTAAATAATGCCCGATAATTCGAGGTTATTTTCTTATCGTACTGAGAAATAATGTTTTCCCATTAATACTGCACAGTATGTATGTATTATGCAACAATATGTAATCAGTTTTACAGAGGTTAATGAAGTATTTTAATTAAAATAGCGCTCACAGCGAGACTTGGCTTGCCGTTCGTAACAGATCGACAAAATTAAGCAATCCTTGCACAGGTCGCCACTTGGATGGGTGACTGAGCGATACCGTGCTTCGGAGGGCACGTAAAGCTGTCGGTCCCGGTTCTTGTCTCAGGATAAGAATCGTTAAGCCATGTCGGAGGCCTTCGGGCGGTCTGTAAACTCCTCACACGAAGAAGAAGATGATTAAAATTAATATGATTATTTTTAACTAAGTACAGGTATTTTTTTAGATCTACAGATTGATATTCTTAGTTTTTAAAAGAAAATATTAACAAAAAGAATGACCAATAAGTTGTGCGACATGCTTTCAAGTCATTTTCATCGTCCCAGCGCCATTCTAGTTGCATCCAAGACTAACCTAATCGGATTTGACAGAATTCTAGCTTTTGCATGCTGAGTTTGATAAAATATAAGCCTTTCCAGTGAGTAACTGCCGCCTAACCCAAAAGGGTAGCGATATACAATGGTTAAGACCAGTATTAGTTTATTTGGGGGTAAGTACTGACTCCCCGTAACGGCTGTCGAAGATCTTCATGACAGCCGGGACCGACGGTTTAATGTGCTGCCCGAGACACAGGGCAAGCGATAATTTACAATTTAATACGCACGTAACGCTCATAACTTCGAAAAATCAGTGGTGCGCGCCGTAGATTCGAACCCGATACATTCTGCACGGCAGTCTGTCTCCACTAGGCAATCGCTGCCTTGGATATTTATTTTTCAATAAAAAGAAGTGTTAATCGCCGCTAATATAATAATAATAAATAATTTAATATACAAAATGATAACAATACTACACAAGAAGTTGAAGACACACAATTCTTAGGTCTCCAAATAGACAGTAAGTTAAACAGACAGTAAGTTTAATGGTCTAATATTTTGGGTTAATTCAACAGAGAAAGAAATAGTGTTTAAATCCCAAAAAAGATGCATACGGTCTATGTATAAATTAAAGTCTACCAATAGTTGTGTGCCTTATTTCAAACAGTTTAAGATATTAACCTTACCTTGCCTTTATATTCTTGAAGTACCTAGCTGTATTTTTAAAAACTAATCCTAATCGTTTTACTCGTCTCGCTAACGTAGTTCCTCGAAATAGGCGCGATAGTAGCAAATTATGTCTGCAGACTGCAAATACGGCACTTATGCGCAAGAGTGTGTTCTGCATGGCCCTACTCATATACAATAAGTTACCCAAATCTTGGAAGGCATTGAGTGAATCATTATTTAAAAGAAAATTAAGTTCCTTTTTAGTTAATAAAGCTTATTACAGTATTTCAGACTTTTTTGCAGAGAAACAGAATGCATTTGTTTGAATATTTATAAACGTAAACACGATTATGTGTCGAATCTGTGTATTTGTGTAATTTTAATTTGTGTTTTTGGTATTGTACCTTTCGCATGCCTTATGGTAAAATATGGCTGAACCTGTATAATTGTATTTAAGATCATGTACTGTACCCATGTTTGCGAAATAAACTAACTTATCTTATCGCTAATCTCCGAAATAACCAGTCCGATTTGAAAAATCTTTTTTTATATGTTAGCCATTTATTGGGAAAGCTATGCGTCACGCTACAACGTTGAGGGACTAAAGAAAAATAACGCGGCAAGGATGCAATAGCACGGAGGAGCAATGCGATCCGACGACTTTTCAATAAACGAGATGGGACGAAAGAAACCGTGGAGTATGTCTAGTTAAAAAGTGACGACTAATGAGGGAAATCAGGGAGCACAGCTAGTTAAAAATAAAACGGCACATAGGCAGTCGTATCGGTCGATATAAAACCCCGAGAAATCTTTTCAAACTAGTTTCATTTCCGTTCTTACCCGATTTTAATCACCGCATCGTTGGATAATCTAAGAGTGCAAGTTGAATACCCTACAGAGGGTACAGCAGACCTGATATCCTGGATGGAAGTAGCCAGCATTCGTGCTCACCAAGTAAGGTCTAAGGAAATAGTCGGGATCTGGCTGTTAAGACGGCGTATTGTGAATACCATTCTTGTGTATTATCTGTAGCTGAAGTAAACCGAGTAAGGAGTGTCTGCATAATACTCTAGTGTATTCTTATATCTGTAGCTAAAATAATTTAAGGAACAAAGTGACTGCACGCGGTACGGTACGAAATTCTTGCGTTACTGACTGACTGACAACGCACATCCATAACTATTGGGCGCAAGAAGCTATACATTCCTTGGGGACAGGAGAAGGGATTTCCTGAAATTCCCTCGAGTTCGGCGAAACGGTTAATTCTCAAGTGATTAATAACATTTTAGACTAGCTGTACTGCCAATTTGTAATTATCTTCAATCCTTAATCACTTCACATCATCCGCACCTCAACGCATAGCTATCAAGAAGTCGTAAATCAGTAATTACATCAATTTAAAACAGTAGTTCATTAGCATTTAGCACTTATGCCGAAGATTAATTTACCATTTCCGATAAACAGATTTTAAGTAACGATGAGAAAGACCGCTTATTGTATGGGTGAGCTTTAGAAAGAGTTTTTTGTGGCTTCTTAAGCAATATTCACAGCAGCCACTACTTGGATATAGATAGGTGATCAAAAGCAATTACCATTTTCATGACCTCTGCCGAAGGAACTCTGCAATGATAGAAACTAGGGTCAAGCGTAAGCGTAAAGCAATCCGAAAAGCTTTTGTGCGGTTACACGCAGTGATTGATCAGCCTATATCTACGTCCTGACGCAGATGGCAAACCTCCTTCTACGAATCTCTATGACATAATGCAATAATAAGAAACATAACCACAAATCACAATGGGCCAGTACCAGAGCCAGTACCTACTAAGTTGACGTAACGTGTCTAAAGTACATAGGTTAGGTTACTTACACACTTCTAGTCTGCCGTGAGAAAATGCGCAATGCTACACAATCATATCGACGTATCTGTCGCATGTTGCGGTGAAAGTACGAAATCAATGATATGGACTTCTTTCTAGTTATATTTTATTTATTTCGCAAGAAGAAGGCTACAGGCTAGCTATCAAAATTATGCATAATTTTAAACCGTAATTACGACACTAGGATCCTCTGACCAAGCTTGAAGCCCTTTTTCAGAATATTGTCGTCGTGTCGTATATATACTAATGCGTTTCGTTCGGTGAGTGAGAGTCCGGAGGCCTCATACTCTTTTCCTTCTACTTCAACTCATTCCTCCTCCTGCTGCTTTTACCATCCACGCTGGTGACGCACTAGTTACTCCTTTGGTGTTGTGGGTGTTCCCGAGAGGTAATTGTCACTTACCATCAGAAGATCAGCGTGCTCGATTGCCACCAATCACATAAAAAGGCAGGTGATCGTGCGTCGCTACCAGACGGATCTTGAAACATACTGGTGTCCTCGGCTTCCCTTAGGAAGAAAAAAAAGATTCGTGTCCATCCTGGCGGATGTACACGAATCTTTTAAGTATGTGATGGCATATGCGCGCCAGCCTCTAAGTCTACCTAATATTTCTGTTTCAAGTTAATAAACGGCCTTCTATGTTTCTCCACAACATTGAAGACAGACCTCTAGGATTTAGGATCTTTTAGAATGAAGTATGGTATCTCCTACAGGTACATTTACTGTTGAACAACATTTTCAACATTTTTATTTTAATAGAAAATTGTTCTGTAAACCAGTCACGAAGACAAGTCAAAGAGATGAGCAAGTGGTGACACAATGTTGCAAATTATCAATTTACAAAGTAATACTTACTACTTGAATGTCACGTCTGTTATTTAAACTGTTATGTTTACACATAGGACTCATCTTCGTATTTTATCGCTTGGATAAGTTTACACTCGGCTTGGTGTGCACTTAAGCGTTTGTCCACTGACTGAAAAACTGATCTGCAGCCTAGTCTTGGTAGACTGATGACTGAACACATTCGACCCTGAGCGTCGAAACGCCTCGGTGGCGCCCTCTAAATAAACTGACAATAGTCTAAACCATGGAATATCGCTATCCCTTCGGGTTACGGAGGTCAGACAGGCAGTCGCTCTGTGGAAAAGCTAATATTCAGCCAAATCCGGCTAGACTAGTAAGCGGACCCCAGGTTGAAACTGGGATAACGCTAGGAGGATCATGATGTGAAAATTGTGTATCTTTTGCGCCCCTTCTCACACAGTATAAGAAGCCCAGAAATAGGACACAGACCCTCTGTGTCTTATTTCTGGGCGCTAGCAAAGGCCTACTTAGGGTTCCTGGAGTATAACTGGTATAGTGATGATTGTTACGTGGATGCGAGTGTGTACTGAATTCATCCAGCACACGATTAATAAGTTGTTTTTATGTTGATTACTAAACTGAATAACATTTTAAATGACTATTTATGCATCTAATAATGATTACTAAGCGCTACCGTGCTTCAGAGGGCACGTAAAGCTGTCAGCCCCGGTTCTTCTCTTAGGACAAGGATCGTTAGGCCATGTCGGAGGCCTTAGGGGGCGGTCTGAAAACTTCGATAGGTACTAATGTTGGCCACACACTCACACGAAAAACAAAACTTAAACTTTTTGTAATTTTATAGTAAGTAAGTGTAACAACCTGACATTTACATACAAAGAGGCCCAAAAATGTCCCAAGAATCTTTTTACAAAATAAGCAGCTTCTGCCGGAGATTTAGTATACCTTTTAACAAGACTTATAGAAGATCGAGCCTCTTATTCAAAGTCTATGTTTGTCCCAAGATAAATAAGAGCCAGGCGCTTTTGCATTCTCTTTCTCTTCAATTTAAGAGCCAAGCTCTTGTCGGTGGAGTTCCTTCCATAATATCCTGTCTTCAGCCAGTGCTTTGACTTCTTGATACGACGTGACTTTAACCTTTTCCTTCACTTGATCTATGAACGTCCTTCTTGGCCTTCCTCTACCCCTTCTGCCTTCTATTTTTCCTTCCAAGATGTTTGTTATAAAAGTGTCATGTCGTATCAAGTGGCCCAACATTTTTCCTCTTCTGTTCTCAATTGTTTCTAAAATATGTCTCTTTTCCTTTACCATATTTAGAACTTCCTCATTTGTCTTTCTTTCCGTCCAACTTATTCTTCCCATCCTACGCCAACACCATATTTCAAACGGTTGCTTTTGCATTAATTATTCTAAATTAGAACTAATAATAAGCCTAGAAATAAGTAAGTAAGTAGGTATATTTGGAAACAGGGATTTGACCAAACTATACCTACCTACTAACTAACTGAAATTTTCCATTCATCGCAACAGCGCGGTTTATCGATATATTCGTATTGTCGTTGTTAAACACAATCCACATTGTCTTCCTATTTCGGTACAGTACATGTTTGTTATAGATATGTTTAACTGGATATAATTATGTACCAACGAAGCGATGTTATTAATTAAGTATGAAGTACGTGATGAGTATGTAAACGATGCAGGTGTATGGCTGTTGTTGATAAAGTATTTAGCTGTTATGAATATCCTCTTTGATTTTGGCTTGTATTTATTGCTAGAGTAAGTTTTCTTGTAAGTATTTATTGCTATAGTCCGTAAAATATAGCTTGATTTCTGTGACATATATTATGCCAGTTTTACGTGACTAAGTATGGGGTTGTGTTGAAAAACGATAATGGTTAGCGATTATAGACATAAATCGATTTTAATTACAATTATTGTACGAACTTAACATCATAATTTTAGAACGGTAATAAATAAAAATTAAACGATTTTTGCACTGGTGTTCATTCTTAATGGTACCTATGTAGTTTTTTTACAACTTGGTTTTACCCACGATTTCGCAGCGTTAACTACAAAAAGTAGACTACTTCAATCACTTTCAACATAAGTTTAGTGATTTTTGCGTTTTGCATGCACAGACATACAAGAAGTGCGAGATATTGATTTTGGTCTTTAAATCAATAACACATCACAAAAAGCGATTTAAATTTTTAAAACCTGTTTAATGAACAGGCGCTGCTTCGTTGCATATTTATTATGCCTGTAGATTTCTGTTTATTAAGTTATTTAACATTATTTCTAAATACATAGTGACAAAAATAATAAGGAATTTTGACATAATATTCATATTTCATTCATAAGACGAGTAAATTTTAATCGATTATTTTTATTCGTATTACGATTATTTATAGTCTGTGGTTAATTAGATGCAAAGGCCGTATACAAATGGCACTATTCTTCCATTTTCTCCCATGAAGTATGACATTTGATTCCGAATGTTGTACACCAAAAAAACACAAAACTTGATGGGCGTGAACGAAATGACATGTGTCGCAGAGATCAAGCTATATTTAACGGACTATAGTGTAAGTTTTTTTAAAATAAATATAGGTACTAGGTGTCACTGATTTCAAACACGACCTATGAAAAGTATGAAACAAATAAAACAATAAAATGGGCGTTAACTATTTTAGTTTATTTAAAATCAAAGTACATTCAGTGTAATATTCACACCTCTGCCTACCCCTTCGGGGATACAGGCGTGATACAATAAATAAAAATAAAATTCAGTGTAACTAAATTTAATTTTATTTTTAGATGTTAGTAGGAGTTTTATTTTTTTAGTAAATAAAACGTGCTTTTTCTGGAGAAACTTCAATGTCGTATTTGGAGACACTCGTAACTGTTAGCACCCCTTCAGACAGGAGACAGGGAAAGGGGCTCAGAAGTTCAAGCCTTCTCAAGACTATCTGATTCTTTAGTGTTCCCTTGATAATACGTGCCCCGACAGGATTAAGTCCCAAACCAGAATCCTAGATCCGCCACTGGCCATCTATAACAATGTACTGCTGCAGTGTATTTAAATACCTTTCTACGTGAGTGCATCTGCGTGCGATCGCATACCGTCTGTAATAGCAATAGTTCGCTCAACTTAGAACGATGCTAAGTTTGGACGCGGTACCTTAATCGGGGTATTTCGACATCGCACATCGGTGAATCATTAGCTGTTAGAGCTTCTAGTACATTCGCGAACTTAGATATTTAGGCACTAGTTTGGCCGTAGGCTCTGTACGCTGGAGAAAAGATATCAGAATACCTAACATAAAGGCAACCTACTGTAAACTGATGTGCAAGAATCCGTTCTAAAGATTTTGCATGAAAAGTAACAAGTAATCATCCATACATAATCTTGACAAACCTTCACATTTTTTTATAGACTCACGCCTGTATCCCGTAAGGAGTAGCCAGAGACGTAATATTACAACCACATTTCGCCATGAATATTTAGGTCCCACGTAATAGGAGGGCGAGCCTATTGCCGTTACCGGGCACATCACCAGACTCCGTCCTGCTACTGAGAATTCGGAAAAACCCAGCAATTTAGGCAGCGATAGCCTGGACTGTGGAGATACCAACGGACTGCCATGCAGAGGGTACCTATCGGGAGAGTACGTTAAACCGTCGGTCCCGGATGTCAAGAAGAACGACAGTCGTTACGGGGAGTCAGTACCCTCAAATAAACCAATACTGGTCTGAACCATGGGATATAGCTATCCCTTTGGGTTGCGGAGGTCAGACGGCAGTCGCTCTGTGGAAAAGTTGATATTCTGTCATATATCTGGTTAGACCAGTAAGCGGACCTCGGGCTCCAAGGCGTGTAAGTCTTGGATGCAACCGGGATAACGCTAGGGCGATGATGATGATGATGATGACATTTATTTTGAACTATTGGAAAAGTCAGTCATACTCACCATGGTCTGAACCCGAGACTCTCAAGTACCAGTCTGTTAGTGCCCTCACTATGCTATCGCTGCTATTGCGATGTAAATAATTGTTTATGTTCATTCATGCATTTATGATTATGTGAAACTCACAGACCGCATCGTTGGGCTAGCATGAACTATGGCCCAACCCATCTCATACTGAAAGGCTGTGCCTAGCAGCGGGACATTTTATGACAAAAGCTGATATTTAATTTTTTTTATATTATTATCTTTCACACTACCATTTGTAGCTTGCCGTACTCGCTTCATAAAAACATAGCATTCGAAATACAGAGCGAGTGTGTCTAATGTCTACTATCTGGATTAAAAATAAACTACTATACTACTACTACCTATTACATTCATATCAAATGATTTAGAAACTACATTATTTATGATTATCCGACGTTTCAGTTACTTTACAGGAACCGTGGTCACGGAAGACCGAGGCTATATTTGTCTTTGTCTCGGATGTAGAAATTATTGCAAACTACCCGAACATTGTTCAACTTACTGGTGTTACTATTTACGCAGAATGACCTCACAGCGTCCTCATGATTTCTGGTGTCTTTGCTTGTTCTGCAGTTCAATATCTGACTGTGAATAAATCATTTATTTAAAGACTATCTAATGAATTCTATAACTCAAGTCATTTAATATTTCAAGGACTTTTCAACATAACAGCTGACTAATAACTAAAGAATTCTAACAAAACAAAAGCGACACATTAACATAGAATAAACGTCAGTGTACTGGTGCCGCCATATTAGCCAAGGTGGTCTTTAGTCTATAGGTACTTCTACAGTCTATGCCACCGTGCCAAGATTAACATGCGAAGCACGCACCGCCACTGCAATGCTAATGGCTGCCGAAACGACACAATATAGAGAAAGTGTAATGACATGTTTTGAATATGAAATTGTGTATCAAATGATGCGCGCGGTCTACGGTCACGCGCGGAGTTTTAAAGCCCTACTGAGATAATTTTATTTAAACTAAAATCAACTTTTTAACTGCCCTAAGATATGACTTCATTGATGGCATTTTTGTTTGTTTCGAGGTGGAAAATCCTTCGGATCGCCGACTCTTGGGGAAATGAGAGCCGGCATAATATGTGGTGTTTCCACTAAAAACCACCAACATTGCCGACCAAAGACGACGACGGAGAGAAGACAAGGACAGTAGATGTCTAGTCTTCCTCCCATTACCCTCTCAAGCTAATGTGTGGTATTAAGGCATACAAGTTCAAATATTTCTTCAATATCTTGTAAAGATACTATACCTACAAGATATTGAAGATAGTATTTTGACTACGCAGTGCAGGTTTACCTTAATTGTATTTTAGAACTTCGGTCGGTAACAACGCTCTATAACAAGCGCTGTAAACAGTCGCTTTTAGACTAAACGCAGTGCTGTAAAAGACCTTAATATTACAATTCCTTACGCAAACAATCCCGAGATTTCGCGAACATTCAGACTGCGCTATATGTTTGCATTGATCAACATTTTGACCTTTTTAGCCTTTCAATTATGTTATGTTGTAATGCATGAACGACCTGCCAATTTAATGGCAACTAGAGAATGCCAGCAGCTACGCCTGCATTTTTTTTTAATTTACCCGTTTTGGTCGATCCCGTGGGAATTTCGGAAAATCCCTTCTTAGTGCACCCCTACGGTCCCCAAGGAACATACATGCCAAATTTCAGCTTCCTGCGCCCAATAGTTACGGCTGTAGAGTGTCTGTCAGTCAGTCAGTAACGCTAGGATTTTATATATTAAGATTATTTAGCAGCTACTGATTGACTGAGCCATTCTAAATAAAGTTTTCATCACTCTATCGTCAAATTGATCTTTACACAAAATATATATATCTTAATATATATATTTCTTGTGTGCGTGTGTATGTCACTGAACTCCTCCTAAAAGACTGGACCGATCGTGATGAATTTTTTTGTGTGTGTTCAAGGGGACTTGAGAATGGTTTAGATTCACAATTTAGTCCACTGGAAAATGATTTTTACTTATTTTTTTATTTGTAAGTAGTTGGGAATTTCGGAATGTTTCACATTGGAACCGACGGACTGCGCTGCTATCGCAGTGTCAAATCTTATATTAATAATTTCGTCAACGAGTACATCGAAACCTTACCTGAATAATAAAACATCAAAAAATAAAGATTTCGAGTCGACAACATATATCCGCAAAATTCGGATTGTCGAGTATTTTGTTAAATTCTAATGGTTCTGACAGACAAATCACAGTCGCCATATTGGCCACTCTAGCGAAACGGTGGCGTTTCGCTAGAGTGGCCAATATGGCGACTGGATCTGGTATCTGTGGAGATACCGGATAACATTTTGAGTACTATTAAGTCTTAGTACTAAGTAGTTTGTATGTGTAAATACTTTTTGCAGTTATATTTCTAAAAGAGAGGTTGAGAGCCACCACGCTACAAGAGCTGACATTCTTCAAGAGTTAAAACGACAATAAAAGGAGATTTGTGTTCCCCGAACATAGATGATATAGGTACTATAACTAGAGAACCCCCAATTTACGCGAGCGAAGCCGCGGGCAAAGGCTAGTTGCTTATATAAAATTCTTGCGTTACTGACTGAATAAGAGACAAGAGACAACGCAGAACCAGAACTATAGCGACAAGAAGCTTAAATTTAGCATGAAATGTTCCTTGGAGACCGTAGGGCGTAGAGATGCACTAAGAAGAAATTTTCCTATATTCCCACGCGATCGGGCAGAAAAGCTTCAATTAAAATAAAATAGCGGGCTTAGCTGTGGACATCCTCTAGTACGTTTATAGTAAGACAATATAAATAAGAAACCCCACTCCTTTTCCCCTTACTGGAAAGCATAGATATGGTTCGACCATCGACATATAAATGGTTTTTAGCAGTGGGAAATGGACACTAATGGTATTTTTCCGTTCGTTGACGTAGGTCAGTCTATTGTCAAATCTGACCTATTATTCAATCACTGAATAGACAGCGTAAATTGGTCTTTATCGCCATTGTACTATAAGTATACCATATATGCTCTTGAGCTCATCAAGGGACAATTTGTGTGGCTCACGTAAGATAAATGTTTATTCCCAGAACTAGAAGATTCCCACAGCTTCAGCAGTAGGAATTTCGAAAAATTCCTTCTTACTGCAGCTCTACGGTCAAAGAACATAGCTACATGACAAATTTTAGTTTCCGCGATGCGATGTCTAAGCGGTTAGTCAGTCCGGAACGCAAGGACTTTTTGTACTTGGTTTTTTTTTTCAATAGTAATAGGCGGAAAACGAGCAGATGGATCGCCTGATGGTAAGCAATTACCGCCGCCCTTGGACACAAGCAACACCACAGGAATCACGAGTGTGTTGCCGCCCTTTGGGGTTGGGAAAGGGGATAGGATGAGGAATGCGATGAGGGAGGAGAAATAGGGGATAGGGCCTCCGGCACTCTCACTCACCCAACGAAACGCCCGTTGCGTTTCGTTATGTGAGTGAGGTACTGTTACTTTACGTAGATTTTCTGTGAGAGGGTAGGGTAAGGTGGTGTAGGATTGCGCATTTTAACTTTGAGGCCTCATGAAAAATAAAATATCATATTTAGAAAAATCAACATTATTTATTTATAATGTCTAGTTATTTGTTAGCAAATTATAGAACAATGAATTCCAGTTACGACATTCATTAAAATTAAAGTATGAACTGAAGAAATATAAAAAATGAAAATCGCGCACTCTTATATCGCGCATCATCAATAGCTGTATCTTGTAGGTATGATCAATAAATGGCAAGTTTACTTCAATTAAGCCACTCGTTGGTGGTTGTGGCTCTGGGTCTGGCTCTGAAAACACAGGTGCAGACGACACTAGATCTCTGTCTGTCACTGAACTTGCTAAAAAACCAGCTTCGGTAAAATCATTGGAATCGTAAGGCTCAATGCCAGTAACTTTGAAATTTTGTACTGTACTTGATAATGTTGCAGCTTTTAAGTATGCTGGTGTACAAAATCCTACCATTTGGAACACAGTGATTGGTCTGCCAGGATGGATACGCAACCATTTTTCACACTCATTGGCATAGTATTAGGACATTGTGAAAGTCACAGTCAAGGGGCTGCATTTTATGACCAGCATTCTGTAAATACTAGTACATAAAATATTTAGTTTGTAAAATTACACTTTATTTTACTCACTATGTACATGCGAAAAATAAATGTCGTATAAGAGTGCGCGCGCAATCTACCTACCACCTAAAAATACCTACTCACACCGTGCGCACTCTTATGCACCTCGCCCTTCCCAAAGATATTGAACCACCTGCCCCATCTATTGAAAGATGTGCGATTTTTTTCGAACGAATCGGTTAGCCAAATGAATACATTACTTGGATAGTTAATGAATATTCTTATGCAAGTAATAGTTTTGGAGCAGAAATCCGTGCAAGACGCAAGAAAATTAGATCAAAGTAAGCAAAAATCTATTGACCTAGCTGGCGTCTCCGTTTTTTAATCAAACTCCAGTTTTTTTCGATAGCGTAACCGTCATCACTGTTAAACCTAAACACAACTAAAGGTAGCCAAAAATGTCGTACAGACTCGGTGTGAGGTTCAATGCGTACTCTTATCGACCGCGCACTCTTACACCACCGGCCCATTCACGTCGAAATCAGCAAGGCTCTACTACCGTAAAAATATGAGTAGATAGAGCTGATGAGTTGTTACTTACCTACTAGTTATTTAATTACTTACGATATTTACAACCACTGCGAAGGACTTTCTTAAAAATGTGTATGGAAATAATCACATAGTGTAAATCTAGGTCTAAGTCTGTCTGATACTGTTAATTACTACAGATTAAGTCCTGGTCTGTAATAATCATGGGTTGAATGCTCCATTGAAATCCTCAAAAATGCATGAAAGATAAGCGATTGGGTATGCTTAATCACGGATCATTAAGCGAAACCAATCGATGACTAACATCGATCATTACTCTATTGCGTAGTGCGGCATGCGGCTCTTGAGACGTGCCATTTGCATAAATAATGCATAACATTACGGCAGTTTCTCTCCAGGGAGATAGGCAGATGTTTTAACGTAAGATTGAGTGACAAAATTATAAATTTCGCTTTTAAACTAAATCCCCAAAGCCCTCTTCAGTTTTATGTCTTAATGAGTAATGGTGCTGGTCAGTTTTTATCATGCCAGAATTTATCCTGGCATGATAAAAAGATAATACTTTTCCTTAAGGCATTAGTTAATATTAGCATATTTGTATATATGTACGTATATAAAATTCTATCGTTACTGACTTACAGAGATAAGCATAGCCAAAACTATTCGGTGCATGTAGCTGACATTCGGCATGCCTCTTAGGGATCGCAGGGGTGTACTAAGAAGGCAAAAAACTGACAAATGAAAAGATAATCATTATATGATTTGTCGCTTGCGACACCGCGATTTTTGTTTTTCAAGAGTTCGATTTGCATTTGCGTAATATCCGCACTCCGCAGTATTACATACATCAGTTATAGTTACCCTTAGGCTATGGTTAACTAGGTGTGTCTTAATATGCATGCGTGCGACGACATTTTTAACCATTAGAAAACATGTCGACGAAAACAGCTGCTTATGAAGAGGCCAACATATGTTTCCTTTTAACGGACCACAGAATCCACCTCGTGACCATACAATTTAACAATTATTGCGCACGCTTTTACGCAATATAAAAAATACTGTCACGATGGTCCCATCATCTCATAACGTGGTAGTTACAACGTTATTATTTTGCAACTTCATTAGGACTGCCTCCGTAGTCCAGTGGATAGCGTATGCGACTGCTGATCGGAGGTCCCGGGTTCGATTCCCGGGTCGGGCAAAAGTGTTACTGGGTTTTTCCGAATTCTCAGTAGCAGCACGGAGTCTGGTGATGTGCCCGGTTACGGCAATAGGCTCGCCCCCTATTACGTGGGACCTAAAATTTCATGGCGAAATTTGGGTGTCAAGTTACTAATGCTACACCTCTGCCTACCCCTTTGGGGATACAGGCGTGAGTCTATAAATAAATTCATCAGGATTTCAATGTGGAAAAATTATAGATGCAAAACAACTCTGCTCAACAATCGTATCATTTCTTAAATTTTTACTTTTAAATTTATATTATATAAGGAAACAAAACCAGCAGTAGGAAAGATTTCTGTAAAAACTTTCATACCACGGACAAAATGACCAGGGTGTCAAGACCAACAACAAATTGTGGACCATATAAAGGGTTCTCCCGTGATGAAATCGAATCCACGTCACCTAACGCACTAGCAGCAGCAAGGCGCCCATCCATGCAGTCAATTTTTAACCGCATAATCGTATTTTTTCCGTTTCCGTAGAATTGTTTAAATAGTTTTGTTTTAAATAGAGTCTGTTTTTTTTCTACCTAAACCCATATAAATATCGATGCAATGCCGACTCTGTACTAATAATTGTGTCAGTGTCTGTAGATACTGGCATAGCGTGAAGAAGCCATAATAGTTCTGTATACAAATAATAATAATAACAATAACAGTGAACGGTTTAATACCCAAGAGCCTCGCCCAACATCTTAGGAGGCTCGCGTTGGAACCTTGGGTCAGGGGCCTGATACAGAAGGCAGTACTGCTGGACACGGCACGCATATTGAGGAGGTTCCTCTCTCTTGAGCCCTAACCACCAGTAGCTTGGAGCCTGTTCCCGATACTGGTCGGTTTCCATAGCATAGTTTTATATTTTTAAATGTATTTTTTTATATATCATATATTTAAAAATGTATTAATATGATATGAGCGATACATGAAATAAAGGTGATAATAATAGATAATAATAATAATATTCTACCACATTCACACAGCACCATCTAGTCCCAAACTAAGCAGAAGCTTGTACTATGGGTACTAGATAATGGATAAACATACATATTACATAGTTTTTTTTTGTAAATACATACATATTATACATAGAAACACCCAGACCAAGACAAACACCCATGTTCATGCACACAAATGTTCGACTTGAGCGGGAATCGAACCCGCGACCTTCGGCGTAGCAGTCGCTTACACTCCCGCTGCGCCAACCGGTCGTCTGACTAAGTATGTATGTGTTGTACACGTCATCATCAGTCCTTTAGGTATACTGTCCCACTGCTGGGCACGGGCTCTTCCCATTATGACAAGGGTAAGGCCCTAGTCCACCACGCTGGCCTAGTGCGGGTTGGCAGACTTCACATGTCTTTCGAGAACATTATGGAGAACTCTCAGACATGCAGGTTTCCTCACGATGTTTTCCTTCACCGATAAGCAAGCGATAATTAACAATTTAATACGCACATAACTCCGAAAGGCATCGGTGCGCGCCGTGGATTCGAACCCGGACCCTCTGCGTAGCAGTCTGTCGGTCTCTTCACTAGGCTATCGCTGCTAAAAAGACACGTACATACCTACTTTTATTTCGAACAATCCGTCTTGGTGTTGCGGTCCTCACCAGCATGCCAAATTTCATATTTTTACGCCGGTTAGTTTTGGCTGTGCTTCAGTACAGTCAGAGACGGAAAAAAAATATGGGTAGGTACATAATATGGCGTATAAAATACCTATAGGTACATAAGTTATAGGTAGGATTGATATTTTCGTTGTCAAACTACTAACAAAACCTGATAAGGGGACTACAAGAGCTAACTTCGCTGTCCTTGTCGGATTGTATGCGTAAGAAAGAGAAGCGCGACGACGACGGGACGTTCAGAACGCTTTACAAACCATAAAATAAATTAATTACAGAAAATGTATTGATCGGATTAAAAAAATAAAACAGTATTTCGTTAGTATGTTGCTTGTTGAATAATTTGTCAAAAAATCAGAATTATTGTATGTATTTTAATATGGTTTTTACTCGTTAAAATATATTTTTTAGAGGTATCTTTGTGATTTTTTTCTATCGAATAAAGTTAGTTGTATTATGTTTTCAACACAGTACTTAAGTAACTAGATTATATCCTGAAGAATATCATATATTTTTCTGATTGTGCTAACTGCATTGAATCATATACTTTAAAGCATTATAAAACTTGCGTTTAGCTCTTGTAGGCCCGTACAAAATCTTCAGCGGCAAGATAGTTTCTAAACTACCAAAAGTAGATAGGTTCAGCCTCTACTTATCTATTTAATATACCTACCTAGTAGCATTTCCGACTAGGTTGTTTAGAAATCAATCGCTAGTCAAATTTAAGTTTTCGTACACTAAACTACCTATTTAAGTTAATTAACCATAATAATTATTACATAAGCGAAGCCGTGTGGTTGACGGCATAGAATACAAGTGTCACCACCCCATCTTCCCGTTGGTGTCGTAAGAGGCGACTAAGGGATAACACGATGCAAATACCATCTTTGCGTAGAGACGGAAAACTCGACATCAAACCCTATACGACTGCCTCGTTGTCTCGCGGCATAAATGTGCGCGTGGGATCGGGAGGTCCCGGGTTCGGTTCCTGGGTGGGACAGTGTTATTGGGTTTTTCTGTCACGAAATTCTCAGTAGCAGCACGGAGTCTGGAAATGTGCCCGGTACGGCAAAGGCTCGCCCCTTATTACGTGGGACTGAAGTAGGTATATCTGGCGAAAAGTGGGTGTAGAAAATTAGAAATACACCTCTGCCTACCTCTTCGGGGTTATAGGCGTGATACTATGTATGTATGTAATTATTACATGTATGTAATTATTACATATTTTATCATGTATTTGTTTTACAATGTTTTGATATTACAATAGACTGAGCAAGTAACTCCGAATAGTGTTATGAAAGTTGCCTTCGCTACTCCCGGTTTTTTGTTTGTATAACAATCATCATTTCACAGTTTGTTGCCCACTTATTTGCCTAACAAACCTATTAAACACCAATACTTAGCAGTCACGACATGATAATTATGCTGATAACTCATGCATATGAAATTACTCACATTCAAATCGTAACCATTTGTAATCCATGAGCGCCTGCTCAAAATATTGTATTTTCTCCTCCATTTAGACAACAGTCCTTCACTTTTACGCTTAGAGCGCCGGTTCACTACGTAACGTTCCATTGTCAACACTCACAAAACAATCAATGTATAACGCTCACAAAACCATAACACGATAGGTCCAGTCCACGGACGTGTTAAAACTAAAACATAAACAAATTCTAACTACCCACAAATAATGTTATATAAAAGTAACGAAGCGAATAGAATTTAATTACAACCTCTTTTGAATTAAATGGCCGTCACGCTCGCCTCTTGTATAAACATTAGAAAGTTATTAAAATACCAACATAAGAATTTGGAACGCGGAAAAATTAAAAATAAATTTTCGCGCGCTTCGCGTCCGGTCGGCCGTTCGGAAACGTCGTCCTTTGACTGAACTTACGCGGTTAATAATATCGTTCGTTGTACATACATTTGTCGCCTTATTCGTATTACGGTACGTTGGAACGAATACGTTCGTGATTTGAATGCTGCGCTCATAGATTTTTATTGTACCACCCATACAAATCGGACAATAGACACTCGATATGCGCAGCGATCGTTTGTCCTCCATGTTATTTTGTCAGTGGGTAATTTTTCTGACCTAAATACTTGATCAAGGACGTCGTAGTTTTGTGTGGAAACGGTACCTGGGTGAATAAAAGACCGAAATTGAACCGCGCCCTCAATATATTGTATTACAATTCAGGTCTGGTAAATTCTTGGATTTGAATGTAGACTGAACTACATAAGGGAAATTATTGATAGTTGCCGCGTAGGTAGACATTTATTTACATTCAACCTCTTTTCTTTAATGAGGTTGGTAGAGCACGTACGTAACAATGGTGGAAAAGCAATTTTTCTTTCATGGCGTATCTTTAATGTATGTGTAATCTACTAATTTTTTGATGGTATTAAAAGCTGTTGATTGGATTGCGTAAAAAATAATTGGTAGGTAACTTTTATTTCGCTATTTGCCCATATCATTTAAATGTGTAGATTTGCTTTACTATGATATGTTCTCTATACCTCGTGTAGGTATGAGTTGGTCATCCTGGGCGAAAGTCAATACCGGCAGAGAAAGATAGCCTAATAATGAAGAGACTAACAGACTGCTACGCAAAGGGTCTCGGATTCAGACCCACGGCGAGCACCGCTGACTTTTCGAAGTAATTTTTTTTTTATAGACTCATGAATTTTTAGGTGCCACGTAATAGGGGGCGAGCCTATTGCTGTTACCGGGCACATCACCAGACTCCGTACTACTACAGAGAATTCGGAAAAACTCAGTAACGCTTTTGCCCGACCCGGGAATCGAACCCGGCACCTCCGATCAGCAATCGCATACGCTATCTAAGTTAAGTGTGTATGAATATGCTAATTTTATCAGTAAGTATAGTAGGACTAGAGGACGCCAGCAGCTACGCCTGCATTTTTTTTAAATTTACCCGTTTTGACCGATCCCGTGGGAATTTCGGGCAATCCCTTCTTAGTGCACCCCTACGGTCCCCAAGGGACATACATGCCAAATTTCAGCTTCCTGCGCCCAATAGTTTCGGCAATAGCGTGCCTGTCAGTCAGTAAGTAACGCAAGGATTTTATATATTAAGATTTTTTTATAGTAGGATTTTGACCACTCCCACACTAGGTACTTATAAATATTTTCGTCGCGGGATACTACAAGCATTATAATCCACACGACGAATACCCAGACTTGAAACAATAAATTCTGGGTAACACAAGATTTTATACTGTGTGGTGATCGAAGCCATAATACGCTACTGTGTTCGTCAGATTATCGACAACAATTAAAATCTATGATAGTAGCGCTCGTAGCGAGACGTGGCTTGCTGTTCGTAACAGATCGGCAAAGTTAAGCAACGCTTGCACAGGTCGCCACTTGGATGGGTGACCAAGTGTGGCATTTACATCTGAGCGCTACCGTGCTTCGGAGGGCACGTAAAGCTGTCGGTGCCGGTTCTTGTCTCAGGATAAGAATCGTTAGGCCATGTCGGAGGCCTCCGGGCGGTCTGAAAACTCCGACACTGGAGTTGGCCACACACGAAAAACCAACAAACAAACAATTGGCAACTAACTCTACAATAAACGCTAGTAGTCATATCATCATCAGCCTTTAACAGTCCACTGCTGGACTGGTGAAAGGAGGAATTGGCCTACTATATCACGCTGGCCAAACGGGTTGATATAGGGTTTGTATCAAGATTTCCTTCTCTTGCAGTGCTATTCTCTGCATAGTATGCTCCCTTTGTCGGCTCTTACGACACCCATGGGATGATATGGGGTGGTGACATTCAGTATTCTTAATCCGCTGATCTGAGCCGTCACCACACGGACTACTATTAATAAAATCTATGATAATTGGTAGGTATACCTAACCTAACTCTACCTACAGTATACCTACGCTACTGTCTTCATCTGATTAAAAAAATGGTGTAGTCGACGAAATTAAGCGCTCTACACACTCCACATAAAAATCATTTTTAAACATTCTTGCTCTTAGAAAGATACTCGTATAGCTCTTATAAGTGGATTTCATTAGAAGTCTAAAAAGCTCGAGACTTGCCGCCCCTTCCTCCAAAAGTATACGTTTTCTCAGAAAGGGGAAATACTTTTTTGTGTTTTCCTGGATAAAACCTTCTCTCACCTGATTCAAAACCATGATGAAAACCTGCCACCCTCATGCCTCCGATTCAAAATTCTAGATCAGCCACTGACTCTCTTTAGGCATATCGCAACCTATTGATTAAAAGCTATCTCTCTCTCTCTCTCTCTGGGCGCTCATGTCAGAAGATCGTATTCATGGTGGGATGTCAGTCTAGAACAAACGAAATGCCTTTCAGCCCCTGTCCTTTGCTGTGTTAGCGACAGTGTAAAACTGTTGCGGATCAAGAGACCATCTTGTTCGCGATCGCCCATATACATATTATATTACACCAGCTGAGCCCGCCGTTGAACCCTCCTTATTTAGAACAACTGTTCTGTGGCTCATAGCGTGATGTTATATAACGTTATAGACTTTCTCGATAAAAGGCTATCCAACACAAAACATATTGAAATCGAACCAGTTGTTTCCGAGTATAGCGCGGTCAACTAAACAAACGGTACTGCTTTATAATATTAGCTAGTATAAACATAAAGATAGTATAGATGCACTCATACTCCCATAATTTAAATGTGAAACACACAGAAATATTAAGTAATGTATGACTTCCGATTCGGTAAGAACTGGTTGGGTAAAAGAAATTAGCATATTTTCTCTTACTAATCATCCATACTATCAATTCATATATAACGTTCTTTTTTTTTCATCAAGGCAGAGAGCGATCTACTCGATGTCAGGTGGTGAACGACTTTTTAAGAGTGTCAACCAGGTAACAGCACACCCTAGATAAGTTGGCGTAGCTATTTTAGTTATCAACAATGGAAAATATATGAAACAAGAGGACACCAGCAGCAACGCTTGTAGTTTTTTAAATTTACCCGTTTTGGCCGATCCCGTGGGAATTTTGGGAAATCCCTTCTTAGTGCACCCCTACGGTCCCCAAGGAACATACATGCTAAATTTCAGCTTCTTGCGCCGAGTAGTTTTGGCTGTAGCTTGTCTGTCAGTCAGTCAGTAACGCAAGGATTTTATATATTAAGATAATTATGACCCTAACACAGGCAAGTGGGTAAGTAACCTACTCATTCCGATTTGCTACGACTACTACTGCACAGTTGGACTAGTGGCGGCCGCCTCGCCGCTGGACACGGCGCCGAATGTTGTATATATGTGGGTTCGACCGTGGTTCGACCCCCACACGATACAACAGACAACACCTTGTGTGTTTCATAAATTGTTTTCCGAGTCTGGGTGTTCATTGTGTCCACTAGTTGGTGTTTTTAAAGTCCACAGCGACACAGGGTATAAAGAACTAGTGTGGGGTTGCCATAAAGGTACTTAAATATAGTCAAACAAAAATAATAAATAAAGTCGCTGTATTTAAGCACCAGCATTACAATCAACCTGTTAAGACATATCTTTGCCTACATCTTGAGCTTGACAGACGAGTCGCGTATTTATGTTGTCTTTTTAAATATTGTACCTACTATTCGTATGTTTTGCTTTTTTTTCTTTCATTTAAGTATTTCCAATCAGTGACGCAAAATGTTTTGGCTGTGTCAGCAATCGTGGTACCACAAATTGTAAAATTAAGATTCTGTTTTTAAAAGAGTGGCATGGCTTTCTTCCAGGCTCTTCTCATAGCCCTACCATCCCGAACCTGGTCGTAAAAAAAGAAGACGTTCATAAGCGTGGCTTTTGTAACCTATATGAATAAATGAGTTTGAATTTGAATTTGTCAGTGCATTAGGATAGAGGTACAATAAACCATAACTGTCTATGAATTAAGGCCAACAGTTCAATTAATTTTATTATTCCAGTTGCAAGCCATGGTCAGCTTAATAGTCAAACTGGATTTGACTGATTTTTAGCTTATCTAGTGAGCGACTGCCTGTCTGACCGCCACAACTCAAAAATATATAGCGATATTCCATTGTTCGTCTTGGGATAACTGGGATAACATAATATTTTATTAAGCTCTTTCATTATGATGATGATGAAAGAGCTTAATATAATAAAAACAGGTGTGTGTATTCCTGCAAAGTAACACCTATCTTATTATTTAGCGATTACCCTATATGGCTAATGATAAACGCCTGATAAAATATTTGAAGCAATCAACATGCACTAAGTATATGATAGGCCATCAAACACACAGACTTATTTTTATGAGAGGATCAAACATTAAATGTGGCATGATCAACCCAGTCTATAAAGTTGTTTGGCACGATTTTTAGGGTTCCGTACGTCACAAGGTAAAAAGGGAACCCTTATAAGATCACTTTCTTGTCCGTCTGTCTGTCTGTCTGTCCGTGTGTCACCACCGATTTTCTCAGGAACGGGTGGACCTAGCAAATTAAAATCTATACCAGATACTGAAGTCTATGGTTCCTATTAGGTGTATAAAAATCATGGCCCTGGGTCAACCCGATAAAAAGATATGGTCAAAATTAGATTTTTGCGAAAACTTGTACCGAACCAAAATGAACCTTAATTTTCAACTTTTTTAATTTTCGGAATGTGTCCTTTACTTGTGCTGTAAGACCTTGGTTTTAACCAAAATTGACAATTCTAGGTCAACTGTAAGTACCCTATAGGTTTTGGGTCGAAAACCTATATGGTAGTTCCCGTTGAACTAGAATCACGAAATTTGGCCAAAAGCAGGGTCTTACAGCACAAATAAAGGAAAATTAAAAAAAATAAAAAAGTGGAGAATTTAAGGGTGTCCCCATACATACATAGTACTTAGACTCCATTTAAGATAGTCCTCTAAGTTGTATGGGCGCTCATACAGATTTAGAGGACTAGCGTAATCAGCACCAACCTGAAATAAGGTAAAATGCGTACGGAACCCTCAGTGCGCGGGTCAGACTCGCACTTGCCCGACATTTTTTACGTTTTTATGAGGATATGTTAAGAAATTAAAAACACGGAGGTTTCTAAGGCTACATCCGCACAGGCAGGTGGCTTGCTTAGCGCCTAGAGCCTTGTGGCTTGCATTCTGGCTACTTGCTAGGATACTCGCTGGCCGCGGCACTAGAGGAGGTTTACATGGTGGATCGCTAGGTGGCTTGGTCATTTGCTTGTCGTGCTGACAAGTTGTGTTGACGAGATTAACTTTCAAAAATAGCTTCAAATCTGCTTTCGAGAAATTTCGTCTTTTAATATACCATTTCACAGTCTTATCCATCATTTGGGTTTATTCCCATCCAGTAACACCCTGAAGTGTAACACATGTTACTCGTTGGGACATTTTTTTTCCCAACGAGTAACACCCTAAGTATATGTGTTACTGGATGGGAATAAAAACTTGCATCGAGTAACAGATGTTACTTGTTGGGAAAACGCGCGGGTAAAGTATCCCAACGAGTAACAGTGCTACTCGTTGGCAAACGACGCGGGTAAATCATCCCATTATGTAATAAATACCTTCAGTGGTTTTTGCATATTATTTAATCATAATTATGTTTCAGTCTAATTAGTATTAATATGATTATACTACATAATCAAAGTTTTGTATATGATACATTTTAAGATGTACCAAGACTACAAAACATCTAAAGAGATTTGTTTTGTTTGCTTGTTATTTCTAGGCCTGCACAATATTGCAAGATGATTAAATGTCTGCAGCTTTAAGAATAATTAAATCTGCTAGCAATATCACCATGAATGTCGGATCAGGTACCTATCTATCATCTTATTTAAAATATATAGTTGTTTCGTGTCTAAAAAGGTCCAAAAATAAAGAAAAGACACTTAAACATTTTGTAACAGATTTAGTAAAATTTAGAAAAACGTCATAGCTACAAAAAATTTAAATTGAAAAATTGAAGAATTTGTTTTTGCTGGTTCATCTATGATTACCCAAAAAACCACGGAGTTAACAAAATTTTGAAGTTCTTATCCAAACCTAGACACTTGGAGCTACAGTTTCCTTTATTTTTGATTTCCTGTACGACTATTTCTCGCAAAGTTACGGCCTGTTGAAAATTGCCCAAAAATTTGGATTTTTTTTCTCTTAATTTTTTCCAGTAGTATATATTAAACTAAAAATAACTTATTGCATGGGTGCAATAAGTTATACTAAAAGTATTGCAAGTTGCTTATATGTTGAACGTTACATTGTATGCATCACAACTTACTCATGAATAAAAGTATAAAATATCGATTAACTAATAAAATTAAAGTATAGTAAATACGTAAAATACACTAAGTAATTTACACGTATATGTGGACTAGCAAATTAATCACAAGTCAGGCACACAACATACATTCGTTGGCAATAATGATCGTCAATAGTTACTCTGTTTATGTTTTATGTTGGTTACATAATTTTGATTGTGATAGTTATAGTTCCAGTAGATATCTATCAAAAACTTTGTACCGAATTTTATCAACATTGATTTAATTGTGATATTTGAATTACTAGTCTGTAAGTTATTTTTAGTTTAATATACACTACTGGAAAAAATTAAGGGATCAAAAAAAAATCCTAATTTTTGGGCAATTTTCAACAGGCCGTAACTTCGCGAGAAATAGTCGTACAGGAAATAAAAAAAAGGAAACTGTAGCTCCAAGTGTCGAGGTTTGGATAAGAACTTCAAAATTTTGTTAACTCCGTGGTTTTTTGGGTAATCATAGATGAACCAGCAAAAACAAATTCTTCAATTGTTCAATTTCAATTTTTGTAGCTATGACGTTTTTCTAAATTTTATTAAATCTGTTACAAAATGTTTAAGTGTCTTTTCTTTATTTTTGGACCTTTTCAGACACGAAACAACTATAGATTTTAAATAAGATGATAGATAGGTACCTGTTCCGACATTCATGGTGATATTGCTAGCAGATTTAATTATTCTTAAAGCTGCAGACATTTAATCATCTTGCAATATTGTGCAGGCCTAGAAATAACAAGCAAACTGTAACGGATGCCAGGAATCGAACCTTTGCTAGTCCGCTACAGTGCGCTGGTAGTGTGCTGCTGACGTGTGCCTACGACGATGCGTGTTCTTCTATGTGTGTGGACTGTATGGCTTCGATGTGTAAGGGCTTCAGAAATGAAACATCTTCATACGTTGAGAGCGATGCTGTTCAGGTGTGCGGTGCTTGATGGTTACATAGGTCACAAGATGGTGGTTGAGACGCCAACAACTGGCCGAATACATGGTCGCTTAAGTACCTCGAAACTTTACCTTATCGACGACCATCGCACCGAACACGTGCACAGGGAATCTTTCGTTTATTTTTATTTACAAAACAGTACAAATGTTACGTATGTTTCGATCCTATTATGCATACATACATGTTCTATACATCGTTAGATAGGTCTCATTAAGTTCTATCTATTGGTATACAATACCTAAACCTAACTATTAGCGTCACTAAGTTATTCCATAAAAACTCCCAAAAAATGCTGCCACACAAGGGCCCGCCCACTATATTTTCTATTGAAAAACTATCGTATACTAAATTTATATATATAATTTTGGTAGGCCGTTGTGTGCAACTATATGGGGCATCTATTAAAACAAACACCATGAAAATATCTTTATTCAATTCGAACATATGACATGATAACTTTGAAGCATAAAAAATTTACAGAATTTCTTAAGTAAATACTATCGTAAGTAAACAAATTTTATGATAAACATACGAAGGTTTGTTATTATGCTTATTTTAACTATATAAGGTAATAACTAGCAATAAAAAGGTATCTAGACATGATTTCAAGTCCATATGAAGCTAAAAAACACTTATAAAACTATAATACGAATATGTAAACAAACAGCTGTTTTATGAAGCATTAACTCTTATCTGTCACTACTGATAACGCTATTTATGATTCGATATCTCAGGTCCCTACAGTTAGCACAAGTTTAAGACTAATGTTCATGTATTACATAGTTGTTGTATATTAGCAATCTAACCATTTACACTATTTTAGCTATTTTGTAACGTTTTGACACGTCCGGGAACCGAACCCGGTGTACCGCACGATTAGATAACACTGATTTTAACGATTTTCACTCGCGGTTTCGAATACACTATTCACTGTCATAGTTTTAATGTCTGTCGCGAACATCTCTCCCGCCGTGCAGCAACGCGCGTGACCCGTCGTGTGGCGGTGCTGCAGAGCACCCGGTGAGCGACACCTCGTCACTTGGGCAGGGGGACCAGCTTCTTAGCCGGCCGTTTGAGGACGCCTGCTGCTGTGCGCACCTCGACAGTGCGTATGGCGCCGTCGGCGCCCGGGTAGACAGCCACAACTCGACCGCGCGGCCAGGTGTTGCGCGGGAGTTGGCCTTCGGCGATCAGGACGGGGTCGCCGACCTCGAGGTTGAGCCCGGACCCATGGGGCTCCCGCCGGTGTTAAAGCTCGGGTAGGTACTCGCGCACCCAACGGCGCCAGAACATGTCGGCGAGGATTTGGGCGCGCCGCCAGTGCTTGCTGCTGTTGAGGTCAGCCTCGCTGAACTCGCCCAGCGGAGGGAGGCGAGCAGAACCACCGAACAGGATGTGGTTCGGGGTGATGGCCTCGCTGTCTGCTGCGTTGACGGAGACGTGTGTGAGGGGTCGACTGTTTACTGTGTACTCGACCTCACACAGTAGTGTAGCTAGGACTTCTTCGTGCGGATGGCGCTCGTGAAGGACCGTATAGAGGGCGGTCTTCACGCACCTGACGAGGCGCTCCCATGCGCCCCCCATGAATGGCGCTGAGGGGGTGATGAAGCGCCATAAGATGCCACGGCGACTCGCTTCCTCGGCGACGGCGTCTCTCATCTCTCGGTCGGCACCGTGCATGTTGGTGCCGTTGTCCGAGTAGATCTCTGCGGGGCAACCTCGGCGCGCTGCGAACCTGCGCAGCGCCAAGATTGCGGAGTCGGCGCTCAGGCTGGCGGCGACCTCCAGATGTACTGCCCTGGAAGTGAGACATGTAAACAGTGCCACATAACGTTTGTGACGCTGTCTACCGACGGTTACGGAGAGCGGCCCGAAATAATCAAGACCCGTGTAGGTGAAGGGCCTCTGATGGTGAGCAAGGCGCGTCTTTGGATGGTCCCCTGTGGCTGGCTCAGGCGGCTGCGTTTTTCTAATGCGGCATGGTAGACATCTATGTACTATTTTCTTTGTAGTCGGCCGCAGACGAAGAATCCAATAGTGTTGGCGTATTTCATTGATTACCAACTCTGTACCGCTGTGATGTAATTTTCTATGCGTCCAATCTATGTATAGCTGTGTAATACGATGATCGCCGTCTAAGATCGGCGGTCTCTTTGTTTGTTCGGAGATTTCTTCTGTAGCTATTATACGACTGCGTAGAGTGATAATTCCGTTGTTCATCTCCACGGGTAACGAATACAGGCGGCTGTCTCTGGCGACACCTCCTCCGCGCCGCAGCTCCCGAAGGTCGGCGCCGAAGGAGTCCTCTTGTACCGCCTTCACAAGAAGGTCCTCGGCGCCGCGGGTGTGTTCTGCGGAGAGAAGCACGAAGTTTCGGGAGTCGGCGGCTGGACGAGGTGCCGCTCTGCCCGACTTGATGTTGTGCTTCGTCTTCGTCACGTGACGCCAATCTGGATCCTTCTGTCTATTTTTCTGCGTTCTTTTATATAGAACCTTCTCTGCGGTTTTCTTACATAATGCTATAAATTGTAGAACTCTTGCTGTCGCTCGTAAGAGCCTCTCCCATTTGGAAAATCTATACGGGTCCGGTACGGCTTCTATAATTCTATGTGTTTGACGTTTCTCTACAGCTGTCAGTGTGCGCTCTTCGCCTGTCGCGTCAGGGGCGATGTGCTTCTCTACGGGCCATAGTGACGGGTCTTCGTACAGGAATGACGGTCCAGTGTACCACTCGTGTTCGGAGTTAAAGCTGTTTGGCACGTCGCGTGTAGCCGCATCCGCCGCGTTCAACTTCGTAGGTACCCAGCGCCAATCTTCAACTTTACTATGCTCTTCTATGGCGGCTAGGCGGTGCGCGACGAATGGTTTGTACGCCCGTGCTCCTTTTCTTATCCACGTTAGTACGGTCTTGCTGTCCGTCCAGTACACGACGGCCTCGGGTTTGACGCGATGTTCTTCTATTACCGCTTGAGCGACTCGCGTACCCATGACGGCGCGCGGCGGCTTGCAGTTCGAGTCTCGGGATTGACACCACCTTAAGCGGTGCCACTCTCGCCTTCGCCATAACGAGCGTCACGTGCACACGCCCATCTGGTGTAGTCGCTCGCCAGTACACCGCTGTTGCGTAGGCCACTTCACTGGCGTCCGTAAAGACATGTACTTGGAGTGTACAGGCGTCACTGTACCCGGGGTAACACCGCGGGATGCGTATCGACTTCAAGTGTTCGAAATGCTGTATCCACGATGCCCATTGCACTCTGAGGCTTTCGTCAAACTTCTCGTCCCAATTTGTACCGAGTCGCCAGGCTTCCTGTAGTATCTGTTTGGCTCGAACAGTCACGGGCGATGCGAGGCCGAGTGGGTCGTATAGCGACATAACTATTTTCAACGCTTCCCGTTTCGTAGGCGCTTCGGTGCCGATGAGTCCGTCTGGAAGCCGTGCGAGTGTAAGGTTGAAGCTCAGCTCGTCCGCGCTCGTTTTCCACATCAAGCCGAGAATTTTCTTTTCTTGCCCCTTGCTCGCGAGGCCGACTGTCTCCTGGCGATGTTGACTTGGTTCTATTGCTTCGATGACGTTTCTAGAGTTCGACACCCATTTCGTGAGGTGAAAGTGCGCTTGTCTGTGTATGTCTCGCACCCGTGACGCTATACTCGTCGCTTCCTGTTCGTTCCTGAAGCTGTCCAGATAGTCATCCATGTAATGATTATCTATGATGGCTTCTGCTGCTTCCGGGTACTCTTCTGTGTGCTTGCGAGCGTTCCAATTCTTCGCGAATATAGCTGTACACGGTGAGCTTGCCGCGCCGAAGATAATGGACTTCATACGGTATTCCTGGGGCGGTCCCTCCCGCCGGTCACCTCTCCACAGGTAGCGCAGCGCGTCTCGGTCTTCTGGGCGTACTCTCACCTGCATAAACATCTCTGTTATATCAGCTGAGACGGCAACGCGGTGTCGACGGAACCTCATCAACACCCCCGGCAACGATTGTAGCAAGTCCGGTCCCGTGAGCAGGTAATCGTTGAGTGACATACCTCTGGTCTTCGCGGCGGCGTCGTGAACTATACGAATCTTCTCAGGCTTCATGGGGTTGTGTACATCGAAGTGAGGCAAGTACCAAGTCTTCCCTGGCGTACTATTCATGGGAGCTTCTTCTGCGTATCCCTTTTCTATCAGCGAGTTCATCTGTTCTGTATATCTTGTTTTCAACTCTATGTTTCTATCAAATTTTTTCTCTATGTGTGCGAGCCTCCTTGCCGCGTTCTCGTAACTATCATGCCAATGACGATGTCTTCTTGTTTCCACAGAAGAGCCGTCTCTATATATCTATCTTCTAATTGTTTCGTATGTTTTTCTAACATATCTGTAGCCCGCTTCTCGGGGTCCGAGTTCGGTCGACGTGGGTTCACTATGAGCGATTCCAGTGCGAAATATTCTTTCAGTTGCGCTTCTATGTTTTCATCTATAGCGGAGAGACCGTTGACGAAGTGTACGGTGTTTCCCAAGGTGCGTGAGCGCGCGCCGTGCAGCACCCATACCAGCGATGTAAGCGACGCCACCGGTTGATCGTTGGGTCCTCTTCGTACTGCGTTCGCTATGAGCAGGTGCCAGTTGTCTTGACCTATTAGCACCTTTGGCACGCCTATGTCATACACCAGCTTCTTCTAGATGCCTTCGAGGTGTTTGCAGTCTATCAGGTCCTCTTCGGCGATCTTCTGCGGCGACAGGTGTAGGCTGGCTACGGTGCGTGCACACAAAGGCACTTGTTTGCTGTCGGCGCCGGCTCCTCGTATTTGTATGTCTACGCGTCGCGACGTTGGCATGTCGATCGACGTATCGCCTATGGCACGGATCGTAAACGGGTCCAGGTTCCCTTCCGGGCCGACTTCCTTGGCTATGTCTTCGTCTATGAGCGATACGGTGCTTCCGTCGTCGAGTAGGGCGAACGTAGACGCCTCTCCCGCCGGTCCGACTATCTGCACGGGCACTATCTTTAAGTATGCTTGAGCCTTTGCACGTATGCACGAACTGGCGACCGTTTCTTGCTTTTCTATGTTCACGTCTTCGGTCCTATGGGCTCCTCTATCGTAGTGAAGCAACTGGTTGTGTGTAGCGCGGCATCCCTCTACACCGCACTTCTTGGGCTTGCACGAGTGTTCTATTCGGCGTATGCGTAAGCAGCGAAAACACAATCCATGCTGCTTAGCTAGCTGCCATCTCTTCTCTGCGTTGGCGTTACGAAACGTGCTGCAGGCCGACGAGTAGTGTCCTTCGCGTTCACATATCCTGCACTTCGCGTTAGACGTGTCCGTATGCGTTCGCTTCTCCGTCGCCGTCGCCGTGTACGTCCTTTGCACGGTGCGTCTGCTTGGCGGCCCATCGGTGATGTTCTCAGCCGGCGCGAACGCGCTACAGTAACGCGCGTACTCTGTCACGAAGTCACTGAATCGGCTGAGGTCCGGCTTCGACTGGCACTTCTCGGTATACGTCTTGTACCACTGCACACGCAGCGAGTTCGGTAGCTTCTCGGTCAACACGCGCACTAGCTCCGCATTGATGAGGTAGTGTTCCTTTTTCAACGCACGAAGTGTGACGACGCCGCTTCTAATCTTGCTCGCGAACGCGCATATGTCCTTGGGTGCTTCGCTACAGCGTGGTAGGGTCCTCAGCTTGTCCGTCTCTGCCTGTGCGATCGAGTCTGGTCGTCCGAACTGCAGCTCCAACTCCTTCATAATCTCATCTGGTCGCGCATGCCCAATCAGTTCAGAGCTAACTGTTTCCAACGCTCTTCCCTTGAGACTTCTTCTCAGTCTCGCTGTATTCTCCACGTCGTTGAAGAAATTTTTGGTGGTGTCGTATATCGCCTTGAACGACAGCCACTCGGTGTGCGCGCCGCCGAACGTCGGTAGCGTCATGATGACTTTCGAAACCGCCGGGTGTGGTGCAACTATCGATGTGTCCGGTGGCTTCCTATCGGCGAGCGCGGCGATCGCGGAGGTGAGATCCGTGATGAACGGCTTCAGCGAATCACCTCCCTGTTGATGAACGTCCATCTTCTGTGAGGGCGGTCCATCTTCTATCTTCTGTGCCCCGTCGACGTCCCTCTTCTTAGTGGGCGCCGATATCACTTCTATATCTTCGGGGCCGGGCTGGGGTTCCGGAGCCTCTTCCAACCACGAACGTACGTAGTCTTGTTTCGACTGTCCATCCTCGTCGTAGTCATCGGAGTCCGCCTCTTCTTCAGCCTTCTGTAGTGCTAACTGTGCTAACTGTAGTTTTATCTTCAAAACTTCTTCTCGAGCCAACATCACATTTCTATTGGAGCGTCCCGTAGCTGCTGAGCGTTGGTCGCGTTCCCTCGTTGGCTTCTTTCTATCTCTATTTTCTATTATACTATGTTGCGCTGTACAAACGCTCGATCTATCGGATGGTTGCAACGTCCTTTCCTTGCCATCTTCATTTTTCGACTGCACCTCTGCTCGCTCCCTTGCATCTTGAGTGATGTTTCGTTCGTCCCTCCCCGCGGGGCCGGGGGGGGCCGGCGGCGGCGCGTCGCTCCCGACTGTTGTCGACGGCGATCGCGGTGGCCCGTCGTGACGGACGACCGCGGCGGCTGGGTTGCGGGCAGCGGCGGCGCGGGCAGGGGTACTGGAACTAGGCCCGGCGCCGGCCGCTCCCCCGGCGACCTCGGGAGCACGACCTCTTGAACGCGTCGTAGGCATTCTTCAATCCGGCTCGAAGGACCAACAAATGTAACGGATGCCAGGAATCGAACCTTTGCTAGTCCGCTACAGTGCGCTGGTAGTGTGCTGCTGACGTGTGCCTACGACGATGCGTGTTCTTCTATGTGTGTGGACTGTATGGCTTCGATGTGTAAGGGCTTCAGAAATGAAACATCTTCATACGTTGAGAGCGATGCTTTTCAGGTGTGCGGTGCTTGATGGTTACATAGGTCACAAGATGGTGGTTGAGACGCCAACAACTGGCCGAATACATGGTCGCTTAAGTACCTCGAAACTTTACCTTATCGACGACCATCGCACCGAACACGTGCACAGGGAATCTTTCGTTTATTTTTATTTACAAAACAGTACAAATGTTACGTATGTTTCGATCCTATTATGCATACATACATGTTCTATACATCGTTAGATAGGTCTCATTAAGTTCTATCTATTGGTATACAATACCTAAACCTAACTATTAGCGTCACTAAGTTATTCCATAAAAACTCCCAAAAAATGCTGCCACACAAGGGCCCGCCCACTATATTTTCTATTGAAAAACTATCGTATACTAAATTTATATATATAATTTTGGTAGGCCGTTGTGTGCAACTATATGGGGCATCTATTAAAACAAACACCATGAAAATATCTTTATTCAATTCGAACATATGACATGATAACTTTGAAGCATAAAAAATTTACAGAATTTCTTAAGTAAATACTATCGTAAGTAAACAAATTTTATGATAAACATACGAAGGTTTGTTATTATGCTTATTTTAACTATATAAGGTAATAACTAGCAATAAAAAGGTATCTAGACATGATTTCAAGTCCATATGAAGCTAAAAAACACTTATAAAACTATAATACGAATATGTAAACAAACAGCTGTTTTATGAAGCATTAACTCTTATCTGTCACTACTGATAACGCTATTTATGATTCGATATCTCAGGTCCCTACAGTTAGCACAAGTTTAAGACTAATGTTCATGTATTACATAGTTGTTGTATATTAGCAATCTAACCATTTACACTATTTTAGCTATTTTGTAACGTTTTGACACGTCCGGGAACCCGGTGTACCGCACGATTAGATAACACTGATTTTAACGATTTTCACTCGCGGTTTCGAATACACTATTCACTGTCATAGTTTTAATGTCTGTCGCGAACACAAACAAAAGAAATCTCTTTAGATGTTTTGTAGTCTTGGTACATCTTAAAAAGTATCATATACAAAACTTTGATTATGTAGTATAATCATATTAATACTAATTAGACTGAAACATAATTATGATTAAATAATATGCAAAAACCACTGAAGGTATTTATTACATAATGGGATGATTTACCCGCGTCGTTTGCCAACGAGTAGCACTGTTACTCGTTGGGATACTTTACCCGCGCGTTTTCCCAACAAGTAACATCTGTTACTCGATGCAACTTTTTATTCCCATCCAGTAACACATATACTTAGGGTGTTACTCGTTGGGAAAAAAATTCCCAACGAGTAACAGTGTTACACTTTAGCGTGTTACTGGATGGGAATAAACCATCATTTGGGGTCATGACATAAATAATCCACGATTAAGTAATGGAGAGTTTAAAATGTTCTGCATAAACAGTTGTAAAATTGTTGCGTCTGTATTTTTATGGAGTTTAGTAGCTGAATTTCACAGAGGTTCTCTTTTAGAAACTGATGCAATTTATATTTCATCCATTTTTTATTCTATAATTGCCTCGCGCCTAGTGGCAAAAAACCAACACGTTTGTTTACTTATCTAAGCGACTAGCTAGGCAACTAAGGGCCGATTTCACCAATTTTAATACAAAACTAGTTTTACTAAACCTAAGTTCAATAAAACGAGATCAAATGCCGATGTTGATCATGATTTACGTCCAACTGATTTCACCACCTACTTCATGAGTTCATTTGATCGCGTTCAGTAAAACCGAGTTTTTATGCTATTTCGTATAACAAAACGTAAACGTCCTCTCGGAACTGTCATAAAAAGCGGATTGTCATTGTCAATTTATAAACTTTGCGTCTTGGTTGCGTACCTGCGTGGTATTATTTTATTGTTAGTAAATTTATTTAATAGGAACTAAAAAATGTTGGAACTATACCCTATTTTATTTTCAATTGACTCCAAAATAGACAAAACTGTTGGTTTTGTAAGTCAAAATCTGGTGAAAAAATCTTGGTCATCAAGGATGTTAAAATGTTTTTCTCTCTGACGAATCCATCTAGGACGACGGAGAAAATAGCCGTCGTCGCAGTGGCGTAGCGTGGGGGGGGGGCCGGGGGGGCCATGGCTCCGGGCGGCACATTTAAGGGGGCGGCAAAAGAGGCCGCGACAAAAAAATATACTATGCGCGCGCACTGACTCGATTCAAGTAGGACCGAGCGGCAGCGCGGGTGCTGTAGAAATTACGCACGGCCAGTGTGAAGTTGAATCCCCCCCCGTGGGATCTCCACCTTGTCGTGGTGGGGGCGCTCAGTAACCGTGGCTTGGACACCCGCGGTGAAGCTAAGGGAGATCCCGGGAGTGGACGCTCCGCGTGGGCCTGGAGGGGCCTGCGCAGGACGCGTCCAAAGGTGCGGGTGCGGGGGACAGTTCTGTCTGTCCCTCGAAGTTGGGCGCAGTCGCAGGAGGAGAGGTGTGTCGGTGTTGCGTTGCCGCGCGCCCTATCTCCCGGGACCAAATGGTGGCGCACCATTTGTTGCGTCGCGGTGGGGCCGCAGAGGAAGAGGAGATGCGATGTTGCGTTGCCGTCCTCCCTATCCAATCTCACTCCAATCCACAATTCTATCCGTAGTTGTATCAAAATTTAATAATCCATATCAGGGCCGAGCCACCCCTGTGTGCAATGTGTGCGGCGTACACAGTCGCCAGGAAAATAAGGCCGCCGCGTGCTGATGAAATGCCAGCGTTAATTATTGAAATTATTTTTGACTTGCTTAGAAGTAAAGATATTTATTGTTCAGATCTTTATTGGAAGAAGGCAGGTACAAGTCTCTCAACATACCTAATAGTCTCACTACTTACTAACTTTAAGCTAAGCTCTGAATTTGGACTCCAATGTTTATGAGCTTTGCGTTAAAATCAAAACCAATTATATCACATATTACAAACCATTGAGGTAACAATGTTACAAACGCCTTCTGTGATTTTTTGGACGCAACCACGTGGGACGTGACGCGAGTTTTGTCCATAAATTTACAGATTTTGCCTCTCAGCTGTTTAGTTTTGCGAAAATAAGGAGTAAGAGTAAATGCTTTTAACCGGTGACGGGCAGCAACGTCACCGGTGCGAGAAGCTACGCCCTGCGCCCTTCATCAAAACTACCAGGCTTCAGCAGGCCACGAAAATCAATTATACGATATACCTTGCGACCTACATCGAACGTAATCTAAGATAAAAGAACACCTCGCCGAGCTCGAAGTAGAATTAAGTCACATAAAGTGGTACATACTGGGGTTATCATAAGTCCGAAGACAGGGGGAGAATATGGGAACTTTAGAGTCAGGTGACTTTTGCTACCATGGAGAAAGCAACCTACTCTTGAGGTGGCGTCGGTTTCCTGGTCAGGAGGATCAGTTTGGGGAAGTCGGTTGTGTGTCGACCCGTGTAGCGTACTTAAACTCACCGATAGGGGCGGCCTAAGGTGATGATACAATTATATGCGCCGAACTCAACTGACTCTGGCGAGATGGCTGAAGCCATGTACCAGGACACTGTTAAGGCAATATCTAGTACCTAAGGCTAAAGCTCAGTACTTCAACGCGAAAGTGGAAGTACAGGAACGCGGCGAAACTAAAATCGGAGCCCACGGCGTGGGGTACGAGAATCATAAGACCAAATGCTAATTAACTTCCTCGTAGCAGAGGGGATTTTCTTAATGAACACCTTTTGTAACAAGAAGCCTCACAGGCAGAACATTTGGCGAAACCGCGATAATGTGACAAACAAGGTGAAAGATTACATCACGACGGACCGAAAGCACACATTTAAAGACGGTGATTAATACGATAAACACCTGAAGAGATCACCGATCAGTACGAGGCTCTCTTAATATAAACCTCAGAACTATAAGGGCCCAGTCAGTGAAGCCTACGCTCAGGCCTACATTGCTTCTCCCACCGACAGCGTTAAGCAGAAGACAGCCACAGTGGTCACGATACTAGGAAATTCGTCTCAAAAGATCTGCTCCGCATACAGAAAAAAACAAGAAATCTAAACTGCCAGCCGAGACTCTCCAACTGATGAGGAAAATACGCGAGATGCCATCCTGTCGGCTATATTCGCCGGAAGGACGGGCCGTAAAACGACAAATACGAAAGCTTACGCGACGAGACCTCCGACGCTCTAACAACGGATCATAAGTCTTCGCTATGCAGTTGAGGTGACACAATCAAATGACACTACGATGGCGGATACCCGCACTGTCAAGCTGTCAACTCAAAATTCGAGATTCACGAAGACGTTCAAGGTTTTATCGACTCTTGCTTGCCTCGCGGGCAAACAGAACAATTGAAATTAGTACCGACGACCACAGTGCCCTACTGACGCACCACTACACACAAGCTATCCCCACCTCTTAAAAACAACAAAGCACCTAGTGATGACGGCAATCCATCTAAATTTAACTTATTAAAATCCTTTAAGCCGTCTAGGCCTAGTCTGAGCTATATATTGCAGCAGAGAAACGACCGCTGCCGTGTGCGACTCTTTAATACCGCTGAGAGCTGCCACGTTTTGTCGTAATACCCTATGCTCTATGATATTCCTGCAATTGAGGAATCAAATGACAATTTTTTTATGGTGATTTTTTTTAGGGGAAAATTTTTGATTAGGGTGTAAAGCAAAACTAAAGGACATACTTATAAACATACATACATACCAAAACCCGAAAAACGTACACTTCTGCAGAAACATTTTGGTAAAAAGGGGGCGGCAAATTGCCGGACGGCCCCGGGCGGCAGAAACCCACGCTACGCCACTGCATCGTCGTCACTATCTTCAAAAGCTAACGCTAATGCCCTTTCCATTACGAGTTTTTAAAATATTGGATTACCAAACAAACAAAACAGACAATGCGAAATATGTACAACAATGACAATTCAGAACAATCTATAAACCTACTTTTTAACTGTAACTATGTTTAGTTTACAGTGGTGAAAAATGAAGATTTGATCTCAGTTAAACGCTTGAACCGAGTTTAAGTTGAACTGAACGCGTTTATATGCACTGGTGAAATCGGCCCTAAGGGCGGTTTCAGATTAGCGTTTAATACGCGTGTTTAAGCTCATTTTTGGAAGCGCATGCTGGCGCAAATATATAGGCGCGCCTTTTGGCACATGCGCAACTCGTACGACTTGCGTACGACGTGCTTCTAATTCTAAGCTCGTATAAGCGCAGCAGTCAGAAATCAGAATCCATCTTGACACTGACAAGATGTCACTACCGTTTCGAGCGAACACGGCGAAATATTCCCGTTTATATGTGAGTCCGGTTTTTTGAAGCGCGTTATGTAGCACGCGTTTACACGCGCGTATGCTGAAACGACCGTATACGCGCAGAAAAAATATCTAATCTGAAACCACCATAAGTCATCGGTCCCGGCTGCCATGCTCATGAAGATCTTTGAAAATCATTTTATGAGATCACTTCCTATGAATAACTGAAGATATACCATGGCATATTTGAGGTTGCGAAGGTCAGACAGGCAGTCGCTCAGTGGAAAAGCTAATACTTATTCTCTCGAATCTGGTAAGACTAGAAAGCGGAACCCGGGTTGTAATTAGGATAAACGCTAGGAGGATAATGATGATGATGATGATGATATGCCTATGTGCAATAACTAGCTTCATCCTCTATTTACATAGAGCTCTATCTTATTTTTCTTAACCCGAGGAATATGCGCGTGTATTTAGTGTTTCTTCCTTTTTTTAACTTCACTTGAATTCGCATACTTAACTCCATAGAGTAAAGTCTTCACTCGCATGAAAATTAATTGGCAATACTTACTATGGTGAGTGATGTGCCAAGTTGCCTATGGATTTGATCCTCAGAACAGAAATCTATTTAATGCACCTAAAATAAAGAATCGATTCAAAACTTTCGCCGCAATTAGTACCTGGAGTCTACTAAAGCTCGTATATCTGATTCTTGGAGAAGGTAGACTTTTTTTATTAATTCATTCATTATTTATATTTGCCTTAGCAATACATAGATTTTTTACATTCATAATAGTATTTTTGGAAATTCAGTTTGCGCACTTCGTTAAACTACAATCAGATTTTAATCGCAGTGCGCACCAATCACTTTTCAAGGTTATTTGCATGTTAAATAGTTAAAATTATCGCTTGTCCGCTCGTCCCAGGCACGCTGGGATTCCATGGTACAGGACTGTACCAGCTATCATGCATAAAGATCTTTGACAGTCGTCATGGGAAGTCAGAACCCTTGATGGAATATCGCTACTTACCATAAGTGTATATCAGTAAGCGCATCTCAGACTCCAGAATGAAAAGTTTTAGATGCAACCGGGATAACGCAAGAACTATGATGAATCCTTATTTATTTATAGATGGAGGCAATGATGCATCAGCTCTCATACACTTTGTTTACTGTATTTACTTACACCATTAAAATTGAGTTAAAAAGGATTTCGAGTTAGTAGCTTTCTTAGGTATATAATTGAATCGGTCATTTCAAAAACCTCATAAGTCACAAAATTATAATTTTCCAGAAATCAATAAAAATTGTTTCATACACAAACAAATGAGTTCTAAAGGATTTTTTTGTGTTAAATTTAGTATTTGAGTGGTAAAAATTAAAATAGCGTTTAATTTTTACAGTTTTTTAATAGAAATAATGAAAAAAACCTGAAAAATAGTTCTTGACTTACGTTGTTTTAGCGAGAAATAGGGTTCGTGGTATATAATTTAACCTAAAGAATCGTAGTAATCATATTTTTGATGCTAATAATTAAGAATTACACTTAAAAATAATCTTAATATTTAGTATGTATTAATTTGTCATGTTTTAATGTCTTTATAGTACATAGTCATATTCTCTAGGATTATCTTCAACATTTGCAGTTTACCAGCTAAAGATGTTGTTATAAAATAGCATAATTATGCTCTTCCAAAATGCCATCTTGAACTTATATAAAATCGTCTATTTTTGTTATTGATGGGCACCTTCAAATCGTAGGCTTTCGTTGATGGAAGTGAAAAAGAAGTAGTTATTTTCTTTATAAATGAGAATCAATGTTTAATCAATCCATCAATATATTCCTCGGCTATGATAGTTGTGTTTATATACTTTACAAACAATGTTGTGTACGTCTATAATTGATATACATATAAGGTTGTATTTACTGTCCCATAATCTTAACACATTTTGGTATGTATATTGTTGATGTACCTATAAATAAATAAATAAATAAATAAATAGTTCCTTTTCGATCTGAGTCATACTGACAACTCATGTATATCGAAGGTGCAAATGTCTTTTTCTGGACCTTTGGCACTTGTTTCCCATAAGATTCAGTTGACAAACATGTTTTTTGTACAAATGTTTTTTGGTCACCATTTCTTAAATTCTGAAACATTCAGTTTTCAGCTCTATGACTGTAAATGTTGAGCTGGAGTTCGAAACCAAATCAATGTATTCTCCTGTGACGTAGATAAGATCATGCTATCGAACATTTTTTTATGACTCCAAAATCACGGTCATTTGGTAAAAAGGAATGACCACGTATGGGAAAATACTGATAAAACTTTTTCAAATCTTTTAGAGTCAGCCAGAGCCAAAATAAATCGCAGCAATGTATTATTTTTATTTTGACCAGGGCAGTCGTCGGGAAAAGATGTAAATACTTAATATTTGGCCAATATTATTTTTTAGATAATGCATCAACATTGAACAATCATTGGCTTCTTTGTTAGCAATGCCAATCTATTGGTGCATGCAAAAACCTCTTAAGTCACTGACTAATGTTGTTTATGCAATGAATGTCTTTCACGCGGTATTATTAAAAGAGGAAGGAATGTATTGACTTAAGCTGTTTTCACCCAGAATCCGCATCTACATTTGAGGAACCATTTCCAGCAAAAAAAAGCTTGTTGGAAAAAATGTGACTTAAGTGGTTTTTGAAATGACCGATTCAATTATTGTACTCTTTGTTAGTAGCTACTCGATTATAGTTTGACACCGTATCCGTACAACACTAATGAAAAATATTAAAATGTCAAACTTGAATATCGACAGTGATGGATTTCAGAAAGTAAAATCAAAACGTTATAATAGAAATAAACCCACGAAAATACCGCTCAGAGAGACACATTTTGAAAACCAGAACGTACTTGTAGACGTTGATAAAGTTATTCAGTAAGTAACTTTGCTTACAATGAAAACAATATTTTGTTTTGGAGGTTATGTGTCACTCAGAAATTGTTGTTTTTTCAGGCGTATTCACTGTGCTGTTGAGGATTTAGAGGAGTCCACTTACTTAAAAGACTTCCTTACATCTGTGAGTAGTGTTTTGAATGGCAGAAGTGTTGTAGAATTTGTTTGTTTTGGCCTGGGACATGTTTCTGAATGCAATATTTCTAGATACCAATTGGCTCTATTGCTCTGTATAAAAGAGCATTTCAAACCTTTAAAAGCGTTAGCACACGATCCTATATTCTATAAAGGTGAATGTGAAGTCTTGAATAAGCTAGGATGCAATGTTATAACTGAAAATAGTGAAGGTAGTTATGTAATATCTGAGAAAGGTCCAACAATTGTTTATTTGCCCCATTGCCCCAAACAACTTACAAACAATTTCATTTGGAGCAATTGGGGACCTAATTTAGAGAACTGTGTACTTATTTGCAACAGTTTCAGCTCTTTAGTTGACAATCAACCCAGTAGAATCCTTTTAGAAACCGTCCCTTACATTTTCAAGATATCTAAGCATATTGTTGAGCATAGTTTAGATAATAACTTTAGGTTTACTGATATTTTTAATGATACTGCAGTCCACCAGTTTCCTAAAGAGAATCTTGACAAGGTTGATATAGATTTTTGGAAGCCTGGTGATAAACCAACATATGAAAACACTGAAGAGTTTATAACATCTCTTATGGTACAGAAGCTGAACATTTGATTTGTTTGAAGGTCTAAATGGCGTCGATTACCTCAAAGCCTGCCCTTGCCACATTGAGGCAGCTGTTGTCTGAGCTTCGTAAACAGAGCTCTACAAAGAAAATTGCTGAGAACCAAATGGTACGATATATTTTCAGTCAGTACAGAAAATATCAGACCACTGACCAGCACCTATGTAAAGCGATAGATGAGATGCACTTTAAGGCTAAGACATACTGCGATTATCTTCACCATACAAGGAAGTATAAAGAAATCAATTCTGAGTTCAAGGGAAAGGGGGAAAGAAGCACTGAAGAGACGGCAAGAATGGTTGGTTTCAAGTTACCCCATGATCCGAAACCATAAACTTAAATGTGCAAATATAAGTAGTTTTTGTAGATTTCTGTAAATAAAATCCTTTTAGTTTATCAAGTCTTTTTATTTTAAAGTTTAATAGTGCAAGAAAGACTTATCATTTACCTCTTTTAAAGAAAATCTATAGCTAGGGGAAGACAATTATAACTTTATAGATGAACTACAGGAATATGTTGCTTTTAGGCACTCTCTTACACATTTTCCTTCTAGAATGGCAAGATGTCAGCCTGTTTCGAATTCGGCTGTACGACTGGCACATTGGGCTAATTACTCACCTTGCTTACTGCTCTGGCCTAAGTATTATGGGTTCAATTTAAAGAAGATAATAAAAATAATGTAATTGTATGTGTAACTTTCATGGAAAAAATGATTTAAAATTTTGGTTAGCATTTGCATAAATTAAGTATAGTGTGGAAATTTGACAAAACTTAACCAGAATATCTAACAAATGACTACCACTATTATTTATTCATAGCAGTATGAGCATATGAAGGCTTATGTAGGTAATCTTAATGAGATTTTACGTAATTATTAACGAAGTAGGTACAAAATAAATTACCATTCATGAATAGCAGGGTTGTGAGGAGACAGGTAAAGGAAGACAAAAAATAAATAAACAACAAAAGATGGTGAAAATAATATATTTAATTTCACCGGTCCGTATACATAATAATAATTTCTTTATATTAATCTCTATGCCGTATATTCTTTCTGTATGAGCTTGGCAATCGTTTGCAGTTGCATGTTGCTGGTTCCTTCGTAGATGGTGCCGATTTTGGCGTCACGGAAGAATTTTTCTTGAGGGAAGTCCTTTGTGAAACCCACTCCTCCCATGAAGTCTATGCATTTGGAGGTCAGGGTCTGCGCGATTTCTGGGGACAAAAATATTGTCTTTTTAATACTTGGGTATATTTTTAGGATTCCTTAGCCAAAAATGCCAAAATACTGAACCCATAGATTCATTCCCAGCCATTTTATTTGGTACTAGAGGACACCTGCAATTTTTGGGAATTTCGGGAGATAGGTACCTTCTTAGTGCACCCGGTACTACGGTCCCCAAGGAACATACATGCCAAATTTCAGTTTCTTGCACCCAATAGTTTCGACAATAGCGTGTCTGTCAGTCAGTAAGTAACGCAAGGATTTTATATATTAAGATTGTAAAGAGGTGGTGTTGTAATCTTGGTCATGCGCCCATGTTTTCTATTGCCTATTCTTTCGCATAGTTCTACGCCCTTTCATGGCAAATTTTAATGTTGCAGTAAATGTTAATGTACAATCAATTATGTAAGTAGGTAGTTACATACATAATTAATTGATCAGCACGGCAGTGACGCATTCGCGTTCGCGTTTGATCGAGTTGAGAGTCTTTTCTCGACGGAAACATTAGTACTGCCTCTGGGCAACGAATTCAGACTTAGAAGCGCAGACCATAAGGATTTCATGTGCCGATTCCTAGTGGGACCTGCACCCAGTTTAGTTCGTTGTTGTAGTTCGTAGTTGGCGGCGTTGGCGTCGTTATCCGTCTCTCTTCCTTTCTACGTCTGAATTCGTTGCTCCGGGGTGCAGAGGAGAGGTGCGTCTGCTGATCTGTTTTCCGAATTCTCAGTAGCAGCCCGGAGTCTGGCGAAGTGCCCGGTAACGGCAATAGATTCGCTCCCTATTACGTGGGAACTAAAAATTCTTAACATAGCGAAATATGGGTGTACACCTATGCCTACCCCTACGGGGATACAGGCATGAGTATTTAAATAAATAAAAACCGGCCAAGTGCGTGTCGGGCCACGCGCAATGTAGGGTTCCGTAGTTGCCCATAATGACTTGCTGCAAAGGGTATTAAAATCCGACTGTTTATTTTGCTGAAAATAATTTTAATAACACTATTATAAGAACCTAAGTTTTGTTTAGAAAAATACTAGGTGGATTCCAAGATATACTACTACTATACATACGTAGTACCGTAGTACATTACATACCAAAGTATGTATATCTTTAAGATTAAGGGCCTGTTCACGAGATCGGTCGGCGCGGCGCGGCAGAGCGTCGTGCACGCCACGAGCCTACAGCAGCGGTAAACGCAGCGGCAAATGTGGACGTATTTGGGCCGACGGAGTTACCCATAAATATGGCGATAACCAAAATATCTTTGTGTAACTATACGGTATACTTACCTACAAAATTGTCGACATTGGATCTTCGTTTCTTACAAGTATTTTATATCAAAGGAATAATGCATATTCGCAATTAATGAGGCGTTGAATAGGTACCTACACAACGTTGATTACGTTAAGTAGGTAGGTGAATCACCTTTTAACTTTCATAGTAGCTGTGTCTGTACCTAAATAGGTACATTACACAATGTTTTAATGTTTGTGATTTATATTAAAACCTACCATTACATTCTGTAAAACATTGTTTCATTACATCACGCAACGTTTTATTAACATTTTTGTATTTATACAGCGGATGTGTTGCTATCCATACACGCGACCGTTTTAAAATTTCGACTTTAAATGTCTCCGTATTTATTACCGCCACAAAATATTTAACAAATAGTTTAACCGCCTAGTTCGTCCCTCGCGTAACGCTGTCTGTGCCGCTCGGAGTCGTGGCGTCGGACTCGGTCGCAGTACATTTGTTCCCGCCGCTCGCCGCACCGCACGCCGCGCCGCACGCCGCGCAGCCGTTCGCGCCAAAAAAAACGCGCGCGTTATCGCTGTGCGCGGCGGCTCGTGGCGTGCTTCGAACGTCTTCATACATTTGATCTTAACGCTCGCCGCCCCGCGCTAAGCCGCCGCTCAGAGCGGCAAGGTCGTGACAGGGCCGTAAGCCAGCGCGCCCAATGTAAACTCACAGAAATAGATATTTATAAGTTAACCGACGATTACTCGTAAACTAGTGATATCTACTTAGCCGTGATAGTATTTCTTTTAAATTCGTTATATGTACTACCTACATATTTTGTGATTTCTTTCACCTCTTCCAAATTAATAGTTTAGCCGGCAGAGGGGGGGGGGGGGGACACTTGAGTCTAAAGGCCTTGCCACACGGCACAATTTTACGCCCAACTTGACTAAATCAGTTGATGAAATCGTGACGTGTAGACGCCAGTCGTCCAACTCAAGTTCATCGGGTAGGCGGTACCACCAGATTTTAACCAATCGGGTGGACAGAATGAAAATCAGTGATTTGATTGTGTCGTGTAGACGGGCAAAGCCAATTCGATTGAAAATTTGATCAGTGGTAAAATTGTGCCGTGTGGCAAGGCCTTAACAATTTTTTTCGCTTCAAAGCTTGATATTTGACAAACCAATCAATTGATCAAAAAATGATTTGAGCAAACTAATAATATTTTTTTAAAACCTATCCAATGATACCCCACATGATGGGGTACCCAGCCAAAAAAAAATTCAATCCCACTATACATATATGTAGCGGAGATACCCTTAAATAAAATATTTTCCTAAATTTTATTCTACAGTTTTGTTGCAATATTTTATGTCTATATTCATGTCAAATATCAGCTTTCTAGCACCAGGCGTCTTGGAGCTAGGCTGCGCACGGACATGACGAAACTATAAGGGTTCCTTGTGGACTACGGAACCCTAAAAAGTAGTAACCGTTAGTCGAGACAACTAGGGGACGGATTTAGAAAATGTATGGCAATTGTTCCTGTCGAGAAACCACTCGAAAGTCGATGAAACTAGCTGGTTTCTAAGTCCAGAGTCATCCACGATGAATATGGATGCTGACAAATATAGAGGTCTAGAATACCTACATGCTACATTTGTTTAATTAATTTTATCAAGCGGTTGGCTTTACCACTAGGTACTTTGATTGTGCACATGCATGACTCCTTTGTAAGTTGGTAAGTACCTATAGGTATCTTCTTTCCAAAAAAAATATATTCATTGTAAACTATTATTCGGAAACTACACTATTCTTGTCTTTTGTCGACGATAAATATAATTGCCAAAAATAGACCTTGTTACAGCATTTATAAAGTTGATATTTGACTGGCTATTTTTGTGTTATTTTAGATGCGAATGCCGCGTAGTTTTTCAAGTATTATTATCTGCTTGTTGGTGGTTCTTTAACCGCAGACACAGATAATATACCTAATACTCAGATAAGCTATGTTTTGTTACGAATTATGTACCTACGCAACTAGATATTACTTCGTATTAGATAACTTTGTATTAACTACTATTGTGGCCATGTCATTTTCTTTGTATTGTAAAAGACAAACAAAAATCTGCAGTTTGAATAGGTAGTGTCATGTCGCAGGTTACTTTATGAACATCAACGGCCAGTCCCAATATTCTTATTTATAATAATAGGCGGCAAACGAACAGACGGTTCGCCTGATGGTCGCCCAAGGAGATAAGCAACACCACAGGAGTCACAAGTGCGTTGCCGCCCCTTGGGGTTGGGAAAAGGCATAGGATAAGGAGTGGGATGAGGGAGAAGGAATAGGGGATAGGGCCTCCGCCTATCTCACCCGTCGAACAAAACGCAACAGTTTAGGTACTGTTAGGTACTTTACGTTGATTTTCTGTGAGAGGGTAGTACTTACCCGGTCGAGCCGGCCCATTCATGCTGAAATCAGCAAGGCTCTACTACCGTGTTATTCGATCTATCCATGGATTTGGCTACTATAGATGTACATATTTGACATAAGCTCCAAACAAAATATGTCAGATATGTATCTCTAGTAGTCAAATCCGTGGATAGATCGAATATTGAAACCGGCTGTTAGTCCAGCACCACGCAGTCAGTATCATTATGCTGACTGACTGGCTTGGCCATTGACAAAAGTAATCAGAAGAAAATTACCTGAAGCGAAATATTTGGCCATGGCGGCTTCCTTGACGAAGTCGAGGCCGTTCTCCTTGAGCCTCGCAGCGTTGTAGGTCAGCAGACGAGCTGCTTCAAGCTCCGTCTGCAGATGCGCGATCTGGTAGCTGATACCCTGGGGAATGGAACAGCATGATAGTTAAGGTATACATATATGTCTATGTACCAGTAAAAGCTGCTTCAGAGAGTATTCCATCACTCCTTTGGAGAAATTCGTCATGAGGCTTACGCTATTGTTTTTGGACAGTAAAAAGCATCAAAATGCGGCCAGATAGGAATTGACTTCGGGTACTCATTCAGAAGCTTGTACCTATTGCATATTGAATAAATGAATAAATGTCATAAATGAATAAATATCATGGCGGTGACTCAAAAGCATTAAAAGTTGTTTATCTCAGATTTTTTTTATGGTAATAGATGGCAAACGAGCAAGCGGATCGCCTGATGGTAAGCAATTACCGCCGCCCATGGACACAAGCAACACCACAGGAGTCACAAGTGCGTTTCCGCCCCTTGGGGTTGGGAAAAGGGATAGGATGAGGAGTGGGATCAGGGAGAAGGGATAGGGCCTCCGACACTCTCACTCACCGAACAAAACGCAACAGTTTAGGTACTGTTACTTTACATCGATTTTCTGTGAGAGGGTAGTAACTAGTACTTCCCCGGTCGAGCCGGCCCATTCATGCTAAAATCAGCAAGGCTCTACTACCTTACATCATCATCATCAGCCTTTAACAGTCCACTGCTGGACTAGGCCTCTCCTTTGAAAGGAGGAATTGGTCTACTATACCACGCTGGCCAAACGGGTTGGTATAGGGTTTGTATCAAGTTTTCCTTCTCTTACAGTGCTGTTCTCTGCATAATATGTTCCCTCTGTCGGCTCTTACGACACCCATGGGAGGCATGGGATGATATGGGGTGGTGACATTCGGTATTCTTAATCCGTCACCACACGGACTAAGTCTCATATATACCTACTTATTATAATTTTCCAATAAGATATACTTATTGGAAAAACAAGTATTCAAAATGCACTATTTACGCAGAATGAGCTCATGGTACAATAGTATCCGAAAACCGTAGTTTATTAATAAACTACGGTACAGAACATTTTCGATCTAATTTTTCTAGGGTTAACCCTAGAAAAATTAGATCGAAAATGTTCTTTAGTCGGTAAAATTATTTTTTAGAGACTCACGCCTGTATCCCCGAAGGGGTAGGCAGAGGTGTAATATTACACCCCCATTTCGCCATGAATTTTTAGGTCCCACGTAATAGGGGGCGAGCCTGTTGCCGTTACCGGCACATCACCGTGCTGCTACTGAGAATTTGGAAAATTCAGTAACACTTTTGCTCGACCCGGGAAATCAAACCTGGGATATTGCGATCAGCAGACACATACGCTATCCATGGGACCACAGAGGAATAAGAAGAAATTGAAGGTTTTTTTTCTTACCTGGAAGGAGTATATGCTCTTGCCGAACTGTTTCCTCTCGAGAGTGTAAGGAATGGTGGCGTCCATGCACCCCTGGCACAGACCGATCATCTGCGACGCGATGCCGATGCGGCCCTCGTTCAGGAAGCCTGCTGCGTACTTGTAGCTGGAAGGGAAAAGACGATAGGATTGAACATTTGATATATTATGGCAATATCTGCGAGGGTAATGGATTAAGGATACTAACTGTAACTACTACTACCCCATTTTATTCAGTGGATGTCTTAAGAGGCGAGAGGCGAAAACTCGTCTACTAGAGGTAGATTAGTACCTATTCTGTCCAGCAGAGGCGTCACTAGCCTTTGTGGCGCCCGTGTGCAACCAGTACCCTGGTGCCCTCTAGTCTAGTAGGAGCGGGGTCAAAATGGAATAAGTACTAAGAGTTATACAGGATGTTCACAAAGGTATGCACTGTTTTTAAACTGTGACACCTACTCATGATAATGCTGAACAACTTTCCCCAAGGAACCAATGGTCAATTCTCAAAATAAATTTGGACTTAGTAAGTTAATATGGAGATCGATCAGCTGATTGACCAAGTCTCCATATAAAGTCCAAATATTTTTTTTGAGAATTGACCATGCATTCCTTGGGGAAAGTTGTTCAGTATCATGAGTAGAAGCCGCAGTTTAAAAAAAAGTGCATACCTTTGTTAAGACCCTATATTTTCAATCGGAAATTCGTATGCAAATGGTGCAATTTAAAATTGAATCGGTCATTTCAAAAACCACATAAGTCACATTTTTTCCAATATGCTTTTTTTGCTGAAAAAGGTTCCTCAAAGGTAGATGCGTATTCTGGGTGAAAACAACTTAAGTCAATACAGTCCTTCCTCTTTTAATAATACCGCGTGAAATACGTTCATTGCATAAACAACATTAGTCAGTGACTTAAGAGGTTTTTGCATGCACCGTGATTTTGGAGTCCTAAAAAGAAATGTTCGAGAGCATGATCATATTTACGTCCCAGGTGAATACATTGGTTTGGTTTCGAACTCCAGCTCAACATTTACAGTCATAACGCTAAAAACTGAAAATGTTTTCGAATTAAAGAAATGGTGGCCAAATTTGTACAAAAACATGTATGTCAACTAAATATTATGAAAATAAAAGTCCCAAACGACCAGGAAAAGTCATTTGCACCTACGACGTACATGAGTTTTCAGTATGATTCAGATCAAAAAGGAACTATCATAGCCAAGGAATATATTGATGGTTTGATTAAACATTCGTTCTCATTAATAAAGAAAATAACAACTTTTGGTTCACTTCCATCAACCAAAGCCTGTGATTTGAAAGTAGACGGTTTAAAACAAATTCAAGATAGCATTCTGGAAGAGCATATTATTATGCCATTTTATAAACACATTTTTAGCTGGCCAACTGCAACTGTTGAAGATAATTCAGAAGAAAATGATGGAGAATATGATTATGTACCATAAAGATATTAAAACATGACAAATTAATGCATGTAAAATGTTAATAAATTTATTTTTAAGTGTAATTCTTAATTATAAGCAATAAAAAATATGATTACTACGATTGTTTTGGTAAAATTATACATATCACTAACCCTATTTCTTGCTAAAACAACATAAGTCAAGAACTGTTTTTCAGGTTTTTTTCATTATTTCTATTAATAAACTGTAAAGGTTATACGCTATTTTAATTTTTTACCACTCAAATACTAAAATAAACAAAAAAAATCCTTTAAAATTAATTTGTTTGTGTATGAAACAGTTTTTATTGATTTCTGAAAAATTATAATTTTGTGACTTATGAGGTTTTTGAAATGACCGATTCAATTATGTCGGGAAGCAAAATTTTTTTATGGGTAGGAAAGGGTTTTACGAATGAAAAAAATCACAACTTTGTAGTTCTTTTAAAAATATTTATCTGAAAAACTACTTATAGTAACATAACAAGACGCTCGTCACACAAGTAGGTATACAGGTTGTAAAAAGACCCTAAACGAAAACTGAAACCCCATATTGTAGCAATCAGTGCGATCATTTTTTACTTCGGCAACATACCTGGGTAATTAATGGTTCAGGAGATATTGAGGCTCAAAGTTACTATGAAACTTTTGTAATTAGGTACAAAATCGATGCATTTACCTCGCCAACCTGATCCATGGATGTCCTATGCACCCATGGATAAGTAGGTATTTCGAAAATTGCACGCGCGCTTTTTTAATTGCCGTTTAAAAAATGTGGCTTGGCATGATGTCCAAAGCGAGTAGACTTTGGCTTGGTGATGGGTATTTTGACACCCTGTATATCTTAGACATAAATGTATTTACAAAATAGTTACTTTCGAGCTTTTGCATTAGCGAAATCTTCAATCTACTTTGCGACAATGTTGATCTAAGGTAGTTTTTAATTATTTTCAGTCTAGAAAATGACCTTTCGCTATGTGCGACCATGACTGGAAGTGTCAGGTATATCCTCAGCGCAGTGGACAGATTTGGGAACACTGAAATTAATTTATTCGTAAACAAGTAATTTAAAATGTCCAACGGCGTACTGGAATCATCAATAAACATCGGTAATAATTCGATTTCATTATAGAGCTCGAACTGTTCCACATCTGAGGAGCCAGCATGGCTATGTTTATTTTCTAAATTAGAGCAATGTGCTTTTTTTGTATCAGAGTCCAAATCTTTCCAGTTTTTCAATTTTTGAAGAAATGAAAAATTTACATTATTTTCATTCAAAAGTTCGAACCGTTCGTAGAACTTAGTTATTGCGGTGTCTAACAAATAGAAGTAAAAAATTACTTTAAAATCTGTTTTCGCGTCTGTTATCGGTTCATCCTCCGCCTCATAATTGAAAAACCTTTTACGAGCGCGAGGGCGTGCATGTGTGGGAAATTCTACTATTGCCTCGACTTCTTCCGCTACAGTTTTCGCCCTGTTAAGGAGCTCCTCAAAAGCGGACTCATTACGGAATTCAGACAAACTAATTTATGCATTCTCAATCATTTTCACCGCTTCTGACAATACAACGTCTGACTTTTGAAGGGCCTTGCTAACTATATTTAGCTTGCTTAAAATTTCAAACCAAATAAGCAGAGACCAGATGAATTTAAACGACTTAATTTTTGTCATTAATAAATTTGCCATATTTCTTGACATTGCACCTTTGCTCCTATTGGAATATATAGTAAACAAGGCATCATATATTTTCCCAGTTCAAAACGTAGAGCTTTGACTTCAACCTTGCTCTCCCATCGAGTATTTGAGAGTGGTTTTAGACTTAAAGTTGGCACTTATTTAGCAAGTATTTGCCAACGTGCTGTTGACGCAGAAAAAAAACATAAATTTCCTGCACAATTGAAAAAAAATTGTTAATTTGTAATGAACTTTTTGCAGCGTCATTCACTACCAAATTAAGGCTCTGTGCAGCACAAGGTACATTACCTAAATGCGCGCGGGTTTAAATCTAGAATTCGTTTTTGTAGACATATATTTTTCCCTTTCATGTTTGCCCCATTATCATAAACTTGACCACGCATATCTTGTTTGTCAATTTCGTTTGAGATTAAAAAATGTAACAAAAATTGAGTTAAGCCCAGGCGGGCGCAGTGGTGTCACTGGTGTCAGGGCGCTGAGGGCGCTCGACGCTCGGCGCCCCCTTAGACCCGCACACCCTGCACTATAGGTAAAGACGCCTCTGCTGTCCAGCATACTTTAAAATAGTAGGTAGGCCAATTAATCTTCCAATTGACTCAATGAAAAGGATACCTAAGGCTATATCCAGCCTTGAATTGCTAAAGGCTGTAGAGGACGACCTTGTTTTGGTTTGGGGGACTGAGGCTTATTTTGGTTGGCAGGCTTATTGATTTTGGAGGATCTTATTGCTGTTATTTTTAAAGTGCACCGACCTCAAAAACAAAATATTTAACGATGTTTAACTCGATGACTCAAGATGCACTATTCAGTGCGAGACATTGAGTAGATTTTTATTGTGTCTGCTATTACAGGGTGCATAGGGTTCCCACCAAGAACTTAGGGTCCCAATTCAACCTCACCTGCAAGTGGTGCACCCGCCGATCAACGGACGAGGCTCTGGCAAACAAAATATCCCGATAAGCGGCAATAGGCTCGCCATCTATTACGTGGGATCAAAACACTGGCGAAAAGTGGGCGTTTAATATGCCTCTGCCTACCCCTTCGGAGAAACAGGCGTGAGTCTATGTATGTATGTATGGTATAACAGGGTTCAAGAGGTTAAAAGTAAAGTTGCCAAAACTTACCCTTTCCCATATTCTCCCAGGATATTTCCCTCAGGCACCCTGACATTGTCGAAGTGCACCATACAAGTGCCGGACGCGCAGATGCCCAGTTTGTTCTCAGGCTTGGCGACTGTTAGACCAGGGGTCTCGCGTTCTACGATGAAGCAGGTGATGCCTTTGTAGCCCTGGAAGTGGATAGTTATTAGTTTTGTTAATATTTGGAGCCATTTAGAAGGTAAAGGCATTTTCAGTCCATCTGATCATGCAGGTTATCAAAAAGATGAATTGCAAATTATTCTTAGAATTTTAGAGACTAAGTCTCAACGTACTTAGGTCTATTGTGGCTGAAGAAACATTGTTGTCCAGAAACTATTGAATTTAAGCTATTGAATTTAAGAAGCAATATCAGTGCGTAATATAAGTGAGTGAGAGAATAGTCAGCCTGATTACCTTCTTCTTCCACATTCAAGTTTTTTGTTCCATAAGCGGCCGCATTTTAGTTATATTAGTGGACAAATTGCCACTGCACCCTTGATGGACTGTAAGCCCATTTACAACCAATAAAATAGTAGCTATATAGTTGTAAGAGCCGACAGCTGGAGCACATTATGCAGAGAACACCACTGTAAGAGAAGGAAAACTTGATACAAACCCTATACCAACCCGTTTGGCCAGCGTGGTATAGTAGGCCACTTCCTCCTTTCAAAGAAGAGGCCTAGTCCAGCAGTGGACTGTTTAAGGCTGATGATGATGATATAGTTGCTACAGTAAAACCGACCAGATATTGTTACTGGTTGAATTGTCAAGTAGGTATATTTAACTGCAAAAAATATTTTTCGTCTCACCTTCGAAGGGTCAGCGTTAGCCATAACAAGGAATACACCGGCGACGTCAGAGTTGGAGATCCACATCTTGGAGCCGCTGATGACGTAGTGGTCGCCATCTTTCTTTGCAACAGTCTTGAGGGCGAAGGCGTCGGAGCCTGAAGATGGCTCCGTGAGGCAGAAACTGCCAGCCTGGAAAAATACAGTTTTACCATTTTAGAATTTTCAACAGTTTTCTCAGTTACTTAGATTTATTAATCGTGTCGATGGCAACACATTAAGTAGATTTGGCCCAAAACTAGGCCACTCAAATGGCATTTGGCGTGAATGAAATCAAGCGCTAGGTCTTGTCGAAGGCTTTTGAGGCGCTCTATAAACTTCGATACCACAGTTGGCAACATACTCATACGAAAAGAACAAGATATCTGAATGATTAGTATTCATTATCCAGTTAGCTTCTTGTTTTCGTATGAGTGCGTTGGTTCACAAAGCCGTTTGCTATCTTCTAATAGGGAGTGGCTCAGGGCACACCACTTGGTCCTTATATATAACCTTACAGTCCTTATCATCGCAGGAGTGCTTCAGGATGTTTAGATGCAATCATTTGTACATTCAACATTCAACAGATATTTGCAACCAAATAACATCTCCACATCAAACTGTCTGGAGAAGCCATTTGGTTAAAATTGTATCATAAATCTACGATATACGCAGTGAATAAAAGCGCTCATAACGAGACTTGGCTTGCCGTTCGTAGTAGATCAGCAAAGTTAAGCAACGCTTGCAAAGTTCGCCACTTGGATAGGCGACCACGTGTAGCATTTGCATCAGAGGGCTACCGTGCTTCGGAGGGCACGTAAAGCAGTCCCGGTTCTTGTCTCAGGACAAGGATCGCTAGGCCATGTCGGAGGCCTTTGGGCGGTCTGTAAAACTCCGACACCAGATTTGGTCACACTGTGACGTCAATCCTTGACTTTCTCATTTAACAACACCCCAAGGTAGTCCAACGTTACAGTGGACACCTGGTAGGTCTCCTTTGTTACAACACACTCATACGAAAATAAAGAAGAAAAAGTGAATTTAACAATTCAATACTCACGTATTCCGTGCACAGTTTGGTGAGATACTTTTTCTTCTGCTCTTCAGTGCCCAGCTTCATGAAGAGCGAGTTGACGAGTGTGTTGTGGATGTCCACGTACGCGGCGACTGCAGGGTCTACCCTCGACAGTTCTTCGACTACCAGCATCATTGTCAGAAAACCGCAGCCAGAGCCAGAGTATTCGGTGGGGGTTTCAATGCCCATCAACTGAAAAGGTTCAATTAGAGTCCGATTAACTGTTGTTGTGCTAGCTTAAAAAATTGCGGACTGTATACCCCTATTTTACTTATAAAAATGAAAACAAAAGAGGATTTTTGTTCCTTTCATGAGGACATGAAAGGAACCCAAAAATGTTTCAGGCTTCAGCACTTTTTTGCAGCTTTACGATAATATAACCTTCTTTTTATTCTTCCAAATGACTACCACCCCTAAACGATAAATATACGAGGAGGTATAATGACGATCTTCTCTTTTACTGATTTCATCGCTAGCAGATGACCCTACATAATTATCATCAAATGATAAGATAGGCTGTGGTTTCGGCTTTAGAGCTAACTGTGCTTCAATTAGAATACCTATTTGAAAATGAATGTTGAAAGACAAATTCAAGTTGCTGCTTATGGGACTTCCCTTAGGCAGCAACATGCATGTATCAAGGAAGAGAAAATACAAATTGAAAGTGAAGAGTGGGCCTCACTGTAAACATGTTCAAACCAAGATCCACAAGGCATTCATCATTTTTGGCACTTGGAGCATCTTTAAAAAACGAGTAAAAGAGCGAGTGCATATTTTTTTACAAGAGACCTAGCATCAAGGTGAATCGAACTAATCTCCTCATCGATCGTTCCATAAAATATGTATTTATAAAGGAGATAAAATACTTAGCAACCATATAACCTTTAGTGTCCTTTCTGTTTGTGGCACATCGAATCGCCAAAACCGGCTGGGATTAACATTTTATTGAGTTTAGCCTTATCTTGAATGCACTTGCAAGATAATAAGACGGTAGGTAGTATTTGTGGTTATACATGTGAAGATATTTATAGATAAATTGGATATCAACGTGACATTGATTAGGGTCGATTCCTACCACTAATATTTCCATCCAAAGGTTGCCTCATAAAGATCGCTCTAAGCGATAAGGTCGCCCTTTGTACTTTACACACAGGTAGCTTTACTCCTATTGTAAGATTTCCTAAATTGTATAAACATTTTTTGGTGTGTGTGTTTGCTAATATGAAGTAGTTTACTTCATTTTTAAGTAACCTTTAAGACGTCTGGCAGAAGTCTGGCAATAATGAATTTAAATTTTAGACAGTATTTTTAAACACATATTTGAATATCAGCTTTGCTACTTTAACGTAGGTGAGTATGTTTTTTTGGTACCTTTACTTCGCGCTACCTGTGAAATGGCCCGGCTTTCAAGCTAGTGAGTCGGCATACTTCTTAACAAGATTTTATACTAATAAAATAATCCTCAAAATTTCAGCTTTGCTAAAATGACGTAGGTCTGGCGGCTCTGGGATCTTGGACTACATATTTATTTAGTAGAATTGGGGCCAGGTAAGTATGACGAGAGGCATGATTGTCAGGCCATATTTTTTTAAACAGAGTAAAACGACTTTGAATCATTGATGTACAAAAAAGCCTTAAATCCACGGATAGCGATCGCTTCGCCTTTAGCACTGAGACGAGCGTGTGTGATCCATAATTTATTGTCCAGAGTACCTACCTGTACCTACTTAACTCCACTTAGGTGTTCTTTGTTCTGTTAAACGAATGTTTATAAGGCAACCAAGTGCTGACACTTGCGCTTGGTTGCATTATACAAATTCAGACATCCCTGCTGTAGGATCATTCCTAGAGTAGGGATGTCTTAAAAGAAAATAAAGAGAGATTCTTTAAAATAAATTGTCTACTTTCAGTGGAACAATCCGTTTAATATTTAGATAGTAAATTAGCGCTATGGGGAGTTCATTTGTTCAAGTAGAACATTAAATTTGCTGTCGAAGGTCTGCTTTAATCGTATTTAAACGATTATCGAAATGTAGCACCAGTAAAAAGCCTTACTTACACCATTATCAAAAAGTAGTTTCCTGATCCCATCGTCAATTTTGTGTTCCTCTTCCATCTTCTTGACTAGTGGAGCAATCTCTTCTGTTGCCAGCTTTCTGACTGTAACGGAAAATAATCTAAGTTAGACTAGTAAAACCTCCGAGATAGTTGATTGAATCAGTCGTTGCTTGGCGGAACTCCATTGTTACCTAATGGAAGGAAAGAGGAACCCACCACGCACCCTCGGATTGACCACCCCAACTATTGCAATAGAAAAAGATTGACAATACCGAACTCCTCTAAAAGGATATGGGATATGGGAATGGTATGCAATGGGCAACGACTGTCGTTGCCCATCGCTCCTGAGGATGCCTCGTGCCGAGGCGAAACACGTGTCGAAGAATAGTAGGCACATATAGCGGGATACTGCAAGTCAGATATCTTCCTGGAACCCATACCATTCCTATATCCCTTATCCTTTTAGAAGAGTTCGGTATTGTCAACCTTTTTCTATTGCAATAGTTGGGGTGGTCAATCCGAGGGTGCGTGGTGGGTTCCTCTTTCCTTCCATTGAGAAACCTCCGAGATCTCGAGCTTCCAGCCGGAATTCATGTATGCAACCAGGATAACGCTACGCACCAACCCATCACATCGCTTGCCCCGTGTATCGAAAGTAACGTTTAGCTGTTGTCCGGTTGTTAAAATATTATTGTCAGTCGTTTCCATCAATCCCGCTATTAGAATGTCTAGGCCTTGGAATATCGCTACCCCACATCGAGTTACGGCGGTCAGAGTAGGTACAGATGTTAGTCGCTCTGAGGAATACCTCAAACATGTAATCAAAGCGGATCGCGGGCTGCAGAGTGACAATCTGTGATGACATATTAATAGTAGAAATCGTAAAATAAATGACTGTGCAACATATAAATATATTTATTATAATAGGTAGGCGACAGGATGGTAATCGTACGCTGTCCTATCATATAGTTATCAAAGAGATAAAATTATCATATACTTTATACTTAAGTCGGTACTTAGATAGTGTGAATAATAAGATACTGTATTCTGATATTATATCTAAGAGGTTCGGCAACCTAAAGCCACGAACGTGACAGGCCGTGACATTGACTTTCAAGACTAAGATGACTTGAAGAACTTGTAAAGAGTGGCTTGCATCTGTATTATATAAAATTCTTGCGTTATGCTGACTGACAGAATTTTGAGGCAGCGATAGCCGAGTGGAAATACCACCAGACTGCCAGGCAGAGGGTATCGGGTTCGAATCCACGGCGCGCACCAATGACTTTTCGGAGTTATGTCTGTGGTTATGTGCGTATTGAATTGTTAATTATCGCTTGTCCCGTGCCTCGGAGAGCACGGTCCCGGTTGTCATGAAGATCTTTGAAAGTCGTTACAGGGCGTCAGTACCTTCTAAATAAACTGACACTAGTCTAAACCATGGAATATTGCTATCCCATTGGGTTGCGGATGTCAGATAGGCAGTCGCTCTGTGGAAAAGCTAATACTTATTTAGCCAAATCCGGTTAGACTAGAAAGCGGACCCCAGATCAAAACTAAGGGGAAGGGATAACGCTAAGAGGAGGATGATGACTGACTGACAGACATGGCACAGTCGAAACTACCGGGCGCGAGATGCTGAAAGGCATGAATGTTCTATGAGGACCATAGCGGTACACTAAAAGGAGATTTCTCGAAATTGCGACAGAATCGGGTAGAAAGGATTTTTATGTTCTGAGGGTAGAAACGGTTAAATTAAAAAAAAAATGTAAATGCGTAGCTTTTTGTATGCTTTTGTTGCAGGATAGGTAGTTAAATCTTACGTACCTATTGTATAGGCAAGAAATATGGGTATTTGGTTTCAATATACCCAAATATGATAATCGACTGCTTACATTCAATAGTTTACAAGCGTTTCTGTGACTCAGAAGACTGAGTAAACATGCTAGCTATCTGCGCGCCACGTTTTCATTGCATCAAATATTTTTAGTAAGCTGTTTACGAAGATCAAGATATTTTTAACATTTGTATTTGCAGTTCGCAAACAGATGAAGTCCACAACGCCGGGCGTCTTATTATGCATTTTGTTGAAGATCAACTATGGGTCAATATTCTGATAAAAAGTACTAGTATGTATGTATGTATGTTCTCTATCTAACTACTTACACCAACTTGTACAGGATGGTTCAAGCAGGCAAACTCATTCATGACAAATAGACATGGACCGTATATCCCCTTGAAATTGTCAGATAATATGACCAAAACGGGCGAGAAAGATATACAGGGTGTCACAAGACCCATCACCAAGCCGAAGTCTACTCGTTGTGGACATCATGCCAAGTCATACTAACCAAAAATAATACCTGGGAAACGATGTTTTTTTAAGATTTCAGATTTTTTAAACCGCAATTTAAAAGCGAGCGCGTGCAATGCTTGAAATACCTACTTATCTATGGGTCATAGGGCATCTAAAGAACATATTGGCGGGGTAAATGCATCGATTTTGTTCCTAAATAGAAAAAATCCATACTAACTTTGAACCTCAATATCTCCTGAACCAGTAATTTCACAGGTATGGTGCCGAAGTAAAAAATGTTCGTAATGATTGGTACAACATGGGATTTCAGTTTTGTTAAGGGTCTCTTTACACCCTGTATAATTTGGTGATGTTTTCTCTTTTTAGAATTCAGACAGACACTTTGTATCTTCCTGTTCGCCAAAATGGTCAATTTCGTTGGCTTGTCTAAAGCTGTAATTAAAGCTTGCTTTGGTTGTAATCAACGTTTTATTAATTAAAGAAAGGTAAGGTCAATGTGATCCGAGTGTCATTTTCTTTATTAAATGATTTCTTTAGCATATGAGAGACTACACGTAAAGTCTTCGCGATTAGGTTTAGATGTGTCTCATAAAACGTGTTTTCCTTAGCTACTTGCGTCACAAGCTATTTAAAACTTAAACAAGAATTTTGTGGGTGTGGCATTTCGGGCAGGTCATTAGACTATTGATATACAAATATTTGTTATTATTATTATGAACGAAATGTTGCCTGATTCGTAGTAGGTAGGTACTCATTTTTTAAATTGGTATTATCCGTGCAACTTTTGTATGTTAATGTGACCACTAAAAAGCGAAATTCTTAGTAAGATCAAGACGAAAAACAGCAAAGAAATATGAAATTCAGCATTTTATAGGTACCTACCTCGATATCCTCTGTTTGATAGAGAAATGTGTATTAAGTAAAAACCGCTTATTAGGTATATCAACTGTAGAGCAGTACCATGAGGTAGATAATGGGAAATTGTGATTAAAGTGTTCGAATATTTTAGTAATCAACAAAATATTATGTTTTCTCAGCTTTTATTGCACAGCAAACAAGCCCACCTTTGATACATAAAACGGAATTAAACATCTTATCACGCCAAAATATATAAATGTTATCTTTTTTGCGTTGTTGCCAACTATTTGTTGAAGGTTATTAAAAAGATAGTGTCTATGTCGTCATACTCTCTACGGGGGAGGTTAATTATTATGATCTAATTGTGAGATAACGATTAAAACATGTTTGCTTTTTGAGATAATTATATGTAAAATTACGTTATGTGCGCATTGTGAAAATATTATGGATGGCGTATAGTAATTTTAAATTTGAATATTTTTATTTTTATTTTAGCTTTTCAATTTTCATTTTAATATTTTTATTTCTAATTTTAATTTTCAGTCATATATACAGCGTCAGAATTCACTACCACTTATGTAAATTTGTAATTAAAGTCACAATTTGCGACTGAACACTGCCACCCAAAATACAAGCACCTGCTTAGTTTGGGAGACAGTATCAACACCATTAGTAGGTACAATACAATTATTCGTGCCTAGTTTTAAGCCACATTGCGAAACTGTTTAAAGCGTCAATAAAGATTATTATTATTATAGTCGGAGAGAAACGAGTTATAGAGTGCCTATAAAGTTTTACCTATACTCTACCACAGAATAATTAATAGTACCTACTAACGTAACTCTACCTCAAGCTTCGGGAGGCGAATTTGGAGTATTAACCCTGCAGTAGTCGCGCATCTAGAAGTAACATAAGTGGTCGCGCGGATTACATACGTAGTCCATTTTAAAATTGATATAAAAATAAAATTTGGAGAAAACTCCTTATTTTTTTTTACAAAAATACTATCAGTACTATTTTTTAAGATTATTTAATTAGCAAAACCTAATTACAACCCATAAGTTAGAAAATAATTAACCAAAACAAAATTGTCTCTCTAAATAAGCATAAATACGACATTATTTACTCAAATGGAGATAACAAATAATTTTTGTATGAAAAACTAACTACTAAATTCGATTTTCTGCACAGGATAGACACATAATCTAAAAATGATCCCTACATATAAACTTGTTGCACGCGGTACACATTTTTCTGGTGCTTTTACTGCGGCTTCTTCACAGCCATAGAAATGACGCAATACGACGCTCAAAATTGAGGTAGTTGCTTGAGTTTCAGAATACATAGTGCCCAAAAAGTATTTAATCTTGTTTGTTGGGTGTTTGGTAACGATTTTCTTCGATTATCTTATGAGCCAGTGGCGTCATCCGAGCCAAATTGATCCATTATTCGTTTGCGCTACAAAATTCGTCAAGCCATGTTTCTTTTTCTGCAGCTCGGCGATTATTCTCCATATTTATACTAAAATATAAGTAAACTTATGTTATAACAACAAACGTGAATAAATAAAGTCTAATTATAGCAATCAACTCAATTATAGATGAAAAAATAGCAAATTTTAGAACAGCGAATAAGGAAAAAAACTTACATAATCGGTCGCGCGGATTACAATTGTAGTCCACGCCCTTCTCTGAGCTCCTGTGAGCGACCACAGGGCACGACTTGCAGTTGCACTGCACTGAGCGAGTTGCCCAAATATTCATTTGAAAGTATCTAGCGGCTTATTAAGCTGGTGCAAACCGATTTTGAGAAATTGACTATTTTATATAGGTGGATTACATACGTAATCCGCGCGACCACTCCAGGGTTAAATAATAAAGCTATGAAGATTTTGTATGGAATCTACTAAAATAAATGTTTTAAAGTTTCTCGGACTATCATGACCTGAAATTTCGACAGTCACTTGAACCAAAGATAAGCAGGTAGCATAGCAGGCACTATAATAGTAGATAGGCACTCGAAACCACGGGTGTTCAAGAAAGAAAGCTGTTTTCCAGAAACTTTGGGTTCGAGAATCACAGGTGACGGCAATTTTCGCATAACACTTTACACCCAGACCCGAAATGACAATTTATGCATTTCATAATCATAACTTGGCGAAGTTCTAAGCCGGCGAGAAGACAGCTTGCATTTAAAACTCAAAACAAAATATGTAGAAATGGTTCATTATATCTATATTCAGAGCACATAATATTCAGTCTATTTCGTAACCTTGACATAACTTTAAACGATTCTTGATTTGGTGTACGACATTATCGCATTATCACTGTCCGAATGACGTATTCATAATATTATTTAATTGATAACGCCATTTTGTATAGATTAGTTGGTAACATAACAGAACAATATTTCTTTATTTTATCTTCATACACAGAAGCTTTTGGTCTTTTCTTATTGTTGACGCGATGGCAAACCCTAGTAGAGGGCTCCCTTCCGCCATAACCTGGCTCTCTGAATAAAATCGGCCTAAGGTCTAAAAACCACATTTTTAGACCTTAGGCCGCGCTTTTATACCTACAGATGTAGTATGAATGACTTAATATGACAAATCTGAATTAGTACTAATTTATTCATTTCTAATTAGTGGAAATTCCAAGATGATTTTCATTTAGATACATTAATTCTCGCTTGCCTCGGAGACCACGTTTAAACTATGGGTATGGCAGTCAGGAAGACTAATAAGCTTAGACTAATAAGACAGCCAAGACTAATAAGCGGACCTTGGGCTTCAAGATAAAGTCTTGGATGCAACTGGGACGATGACTTTGGTGATAGAAAAAATCGAATTATCAAATAGTATTAACGAATCGTGTAAACAACACAACTGATAATATTATTTACGTGTTATAATATGTTTAAGTAATTTGATATGTTAGAAATATCATGTTTTTCTTACGTAGGTATATTTCAGCATTACGCAATAATAATATAACTGTGTCAGATACATAATTTACGATCAAATAATACCAAACATTATTTGATATGCTGCTGTTTTATACATACATACACACATACATATCGTCACGCCTTTTATCCCCGAAGGGCCTACCCCTTCGGGGATTTCTACACCCACTTTTCGCCAGATATACTTTAGTCCCACGTAATAAGGGGCGAGCCTATTGCCGTACCGGGCACATTTCCAGACTCCGTGCTGCTACTGAGAATTTCGTGACAGAAAAACCAAATAACACTGCCCGACTCAGGAATCGAACCCGGGACCTCCCGATCCCACGCGCACATTTATGCCGTGAGACCAACGAGGCAGTCGTATAGGGTTTGATGTCGAGTTTTCCGTCTCTACGCAAAGATGGTATTTGCATCGTGTTATCCCTTAGTCGCCTCTTACGACACCCAGCCACGGGAAGATAGGGGGTGGTGACACTTGTATTCTATGCCGTCAACCACACGGCAATTTGTTTTATAATAGGTATGTAAATATTACATTCAAAATTACTGAGTCATACTAACGTAGGTAGGTACCATCGCAGATTAAGAAATATCATCTCTTTATCTAAGTATTTATATAAAACACAAAGCTGTAGAAATTTTCACAAGTTTTTCATTTTTGAAGAAAGGCGGTAGACAAGTTACTCTTTCTAAATTGGCTAAGTACCTGCCAGTGAAATGCTCATCAAAATCGGTTTGGCCGTTTCGACCGACCGAAATAAACAGACAGACAAAAATATTAAATCTTAGGTGTTGTAGCAGTAAGTATCATAAATATATTTAGGTACCTTTAATTTTACTATGCAATTATCGAAAAGCTGTTAATATTACAGTCGCTTTATTTTATTTATTTGTCTATATTAGCCCGGATTAGTACCTACCCAAAGAGTTTTATTACTCTTTGACGTTTTCGATTGCCATTTATTTTCAGTGTTCTGCAGATAAATTTTGTTCTATCAACAACGATATGATAACATTGGGTATCTGCTTTGACGGGTATTTTGCGCTCGAAATAAGTAAACACATTATGATTGCGTATTCTGTTGTCATAAAATAAAATTATCATTCAAAAAGTATAGTGTAAGAAAAGTTTATATAAGTATATTATGACCAGTTGCATCAAACTCCTACCTTGGTACCGCTTCTTCCCAAGCGTCCGAGAAAGATTAGAAAAACTGGTAAGAGGTGGATCACAGTGTTACTCAGTGTGAGATAAACCTGGCTACACAGATGATACAATAGAGAAAATAAAGGAAAGAAAATGTTTATTTTGTGCCTCACAGCAATAAATAACAGAAAACACGAATCAAAATGAGATAAAACTAAATCTAATATGTACAAGAAATGCTGCGACAAACTTTGCCGCAGCGCTGGTATTCTGGCAAGTCCATTGAGTGGCGTCGCGGAATGACAAAAATAAAATAAAACTTATAAGTTATAAACAACAAAAAAGATAGAAGAAACTTAAACATTTAATTGCAAAAACCGCTATAATTTATTTAAATAATATAAATATATAGGTAGGTATAGGTAAATTCACGAAAGTTGACCACAAATGGCGGCCGTCGCGCATATGTACATTCGTGCACCAATGGCGTTGCTCCATTCTTGACGCATTTAGGAAATGCGTCAAGAACGGAGCCACGCCATTGGCACTCCACCCGCGCCTCACCCCGCACCTCCACGGGGACCTAAAAAATGATTTATGCACAGTGGTCATCTTTCGTGAATTTACCTATACATACGTAAACTCTATACCTACTATATTGACACTACTTCTGTCTAGTTTCTGGACGAAGCAGTGTCAATCTTTATATATATATTTCTTGTGTGCGTGTGTATGTCACTGACTCCTCCTAAACGACTGGACCAATTTTGATGTTTTTTGTGTGTGTGTTCAAGGGGACTTGAGAATGGTTTAGATTCACAATTAAGTCCACTGGAAAATGTTTTTTTAGTTAATTTTTAATTTGTAAGTAGTTGTTGATTTTGGAATGTTTTACATTGGAACCGACTGACTGCGCTACCATCGCAGTGTCAAATCTATATTACTTAATAATTTCGTCAAGGGGTACGGTAGACTCGATCGAAACCTTACCTGAATAATAAAACATTAAAAAATAAAGATTTCGAGTCGACAACATATATCAGCAATATTCTGATTGTCGAGTATTTTGTTAAATTCTAATGGTTCTGACAGACAAATCGCAGTCGCCATATATTAGCCACTCTAGCGAAACGTCACAGATACCGGATAGCACAAGGGATAACATTTTGAGTACTACGTATTTGTACTATGTAGTTTGTATGTGTAAATACTTTTTGCAGTTATATTTCTTATACAGTTAAAACGACACTAAAATTATAGAAGCATCCGCCCAATAACAGAGATTTGTGTTACCCCGAACATAGATGATATAATATACCTACTTATTATAACTAGAGACGCCCGAATTTACGCGAGCGATGCCGCGGGAAAAGCTAGTTAAGTATAATACTGACGCACAATAGTGGGAACGGTAGGGATTACTTCCACAGCAGATTAAAGGGCAAACACTGCACAAGTGTTATAGAGGGAATAAGGAACGGGCGTATCTAGAATACTGAAAAAAAAATATTTAAGCAACTCATTCCTTCCCATAGGCCACTATCAATTTGCACCACAATAGCATTGTGTGACATTATGAGGATTTCGCCTATAATACTACGCTGGAAAGACGAGTTGGGATGGGGTTGTAGAGTTTTTCGTCTCTTCTCCTCGAATGGATAGGCAGAGGTGCAGGGGCGTCGCCAGCCGATTGCCTAGAGGGTGGCCAAGTCGCCAGCCGGGGGAGGGGAGGGGGCAGGTTGATATGGAAAATGAGAAAAGTACTGAAAAAGTATGAATTGTAGGATTTTCTGAGTCTCTAGGAGTGGGGGATAACAGCTGCCCCCCTCTGCCCCCCTTTGGCGACGCCGTTGCAGAGGTGTGATATTACTCCCACTTTTCGCCATATTATGAACTTTAGGTCCCTCGTAATAGGAGCGAGCCTATTGCCGTTATCGGGCACATGGGCAGATTCCAACTGAGAATTCGAAAAATCCTTTGCCCGATATGGGATTTGAACCCGGAACCTTCCGGCTAATAGACGCATACCCTATCCAATGAATCACGGAGGCAGTGAGACAGCAGCAAAAATATACAAAAGAATTTAATGGATGGCTATTAAACTTATTATTATATTATACTTACTTCTTGAGTAGCTACAACATTAGCATACGTGATTATCATAATAATATCAGTAAGTAGTAAAAAATATAACGTTATTCAAGTATCTAATGGAATATTATAAAATATGTTAAATTCATATTTTTTGAGTTGTAATTCCTGTATTAGGTACACATTGAATCCCCCCCGTGGGATCTCCACCTTGTCGTGGTAGGGGGGCTCAGTAACCAAAAAAAAAAAAAAGTACACATTGAATTGAATTGTCAAATTGTTTTATTGTTAAAAACCTCAAATATTAACTAATTTTGAAATAAAATATTGAGGTTGTCAGTTCTGTTGTACAGTAAAATGGCCTTGAATAAAAATATGATTAACAATGAAAGCAACAATTAGATATTTTTTATAATAATACATTATGCGTTATTTTACGAAATACCTATCTATGATTTATGCGCATAAAATAAAAATACTTTATATAAATATATTAACATTCCTAATTAATCAATACTTAGGTACGTACCTACTGCATTTTCTTTGATTCACATAAACATTTTAACGTGATCTATACATCTACACCTTTGATTATAGCAATGAATACAGATTGACATAGAAGCGCAGTTCTTAAGGACTTCGTGTGCCGATTCCACGTGGGGACTGTCTCCAGTTTAGTTCGTAGTTGGCGCCGTTGGCGGCGCTGGCGTTGTTCTCCGACTCTCTTGCTCTCGTAGTTAAGATACACAGGAGGAACGTTCATCTCTCGTGCTCTCGTAGAGACAGCTGTCACAGCGCGACTGCCACACCGCCAAGCAGCAATTTCAATTTGGGTCTCAGAAAGTTTGTCTTCAGAGCGCCCATAAGAAATGCGCCTCTATCTGAGCTCTTTGATTATAGACACATATTATTAAAGTCGCCGCCGCGCCTGTCTGAATGCATGAACGTAATAAACTCAAAAACTGCCCAATGGATTTTCGTACAGTTTTCACTTATGGATAGTGTGATTTCTGAGAAAGGTTTTTCTCAGAAATGACACTTTTCTCCTTTTTCTTATCCCCTCACCTGATACGGTCGCGGCGGCTATGTTGCCGTAATTTGATCGCCGAATTGAGACGCGCCGCGGCGCGATTTGAGTGGGTCACATATTTAGCATTTTATGGCCTTTCTGTTTATAAATACCTGACACATTATATATTGATGGAATCCTTGATAAATTATCTACAATGTTACAGTACAACGGTAACATTATATAGTACTGTGACCGAACTGTATTCAAGAGAAAAATAAAAATGTAATGAAATTGGGTAAATTCTGACTTTCTGATGAAATATATAAAAAAATAAACAAATTGTAGTTTTCTCTTTCCTTTTTATTTAACCTGCTATTATAAAGGAATAAGCATATTGAAAAACATTTACACCTTTTCATAATAATATCTAACGTAAATCAACAAATTCCATAAGCGGTTTTTGTCGTTTTCATACCGTACGCGTAAAAACTGCATAAAAATGTCTGAACTTTGCACCTTCACTTTGTTTAACATATTTCATTAAACTCATGAGATATATATATATTTAGAAAGCTTGTTTGATGGTTAAAAGAATCACAATAAATTTAGGCGACAGAATTTCATTAATTTTAAACAAAAGGTAAATTAACAAGACCCTCGTTTTAGGCGGTCCACAGCAGGGCATATTTAAAACTATGCTCATTATAACAAAATCAAACCAAAATACAAAATAAAGACGTATGAGTCTTAAAGAGTATAAAAGGAGCTTTAAATTTCAACAAAGGAAAATCTTATAGTTATTGTAAATAATTATTAATTAAATAAAAATTGCAGTAACAAAGGACAATGACTCGGCCTGACAGCCGGTCATAAAATGACCGACTGTTACCTGCATTATATTTTTCGTGAATATTTAGAAAATACATGAATTTAAGGACTTCTGCATATTATATACTATTTATTTATGAAATTATTCAAACAATACAACAAAAAAAATACCAACAAGTGCAGAAACAATACGTAAAATCATATGAAATATACGGGTGCGGGGCGAATTGGTTCTTACCTAAGGAAAAGTGTCTTTAATCTTAAATTACACTACGAATATAATCAACTTAAACATAAAACGAAAAGATACTTACTAAGGCATGATTAAATCGCTTCTTACTGATGCTGCAGCGTTTTTTTGGTATCAAAATTTATTATTGCGACAGGACACGCACAGCGACGCGGGAACTTTCTTTTGATTAGACGAAACTTTTTTTTTTTTTGGAGCATGTCTGTTTTCGTTTACAATACGCAAGGCGTGTTATTGTCCTACCAACTTAACGCAATCGCAAGCCGCTACAAATCGGTAAAACAGAGAAAACAGAATTGAAATGCGAACATAAAAAATGGTCATAATATGACTACGAATCAAAAATCGCCCTACTTTCTTCGGTCATAATATGACTATAGATCAGGTGAGGGGTTATATAAAACAATTTAAATATTATGTATGTACTCACTACGCTACTATCATTAGTAATTAGGTAGGTAAATAACATTAGATTATTTTGTCATGGCTGCGCGGATAAACAATTTTATTGGATCTACATATAATATACGAATTCATAATACCGTGGTTAGTAACTTTAAATTGTCTTTTTGGGATCATCTACACCTTTGATTATAGACAAAATTTTATTATTAAAGTCCGTGCCGCGCCCTGTCTGAATGTATGAACGCAATAAACTAAGAAAAAATGCCCAAGGGATTTTCGTACGGTTTTCATAGTGTGATTTCTGAGCAAGGTTAAGGTAGCACATTGAAATACTTACTTTTTTTCTTATCTAAACAATTTAAATATATAAATAATAAACACATATATAAATATATAAAATATGCACTTTTAGAACAAGTCGACAAAATTATCCAAATAACTTTAAAGAGAATATTAAATGTGGACTTGGACGACCGAGCCTGGCTACAAGCGTCATTGCCTATACGTCTGGGTGAGCTCGGTATACGCAAAATTTCTAGTGTCAGTTTACCGGCGTTTCTGTCTTCGGTTCACAGCACGGAAGAGTTAACTAGGAAAATTTTATCACATACACAAGTTAACTCAGAAGTGCTGTGTAAATCCGAAGCTGTAAATGGCTTGTCCAAGCACTGATTTGCCTACCAACCTATTCTCCCAAAGACAGTGGGATGCGCCGCTTTGTGACATTGTAAGAAAAAGTCTTTTAGATGCATCTTTTAACGTTGCAGAGCGTGCTCGCTTGCTGGGAGAATGGGAATCGGGTCTGTGGCTTCAGGCACTACCATCGTCCAACACTGGAACGATGAGACGTTCCGTATCGCCACTTGTCTTCGTTTAGGTGCTCCGTGTGTTTCTCCGCATCGATGTCATTGTGGAGAAGACGTCGATAGCCTCGGACACCATGGGCTATCTTGCAGCAGAAGCGCTGGTAGAATTCCCCGTCACGCCCATCTGAATGACATAATTCGTCGTGCTCTTGTCGCGTCTGGCGTACCAGCTGTACTTGAACCAAATGGTTTGGTACGCGACGACGGTAAGAGACCTGATGGTATGTCATTGTTGCCTTGGAAAATGGGTAGGCCCTTGGTGTGGGACGCAACCTGCATAGACACCCTCGCGCTATCACATGTTCCAAGCACGGGAGGCCATGCTGGCGCTGCTGCTGCAGGGTTTCCGCAGGAAACCCTCAAACGGCGCAAATACAGTAATTTAGTGATTAATTACGTGTTTGAGCCGTTTGGGGTGGAAACGCTAGGCTCACGGGGTCCGAGCGCTCGTTCACTATTTCGGGAAATTTCTAAACGTTTAATCGACGTCTCACGTGACCAGAAGGTTCTTTGCTCAGAGAATCTGCCAGCCTTCTGGGCACGTTACCCGATGAGTGATGACATTGATGCGGAGGCATTTTACGACGCCTAAACCTTGTAAATATTTTAAATTTTTTATTTGTTTTTACGGCTTTTGTACATATACTACTTAGACATTAAGATTAGATTAAGCTACATATAGATTATAAAATGAAATACCTACCTTGATAATATTTCTTAAAAATAAACTTTAAAATCTTTTATAACCATAATTTAAATATGGATGTACTCACCACGCTACGCTACTATAATTCATTAGTTAAGTAAATAACATTAGTTTTTTTTCATGCTCTTAACAGCTTGGTACCACATTTTATTGAATCTACTTATATAGGAACTCAATATTTCGTGGTTAACTTTAAATTGTCTTTTTGGGATGTGTACAACGTAATTTTTTTTCAATAACCCGAAATATCGCCACTGATGTCTGTTTGGAAATTCTCCAAGTAAAGGTCTGCGTGGTATTATTATCAGCAACATAAGTCGCTATACCTACATTAACGTGATTTTGAATGGCTTTATCGCCTCATATACCTAAATATGGTTATCAAAACCCTTTAGGATTTCTTAACGAATTAAACTTACCTAAATCATAATTAGGTAATAAATGAACAACAATTTTATTATCAGAGAGTTTTAATTCATAAAAGACTCAGCACGACTTTTTTTGCTGACGGTACAGATCCCGAAAGATATTTATTTAAGAAATCGCACCATCTTGGAAATTGTGATCATCATTCCTCTTCCCCCGGACCTCGATATCGAGCAGACGTGTGCTAAATTCACGCAGTTTTTATTTAATATTATTTAAATAAATAAAATAAAAATATCAGCTTAAATAATAGGAGTGCATAAGTAACGAAGAGTTTTGCTGTACAACTGTTGCTGCAAGCACCGCCCACCGTCGCTTACGCAAGCTCCTAGGCACCGCCCTCCCCTCGGGTGAGCAAGACAACCATATTCCATTCTAACAAAACATAGACAGTACCAGGACAGCAGAAACTACCAGGAGGTTACTAACCAAAGTAACAGAAGCATTAATTCATCATCATTGCTAACTGCAAAAGTGGCGCAACACGCTAGGCGACTGACCTGTGAGCGTGCGGCTTAGAGTTCGAATCCCAGAAAGAAGTTTTCACTTTTTGCACATTATAATTATATTCTCATCACGAAATACTTTAATTTGATAAAATTTACAGCATTCTGCGTACAATTTTATATCAAATATTTTTATAAATCAATTTTAAAGAGACAACATGCCGATTAACCATTCTCCGCCTTCAACCGCGCAATCTTCATCTACATTGGCATTGCCCATTCCTCAAAGTGAAATTACTATTACACAAGAATCGGACACTGCCTCGGACTTAATGCTATCCGATACTGATCAAGGATATTCTAATATCTCAAGGAGACCGAAGCGCAAACATGGTGATTTAGCCAATGCCGAACTTAAAGAGCTCCTTTGTACTATACAGAGGAAACAAGAAGCCGATTTCTTTTGTATTAAACAGGATATGGCTACTATTAAAAACCAAAATGTTGAGACTCAAAAATCATTGGAATTCCTTTCAAGCATGTACGATGCCCTATTGCAAAAGTTTGAAACAGTCTCAAAAGAAAATGTGGCACATAAAAACCGCATAATTACGTTAGAATCTAAAGTAGATCATTTGGAACGGAGCCTTAAGTCAACGAGTATTGAAGTGCGCAACATCCCCTCGGCTAAGCCAGAGACAAAGCAGGATCTCAAAACTCATATTATGAACATAGGCCAGGCGGTGAACCTCCCAATTTCCAATGGCGAAATTCGAGATATTTTCCGTGTCAAAACCAAGAAGGAGCCAGGACCCATAATTGTAGAATTCACTACAAACCTACGAAAAGAAAATCTAATACAATTAACTTTAATAAAGTGAAGCCAAAAGAGGAAAAGATTAATACCGGCCATCTTCAAATACAAGGAAAATGTACACCAATTTATGTGACAGAAAATCTAACCACCAAAACTAGACGTCTATATTACTTAGCCCGGGAATTCACGAAATCCCACCATCAAGCTACCTGTTGGACTGCGTTCGGTAAAGTTTTTATGCGACCCAAGGAAGGACAGCCAACCATCCGCATAGACTGTGAGGATGATTTTACTAAACTAGATTCACAAAAATGACTAGAATATAAAGACTTTATTTCATCATGTTATAACATTAATTATTACTTATTAATATATTACAAAACTAATCCTGTTCACTTTAGCCACTCCGACACTTTTTACTTTTTTATGCCAATTTTTCTTAACTGTGTAATTAATTTACAAAGTCATAAAAATCCAGTTGTAATAACACACACAAATACACATAAACAAACGTACACATACCTGAAACCGTATAAACCCCACACAAAACACAAACAAAACCAAATTAATTTCAAATCACACTATACTAACGTGGTTTTTGATGTGCTTATTATAAATAAATATGTACAAAATTTGTCCCCACTAATAAATTATACAATATATTCTCACGTTGTCCCCATTTGCCCTATGGAATATAATATTAAACACACGAGAGATTATTTCTACGTCAAATTTGACAAGGTAATATTTAAAATTCCAAATCTTCGATTTAAATAATACTCAGATTAACTGTGAATTTGATAGCTTATCAATAGCTGAAAGCTTTACTTGTGATCTTGAAAATATTTGCGCCAACATGCTATATCCTGTCAATTCGTCTCTAAATATGATCGTACAAAATATTAGAAGCATCAACTGCAATATGTTACACTTCGAAACATTATTACATAGCTCTAATGTCGCTTGGGATTTAATCATACTGACTGAATGTTGGCTACATAACAACGATCGCATACCGGAGTTGAAAGGCTATAGTCACGCTTCAACTACAGTCAACAAAACGCAAAATGAGGGTGTAGTGGTTTATTCGAAGTCCCCAAGTAGTTATAATATATCAGAACCTCATCTCGAGGATGTTAATTGTCTTATGATAAAAATTAACACGACCACTGTCATTCTTGCAATATATCGTCGCCCCGGCGAAAAAAACATTTCTAAATTCTTAGAATCATTAAATAATATACTAACTAGTCTAGCTTCATTTAGAAATATAATAATTACAGGAGACATAAATATCGATATTGCACCCACGACAAAAGACAATAGAGCAGAATCTTATTTGAATCTTTTGGCCGCACATGGCATGTTGCCTGCCCATTGTATTCCAACCCATACTCATACATGTCTTGACCACGCCATCCTCAAAACCAAACTTTCTGCAAAATGCTTTGTTGCACATACGACCATAACTGACCACTACACCGTTATACTTAGCTTTGATATGCTTCCCAATACCCATAAATCCATAAAAAATATAAAAATAGTCGATTACGACACTCTTGACAAAGTCCTCAATAAAATAAATCTAAGTCCAATATTTTCAATGGGTGACGTAAATAACGCTGTTGACTTTTTTATTACAACCTTAAATAAGGAATTAGAATCTTGCACCAAAATCAGACGTACCCCCATACGTAAAAACATTCTAAAACCATGGATTACCAAGGGGATACTAAAGTGTATAAGAAATAGGGACAAATTATATCAGAAGACAAAAAAAGATCCAAGTAACGAAATTCATAAACTAACCTATACTCGCTATCGCAATTTCACTAATTCTTTAATCAAAAAGGCCAAAAGAGAATATGAAAAATTAGAAATTAATAATGCCAAACATGACATAAAACAACTTTGGAAAGTCATTAAAACCATCACGTACACTAATAAAAACAGAATCCCAGCATTAGAATTGATAACCAACAATAACCATCTAGAATCAGCTAACGCAGTTAATAGATATTTTACTAATATTGGAAAAATCATTGGAGGAAACTTGCAATCGGCAAACACACTAAACGTGAATGAACCCTATCAACTGGTGACCCAATCGCAGTCATTTGTACTTCAGCCGACAGATGTTTATGAAATAGACTTAATTATATCTCAACTCAAAAATGATTGCGCAATTGGCCTAGACGGTATCTCCAACAAATTTATAAAAAGATACAAAAGTATTTTAGTTGAACCACTTGTTTATATATGTAATTTAGCATTCTCGTCCGGCATCTTTCCAAAAGCATTCAAGCGAGCACTTGTTCATCCAATTTATAAGGCCGGTGACAGAGACTGTGTGAATAATTATAGGCCCATATCCATTCTTCCTGGCTTCTCAAAGATCATTGAAAAAGTTGTCAACAACAGACTAGTCAAGTACTTGGAAACCAAAAACTTGCTCTCGAATTCCCAATTCGGATTTCGCAGGAACAAGTCAACCGATGACGCTGTTTTTGAGCTTACAAATCATATAGTCACTAATATGGATAAAAAGAAAAAAGTATTAGCCATTTTTTTAGATTTAGCCAAGGCATTTGACACAGTCTCTGTCCCACTACTGCTCGGTAGACTGGATCGGATGGGTGTGCGTGGAATGCAACTGCAATTTTTTGCCAGTTACCTCACAGATCGCTCACAATGTGTTCAGATAGATGGTGTACGTAGTCATGATCTTCCTATAGACATTGGTGTCCCTCAAGGAAGTATTCTCGGGCCAACCTTGTTCCTAATATTTATTAACGATCTTTGCCAATTAAACATATCTAGCACTGGAAAAATTGTCACATTTGCAGACGACACTGTATTAATTTTTAATGGCGATTCTTGGCGAGATACGTATCGGAATGCACAAGAGGGCCTAAATCGAGTTACTAGTTGGCTCAACTGCAACCTCCTATCATTGAATGTCGATAAGACTAAATACATAGCTTTCCGATCAAATAATAGGAACCCGCATATCGAGGCATCTCAACCCATCTTTGCACATCTATGTAATAACCGTAATGTTACCTCTCCATGTACCTGCAAGGAGCTACAACTAGTTGATACAATCAAATACTTAGGAATCGTAATTGATAAAAACTTAAATTTTCAAGCTCATATAGATATACTAAGTTCCCGAACTAGGAAACTAATTTACATCTTCAAAAATTTACGACATGCATGTGACAAGAATGTCCTAATAACAACGTATCTTGCCCTATGCCAGTCAATACTGATGTACTGCATTACGTCCTGGGGAGGTGCTGCTAAATCCATTATGATAAAACTAGAACGTGCCCAAAGAGCAGTGTTAAAGGTGGCACTTTACCTACCGTTCTTATACCCTACAACAGACTTATATCAAAAGGCCAATGTCCTAACAGTAAGGCAACTTTTTATTTTTCGGCTAGTTATTAAGTCACACTCACTAACTAATTTCGATCCTCTAACTAATGCAGGGAAACGTAGGCAATATAAAATATATCAAACTGACATAATTTACAAAACAACGTTATCACATAGATTTTACTGCTTTTTAGGCCCGTACTTATATAACAAAATTAATGCTATTCTCTCTATTTACCCCCTTAATACATATAAATTAAAAAAAGTATTAACAGAATGGCTACAAAACCTAACCTATGACGATACAGAAAACCTACTTGTGCCACTGAGATAACAAAGCTAGCACATCTATCTATTTATTAAAATACATACTGACATACATACATGCACTTACTCATACATACACACACACACGCACACACACACACACACACACACAATCGCGCGCTCACACACATTTTGTTTTGCATTTATTTATATTTTATCTTTGTTTTATATTCAACTTAGACTAAGTACTTGTCATAGCAATGTGATCCAAGTTTATGTCCAGGAGGTGGGAGCCTGGTGATCTGTAACACAGGATTCTTTTCCTACCACAGACACCAGCATCTCACAAAGGAATTTTGTCTGATCAATATATTTGATTTCCTAAACTGTGTACCTTTGTGATGTGAGAAAATAAATACAAATTTATTATTATTATTATTATTATTATCATTGTCCTAACGTTATCCCCGACGTCCGGTTGGCGTAGCGGGAATGTAAGCGACTGCTACGCCGAAGCTCGCGGGTTAGATTCCCGCTCAAGTCAAACCTTGTGTGCGTGAACATGGATGTTTTTGGTCTGGGTGTTTCTATGTATAATATGTATGTATTTACAAAAAAAAGTATATATGTATGTTTATCCATTATCTAGTGCCCATAACACAAGCTCTGCTTAGCTTGGGACTAGATGGCGATGGTGATGTGTGTATGTGGTCTGAGGTATGAGGTATGTGGTCTGAGGTATATAGTTGCCTCCAAGACTTTGCCTTGCTCAATACGAAACGGTGCACATTTGTTTTGGTGTTTTCGATAAATTTATGAAGATAGATGGATATTTTTCTTCATGTTTATATTATGTTTACCCTTTTTGCTATTCCTCTCTACAAAAGCCCGTGCTATTGAGAAATTTGCCATTTCTTGTAATATCGAAATAGAAAATTTACTTTCTCTTATATTTAAATGGTAGTTAAACTTGTTTGGACAAAAGGTCCTTGCGTCAGCGAGTTCTATTAATTTTCGCAGAGAATTGATTTAAATAAATTCTCATAATATTAGAATATTTTACTCATGAGTTTATTTTTATAATTGTTTGACATGTTTATCTTTGCATTGTCGATTAGTCGCACGATTTTTATCAACAATTGAGTCGGTTAACTTATCTAATAGAAGTCTTTTCTAGATAGGAAAGATAGGTTCCTAGGTAGAGATTGCCTAGGCATTATAATAGGTAAATATTAAAGTTCCTATAAAAATCTGGAAATGTTATTCCTAATATCGTCTGATACATCGAAAAAACGTGAAGCTGATAAGCACGATAAGGAAAAAATATTTTTTAGTGATATGTAATGACTAGAGGATGCCAGCAGCTACGCCTGCATTTTTTTTAAACTTACCCGTTTTGGCCGATCCCGTGGGAATTTCGGGAAATCCCTTCTTAGTGCACCTCTACGGTCGCCAAGGAATATACATGCCAAATTTCAGCTTCCTGCGCCCAAAAGTTTCGGCTGTAGCGTGTCTGTCAGTCAGTCAGTAACGCAAGGATTTTATATATTAAGATTATGTATTTCGTCATAATAATTTAGCATTGTGTCTAAAGGGCAAAGTTCAACCAAGATTTAACGTTTGAGTAGGGTTTATTTATATGATTTAGAAGTTCTAGCAGATTTTCGAATAAAATTGGCGGTGGCGTAGTTATAGCGGTATCCAAGAGTCTAATCTCAAGAAGAATTGAACATTTCGAAAGCCTCAGTGAAGACTTGTGGGTCACAGTGAAATACCAGTTGAACGATAAAGTAATGAGAGAAATTCTATTTGGCGCACTCTATTTACCTCCTCCGGTAACGGTATCGTCGCTAGATTATATCTTAGAAAACTGTAATAGAGTCATGCAATCGTACCCTGGTAATAGTATAATTCTGGGTGACTTCAATTTGGGATTTATTGACTGGAAATATGATTCATCAGCTCCACCTAGACTGTTGCCTTTTAACTATGCCTGTAATTTAGGATACCAATTGATAGATTTTATGTCGTTCAATAACTTATTCCAGTGTAATGATATCAGAAATCACAACAATAGGATATTAGATTTAATGCTGTGTAATTTTGAGGGAGTATCTGTGGGACAGTGTCAGAATCCATTAAGTAAACTCGATGCTCACCATCCAGCATTAGACATCAATATCAATATCAATATCACTCGTTCTCTTCTTGCAAACAAACAAATTGCTAGATATAATTTTAGAAAAGCAGATTATTCCCTCATAGTTGCAAAGCTGAAGCAAATTGATTGGGTTTTAGAATTAATGCCTGTGAACGACGTTAATGTTGCTGTTCAAAAATTTTATGACATTCTTGAGTCTATCATCGCGTCCACTGTCCCCAAAACTAAACACCGTAATCTAAAATAAATAAAATGTTATTAAGTAAATGTGAACTATACGGCGTACGTGGCATTGCACAGAACTGGCTAAAAAGTTATTTGAGTGATAGAACACAATTTGTGGAGATCATAAATGTTAATTCAAAGCAAAAAGAAATATCTACTAAATCAAATCTAAGGCACAATACAGTCGGTGTTCCCCAGGGAAGCATATTAGGTCCACTTCTATTTATTCTTTATATTAATGATCTTCCTTCTATAATAGAACATAAATGTATTCTTTATGCGGACGATATATCCGTACTGGTACCTAATAAAAATAATGTAAACAGCAACTACAATGACATGCTTAATAAAACTATATGTAATACAATTAACTGGTTACGCAACAATAATTTAAGTGTAAATATAGATAAAACAAAATATATGCAATTCCATAATAGAGGCGCTAAGAAACTTGATATAAATTTAAATTACAATGGACAAATGTTGAAAGAAGTTACAGAGTTCTCTTTCTTAGGCATAACCTTAGACGACAAATGCAATTGGAAAGCACATGTAGAAAAAATAAGTAATCGAATAAATAGATTTGCCTATGCGCTATGGCGCCTAGCAAAAATAACTAACATACAAACAGCCTTAAAAGCTTATCACGGTTTCGTTGTGTCCAATATAAGATACGGCATTGTGCTTTGGGGAAATTCTGTAAATATAAACAGGGTATTTGTTGCCCAAAAGCAATGCATACGAAGTATGTGTAATAAAGCTCCTTGGGAAACTTGCAAACCTTTATTTCGTAAAATGTCACTTCTAACTGTTCCGTGTCTGTATGTGTATGAAATGTGTGTTTTTGTAAAATCCAATGATGATTTATTTTCTTATAACAAAGATAGTTGTAATTTCAATACTCGTTATCCAAATAAACTTGTACTTCCTGCAATAAGAACAGATCAATGTAGTCGAAACAGTTATGCAATGGCGGTACGAATTTATAACCATTTACCACAACGAGTTAAAGAATTATCGATGAATAAATTTAAAGCTCAACTTTTGCGCTGGTTGTGTGAAAAGTGTTTTTACACCGTAGATGAATATTTAAAATGTAAGTCTTAGTGTAGTTAGAATTTTGTAGAATTTATATCAAATAAGGTTAAAATTTCATTGTAATTGAATGTATATTATTATTTGTATGCCATATATTTGAAATGGTTAATGTTGGATCCAAATTGTTCTATAACACCTGTTGTACACCACATTTATACAAATAAACATTTGAATTTGAATTTAAAATATCCATTATGGTTCACTCGCAACTTAATTAAATTAATAGCGGAAAGAGATAAGATTCATAAAAAATTCAAAATCTATAAAAATCCCCGAGACAAGATTGAATTAAAACTATGTAGTAAACGAGTTACTTCCTTGATAGCCTCTTGCTATTCCGATTACATTTCTAACACTGAACAAGCAATTAATAAAGATCCTAAGAGGTTTTGGACTTTCGTTAAACAACAGCGTGGAGGAGGTTCAAATCTACCCGGGGAAATGTTTTTGAACGATGATAAAGCACACGATGGAGATGGAATTTGTAGAATGTTCGCCACACACTTTTCTTTCGTTTATTCTAAAGAAAATGACACTTTTATTCCTGACAAAGGAGACTTACTTCCACAACTTTCATTAAATAACATAGAAATTACCGAACAAGCAGTTGAAAAAATGTTAAAGTCCATTGATGTCAGAAGTCCATTGAAGGGTGCGGGTCCGGATGGAATACCTCCTTTATTTATCAAAAAGACATATAAGCAATTGACACTGCCTCTTAAAATTATTTTCGAAAAGTCATTAATTTCTGGTATCTTTTCCAAAGATTGGAAAGTCGCAAACGTGGTACCTATCTACAAAAAAGGTGATAAATGTAATATAAAGAACTATCGACCTATATCCATTTTAAGCATTATACCGAAACTTTTTGAAAAAATAGTTTGTCCAATTCTAACCTGTCATTTGGAGGTTGTTTTGTCTAACTTGCAGCTCGGCTTTCGAAGACGAAAATCCACTCTTAGTAATCTCCTTAATTATGTGACCGATCTTGCCACTAGTGTGGATAAAAAAACTCAAATAGATAGCATATACACTGATTTCACTAGCGCGTTCGATAAAGTCAACCATAACATACTTTTATCGAAACTAAAATTCTATGGGATTCATGGCTGTTTGTTGTCCTGGCTGGGTTCTTACTTGACGGACAGAGTGCAAAGAGTTACTGCGAATGGCTTCACCTCTTTTGACATTATTCCTTCTTCAGGTGTTCCACAAGGATCCCACCTTGGGCCAGTCCTTTTTCTTGCCTTTATCAATGACATTTCAGATCATATCGCATACAGCAAGTGTTCAATGTTCGCGGATGACTTGAAAGTTTATAAAGACATTAACTCTCCCAGCGACGTTAACCTTCTGCAGGCGGATCTGGATGCCATTTTTAACTGGTGCTGTAGAAATAAAATGACCCTAAATCCTAAAAAGTATCATATCACTTTTACCAAGAAGAGGAACATAGTTCCGTCTTCATATTGTATTAATAATGATCAATTGGAACAGTCTACATTGGTTAGGGATCTTGGGGTGCATCTTGACCGCAGACTAAGCTTTGTCAACCATATCGACAGCATTATTCGGAAATCTTGGCAAATGCTCGGCTTCATTAAGCGCACGTGTAGAGATTTTAAAAATACAGCCGTATTGATTAACCTGTATAGCGCTTTTGTTCGCAGTATACTGGAATATGATACGCCGGTTTGGAATCCCCAATATAATGTTCACACTGCAAGATTAGAGCGTCTTCAACGCAGTTTTACTCGATATCTAGCGTTCAAAGATCGTCACTGTCCATATCGTGCTGATTATTATACAAGGCTCAATCATTTCAATATGAAGTCTTTAGAAATAAGGAGGCAGACCAATGACTTAATAACACTTCATAAAATAATACATGGTAGAATAATTTCCCCTGAAGGTCTCAGTTGCTTAAATCTGAACTTACCCCACGGTATACCTAGACGACCTATAGAAAGAGTTTTCAATCCATCTCGTAGTAGAACCAATTTGGGTAAACACGCCCCTTTGAACAGACTAATGAGCTCGTACAATAATATCACTTCCAGGAATATCAATATTGACCTTTTCCACATGGCAGACCTTAAGAAATTTAAAACAGAGTGTATCCAAGTGTTGTGTTCATAACACATTTTCTTGCTTTTTGATATGCATACATTTTAATTTTGCAAAGGTTTTTATAATTTGTATTATTGGTTTGTATAGTTTTAAAATTCTAAATGCTTTATGTCATTTTAAATGCTGTGTACACCTGTAAAGGCATCTCATTTTGTACAAGACCTAAATCTGATACTTATATTGTAATAGTATAGTGTTGTGTCGATGGTGTAACTAACCTAATAAATAAAATAAATAAATAAATAAAAAAATAAAATGATTTCTTAAATGCACGAACGACTAAAAAACAATGCATTGTTTTATATTATGAAAATTATGGGTACATATTTCAAATTATCGTTATTATCTTGACAATGATTTAATATTGCTACGTACAATAATTAGAAAAAACAAGTGCCTGATTAATTATCTGCATGCTGGTTGCGTAACGGTTGATAACAATTTGTTAAAACCTTATTACTTTAAAACTTCTTGAATGATTATTGCTGTCTGTACTCTATAGTTAGGTCGCTGAGATAATTTGTATTCAGAACACATAAACGTCACCTGCGTTTGTATGCCCTCTACAGGGAAAATAAGGACCGAAATAATTGAAAGGAACGCATAATATACCAAGTTACGGTAAAACATTGTCTGCATGTTCGCATGCACTCGCAAGCCATGTTTTTATGCTAAGAATAGATCCTATATGACCCCTGGAGTTGCTACTCAGTCAGTAGTTAATGAACGGTTGTTACTTCGTATTGTATGGACTAATTGCCCGAAGAGATTAGAGATCGATTTGGTATAATTTTATTGTAGTCTATTATTAATATACTTATTACCTACCACTAAATTACTTATTTTTATGCATTTAGCAGCATTGTTTACGTTTGTAACAGGTGTTAATTTTCTCAATTGGGAATTCAATTTTACATCATCCAGTTTTATGATTTCTATAATTTTGTCTTTGACTGCTACAAAATTGCCATGCTGTTTTCATTTTAAAATAATGTGTCACTAAAGTTATACATAATAATATATAAACATTACCACATTACCGAAATCTAGTTAAGTACCTACCGGGTACAAATAATTAGGTAAATATTCTTACGAAATTGCTGTATAATCATGTCGCCAGTGTGTTATGTTACTTTTTAATTTATTTTGTTTACTCAAATGTACGACTAACGCTTCGAAAATAATTATTTATGACAATACAATTAAATTTAAGTTGCGATTTCGGTACCTAATCAGTTAGTTTGTACGCATGTAAATTGATATTCAACCGTATTTATTTAGTTTTGTGCTAATAGTGACTTTGTAGAGGGCGGCAAAACGATAAAAACTCGTACTAAACAAATATTTGTACAAACATACATATAGCGGCGCATTTGAAACCACACTGACAACTAACATAATCATCTAAGTATACAAGGTTCAGGACTTACTTGTTTCTTTCATCACTAACTCATCCTCAGTCAACATTGTAAGGGCGCGTGGAGGGACCGCTTCTGTGCTGTAACTCTTCTGCACTTTGGCCGACACAATTGGAGCCCGCCATTGCTCCAAGACCTGAAGAACCGGCTTATTTTAAACACGCAATATTAAACTAGATTGACTTGATTGAAATAATTCAAAATCGAATGCTAGTTAGTCGGTAATACCTAATTTGAATTTAGAATAAAGTTGAATATACTTTTAATTGAAGCACTGATCACTCACCTTACTGCCAACGCGACGTAAAGGGAACATAGTTTTTAATTCTTTTATAAACTTATTTGCAATCGCGTTGTATGCGGCCGCGGGTGCGCTCAGCGGTCTCTGAGTCGAACTGGGTTTATTTTGGAGGCCAGTCTGTTATCTCTCTCGCACTAAGATAACGTGTTCCTCCGACCAATTGCTGATGAATGGTGTTCGCTCGTATACTACACGTATGATGGCGACCTTGAACGATACAAAATATGCCATGTGTTTTTAGTTTTTAGCCGGTAACACGCCTTATGTTTTGAGGAGAGGGATTAGTCGATACTATTTTGAAGCCATCAGCTGCTATTAATTCTAGGTATAAGTATTCAATGTTTGAAATAAGCATAAGATTTTGTTTAAATGTGTGGTGTTTAGGTAGGTATCGTATCGTTGAAGACTACTATTATTTCAGATACCTACTATATTATTAAAAATTGTAAAATTATCCTAGTTGGCAAATTTGAGGCCACTGTATCAATTCTAATTTCTAACAAAGCTTGATGACAAAGATTCTCATTCATACCCTATAGATTTTGGATAAATTCAAATATGCTGAGTGGATAAATTAATATTTTTAACAAACGTTTGCTAAGCTTGAGCATAGCAAATGCTTGATACGACAATATTTTGACGAGGAAGAAGTGGGTGCTGAACTGGTGACAGCTTCCGACTGATTATTTTTTATTTTAGGTACAGGCAATTCATCCAGAGCACCGCAGCACTGGTCGTACCTACTAACAATTATAGACACAAATTAACACAACGACAAGCGGACAAATAATTAGATATTATGTATTGTTATTTGTTTTTGTTTGCAGTGACAGCTGTCAATTTTATCATGCTTACGCGGTTCCATCAGTTCCATGACCTCCAGTGTAATGTAATATAATTTCGAGGACGCTCAGGTTTTACCAACAGCTGGAAACGAGATGCCAGACATTACTATAATGCCCTCAACTCTTAAAAATACGGAATAAGCGAAGCTGTTCTCGACTTCTTCTCCCACATCCCATTCCATTCCCATCCCACCCCTTTCCTTTTTATAAAAGGAAAAGATTCGCCGATATTCTGTGCAAGGGTGGTAAGTGGTATCTAAGACTAATCGAGCTAGTTCATTCATGTTGTAACCAGCGCCGGTATACCATTCGATATTGATAAAACGATTGTGTAACTATTATCTTCATTGAGATAAAAGCTTTAGTAATTTCAGTAAGAAATCTCTCCAGAATGAGTCGACTCATTATAGAGTACTTAATAGAAAAATAATAGCATAAAATTGTAGGTTTAGCACCATTCTTACCAGAATTACTGCCACTTGATATGATCCTGGTATAACACTCTGTTTTCATTCACCGTCATCACATTTGTTATGCACAATATGCACACTCATTGATATAGGCTCCCTTACTACTACTTAGTATAGATAAAAATTAAGACTTGACACTGTTACCAAAAGACGACCCAATCGAGAAAAATATTCTATAAAGAAATTAAAGACAAATTAAAATTAGCACTGGGTTTTGTCGTGACAATCGAAGCAGGTGTCACCATGATCTAAATAAAATACTAAGTAATTATACAGTCGGATTAATTAATATTTATAGGTACAATACAGCATTGAACTTCATCAGTTTAAATAATAAATTCGTAGGCTAGCCGTATACAGAGATGCGAAGACAGCACATCACACTGAGTGGTTTTTGGACCACATGAATTTTGTCAATTCTCATTGTTCTCATAAAATGGCATGCGTGTTTACTCTGGAATAGTTGAGGCTACACGATTGCATTACTTTGTAAACGCTTTTCTATGACAACGCATTGCTCCCAAAAAGCAATGCTATACTGAACTCTAGGAGAACTGATAGTCTTCGGAGTAGAAATGTTCTGGAGTGGCGGCCACGCTCCGGACGTCGCAAGAGAGGTAGACCTCTTGCAAGGTGGAAGAACGAACTTTTTGGGATCACGGGCAGCGCATGGATGCGGTTTTTCTCAAGATCGGTCCGTGTGGAGAGCCTTGGGTACAATGTCAAGCAATGGACGTCTTTCGTCTGATATGATGTCCTGTGTTCCCTGCTTGTCACCGTATACGCCTGGCATTATGTCTGCTTGATAAACATTCATTCTATTCTAATGTGCTTTTTATTAATTGATTGTAACGGGTAGGTAATCAGGTCAATACCGGCACAATGTACTTATACGTATATTCTATGTTAACTGCCACTTCACTTAACGAAAGGCAACGTCTGACGTTGCCTTTCGTTTTGCAAGTATGAATTTCTCCGGTATTTTAACACCGGATTTTAAATAAGAGGCTATTTATATAACAACATACCTACATGCACACTAAAGGCGAGAGCTCAGAGTTCAGATATAGGAGGGCACTCTCCTATGGGCGATCTCCTATCGCTCTTCAGAGTGCCCATAGGAGGGCACGCTGAAGACAAACTTTCTGCGACCCAAATTGCTGCTTGGCGGCGTAGCAGTCGTTCCGCCAGTGTAAGAGCAAGAGAGACGGACTTTGCCCCAGTGTATCCTAACTACGAAACCAAGAGAGATGGAGGAACGACGCCAGCGCCGCCAACTACGAACTAATCTAGGGGCAGACCCCACTTGGAATCGTCACATGAAATCATTATGGTTTGTGGTTTTATGTAAATCTGACTTCTTTGGCGAGAGCCTGCCGATCTGCGAAACTGGTTACAACCCTACTTCAAACTCCAGGAACTAGATGTAGGTACCTACTTACTTTAGCCACAATGTGATTCTTTAAGGTACCTAGGCACCCTTTATGTATATTTTAGGTGCAAGTACGGCATAAACTAAAAGAAATTGAAGCTGCCGCTGCATTTACTTTATGGTGTAGGTACTTTGCTAAAAAAACTACAAAAATTAGCAAATTACATTACATACATATATCCACTTAATAAAAGTAGCAGTACCTTTAGATTAAATGACTCAAATAAAGTATTTCTCAAATATTGTATCTTAGTTGCTTTTAAAGTGGCAAAAGGCCCTAAACTTCTAGAACATTTAGCCAGAATTTTTGTTACGTACACATACTAGGTATTGAACTCCGAATATATTTTGATATACGATTCAGTAGGAACTAAAAATAAATTCTTAATTATTTTCACCGGATTTCATTGTTCTACGAAAATCTCAATCGGGCATTGACACTACTTCCTGGTTGTGTTAAATATATACCTCAGTTAATTTTAAAAATTTATCAGCTACGATTAGTGCTATACCACAGACAACATATTATATTTCCCTACCTATAATATTTTCAACCGCCGCGCCTTCGCAACCGATTACATCATCAGCATCATCCACGGCTCGACTTTTTGTGCTAAACAAAAGCCTCCTTGGTTCTTGCACAGATAAGACAATACCAGTAGTTCTTGCCATTTCCTTCGATCTTGTACCTACTAATCGTAAGTTCGCAACTGATATTCGCCCCCAAGAATTTTTGAAAATAACAAATTGTTGAAATTATTTTTATTCGCATTCAAACTTAATTTATATTATGTTACAATGGCGACAATAATAGGTAGGTATCTACCTATTATTGCGGCTTTCTAGGAAAATGACGTAATGTGAACTCTTTATTTATTTAAATATATTGTATATGTATAACTAGGTACTTAACAAGATGATGCCCGCGTTTACACCCGCGTTATTTAAGTGACCCGCTCCCGTGGATCGTAGCGTGATGTTATATAGCCTAAAGCCTTCCTCGATAAAGGACCTATCTAACACTGAAATAATTTTTCAAATCGGACCGGTAGTTCCTGAGATTAGCGCGTTCAACCAAACAAACAAACTCTTAATCTTTATATATTTGTATTAGATTAGATAATATATGTTTATGAGCATTAGTTAAGTCAGTAAAAAAAGTCGTTTATCACATTATTCACATTACATTGCACAGTAGGTATTGCACGTGCAAAAAATGCTGAACACTTCCTTTCCGATTGTTATATTAATAATATTAATAATGCTTATTAAAGCATTAAAAAAAACAGAACCAGTTAATTTAATATCGATTTGTCTTATTTTATAAAATGTAACTAGTTAATTTAGATTTTATTAGGTGAAATCGCATCATAATTGTCTGTAAGTGTTGCTTCTTCAGAATCTTGGTTTATTCATTATTGTATCATTAACGCTGGTGTCTCACAAGTCTCGGCGCTAGTGCCGATGCTTAATTCTGCATATCAATGAACATACATACATATACTCACGCCTTTTTCCCGTCGGGGTAGTTAGAGACAACGGAACGCCACTTGCATATATCCTTACAAACCTCACGCGCTTCCTCTACATTCATTACTCTCTTCATACATGCTCGCCGGTTCCGGGTGCTTTGGACCTTGCCATTTTTTAAGATGTCCCCAATCTGATCGACGAATGTCCGACGAGGTCTGCTGCGACCGACTTGCCCACACACGTTAGTCTCATAAATTAGATGCCTCACTCTTTCTTCACTCATTCGCTCCACGTGCCCAAACAATTACAGCATTCCTTTCTCAATTCTTGTCACGACATTTTCTTTCAGGTCACAACGCTCTCGTATTACCGCATTCGGAATTGTATCAATCAGCCTTACATAATAATTAATAATAATATAGTAATATAATGTACCTATTAAATGTTGCATGCCGATTGTCGGTGAAACATGCTGTGCCTTTTACAATATCTACAACACCTTGTTAATATGACCATGTTTCTGGCAAATAAAATATTCTTATTCTTATTCAAATGCGTTAATTCTGCATTCATGCTTTTTCTGCCACACCCAACACTCACTATCGTACATCAACGTAGGCACAAACACTCCATTATGAACCGCCATTCGCGCCTGTTTTGGCAAATTCTGGCCGTTCATAAAGGCATGCAGCGCTCCATTTACAAAGTTTCCCGCAGTCACTCTCCTTTCAATATCTCCTTCACATCTTCCATCTCTAAACAAATTTGGGCAATAAATATGTACTAAATTAAAGACTGCGCGTATGGCGTAGAGGTTTAAGCGATCGCCTCGTTGTTTAGTACTACGGCGAGGGTCGTGGGTTCGATTCATACATGAGACAACACTTTGTGTGATCAAATTGTTGTTTCTAGTCGGGATCAACTTCGTGCCCGGTAATCGAATGTTTGTAAAGTCCTCCGCGACACAGGACTTACCTCTGGTAAAATAACTAAGCGTCAGTTCCAGAGTTCTGTTTCACATTTGACTGCATGGTTGGCGTACCTAGTGGTTTAATAATAATAATAATATAATAATAATAATCATTTATTTCAGGTAACAGTAACCCATATAGATATAAATACCTTAATGAATAACAACACAATAACATACATAAAATAATAATAACATTAAAACAAACAGGTGTTGTTCACGGCTTCGTGTTACGCTGAATGGTATTGCGTAGTCTCCCATGAAAACGCCGATACACGACACCCTTCGGCCAAAACTCTTCCTTGAGGAATGTCTCGAGATGTTGAGTCGGCACCCGCACCACGTACGACTTGAAGTTGGTGTTATGCCGTGACTCCAATCTCTCGACTCTCAAAGTCCAGTTGGTCTTCAGGCGTAGGTATTCTACGACCTCCTCGTCCTTTGTGGAGTGATGCAGCCGCGACACGTACAACTGCGTGGTTGGTACGACGGGACGCACCAGTATTTTCGGTCCCACTAACCCGGTACCACAAAGGTTACGACAAGTTGGTTTCTTCTTCTTTTTCACCACCTTTATGAAACCGTCCTCGTCGCATGTCTTCTGATTTGGGGCGCGTAGCTCCACGACCTCTTTATGAGGGGGTCCACAACGCTTTTGATTACTCCCTTTTTCATCCGGCCGAATCTGTTGCGTTTTGCTTTTGGCAGCAACATTGGCATAAGCGCGCTTATTAATCGATGCATCAACACTCGTCAAAACCTTGACCAGTGTCGATGACCCGAGTTCAGCAACATTACGCGTCTCACCGCTTGCATTACCGGCGATAGGCGACGCAAGCAAATTCGCTGACTCAAAACTGCTGATGGATGTGTTTAAGCAGCCGCCTCGCCGCTTGACACTGCGCCGAAGTGTTGTGGGTGCGATCCCCACACGAGACAACACTTTGTGTGATTCATAAATTGTTCATAAATCATAATCATAAATCATTTATTTGCATGATAATGGGTGTACAAAGGATGTTACAATTTCATTGAGTCCATTTAACCATATTCAACCTCATCAGGTGTGCAAATTTAAAAATACTGTTTTTATTACATAATGGAATTTAGAAAAAAAAGATCGTAAGATGAGCTAGTATGTCAAAGAGTTATAACCTCAGTCAGCAATAATAATACCATAATAATACAATGTCAAATGAGTCAATATTTCGATTCGAGAAAATGTCAAAAAGTAATAATTAATAATACAATAATTGAAATGATTGAATATAGAGAATTCAAATAATAATACTGGTTAATAAATATAATCAATTCAATGTTTTAGAGCCATTCATTTACAGAATAAATCATTATTTCAAGAAGTAACGATTTCAGCTTTTTCTTGAATTTTGATAATAATAATAATAATAATAAGGATAGATTACAAGAAGGCTTACGACTCCGTGCCACATACATGGCTTTTGAGGGTGCTGGAGTTGTACAAAGTAGATGCAACTCTATGCACCTTTTTAAGGTCATGTATGGGGCAGTGGAGGACCGTATTGCGCTATCCAGGATGCCGATCGAGTTTGGGTTGCGGTGCTCCAATAAGGATCGAGCGAGGTATATTCCAGGGCGATAGTCTGAGTCCTTTGTGGTTTTGTCTGGCTCTGAATCCCCTAAGTACCTTGTTAGAGGCTTCAGGGCTAGGCTATCGGTTAAGGAGAGGAGGTCATGTTACATCTCACCTCCTTTTCATGGATGACTTGAAATTATTTGCCCCCAACAATTTTCAACTGACTGCATTACTTAAGGTAACCGAAACCTTCAGTAATTCTATCAGGATGGAATTTGGTGTGGATAAATGTGCGGTCATGCATGTGAAGAGAGGCAGGATTATGGAATCTGCAGGGATACAACTCTCAGATTCCATACAACTTAGATCCCTCTCCCTAACCGAGACCTACAAATACCTGGGTATGTCGCAGTCTTTGAATATTTCTGAGACTGACATGAAACATACGTTGCAGGCTCGTTTCTTTGGCCGCCTGAAAAAAGTACTTAACAGTCTTTTATCAGGTGGCAACAAGGTGCGGGCCTGCAACGGGTGGGCCATGCCAGTCCTAATGTATTCCTTCGGCATACTCAGGTGGACCCAGACGGAACTAGACGCCCTGGACAGAAAAGTCCGTTCAATGCTGACTGCATCTCGGATGCATCATCCACGCTCGTCGGTGATGAGGCTGTACATCCCGCGGAAATGTGGGGGTCGAGGCTTTTTATGTGCTAAGACTCTCCATAACCGCGAGCTGTACAACCTCAGAGAATATTTTTTAGGAAGGAACGTGGATGTGCACCGCGATGTAGTTGCTGTTGATTCAGGACTTACCCCGCTCGTTCTGGCTAAAGAGAACTGGCACAAACCTGCAGTACTTAGTACTGACGACCGAAGAGAAGTATGGAAGGGAAAGGAGCTGCATGGACGGTTCTACAGAGCTTTATATGACCCAGATGTCAATTTTAAAGCTTCTGTAGCCTGGCTACGGTTCGGTGATCTCTTCGGAGAAACCGAAGGTTTTGTCTGTGCAATTATGGACGAAGTTGTCATGACAAACAACTACCGAAAGTATATACTGAGGGACGGTACGGTTGACATATGTCGGGCGTGTCACCGGCCCGGAGAATCTCTCAGGCATATAGTGTCCGGTTGTTCGAGTCTTGCCAATGGTCAGTATTTGCACAGACACAACCAAGTGGCTAGGATAATCCACCAGCAACTAGCCCTTAAATATGATCTCATTGGTTCTGAGGTACCGTACTACAGATATGTGCCCGACCCAGTTCTCGAAAATGGTCGTGCACTGTTGTACTGGGATCGGTCTATCATTACAGACAGGACTATTGTAGCCAATAAGCCTGATATTGTAGTGATAGACCGAGCAGAGCGACTCGCAATGATAGTCGATGTCACCATACCACATGACGTCAATCTCGTGAAAGCAGAAAAAAAAAAGGAGATAAAATATTTGGACCTAGCTCACGAGATTGTCGACATGTGGGATGTGGATTCGGCTATCATTGTGCCGATAGTCGTGTCGGTGAATGGATTAATCGCCAAGAGCCTCGACTAACACCTAAAGAGGCTCGCACTAGGCAGCTGGATCAAGTCTTTGATTCAGAAGGCGGTTCTTCTCGATACGGCGCGCATCGTGAGGAAGTTCCTTTCTCTGAGGCCCTAACCACCGGTGGCTTGGTCCCTGTACCCGACACCGGTGGGTTTCCGTGGTCCTATTTTATATAGTTAAATTTATTTGATATATTAGGTTTAATTATGTAAAATGTGACTTTGAGAATACTGTTTAATAAAGAGAATAATAATAATATATTTATTTGCAAGAAACACGGTAGGTACACAGTTGTTACACGCATTTTATAAATGAGCATCGACATGTTTCACCGGCACAGCGGCATGCAAATTAATTCCCAAATTCAGGGTATAATATAACTTTATGAGATGACAATTATAATAAAATTCTATTAATAACCCTACTTGCACAATATTCATTCTAACTTCTTATTATAATCAAAAGTAATAAAAGTATTTAGAAATAATCTTATAAGGAAATAGGTACATTAACGAATTATTACACAAAACTAACAATAATACATATTTATTTATGCTTGTATCTTAAAGCAAGGTCCAGAGTATAGAATCTACACGGATATTTCACGAAATACTCGTTAATGGAATAAAAACATTCCTGTGATAGCAAGTTTCGTAACTTAATGCAAAATCTTTTAAAAGATAGATGAGTTATTGACTTGGATAAGGCATTGTATATTAAAGGCGCCATGTAAACGCAGCTCCGTCGAAAAATCTCTAACCTAGGAACCGGTATATGGTAATTTAACTGATTTATTTGCCTTCTATTTGTATTATCCTTTGGTTCAAATGGTGCAGGATGAGATCTTAGAAATTTACAAATTTCATATATATATATATGCATGGCACAGTTAAAAGTTTATGTGACTTGAAAACTGGCCTACATGAGTCAGACCATGCCATATTAAATATAGCGCGGATGCACTTCTTTTGTGCGATAAAGACTTTTTCGATTTCCACAGAGTTACCCCATACAACTATACCGTATCGAATTACCGAGCAAATTAAAGCATGATACACCATCAGAGATGTTTGCCTACGAGGAGATGTGACATCTTTAACTTTTCTTAAGGCAAATATAAATTGATTTATTTTTTTACAAACAATTTCTACATGGTTTTTCCAAGTGAGATGTTCATCCAGGGTAACGCCCAAAAACCGTGCACTTTGTACTTGATCTATAATAGTATTATTATATCCAACATTAAGTCGTACGAGTTTACTTTTGCTAGTTTTAAATATTTATTTTTAGTTTATTTAAATTTAACCAATTTATGATGTCATTTAATGTTTTACTAATATCGGAGTCAAATTTTTCCCTATTTTTACAATTGATGATAATTGAGGTGTCATCAGCGAAAAGTATACTTTGATGTTTTATTACTTGAGGTAGGTCATTTACATAGAGAAGAAACAATAACGGTCCTAAGATACTACCTTGCGGTACACCACAATTATTGATTCTTGGTTCAGATTCGAATTGTTCCAACTTATTCTCTAAATAATTATATTTCGTTATCCTTGTAATTTGCTTTCGATTTTGCAAGTAGGACTGGAACCATTTTTTTGCTGGACCTCTGACACCATATTTTTCTATTTTCACTATAAGCCTCTCGTGATCCACAAGGTCAAATGCCTTACTTAAGTCCAAAAATAGTGCACAAGTAGAAATTTTGTTATTAATATTATTAAAGATTGATTGCATTAGTGTATATATTGCTAAAGTAGTTGACTTATTTTTACGGAAGCCATATTGTTGATGAGCCAAAATGTCATATTTGTCAAGAAATTGAAGCACTCGTTTGTACATGACTTTCTCAAATACTTTAGAAAGTACTGGAGTCAGTGCTATTGGTCGATAATTATCAACGAGTGATTTCGAACCCTTTTTATAAAGCGGTTTTACAACAGTATATTTCAACTTCTCTGGAAAACATCCTTGCTCCAAAGATTGATTGATCACGTGCGCTAAAGGTGAGGCAATATGCGGAGCTATACTTTTAAGAAGGTTTGTTATAATATTATCATAGCCAGCTGAGTTAGAGTTCCTTAATGACATTATGGTTAGATAAATCTCAGATGCATTTGTAGGTTCTAAAAATAAACTATTATTACGTGATTCTAAACTCTGCATGTCAACTTTGTTATTATTACAATTAGGAGAATAATTATTTTTATAAGCGATGTCAATGAAATGATTATTAAATTTATTTGCTATGTCAGATCCAGAAGTTAATGTTATACTATTGTCAACTATTTTACTAATATATTCTCTACCCGACTCGTTACCTATGTTTCGTTTTACCACGTCCCAGGTGGCTTTAACTTTATTCTGTGAACTTATGATATGTCTGTGGTTGTATAATGATTGTAAGTTATTTACACATTTTCGTAACAGTTTTGAATATGTTTTATATTGCTTTTTATTTTCACACTTTTTATTTACGTAATATTTATGCATTAACAGCCTTTTAGTATTACAGCTATTTCTAATACCTTTTGTAATCCATTTAGGTTTATTTTTATTACATTTATTTATTATTTGTATACATGGAAAACACAATTAGTACAACAAAATCAAAAGTTCATGAAAACTATCGAATGCCTCATTTGTATCCGCTTTATCACAAACTTCACTGAAACTTAGGTTGCTTACACTTTCTATAAATTTTTTAATATTGTCTTTATTCGTATCATTGATAACCCTAAAATTAAAACAAATTTTAAAATTTTGATCTGATAGATGGAAATTAAAAGTTTCACCTATTGCGTTGGTAACGTTTCCGATTATATTATCGATGCATTTATTAACTCTTGTCGGTTCATGTATATTGGAAGATGATGGAGAGGAAGCTCTAGAATATGAGATGGTAATTTATTGAAAATTTTAACACACATGTAGTAGCAGTTTCTTTGACACAACGTTGTCTTTGGAGCTACATCTAGTACAAGCCGTTCTCCACGTCTTGTGTTTCGATAATATTAACGTTCTTGTTGTTTCGAGTCTGGGTGTTCTTTGTGTACGTTAACTGTATGTTCGTGAAGTCCCCGCGACACAGGATTTAGTCCTAATACACCACTATTTTTTAATTAGTACAAAAAAATTTACAGATCACTAAGTATCTTTAACTGATCATATTTATGTAGTTAAAAAATAAAAACACTAAGTCCCAAAACTGTCTCAAAACTGTCCACAAAAATACGTGATAATTGGTAAATGCAATACTAATACTATGACCGACCCGTGTACTATCATACTAAAATTAACCATTATAAATTCCCCCCCCCCCCACCGCCCCTCTGCGCCTGCGCCACGCCCCGACGATGCGACAAACAGTACTAAATTGTTAGCTAAAGTGAGCGTATCTAATTTCGTTGCAAAAGTTAATTGTTTGTCTACGTTTGCCCGACGCGATGTCCTATCATATCAGTTCATATCACGGGAGTATATAGCTATGCTTCGTGCTTACTTTTTGAGTGAAAAAATCGCGAGTACAGCTGTGTACCCATGGACATCTTATTGTGAGTGTACAAAAGTGAGCCTTAGTTACTTAAGAGTCAAACAATTAAAACAGTGCATACTGGACGCTTCTGACGAAGTGAAAAGACAGAAGCGTACTTCTCTCGTTAAAAATTTGTCTGTGTATTGACAACGGTGGTGGACATTTCGAAGGACAATGGAAATACTTGTAAGTTTAGTAAATAATACGTACTTTAGTAAATAATAATTTGATGCGGGCGGCTCAAAATCGGTCTGTGTTCTCCACACACCTTGAGGAAGGCCTATGTCCAGCAGTGGACGTCTCTAGGCTGACATGATGATGATAAAATAATATTTGTAAATAAAAAAAGAGAAATAAAAGAAAAGAGTAATTTTGGCGTATTAATGAAGTTAGAATCATCTGCTGATTCTAACTTCATAAATACGCCAAAATTACTCTTTTCTTTTATTACAGAATACCTTCTTATATTTTGATATGTGTTTGCTTTCTAAATACATACCTCCGTATTTAATTACTTGTAAAAAGGTAAATTTTGCCGGTTCTGAGCCCGATGAAGTATGAAGTAGAGGGTAGAATTAAAAAAAATAAAAATTAACTACCTACACTTATTATTTTGCTTCATTTCATTGTCTAAGGCTACCTACATTGTAAGTGCGACGGAAAGAATGCGTAAGAGTAAGTACTATCAATGAAGTAGAGAATGGATTGTTAAATATGTCTATGATTTAGGTGAGATTTTCTACAAAAAACAAATGATTATAACTTTGCTATTTATAGATATTATGAAATTTTTACGTCACATATATGATAATAATGTCTTCGCTAATATGTCCTTAAAGTTTTGTTTTTTTCTAATTAAAAAATAGTGGTGTATAATATAATAATCTTTATTTCAGACAGGGTGCATAGGGTTCCCACCAAGAACTTAGGGTCCCAAGCCAACCTCACCTGCAAGTGGTGCACCTGCCGATCAACGGACGAGGCTCTGGCAAACAAAATATCTCGAAAAGCGGCAATAGGCTCGCCACCTATTACGTGGGATCAAAACACTGACGAAAAGTGGGCGTTTAATATGCCTCTGCCTACCCCTTCGGGGAAACAGGCGTGAGTCTATGTATGTATGTATGTATGTTTATTTCAGACTTTCGTCCATAAAAAATGTACAAAGAAAGTTAGTAGTAGACATTGTTAGTAACACATATATAAATAATAGCAAAAAAGAAACAAAAAAAAGAATAGGGTGTTAGTAAATTGATAGTAAACAAAACAAGAATACACAATAATTTAACGATCGCTATTTTTTATTTATGAGCAGGCGTACATTCGCCCAGAATAATTATAATGAAAGGACTGTTCATTTTGCACATTAGCTTTCGGAGGACAGTGTTGGTGCTACCACGGACCCTGCTCATCATCGATGCAGTTCTTTTCCTGATGATGGCAAAGAAATCATCGACCGAAGCCTCTGCAAACATTAGATAAGCACTGCAGTACCTTGGTTTCCTCAACACTGCCCTCAGAGCATCATTGTACTGAACACGTAAGGCATTGTAAGCTAATGCGGGAGTTGTCTTTAAAAAAAAATGTCATTGTAGAATAAAGGCAATCACCATACACAGACACACGAAAACACACGGGCAGTATAACTTCTGCGGAAGAGGCGTTTCTGGTATACTAAAGTGACATTCATCATCAGTCCTTTATACTGTCCCACTGCTGGGCACGGGCCTCTTCTTACTATGAGAAGGGTAAGGCCATAGTCCACCACGCTAGCCTAGTGCAGCTTGGCAGACTTCACATGTCTTTCGAGAACATTATTGAGAACTCTCAGACATGCAGGTTTTCTCACGATGTTTTCCTTCACCGAATAGCAAGCGATATTTAACATTTTAACCCATTCGCTGTCCGGCGCGAGACACAATAGAAAATCAATAGTTATGAATCATAATTTATATGATACACGGTACGCACTTATCTCCTAAAAGTCATTGGTGCGTGCCGTGGATTCGAACCCGAGACCCTCTGCGTAGCAGTCCGGCTGTCTCTCCACTAAGCTATCGCTGCTGCTGCTAAAGTGACATATGTAGTAAATCCCGTGTAATAGGAGGTTGAAGTTGTTTTTTCCTTTGGCTCAGCGAATTTTGATGTGGACTGTAGGTACTTGCCAATATTACCTATTTGTAATAAATTATTGGTGCCGAATTATTAACACCTAAATAACATTTGGCTGCACGTGAGGCCTACAGGTTAATGTGGTCGCCTTTTTGCTGTCAGTCCGTTGCTTGTCATTGGTTAGATTCTCAAGCTGCACAATTCTTTTTGTGATTAGATACTTACTGTCAATAATGTTAATTCCCAAACTGGATGTCTTTTGAGCTTCTGGTTCAAATACATGACGTTTTTAATAGAATAACAACCGTCAAGTGCGTTGAGGTATGGTTGAGGTCTATGCACAATGTCAGATTGCCCTAGGTCACTGAATACAGATTTACATCGAAGCGCATTTGTTATGGATTTCGTTTGCCGATTCCAAGTGGCGACTGCCGCCAGTGTAGTACGTAGTTGGCGCCGTTGGCGGCGCTGACGTCGTTCTCCGTCTCTCTTGCTCACGTAGTTGAGATACACAGGAGGAACGTTCGTCTCTCTTGCATTCGTAGAGACAGCTGTCACAGCGCGACTGCTACGCCGACAAGCGGCAATTTGGGTCACAGAAAGTTTGTCTACAGAGCGCCCATAAGAAATGCGCCTCTATGTAAATATCTGTGCTCTTTGCCTATGTGTCGCCCTAAGAAGGACTCTAAAACAATACCAAATATAAAAAAAATACGAAGAATACTCCTCACATTTTCCCTGTTACTTCATAATGTATACCACTATTTAAATGTAGGTTACACCTACAAGGGCATCGCCAGCCGATCGCCTAGGAGATGGATAAGGACGCCAGCCGATGACCTATGGGTGGGGGGCCTAGTTTCAATTTGATATAGACAATGAGAAAAGTAGGTATGGAGAAAATAATAAATTGTAGAGTTTTTTAATCTCTGGAAAGGGGCGGGAGCAATTGCCATAAAACCCCTACCATAGAGATATTAAGAATAGAGTGGCAGAGTGGGGCCTATTCGTGTCCGCCGGTGGGAGAGAGAACGCAACATTAAAGGCCCCCTGCATCTCTCTCTAACAATACATGCACAACATCAACATTACGCAGTGGCGTGCTACCTGTAACTATTATTTAAATCAGTTTATTAGTAATCAATAGTTTAAAAGTTGTTTTTATTGATACACGAAGATAGTTTGAAGTGACAAAAATGTTTATATATTTTTAAATTTATTTTTTGGACACCGTTTTTGAAGTGGTGACACCCGGTGACCCGGGACGGACCGACTCCGACTCGAGGCTGCCTCTTAGGAGACAGAACGGAGCGCAGCGGAGAGGATTTTATAAACGCACTGGAAATTAAACTTTAAAATCATTGCAATAAAGTGCATAAAAGCTTGAACCTGACAAAAACCGCTCGCGCGTCCTCGAAGATACTCGGGAATCCGTTTATGCACTTTATTGTAATAATTTTTAAGTTTATTATTAAGTAGATTATTAAAATCCTCTCCGCTGCGCTCCGTTCTGTCTGCGCTGACCCTTACAGTTTACGTCGCAGTGAATTAGACAAGAAATTAGATTATTCCTGCGTACTTAAGTGCTCCTTACCCTAGCGAGAGTAGCGAGTAGCGGATAGTAATGGTGAGTCGAGATCGCTAGAGGGCGCACTTGGTATAAATATGCAATAAGACTAAAAATAATAATTTTATTTGAAAATTGAATCACATTACTTTTCGGTAGCTGGCACTTCATTAATTTAATTTTTGATTTGATTAAATTAATTGATTTCTCACGAATCAAGTAGAAAATTATCCATCTGCGTATATTGGAGCGTATTCGTTTTGACATCCGGATATTGTTCTATTGTTGGTAGCCGTTTTCTAGAAACTTACAGAAGTTGTCAAAAGTATTGCCATAATTAGAAATTTCCCTTGCATAAAGGCAAATAATATCTATCCTAATAAGGCATAGCAATAAATTATTGATAAAATCAGACTCAAGCTCGTTATTAATTATGTAAAAAAATATGTTATAAATGCAGTTATAAGCCATGCAAGTTTAACTTCCTTTATAAACGATACCTTAGTATTCGATCAACTGTATTATAGATAAACGATTTTTATAGCACGGCAAGCAATACAGCAACTGTCATTCTGTAATGGCATGGTTCGGTTATTACGCGATTTTTCTCGAAAACTGTGAATTTGCTGAGCTCTAAGCGCCCGCACGCTGTTAATTTGTAAGCAGACTGTGTATTGCATCAAATCGAAGTGTTGTAACTGATTTCACTGCAGGTGACAAGTCAAAAATCTCTACTGTCACGGTATCATCGCGACATTTGCGTGTGCTCGTTCTGAATAAATATAATTCTAAGACCTTGTTCTTTTATAATACACTGGTGAAATGGCTAAATGGGGCGAGGGTGACCCTAGATGGATTGTGGAGGAACGACCGGACGCTACAAATGTGAACAACTGGCACTGGACGGAGAAAAACGCTGGACCATGGTCGAAAGAACGACTAAAAGAGCTCCTCACTAACTTTAAAATAGCGCAGAATGGTATAGATTGTAAGGTGACGGAGGTGGAAAAGATGGATGGCGAGGCGTCAGCTAACAATAGGAAAGGAAAACTGATATTTTTCTATGAATGGGACATCAAGCTGAAGTGGGAAGGAAAGTTGGCTGGTGGCAAGGATCCTGTGAAAGGAGAAATTCATATTCCGAATCTGTCGGAAGAAAATGACGTCGACGAAGTAGATGTAAGTATCAGTTATGATAATTCCACATTATACATTCAGCTTGTGACTTTCATATAACATTTGGTTTGACATAACCTATTTAGATCTATCACATTTTTTATCCTGGTTCTGCTAACAACACTGAAACATTCAGCCAGTGCTTGTAGTGCACATTATTGGCTTATGCTCCTTTATTGCAACTGAAGCTTGATAAATATGTAAATGTACCACTGTAGGTCTGTACTACTTACTCAAATGCATTAATTGTAATGACAGTTAATGCATGACAGTAACCTTTTATGTAGAATGAATCTACAAATCTTTGTTTGTATAAAGTTACTTTGCACCAATACAGTTTCTTTGTTTACTAGAAAAACATATTTTCTGTTAATTAATTGAATAAAAATATTTTTTTTGATGCAGGCATGCTGAACACAATTAGAAAAAAAATCTTATTAGTTCTGATTAATTTTACATCACATATTTTAGGTATACATATTTTTTAATATGCATAATCTGAGTGAATAGTACATAAATATCACTAGCTGCTTTACACAAGCATTTTGTGTCTTATAAAAATGATGAGTCATCATTTTATTTTCATACAACTTACTTATTACTTTAACTGACAGCATTAACAGGTGATATTGTATCCAATGTTAAAAAGAAAGGTCTTAAATCATGCTAATGTGCATAATGTAAAGCTTATAATAATTTTATAGTATTCCCAAGTGTAAAAAAATGTTTTATTTTTTTACAAGCATCTGCCTAATGCATTCCCGCTGTGTAGCCCGGTTTATAAGTACAGAAAGAACCTCTACTCTCCTCAACTGTTCTTTTACAATACATAGGTTGTATGGGTTTTAACTTGGCCTCTAATAGCACAGAGTTCTTATCCAAATAATGCTAGTGTGTGCTGCAAGAAAGTTGACATGATACCCAATAGCATGCAGAGCTACAACCTGCCAATGCAATCTATAGTCTGTTCAAGATACGAAAAAATAAAATGTAACCAAACCATAAAATGGTTCTTTGAATGTTGCCTTCGCAACAAAAGTAGATTTAAGTTAAATACTCCAAGCGAAAGATTCAATTAGTTTTTAAAAAATACACCTGTCCCTTCAATTTATAAATGGTACAGCATATTGATTATTTTTCCTGAATTGTTAATAATTATTATAACAAATATTTTTTAAATGTTAGTTATGCTAATAAACTATTTTACATGATAAAGAATCTAAAAAGCCAATGATTTTAAATGTCAATGTATTTGTTATCCTGTCAACTTATGCATTACACCCAAAGTAATCATTTCGCAGTACAGGGGGCCATTTTTAATTAGGTCGGGTTATCCTGATTGGTTGTTGTGCTAACTTATTAAGTTTGAAAATCATTGGTTTCTTTGTTTACCTTTAATTTTTTCATATCTTGAACAGACTATAGATACATTAAATATATCTCCCAATAAAATGATGTTTATAGAGAAAACTTAATGTTCCTCTTATCACTAGAACATGTGAGAGAACATTGATAATGTTAACCGCATTACAAATGTTTCATTTTTGTGGTCAGCTGATTACACATTGAAAATGCTGATTCATTTATTAACATGTTTGAGCATTTCTGTAACTCAATAGGTACCTAGTGTTGGTAAAATCTACATGTCACGTAAGCTATATGACACAAATAATCACTCAGATATATCTGTATGATTTGACCATGCATGGTGTGAGTCCTTAAAATGTATTTATCTTTGTTACTGCAAACATGTATATCGTCGTTGTCAAATGAATATCTGCTATGTGCAAAAAGTACAACTTTGAGAAATTCAATAAAAACATTCTCCTGTAAAATTTTATATGAACCAATTTTTTAAGAGTATTTTAAATTCAATTTATATGTGTTATACATTATATTATTTGATTTTCAGCTATTTAAATGGAATACTTTATTTATTATTGCCAAATTAGAGTAATTTGAGCACATAGCAGATAATAAAATGTCAGTTATTGCCACATAGCAGGTATTGATAAATAAACATAGTCAATTTACATTCACATTTTATTATTTTTTCATGAAAAAAAGATACCAATCAGTTTTATATTTTAAGCAATCATAAAAAGGATGGTAATCACGGTCAATAAACGGCTTAAGTTTGTGTAACCGGTTGAACTTAGATCTTGTTATTTCTAATGGGTAGTTATCAGTCGTTATACAATGTTGAAGGTTCAGGATATTCTTGAGGAAGACGCCTTCGTTGAGGAAGGAGTCTTGCTCAAGAATAGCCGGAGATATAATCATGTGGTTGGCAAAATTTTTAGTACATTTCACCATTAGACCTATATAAAAATCCTCTGATATCGTTCACAGTGGGATCACCCTTCTTTTTACCAGGTCTAATAGACTGAAAGTTGGTGGTGTGATGCTCTTAATCTTGAGGAAAAATCGTAATAAACCACTTTGATGTCATACGGTTGTTTGACACATAGCAGTTTTTAATTGACAATATTACGGCTGATGCACATAGCATATATGTTTTAGCGATCACAGTTCACTGTATAATGCTTAGAAACACATAGCAGTCCTTTAATATGAAAATTTGGTAAGTAAACTAGTCATAATAGTCAAAATGTTGAAATCGCCAAAAAGTGCACATAGCAGATATTCATTTGACAACGACGATATTTAGAGTTAAGAATAATGTAACAATTACTGGTAGTTAGGCATGGGCGTTTTCGGATTTTTATACAAACCGATAGAAATCCGATTTCAGATTTTGAAATCGATTTCAAAAACCGATTTTAGAAATCAATTTCAGTAGCGGATGTTGGAACGTAGTGTACGACAAACGTAAACAATCGAAATATTTTTGTATTTTAGGCATGAGAGCAATCAAGTCAAATAAAGCTCTCCAAACATAAATTCCTAATAATTAATTGCAATTTTCAAAATAGTTGCAATCTGAATTAGATATTATCGCCTCGATATTTAGTTATTTTTTTTCTATTCAATCTGCAATTCATAAAACCGCAAAAATCCAAAACGATTCGCTTGCTTGGCGACAATTCGCTTCATGTCTTTTGCTCTTTCAACTGATCACTAAGTTAGAAAGAAAAGGAAAATTTTCGAAGTACACTCTCTGTCATTCTAACTAGTCGTTTGGTAGTGTGAAAGAGAACAAATGAATATTAAAACTATCGAAAACGTAAGCTATAGATTTACTTTGTAGTTTGGTTGCGCTTGCACCGTTTGGTTCAGATTTGTGTAGTTTGCGTTATCGTGGTATTGTTAAGCGTTTTCTAAAATCGGTTTTTCCACATTTGAATATCGATACAATACGATTTCTGACTGCAATCGGATTTTAGATTCGTTTTGATATATCGGTCTCATGCCTACCTACCTACTACTGGTAGGTAGGCATGAGACCAATCCAAGAAAAAATAATAAAAAGTATTAAAAATAACTTGCATAATTATTTTGATATCTATTTAAACATTGTTTATCATAAACCATAACTATGCCAGCTAGCCTATGTCTAGTCTTAGTTACTCTGTAATTCTCCAAACTTATTTGTATATTCAAGGCATTACAATGTATGTTTCTTATTTTCAGATTTCAGTCACAATCAAAGGCAGTGGCGATGAAGCCCAAAGAGTGAAGGTGTTCATGCACAACTTTGGCCGAGATCAGATCCGGAAACAACTTAGTGAATACATCCGCAGTCTCAAAGAAGAGTTCTCTAAAGGCCTCATCCTCCCTAAGAAGGGGGAAGCTCCTGTCAAACCGGACAATGTCTCGATGATTACAAGCGGTTTCAACAAGAAAATTAACATGGAACCTGTAGTCTCCCCAAAGACCCAACAACAGGTTGGATGCAAGTTAGACACAAAATCTATTGAGATCTCGGAGAAGTTCCAGTGCCGTGCACAAGAGTTTTACGATGCGATGACTAGAATAGAAATGGTTACCGCATTCACACAGGTATGTTTGAATGAAATATTTGAGCTGCTTTTCAACTACTAACTAATCAGAAACAGCTATGGAGAGGTAAAGCCTTATTGAAGATAATCTCGAGTATTTTGGTAGATTTAGGCGTCATGCTTGTTATAAATTGAATGCTCGCGGTCTGCCGATATGCAATAGAAATATAATCATGTTAGAAAGAGAATTGAGGAATATATATTTTAACAGCTGACTTTTATAACGCAGAATGGGATTAAATATGAAGATGCTGGCTTAATTTTAGAAATTATGTGATCATTTATTGTTGATTAGTATAAATAATATTAATGGTTGTTAAACTAGTGCTATATAGGATACATTTCTTTTTATTTAGTTATACAAATATTTATTCAACATTTTGATTTCTTTTAAAGTGATTAATTACTTATGTATATTTGTACTTCTTTTAAATATTGTATTTTTGATGATTGTAAAAAGTGTTTTGAAAATTTATTTCTATATTAGAGGTATATAGAGTAGAATATAATCTGTTGTCACTTCCAAAGAGATTAATAAATATTATAAATTATTTTGGTGTATTTATTTTGCACTAGTTTAACAATCGACACTTATTTTGCATGCATATACTTTGGTGAGAGGCTAAATTAAATCTAGCTTACTTACTATTTTAATAGTCGTTACAACCCAAAGTAATGTTAAGTAGTTTCATTCAATTGTGAAATTCATATAATTTTATATCAATTATTTAATAAAAAATAGGCACAGATTATAATCATAAGTGATTGGTTTACTCTATACCTTTTTCTGGTGCTAATAAATAATTACTACTCCTTTTACAAACCAAACATACTTTTGCAGTCATATTCCTTAGGAAACATTCTACAGCACAACAATTTAATTGTAGAAACAAACTAACATGACAGGTAGAAGGGCAGTAGAAGGGCTTAAAAAATAACAAATATGTCAATGGAAACATAGACACTGCATTACATTACAAAAAGAAAAACATGAAGAATAGACAAATTGAAACATGATACTAAAACCAAGTGTCCGTTTACTCGCCTTTTGTTAACAATTGTAACAAAAATTTAAGAGCTCTAGCACTAAGAGATTTGGTCTCATTTCAGGGTCATGTTAAAATGGAAGTGGAGAAAGGCGGCAAGTTTGCGTTGTTTGGAGGCAACATTACAGGAGAGTTCAGAGAATTAGTGCCTCCTAAGAAGATAGTGCAATACTGGAGATACAAGCAGTGGCCTGACCAGCACTTCTCGGAAGTCACCTTTAATATTGAGGAGAAGGTAAGACATATTTCTATCATGTATAAGTGTGTGGTAAACTTTTGTAACAGGGTTTAGGTCCACTAAAGCTACAAAGTAGGCTGAATGATTTTCGTTCTGAAGCGTTTTTATGGTTATGTGTCTATTGAAGTATGTTAGATTCAGCGAGCGTTCACCCATCCAAGCGATGACCGATGTAACGTTGTCGTCCTAATAGGATACACGCCAGGGTAAGCCTCATGATGTCAGTGATTGTAGGTTGTCCGAAGCCTTCTGATATGTTATAACTATTGTATTAAAACAAGGATTGGAATCAACAGCATTACAATTCAAGTAGTCACCCATCCAAGCGGTGACAGCTACAATGTTGCTTAGCTTTGTCAATCTATAACAAATGGCAAGTCAATTAACTTTATGAGCTACTGCACTATAAATAGAACAAGTTAATAAAGTTTTCAGTCATATATTATTGTCCAGAATGCAATTCTCGTATTAAATTGACACTCAGACTGAATGTTGGCTAAATTGGAGTTAAATTATGAATTTTATTGACTCATAATTGGTATTCAGCTGGTGTATGTACTAGAAATTGTGTGTCAATTGAAGATTCAATCATGTTTGTCAATACCAATTGCGGTTGATTTGCGTTTTGTGTGAATCAAAATAAAATTCTTTTACTGTTTACATGATTCAATTTGAAACTATAACAAGAGTTATTTGCCGTCGGATTAATTATCCGATTTATCCATAGATTTGAAGATTGGAGATTGCATATTAAACATAAGCTAAATACTTAATAATTATTTCAAATTATTGCGCGTTCTAACTGTCGTGCCTATTTATTTATCGTGGGACGACCGTTGTGTCAGGTTGTTTCCGTTATATTAAATCTGTTATCGCCACAAAGAAAGTGTGAGCACCTGTTACTAGGGCATCCTATAGGTGAACTAAAGAGTCTGGAACGATAAAGTGAGCAAGTACACAGCGCAATTTCAACTGCCTTTTGAACAAAAAGAAAAATTAAACCAATAACACTGTCTGCATAGATAGCGTTGAAATGGTCATCTTGCCACTAGTACTATGCCAAATGCTGTGGGTTCTATCTTCTATCCCTATTAGGGTTAATACTATAGTACTGTATTTTTTATGATTCTTTTTTATTTTTTTTATTTATAGACTCACGCCTGTTTCCCCGAAGGGGTAGGCAGAGGTGTAAAGATAAAGATAAAGATATTTTTATTGCGTAACTGTGTACAGGTAAGGTCTTACATCAAGATAGATTACAGTACTAAGTCCAACAGTTTATCCATGCCGGATATGCAATACAAAGAAATACATGCATAGGTAGTTAAAATCTCTCAAGATTAGGTAAATTTGTTAGAAAAGAACTCTTGTAAATTATAAAATACATTATTCAATAACCGTTTTTTTAAAGTTGTCTTGAAAATGTTACCATTTAATGGTTTAATAGCTGTGGGTAAATGATTAAATATACGAATAGCAGTGATATAGGTGCTTTTATAATATATCATGTTTTTTATGTTAGGTAAGTTAATGTTGCATTTGTATTTATTGCGAATATTGCACTTAGTCTCCGATTTGAAATTAAAATAGTGCATGTTGTTTTTAACAAATAAACATATCTCTAGTATGTAAATAGCTGTCAAAGTGAGGAACCCATTTGACCTGAAAACATCTCTTAATGACTCAGTACTATGCATTTTATAAATGGTTCTTAGGCATTTTTTTTGAAGAATAAACGTAGATTCTACATTGGTGGAGTTACCCCAGTAAATGATGCCATAGATTAAGAGTGGATATACCGTACCAAAGTAGGCGTTCCTAGTAACGTTTACATTGGTAGTCTCTGTTAGCACTGACAATGCATAGCAAGCACTTGATATTTTTTTATTTAATTTTTCAATATGGGCTTTCCAGTTTAGATGTTGATCGATTGCAACGCCAAGGAAGTTTATATCTTGAACCTCTTCAATTTCTATATCTGAGACAGTTATTTTTAGTTGAGAAGGCTTGCTTTTGTAGTTCCTGAATTGTACCAGCTTCGTTTTTGAGAGATTTACTTTCAAGTTTAATATCTGCAACCAGTTTGTGACAATTTTTAATGTTTTATTTATTTCATTACTAAAGCTAACGTCATTGGAATCATCATTTGAGATAAAAATTGTTGCATCATCAGCATACATTATGCAAAGGTGGTTAACTATGCTTGGAAGTTCGTTTACATATATTAAAAACAACAAGGGCCCCAAATGGCTGTAAATATTACACCCACATTTCGCCAATACGGGGCGAGCCTATTGCCGAACCGAGCACATTACCAGACTCTGTGCCATGGCCGTAGCTAGGGGGGGGCATTATGGGGCAATGCCCTAGCTTGAAATCACAATGCCCTACCTTAAAAATATCAAAATTTTGAAGAACGTGCTTCAGAGCAGATCAATTTCAATATTTTTTTTACTTCCGCCCTACAAATGCTAACCAATGCTGCCCTACCTTAAATTCGACTCTAGCTACATCCCTGCTCTGTGCTACTACTGAGAATTTAAAACCCAATAACACTTTGTCCAAGACCTCCCAATCCCACTCGCACATTTATGCCGCGAGACCAACGAGGCAGTCTTTTTTTTATAAATTCTCATACATATATCCTTATTTTGTCCACAGGAGGACCACACTCTAGTGACAGTGAAACAGGACCTAGTACCTACTGCGGAGGTGGATCAGACGCGGGAGAACTGGCGGCGGTACTACTTCGACAGTATTAAACGAGCGTTCGGCTTCGGCGCGTTCCTCTGATCTGCACCACGTGACACACATATTAGGTAAGTGCTACTGTGAATCATCATGTCATGACTCATGACATGGCTGGACATAGACCTCCGCCAAGGTTCTCCACACAGACCGATTTTGAGCCGCCCGCATCCAACCGCTTCCCGCGATCTTAACCAGATCGTCGGTCCACCTTCCGGGGATTAAATTTTGTTAATTATCGCTTGCTTCACCGTTGAGAAGGAAAACATCGTGAGGAAACCTACATGTCTGAGAGTTCTCTATAACATTCTCGAAAGAAATGTGAATTCAGTCAACCCACACTTGGCTAGTATTGTGTACCATCCTTACTCTTCTCATAGTACACATACATACACACACACATCGTCGTGCCTTTTATCCCCGAAGGGGTAGGCAGAGGTGTATTTCTACACCCACTTTTCGCCAGATATACTTTAGTCCCACGTAATAAGGGGCGAGCCTATTGCCGTACCGGGCACATTTCCAGACTCCGTGCTGCTACTGAGAATTTCGTGACAGAAAAACCCAATAACACTGCCCGACCCAGGAATCGAACCCGGGACCTCCCGATCCCACGCGCACATTTATGCGGCGAGACCAACGAGGCAGTCGTATAGGGTTTAATGTCGAGTTTTCCGTCTCTACGCAAAGATGGTATTTGCATCGTGTTCTTGTGTGTGTCTTCTCATAGTGTGAAGAGGAAAATATATACAGGGATTACAGATAATATAAAGTTATTTTCAGACTGAGCGTCTAAACATTTATTGAACTAGACTTCAGCTAGCGGCAGCGGCGGAGTCGGTATTGTGGAATAAAGTATTCTACGTCACTCTCCAGCCTCATAACTATCTTCATATACAAAAATAGTAACATGAAGTTGTATCCTACCTACATGAAGAAACGACAAGCAAACACACTTTCACATTTATAATCTTAGTACGAAAAAATTACCATCAAATTAAAAAAAATTACAGCTTCCATTTCGATTTTATCCTTGCAACATCCTTTTTTTTTTTAATCAGATTGGATTAACTGTATTCATATAATTTATTATTGTGTTTCTTTCTTTCCAGGTTCAATTTTACCCATATAGTGGTTCAGTTGTTTACTGCACTACGGGACAAGTTTTGTATAACGCAGAATTTTCTTTATGTAAATTATGTAATGCAACTGTGATGTCTAATAACTTAATGACGACATTTAAACGCGCTGGAACGCGGGCGGGAATTCAGGGCTGCCAGTTTAAAAATATATTTATGCATTAGTGTTGTCTGCTTTTTTGTTAAGTAATAATGGTGTATTTTGTTAGGGTACGAAAATTGACCAATATGAATTGTTTTACTTGAGCTGTACTAAAAATCTTTTTATTAGATGAAGTAGAAAAATATAGATACTCCAGGCCAAATTGCCACTGAAGCCAAAAATGGGGTGGCCTCCTGCTCACATTTTAGTCCTTTATACATAGAAGGTTATTTTTAATACAGGCTGTCACAAGACCCATCATCAAGCCGAAGTCTACTTGTTGTGGACATCATACCAAGTCATACTAACCAAAAATAATACCTGGGAAACGACTTTACATTTTTAAAACCGCAATTAAAAGCGCGCGCTTGTAATGCCTAAATACCTACGTGAAATACCTACTTATCCATGGGGCCATAGGGTATCTAAAGAACATATTGGCGGGGTAAATGCATCGATTTTGTACCTAATTAGAAAAAATCCATACTAACTTTGAGCCTCAATATCTCCTGAACCAGTAATTTCCCAGGTATGGTGCCGAAGTAAAAAATGTTCGTAGTGATTGGTACAACATGCGATTTCAGTTTTCGTTAAGGGTCTTTTTACACCCTGTATAGTCCATATTTCTTGGGGTATGATTGTATCCGTTATTCCGTTATTAAACAATATTTTCTAAATCGCGATATAAATGTCAGCTACTCCCCTTCGCCGAGCTCTAGAGTTTATTATGGAATAGATAATTTATTTTTTGCAAACTCGTCAATCATCCGGGACAAAAGTTAACGTTATTTGCACAAACGAATACCGTAATATTAAAAATGGCTTCATTCGCAATTTGTGACTTGCTGTATCCTCCACTTAGTTTATTTGAACACTCCTCAGTTGTTACAAATGTAATCTTACGTTTTTGTATATCGGTGTATGAAGTTATTGTCACAATATTTTGCCCGCGTTTGCCTTACGCGTCTAGAACCAATTAACATAATATAATTCAATGGATGCTCGCATTTATAAAAAATAACCAATCGGTTTTATATTCCTAAATATAAATAGATAATATATCAAATTGAAATTTTTTTTACTAATTTGCAGCTTTCTGAATTCACGTCCGGAAAATACTTAGTATGGAATAAATAAGAATCTTATTAGCTGTTATAAATGGTTAGTTTGCGCATAGAACAATAAATTTGATGGCAACACAGGTTATTAATATTTCAATAGTATATGTACATTTTGTATATTTTTTATGTTGGACTGAATAAACTTAAATTAGAATATTGCTGTCTTCTTCTAACATTCAGTGCGAGAAAACGTGGGATGTCGATCTACTTATGTATTACTAATCCATGAAATATGATTCATCACAATATCTTATCATATCATGTAAAATAACAAAAACAATCAACAAATCTTCATCTGAAAGAGAAGGCAGTAATATACTTAATTTAGTTTATTAGTCCACAAAAATAGCAATATGACTGTAGCCACAATTTGAATTCCATAGTAGCTAATAAATATAGATGGCGCTATTATCAATGACAGATTTAGTTTCATTCGTCTTCTAAGTACCAACTCCTTGGTTGTTAAATAATTATGAAATGTATGAATTTTAAAATTATGATATGATTTTGGGATAGATTTGTAACGCAATAAGGCTGTTACTGAAATAATATAGTAGCAACTGGACTGACGATAGTGCCTCCATCTATGGATCTCAGAAATAAACTCTTTCAATTCCACAGCGCCCTCTATAAGTGAAATATGAGAAATCACCTGTGTTGTCGTTTCGATTTTCTGCTTATTTCTGTAAGTAGCTGATTTACGTGTAAACATGTTTTTTAATTTATGGGATCCTCCAATAAATTATGTTAGATATAAATGTTTTTTATTTTCTGTCCTATAGGTAATTGGTAGAATAAATTATGAGAAATATGCATTTGCAAATATCGTTATGTACTTGGCAGGCCTAGCGTCCAGAGTACAGACATAGCCTGCTAGTACCATTCAAAAAATTTAAAATGACCTATTTGCGTGTCATTTCTCGACGAGAACAATTTCAATATATTTTGCAAAAGCGACCCTAGCGCTTAGTAAGTAGGCCAGTCCAGATTCTGGCGGGAACCTTAAAAAAGCGCGGATAAGAAAATTTTTCAATTTTAATTTTTTACTAAATATTCGGTGGTTTTTGCTTAAAAGTTGATCCAAAACAATAGTGATAGGTGTACAAACCCGTGGAAATGGTGGGAAATGAAGGGGGCGGGGATAACCCGCCCACCTCACATAAACGTCCTCGGCCTGAGGCTGGAGACGGCGGGACAGAGAAGGACTGTGGTAATGGCGGCGGCGGTGAGAATTATGACTATATACCTTATACAAAACCAGATTATAAAAGACTTTACCCAGAAAATGCAACTTGTGCAGATTTTAAAGTGTTTATAGAAGCTACAAACAATAAAGATAGAATAGGCAATAAGAGCCCTATCTATCTCAATCACATATTTTCAAGTGAGATAAAAGGAGTGACGGCTATACAGAGAATCAACGGAAATAAAATAGCAGTCATATTTAAACAGTATAATACGGCCAATAACTTTATCAACAACAGTGCTTTTCATAACAAACATGGCTTGAAAGCATTTATTCCGGCTGCGCAAATAGAAAAAACAGGCATAATTAGATTTGTACCAGCAAACATTTCGAACAAAGAACTATACACAAAATTATCATCAATTTATGAAATAATAGCTATAAGAAGATTCACAAAGAAGGTAGGACAAGAGCGAGTACCATTACAAACAGTTAGCATTACTTTTCTATCGAATATTCTCTCAGACAATGTACAATACGATTTGTTTTCATACCGAGTTTTCGAATATATACCCCCATTACAGCAATGTTTCTGATGCTTTAAATTTAACCACTCCGCTAGGAGATGTAATGGCAAACAAAGATGTTCCATTTGTGGAGGTGAGCATTTATATAAAGAATGTGATAGACCAACAGAGATCTGCTGTTGCAATTGCAGCGGGTCTCATCTTGCAATTTCGAGATTATGTCCAATTAAGTTAAATAAAATATTAGAAAAGAAAAATAAGATAACATATGCAAGTGCTACAATCACAAAACAACACTCAAGTGATAACATTGAATTTCCACCCTTGCCACCTCCAAAAATGAAACCAATTAACACTGTAAATAAATCTGTAAATAAGTCTGTACATACATCTGTAAATAAGTCTGTAAATACATCTGTAAATAATACTGTACATAGTGTAAATAACTCTAGATATGTCTCTCCTAAAGTAGACATCAAAGCCCAAATAGTTGCCAACAACGATGTACTTAAGGCCCTGGTACAGACGTTGGTGGAACTGGGTATCTGGGTAATAAGGGCGATAATACGCCTACCACTGTAAATACCATTAGAGAAACACTTATTAAAAACCTCAAGTAATAGATCCAAGTCATACAATGTCTAAGCTACGTATTGCTCAATATAACATTCAAAGTGTTAAAAATAAAAAACCCTTACTGATTCAATTCTTACAAAAACAAAATATTGACATTTGCTTACTTAACGAAACATGGTTTAAAGACAATAGTTTTAGAATACCTGGATATAATATTTATAATAAAAATTCTAAAAATACTCATAATGGTGTAGCAATACTAATTAAGCCATATTTAAAGTACCTACAAAGTTTTAAACACTAGATTTTATGAAGAAATTCAAACTGTAGCTCTGTCCTTATCTACGGTGCATGGTAGCTTGACTATTCTTTGTGTATACTGTCCTCCTTCTAGTAGACACATACGGATCAATAGACTACGTAATATTATCAATGATCTTCCAAAGCCTATATTTGTAAGTGGTGACTTTAATGCACACCACATCGCTTTTGGTTGTCTATCCACTAAGAGCGGAGGTCAGGATTTATTTAATATCATTGATGACTTGGATTTATGTATATTAAATGATGGTAGTTTTACAACTGTTAACAACCCGAGACGAAATCCGTCTGCAATTGATGTAAGCTTTATTAGTGCTAACCTCGCATCAATATGCGAGTGGTCTGTACATGATGATGCCATGGGCAGCTATCACTACCCAACAATAACAGAGATTTCACTGCATATAGATAAATATTATATTAATCCTCCTGTTGATAGGTTTACATATAACAAAGCAGATTGGAAAAAGTTTAAAACTATTTCTAAAACAATATTTAATGATTTAGTTCTAAAATTATATGATCCTATTTCAACCTATAATGATTTTTGTTCTCGATTGGATAATTTAAAAGTTATGACAATTCCTAAACTTAATAAACCAAATAATTTCAAAAGTAGACCTCCAGCTCCTTGGTGGAATGACATTTGTGAAAAAAGTGTTATTGCCTCTTACAATGCATTGAAACTATATAGAAGTGATCCTACTATGGAGAACTATTTAGATTATAAAAGAAAGGATGCACTTAAAAAAAGAACCATATCAGAACAAAAGAGAATATGTTGGAATAGCTTATGTAACACTTTTAATAGAACTACTCCTATAAGTAAGATTTGGAATCTTCTAAAAATGTTCAAAGGTAAGTATAAGAGCTGGTAATAAATCATATAAAGATGAGTTTATTTCTCAATTTCTAGATAAATTATCTGACAATAGCAATCTAAATAATATTAATAGTTTAGGCAATATTTTCGAATTAAATAATGATAATCCAAATTCAAAATTTTTGCTAGATGCTTTTACATGGTCTGAATTTAAAATGAGTTTGTTATCTCGGAAAGACACTACACCTGGTTTAGATGATTTCCCCTATTGTACTATTAAAAATTTAGATGAATCAGCACAAAAAATATTTCTTAATATTCTTAATTTACTTTGGCATTGTAAATGTATTCCACAATCATGGAAAACACAATGTGTCATTCCGATACTCAAACCAGATAAACCTCTCGAGCTTGCCAGCTCTTATAGACCAATATCACTGTCTTCATGTCTAGGTAAACTATTTGAAAACATGATTAAAAATCGTTTGGATTGGTATATGGAATCTAACGGCATCATTCCGCATGTACAATATGGATTTCGTCGAGGGCGAAGTTGTGCAGACAGCTTCACTTCCTTAATTTCAGACCTGAAACATGCAAAAGATAATAAGTTACACACTGTTTGTGTATTTTTAGATGTTCAGGGTGCTTTTGACAGTCTAGATCCGGCTATACTTGTACAAGTTATGTCTAGGTTAGATGTGCCTGGTCAACTATGTAAATGGATATATAATTTTTTGGATAGTAGAACACTTTATGTAAGGCATAATAATACATTGCATGGTCCAAAATGTGCATCTAAAGGTACAATGCAGGGTGCTACACTATCTCCTTTGTTGTACAATATATATACAAGTGAAATCTGTAAATTTGTAAATAGTAATGTAGATATTTTGCAGTTTGCTGATGATATTGTTTTGTACAGTAGTAATTACAATGTAGAAATTGCAATAGACAATATTAACAGAGCATTGTCCCAAATATTTCACTATTACAATGATGTGTTACATTTAAAAATTAATCCCTCCAAAAGTAGTGCCATGATATTTGGAAATGAGAACACATATTCAAAAGTAATATATAACGGAGAATTTATAAATCCAGTGAATGTTAAGAAATTTTTAGGCATAGTATTAGATAAGAAATTAACCTTTGAGGAACATATTAAAACCATATCAAAAAATGCTCTTAAAGGATTAAATATAATAAAATGTCTTGCAGGCGTTACATGGGGAGCTGACCCGAAAATATTGTCAACTTTGTATAAAAGTATAGTTAGAAGCCATTTTGATTATAGCTCATTAGTGTATATAAATAGTACTCATGTAAATAAACTAGATCTATTGCAGAACAGGGCTTTGAGAACAATTTCTGGTGCAATGTGCTCTACTCCCATAAGGGCCATGGAAGTGGAGACTAAAATAATGCCCCTAATTTTGTGACGCATTCTACTTGCAGAGAGATTCTGTCTTAAATTAATTGCTGCAGATAACAAGAAAATAATAAACAAAATAGTACCTTCTGTATGTAGAAATCCTGGACCTCTAACAACAGGCGATATTCTCTTAAATGGTAAATCCCCAACATTGTCCAAAATATTGCTGGAAACAGAAAACAGTTTTACTGGTATTAGAAAACAATGCCCATGGCCATGTTACTCCTTCTCTTATCAGTGTATCACACATCCTGTCAAAGAATTGCAAAATCCCATCAATAACAATTTAGATATGTTACAGTTTATGGCAGACAATAAGAATTATTATGTTATTTACACTGATGGCAGTAAAGGAAGTGATTATGTGCGTGCTGCTATATATGATCCACAAATTCAATTCTCTCAAAGCTTTGTTCTACACAATACATGCACCATATTCACTGCAGAGGCATATGCGGTTTATCAGGCATTAAAACATATTCGCCAAATTAACAATAGCAAATACTTTTTTATTGTTTCTGATTCACTGAGTTTGATTAAAGCCTTAACTAACCTTACAGTTTCTTTTAAGACAAATTATATTCTATATTTCATCAAAGAAATAATTTATCAATATTACCTCAAGCACAAAAGCATTGCTTTTCTGTGGGTACCTTCACACCGAGGTATCTATGGCAATGAAATAGTTGATAAAACCGCATATGAAGGCAGTAATGCTATTGATGTTAGAAATGCAATGGACATTCCTATGACTGACTTCTTGCAATGTATTAATGAAAATGTTTGTAACTTATGGTTAGAATTGTGGAAGAAAGACCAAGACACTAAAGGAAAATTTTACGGCCGTATACAAGAAGAATTACCTATTAGACCCTGGTACAATAGATTGAAGGAAGCCAGCCGAGACTTTATCACTACGATAAATAGATTGCGCTTTGGCCATAATACTGCTCCGTCACACCTTGCTAGACTTGGCATTATTACAAGCAATACATGCCCACATTGTGAGTCCCAAGAGGGAGCTCAAGGGGCCGTTGCAACCGTTGAACATATTATTTTTGACTGTCAAAACTTCCTGCTTGACAGATTAGTGTTGGCTAGTGAACTCAGTGATGTGAACATTAAGTGCGATATACTTACAAACCGATATATAAATACATTAAAAATACTGTTAAAACAATTTAAAAATCAAGTGAATGTGCAGTGTCCGTTAAAATAAAATAAGATTTGACCTAAAGGTCCAGTTACCAGGTCATAAAATCCCAAAAAAAAAAAATAGGCCAGTCCAGACGGCCAGGAGCCGCAGTAGACCTCTAGTACCTACCATTATGCTATCTAAGATGTTGATTACTAATGGAAAGAAAGAGGAACCCATCACTCACCCTCTGATTGACCACCTCAACTATTGCAATAGATAAAGGTTGACCATACCGAACTCCTCTGATGAGAAAGGATTAGGGCTACATGTATAAGAATGGTATGGGTTCTAGAAAGATACCTGGCATGCGTTGTCCCGCTGTATACGCCGACTGTGCTTCAACACGTGCTTCGCCTCTGCACGAGGCGTCCTATGTTTCAACACGTATTTCGCCTCTGCACGAGGCGTCCTATGTTTCAACACGTGTTTCGCCTCTGCACGAGGCGTCCTATGTTTCAACACGTGTTTCGCCTTTGCACGAGGCGTCCTATGTTTCAACACGTGTTTCGCCTCTGCACGAGGCGTCCTGTACTTCAACACATGTTTCGCCTCTGCACGAGGCGTCCTGTGCTTCAACACGTGTTTCGCCTCTGCACGAGGCGTCCTGTGCTTCAACACGTGTTTCGCCTCTGCACGAGGCGTCCTGCGCTTCAACACGTGTTTCGCCTTTGCACGAGACGTCCTGTGCTTCAACACGTGTTTCGCCTCTGCACGAGGCGTCCTGTGCTTCAACACGTATTTCGCCTCTGCACGAGGCGTCCTGTGCTTCAACACGTGTTTCGCCTCAGAATTAAGCGTCCTTCTTTATATCTTAGCTCTGAACTTCGACTTGTCTGTCGTTTGCGTTTTAAATCAAAGCGCGCAAGCGAGTGCCTTGTATAGTATTATATTATCTGTGACCTTGTATTATTTTCAGTTCAACAAATATAAAATTAAAAATAAAAGCTTTGTCGAGGTCTATGTAATTATCAATACTCTGTAGGTCTATCTTCTTATAATGATTCGAAACGAGCCCAAACTATAGGTTATGTCGTGTTCGTAGGCCACCTTGTAGCTCCATCATCAGACCAGCTTTATGACATCAAATAAAATCGCATTGTTGTACGATATAGGTGCCTTTTTTGCTGAAAGTACCCTAAGCAAGTGACGGTACATTCGTCGACGTCCCGGAGCGGCAGGCTTAAACAATTTGAGCATACTTTTCATATTCTGTTTAATCTGGTAAGACTAGTCAATAGGCCCCGGGCTCCAAGCCGAAAGGTTTGGTTACTTACTAGTGAGATAACACTAGGGCCTAAGGTTAGGACGATGATGGTATTTGTTTTTGGCTGATGGTAAGCGATTATCCCCGCCTATGGACACCCAAGGAGTCATAAGTGCATTGGCGGCCTGGACTGAAAAGGAATAAGTATTAGAAGCAAGCAGGATGAATGAGAAGCAAAAGATGACATGACCTCTCGCAAACGCACTCACAGAACGAAATGCATAAGTATAGATCAGCGGTCGCCAACATTTTGGTAGGCAAGGCCCACAACGTGGCAAAATAAACTAAAGGCTTTTGATAATAAGGGGACATCCGCAAATTACGCATTTTTCTGAGTTTTCCATCAATTATTATTATTATTTGTGCATTGAATCCGTAAAGTGACGAAGAGACGCATGACGTGCCAACCACTGACATTAATGCCCATTCCAGCCTACTGCAACAAATTGAAGATCTCCTCTTGCGCGTTGTTGAGGAGTTACAGGACCAGGAGAGGTTACCTCCATATACTGTTCAGGGCTTGGAGAGAAATCGTTGTCCCTTGGTTCTCTTAACACCTCCACATATCTTCCATCCACAGGACAGGGCTGCCACGACTACAGAACAGCCTAAGTTTTAAGGGAGTCAAAGGTTTTTTAGCCATCCACAAAAGCCAGAGGAAGCGGCTACTATGTCTGGAAAAACTTATGTTTCAAGTTCGGCTCCAGGCTCGCCGGTATCTGGTGGAGGCATCCAGGCATGTGAGACATACAGTTCTTGCAGTGATGGTAGTCATCTTTGCCAGATGACTCTTTTTCAGTTTAACTAGTTGCACAAAAAGGCGATCTTATCATAAAATGCGATCTCTTCCAGACAACCTACATTAAAATATGTATTTAAAAAAAGTATTTACAGTAGTGAGGACTCGTTGAAAATCGGCGCCAGGCATTCGCCTAGCATAAGCTGAACCAGGTCCATTTTTTGGCTGCACGCAAACACCTACCTCTGCCTTTGTTTTATTTTGTCATGTATTTTTTCTCTTTCTATTTTATTATTTTCTTGACTTGTTTAGTTTTCTGTTTGATTTATTTGTTTAAATTGTTTCCTTATTTTTTGTTCACCTTTTTTAAATGTGTATGCTAAAAATAAATTAAATAAATAAATCTTTATCTTTAGTGCTGTTCTAAGTCATAATGGCGGTTTAGTTCGAAGTATTTTTTTATGTTTTACAAAACATTCACTGGCCACACGTAGGACCCACGCGTGTTGTCGACCGCTGGTGTAGATGAATTTAATAGATACTGTTCTTTTACATATCTTGAAAGGCAGCGATAGCCTAGTGGAGATACCAACAGACTGCCATGCAGAGGGTATCGGGTTCGAATCCACGGCGCGCACAGTAAGTTTTCGGAATGATGTGCGTATTACACTGGGTACCTACCTAAATTATCGCTTGCCCTAAGCCTCGCAGCGTTAAGCCGTCGGTCCCAGCTGTCAGGGAGATCTTTGACAGTTGTTATAAGGAGTCAGTACCTTGAATAAAACTGTCACTAGTCTAAACCATGGAATATAGTTATCCCTTTGGGTTGCGGAGGTCAGACAGGCAGTCGCTCTGTGGGAAAGCTAATCTTCGGTCAAATACGCTTAGACTAGAAAGCGGATTCCGGGTTCTAACTGGGATAACGCTAGGAAGATGATGTTACTTTAAGTCAATTCTATGGGAGAGTAATAGATTCTTCCTCATCCCGTGCAGAAATCAGCAAGGCCCTGTGCCGTGGCCGCACTCTTTGTCTTTAATGGCTAGTGGTCTGAAACTCGTCACTGACTCTTAGACTCTTGGTCAGAAACTCTGAAAGTAGTCACGATGCGACTATCCGCACATGGCCAACCCTGCTTCGGCTGACTAAGAGACTCAAACTCTCCTTCATAACAATGTTTTCTCCCGAACAAAATCGATATTTTAGTAGGTACCTACATTTTATACTTTTATAGACTCACGCCTGCATCGACGAAGGGAGGCAGAGTTACAGTGTAGAGTGTTAACCAAATTCTGCCATGTAATGAATTTTAGGTCCCATATAGGGAGCGAGCCTTTTGCTGTTACTGGGCACATCGCTAGACTCCGAGGTGCTACTGAGAATTCGGTAACACTTGTCCGGCCTGGGAATCAGGTCCGGGGCCTCCCGATCAGTAGACGCATACCTACGCTATCCAGTGGACCACGGAGGCAGTCATCTTATTATTTCCCTTGATAATACCATCCTTCAGCATGTTCAAGCAAAATCCATACGGCAAAATTTATGGCAGCAAAATACTAACTTGTGTAATTATAAAACTGTTTTCTACCTACTTATGATAGGTCATGGACATTACTTATCTACAATCGGTTATTTGTCCGTTTCCATAAATGTGCATTACGTACATACCTAATTAATAATTAATTAGTGCACTAGTCTAAGCACTCTTCTACGTTATATGTAGTTCAATGGAGTGCATTGTTTACTTTTATTAGAAATTAATAAAGTACCCGTGTCTACGTGTCTGGCTCGGAATAACAAAAATAAATAAGACCTTAAATACACAAAGCGCCAAGTTGCAGTGAGATTTTGATACTTATTTCCTACTCTATAAGAACGTTAAAGTCCGTGTGGTGACGGATTAAGAATACGGAATGTCACCACCCCATATCATCCGGTGTCGTAAGAGCCGACAAAGGGAGCATATTAAGCAGAGAACAGCACTGTAAGAGAAGGAAAACTTGATACAAACCCCATACCAACCCGCTTGGCCAGCGTGGTATATCTAGTAGGCCAGTTCCTCCTTTCAAAGGAGAAGCGTAGTCCAGCAGTGTACTGTTAAAGGCTCATGATGATGATGAATAACGTTACAATTGGTCAAAGTGTCTAACTTGACGTAGCCGTGTGTACTAAATCTATATAATTTTACCAGGCTGTTTGTTTGCTTGTGCCTGTTTCATCATCAGCATTCGTTGGCGGTAAGCTGGTGTACCTACTTAATTAGGAGTTACTTTTCCTTCATTTAACTGCTCTAGTTTTATAAAGTTTACGGGTGCACCCTCTATATTACCATTACTGGAGAGGTGAGAGTTAGGGTTCAGTTATTAAGTCTTAAATATGAGCAACAACAATAATTATCGAAAGATTTACATACTAACTCGATCTGTCTCTGTATGCTTGTATTCCTTACTTCTTGGTGTTTTTAAGCCAACTCGGGACTCCTGGTGAAGGTAGGTATATTACTACCTACCTATTGGAATAGAATGAGTATGATTCTGAAAGATTATTAATTATTCCTTATTTATGCATGAGGAATTTGATGGGAGAATGAATGAAGCAAGCGAGAAAAGTCAGGATCGTTGCAAATGCCGTTCCGTAGTCTCTGCCTACTCCTTCGGGAAACAGGCGAGAGTCTATGTATGTCAAAGGAATAAGTCTGATGATACATTCAGGGCCGTTCCGACCCAATGCAGCGCCTGTGTGCGAAATCTATGAAGCGCCTATGCGCGAGTGGCGTAGGGCGGATGACCTTTTTTTTTTTAGTCGTTACCTAACAATTCCGGCCTAAATTTTATTTTATATTTGCCCTTCCTACGCCACTGCGCCTGTGTGCGAAATCTGTGAAGCGCCTTTTTGGCATCCTTTTTCGAAAATAAGTGTTATAATTAACGCATATCTCGGCGCGCGGCGCCCCTGTCACCCTGGCGCCTGTATGCGCCGCACACATTGTACATAGAGAAGGTTCGGCCCTGGATACATTGTAATTATAACAACAACAGCCACGCAAGCTGATTATTATTATTTCGATGGCTGATAATACTCCCATGTCTTAAGTCAACTCATGGCCGTTCTAATTTGGATTCTTATTAATTGAGCAGCTATCACGCAAGGATTGAACCATGTATCCAGTCCCGTTTACACAACGCAAAATAATGTTGGTTATCTGAAGTCATGACCTGAGATATGTGAGGCCAATTTTATCTTGTTGTGGTCAGTCGTTCTTGAATCTTCCGTCAAATATGAAGTTGTTGTGGTTGTTTTGTATTTTGCCTTTGGTATGTATTTTTTTGAATGTTTTTAGTTTGTGCAGCTAGAGTTACTTAGTAGTAGAATTTTATTGTCATTATGTTTTTAATAAAGACCTTATAGCATTTCTTTACTTTCTGGAAGAATGTTGATTTCTGCAAAGATGTATAGCTAGGTATACATGACGCCTTATGTAGGTATTTTCGTGAAGTTAAAGAAATTAAAATACTGCAAGAAGTTGTCTGGTTGTAGTGTATCTCTTTTAGAAAGTATTTGGTAACGTAAGATTTGTTTATTTAACTCGGTGACCTACGTGACAAGTCTTTGTTGTACCTACGCATTATTCCTTATGAACAAAATCAATAGTCATAAAGCAAATGATAAAGACTAATAATGCTACTGACTATGCAGAATATATTTTATCTACAGGGACTGGTAGTGGAATTTTATTTAGGTATAAGTGTGCCTCAAGAATAAAGAGCGTGATTTTTGGTGTTTGGCTACAATAGTACTGAAAGATGGCGCCAATTAGTCCAATTACCTGCCTGTACTTGATTGTAAGAACACTCCACAGAATAAGTTATTATTTTTAGTTTTATAAATTGGACTTAATTTGGTTAAGTTTATATAGTGTATTGCTATTATTTTATATAGGATTTTCTAAAGAATAATGTATTAAGTAGGTATAACTTTAGTTAAAGAGTGATTTTGAAAACTTAAGTATTTCGTTTCTGAAAATACCTTTGTGTTGGTAAAATTTTATATTAGCTTGGTATGTTTTTCAGATTGCAGCACAAGGTGACTTCGGCAAATCTTATTTAAAGAACTCCCGATTGGTAAGAAAACTCTATAGGTACAAACAGTATTCAAGTCGAACAAATAGTGCACTCAACAGTTAAATTTAGACTTACATAAAAACATTAAGTTTTTTTATACAAACTATGAGATAAGGTATTTGGCGTACGCATTTGGCATTCATTCAGTCCGTGTGGTGACGGATTAAGAATACGGAATGTCACCACCCCATATCATCCCATGGGTGTCGTAAGAGCCGACAGAGGGAGCATATTATGCAGAGAACAGCACTGTAAGAGAAAGAAAACTTGATACAAACCCTATACCAACCCGTTTGGCCAGTGTGGTATAGTAGGCCAGTTCCTCCTTTCAAAGGAGAGGCCTAGTCCAGCAGTGGACTGTTAAAGGCTGATGATTTGATTTGGCATTCATGATATCTTTATTGATATCAAAGGCCCCGTGTTTATTTGAGTAGGTATCAGGTCAAATGAGTTACCTACAGGAATAGTAAATTTGGCTTTTTACAGCCGGTCTCACTATTTGATCTATACCTACATAGATTTGGCTGTTCGACGTACCTATTTTGTTTTGAGCTTTTGTTGAATATGTACCTACCTCTGGTAGCCAAATCTATGGATAGGAGAAATATTGGGACCAGCCATTAATGGCTTGGCCATTTGTGGCAATTTGTGCCTGATTGCAATGTTATTCGAAGAGTAGTAATTGAGAGTTTCTATTTTCTAATACGGCTTTCTAGAGCTAAGAACTTTAACGTTAGTGCAATGAGTAGGATTCAAACCGAGGAATCCTCGATCATAAAGCCGTTCTCATGCATCATCGATTGAGACATCGGCGAATTCGTAAATAAAGAGTTGGGTAATTTATCTCTTCTTTTATTGGCTCCTCCCCATACGGAAATACAGTAGGTTAAAAAGGATTCAGCAAGAGCAGTGTATATTTGTTTGAGTAAATTATTATTAGCTACATGTCTTGAATATCCAAATTAGTTGTCTGGTACGTTGATTAACTAAATCTATGTATGCCATTTTAGTCGGTGATCTAAAATTATTTCTAGATATTTAGGTTTCATTTTGTATAACCGGGCATATACAATTTTCAAAATCAGTCCTGTCACATAGGTGAATTTTGATATTAAAGTTACTATTTGGTTCAGTTTGCCTTCTTAGGGAAAAACACATGTAATTTGTTTTTTCAGTATTGAGTGTACGTTAGTTATTTCTCCACCAGGAAGCAATTTTAGACATACCAGGCTTCGTGCTATTGCGAACCTCATCTCAATTCTCACCGGTAAAAACGATAGCAGTGTTATCGGCGTAAGAAAATATTTGAGCCCCATTTGGTTTTAGTTTACATAGGTTGTTTATATAAATGAGAAACAAGGTAGGACCGAGTACGCTACCTTGCGGGACTCTGTAAGAGATATTAGAAGAATTGCTAGTGAATTGACCAATCTTAACCAGTCGTGTACGATCTGATAAATAATCTGCAAATAGTTTTAAGGGGGTGCCCCTAATACCTACTTGCTCTAAATTCCGTACAAGGATGGGAATATAAACTGTATCAGATGTCTTTCTTAAATCGAGAAAAACCGTGAGACATTTCTTACCTTGATCTACTATTACATCACTGTTTTGCGAAATCACTCAATTACAACACAAATTGGGAGTTCATAATCATTAAAATCAAATCATTTATTGTCTTGCCTTGGTCCCAATTAATTTAGGGTTGCTGCAGTATGTTTTTCGCTTCCATACTTCTCTGTCGCCAGTCATCGAATCATTTACCCCTTTCTCTTACATATCATCATCAGCCTTTATCAGTCCACTGCTGGACTAGGCCTCTCCTTTGAAAGGAGGAATTGGCCTACTATACCACGCTAGCCAAACGGGTTGGTATAGGTTTTGTATCAAGTTAGTTAGTTGTCTCTTACATATACATACTCACAAAGTCCATCCATGTTTTCTTTAGCCGCCTTCCCTTTTCATTACTATTTTGTACATACATCTCTTCGCATAACATATCTATAGGCCAATCGACTCCTTTTCACCCGTTTGTAAAATATACCTAGTTTTGTATTATGTTAAATTATTTCAGTGTCACACATGGTATTGCGTCAACACGAAACTGGGTCTGCCAGACTCTTTACCTTCTAAGGTAGTGGCTGAGGTAGCGTTCAAAAACACTGTACCTCAAGGTCCCTGGCAGGATGTCGTTGAGAAAGCTGTGAACACTTGCTACAGTAACAGAACCAGGCAATACACGAATACCTGTCCCGGACAAGCGCTCATGCACTGTATTGTGGATCAATTAATTTATGTAAGTTTTCTTTTCTTATAAGTTTTGATAATACGACCGCATAAGATAGAGCAAAATGGAGAAGGCGGACAAGGAGAGCCAACCCCAGATAAGGCGAAGGAAAGAAGAAGAAGAAGAATATTTTTTTTTATAGACTCACGCCTGTATCCCCGAAGGGGTAGGCAGAGGTGTAATATTACACCCACATTACACCCACATTTCGCCATGAATTTTTAGGTCCCACGTAATAGGGGGCGAGCCTATTGCCGTACCGGGCAAATTAGCAGAGTCCGTGCTGCTACTGAGAATTTCCTAACGGAAAATCCCAATAACACTTTGCCCGACCCGGGAATCGAACCCGAGACCTCCCAATCTCACGCGCACATTTATGCCGCTAGACCAACGAGGCAGTCTGCCGCGAGACCAACGATTATAATTTTCAGTAACGTAACGAGACCCGAGGTCTCGTGAAATTACATAGTGACTTCTTCTTCTGTACTTGTTTTGTACTTTGCTCGGGTTGAGCAAAATTATGTATACATACAGTGGTTAATTTATCTTAGAAATATGTCAATAGCAAATATTATTCGGTAAGTATGTATGATAGTAATTTAGCCGCTTTAAAAATCTTGCGTGCCTCCCTTTCTTATCTTGGACTGGATTTACTGAAACGCAATGTAAGTAGGCTCCTAAGTTCTCACCACTCCTATTTCTTATTTGCAGAACTGTCCTCAAGAGTTCATCAAACCTGATGATGCTTGTTCCCAAGTATCATCTCTAGCTGGATTTAAGTACATGTTTTCACAAAGGTAAGCTGTATGGTTCCCCATAATGATATTCAACAGCTTTAGTTATAATTTCCCTGAAAAATTCTTCAGTTTTTACAAAACGGAGTCTTATGGACTCCTAAGTCTTAAAATTTGTTGGTAACACATTAATATGTCATTATAAATTATTCTGAGAAGTGTTCATGATTTTTTCACTATATTATTTTTTGTAGTCGTTACGAGAGCCTCGAAAAGAACTTGCCAAAGGAACGTCGACCAGATTGGTTTTTGAAACACGTAAGTTTCCTGTATATTCTGCATGACATTCATAATTCCTAATTATTTCTTTTATACAAGTCCATCAACACTATCCTCATCATCATCAGCCTTTATCAGTCCACTGCTGGACTAGGCCTTTCCTATGAAAGGAGGAATTGGCCTACTATACCACGCTGGCCAAACGGGTTGGTATAGGGTTTGTATCAAGTTTTCCTTCTCTTACAGTGCTGTTCTCTGCATAATATGCTCCTTTTGTCGGCTCATACGACACCCATGGGATGATATGGGGTGGTGACATTCCGTATTCTTAATCCGTCACCACACGGACAAACTACAACAACAACAACACTATCCTAAAGCTTTCTAAATTATCAGATATTACACATTCAATATTCATGCATAGAATAATAAAATAGTTTGTCCTTTTTGTAATATTTGCATATTATGACCAAGCTAATTTGTACATAGGCCGTTCCAGGCTTTCAACTTAATAAAAAACTAATCATTATTTGCCTGATGAACTAACCGCCTTTTCACCTCTAGCTTTTAAGACATTGATATCTTTATGAAGAATACCTAACGTAAAGTTTTTCTCTTTAGTATTTCGACAGAAAATGCTGCGATTTACCGGATCTTTTCAACCAGACAGTGCTTCAGAGTTGTGGCTTCTCATCCTTCATGATGTTCCACGACCATGAGCCTAGATATGAATATATTACCTCCAACACGGTGAGTTTTAACTGACGAAAAATTTTCTGCTAACTATGTTTTTGGTGTAGGTCCAATAAAGTATAAATAAATAAAGGTGTCTGAAATGGCTTCCATATTTGGATTAGAGTATCGCAACCGCGCAGGAAGCGATACAAATTTAATATAACACAGTAGATACGAAGAAAATTAAGACTTGCTCTAAATTATACAGATAATTCTGGTCCTGTGTTTGGCATAGCTTTATTCAGAATGGTCAACTGTACCAATTGACTGCGATAAAAGTGTTCATCAATATCGATAGGTATTATACTAGGGATGGGCGAAATGATTGATCTGACAGAATAAACCTAATCTAACCCGACATACTAAATAGTTACGACACGATCTTCTTCAAATAGAATTTGTAACTTAATACATTTTTCTACAGGAAACAGCAACGTCCTCAACCCCTTTCTCTCCGGCGCAGAATGATGGCGACGCAGTGAAATTTGTTCATCTTAATCCGCCTACAACACCTCCTGTGGATGTTGTAAGTAGGATACCTATACTGGCTTTACGTTGAGTTTTGTCTTCTGTTACATCCAACCACACACTACAGTAGTCTGTTCGTCCAATATCATCCCCCTAGCGTTCGTTATCCCAATTGCAATCCGGGGTCCGATTACCAGTCTAACCAGATTTGACTGAATATTAGCTAGTCCACAGAGCGACTGCCTGTCTGATCTCCGCAACATAAAGGGATAACTATATTCCATGGTTTAGTCGGTGCGTCCAATACTCTATTAAGTAGATGATCACCTACTAGCCTCTGCTCTTCAGCCAACATCGACTAAGTAGACTAGAGAATCAACCACAAACTACTTGAAATTAAAAGAGTATAGGACACACAGACTAACGGACATTTTCAATATTCGATCCACACATGGATTTTAAGATTCGAAATTCGTGTTTGACATAATATATTTTGTATGGAGCTTATGTCAAAAAGGAATCTAAAATCTACAGATCTATCTATAGTTCGAATATTGAATTTCTTAGTAAATCGTTAGCAAAAAACTATTCAAGTTTAAATAACTTTATCAACACTATTAGATGCTAAACCATGTCGTTTTAATTTCTATTTCTGTTTGTCACGAGACCCTCTGTCTCGTGACTTGTTACAATACAGCTACAATCATAGTCGCCCATTTGCAAGTAATGAGGCTAGGGCAAAAGCTAACGTATGCCCTAGCCATGGCTACTACGTGAAAGGTCCTTTTTTATCCATGACAACGAGTAGAGTGCAAAATTTCGTAATGTTGCCCTAAGTTCCCAAGCTATGAAAGCGTTAGATACAATCAAAGGGCACAATCAAACTCAAATTTACATTTTAGTAATGATGATAGTAAGTATTTCAACTTCTAACAATCACGTCCATGAATGTACAAAAGCTAAATTCATAAATGCTGATAATTACGTAAATAATTCACAGGATATCTCAAACACGGATCCTTTAGATTGCTGCAATATGAAGGAATTCATCCAACCGGCTTGGAGATCCGAGTGCGGCTTTAAGCTGACCTGGGAGGGTCAGCAGAGGCTGGTCATAGCCAACAGCACTCCTGAACTAACGACTACTGAAGTACCTCTTACGACCACCACCGCTGCTGCTGATGCTCCTAAGGATTTGATGCTGTTGCCCCATTCAGTGAGTAGCAATATTCCAAGACCTTAATCATCATCATCATGATCATCAGATCAGCCCATAGACTGCTGGACATAGGCCTCTCCCAAGGCTGCCCGCGATCCCAATAAGATCGCCAGTCCACCTTGCGGTGGGCTAACACTATAACGTCGTCTGGCTTCTGGTTCCGGAATAGGTATATATTGATCCGGAATATATATGTATAGGTAATAAAATAAAAAATAAAAATATTTTATTATCTCTCCAATTCAATACACGAAATGTATGTTTAAAGGTGGACTATTACTGATTTGCATTTTCTGCCAGCCTACCTTAAAGTGGTGCAGAGATTAATAAGAGAGGTATTGTAAATTCCAGTATTAATAATTTACCTAAATTACAAACAAAGCTTACAAGTCTCTCCGCGACCACGCTCGGTGCAAGACGAGCGAAACGTCGGAAACAAATAGGTTAATACCTTAAATAAGTTAAGTTAACGCGATTAAGACCCGCTAAATTATTTTGTATGAAAAGTGTAATAATTAAAAAATAAATAAAATATTGTAAGTGGTGATGAAAAACTATTTAAGAGATTTTCCTTGTGGTATTTTATGTCCACCTCATGTCCATGACGAAAACAGCATCACGGCGTGCCGAATCCAGATAGCACGGCGGATTTTAAACTATATCCAGGAAAAAAAAAACGCCATAGGCGTTATTCCAGAATAATAATTCCTTCAGGCGAATGAAAACATGCGCCGGAAGTATTCTTAAACGTATCAATGTGTCATATTGGCGAAATACAACAATATATAAGCCGATCCACGGCTTCTAAATATTAAGGTGGCTTTTAGTACCACATTTTAATGCGATTAATCCATAATTTTTGGATTATTGAAGCGACGCCGTCTAATTCGACGTACGTTCAGAGAGGAAAGTGACCATGACAGTTTTGCCATAGACAAGGTAAAAAAATTAATAATAGGGAAGCCCATTAACAAAATACCATATGTATTGACAGAAAATCGACTAATACCAACAGAACACGCGAAAAAGGAATGCGCATAGGCGTACTGTAATGCGAGATAAAATCGATGCGTTACAAAAGCTTACAAGAACATAATTAACTAAGAAATGTTCTACAGTGCAAGTAACTGCATTCCAAGCATTTACATCAAGTAAGGCTATTACGGGTATTTAATATATTTTCTGTATAATCAAATTTTAATACTTCCAGTGCACTGCAGAGACCTGTGTATTCAGAAACCTTGGCATTATAACAGAGTCGGGATCAGTCAATACGATGGCGTTCATGAGGCTGCTGAACAATTTCACTGACGCCCATCCATCGTGGAAGAAAGCTTCAGCCAGAGTGGTGACCAGATGTCTCAGCAGAAAAGTCCGGGATTACGAAGGGGATTGTGAGATTAACAGAATCCTGGCTTGCACTTTGGATTTGCTTACTGAGGTAACACTTTGAGATATTTCTAGCATATTTGGTTGATTGCCATGAAGTCTTATAGTACGTGTGTGATTATTCAAGGCTTCGATATCGGATCCAAAATGTCTCGATTGTGAAGCATTAGGCTAACTTAATTAGGTTTTTTATTAGGCTACTTTACTTTATTTCGTTTATCTAGCTTCTTAACTGCCATGCAGAGGGTATCGGGTTCGAATCCACGGCACGCACTAATGACTTTTCGAAGTTAAATGCGTATTATTAAGTAGTTAATTATCGCTTGCGCCGTGCCTCGGAGAGCACGTTAAACCGGCTGTCAAGAAGATATTTGACAGTCGTTACGGGGAGTCAGTACCCTCAAATAAAAATGATACTGGTCTAAACCATGCAATATCGCTATCCCTTTGGGTTGCGAAGGTCAGATGGCGATCGCTCTGTGGAAAAGTTGATATTCTGACATATCTGGTTAGACTAGTCAGTGTACCCCGGGCTCTAAGGCTGTAAGTCATGGATGCAACCGGGATAACGCTAGGGCGAAGATGATGATTTCGTTTATCTAGGAGTTGGTTTATAAAACACATTAACATCGTAATAATTCTAGTGTTAATCAGGCTAGTCTTACCAATTTGGACAGAGTACAATATTTCTTTACGGAGTAACTGTATTTAAACAAATCGTCATATCGTATGGCAACGAAATTATATAATTTTATATTTTGTTTTTCAGAATTGTCCCTATAGACGAAAATCAGAGGATTCTTGCAAGTAAGTACATCTGCATCTAATATGATGTATATTTATGTTTTTTCATGTTTTTTTATTTGTTTTTATAGTACCTAACTTTGTCATTACTTTATTAAGGATTAGATTGTTATTTGTAGTTTGTTCGGTATTTATTTCAGACGCAACAAAAAAATGAGGGGATGCCAAATTAGTTCTTCTAGGCTGAGACCGGTAAGCAAAACGCGCCTTTGACAAATTAAGTTTTAAGGAAATCGTGTTCCCGTAAAGATTATAATTATTCATCTGTTCTCATCTTTGTCATTCAGTTGTTCTCATTTATTCGGCTACGAGAAGTTTTCGATTTCTTTAGCACCTTTATAGAACGATTTGTTTAACCAGAACCGCAATACCTGATAATCAGGGCCGCGCCGACCTAATCCAGCGCCTGTGTGCGAAATCGAGGAAGTGTCTTCTTGTCATCCTTTTTGAAAGTAATTGTAATAATTAACGCATTTCACCCGACCCGCGGCGCCCCTATTACTCTGGCGTCTATGTGCGTCGCGCACATTGCACATAGGGGCAGCTCGGCCCTGCCTATAATACGGAGATTTGGATTATGGAGACGCGGCAAGGCTGTCACTTTCTTCTTTAGCCTTTGAAATTTGTTACAATTCGGAATTTACGTAATCCTTTAGTAATGTGATAGGTACTGTATTTATTGTAGGTAGGTCCGTATTTAAATGATGCATAACTTAACTGCTGCAGATTGCTTTCTCTATATGTACCTATATTTTTATAATTCGTCAAGATTATTTTTGATAATCGAGGTGCTCAAATGAATCTCGTCTTCTTCTTCTACTTAATTTTGGGTTTGTCGATGGCGTGGAATGTGTATTGGTTTTTAAATGCGGCGTGTCCATCACTACATGAGACAAAACTTTGTACGATCTACTAATGTTTGTCCCGTGACTCCTGGACTTTTTTCGTGAGCGCTATTGAAATAAATAAAATATTAAACAAGGTTTCCTTTCAGAAAAATCGCCGTGAAGTGTGCTTGCTGCCGCCACTGGTTGACCAAAGTTTCTTGTCTCAGTGCAACTTGGAGTCGTTGTACAAGGTCGACCATGTAGTTGTGACTGATCCCAAACCAGCATCACATAAATGGTCTTCTTACCCGTATTCGGTGAGTACAGTAAGAAAATTTTATCTGAAGTGGACTTAAGTGGACATAATATTAATAGCGGACATGAAGAATTTACTATACAATTTGCTGAGTGAGCAGACGAGTTACAGAAAACCATTAATTTCCAGATGGCAAATAATGGTTTCTGTGTATAAACGTAGTTGCATTTACTGCGGATTAATCAGCGTAAGGCTTGTCTTGACATAGAACTCGTCGTTTAGGCGAGTAGCAACAGAATTCAAGTACACAAATAAATTAGGTAGCGGACCCTTTGTTCTTTTACCTTCTTAAGTCATAGTTTATTCATAATTTCAGTGTAAAGACCTAACACCATCAACAACATGCGTGATGAAGAAAATGAACGTGTTGAACAAGTACAACTTCATGGGGTACTTCCAAATGAAGGACAGGATCCGACAGTTCACCTCAAGCCAGCCAGTTTGGTCGGCACTTCTGGACATTTATATGAGTGCGTTCGTCAATATACCGATGTATGGTGATCATTGCAGCTCACAGAAGAAGTTCTTGAATGTTGTGGATGCTATGCTGATGGTAAGTGACAATAAGCTTGAACTCTGTGCAGAAGCGGCGTGTTGAAATTAGGGTCACAGTCATCTTCAAGCTGCATTTCGCAATCCACTGCTGGATCTGGACTCTTCGAATTTGCGTCAAGATGTATTGTGAGTCAAGATGAGGATAAATTTAGCCTATTCGGTATCTTCCCAAAAATACTATTTGATTCATGTATTTTAATTACTTGATACTCACGGAAAATGAAACCAAAACACATTTCAGCAATAGGTAGGTATAGGTATAGGGGATAGGCAAATGAGTGTATTTTAAAGCTCTAACTAGCACTTGTGAAAAGTGTTTGAAGAGATACATCTCTTCATACATGGTTTTAAAGATTTGAACACAGTTTGATTTCATTTGAGTGTACTTGTGCCTTAAAAATAAAGAAAAACAATGAAAACAGTTAAAAGTGAGTGCACTACATTTTTTTACGTCTTTTAATTGTAAATAATTTCTTATATTTTCTCTAAACTCTTACTACTTCTTTATTTTACAGACATGTCCAATGTCAGAACGAGTACAATCACCGCAATGCGAAAAGATCTTCAAATCCATAACGCATACCGCTCCAACACAGAACCAGAACATCACAAGAAAGAAATTGGGCAAAATTATGACGCACTATCACCACCTGTACCTACCAAATCAACCGTTACCGAACACCCATGATCCGGTTATACAAAAAAAGGGACCAAGATTGGTCGAGCGACCAATTTATAATTTTGGTTTCTTAGATTCAAAAGATTCGCCGAAAGTTTCGACTATTAACCTTAAACCTGAATCTTCTACAGAAAGGAAACCGCTAGTTCTCTTACCTGTGTATTTAAGAGACCTTCAGTTAAATAAAACTAAACCTTTTCGAGCTGATAAATGGTACAGAAGCAATCCATACTTTCTGCCATAATTGGTTGTTCTACGAGATAGTAAATATGCACTGTTTTATGTACTTTAGAAATTAGTTTTACTTAGTTAGATACCTAATAAATAAACTTTTAAGTTCTAGGCCTGTTGCATGTTTGTAAGTTTTATTTTATAAATGTTTGCTGATTTATCGGTTTAATAAACAAAAGCTATGTACATTGCCTGAGTTTTAATACTAAGATGTAAAATTATTCATCATCATCATCATCAGCCTGCCGTAGTCCACTGCATGGATATAGGCCTCTCCAATGGCACGCCACTGAGCCCGATTTTTGGTTCTTCGTGTCCAGCCGCTGCCAGCCACTTTGCGTATATCGTCACTCCACCTAGCCGGAGGGCGTCCTACACTACGTTTGCCAATAAAATTATTACCCTAATCTAAATATATGGCGTGTTTTGAAAATAATAAATTATTGTGTTTGTCGTGTCAAGAGGTCTAAGAATGGCCAGAAAATCAAAAGCAATGGTAATTGGTTCACCGAAAGGAGGCTCTTAAATGAAAGAAAAAGAAGTTTAAAATATTGGATTTGTAAACTACTTTTCCGTAAGTCAAAATATAAGCACATTTAGAAATAACCACAGCATAACGTACAATTATGATAATTGAATGAATATCATTTTCTTGACGTACTTTTATGAAGATAATAAGCTTTTTGAGTAGGTAAAGATTCCCCCAATTGTTTTTGGACAGGTACTTGGGTACATTTAATCAAAATAGTTGACACCGGTGCCTGTACTTCATTTGTTTCAATAATCTTTTTCGTACTCACAGCGTTTGACAATAAAATATTTTATTTTCACAGACGTGTCCAGTATCGAGACGGGTGAACTCGCCACAATGCACAAAAATCTTCGATTCAATTACGGACACCCCACCTATAAACAACCAAAACGTAACCAAAGCAAAACTCGACGGCATTATGAAGCACTACCATCACGTTTTCATGCCAAACCAACCGTTCGCGCCGAAGAGAGACCCAGTCATACGGATACAGCGGCCGAAAATAGTCAAGAAACCAATTTTCAACTACGGTTTACTCAATACCAGAGACACGCCCCAGGTTTCGGTTATTAATATTAAGCCTGTTATAATGACAAGGTTGGATCGCCCATTAGTGCTTGCGCCGACTGCTTTCAGGAATCCCAGGTTAAGGCTGGCTAAGCCACTTAATAGTGATTCTGCTTTCAGGAGTAATAACCCGTACTGGCTTCATGATCGTATCGCTCAAGCTCACCTGTTGCCTCCCAAACCCTCTGTTCTTATTCCTACTCCGACTCCCCCCGTTGTGACATCTACTGCAAGCACTGCTAGAATTACGCCACCAGTCCCGACTAATTTTGAAAAATCACAATCGCCTATACAAATGATGAAGCCTGAGTAAACTTTTGCTCAAATATGATAAATCTATTTTTATTTCGTAGTTATAGGCTATGCAGACTTTGTGATACTTCAATGATATTTAAAATAATAAAGATTTCGGTTTATAGATCAAGGTGTGTCTAATGAAGAAAAACAACAATTAAAGCAATATGAAAAATTTAATACAATCATAATATGTACTGCCTGAGTAACTATTGTACTTAAAATATTTCTTAAACTATCATAGGTATAAGTAAAATGTTTCATTAATTTCCAACAATATTTAGCGTCAGTCTTAATAAAGAATTTAATAATTTGGCCAGAGTTTTAATTTTCATATGCTTTGTTTAACAAAATTCATTTGAAACAAGTTTAGTTGAAGTGAAAATTATTTTAAGTCATATTCTATATTTTTTGTGTGATTGTCAAGTACATTTATTACAATATGTATATGAGAAAGAGATTTAAAATTACAATACAAACTTTGATCACTATTATAACTTTAAATTTGTTATTTGAAGAATTTACAATTCAAATCATATGCATTTCATAAGTTGCAAAATAAATAAAATTATTTTATAAACTAGTAAATATAACATACGTCACTCTTTTTATATAGCTACATTCAACACAACAAACAAAACTCCATTAAATCAGCATACCTAATTATTTTCACATATTTTGAACTCACCCTAATATTTTTAATAAATTATAATAAAGCAAGAAAATGGGCACATGAGTTAAACTCAAATGATGATTATATAATAACAAAAAGAAAAATTGCATATCATCCGAAATAATTTCAAGGCACCAAATATATTTTTTTATAATTTTCATAACGATGAAAAAAATTAAAGCATTCTAATAAAAATGGCAAGCGATTAATAAAATAATAAACATGATTATATTCGAGGCTAAAATGCTAATTACGTTTAGGACACTGTACATTGTCAAAATACTTAATTTCATAATAGGAAGGATTACATAATTATGTACATGTGATCACATAATAAACATTTTAGTACTTAAAATTGATAACTTAAACATTTGTCAGTAATAACTTAAAATTATGGTCCAAAGATATTATAAAGTGAGATAACAACTGTCCGTAGAAAACGCAGTTGCCTTTATATTTATAGAAAAAAACAATAAATTAAATATGCACGCTGCTAAGCAATTTCATGAACCCAATATTATAGAAATTCTATGAAATTATGATAAATATTTAATAGCAAATATAAAGAAATTTAAAAATTATAGAATTTAAATGCAATTATTGACAGGCTGACCTTTTTAGCGGAAAATGACAATATCATAGTAAAGCATGAATATTTGAAATAGGCAGTTGTTTCAATATTATAGAAATACTATTGTATACATAATAAACTTTACTAGTATTCTAAAGAACTAGGAAAATAATAACCTGTTAATTCTAAAACAATATTAAAGTACAAAACTTTATTCGTTTATACAGATAAAACAGCTATCATAATAAAAATATTCGTTCGTTCGATTTCATAGATTATATTTACAATCTTAATAATTCGTACGGAGAATTATTAAGTGAAATATGTATGTATGAATATTATGAACATGTTGAAGTGAAAGATCTTGGTTCTCTGGATACTTTCTTCGTAGATATTTTCTTATAGTAAAGCATCTACTGATTGTAGGTATATTTTATTGAACATATTAAAATACATGTGATGGTTTTGTACAAAGTATTCTTAGACGAAATCGATGGGCTTTAAGTTTGAATTCCTAACGTCAATACAGTTTGATTTGTACATAATTATGGTTTGTGAAGCTTATGGCATGTTGAGACTAATGGTGTCGAAATTTCTCATGGATCGCGTATCACCATTTAGACTATGAGACCCAGTATTGATCCTTGTGAGAATCTCCTGCTGAAGAGCTTTTAGTGTTCGAATGGCGGACATATCTGTAGATGGAGCAAGGAGTAAGGCTCGCCGAGCATGGGGAAGAGCTTCAGAAGGCTTGTTCAGCGCTAGTATGGCGCGGGACATGGCGTAAGCGCATTCGAACGCGTTCGGTCGAAGTACGGAGGCGCGAGCTGCTAGGTCTAAAGCCTCTGATGGTTCCTGTAAAGAAAAATAATTGTGGTTATTCTTAAGAAGTCATATGAGCAGCATCGTTGAGATTCTGTATCATAGTTGCTCGGCATAGAGAGCAAGTAATTATATAAATATTGCTGGAAATAATGATTAGATAGGTTAATGATGAAAAAACTCACGTTCAGTTTCCTTTTACACCTTGACAAGTTCAGTAATAAGTTTGTTTTTAGCTGGACAAACGCTGACACGTGCTCATGGGGCACCGGCTGAGTGGTAGGAGTGGTCAACCCTTCGTCACTGATAAGAGGATTGATTTTCTTCAGCGCGTACTGGTATCGGTGAGCGGCTTCCGATGGACGGTTCTTTCGGTATAACATGTTCCCGTCTTCTAGCAACTTGTTTAGCAATATTAGCCTAGAAGGAAAGGTTTTAAATTATGCAATTTGCAACAATAGTCCAGATAAATGTAATGGGCTAACTTGGGTCTGAAATGTCATTTACTTGTGTTTGAAACAAAATGAAATATAAACTTACATGAATTCTGGTTTGCCTGAAGCCATAACCCACGTAGTCGGACCAAGCTTGGCTCCTTTTCTCAAGAAGCAATTAACGACCTGTGAAAATACCTCCGGTTTAATAATTCTAATTTCTATAGTATGAATATCAATGTTGTACAATAATTGGTTGACGAACGATTTAAGAACGAATGCATATGGATGGATTGTATTGTAATAAAATTAAGGTGCAACGTGACAAAAAAATTTGGTTACGACTGGACGAATACAGTTTCTGGGTAATTGAAGGAGAATCCATCTATCTTAAAAAAATAATTTTCTTCGTAGAAACAATTATGGAAAAGTCTAAAAACCAACTTACGGGAACATTGCGTTGTCCAATAGCTCTATCTAAAGGTCTAAGGCCGCTGTGATCCACTCTCTCTAAAGAGGCGCCTCTTTCCAGTAATATGTCTACCAGATCAGCAGGTCCTCCGCACGCAAGACCTAATGGTGTTCGACCGTTACCATCTGGTTGATCTGAGAAAGATAAATTGAAAATATATAACAACCTTGTGTGGTTACCTAGAGTTTATTTATACTTGTACACCAAAACTTACGTTTACACGTTTACCTACTTAAGTTTTAACAGATGCTACTGGACTGGCAAAAGCTAAGCAGTAAGATGAAATGTTGAGTCTTTAGCTGTTAATTTAGTTGACTTAAACATTATGAAACAGAATTCAAGGTTGATTTTGTCAACGGAACGATTATCGCTCCTTAGCCATAATCGTTCCATATCATATCTCGAAGTAGTATTTTGACAAGAAATATTTCTCATTTCTGTACTTACCGATGGTAGCCCCTTTGTCAAGCAGCATGATCATTGTAGGTAATCTAGACCTGAGGCATGCCCAGCCTAACGCTGATATACCATCAGCGTCCACAGCATCTGGATCAGCACCTACAGAAGAAAATAAATAATTCTAGCTGCCCCATGGCTTCTTTTGCATCAATCCAAACGTAAAAAGACAGTTCAGAATTTTTACTTTCTGAGGTAAGAATTTTGAAAAATAAATTCGTCGTCATATTTCGCTTTGAAGAAGTTATTGGCTTAGGTGTGTTCAATTTAGATCATGACTCACGCGAACAAAACATTTGAATAACACAAACATAAAGTAATGTCAGATCAAATATTTGATTAAGGTATTAGTATTATCACGCGGTAGAGAACTGTAGGAAGCAGAAATATGTACAGGTTTGATATGAATATATTTCTCACCTTGATCCAACAACATCTCAACGACATCGGCGTGTCCTTCGGCTGCTGCTAAAATCAATGGGATCTTTCCACCCGACCCCATGACATCAGCACCAGAATCTAACAGTCGCAGTACTAATGCTGATCTGCCATTCTTAGCTGCTAGGGCTAGGGGTGATAACTGCCTGGCATTCAGGGAATACGGAGTAGCTCCTCGGATTAGAAGAGCGTCGGCTATGGCAGCGTTGCCTTGAGAACAAGCGGCTGTGAGAGCTGTCTCGCCGGTTACTGGACAGATGCCATCCGGCTGTAAATATAAAAGACATTGTTAGTCATGTATAAGTAACATTTTACTGCAAACAAAGGAGATCTAATTCGAAGCGACGGTAATAACGTTGTTGGCATCGTTTTAGCGCTGTCCCCATACAATAGTATATTCCAGCCAAGAATGTTAAAAATGTACCTACTCATAAAAAGACATTGTTGATACATTAAAACAATATTTGTCTTAAGGTTTAATTATGAAGGTTCATCGTTCTAGGAAGATCACATACTTTGCCACTAAGAAGTAATCAGAGCAATTCTGGAAGCTTATAACTGAAAAAATAAGTAACACAGAATACACATTATACATATACTCACAATCAACTCAGCTGTATCAAGTAGATACTCCACAATATCCAGATGGCCATTCTGTGCAGCGGCTATCAGCGCATGTCTTGATCCCGGCACCAGTTGTTCGATATTGTCATCGTCTAGATCCAAGGAGTTCCTATCGTCTCGTCCAGTTTGACAACCAAGTAGGTATATAACTGTGTCCCGGTGGCCGTTTTTGGCTGCGTGGACTAAAGGAGTCTGCTCTGCGGTATCAGTGTGACTTAATGATGCACCTATAAAAATAATATACAAATAAGTTATCTTACAGAAAATTGCATTTAGCAGTTAAGTCATTGAAATGGTCTCAGGTTTCTTACTATATAGGATCCCCGTTATCGTATTATATAATTGTTATCGTAGCTTGGGAAAGTTAAAATCTTTTGTCAAATATTTACCTGCAGCAATAAGTCTCCTCGCAACATCAGTATGTCCTCTCTGGCATGCTAGAGACAACGCCGTACATCCTTGAGAGTTAGTCATTTCCAAATCAGCTCCAAATTCGATCAGCAGTCCAACCATTGCCAATATTCCTTGGTAGGAATACATACACAGCAACGGTGCACTGCCAAGACACTCAGTAATTTGATTTGGAGAGCCGCCCGCTAATAGCATGAGACGAGAAACTTTTACATTTGGTGTGTAAATATTCCGCAGATTAGCAATCGCTTCGCCAACACTTGCCGAACTAGTTGCCACTAACATTGCCTGTAAATCCCTTGGACACAATCCAAGTTGGGCTGGACCCATGTTTCTATACATATGGGCTTTCAAAATGTGATGTCCTAACTCCATCGTCTTCTCAGAATCCAAAGGCGCTTGTACTCTTGATAATCTAAATGCAATTCCACAATGTCCTGCTCTCAAATCGCACAGAAATTTTGGACTTTCGTTGTCGTCTCTCCTAATCAACCATTCCCTAAACGAAGGGTGGAAGAACATGTAGGTGTTATCAATCCTTTTAACAAGGAAGTCTGTTAGTGACTCAAATCTGTGGCAGAATTCATCCCATGGGAGAAACGTGTTCACTAGCAAGGAATTCACTGAGTAATATATCTCTACTAGGGTTAAAGGATATAGAGCTGCTAAGCAGACGCTTAATATATGTGTGACTTTCTCAAACGATTGCACTGTTGGGAATCGCAAATTGAATTGCAGCAAAAATATTTGAGCCAAAGATATTGGCACTACTTTATAGTTGGTTGACTTAACTACGATGTGGCTCTTTTCCAATAAATCTAGGATTAGTTTTAGGAACAAAAACGAGCCTTGGCTCAAGTGGAGAACGTATTGAGCGAATTTCATGACGGAATTGTGAACGCCTTCCGATTTTCCCGTTGAACATTTGATATTTGTTTCTATTATAGGAGCTGCTTGCAGCCTTACGTTGAAATACTCCAGGAGATCTTTGTGAACGTTATCAGACTCATCAAGACTTAATCTGTTGTACGGCAATTGCTTTGACAGTTCCAAAAATTGGGTCCTGACCGTTGCCACAACTTTAAGCCAGGTTGGCATTTCAGCTACATGCCTTGCTAGGAAAGAAGCAAGCGTGTAACCATGGTCTGGTCTATGATATTCAGCTTCACAAAGACCATCAACAAGAATGATGCTGTTTGAAGAATCAATGCTTCTATTCCTTCTTAAGATGATAAGTGGTTCTATGATGCCTCTCATGAAAGCTAAGTCTGGATCTGCGATGCATTCCTTTAGAGATAAACAGCCTAGTAAATGTGGCTCGCTAAGAAGATATTCCCTGTAAGCTTGAAGTCTAGGAGCTTGGCAGAGCTGGGCTGCTAGGGAGTGGACGAACTCACCCACTAGGCAAGTGCTGTTATTATCAGCCTAGAAAAATAGAAACGGTCATAAGTAATGCATATTAAGGAAGCACACGATTTCAAATGAACTTAAATGCGTTTTTATAATACACTGCAAGTTGTTGCGTTTTTACCTGACAAAAATGATAAGCGACGACATGCGAGGCCAGATGAGTGAACATTCCTATCGTGAGCTCTTCTGGAAGTAGTTCTCTTATATCTGACTGCTCTCTCAACTCTTCATACTCGCAGTTCCTCTTTCGACCAAAACAGGAATACTCTACTAGTTGTAGAATGAGAGCTGTCTTGCCAGTGCCTGGGCAGCCTGATATTAGGATACCTGTTGAGGAGAATAATGATTTAGTATACTTTTAGGTCAAGTTTTCTAAGTAAAATTGAAATATTTGATGGGGTACAGATCAAATCACTAAATGCCATGGCAATAAAGTTATCAAAATGCAAGATATCTCTCACGGTATGATATTTAGGAGTTTGACTTAATGGAGTCGACGCAATAAATTACCTTTTTGGTTTATTTTAAGTTTTGGAAAGAAACTTCTAACTTTCATCTTGAGTGTAAAATTAATTTTAAAACTGAGTCTACGTAAATATGAGTCTTTATGAGAAATGTGTAACTACAGTAATATTATCTTGTACATACCAGCAGAACTAGAGTCCAGAGCTTTCTCCATATCTCTCATGAGCCACTGTCGTCCAGAGAAGTACGTCTGGTTATCAGTCGACGGTACTTCGAAGAAGAGAGGTCGTAACGTTAGCTGTGGTGACGGATGAACTGTAAAAGAATAATTAAAGGTGGTCATAATCATCGTTAGCATATCTCGGTTTCTTCTAGAAGACTGGAGTGCGATTTTGAATCCAATCAGGTTTAGCAGAATGTTTGCTTTTCTACAGAGCAACCCAAAGACATAGCGATATTCCATGGCTTAGACCAGTCTCAGAAGAGTAATAAATAATCGTGCAATAAAAAAATGTAAAAACAATTACAAAAAAGTAAGCAAGAAAATATATTAATTGCAGCAAGAAAATAAATTAATTATAATATTTTTATAGAAATCTATAAATAGCTAGAGTAAAGAGACTAGTCGGCTATAGTAATACGTTGGCCAAGTACTCTCAAATCGAATTTATACTCAAATAATCCTCAGTTCCAATAACTAGATTCATTAATTAAAACTAATCTTTAAAACATGGTCGATTAACCCGAATATGATTTGATATCAATATTAAGACTTGTAATGATATCACCTTGAGTAAGGATTAGACCAAATTTAGACTTTCGAGTTTCGTGGTACCTACCTATAAGGTATCAAATTCCAAATTACATAAATTCGTATATTTAAGGATCAGATTAAGGTAGGTAACCAAATTTCACAAACGTGTTATCTTAATCAAAATTAAGTAGATATGGCATATAAGTATAAAGGCAATATTATGCTTATTATAATATTAGGTTTCCTTTTAGACTTAAAATTGCAAATTTTACTTTGTATTTATATTTTCGATCTCAAATCATAAACACATCTTAATTAATTAATACAAGTTATAAAAAAAGCTTGTCGAAATTCTTAGTCGCACAAAACAATTTGAATATTCAATTAAGTAGCTAATTATGTCAACATAATTTAATTTCAACGGGTTATCAAAATCTGCCGCGGTTTTTGTTCGCATGAAAAACATTAATTACATACGACAAAGCGTGTTTTTTATTTGCTCTGTAGAAGTGGTGCCGACAGTCTGTGTATTACGAGATCTAAAGAATTCCATTTAGAGAAGATATTTCCTCAAAGCTCAGTACCCGACAAGAGACTACGGGATGCAAGAATTTCAAGCCGCCATGAAAGTTTAAAAGAGCTCTGTAATGTGGTTTAAACGAAATGTTATTCGTAGTTTCTGTTCATTTGCACGTGCTAGGAGCAAGAGTACTCCTTTAAAATAAAAATGTTTTCTTAAGAGACTCTTCTTTTCACGATTCTATGAAAAACAGCTAGAAATTTTCAGATATCTTGTACTATTTTATGGAAACCTTCGTATGTGTGTCCTACTAGCACTAGAACTGAAGCTATAATGACAGTGAATTTGGTCAGAGTTAGTTACCTTTCTTGATTTCTGAGGACGTGGATGATTGTTTACTGTTGACCCTGGCTGATCTTCTGGCGGCAGTTTTCCTGGTTTTGAAGAAACCGCTGGACATGCGAGTCAATTCTTCTGATCTGCCACTTTGGAGAGCTGAAAAATGCAAAAAAGATTAACACATTAAATGCCATGCGGATCATAACCGCAAATATTAATAAGCAGATTTTCTGCCACAAGGCATTCAATGTGTTAATGCTTGCGAACAAATTATGTGAGGTAGATACATGCGATTTTGTTAATGTTAAAGATTTTGAGATATTATCAATTCTCTTATAAAAAGGAGGAACATTATCAGGACAGAGAAGTAAATGACTCGACTGTTGTTAAAACTGATGGTGTAGATTTGGTTTTCTATAGTAACTACGAAGATTGAAGTGTGAATTGTGTCTTAGTTAAGGGTAAGTCCTCACTGTTAACAGAATGCCGCCGGCTGCCAGGACTGGACGAGGAACAGTTGCTGGCCGCAGACAGTGACATGGAAGCTAGAGAGCCAAGAGAATCGCGACCGAGAGGAGTCGCTACTTCCACTTCTGATGATCCGGTAAGGGTCGATACCTGAAAGAATGATGACGTGAGGTTATACAGCTGCCGAATATTCTAAGATTCCAATAATTCTCCCTATTTAGTCAATCATCAGCCTAGCGCTTTTTTGGTTGCAACTCAAGGCGCATCCATCATCCTTCATCCATCATCCTTGGAGATTAAAGTCCACTTTCAAAAAATATTTGTTTTTGAACCATCCAAAGCTAATTATGTAAATGTTCATACTAACCGGTTCATAGTACCAACCAGATTCTGACAGTATGAGATTCTTTGAAAAGGCAAAAATGTTCTGTTACTGTTCTTACAACTCGCACTACTTACTACTAATCTAAGAAGCGGACCACTAATAAAATAAAAAAACCTAATTAATAACGGACCACTTATTCAGCAGTCTACACTCTAAAATAAAATCGTAAGTTACACAAAATTGTGGCAAAAAAATAGGAATATTATCTTACTAGAGAATAATAAATTGTGGAGATGCCGAAATTAAGTGGTTTTTCAATCAACTGCCGTTTCGTCGATCCAATCGTTCCAGTATGTCGAACTCATTGGTATATAGAATGTATCACAAAAACTATACTTACAGGGCTAGTGTTATGCGAAGCGAGGGTATGCGCATCGAGAGACGCAAGAGACGTGCAGCTGTCTCGGGCCTTGTTCCTCGATCCTCTTCTCTCGCCCAGGAGGAGACCAAGACGCATGTACAGGTCATTCTGACGACGGGACTCGTAGCCTTGCTTGATGTGACCTCCTTCGTCGTCTGTAGAAAGAGATGGAACTAATTAGTGTCACGTAGAACATGCTTTGAAATGTTATTTCATCAAACGCATGGTTAACATTGGTGATGATCCACATTCAGTGCAACACAACTGTTATCAGACAATATATTCGGTAATAATTATAAAACAAACAGAAAACAAAAATATATTACATTGAATATCGTGGGAACACCATGCATACACAATCGTGCTTTAACTCTGTACATAGCTCGTACAAAAAACACACATACACACACACTGTTCTTTAACACATATTCTAAAACTACCAGAATAATTATTAATTGTATTTTTTTCTATACAGGTCTTCAACAAGTGGGCATACAAATGTCATCTTGTTTCTTATGAAATAAAAAAACATTTCATAAAAGAAAAGCTTGCAAAAACGTTGGCATAGAAACTTTTCCACTGTGTAGAAAACACTATATTATACGACTAAATTGTTATGCCATATATAACGGTTTCTTTCTCGCCAACGGGGTATAATAGGCCAAATCATCCCATTGAATCTCAGGGCTACCGTGAAGTAAATGAAAAGAGGCTTCAGTCCAGTAGTGGACTGCAAAACGTTCTAGAGTTTCTGGTAGTAATAAAAAAAGTTTTAACATTTAATCTTGTACAAAGTTTCAATATTCAGAAACACAAAACCTCAATAAATATTCATGAAACAAGTTTTCTACAATTTCTCTTCGTGTACGCACATTTCATTGTATCAGAACCATTAAACTAACGAGGTATTTTCATGCGCATCCTTTGTTTTGAAATTCCCATGACATTTGAAGTAGAAATTACATCTGCGTGGTGAGGATCCCATATTTGGTAAGCGATTGTTTTCTTTGAAAAACTGTGGAAAGGGTGGAAAAGATTTTCCATTGTATGTTAAGAGAGAAATTATGTGTTGATTGGAGATTGGGAGAGTGGAGATCCGGTTCCGATAGCATCGGACCGGCATTTTTGTCGGATGGCTAAAGTTACGGTAGCTTTGCCGTAGTTGTTGTTGTTATTTAGTATTCAGCTGGGCTCAGCTAAACACTAATACAGATCCGGATCTGTGAAAAACTACGTAAGCGTTATTTTTGTCGTTCAGTTTTACAAGGGACAACAAGAACAAATTCACGCTTGTAATTTAAGCTTGGTGCACGTAACCTCACACGGCAAAATGACGGAACGGCGCAATGGGAAGCCAGCCTAACGAATTAGCATTTTAGATTGTTGAGAGAATGTTCGTCTAATAACAATCGTTGTTATTGTTGTAGTTTTGTGAAGAATTGTTGGGAGTTTTCACTTCAGATTTTGGAATGTAATTATAGGCAAGTATGAGTATCTAGTTAGTCTTTCCGGCAGACCGGCTTATATTTTGTTGAGCTATGCTACTAAAAACCATAAAAAGATTTAGCTGTGTGTTTTATACCAAATAGCATTTTAATCAGTTTTTGGATGACATCGTCATGGTAATGTAAACGTTACCGTAACATCGCATTCAAACAGATGGTAATAGTCAAACGTAATGATTCTCAAATTATTTGTCAAATTGAATCTTAACATTTTAATTGAGATTGAAAACTTAAATATTTTAACTTGACTTAGCGTGCGACTCCGCCCGCTTAGGACTCGATCGCCACTAGAAAAGTCTCTTCAGCCACCTATCTCCACTCAAAAAGGCGTACTACAAAACCGTTCCTTGCGTCGTGAAAGGTACAAAGTCATATACTTACTTTCGCATTTATAATATAAGTTTGGATTAGGTAGGTACATATAATACAGAACCTAGAAGTGAAATGTATATTTCCGCAAAGCCCTATCAATAGCAGCGCATCTGTTATGTGCGTAATCTTCTAAGTCTACCTTCAAGCGCACAGTACCGTTGTACCTACAGTTACATATTCTACGTTATTAGGAACAGTGTTATACAGTGATTTATTCCACTAGGTACCGTAGTAATCTCGGTAGACTAACTGAAATCTGTAAATAAGGATGACAATATGTTGAATTTACACATAGACTTCTGGAAGTCTGTCATTAGAATTATAAGTCCGTTGTAATAAATCAGAGGGCCAAAATCAGAGTGCCATTTCTCGTAATAATGCTTGAATGATATTGAAACTAGATCGTAATTTGAAGAAATTGTCAAAATATGTGAAGTAGCCATCATTGTCTTAGCGATATCTCGATTGCTTCCAAGTCTTACGCCTCGGAATCCGGGGTCCGCGCATTAGTCTGTGTCAGCATATTCAGGAATACTGACTATTCATAGCGACTGTCAAAGATCTTCATGACACCCGGAATCGTCATCTAACGTGCTTTTGAAGGCACGAGGTGAGCTTAAATTAACAATTAAAAACGCACATAACTTTGAAAAGTCAGAGGTGCACGCGTTTGAGCATGGCAGTCTGTTAATTGTTCTGTATCAATATTCTGATAAGATTTCTTATGCAATGTAATCTTTGTGATTATACAAAAGTAATAATATTAAACAATACGGTTATTGTTTACATACTACGTCTTTTTAAGGTGTCAGTGTCCGGTGTAAGTTGAGATCTTCGCACCTGCGGAAACCGCGCGGCGTGGGAACCTCGCAGTTCCGAGATCTTCACAAGACATTGTTACTGTAGAGCCATGAAAAAAGCGAGACGTTTCAAAAGTTGGGAATGATGAGGATTTATTTTAAGCTGTTGTACAATATTATTCAAAATACAGGTCCTACCGAATAAATATTTTATACATGATAATTTGTCTTAAATTATTTACAACTAAAAACCAAACCAATTTCAAAATTACAACTAAATATCAGATTGCCAACCCATCAATTTAGGTTGGCGATTTGGAATGTTCCAGCTACTTTATAAGGGGTTTGTTATAATGATTTAATTATTTAAAAATAATAAGAAATTCGTGGGTCACACATTGCCACCCGAAAGGACCAGAAGATTAGCTGCAATGCAGTGGCAAATATAAATACAATCACTTGCACTTCAAGGTAACATTGACAAACAACCAACCAGTATTATCAACCAATTCCATACATCTCTAGCTTAAACACCTACGAATTCATAAATCAGTCCAACATTTACACATCGCCATATAGGGAAGGTAAAATGATAGCACAATCGTAAATTAGTATATCCATTGAATGTATCTATTAGCTTAGAATAGTGGTTCTCAAACTTTTTTGGGAATGGAACCCTTTTGGGTAGCCAAATATTTGGCGGAGCCCTAAAATAATACAAAGCCGAGTCTTGCATGCACTTTTTTCTTTCGCCCAACGTTATCCCAGTTTTAACCCGGGGTCCGCTTACTAGTATAACCGGATTTTGACTGAATATTAGCTTTTCCACGGAGCGACTGCCTGTCTGACCTCCGCAACACAAAGGGATAGCGATATTCCATGGTTTAGACTAGTGTCCGTTTATTCCGAGATAGGTACTGACTCCCTATAACGACTGTCGAAGGTCTTCATGACAACCGGGACCGACGGCTTAACGTGCTCTCCGAGGCACGGGATAAGCGATAATTAGTAATTCAATACGCACATAACTCCGAAAAGTCATTGGTGCGCGCCTAGGATTCGAACCCGATACCCTCTGCATGGCAGTCTGTTGGTATCTCCACTAGGCTATCGCTGCCTTTCTTGCATGCACTTTAAAACCATTTATTTTACTGACATATGTTTCGTGGAGCCCCTAGAGATACTCCGCAGAACCCTGAGGCTTCGCGAGGCACACTTTGAGAATGGCTGGCTTAGATGAAGACATTTTAATCAAATGTCACCGACCCATCGGAGTATCGTGTCTTGTGTCTAATCTGACCTATTTCGTATCTCGTGTGAAAGGTCCCGGGGTCTTATGTGGTAATGTGTACATTTTCTCATTAGCTGCAGTGGATGTTTCGCTGGTCTGATGTAATGCGTGACTGAGGATCGTGAGTTCGCTTACTTGTTCGGGTTAAGTGTTATTGGATTTATTTGACTGGTGGCTGATAGTTTCTGTCTTATCTGAACCCAGAAGCTGCTTATAAAATCACTCCCTTCGGAATGGTTTCACTAAAATTATTGTGAAATATATTTAATTAATTTTATGTTTAATACGTCATATACTCTATCGTACAAGAAGCAAGTAATTATGGTTTCCTTGAGACATTTCGACTAATACAAAGAGTACTCTTCAACTCGCCCAATTCAGAAATTGAACCCATGCGTTCATTTGCGAATGCAAATCTACGTCAAGAAATGAACAATACTGTCTACACTACTACTGTTAACAGTTAATTGTACTCAAGTTTACCTGTACACCATTTAATTAAAACTTAAAGATCTATTAAAATAATAGAACCTAATGAAGGAAGTGTAGTGTGAGTAATTGACAATTAGCATTAAATGCAACTAATCTAAATTCCAGCGGCATTAACATTAAAATACACATTAATGTAATGTAAGAGCGAGACAGAGAGAAGTATAAATCAATTAAAAATAACTTCATTCAGAGATGATCGTTTATATAAAGTCTATGATAATTAGTTAGCGGTATAATCGCGAACTTTGTGGCCTACATCTAAGGTGGACAAATTCTCTTTGTACAGCTTTGAATTGTATGATTAGGTACTTTCATTTTGAAGAAGTGATTATGATAACTTTAGTATAGTGACAATAAAATGTAACAAAGGAGCTACCACTACCGATAATTAAATCTCGGTAACACGACAATGTAATCTGAATTTGTCATACATTATGGTTTAGATCTTTAGACCTTTCAGTTCATATTTAAGTTTGCGAACTTGCTCCCGAGAGACCATTCAATATAAATTACATAAATAAATATAATTATATAGAAGACTAATGGCAAATTTTTCAATCGTCAGAAAAAAAATATTCGTCGAATAAAATATAAAACGAACAATTTGAAAATGACAGTTGTAGGAACATTTATATTCAAATATTTTCTTTCATATTTTGTCAGAATACAATTTATTTTACGCATAATTTTTATCTGATGATTGAAAAATCGATCAAAAAATTGAAAAATTAGAATAAAATAGTCATGTCTATAATAATCCCAGATAATGTAACAATAACACCAAAATAATACTTATGAAATGTAGGGATATTCAAAACGAATCAGTGCGTCTTATAAAAAAAAAACCGGTCAAGTGCGAGTCGGACTCGCGCACCGAGGTATATAAGTCAAAGTTCACCAGTCATAGTTATGGTATTTTTATTGCCAAATGAAATCCATAACATTACAGTATGGTAAGCTGGAGGAGCATAAATTAAAGAAAAAGGGGACTTTGTCGTTTGTAATCAGTCATCCTTTATTTTATATTAACATAATTATATCGCTTATTTTATAATATAACTTAAATACCTATACCAGCCTTGCAGCAGCCTTGCAAAAGTCTGCTGATGAATGATGGTAAGATTTTTTATCAAAGTTATTGATTTACAAAGTTTTTAGTGACTATTAGAAATCTGTTACAAAAATACTTATAAAGTAAAGAATAATTAGCAAAAAGGTTTGAAGACTATGTAATTATTTGAAATCTCAATCTCAATCAGCCTATCGCAGTCCACTGCTGGACATAGGCCTCTCCCAACAAGCACCACAGCACACGGTCCTCAGCCTTCCGCATCCTTTATCTGGGCTATAAGACGTTGCTTCGTACCAAATTTCAAGATTTTGAGTTCAAGGGAAGTACCCTGTAGGTTTTGATTCCCTTGCGAGTAGTCGCGAGTTTGAAAATATTATTAAATTGCTCTTTCTTTTGATTGCGTAGACATAGAAGTTTGATTTTGTTACAGCCTAACGGTGTTATATATCTGAATATTTGCTATGAATTTCAATTTAATACCTCTACGCGTTCAGGAGTAAGGGGTAGTAACTTTAAATTTATTAAAAATATTTTTCTTATGTGATGTAACTAAAAATTTACGGTTTTCGCAATTTTTCCTTTATAAGTGATATAAGAAGTAGCTTCGTACCAAATTTCAAGATTTTGAGTTCACGGGAAGTACCCTGTAGGTTTTGATTCCCTTGCGAGTAGCCGCGAGTTTGAAAATATGCTTATATTGCTCTTTCTTTTGATTGCGTTGACATAGATGTTTGATTTTGTTGCAGCCTAAAGGTGTTATATACTTAAGTATTTGATATGAATTTCAATTTAATACCTCCACGCGTTCAAGAGAAAGGGGTAGTAACTTTAAATTTATGAAAAATATTTTTCTTATATGATGTAACTAAAAAGTTACGGTTTTCGCAATTTTTCCTTTATATGTGCTATAAGCCGTTGCTTCGTACCAAATTTCAAGATTCTGAGTTCACGGGAAGTACCCTGTAGGTTTTGATTCATTTGCTAGTAGGCACGAGTTTGAAAATATGCTTATATTGCTCTTTCTTTTGATTGCGTTGACATATGTAGAAGCTTGATTTTTTTGCAGCCTAACGGTGTTATATATCTGAATATTTGCTATGAATTTCAATTTAATACCACCACGCGTTCAAGAGAAAGGGGTAGTAACTTTTAAATTTATTTAACTTATTTTTTTATATGCTGTTACTAAAAATTTACGGTATTCGCAATTTTTCCTTTATGAGTTATATAAGACGTTGCTTTGTACCAAATTTCAAGATTCTGAGTTCACGGGAAGTACCCTGTAGGTTTTGATTCCAATGCGAGTTTGAAAATATGCTGCAATTTGCAGCATATACGGCTGTATCTTTTGATTGCGTAGGATTAGAAATTTGATTTTTTTACAGCTCTATGGAACCGTTGATTCGAGTATTTAGTATAAATTTCAGTTTGATACCTTCACGCATTCCTGAGAAAAAGGGTCTTGACAGACGGACGGACAACAAAGTGATCCTATAAGGGTTCCGTTTTTTCCTTTCGAGGTACGGAACCCTAAAAACGATGTTTATCTCTTCAACAATGCATAATATACAATTATAAGGCTGCGTTCAATCAAAACGGACATACTTTTAGATTAACAGGCCTTTATTTAAGTGGGGTATCCTCAGGGACTGGCTCAGCCTAGGAATTGAGGCATGTGCCGATTTGTTACCAACTAAATCTTCACTGTGTTCATTCTTTGCCGGAAGTGTAAGCCCAATCAGCACTCCTACCTAAAAGCAATTTCTCAAAAATCTAGACCATCTATAATAAATCTATCGCAACTAACTGACAAAGACAGATCCGCTCCTTAATCACAATGACCAGCGCAATCATTCATTCCATTCAGACCGAATGGGTGAGCTAATTGATTCCATTCGATCGTGATCAGCTAATTATTTGAATTGATGAGTTGTACTTCCTCAGTTGATGAATCGGTAGTCATTGATTATGTTACTGGGAGATTATCTTCATGCTCATTTACTATTAGAAGTTTGATTGCCTTTGATAATATCTTGTCTGTGGCTGCTGAATCGCTCTTTCTGGTTTAATACGAAAATAGCCTTATTAGCCTACGGCATTAGATTTGCTACTAGTTTTTTTTTGTAATAAGTCCAAATTATAAAATGGATTTAAACTTTCATGAACTGAGTAGTTATGGTATCTTTCGATTAATATTTTGGTTATCGTAAAAGTTTTAAGTACCTACTTATTGGGTGAGTAGTAGGCATTTTAACATTCCCTTTATTTATAAGAAAAATCCTGTTCATTAAACAGTGTATAAAAGGAAATGGTGTTTAAACCTTTTCTTTTGAAGAAGAATCCACAATATTATAAAAATGGCAATCGCATTCTAATAACTAACAAAAACTCCGTTAGCTAAGATAAAAGTCAGTACAAGACAAAACAAATCCTTTGAATTGAGAGAGAATTCCCATAGACATCTCATTCAAGCTTCTTCATAGCAATATCAGTGCTTAGTCTATCGTAAAAACATTTCCTTAAAGTTCAATAGTTGGCAGTCGGGATGTGGGTAAAAAGTCCCTGTCTCACGCCCGTGAGGCAGGTTCCCAGTCAGGCTTGAGTTACACCGTATCATTATACGTATAAACTATACTCCCTGTACCTCAGAGAGTTTTTATTGAAGCCACGTAATAAGCAATAAGGTACACTAGCTTCTACTCGTACTATGACAATTAGATGATTCATTGTTGTATATTCAATCACACCAAAAACGGTTGAACTGATTTGGATGAAATGATTTAACAAATTAAACAAAGCAAAAACGTATTGTTGATCAAAGTACTTATCAATGCCATAAAAATATATACCTACATAAAATTTATATAAATCTGTTCAGTGGCTTTTGGGATAATAATATTATTGAGCAAGTATTCTCAATAATATTATTAAAATTTTGTGATAACACACCAATTTGAGTTTGAACTTCACTTGCATAAATATTATGAAGAATGAAGAATATAAGATGGATTTAATGGATGGACAGACACCATCCCGTCGTTTTATTTATAAAACATTGTTAAATATCTTTACTATATTGGGCAGTATGAATATGTGCCTGAATTTAGGTGAAAGTATTTTTCATTGACAGACATTTTGATCCATGTCAGGGTAAGATATTCTGTTGTTTTATTATGGTTTTATTTTAGAAAAGAGCATCACTTTGTTAGAACATTGCAAGACCGTAAATCAAATGCCAATTAATGTCAGTTGGCCAGATGCCCTATTTCGACAGGCATTCTTTGCAAAGTATTCGGCGATTACAGCCTTCCTAAACCAAAATAAATAACTTTAGTTAAAAGCAGGGATAGCCGAGTGGTGAGACCGACAGACTGCTACGCAGAGGGTCTCGGGTTCGAATCCACGGCACGCACCAATAACTTTTCGAAGTTAAGTGCGTATTAAATTGTTAATTATCGCTTGCTTATCGGTGAAAGAAAACATCGTGAGGAAACCTGCATGTCTGAGAGTTCTCCATAATGTTCTTGAAAGACAGGTGAATTCTGCCAACCCGCACTTGCTTGGCCAGCGTGGTGGACTATGGCCTTACCCTTCTCATAGTAAGAAAAGGCCCGTGCCCAGCAGTGGCGACAGTATAAAGGGCTGATGAGATTAACTATAAATCTATATACCTAGAAGACCTTAAGATAAAGTGAATGTTAAAATATATTTTATATACTGGGCTATTTTGGCGTTATAATTACGAAAAACGCTTACAATTTCTACTCATACTGTCATGGCCAAACCTTGGCAATACTGCATCTATACCCTGATATAACAATCACACCGGTTCGCCATTGAGCACAATCTGATTCATGGTCAATGTTATTGGTAAAACAGATTAACTCAACATACTATACCTACTATGTATATACATACTAAAGCTAAACTTGGCAAACAGTCTGTATTCAAGTTTAGATCGTTCAGCGCTTAATTCTAAGTAGTCTGTGCAATATCAGTATTGCCAGTTACTAAAATAAACGATTGGGTCTTGAAAACAGCATGCATCTCTATAAGGAGTTAAATGTGTAACTTTAATAAGAAAAGTACAATTCAATATATAATGTACTAATGCAATTAATGTAATGTATGTAGGTAGTATTTAATGAAGGTGCTGTCAGTATACAAAATACTAAGTGTAGTGTGGCGGAGTAGCGACAGTGCGAACTTAAATAAAGACCAAGTGAGGGTAGGTGCCAAACCCGCATTTCCACAAGACGGCGCTGAGCTCTCATCAGTCTCTCCGCGACCACGCTCGGCGCAAGACGAGCGAAACGTCGGAAACAAATAGGTATTTATACCTCTAGCGAAAGTTTAAAATCGATTATGCTGTCAGTAGTTTTGGTAATATTCTTTATTATATTATTTTGTTTATTTAGGACTTACAACTATTATTACACAATCTTAAAAATATTATCTGCACAATCTTTACATGAAGAACATACATACATACATAGACTTACACCTGTTTCCCGGAGGGGTAGGCAGAGACTACGGAACGCCATTTGCAACGATCCTGACATACCTCTCTTGCTTCATTCACTCCCATCAAGTTTCTCATGCATGCTCTTCGGTTTAGGGTAATTCTGACCTGTCCTTTTTTAAGGATGTCTCCAATTTGGCCAGAGAACGTCCGCCTAGGTCTTTCCCTTCGTCCTGTCCCATTCACACTAGCCTTACCTATATATCTTCTTTGTCAGTCTTTCGTCATCCATCCTCTCCATGTGCCCAAATCATTTTAACATGCCTTTCTCGATGCTTGTCACTACATCTTTACCCCACACCAATCTCTTATCACACAATTCTTTACTCTGTTGGTCAACGATAATTGAGTGGTCACCTATCTCTAGTTTTCTTTCACACTATGAACCACAAAAAAGTGTTAACAAATGTTGCCACGTCAAAAAATTAACTGCTGATCGATAATTTAAACTGGCATGTCTCTGCCCTTTAAATAAGATTTCGTAACCCGCTCACCGGTTACTACCGAACGCGTTGAGATTATAAAATAATAAAATATAATTTAAATTAACCACCGTTACCGTAATGTGGGAACGGCTATTTAATCTTATGTAAGTGTAGGTAGCGTCAATCTTTATGCTCGCTCTGTAATAAACTAGAGTGCTACTTGATGTCAAGTTCGTCAACTAATTTAAATGGAGCATAAGGTAATCTAAGATAAAACAAAAATAGAATAGAAATAAAAAATACATATTTTAGGTACAAAATACTAGCTTCGCCACCCTTCTAGTGTGTGGGGTTGCAATAAATCATATTTTGGACTTTAGCGCGAACAGGCAGACAAACACACCACACAATAATATCGAATTGCTGATCCACAACGTCAAAATGTAGATCATTGTTAAGACTCGGGCTTATTTTCAGTTTCATTAATTTACTTTCACTTTACTTTCATGTAAGACTAGCTTCTGCCCCCGGCTCCACCCGGGTCGGCTGTCGTGACAAAGCGGACTTTGTAAAAGCTATAAGTATTATTATTTGTGCAAAGTTTCATCCAAATCCCTCTACCGTTCAGTAGTTTTTACGTGGAAGAGTTACAAACATCCTTCTATTCATCCAGTTTTATAACTTTCTGATTTATAATAATAATACTTGGATACAAAAAGTCAAGTCTTAGTCATGAATAGAAACACGTGTCAGGGTGGATGTACTGATTTTTTAATGTACATTAAAAAATCGGCCGTGACACCTAGTACACAATAATATTATTATAATATTGCGCGTGACATGATTTCTTTTAAACCTGTTGTGTGTTATACAATGCGATCTCTTTCAGGGTTACTTTTTTATTCGCGATCAAAAGTATTACTAAGTGGATGTAATATTTACACCTCTGCCTACCCCTTCGGGGATACAAGCGTGAGACCATAAATAAAAAAAAGTATAACTTAATAAGGCAGAATCATTTTATGTGTTTTAATTATTCTGTGGTGTTGCCCAAAAATGTACCTACATTAATTATGTGAGGTGTACTGTACTAATATACATTGAAGGCGTATTAACTGTACAAGAACATTTTGGCGTGTATGCCTTTCATCAAAATAAGTCCGTCACATTGACTCTATCAGCAATTTTTAAAACTTCAGTTAACGAATTTCGTACCTTTGCTTTTCAAAGTTTTACTTTTCATTTTAAAATCAATACTTCCACTAGGATGAAATCCTGTATCGTAAGGGACTTTACAATCATTCAGCTGACATAAAATACACCCAGTTTAAAAAAAACAATTAATGGATAAATGACCATCCAGCATGTTGTCTTGTGGACCGAATCAAAAAATTCGTCACAGTGTTAAAAGATAATATTTCAAAGAAAAATAATAGGTACAAACGGTCCTTTAAATTTCGGTGAAGATCCTCTGCCTACTCCTTCGAACACCACAACTACAAGCCTCACTGACCTTATAACCAACCTTAAACACATCCATATCGTCCCACGTAACATACGACCACCGAAAACGATCCGTAACCCGATCGCGTGGTACGTTTCACACGGTACGAGGGGACGGAAGCGCTTAATTGTGTCCACTTCCCCGCTTGACTTACTTACTGTCAAAAGATACATGTTGACCATACAGGTATAAGTATAAGTCTACTATGTATAAAGTGATTTCAGCTTGAGTGGTGCCACCTACGCATATCAAGAAATGAGTTTAGTTAAAGGACTCAATCTCATTAAAATTATTTGACTGGAGAAATTATCTCAAACCTGAACGGCAGGCTGGATCAAGAAGGCCATCATGATGGATTATAAGAAATTATTCAATCACTGTTTACTGTAACCGATGGCTTATACTCGTACAGAAAATAGAGACAATGTTTTTACTGTTCTCTTTTTTTAATAAGCGGGTATTGCAGTCCGAAACACCATCTTCATTCCTGTTTTTCTTTGTAATCTCTCAGTAGTACTGTAGTTCAAAACGTGTGTGAACTACTCCTTCGGGTACTTAGGTATTGCAAAGGTCTGCATGATACTACGGTTGATTATATAGTATAATCAATAGCTATAGCGATTGTACATTAATACTACACCAAACGAAACTAAATCGCAATATTATGCTAGTTCGTTTATGTTGACTGTATTACAAAAAAGTGAAGTCTTTGCTCATTATTTCAGCATTCACTTTCAATAAGTATATGTAAAGTTTAACCTGTCGCTACGAGAACTGCCAAATGCTTATTGTTTAAACATTATATCAAAAGCTGTCAGAAATATGACAGGCGGCAAGTTGAGCCACTTTAACGCCGAAAAGTGAAAGTCATTTTAAAAATGATTTTATATTTGCCGAGATTGATATCTGACTTTGATGAGATAACGGCAAATATCCTGAATGGTCTAACTTTGGAATGTTTCAAGGTTAGATCTGCTTAAATTTTATTTGGCAGGTGGCTTATTATAGTCACCTGGTATTACCAGGAGTATAGCTTGCGCGAACTGAGTTAAACGGTGTTGTTTAACCAGCAATAGGCGAGGATTACTGTTCTTTATCTATCTCGTTGACATTATATTGTATCTTTAATTAAGGTATAAAAATATCCTTCAATTTTGAGTTCACTGGAGTTGAGTCTGTTGTTAGTTAGCTGGCATGTTACCAGACTCTGCCAAAGTGAAACTAGAAATGGGTTGACTTAAAAAATAACACATCGTTGCATTTTCATGTAAGAGTGTAAATACACTCTACAGTTTTAATGCCAATGATTCTAGAAATACAGGCTGTTCGGTCTCAACTACAACTTTAAAATAAGTTAAACTGGTATATTTTATAAGAAAATAAGCTTGGAACCTGAACACCGACTTCGTTTTCTTAAGATTGGGTCTTGTGAGACCCGTCGTAGTATACCTGATACGGGATACCCCATAGATCATAGATACACTATGATCTTTAGCATCAAGGTCGGGATGGCATACTTTCCTAAGAGTTCGCAGTCATCCCGGACCCCGTTTGGCTCCTGCTGAGTACTTATGACAGTTGAGAGATAACTATTACTCACAGAATTAATAATGTGAACTATGTGCAGCCTATATAAATGTTATAAATGCGAAAGTAACGGTGTCTAAAAAAGAACCCACCGAATTGATTTAAGTATTAAAGTTTGCCATAGACTGAACTTGAACTCTAAGCTCAAAGTTCAGCCACTCAAAGTTCGAATATAAAGAATTATATTTGAACTTTGAGTGGCACAATTGGGTCCTACGCGGGCGATTTTATGGGTTTATAAATGCGTCGCAGCTGCCGTGGCATATTTGTATCCCACGACATTGCTCGGGTTCATATCCATAATGTTCATATATGTACATTGATATCTATTGGGTGTGGATGCTCCTATATCACCATATTATCTGACTCCTGTAATACAGTACTTAACTAGCTCAGGAGTCAGGGATACAAATTTATTGTAAAAGAAAATAATGTCAATAAAGTTATTTATTATTTATTATTATATTTACTTTGGGAGGCTTACCAATTGAACATAATTTATTGCTTGAGTATGATATCAATAACTATTAATTTTTGCATTACCTAGTAGATAAGTCACAATGTAAAACAGTTGCAGCTCCTTACAAAGATAACATGTAAAACCATTATACTGGCAGTTAAAAAAGTGGCCACGAGTTTTATTGCCCGTTCTTTTTCGTGGTTCTACCTACTGCATTGCGAACGTGGCAGTAAATGTAAATGTAGAATCATCTACTTAGTAATTAACTTTAATTTTTGACGTTCATACGCGTTACTTTGTGGCCTAATGCCTAAATGAATAAATGATTTTGACTTTGACATTGATTTTTCGGTTTAGAGTGCGTATGCAATAGTTAATTATCGCTTGCTAAATGGTTAAGGATAACATCGTGTCAAAATCTGCATATTTAAGAGTTTTATACGACGTTCTTACAAATGAGAAGTCTGCCCGTTTGTATGCCAGCCTCATGCAATATAGCCTAATCCTCTTACAGTGGGCAGAAGCTTGTGCATAGCAGGGTGACAGTTTATAAACAAGACTGATATATAGGAACCTACTTATATTTTATGTATAGTGCCCGGTAGATGGCAATAGGCTCGCCCACTATTATTTTAATATACGGGACCGAAACATAACTGGCGAAGTGGGTTTGTAATACAGTGCCAACCCTTTCCGGGATAAAGGCGTGAAGTTCAAATTCAAATTCAATTTATTCTGTTAAATAAAAAGGTACAATTTACTTATTTAGAGTACAAAAGCTTAATTTAGGATCGTGATATAAGATTATATGCCTGAACTAGGATAAACCTGTGTTTCAGGCGATTAGGGCTAATTAGATACTATAAAATATATAATCACTTACTTACTACAATATTACGTACGTCATGTTTTAGTACACTAATACTAGATCTATAATATCTTATGAATAATTACAACTAATAAATTGAGGTAAAGGTGTATTTTGTTGAGATAATTATTTTATCACAATTAATAATTTTTCTGTATCTTCGTAGGACATATTCAGAAGGATATTGTTGACAATTTTGTTGCATTTGAAGTAGGCGCAAGGAATTAGGTTAATTAATGCGTTTAGTCTTTTGTAAAGTAGCGGCCCCAGGAATATATAAAATTTGGATGTGAATGCGTGTCTTGTTTGCATTTTAGTCGGAAATATTATATTATGTCGCCTTTTGTTGTTAGATATAGTGCTGTAGGGAAGGGCTGTGTGTTGCTTTAATACGATACTCTTGATAAATAGTTGTCGAACTGTTAATACTTTACAAGCTTGGTATAGGGAATTAGTTGGATATAGGAACGGTTTGGAGGTTGATACTTTAAGAATTGCTCGCTGAGCTCTTTCAACAGACAGTAACAAAGTTTTTCCTGCGCCCCCCCATGTCGTAATACAATATGTTAATAATGACTGGCATAGAGCAAAGTACACTTGCCTTATTAATGTTGGGTCAGCAATATGTCGCATTTTCTTGAAGACATATATTAACTTACGTATTCTACCGTTTAAACACTCGATATGCTCTTTGAAGGAAAGTGTTTCGTCTATTATGATACCTAGATATTTTATTTTATTTGTGCCATTAATACATGGACAAGCACAGGGAATTCCAGGAAAGGCGCCTCAGTGATGGGCATACAGTGGTGTGTTAGTTTGTTGTGCTGTTAATTTGCGTATGGTAAACTTAACATAGTTGGTTTTCTCTGCATTGAGTGTTAGTAAATTGTGCTGAAGCCATTTATTAACACAATTAAAACCATGTTGTGCATACTCGAAAACATATTTTTCTGACTGAGCGGAAAAAAGTAGAGCAGTGTCGTCAGCGTATGATATGATAGAACCGTGATTTATGTGTAGATTACAAAGGTCATTTATGTAAATGAGGAATAACGTAGAGGCTAAGATGCTTCCCTGGGGGACTCCGAAAGATGTGTTATTTTCATCAGTGCTAACTGTGTTACCGATTTTTACGCATTGCGTGCGGTCCTCTAAGTAACTTTTAATTAATTCTAACTGTTTACCTCTTATACCAATGTTCTCGAGTTTACGCAACAAAATAGGGACACAGACGGTGTCAAAAGCCTTAGAAAGATCCAGAAATATTCCTATTGTGTGGTTACCCTTGTCAAGTTCTTGCACCAAAAAGTCAGTCAGGTGATGTACGGCGTCAGCTGTCGATAGTTTAGGTCGAAATCCGAACTGTGTCTTAGATAATATCGATTTGTCCTCAAGGTACTTTATCAGTCTATTATTAATAATTTTTTCCAGTATTTTTGACATACAGGGCAGTAAAGAAATCGGTCTATAGTTATTTACTTGCTCTTTATTACCGGATTTATACACCGGCACTACCACAGATTTTTTAAGGCACTTGGGAAATATACCTCTAGACAAACATTTTTGGAAAATGTTGGTCAGCGGGTGAACTAAGACGTGCTTGAATTGCTTTATGATTTTGTTTGGTATATTATCCCATCCAGCGGCACAGCTGTCTTTTAGGGACATAATTATATTGTTAACTTCAGTTTCGTCAGTGTCAAGTAATACAAACGATGTTAAAGATGTGCTATAAGGAGTGCTAAGGTATTGTGATTGACCCGGAACCTTTTCTGCGAGGCATTTGCCAACATTGACAAAAAAAATATTTGCAATATTAGCAGATTCTAGGTGTGATGAGTGCGCGCGTAATAAACTTGACGATGACTCATGTTGTTTATTAGTGTATGTCGTCTTTTTAATACATTGCCAAATCTTTTTGCTATTTTTACCGGCTTTTTCTAATAGACTTTTGTCATAGCTTACCTTTACTTTTTTAAGCAAATCATTACAAAAATTGCGATATCGTTTATAGGATAATTGTATAGTTGAATTGTCTGGATTTAATTTAGCCTTCATATGCAGTTTATCTCTATGTCTCATACATCGTAAAAGGCCTGTAGTGATCCACGGCTTAGTGTTATAATTTTTGTTTTTTAAACATATTTTTGTTGTGTTTTTCTGAATTGCAAGTTGCAGATGGTTTATAACATATAACATACCAAACTGTGGATCACTAGAATTATAAACTGGACCAAAGTCAATGTTGCTTATGTCATCTTCAAGTTTATTTATATTTAATTTAGAAATAGTGCGAACGTGGTCTTGTTTGGGTAATTTACAATTTAAGGTAAGTAGGACAGCATTGTGATCAGTTATTGTAGAGTTCATGACTAATGTAATTGATGGAAACCTTGATTTTAGTATGATATGATCCAAACAAGACCCGCTTTCGTGTGTAGGAAACGTGTGTGCTGGAAGTAAGCCATGAAAGGAGCAAAGGTTGAGGTAGTCTTGGGCATTTGTGTCACAGCTAGATGGAACAATATTGATGTTGATGTCTCCGAGTAACATTATATTTTTAAAAGAAGATAAAGATTGTAAGGTCCAGTTAAGAGAGTCGAAGAAATTGTTAACATTTTTGAAAGATGGTGGTCTGTACATGGCTAGTATGGCAAATTCTAAGCCGATTTTAATTAGCAGTCGGTTACATTCTTGCATGTTAGGCTCCTCTACAGTGACAGTAAGGTGATTTTTTTCGTACACTATTACTCCATCGTTTTGATTATAATTTACATTACTATTGTACATATTGTAACCTGGCATGGTCGGTACGTCGTATTTCTTAGAGAGCCAACATTCGGTTAGTATTATAACGTCACAAGTTACTTTTAATCTTTGTTGAAAAGTGACAAAATTATCAATATTCTTATAAACGCTGCGTATGTTTTGTGTTAGTACGGTCAAGGAGTTAGAATGGGATGGAAGATATTGTTTACAACTCTCAACTTCGCATATCATCGACTCCGATACAGATAAATTATCTAAGTCATTCATTAAGTTGTTTATCATAATGTATAACAACACTAAAAGTAAATAAATTAAAGAAAAGAGAGATAGAAATAAAAAAGGTCTGAGATACCACAGATGTCGGCGCTCTTAGGCGCCTCCATAGTCGATAGAATTCAAGAACCTCTTCTCTGCCATCAGTTTTGCGGGACAGTCAGCAGCACCTGTGTTATGACTGCTGGGTTTTTTGTAGCGTAGACAGGTAGCACATTTGGGTTCCTCGGCTTTCTTCATGCAGTCCTTTAAGGTGTGTCCAAGATCGCCGCAGTGCCCACATGTGTCGACAGGTTCGCGACAGAATTTCGCCGCGTGGCCATATTGTTGACACTTATAGCAACGTGTGACCAGGGTGAAGTCTTTCACCGGGCAAGAAGACCAGTTAATAAATACTCTGTCTTTCGTTATCAGAGATTTTCGTATGGCTGTGGAAACTTCAATTATATAATTACAGGTCTCAGCGTCCCTTTTCCCTGATTTATGGCTAAGTTTAATATTTGCTAAAAAGGTCTCTAGATTGACGTCGAGGACTTTGTCTGCTAAGTTTTGGTGGTAAAGGCAGTTAAAGACGTCTTTCTCTTGCATGCTTGTTGGTACTCCTATAATTACGACTCGGGGTTTTCGTTTACGAGGCTCGTCGATAGTAAGGTCTGAGTGTTTCAATTGTGCGGATTGCCTTAGCTTTTCAATGTCATCTTTGCTGTCAGTGCTTATGATGACACCGCCATTTCGGGTCTTTCGCATCCCTCTGACATGTAGTTTTAGCTCCTCGGGGCGGATAATTTTCTGGACCAAGGATTTTGTTTCGTCGCTCGATTTCAGTTTATCTTTGGGATAAATGGCCACTGTGCTGAAATTTGACGTCTGAACAAAATTGTTTGTACCTTTTTTGACCATATCGGCAAAGGAAGTTACTTGGGCAGGTTTTGATGAGTCCTCAATACTTTGCTTGATCTCCTTTAGCTTGCTTGCTAGGTCAGCCTGGTCTTGGAGTGCTCTGTTTTCATAGTGAGCTTGCAATGTTTTGCATTTTAGCGCTTGGTATTGGACCATCACCTTAGATATGCCATGGCTTACTGTACGACATAAAGTGCTCACACGTAACTTTTGCTCTGAATTTAGTTTGCCCTCAGTTGTGATGGTGCACACTTCCTTCAAACATTGCTCCACGGATGACATCCAGTTTTGTATTTCTGGTGTGGATAATATCCTTACGTTCTCCTCATCCTGGGTTATGACTGGTCTGGGATTGAGCGTGGGTGTTGATTCACGTGAGGGCGAAGCGGTAGGAGAGCGAGGAGTCTTGCTACTCCGGCTGAAGGGGCTCTCCATGTTTAGTTTGCTCTTCTTTTACACACTTATTTTTATCATAATAACTGCACTTTTGTAGGCACGTGTTTTGTTAAACATATGACCTAGATCACGCTGCTGGAAATTGAGGTCACAATTTACGGAGTGATTATTTATTTATCGTAATATGTGATTGACACGACTGTTCTCAACAACGCACGTATGTAATGTGTTTTACATACGTGCAGTTGTAAAACTGCACGTATGTTAATATAACTTATTAACATACGTGCAGCGTGCAGCGTAATATAACTTAGTGCATAAGTTATATTATGTTTATTGAATTTTATCGCAAGAAGTGTCTAGACGGCGCCGTTTTTTGCAGCGATAACCGATATACCGGCCATAACACGCAATATACAGCAATAAACGCAAATTGAACTACAAAATGTTCCTAGCACTTTTTCTACCATTGTTCTAAAAACAATAATGTTATTTGAAGCGAGTCATTACTCCAGTTCTTAACGATTTGTTTTGTTTCTAGCGCTACAAGCTACGGGGTCAAGTAATGGTGCTGGCACATTTGAATATTCACCTGTAATGAAGATTCTTGAAAAACAAGCGAGCATTCTTTAGAACGTTCTGGCGAGCATTCTAGCGAAGTGACAGTAAATTTACTTTGACCTTTTTGCTGATTAGGGTCAATGAATACAGATTTAGGTACATAGAAGCGCAGTTCTTAAGGATTTCGTGTGCCGATTCCAAGTAAGGACTGTCTCCTGTTTAGTTCGTAGTTGGCGCCGTTAGCGGCACTGGCGTCATTCTCTGACTCTCTTGCTCTCGCAGTTTAGATACACTCGAGGAACGTTCGTCTCTCTTGCTCTCGTAGAGACAGCTGTCACAGCGCGACTGCCACGCTGCCCAGTGGCAATTTGTGTCACAGAAAGTTTGTCTTCAGAGCGCCCATAAGAAATGCGCCTCTATGTAAATATCTGAGCTCTTTGTTAGGGTGTTCGATTGAAAGATCGTGTAAATATTCGTAGCAATGTTCGGCGGCTACGTTGTTCAGATCGACAAAACAAAAAACGGCGAATGCTCGCTGTTTTGTTACAAGTGAATGCTCATGTGTATCAGTACCATAACACGGTTCCTAGTAACGTCAACACAGTAAGCACCAGGGGGCCAATTCTGCTATTTTTATATGACATTGATATCATATTTTGAATCGATTTAAAAGCGGTATTCTGATAACCTAATGTCATTATCGTATAATTTAAAATAAACAGTTCGTCGTTGACACATACGATCTCGTTACAATTTCATTCAAATATCATATAATTTAGAAGAATACGCTTTTTGTGACGTAAGTATGACACTGACATGATATCGCGACTATATTTATTTAGCGGAATTGGGCCCCTGGTTATTAAAGTACTGTTTCTTGTAAATGGCAGAATTTGCGGATTTATCTTAAAGTTATTGTTACTTGAAAGGGCGTGCCCTGGGTTTGACGTTGGTCAGTCTATACATACAAAGACTCACGCCTGTTTCCCGGAGGGGTAGGCAGAGACTACGGAACGCCATTTGCAACGATTCTGACATATCTCTCTTGCTTCATTCACTCCCATCAAATTTCTCATGCATGCTCTTCGGTTAAGGGTACTTCTAACTTGTCCTTTTTTTAGGATGTCTCCAATTTGGTCAGAGAACGTCCGTCTAGGTCTTCCCCTTCCTCCTGTCCCATTCATACTTGGCTTGACTTGGTTAGTCTATGATGCTGCGCAAGTTCGGTCAGGCTTTTTAAATTTATACTGTTTATATCGGTTTATATCTAGGTAATTACTAACTCTAGGCAAAAGGAAAGCAGAAGAAGTCGGAGCTTTCTTTCCTCTTTTTTAATTTCTCTTTGTCTCTTTTCTTCTAAGAGAGAAAATGAGGATGTGAAATGGACCTCGAACAAAACACAGCTGTAGAAATACGTCAATCTTTTGTGAGAAGGTAGTACTTACGAGGTTGAGCCGTTCTTATCACGCTATACACAGAACAACTTTTCGTCACGAGAACTATCCCGAATAATTTTGATAATGGATTGGAATTTCGTATTACCTATTTTGAATGGAATATAATATAGGCACAGTATAAAGAGCATACAGTAGTTTGACGCCTTTGATCTCGAAGAAAAAGCCGACAACGTCTAGACAAGGGTAAGGAGGCTAGGGCTGCCACATGTAAACAATACCTACTTATTCAAATACCGTCTATTTATTATAAAACAATTGCTACGTTAGATGAATATTATACTGTAAATCACTTATTTATTATATTACAATAATTAACGATAAATAATTATTATAAAACAGTTAGCATTTTTTCGTGCGGTGACAGCTTTGCATACACAGTCAGCACCTATTTCATCCCACAGGTGTCGTGGGAGGCGGTTAAGAATATGAAGCAGTTTTCATTTGGTCTTTATTATACAAACCAAGTTAAAATAAAGCGATTGACATAGCGGTCGTTTAATGGATGGGTAACCGTGGGATCAGCTTGCAGAGCCTATATCGATATGAAGTACTTTGCCGATTTATTTTCGTGCAAACTACGTCAAAGTAAAGCAATAGATACCACGGTCATTTACTGGATGGGTCTCCGGGCTATGAGGTTACGGAGAACATCTGTGGGGTTTATAAAAGGGGGCCAAAAATATGGTTATTTTTGAGCTAAGCCGCGCCGTTACCAAGATACATAATAATATGTGATAGGTACTTACCTAATACGAAAATACTAGGTACTTATTGCAAGAAATTAAAATCACACTTGAATCGAATATTTCCTTAAAACGCATATTTTCTTACGTCTGCCTTGTTGTTTACGCACAGTAATTACTACTTTATTCTGTGACTGGGCCAAACATGAGATATCGTAAAATGTCATTAGATTAGTAGGTACATGCATATTATTTTAAGTGGATATAGGTAAATATATTTCAAAATAATTTAAATACTTAATTATAATTAATTAAATTTTATTTTTTGGTGTAAGTAAATTGATGAAATCGCAGATTTTTTAAATCCTTATTTCTTTTAATCTTTAAGCAGCATAAAGCATTGCGATGTCTCACAGTACAAGTCGTATGCAGCATCTAAATTAATATTCATAAGCAAATAAATAAGTAACGAACAAAAAACAACCACGCGCCAGCCCCCAAAAATATGTACCTAGTTGGGAACTAAGGCGACATACGTAAGTAGGTACCGGTCTTCCCGCGTCTCACCTCTTGGCCCCCGCACGATTGACCCGTCTAGACGCGTTCGTCGAACGACTGTATGGATTATTTGACTGTGATATAGGTACACGTTTAGCAAAAGATTTATCACAGATTTTGTTTACTGGGCGCTATTTGTTTACCAGCCAGGCTATTAGTATAAAAAAACGTAACTATAGATTCATCATTATCAGCCTTTAACAGTCCACTGCTGGACTAGGCCTCTCCTTTACATACACAAACATAACGTCACGCCTTTTATCCCCGAAGGGGTAGGCAGAGGTGTATTTCTACACCCACTTTTCGCCAGATATACTTTAGTCCCACGTAATAAGGGGCGAGCCTATTGACGTACCGGGCACATTTCCAGACTCCGTGCTGCTGCTGAGAATTTCGTGACAGAAAAACCCAATAACACTGCCCGACCCAGGAATCGAACCCGGGACCTCCCGATCCCACGCGTACATTTATGCCGCGAGACCAACGAGGCAGTCGTATATGGTTTGATGTCGAGTTTCCCGTCTCTACGCACAGATGGTATTTGCATCGTGTTATCCCTTAGTCGCCTCTTACGACACCCACGGGAAGATAGGGGGTGGTGACACTTGTATTCTATGCCGTCAACCACACGGCCTCTCCTTTGAAAGGAAGAATTGGCCTACTATACCACGCTGGCCAAACGGGTTGGTATAGGGTTTGTATCAAGTTTTTCTTCTCTTACAGTGCTGTTCTCTGCATAATATGCTCTCTTTGTCGGCTCTTTCGACACCCATGGGATGATATGGGGTGGTGACATTCCGTATTCTTAATCCGTCACCACACGCGACGACTACAGCTTAGATACTAATAAATTAATATTGATAACTTAATCAATACGGACAAAGCTATAACGTAGGCTGACCAAAAGTCGTGTAGCCGCTCGAAAGAAACGCGAAGGCGGGTCCTTGAGCAAATCGGAGCAAGTAATGCTAATCTCTTGCAGTATACTACGACCCTGGTACTAACAGTCAACTTTGATTAGCTTACTAAGTGTAGGAGACAAGTAATGTCATGTAGGTGCTGCGTAGGTTATGGTTAAGATTCATAATAATAGAGATCTAAGTGCATTAATGAGACTATTATGTCATAGATAAAAGTTAAACTAATTGTAGTTTAAAAGGTGTCTGGTTGGTTGTTGATTCGTTCTATAAGGTTACAAGTGTAAGCTTTTAAAGGTAATAATATAATTGTGATATTTAAGGCGGTAGAGAATAGGTACTTCAATAACGTATAATACCTAAGTGCAATTATGGCAAATATTTTGAAGCACACACACACAACATACGAAAAAATTGTTACTCTGTTTACCAATTTGTTATTTCTGTACTTGAAGTTCATACGTGTCACAATATGGCCTAAATAAATAAATTATTTTAACTTAGATTTTGTTAAAAAGTGCTATTTTTAATATAATTAGGAATAAAGCTAAAATATTGAAAACAAGCGACTGACGTGGCCATCAAGGTAAAGTTTACTTCAAAATATATTCCAAATAAGAATGGAGAAATAAAATTCGGCGCAAGTCGGTCAAAACGTCAGCAAATACCGAGGTATTAATGCCTTCACTATTTTATAATATCGGACACCACCGGTCACGGCTGTAAGCAGGAAGCTTAACGATGGAACATAACTAAATCTAGGTTGACTATTCATAGGTAACAATTAGAATAACATGAGCATAGCAGTGTAACACTTAATCATTTTTAGATTACACTAGAGGACGTCAGCAGCTACGCCTGCATTTTTTTTAAATTTACCCGTTTTGGCCGATCCCGTGGGAATGTCGGGATATCCCTTCTTAGTGCACCCCTACGGTCCCCAAGGAACATACATGGCAAATTTCAGCTTCCTGCGTCCAATAGTTTCGGCTGTAACGTGTCTGTCAGTCAGTCAGTAACGCAAGGATTTTATATATTAAGATAAAGGTCTTTGCTAATAATTTCGTCTTTGAATAAGATTTATAGTTATAAAATAAGAAATTTATCATTAAACATCAATAGTGAATTGCGCTATTAAATAAATTGAATTGATTCAGAAAGCTTAAAGAAATTGCTGAATACAAAATTACAAGATTCGTCTCACACGGAAAATTGGCAATTAAACACCTGAATGATTTTTTCTTAAGCACTCCTCTGACGGAAATTATATCCCGCCTTTGAATATAATTTTAATCTGTGACTGCCTTTCACATTGCACCTATCTTATTCATTCCTTTCCAATTTACATACACAATATCTTAGTAATAACTCATCCTGTATATCTCGTATCCTATTCACCATCTAATGTAACCGAATCGAAATCGTCTCGCCCACAAATCGATGTAACTTTTGTCACCGATTTTTATCTTGGCTCAAAATATCGATTGTCATCCGAGTATCATCAAATATGAGTCATGCGTTGTTACATGTTTATTAAAACAATTAATATTGTGTTGTTATGAAATTGAACCGGTGAATTGATTAAATTGATACAGTTAATCACATGTATAAAATGTGCAGGCATATAAATTAAAATATGTGTAGATCTATTAACACGTCTTATATTACAAAAATAAATTAACACTCTTTGAAGCGTAAAATAAATTAAAACCAAACTGAGAACACCACACAAAATGCAAAAAAATACAATGGAAAACAAAACTGGTATTGTAAGCTATGTGTCAAACGTACGGGGCGATGCGAACAGGCAATAAGATGTGCAAAAATCGAGCCACGACCGTGCTAGATCGAGTGCAAGGAATGCAAACCGAATACCGATGTGTTCATTTACCGCTGTAATCGTTTCTAAATTAACCGATCTGTCAATACTCGGGTCGATACTCGGCTCAACGAAACCATACTGTTTTAAAATTCGAACAATTCAAAATCGTTTTGCAGAATAAAACGCAACGAAACGTAAATATTTATCGACTATAATCGTTTCTTGAGCAGCATTTGCAATAAAATGAGCGACATCGGTATAATCCACATTCCAATGCAAAATTAAGAGTTCGTGCCTGTCAGTTGGTTGAGTCCTTGCGGCACAGAGGAGTGTGTGGACCAGAGGGACCTGATCTTATTGAACACCAGGCTATGCCACGCTGCATTCCGAGGACCTTCCTCCGGTAACCCTGTTGGAGCGATCTCATCATGTATCACAATTTCTCCTCATAAATCATCGCAAAATTTGCTATCAGCCAGCAAAATTTCAATTACGCTTCTCCTTTCTAAACCATTAATTGCACCTCGGCCACATTAACAAACCGTCACAAATTGTAAAAGACACCATTATTCATATCAACAGATAGAAACGTATCCAATCGACAGATTAAATACAAACGTGAAGGGGCAAGGGCCGAAGCGAATTGATACTAATAGTTTATTAAGAAACCCACAGCTGTGAACGAAGTGTATATTTCAATTACCCAAGAAATCTGGTGGACCAGAATGATATAATTAATGGAAATGGAAAATGTAACAGATACAAAGATAATGTTTACAGCCGGCCCGCTGTCTGCGCAGGCAGCGTTGCAAAAGTGTGGAATTATACTTTAACTAATAAATACAGTAGACAGTGAACCGGTCCTTTAAGGAACCCCTACGTACATCCGGCGGGGTCCGCGTGGGCGCTCGTGGCGCAATTGTCGCTCCGTGTTATTTACGGCACAGCGGATCCTCGCGGTTTTCGTAAACATCATAAAACGGGCCATACAGTGAGAGGTAACCACCTGCTTGTGAATGAGATTTGAACTTTACCCAAGAAAGCATCAATGAAATGGCGTGTTGCGTGTCAAGCGGCAGGGCTTGCGCAACGATGCAAATCTGCTTGTACCACGCGCGGGCCCACGGGTATGCAAATACGTGCATGTACTCACCGGAGAGTGGCACGTGGTTGTCATGCGAATGGCGCGCGCGGTGGCCGAACGGACTCCGCAGGGACTTGGGACTCAGGAAGAATCTTCTCCTAGTATGTGGTGGTGTTGGACAGCTCTGAGCCAAGTTTGACGGCTGCTTTGGTGGCTTGGGTAGACGCATCGGCGACTGCCAGTCCGGCTCCTGCCGTTGTGGTGACGGCGTATACCGCTCCATCACTGGTCGCCGCTGACCCTGGTTGTTCCTCGCACAAGACGGACAAGCTTCGTTCCTAAACATGCACGAGTAACACCGCTCATGTCCGCATGTGTCGATCAGTTTTCTCTTCTTGCCTTTATCAAAGGGCATGTTACAGCTCGGACAGGTTGTGCCTCCGGTCTCGCTCTCCAGCAACTGCCGTATAGCCGCCAAGTCTGCGAAAGAAATAAGGAATGTTAATATTGTTTTGATCATAGCACTGGTAAAGCATTTGTCGTTTAGTATGCATCATAGAGTTGTCGCGCCATGCATGGCAATCGATTTACACATTAACGACCCTTGAAGTTATTCTAGCTAAGGATAATAATATAATTTGTGTTGTGCGCACACCGGACTGTTATAACCAATTATATTGAATGAGGATGTGGCGTCGGAATTTAAATGGGATTGTAGTGCGCCGTATGTGGTGAAGCAACGTCAATGGCTTTATTTTCACTCGAAGGTGAAACTAAAAAGACCTTCATAAATACATATATTTACGTCCTCACATTTCTCATTTTACAGTCGGTTAGGTTTAAAACAAACAGATTTATGGACGGATGTCGTTATAACTTCTGGAAACCAGGTTCTCTCATCAAAACTTAAATCAACACTTTCAAATTAAGCGATTCGTAAATCAAGAGTCTGTAAACGAAGTAATTAAATACAAATGTTGCCTCACGAGCCAGGGTGGTGAGACGGCGATGTGTTATCTCTCTTTCAGTCATACACTAAAGCTTGCTCGGTGCCGCGTCCTGATTCCATCGACAAATGACATTACGAGAAGATTGACCGCCGCATGCGCATACCGAGAGATTTTTACTTTATTTTTCTTTTTAATACCATCAGTATTGTGAGCGAAATTAGTTTTTTTCTACCTCTTAAATTAACAGGATTAAAACCGGCGTCAATTAATTGATACGGACGTTTTAAATGGTGGTTTGCGTGTAAACAGTTTTCGTCGAGAGTAACTTATCCGGCCCGTTGAGCCGTCGCTTTCCTTTCGTGACCTTTTGCCTGAGCTTTAAAAATACTTCCTGCGTGTTGTGACAGCGTATAACGTGTTTATGACGTTATGCAGGTTAATGAAGCCTGTTAAAAATAATTTATGATTCTGTTGCAACAAGAAAACGTGACATAATGGTTACTTTTTCTAAAATGCGAAAGTTGAGTACGACTTTTGAAAAATGTGTGAGGTGTGGTTTAAAGGTATCATAAAGATAAGGCATCGGTCGAAGACTAGTGGAATCGTCTACAACATCAGAATGACCCATTTTTCTTGCTCGGCAAGAATATGTGCGGGTATTAAAGTTTAAAACTGGTCGTAAATTGTGGATGTGCATCGTGTTAAGCTCATGTATTCTTATAAAAGACAAACATGTTCGTAACTTATAAAATTATTTTTTGTATTTTTTACACATGTTACTTACTTGAATTTGTGTTCATACGTTTTTCAATTTACTCATCGCCTGCAAGTTTTTTTGCTCAGCTTCTGTTTTTGCATTTATAGTTTCGATGCACTTTATATTTCGATTGATATAATACCTCCGGACTGCCTCCGTGGTCCAGTGGTTAGAGTATGCGACTGCTGATCGGAGGTCCCGGGTTCGATTCCCGGGTCGGGCAAAAGTGTTACTGGGTTTTTCTGAATTCTCAGTAGCAGCACGGAGTCTGGTGATGTGCCCGGTAACGGCAATAGGCTTGCCCCCTGTTACGTGGGACCTAAAAATTCATGGCGAAATGTGGGTGTAATATTACACCTTTTTTTTTATTAAAAAGAACCTGTCAAATTGACTTCACGCTACCTGATGGTAAGCTGTGGCCAGTGAAGTCCTATTGGGAAGGCCACCATCCCCAATTGCTGGTTAAGCAATGTGACATGACGGCCCACACTTTGACGGCCTTGAGAGATGCTTTTTCACACCCCGCTTAAAGGACCCAGGATCAAGGGAGGAAGGAAACACGTGAGCTGGCAGTGAGTTTCACATCTTTATGGTACGGCAAAGATAAGATGTACCGAACCTTTTCGTACGTGACGGTATCTGATCTACCGTATAAGGGTGGCACCTTAACCCGGCACGTGTTGTTCGGGATAGGAAAGGAGAGGGTGGGATGAGTTGAAAGAGTTCTTCTGAACACATTCACCGTGATACAATCGGTAAAAGACAGCCATTGAGGCTACGTCCCTGCGTAATTGCAGAGATTCAAGGGTCTTAGTAGCCTCAAGGTCACGTATGATACGGACAGCACGCCGCTGCAAGCAGCGGCGTGCTTGCCAACCTTCGGGGAAACAGGCGTGAGTCTATAAATAAATAAAAAAATAAATAATACCAATAGTTTCAGCATTGCGTGTCATGTTATCGACTAACATTTTCGTCACAAGTATCTACTAAAAGTGATGTAAAGTGGCAGGGTATCGATAATTCAAGCTATGTGTCCTTCTCATAGCTTCTAGAACCGATTCTCGTTGAGGCAGGAAGGTTCTGAAGCTGCGGCCATGCACTTGACGACGCATAAGAGATATACCTCCCGCAAGATGGACTGGCGATCTTGTTGGGATCACGGAAAGCAGTTGAATACGGCCAGCATTAAGATTACTGTGTGGATGAACTTGTAGGTACACCTATGTTCAGCAGTGGACATCTTTTAGCCGAGATGGTAAAAACTGTTTACTAAATATCTTCGTCTAATTTATGGCTCAATCTTAATATATAAAATCCTTGCGTTACTGACTGACTCACAGACACGCTACAGCCAAAACTATTGGGCGCAGGAAGCTGAAATTTGGCATGTATGTTCCTTGGGGACCGTAGGGGTGCAGTAAGAAGGGATTTCCCGAAATTCCCACGGGATCGGCCAAAACGGGTAAATTAAAAAAAAATCGCAGGCGTAGCTGCTGGCGTCCTCCAGTACGTTATATATTTCCTCTTGCCCATAATCTAATTTGGTGACTAATATCAAAATGTGTTAGTTCCCATCCATTCCGTGTGCCGCGTAGTGTTGATCAATATACGGTCATTTCCAACGTCAGCTAATTAAGGCTAGCTATTTATTTTGTTTCATCGTCAACTTTTCTATTGGAATGTTTGCGTGCCATAATTTATCGCTCTATTTTAGAAGTAATTTTGGTAATTTGTTTCTATGGTTAAGAGAGACATGTTTTAAATTCTTTTGATATTGGTGGCCATAAGGCTATACATTTTTAAGTATGATAAGAAGTCTTCTTCTTCTTCTAAGCGTTATCCCAGTTTCAATCTGAGGTCCGCTTTCTAGTCTAACCGGATTTGGCTGAATATTAGCTTTTCCACAGAGCACTGCCTGTCTGACCTCCGCAACCCGAAGGGATAGCGATATTACATGGTTTAGACTAGTGTCAGTTTATTTAGAAGGTACTGACGCCCTATAACGACTGTCAAAGATCTTCATGACAACCGGGACCGACGGCTTAACGTGCTCTCCGAGGTACGGGACAAGCGATAATTAACAATTCAATACGCACATAACACGTTAGTACTATTAATTATTCTGTGACATAACTCCGAAAAGTCATTGGTGCGTGCCGTGGATTCGAACCCAATACCCTCTGCATGGCAGTCTATTAGTATATCCACTAAGCTATTATATTATGTTGTCAAATAGGCGACGAAGTTTTATAGTTTCTAAAATTGTTCACTCATACTTATTAGTGACTAGTCTATGTTTCGTCAAGAGAGAGACAAGCTATACATATGTATAAAAGATATGCCTTAGGAGCAGCAACAAACTTAAGCCATTTTTTTTTGACGCATGGTGGATACCAAACTATTTACGGGTTAATCCCCCCAGGCTGGGCCTCTAAAGGGGCTCAGCTCAGGCTAGGGAGAGTGTGGGACTCCCCGACGAGAAGCGCCGGGACTACCCACTAAAACCACCATGGTGTTCCTCTATCCGATCCCATTGAATGGCGGGGTTACGGGGTCTACGTTAGCATTACTGCCGCGACCCCGCCTGAACAAACTTAAGCCATACTATTTTGGAGGAATTGGTACTAATTGGTAGGTATTAAAACCTCATTAGTACTAAAGAATTAAAATTTTAACAACATTAAAACTATTTTAGAAATTTGCGTAATTAAAGCAATAACCAAAGATAACGTTGTTAATTTCAACGTGGTTATTAGTCAAGAAAACCCGCGTATTTCTGGACCCGAACTTAACCGATTGCGTCCGTAAATCACCGAAGTGATTAATCTCAACATTCACCGACTTTATATCAATGTCTGCTGATTGTAATTTTGTCCATATTAAAAAAGTTTTGTAATTTAAATAGTAAGAGAACATTTATTAACTTATCAAATTACTTTTGGCGACATTTCTTCGGTTATGCAATGTGATTTTATAAGAGGTATTAAATGTGTTGCAAGATAATATATTAAGATTGTTCAAGTTGAATGAAAATTAATACGAAAGGTGCAAATTAATAAGAAACTTATTTGGAGACACTTTCAGAGTTACTTGAGATAAAGAAGTATGTATTAAAGCTATGCTGAAGTTCTCAAGATACATATTATTATGAAGTCTGCCAATGTGTCTGTGGACTCTGACCATGCTCATAATGAGTAGTGGCTTGTGCCCAGCAATGGAATAAACTATGAGTTTTGACTCTGAAATGTAAGCCTCTTATTTTATCTCTATTCGGTGGATTATATGCCAAGACTTTGTGTTATCCATAAATTTTTGTTTCATCCGAGGCCAAGGTGTTCGTGGCATCCGTTAATTGAATGATTGTAAATTTACTCTTAATAATTATTTATTTCAATAATAAAAGTAAATAAATATTGAGTAATACCAGGGTCTCAAGGATCACTTTGTATAAGTTTCGGCTGTAAGAAACAAATAGTAGAGTTAAAAATGGAAATACTAATTTTTTTTAAATGTTAAAAGTTTTTTTTATCAAAACACACTATGTATACTACACTTAAAGCTGTTAGAAATCTTAGAGAGCAAAACCCAATTCTAAGATTATGATTAACGACGTAGTCGTAAAACTATTAATTAACACATTAATATAATTAATGCTTTGCAAATTAAGCCGCAGCAATTATAACATAGAAATAATAAATACAAATTATACACCGAGTCGTAAAAATAATTAATATCATCCTGCGTATCTTTTAAATACAAAATAGAAGCTATTATTTCAACTTATTCTGTCCGGAGTTCCTCTTTCGGTTAACGCCTAGTTGCCTATGTGCTATCCTGATCTATAATCTTTGTAACAGCAAAATATCATCAAAACCTATACAGTAGTTTTTGCATTAAGGAGGAACATACATACTTCCATATTCACAAAGTTTCGCGTTTATAATAGTACAAGCGTCTGCCCACGGCTTCGCCTGTGTAGCTGTCGGTTATGGCAACAAAAGATATATGTGCTATTCTGATGTATAAGCTATATTAATACAAAGTTCTATGAAAATCCGTTCAGTAGTTCTTGCGTAAAGAGTCACATCCATATACCCATCGTCACAAACTTTCCGTTTTTCATAGAAACAGGATAGTAGGAAAGGAAATGACAATATTCTCTAGATCCAGTTTCAAACTAGTTGTTTTTGTTGTTATAATAATAAAGCAGTTTTTATGGGCCGTTTTATGGTGTATTGTGATCTTTAAGTTTGATACACGTGCCTTTGTAAGTGCCGACTCGTGTCATGGAGTTCATAGTTCTATGCGGCTTTATGGTACATTTGGTGTAGGTTGTTTTGTTTTGGTAGCAGGTAGGTGATAGAGGTTTGCCGAGTTCAGCATAAATTGGCCGATCTATCTCTGATTTACTGTTATGTTACGTTATGTTAGTTGATACTGCTTCAATTTTTCTATTATTAAGGGCCATCCGAAACAATCTTCTTTCCGTGTGGTGACGGATTCAGTCACCAACCCATATCATCCCAAGGGTGTCGTAAGAGCCGACAGAGGGAGCATATTATGCAGAGAACAGCACTGTAAGAGAAGGAAAACTTGATACAAACCCTATACCAACCCGTTTGGCCAGCGTGGTATAGTAGGCGAATGCCTCCTTTCAAAGGAGAGGCCTAATCCAGCAGTGGACTGTTAAAGGCTGATGATCATGAAACAATCCTCTATGAGCCTATTTGTCCACAGTCCGCTGAGCATATAATATATAGTCAGAGAAGATCATGTAGAACAAACACGTAAAATTATTAATTTAGCAGGTGTCCTTCCTTACAGCGTTGTCTTACACAACGAAATAGAGCAATAATTTTTTTATAAAAAATAGTTTCGATAAGTTAGAGAGCAGTCAAACGTCTTCAATCCGACATTTTACTGACAAAATAAGTATATAATATACATATTATTTTTATTATATATTATTTTTAAGTTTTAAGTCCTCAAAACCAGCCCTAAGATTACTTATCATTAAAAATAATTGTAAAAAAGGGCGCATCGTTTGCTTAAGCTGTGCAATCGTGACTGTAATTAGGAACTTAATAAATATTACTTAGCATCTATATGAAAAATAATTATTTTATGCTTAGTTTATAGTTTTATAACGGCCCGCAATTAGAGAGTTTAATTGAAATTGACATTTGAAATGAATAACTCCGTAGTCGGTAACTTTGCTTAGCTCTGCTTGTGTAACATCATTTACAGTTTTTACTACTGTTCATTTACATAGCTTGTAAATTGAAAGATAAATTACCATACACATCGTGATTTTCCGATATTTCAATTGGTTTACATAAGCCGTGAATTCTGGAAAGAAAATCTAATTGGTTCATCATTCCAGTGCTAGTAAATCTTAAACCGAATGATCTAGTCACTACATTATTTATTATGATCCGACTTAGCTTTTTCGTTTTTCTTTACAGGAACCGTGGTCCTGGAAGACTCAGAGGTTTCAAGCAATAATTGTAGTCTGGCTTTAACAAAACTATACAAACATATAAAACATAAGTAGAGCATAAGCTGCACAAGCTGTTTGATCAATATGTGTAGTAACTCCCTGATAAACATTCTTCTTTCATTCTTATTGCAGAAGTTGACTTCACACTCTGACATATCCTGCCACACACATAAAAAACAGCCGAATTACTTCAAATACTAAGAATAATGGTTCATAAAAAATGGCATCAACAAAGCAGCAACTTAAACAACCAACGGACCTTTTAAATTTATAACTCATCATCAGACATGTGCAACCAAAAATCGTTACAACCAGATGTCTGCCTCCAAAAGTTCAATCGTCTAGATTTAATTAGGCATTATAAAAACCATCTATTTTAGTCCATGATCCAACGCTATAGACCCACAGTAGTGTGCAATATGTCGGTTATACTATGGCAATTGTCGGACAACTCAATTGTTTTAACCCTGTACCATGAAACACCACATTCCACACCATGACAATTATCGTAGAATGAATACTGATGAACGATAAAAGCCTATTGTTCTGGACATAATTGGAACGACTGGACTACGTTGGAATTGGAACATTCCGGTTATATATACAGGTGGCGAGAGAGAATATGAAAGAAGGGAGAATTAAGAGAAGAAGCCGATTAAATATTTGGTTTCTTTTCTAGTACTCTATAGGATCCGTGTGGTGACGGATTAAGAATACGGATTGTCACCACCCCATATCATCCCATGGGTGTCGTAAGAGCCGACAGAGGGAGCATATTATGCAGAAAACAGCACTGTAAGAGAAGGAAAACTTGATACAAACCCTATACCAACCCGTTTGGCCAGCGTGGTATAGTAGGCCAATTCCTCCTTTCAAAGGAGAGGCCTTGTCCAGCAGTGGACTGATAAAGGCTGATGATGATGATGACTCTATAGGATTGGCTTAGTGCGGGTGATATCACCCAGACCAACGTTAGGCCGCTTAACATCGTTTGCAGCCATTTTATGAAAACTTTCGGTGGAACTTCATTTTTAACTAGTGAAAGATAATAATAATATTCTACCACATTCACACCACACCATCTAGTCCCAAACTAAGCAGAAGCTTGTACTATGGGTACCTACTAGATAATGGATAAACATACATATATACTTTTTTTTGTAAATACATACATATTATACATAGAAACACCCAGACCAAGACAAACATCCATGTTCACGCACACAAATGTTTGACTTGAGCGGGAATCGAACACGCGACCTTCGGCGTAGCAGTCGCTTACACTCCCACGGCGCCAACCGGTCGCCAAAGATCTACCAGAACTACTAAAAAGGGTTACATTCGGCAATTTAGCTGAAGATGAACTGGGGCATCGTGTACTTGCTGATATTATTCGTCTAGCAACATTCTGCTTCGAAAACAAATTTTATAGTTTGACAAAAAATTTAAGAACTACAAAGTCAAAAAAGATCCAGTGAACACAGGGATCATTCCTAGTATAGACTTTGCCTTTAAACATAAAACTTTTTCATTCAACTATACTCTCAAAGGTCACACGGTCTACTCTAGACTCTAGCATGTTGTGTCGTGGTACAAGGCTTGTCTGGCAGAGCGGACGCTGACTCACGCTAATCGGCTGTACTTACGTAAAAAATCATTCGCGAGCGCTGCCGCAACGTTACATCTGCTATCATCTTCATTAACCTTGCAAACAAATATATCCTTTATTCCTATTGTTATTAGATCTTCAGTATTGATATTTTAGGCTTTTTCAATGTCTCTGGATGCTTGTAAACGGGTTTCGGGTCACGCCTCACGGGGGATATTAAAGTAATTTTCTTTGAGAAGTCATCAATTTCTGGGTCGTTAACAATTTTTTTGTTAGACGGCGTTGTTACATGTATGGGAGCCACTTTTTAAATATTTTCAGTTATTTAGGTTATTGAGACGTTTTGGCGCGCCGCAATCATTTCAAGTGTGTCTTTCTTAGAATTCAGCGTGATAAGATAAAAGTATGTGTTTTTGTATTGTTTGGTGTTCCGTATCGGACTGAGGAAATCGTCAATATAGGTTCAAATTTTCGACTTCCTTGAGAAATTCAATTCAGCAAAAATAACTTATGTACGTTTTTTAATCAAGGACAGATTTTTATAATTTTAAAAACATGCCATGAAAATCTGTGCTGGTTACTTTTAAGGAATTTTCTACTTTTGAGTCAATACTGTAGGTATAATTATAGACTATGGTCAATTCTAATATGTGGAAGTATATATGGGCGCAAATTAATATATAATGATTATATTGTTACGAAAATGTTAATAATATTTAAGATTGATATTTAAATAACTATTTGTGAACACAGAACTGAGAACTTCACTACTTTACAATATTAGACACTGTATTGGCTGCTTAACTGTTTTATAAAGATTGGGTATTTAATTTATCGCTTAGTTATTAAGATAACTCCAGAAACTTTCAAAGTAAAATCAATTAGTATTAAATAACATTATTCTGACACTTATTTTTACGGTAATAAATAACATGCGTTTATATTTGCATCCTGTTGATAGCGCCATCTGTTGACAATGTTGTAAAGCAGCGTTTGGTTAATAAAATAAATTTGTTATTCGTGTAAAATAAATAATTTGGTGTTGTGCAAAATTCATTACAATATTAATGTGAATTTTTGATTCGTTTATAATTAATTGTACAGTAATTTCAATTATATGTTGAAAAGGAAGTGACAGTTGTTAAACATTGTGTAATGACGGTTAGTGTATAAAAAGGACTGTAAGTCACATTTTATTTCAATTCTGTGCTAGAAATCGTCCTAAAAAGTACTCTGTGAAATCGTCTGAAAATAAACCAAGGAATACTACGTGAGTGTTTTTATTATGGAGTCTGGACACTATAACCTTGGCGTATCGCCGACATATACCTACTTGGTTAACTATACATCCATATATTAGAATTTACCATAAACGACTAATTGTAACCACAATGAGTGGTCTAGCCACTCATTGTGGTTACAATTAGTCGTTATACCAAATATGCAAGATTTGGCCTACACATATTAAATATAATAATATATAATAATAACATAGTAATCAAATCAAATCATCTTTGTTGCTCAAACTGTGGTATTACAAAGATCTTAAAAACTAAAGAGTACAGCACAATTTACCTTACTACACAGCTACCTCAATACACATGAACAGAGCATTTATTGCTCAAAAACAATGTGTCAGATCTTTATGTAGTATAGCGCCATGGGTTAGTTGTAAGCCTTCATTTATAAAACTGACCTTATTAACAGTACCATGTCTATATATATTTGAGATTTGTGTTTTTGTCAAATGTAATTCTAATTTATACACTATGTTAAAGAATACATTTAAATTTAATGGTAGATATCCTAATAGACTTGTTCTTCCACCACTGAAAACGGAATTATGTAGCCGTAATAGTTATGCAATGTCTGTACGCATATTCAACCACTTGCCCACGGATTTAAAGGACTTGCCATTTTATAAATTTAAGAAATAACTACACAAATTATTATGCAATAAATGTTTTTACTCTGTAGAAGAAAATTTAAAATGTAAATTGTAAATGTGTGTTTGAAAATGTTCCTATAAAACCTAAGCTAAATATAAGTCTGTAAAGAGGCTTTCTTTATAGTTAAAATAGTTATCAGTTTAAACACGTATTTTGTTTTGAGGTTTTAAAATTTCGGCGCTATTTGAAGCGCCGTGTGTTGCTACAGTGCAAAAATATTGATGCCTCATAACAATGATAGCTAGATGCACCAAGCATTTTACAATACAGATAGAAACCTATATGTGTTTACAGTTACAGATATCAGAACCTACAATCCAACCAACCATCGGTGTTAATCACTTACTACTGAGCAACTAATGCAGTTGATTGTCCCGTTATAAGCGACAAGAGGGTACGTTAACTGCCACCAAAAGGACAACATAACAGGTAATTATGGCGTGCGTCACATATACACGATATGAACCACTAATGATCATAACTGGGCTTTTGACTGCCCACTGATTTATGATCTCATTAGAAAAGGACGTAATGTTCGAAAAGGAAGAAATACAGTCATTCTGTCTCTCTGCAATGATAGCTTGTACGGGTTACATTTTGAATTTGGAAGTACCTATGTAAAATCTGATTCAGGTCATTAGAAAAGAACGTAGTATATCCCTCTCCTTCTACAATGACAGGACGGCTTGTACAAGATGACTATAGTTGAATTCGGCAGTGTGTAACCATCTCAGCCTCATTTATAGACATGTAAGACTTGAAGAAGCAAATTATGGTCACTTTCTGTTTGATATTGATATGCCAGAGACCTAAGTGAAACATCAGAGTCCTAAATATGTATGCAAGGCATTTTAGCCTTTTCCTGTGTGCATAGAAAACCTTGAAGATTCGACTTTCTTGTCTATCCAGATTTGACAGAATATTGCTCTCGTCAGAGCTCAGATATTTACATAGAGGCGCATTTGCGCTCTGAAGACAAACTTTCTGTGACCCAACTTGGCCTTTGGCGGCGTGGCAGTCGCGCTGTGACAGCTGTCTCTACGAGAGCAAGAGAGACGAACGTTCCTCCTGTGTATCTTAACTACGAGAGCAAGAGAGACCGAGAACGACGCCAGCGCCACCAACGGCGCCACGGAATAAAACGGAGACAGTCCCCACTTGTAATCGGCACACAAAATCCTTAAGATCTGCGCTTCTATGTAAATCTGTATTCATTGCTCTCGTTGAAAGAGCAACTGACACAGATCTTCATGAGAGTTGGGATAGACAGTTCTACGAGTCTGAGACACGAACTTCTTTTAGACCATTCACCCATCTATAAACCAGACGCTGAGGAACAGCTTAACTTCGCTAATCGATCATTTTTACGTCTTCGTCTCCGTTGGCACATACCTCTACGGTCTGAAATGTGAGGCCTATGGTATACAGTACCGACCAATACATGGAGACAATATTTTGAGCATTTTACAAACTGGGGCCCAATTCTTATATTTTTATATGACACTGATATTATATTTTGTATGGAGTCATAAGCGGTATTCTGATATCCTAATGTCATTATCGTATAATTCGAAATAAACAGTTCGTCGTTGACACATATGTATTTTGTCACTTGTTTCAATTACGATCTCGCTAAGATTTCATTCAATTATAGAAGGATACGATTTTTGTGACGTAAGTATGACACTGACATTATATCGAAACTGTATTTATTTAGGAGAATTGGGACCCTGAGTAATAGATCAATGGCCCCTGATGTCACAGAACATTTATTCATTAGCTTACGATAATCTATTCCCTAAGGGGCAACAAGACATTATTATACAAGAGGCCAATGCACCAATTATGTATTCAAAATATATACGGAACATAATTTTATTTATCCGTGTCTTGAATGACAAATTCAGCTATCATTCGACATAATGCTATTAGGTTTTATTGTCGAACAGTTTTCTAAGAAAATCGATTATCAATTAAGATAGTAGTGTTTACAGGTACTAGAAACGATATATTGTATGTTTTGTTGCTATAATAGCAAGATGGAAGGATGGAATGGATGGAAAGGAGTTGTTAAACAACTCCTTTTTACTTTTGACTTTTGACTGCGCACTGATTTATGATCTCATTAGAAAAGGACGTAATGTTCGAAATGGAAGAAGTACAATCATTCTGTCTCTCTGCAATGATAGCTTGTACGGGTTACATTCTCTCCTTCTACATTAACAGGACGTTGCTATTATGATGGAAATGAGTTGTTTAACTAATAAATGGATACTCAATCAGATGTGAAAATCTGAGTAGATAGTAGTTTTATTAATTAATAGTTTATGCCCGAAGTTTCGACGGTGTAGGGGTTTAGGGACAAAAGTTTCATAAAAATCTCCGTCCATCCATACCTACGCAAAAACGCTCCCATATTACTGAATCCGTGGTCCAGTGGATAGCGTATGCGACTGCTAATCGAAGGTCCCAGGTTCGATTCCCGGGTCGGGCAAAGTGTTACTAGGTTATTCTAAATTCTCAGTAGCAGCACGGTGTCTGGTGAAGTGCCCGGTAACGGCAAAGGCTCGCCCCCTATTACGTGGGACCTAAAAATTCATGGTGAAATGTGGGTGTAATATTACGACTCTGCCTACCCCTTCGGGGATACAGGCGTGAGTCTATAAATAAATAAATAAAAATATAATAGTAGTTTCTACCCGAGGCTCCAACCGTGTGTATTGGTTATCAAGATAAAAGGTGTATTAGCAATGCTGATGTATACGCTACTGAGAAGTTTCATCCAAATTTGTTAACAAGTTTTTGCGAGTAGGTCCGGGTAACAAACACCTGCATATAGATGGATGATCGATCTATACATAAATTTACCTTTCCACACAAAATATCACATTTAACTAGTAGTAAGATTTAAAGTTACAAACCTAGTTTAATGTGGCTACATATTAACAACTACTGTACGATACATTAGTTGTTAATATGTAGCCACATTAAACTAGGAATATAGCCATACAAAAATGATATTACTATGTTTTATCCTTCACTTCATTGCACCCTATAATTGTTTCGACCATAGTTCACACGCATTACTTGACTTTATCACATACTAGCTGTTTCCCGCGGTTTCACCCGCGTCTTGAGGGAACTACTTCGCGTACCCGGCTAATTTATAGCCTAAGTTACTCCTTGTTACACCAGCTATCCGCCAGTGAAAGTCCCGTCAAAATCGGTCCAGTAGTTCCAGAGATTAGCGAGAACTAACAGACAGACAGACAAAAATTGAAAAAGAAATGACATTTCGGTATAATTATGTACCTTGTAAACATCCTTGTGCATTTAGTAAAAAGCGGTTATTTTATATCACAAACAAACACTCAAATTTTATTTATAAATATCTTAATTTTAACATATTTGATTGATTTTGCTAATAAGCACTACTTCTGGAAAACCTCAGAGAAAGTCCAAATAGCATACAAATCCATATGTCACAAAGCCTCCCAAGCTATTTTGATCACTGAACCCATAGTTCAAGCCATAAAGCAGCTTTCACAGCTATTAATATTATCTGCTACACAACACCACATTCCTTCACGTCTCAGCTGTTCCAATATAAGCATATGTAATTGTTTTCTTACTCCTACTTGTAATAAATACTTAGGAAATACCAAGTGTGAAGTAAGCGATAATGTTATCCAACTATTGAGGAATATTTTGCCTGCAGTTGGACTGTGATTGACATTTATTGTGGAAAAGGTACATTTGCTGTTTTGAAGGCCAATTCTCGTATTTGGCAGACACCTACACTAAATCAATGAATACAGATTTACATAGAAGCGCATTTCTTAAGGATTTCGTGTGCTGATTCCAAGTAGCAAGTTGGCGACTGTCGTCAGTGTAGAACGTAGTTGGCGCCGTTGGCGGCGTTGGCGTCGTTCTCCGCCTCTCTTGATCTCGTAGTTAAGATACACAGAAACGTTCGCCTCTCTTGCACTCATAAAGACAGCTGTCATAGTGCGACTGCCACGCCGCCAAGCGGGAATTTGGGTCACAGAAAATTTGTCTTCAGAGCGCCCATAAGAAATGCGCCTCTATGTAAATATCTGAGCTCGTTGACTATATTTTGAACACAATACGATTTGATTTTGAACTGATTCACAACTGGTAGTCTGCTACAATTGATGTTATTATAGTCTGACATATAGTTTGACACTTTTAATTTACGATCTAGTAGCGATATCATTCAAGTATCAGGTAATTTACTGAAGGGGTAAGCAGTGGTGTATTACACACCCACACCTCGCCAGTTATGATGTATTCATACTAATATTATAAATCCGAAAGTGTGTTTGTTTGTTCATTTTCGTCACAACGGAGCGATGTTACGGTATGGGTTTTGTGTGTGCAGTTACATAGAAGGCTTGAGAGTGGCATAGACTATTAGTTGACTGCACGGTTGGCGTAGTGTAGTGGTTTAAGCGGCCGCCGATTCCCACACGAGACAACACTTTGTGTGATCCATAAATTGTTGATTCGAGTCTGGGTGTTCATTGTGTCCGTTGGTTGTATGTTTGTAAAATCCCCCGCGACACAGGATTCATTCCTAGTGCGGGAGTTGTCTTTAGGTAAATAAAAAAGAAAAAAGAAAACTAGTACTTACCGCGACAAAATGTCTAGATTTTTAATATATGCTCGAAGCTTATCATTTTTGACAATTACCACGTCGTGCATTTTGTCTGTGTATATAGACAGAAAACGACTAGCCTTTACATAACACTTATAACTTCTTTTTATGGTAGGAAGTGAAATCTACAAATAATACTACGTGTTTTTTATTTCCATACAGGCACGGCAAATCAACGTTTGCCATGGTTTAATGGGTAATTTGAATCGGTAAATACACAGTTGCCTAATAGCACCATCATATTTTGATTCTGAGAAAATAAATATAGTCAACAGTATTTTGTCCTACAAAACAGTTCGAAACTAAAGATGCTTAGTTGATAATAAAAATTTAATAATCTTTAAGTTGAGCTCCTGTACTAAATTTTATAAATTTTACTAGAGGGTGTCCGCGGTTACACCAGCGTTATTTAAGGCTACTGCTCCGCTCCCGTTGCTCATAGCGTAATGTTATATAGCCTCCCTCGATAAATGGGCTATCTAACACTGAAATAATTTTTGAAATAGGTCCAGTAGTTCCTGAGATTAGCGCGTGCAGTCGCTCTGTGAGTATTACCGAATTGACTATTATTTTTAGTTACGTGTTATTACCGCACAGAACACGATCAATTCACATACAAACAACAAAGGATGCTACTAAAGTCACTCACAGTTTAATAAATAGCAGAATACCTTGTAGACCTTGTTCAAAAACATTTTTATTGTCACTCGAAAAACGGGTACAATTTCGCACTGGCGATGGCGTGGCGTGAATATACCAACCTTGCTTACCCATCAACATTCCATCATAAATTCCCATACACGAATCACAAGAAAAACAACCGTCTCTCATAGCAAGTTGATCCCAGGTCGCTCATAATGAATGCTCACGTCGTTAATTGAGACAATTAATAACTAGATTACTATTGTGGTACCCGCGGTTGTTCACTGGGCACTAGATGGGTTACAAGGCTGGCGCCAGCAGTTTTTATAGAAGGAATAATTATGGAATATGATGCGTTATTTAATGAGTGTCTCTCTTGTAAACATCGTACTGGTTCAGTCGGTTTTTATGGTGAAATTAAGGAAACTTCTTAAGACATTAAAACGTATTTATATTTGCATTTTAGTTGATAAATGATAATACATTTAAACACGTTAAAATCCTATTCTAGGTGATGCCGGCTTTTTCGAGCTGAAGGACCTCTTGACAAGATAAAGCTCAGTCATTGCTTTTTTTTGGTCATTTCATACATTTAACATTCTGACCTGTTCGCATTCAAATGCGTAAATGTTCGATTTTGACGTCAAAACGGCTTGAACAATAATTTGATGATTTTCAGCATCCACATTTTCGATGTGATCTTGGAGACGGATACAGGCTGCGGTGCGAAAATGAACCTTGATGTTTTTTTATTTTTAAATAATGTGAATAGAAAAAAAAAACAACTAACAAGTATTCCAGTGACCTATTCAACTTGCATTAGTATTAGTTTAATTAAAATGTTCTAATAAGAAGAACGGACCTTTAGCGCAAGAGTAGGCATTCACTTTACATCTTATTATTTCGTAGAGTAGGTATGTAATTAGAGTTTTTTTATACAGAGGGTTCTGTGAGTAAAGCTTTGAGATTAGACCATAACCCTTATGTTATTGGGTATTATTGTTTTATTAGTTTAATATTTATTTCATTCTTTAACTCACGAACACAGATGAGATTCCTCTACGGTACTGGTACCTAAACAACAAACAAAAATACATCAGTTTCTTGAAACTCACGAATTATATAGAAGTTAAGGCATATAACAATATACATATGTTTGTATGGGCTATCTTGAATTTAGGAGATATACCTTTCTGACGTATTTAGGAGATGTACCAATATCAAAGCTGTTGCCAAACTCTATCATGTGGTTGTGTAATTGTCGCTTGCCCTTTGCCTTCGAGAATCGTGGTAATAAACATCGGCTCTGGCTGCTGGCAAGATCTTAGACAGTAGTTATGGCGTGTAAGGTCTTCAAATACTATGGAATTCTGGTTGGTAGATCATGGACAGATCTCGGTCCCTAAGGCGACAGTTTTGAAAGCAACCAGGTTAACGCATATATGAAGATTATGTCGGTATGGCATACTGATGCCATAGCTTGACACTTTTAGTTTTTTTGTAGTATACTAGGTGTATACATAAATGTTGGTGACAAATGTCAATAGGTGGGTCCACATAGAGCGAGCAGCCTCGCGAGGCATTTGCCGCGCGAGGAAACAGTCCCCGAACGAGCGAGGCCATAGAATAAAGCTGCGTTCACATTTATCTGACGTGATCTCTCGTGACGGTCTCTGTCGTAATTACTTACCATTCACATTTGTCTGTCGCCGTCTGTCGCGATCTGACACAATTTTAAATCAGTTCTGTCTTGACTCTCGTGGAGTTCACACTTTCACAATGTTTTTGATAAATTATCCGATTCAGATAAAGTAGATATCCAATTATATCCATAAATTATTTACATAGGATTATATTATTTAGTATTCAATTAGCTCATCTATAGGTACTGTATACGAATAATATTATAAAAAGGAAGTCAATTAGTTCGTCGTCCATTGAGCACAATTGCAAACGCGCGTCTGACGCTTTACGACAGACAGTGGCGCGTTCACATTAGTCTGACGAGTTGTGTCGCGCGAGTTAACTGTACGGAACCCAACAATGTTAGCTTCGTCAGCACATCTCTCCCCACCAAATTATCTAGATAATCCTATTATTAATTAATTTATTATAAATACCTTTGTAGATCTAACATTAGCGATTACTATTTTATATTTTAAATATACTGTTATAATTAAATAAATGTTTTTTACAATTAATCTGAGTCCAATCTCTTAATTCGCGCTGTACCGTCCCCACACCCCTCCCCCCTCTCTGTCGCAGACCAGGACATTGTCTGTCGCGACACGACAGACGACGTCACGACAGATTACATCAGACAAATGTGAACGCGGCCTAGAGCGCGGCAGCCTCGGCACCGTAGAAAAAAACAAAATTGTAGTTGTCATAAAGTTTGAATTTATTCAGAACATGAAAATATACAGTCCGTTCACAGTTATTTTACCTCTGACAGATGTCGGTGTTTATTTTCTTTATGTTGGAATTGTAATCTGTGATGACAGGAAAGTAAAATAGGGTTACCCGTGCATAACATTTTACCCAATATTAGTGGAAATGCTTCAAAAATTCAAATGCTTGAAGCTCATGGCCGCAAAGTGGTTAGATTACCGCCATTCCACTGCGAGCTAAACGCAATTGAACTTATGTGGAGTCTCATTAAAAGGCGAGTCACAAGCATAAATTTAGGACAAGAGGCAACCAACATTGTGAATTTAGCTGGAGAAGCTTTTCAATCTATCACTGCAGAAGACTGACAAAAACAATGCAAACATGAGCGCCACATTGAAGACAAGCTTCGTGAAACAGATGGGTCTACGGATGCTGAAATGGACAGGTTCATAATAGAATTAAATTCTGAGTCTGATACAGAATATGACAGCAGTTACGAATCATCATAACATTGGCACTCCACATGGATCATTCTTATAGACTCACGCCTGTTTCCATGCAGGGGTAGGCATAGGTGTAATATGACACCCACATCATTCTTATTCAAAATAAATATGAAAATTAAATTTACCGTTTTTGTATTTGATAATTAGAACCTGACGTTGGCGTAATTATGATGCGTTTACCTTTATATATTAAATAGACAACATTTTTATTATAACTACTTATCTTCATAGGAAATTAGTTATTTCGTAAGAAAATAAATGTACATGCATATAGCCATGCCAATATCAAGAGGTTTTGTTACAAACATTACTTCCAAATATTTAATACGATCGCTTAGGCAATAAAAAAATAAGTACATTTTAGCAATAATGTATATTTAAAATGGGAGTATTATATACCAAATATAGCAACACAACGCCCAGGTTGGCCAATCTAACAGCTAGAGGTAAAATAACTGTGAACGGACTATAGTTGAAAACTATTATGTATTGCGCATGTATCAAATTGTCGACTTGTGAATTAGAGTGAAATAGTACATTTGCCATCTATCGGTCTACGTATCAATGTGAGATTGTTGGTCTCTCCTCTCTCTTATTTTTAAATTTTGTTTATAAATATAGTACTTGGAAATGGTCATACTGCAATAGGGTTGTGGCATGTGTTTTTACTAGCCGGCTGCATGACTGACGCCAATTGCTGTACCTACTTTGGGTACTAGACAATGGTAATAATGGGCCATAATATACATATTTACTTATACTTACTTTTTTTGTAAATATATACATAGAAACACCCAGACCAAGACAAACATTCATGTTCATGCACACAAATGTTTGACATGAGCGGGAATCGAACCCGCGACCTTCGGCGTTGTAGTCGCTTACACTCCCGCTTTGCCAACCAATCGTCGATTATTGTTATACCTAAAGGATGGAATAGGTAGACATGGAAAAAAATATAGAATGAATTATAGGAAATGAATATCTGTAGGCAAGGATACTGTAACCGAAGCACAGACTGAAGGATTATTATTCGTACAATAAATAGCGTCAAAGATGAGAATGTTATGATGAATGTATCCTCCGTCATTCAGTGACCAGTGGATAGGGTATGCGACTGCTGAGCGGAGGTCCCGGGTTCGATTCCCGGGTCGGGCAAAAGTGTTACTGGGTTTTCCCGAATTCTCAGAAGCAGCATGGAGTCTGCTGATGTGCCCTTTAACGGCAATAGGCTCGTCCCCTATTACGTGGGACCTAAACATTTCATGGTGAAATGAGGATGTAATAATATTATAACTCTGCCTATCCTTACGCGGATACAGACGTGAGTCTATAAAAAAAAATGTCCAACATACAAACACACTTGCGAATTTATATTATTAGTAAGGATTATTATGTTCGAGCGAGGCACGAAACAGCGTACGGACCGCGGCAAAACAAAAATCCAAACTCGATGGCTCGGCCGCTCGGTCGCTCGCCCGCGGCGGCACACGCGCTTGCCTCGGCCGCGGCACGTCCACGCAGAGCGCGCAGCCTCGCGCGCCAATTCCTCGCGAGGCTGCGCGCTCTGTGTGGACGTGTCTAATTCGGTAGCTCGGGCGCACGCTAAGCTCGGCCGCGGCGGCACATGCGTTTTCCTCGACCGAGCCACGTCCACACAGACCGAGCAGCCTCGCGAAGCATTTTCCTCGCGAGGCTGCTCTGTCTGTGTGGACCCACCTAATGAATTTCTAATTGATTTTTCAGACATGCCTGTTTTTAAACAAATCTGAAAATGTGTAAGATTATGCATGGCGTATTTTATCCTCTGAGTCAACAGCAAGTTGTTCTTTACACTATCTTACTCAAAGTTAAAATCTTACGTCTCCCTTAAACGGCTACACGTAGGTATATTTGACACATGTGAATCCTCCTTAGCAATAGATCTTCACGTCCGAATGATCTATAGATCTATACAGAGCCGTGTTTGAGAGATTTACGGCTGCTAAGGCACGAGAAGCCGTACAATTGAATATGGAAATCATCCCGTTCGTCGTATCTGATTTTGAGTTTGTGTATTAATTTAATTCGTTATGGATGATTTTGGAATTGAATTTTGAATGTTGGGGATAGTGATATTGTTGTGTTAAGTTCAGGGATACGGATTCGGTGCCTGAATAGAGAAAGCACTGTATTGCTGTTTTTTGAATTTTGCATCGTAACTTTGTTGCACTTTTTGTTAATCAATTAACTAGCACCCCTACTAGCAATAAACCCTGTACCTATCTACCACCAAATATTGAACAAAAATGTGTTACCTACTGCGGTTCAAACCCTCAGAAGTTCGCACAATGAGGCGACCATTTAATAATGCCTCCGTGCAGGCAAATTAGAATAGCATCTAATACTAATATATAAAGCTGAAGAGTTTGTTTGTTTGTTTGGTTGAACGCGCTAATCTCAGGAACTACCGGATTTGAAAAAAATGTTCAGTGTTAGATAGGTCATTTATCGAGGAAGGCTATAGGCTATATAACATCACGCTATGAGCTACGGGAGCGGAGCAGTAACCTAAAATAACGCGGGTGTAACCTCGTATAAAATTCAACAAACGGTAATCCAACCTAATACTTACTGAATTAAAGTCTAACGTTTTAACCACTCAGCAATGCACATAGTTGAAAACCACAAACTCCAAGATGTCGCAACAATTTCGTGTCAAGATCAGTTAGTGTCATATCTCTGTGTTTACGTCTAGCAGTCTAGATTTAGTGATAACTAAACTGACAGGCTGTAATTCGCGACGACAAGGTCTTTTATATCGAGAAATCTTTGCAATATGTTACTTAGTAAGATTGCAGTTTTAGGTTTAATTCGGATTCAAGATTAAACTAACTACCTACTAATTTAATGACACGTGGAGCGAATGAGTGTAGAAAGAATGACGAATCAGATTTATAAGGCAAATGTGTGTGGGCAAGTCGGTCGCGGCAGACCACGTCGGACATTCCTCGATCAAATTGGGGACGTCCTAAAAAATGGCAAGGTAGGAAGTACCCGAAACCGGCGAGCATGTATGAAAAGAGTAATGAGTGTAGAGGAAGCGCGTGAGGTTTGTAAGGATAGAAGCAAGTGGCGTTCTGTTGTCTCTGCCTACCCTGACGGGAAAAAGGCGTGAGTGTATGTATGTTAATGAACTGAAAAGATTGTATAATTAGACAGCGCTAATCTCGGGTATTGCTGGTCCGATTACAGTAGTTATTTTTGTCCATTAGTCCATTTATTTTATCGAGGTAGGCTATAATTATGAATTCGCTATGTGTCACAGGTGCGGAGCAGTAGACTTTAATAACGCGAGTATATCCGCGGGTTTAGCTAGTAATATTTTTATATATATACTCACGCCTGTATCCCCGAAGGGGTAGGCAGAGGTGTTACACCCACATTTCGCCATGAATTTTTAGGTCCCACGTAATAGGGGCGAGCCTATTGCCGTACCGGGCACATTACCAGACTCCGTGCTGCTACTGAGAATTTCCAACGCTAGTAATATAAGGGTACAATTAACTTTCTTCTTCCAATTTAATTTATTTTCCTTATGTGATAATTTTATAATAAAACTACACATACACGTTAAAAAATACGTTAAAATTTCAATAATTTCACTACGTAATCGAACCTACTTCTTTAAGGAAGAATAAATAAAATACGAAAAATATGGACTGCCGTGATTGCCGTGCCCAAACGCAACGTGCACGCCCAAAAAAAATATTTTCATAAGGTAAAGTAAGGTGCCTTAGAAAGTCTTTTTATTTCCAACTTTCTCGAAAACTCCCAAACATTGAAGGTGTTTATTTACTTTTGTAAATATGCCTACATTGAGTCCGTAGTAACTTTGCTGTCAAAATATAAAGTGGACAGGGCGTGGGTTGTACTTATCAAGTGAATAAATTTCTATACGGTGAACCTTGATTTTTGGTGCTGCGTTTAAGTTGGGCTAGTGGGATGGGAGAGTAAATGATGCTACTATCGCGTTTACTGTCCCATAAGATGTAAGCGTATGAGCTGTCATATGTATGTTTTAAGTTTTAGCCATAGAAGCTTTGGGAATATCTTTGGTATTTATAATAAACTCAGTGTATCGCAGTAAGTGTGTCTTCATTGCACGACATCTAACCGCCACATAGTGTAGAGTTTGGTCGGTCAACGTTCACGTTTTATATTCTTTAATATATTATTTAATTGACATGATATTATCTCAGTAATTTAACGCAAGGACTCACACGCGCATATAAAGTCTTACACAGTATTTAAATAAGACACGTTTAATTGATAACAATCTGGTTTTATTAACTAGGTGTGAATGCAAGTGCGAAATAACGTCTATTACTAAGATCATAAAAGAAATAAAAGTGGCACAAGGATAGAGCAAATAGTAAAATAAAAAATAACAGTATTTCGTAAATACTTATCTGGTGGTGTTATTGAGTTTTTCCGTTAGGAAATTCTCAGTAGCAGCACGGTGTCTGTTAATGTGCCCGTTACTGCAATAGGTTCGCCCCCTACTACGTGGGACCTAAAAATTCCTGGCGAAATGTGGGTGTAATATTACAACTCTGCCTACTCCGTCGGGGATACAGGCGTGAGAATATAAAAAAAATAAAAAAAACTTTTCTGGTGCAAAACATTTCTAATAATATAAACTATTTGTGTTTGTGCAGTGATAGAAAACCACAAATTTGACCTACGAATATTTGATCTATTTTAATAGTGCATAATGGAGTAAGTCTGAATTGTGTAGAATGTGATCAATATAATATTATATTATTTTACAATTTGGTATTTCAGTAGCATATTATTATATATAATATATAAAGTCTAGGCAATTATTATAGAATCACAAGCTATTGCGATATTTCTAACTAGGCTTAGCAATTATCCTATAAATAGATGCCGTCGTGATGGTATTTTAGGTTGAGTAAAACAAGAAGTATTAAGCATGTTAAATCGAGTCGTAAATTAACAAGAAATTTATTGTTTAATGTAGACTTTCACTGAATAAATGTCCAGTAGGTACTGCTAGTGTTACGACACGTTTAATAAGGAAATATTATGTAAAAACTAACTAGCAATAAACAATAGTAGGGATAAGATATAGCCTGTGTCAACTGTCCCTAATCTTATTCAAGAGTGTCGAGCTAGTAGTTTAACTGGAATACTAACTTACTCCAGTCACTTGCCTTAACAAACACAGCATGGAGTACAAATATATCATATATTGAAACGTGAGAAAATTGATACACAACTCCAATTAAAACACTACATCTCTTTATTTTAATCAAATTATACTTACTAATTTGGCCCTTCCGCTCATCTCTAAACTATACCATTTTTGGGACAATTCAATTTGTTACCTTTAAGGTGGTTTTCCTGCGTACCATTTATGGTACATATAAAATGTTTGTTCATTAGAAAGGGCAAAGAAAGTGGTCTGTTTTTCTTAGCATGGCTTCCGTTAGTTACGTAATATTGGTTGAGGAGACTGTTAAAAAGGTTGTCAACGTGTTTTGTCCTTGTGTAAATATTATTGTTTTGTTGGTATTTTAGAGGAAGCAAAGAGGTGGCTTGGTTTGTGTGTTCATGTAACTGTATTTGGTTATTATATATGCCTAATTTACATGTTCTCCTGAAGAACACTTCTGTAGGTACATTTTTGAAAAGGTAGGGACAGATGTGATCTGAAATATTTTTTTAATAGCTAGCGTCTTACGAACTAACGAACCAAGGTAACGGTGTGCTTTAAGCATAAAATCCGTCAAAATCTGTTAAAGGTCGCTCAAGTGCTTTAAATGTTTTCTTACTAGATTTCGCCTGCGGTCCCGCTTGCGGGATTTATAGGTACACTTAAGCTTCCTCAATCTCACGATTTATTGGTAAAATCGTACAAATCCCCATTTGGTAGTTTATCTCCTTTTTACAGACAGACAGTATACGGTGAGGACTTCATTTTATAATATGCAGGTTGGAAGTACCCTTAACCGAAGAGCATGCATGAGAAATTTGATGAGAGTGAATGAAGCAAGAGAGATATGTCAGGATCGTTGCGAATGCCGTAGTCTCTGCCTACCCCTCCGGGAAATAGGCGTGAGTCTATGTATGTATGTATGAACAAATAATGAAGAACAAATCCACTATTACCTGGACGTATCTACTCTAATACCGTTCAAATGAAACTTAATCCTTAAACGTCGAAGCTTTACTCTTCAAAGAGACAATTGCCCTAACATTTCACAGCTTCACCAGTTTCACAGCCGGTGAAAGTACCCCAACGTTAACGGCCCGATAATTTTGCAGCTGAAACTATAACCGTATTTTCTCGTCGTGACCACGTTTTGTATGCGTAACCGATACTACAAGAGCTGTACTATTTTACTTGAAAGTTTGTTAAATATTGGTCAGAGAAGTGTTGATGACTTTCAGGGACAGGAACAGGAAAGAATATATCCGAACCAGATTTTGGTATCTTACGCTGAATGAATGAATCAAAATAATGACCATGATGGACGAAAACCAGTCATAACGTCGAGAAATAAAGAGGCACCTGGAATACGCAGGGATGAGGGTTTCTTTAATGAAGACTTTACAAATATACTCGTCATAACATTGTCTGATGTATGAAGGTATACAAATAGCATAGCCCTAAAATTATTTATCCTTGAATATAAAGTGTCAGCAGTTTCAGAAACTCTTGTATTGGAACGGACTAAGGTCCGAGAGAACTTAAACGTTTATACTAGTACACATAACATAAATATCATAGCATCATGTTCATCATCCTTGCCTTAGCCTGATTGCATCAAAGACTTCTCGCCTTGGAGCGTACGTTCACTCATAGGTCTAACCAGATTCGATACAATATCAGCTAACAGAAATATCACATCATTTGTTAAATTTTACTCAAAATATTTAACCCTCGTTTCACACAATTCCATTCGTGTTCATTCGAAGAAGCTCACATTTAAGCCTCGTTGGCTCTCAGAAGATTCGAATCTAACGGATGATCGTGACGACAAATTCGTACGATTCGCACGAACTTCTACTGTCGCAACACTAAATTGTCGTAGGGTTGGCAGACGACCTTATTTGCTAGACAGTTAGTTATTTAGTAGGTTCACCCCTTATCTTGCTAATCTGCTAAGCGACATACTCATTTAAGTACAAAGTCTCAGCTGCTTGAAATAATTAAGGGTAAAAATGTATGTCCGCGTGGTGATGGATTTAGAATACGGAATGTCACCACCCCATATCATCCCATGGGTGTCGTAAGAGCCAGCAGAGGGAGCATATTATGCAGAGAACAGCACTGTAAGAGAAGGAAAACTTGATACAAACCCTATACCAACCCGTTTGGCCAGCGTGGTATAGTAGGCCAAATCCTCCTATCAAAGGAGAGGCCTAGTCCAGCAGTTGACTGTTACAGGCTGGTGATGAAAAATGTATGTAGTTAGTCGAGGATAGCTATAGGCTGTATAACATCACGCTTTGAGCTACAGGTGCGGCGCAGTAGCTTTAAATAACACGGGTCTAACCGCGAGCTCAGCTAGTTTCACATATGATAATACAGGATTAACAATAGCATCTAGTGTTTAAAGGTGATAGTCGTATTATAGTCCTAAGTTTAGGCATTTAAAAGCCAGGTTGGTAGTTATAATGATAGATTAGTTAAAATTCAGGCGGTTTAAGAATTTCATGGAAGAATCAGACAAAGCAGACCTTGTAACAAAACTGTTTCATTAATGTTATATTTGATTGATTCTGAGGAACTGACATTTAATATTAGTATTTTCTCAGTGAAGTGTTAACGACAATAACTATTAATTGAAAACACATTGTGTCGGAGTCGTAAATGAGAGCAAATAGCGTCAATAAACTAATATTCAATTTACTTTAACAACATATGTGTTTCTATGTATAATATGTATGTATTTACAAAAAAAAAAGTATATATGTATGTTTATCCATTATCTAGTACCCATAGTACAAGCTCTGCTTAGTTTGGGACTAGATGGTGTTGTGTGAATGTGGTAGAATATTATTATATTACAAGCATACTCTTTACATTGACCCATTTAACTACCTACAGCCTCGAAAGCGTACATAAAGACCACAAATGAAGTGCAACCCTTTAACCCTTAGGTACTGGATTTTCTTTTCGTTTCCACGCACAACTTACTAAACGGATTTCGATGAAACATTTCAGTAGTAAAAGTATAGCTTACAATCACATAGCTTAGGTTAGGTTAGTGTCGTGATGGAAGGGCACCCACATAGACAAAATCGTGGGCGGTAACTAATATATTATGAATCTAAAGCAATAATATTCTGACGTTACATCTCTTTATTATGGAAGAACAGTGACATGTAAAATCTTCATCGTCCTAGCGTTATCCCGGTTGCATCCAAGACGCACACGCCTAGAAGCCCGAGTTCCGCTTAGTGGTCTAACCAGATATGATATAATAAACTTCACATGTAAAATATAATTCTCAATTTAAATGCGTTTGACAGCCCTACCTCCTGTCAGTTTTATAGTGTCAATAATCAAGAGCTAACGAGAGATCGGTATCGACTGTCATGCGGCGCCCCGCCGTGTGACAACTCCAAGGAGTTTATGTTTGACAACTGCCTTCGAAAACTCTGTACAGAGAAAAATATACCCAGTTCAAAAGGCTTGTCTCTAACGGGTCAATACATATTTATTGTAAAGAACGAGTGCTTTCAAGTAAGGTTGTGGGTATGGTCCTGCATTCCTACTGAGAGTAGTACAGCTATGCCGAGGTGATACAGCAAAGAGAGGGTTGGACTAGTTCCAAAAAGTAGTATGTTGTAATTCATGTGAGAAGACTGCAGAGCAAAAGAAAAATGACCCCGGGTTAAAGATCTAGCTCCCTAGGATAGTTCTGCTCTTAGTAAAAAAAGTCAAGTGGTGAAGGGAAATATAGAGATGTGCTCCACTAAGCCAAGGATGATGATGGATGGTAGGCGAGGCAATGATTAGTAGAATCTTGGCTGAAACACTCAGCCGTCTTATCTTACAACTAGTCGCTTCGCACGCACATATTTTCGAATTTCCCGTTTTGCCCGATCCCGTGAGAATTTCGGGAAATCCCGTCTTAGTGCACCTCTACGTTCCCCAAGGAACATACATGCTAAATTTCAGCTTCTTGCGCCGAGTAGTTTCGGCTGTAGCTTGTCTGTCAGTCAGTCAGTAACGCAAGGATTTTATATATTAAGACTAGAGGACGCCAGCAGCTACGCCTGCATATTTTTTTAATTTACCCGATTTGGCCGATCCTGTGGGAATTTCGGGAAATCCCTTCTTAGTGCACCCCTACGGTCCCCATGGAACATACATACCAAATTTCAGCTTCCTGCGCCCAATAGTTTCGGCTGTAGCGTGTCTGTCAGTCAGTCAGTAACGCAAGGATTTTATATATTAAGATTATGGAAACAAAGGCAAGTCAAATTATTTAAAAGGGAAGTGCTAGAGTTATTGTATAAAAATAAGCCGAAAGTACAAATAAATAGAGAGATTATGTTCGAGAAAGTGGGCATTTCAATTATTGCATTGAAATAGCTGCTTGGCTATACAATAGTACGACTAAATTCTGTAGTCTGTTTCTATATTTGCCATATCTCGGTGCCGGTACTTTTCATGACTTTATTCTGCACTTTTTTGCGATTAGCCCAATCCTTAGTACCACTACACTTTCACCTGTGTAGTCGGATATAGCAGTAGTGGCCATTGGAAACAATATGTTTCGATGTTGCACGTTTCTTAAAGAAAGTAATATAACAGAACAAGCAACCTAAAAACGGGCAACACTCACCGTAAACATCAATTGTATTGCTGTCAAATATGTTAATATTTTCTTTACGTTGTTGGTAACCCTGATTTTATAGTGCGTCAATGATCGAAAGATATCACCGATATATATCAGACGTATGCCCGGTAGGGTTATCGCAAAATTCGCATTTGTATGCCTTCACTTCAGGTCAATACAACGGTCCGTAAACAATTTCTATACAGCTGTTTGAGTTTCGCCTGGCTATGTGTATCGAACGTTTATTATATGCAAAGAGGCATACTTACGTATTATATTGAGACGTATATATAGCTATTTGGTATTTCGGGTACAGAGTATTTGTATAAGGACGAAGACTTAAGAAAAAGACTCATTGCTTCTACTTAATCCATCATCTTCCTAGCGTTAACCCGGCTAAGACTTTGAATATCGCTATCCCTTTAAGTTGCGGAGATCAGACAGGCAGTCGCTCTGTGGAAAGCTGATGTTCAATCAAGTCCAGTTGGACTAGTAGGCGAACCCCGGGTTGCAACTGGAATAAAGTTAGGAGGATAATGAAAGAAGCTTACGATTTCAGACACTACTGTTCAGTTCAGTGTCATAAATGCGAGCAATACACTTCAATTTAAGCAGCTTCAAGAGCAAGATTTTAGTTGACTGCCTCGTTGGTCTCGCGGCATAAATGTGCGCGTGGGATTGGGAGGTCTTGGGTTCGATTCCCGGGTCGGGCAAAGAGTTATTGGGTTTTCCCGTTAGGAAATTCTCAGTAGCAGCACCGAGTCTGGTAATGTGCCCGGTACGGCAATAGGCTCGCCCCCTATTACGTGGGACCTTAAAATTCACGGCGAAATGTGGGTGTAATATTACACCTCTGCCTAGCCCTTCGGGGATACAGGCGTAAGTCTATAAAAAAAAAAATGGTCGATTCACTATCGCGTCGCCAACTAGTCTTAAAACATTGATAAACTTAACAATTTAGTGTATAATGAGACATATTTAGCAGCCCTGTGTGAGATGGTGTGATTGTGACACAGATGTAAAGATAACTTGTTATGTACCGATGAGACATGGCGCCGGCTCATGGGGATTTTGTAGTACACTGTTATAAACTGTTATAAAGGAATAACCATATTATTTTGAGAATTAATTTTATATTGACATTTCCAATAAGGAGTACCTAATTGGTAAAACATATTGTTCTGGTTGTCAGCAATAAAATTAATACACATAAGAGTCGATGTCAACACTAGCATAATAAAAATCTTATAACTTTTATTTTAATTGAATCGTTTCTTTCCAATCCCGTAGGAATTTCGGAAAATTTCGTCATAGTGGACCTCTGCGGTCTCCAAGGGACACACATGACAAATTGCAGGTATGACGCACGTAAACTAGGTTCTGCGTTGCTCTATTGAAGGTAACGAATAGAAAAGGGAGAGCACAGCTGCAATAATTATTATTTTAATAGGCACTTGGGTAAGTCAAGGGTCCTGCCTTTAAACCTTCGAGCCTCTGTATGCATTGCAGTCTGTTGGTATTTCCATTAAGCTATCACTCTATTACATCAATGTCAGGTTTATTTTATTTATTTATTTATAGACGCACGCCTGTATCCCCGAAGGGGTAGGCAGAGGTGTAATATTACACCCACATTTCGCCATGAATTTTTAGGTCCCACGTTATAGGGGCGAGCCTATTGTCGTACCGGGCACATTACCAGCTACTGAGAATTTCCTTACGGAAAAACCCAATAACACTTTACCCGACCCGGGAATCGAACCCGGGACCTCCGTTCAGCAGTCGCATACGCTATCCACTGGACCACGGAGGCAGTTGATTGCAGATATTTGTTACTTTTTAGTGCAAGAAAAGATGAAGCTTTGCTGTTACAAAGTTAAATCAGAATACATAGGCTAGTTTATTTTTTGCGATAACCGACGGCGGAACTGCGGACAGAATCTAGTTAAAATAATAGCTTCCATTTTGTATTTAAAAGATACGCAGGATGATATTAATTATTTTTACGACTCGGTGTATAATTTGTATTTATTATTTCAATGTTATAATTGCTGCTGCTTAATTTGCAAAACATTAATGTCTTAATTAATAGTTTTACAACTAAGTCATTGAACATCATTTTAGGATTGGGTTTTGCTCTCTATGACCTGTTCCAGCCGTACCTTATGGTAGGTACGGCAGTACCGGGCACATTACCAGACTACTTGCTGTTACTGAGAATTTCCTAACGGAAAAACCCAATAACACTTTGCCCCACCCGGGAATCGAACCCGAGACCTATATATAAATCCCACACGCACATATATGCCGCGAGACCAACGAGGCAGTATTATTTTAATATTATTTTAGTAAGCACTTGGGTAAGTCAGGGGTTCGTGCCCTGCCTTTGAACCTTCGAACCTCTGTTTGCATTGCAGTCTGTCGGTATTTCCAATAAGCTATGACTCTATTACATGTCAGGTTTATAATTTTGATGTATTTCACTAAATGAGCAATACATTTACATTGTCATCATGCATAGTCAAAACTTAGTTTAGAACTTGTCTATAGGTTTTATATTTCAACTAAGTTGTACCATTTTCTGTATTGTGTACTTAAATATCATGTATGACGTATACAAATCGCGAATGTTTAAAATCAATTACTAAATTAAATAAATAAATATTTAACTGCTATGTAATAACCTAGTCTACTAAAACCAAATACGGAAGCAATATCATGACATTACGAAAAGACGCTATAAAGACTTTCTATACATTCAGATTAAGAAATAAACTATAAACAAAATGGCCTTTGAACTGTACTGCAAAGGTTCTATAACGTGTAAAGTTTTATCGGTTTTACGTTAAATAATGCAATTGACTTATTAAGTATTCTGATGGAGAGAGTCTTGCTATTGACAAGCAAATCGAAACTGTCACTTTCGCGATCCTATAAAATGTATGAATCGATTTGCATAAAACTTGTTACTATACGTTATCTTCGGTACATATTTTATAATTCATAAAATTCTGTATAAGTTGGAAACTGCTGAGTCTTTTCAGACTATCTGCGTATCTGGAGACGTATTGAAAATGGTAAGATCCGAAGCACCCGAAACCGGCAAGCATGTTTGAAAAGCGTGATGAATGTCCTTCTACATTCAGCGTGTGAGGTTTGTAAGGATAGAAGCAAGTGGCGTTCTGTTGTCTGTGACCACCCGAAGGGAAAGCGTGAATATATGTATGTATGCTGCGTATTAAGTTGTTCATTATCGATTGCTTAACAGTAACTGTGTAACTGTGTAAAAGAAGGTGGGCTGTAACCTAACCCATAGTTATAGCGATAGTTTATACCAGGCAGTCGCCTATTTATCTTAAATTTCATATCGTCACATGTGTATCCTCGAATGGGGTAGGCAGAAGTGTAATATTACACCCACATTTCGCCTTTTGAATGTTAGATCCCAAGTAATAGGGGACGAGCCTATTATCGTAACCGGGCACATTGTGAGACTCCATGGTACCACTGAGAATTCGGCAATCTCAGTAACATTTTTGCCCGATCCGGGAAATGATCCCGGAACTTCCCGACCAGCAGACTCATAAGCTATCCACTGGACCACAGAGGCAGTCAGGTCTTAAATTTCACTGGTATTTAATGACTTTATCTCTGTTAAATGTCAAGTGGTCTGCACGCGTGACAGTTTGAATAGGAAGTGACGTCACAATGACTGAATGTGACGGGTGATTAGTTCCGTCATGGCGGCTATGGTTTGATATTTTGATTGACGTAATAGTTCCATTCAATGGTTCTGATATTTATTGTGATTGTATGTAATTAGGAGATTTATGGGTGTATGTATGTATGATAATCGAAGCAGTGAATTCTATTTTACTATTTAATTCGATTTTGTTGTTATTGAAAGTACTGCTATAAATTTCAATGCTCATAAAAAATGAAATAATCCTGATTTTCTTATGACATCATTCACATTATGAATAATCATGCAGGGATTTTACAAACATTCAACCACTGGTCTTTCAGAACATTAAGACTCGAAACAACAATCTGTAGACCACACAGTCTCGTATGAATAAAACCTCCAACACTACGAGCAGTGGTAAACAGCAAAACAACTACGGTGCTAATCACGCAGTATTTTTTTTTTTCGCCTGTCTAAAAATTACACTGAGAGATCATACCATGGCAACTATACATAATTGTGTATGTAAAGCATGAACAAATAAATAAATTGCGCAATTTCTATACCGTTACGTAATAAGTCCTATTTTAAGGGTGAGAGAAATCCTCCGTTCTCATCGCACCAATTAGACGATAAAACAGACTTCGACCGAGTTAGGATGGCATTAAGTAAGCACGAACATAACTATTACTGTTGCAACTCGAATGAAAACAGGTTTAGAGGAAAATGAGAAATATGTGACCACGGTTTAGTAGAACTTTAGCCTCCGTTGAGAATTTTTCTATCATTACAATTTGGAATCGTACTTCAATCCAAATTTGGCCGCAGTAATAGGCAACTTACGAAAGCTACGAAGTAGTTTGGGCTAACGCTATCTTGGTTGTATCCTGCTTACCAGTTGCAGATTCGCAGCTTTTCCACAAAGTGCTTGCTGTCTAACCTTTACAACCCAAAATATTTTTTTTTTATTGACCAGTGTTAATGTATTCTAGGGTGCTAACAAATCTTTGAATTGAACCCGCAACCTTTAGTTCAGCAGCTAGCTTCACTTGCCTGCCTCCGTTTACCGTTCGGTTCCGGGTTCAATGCTGGGGTCAGGCAGCAGCACAGAGTCTGGAAATGTGCCCGGTAACCGTCATAGACTCACCCCCTATAACTTGGGAACCAAAAATTTATAACATAGCGAAATTTGGGTATAATATTACACCTCTGTCTTCCCATTCGGGGATACTTATAGACGTGAGTTTACTTAACCAACAGACTAATTATATTTTTAATTAGAACATATAGTACGGGACAATGTTCTCACGGTTATTGTCTACAAGAGCTAAACACTTCCAAATGTCACATTCTCACTGCGCGGTGCTATCGATTGTAATAAACTACATTTACTTGTATTATTTGGGTTTCAGTAGATTGCAATAAGGATATATTACACGACATTTGTTGTTCGCGGAGGTAATTATTATGAAGGTAGTTTACAATTTTTTTATATGTGAATGTTTTAGAGGATGGATTGTTGAATGGATGAACGGATGTTTGTGACTATTACGCGATTTGCGCAGTCAATGCGTTAATCCATTTCATTTCATTTCAATCAGAATTTAGTCTTTATATTATATTTGACGTATGTATCTGTGGACCTGTGTGTTGGTCTGAAAGTCTAAAAATGGACCAATTATCATCATGAAGATCTATATCGGTAGCTAAACACTTCCTTGGTCCGTGTAGTGACGGATTAAGAATACGGAATGTCACCACCCCATAACATCCCATGGGTGTCGTAGGAGCCGGCAGAGGCAGCATATTATGCAGAGAACAGCACTGTAAGAGAAGGTAAACTTGATACAAACCCTATACCTGTGTGTAGTGGCGTAGCTGGCTTGGGGGCGGCAGTTTTTTTTTTTTAGGCGATACCTAACAATTCCGGGCTAACCTTGACCTTAGTGCCTATGTTGTTTTATATCTTTGTACATTGTTTAAAGTTGTGTTTTGGGTGTCACCCCTTTTTTTGGATGGGTGGCACCCCAAAAAGGGTGGCACCCGGGGCGGACCGCCCCCCCTCCTTCCTACGCCACTGCCTGTGTGATATCGGTAGCTAACTGGACTATTACTTTTATATCATTTAATCTACTACGGAGAGGCAAAGTGCACCCATAACTTATTTTAATGAACTACCTATTAGGAAAAAAATCCATATCAAGTAGGTTTAATAGACGTAAAATATTCTAATATATTAAATATTCCTTTCCTTTTATAAAAATGATTGTATATTTGTAAATTATAATAGTTTTAAAATGGCTAGGTATACAGCCACACCTTGCTATTATCAGTTGTAGAATCGTTAAATGATTTATAAATAGCAGTTACTTCGACGTACAACTAGGTGCGACTTGGTGCCGGAACAATCGCTAGATTGACAGACACGAACCTGCAGTATCGGTGAAAAACGTTGCTTAGTAAAGGCACCTTAGTACTGAACAGGTTTGAGAGACTATATGCAGGATTAATTTGCTTAAATGCAGCGGAAAACTACATAAAACTAGCGTCATCTATAGTACAGTGGCGAAAACAGAAACAATGGTGACATCTAGTGGAAACCGACGGAACTACGAAGACACCATGGAAGATTTTAAATCGTGCTATTTAAGTTTTACATAGCTTACACTTCGTTACTAAAATTCGTTGCTGGTTACCATATATTTTGACTATCACCAGAACAACGCAAGTCTTTAAACTCATTGTCTTCAATGGCCTCAGCTACTGGTGCTGGCTACATGGGTGACGCAGTAGTGGGTACGCGAATGGGATTAGTACCAGACACAAGGTGTATTGGATGATTTTGCCGACTGATGAGGGGTGGAAAGCGATCCACATTCTAAAAAAAAATGTTGCTTGGGTTCAACATCATATTTTCGAGCAAAAGACACAAAATTTTGTACATATGTCCCGTTTTGGACAAGGTTTCAACGCTTTGACGTGCACAGGTACGGGTTGTTCAAGAGAATCATTTACGTTTTTATATTGGGTATGTAGTAGTACCTTTAAACATTTAGTTGCTTGAAATGGTGGAGTGTTGTTAAAGATGTTTACCTGTGAACAAAAAAAGGAAGGAAAGTTAGCACTAACATTCGTCTTAACATTTAATTTTTTTTTCTTTAAAACGTACGCAAAACCTAGTAACGCAACAAATTATAATCGATCTGGAATACTCTATTCACGCAAATTTCATAAAAATCTGTATGACTACCAATCTATAAAACCCATGAATAAGGATTGATTAGTCTAAAATAACATCATCATCATCAGCCCTTTGTACTGTCTCACTGCTGGGCACAGGTCTCTTCTCACTATGAGAAGGGTAAGGCCATAGTCCACCACGCTGGCCTATTGCGGGTGTGCAGATTTCGTTAAAATAACATATGAAATCAAACATCAAATGCACCTATAATTTCAGTACGAATTAAATTTAAATTGCTGCCAAACGATCATAAACATTTTAATAGGCTAGTCTAAAACAGGAAGCAAAGTTAAGTATATATATACTTACAAATCGAGCATATAAAATGTCACATGAAACCTAACGGGTGTAGGTAAAGTGAATATGACAACCATACGTTGCCCACACAATAAATACACAATAAATACTTTGTAAATATCTGTAATGCGTGAGTGTGGCGACAGATGGCGCCACATGTTGAATGAGCAACAATAATTTGATGGATTGCGCAGTGAAGTGAGGGCTGGTACGAGCTATAGCAAAAATGATATATTATGGGGAATTTTAGATGTTTTTATGATAAAAGTTGTATTAAAGCCTAGTTCGGCTATATAGCAAGTGTGCAAGCGGACTTCAGGCTCCTCATGGTAAACGGCAAGCCGTAGTCCATAAACGCCAATTCAGCGACGGCTTCACGCCTGAATAACAGTGCCTACAATGACAGTATAAAGTTTTCTTATCATCATTTCTTAGGATTTGTAAATTCGGTCTTCACCCTTTCGTTATTGGAATCGGCGCATCAACTCACACAACGCTCACGAATAGACTTTCATAAAAATCTTCAAATTTATGTACAACTTATTCTCTTTAGATAGTTTAGCCTTCATCATCATCATCAGCCTGCAAGAGTCCACAGCTGGATGGTGTTGTCGTCCGTCTAATGTTTATCCTTACTTCATCTATAAACCCCAAGATCTAATTAAGGCATTGAAAGAGACATCTGAACCATATATTAACATCGATATTCGCCCTACTCTTCAAACATTCAGTACAGTTACTCCAGCCCTAAACAGCATCATTAAGCAATGTTTTCTATAGAAAATCAACGTGTTATGCTTTGTACACGGTCGTAATAAATCATTCGCTTTCTCGTACGACAGTGCGGACAGAGCCGAATGATGTATGTAGTGTACTATGAATACAATTGCGCATAATCAATGGTAAATACTCTCGGCTTCTGTTATTAGAATTAATTCGTATTGTGAGGTTGGGAAAGGGATAAATAGATAGCGGTTTTGATTTTTTGTTCTTTTTACGTTTGTTAGTAAACATCATGTTTCAGTACTCAATCATTAATTATTTTGCATTGCACAACGTTGACTTAAATGGTAGGTATATGAACATTTTAATCTGATGGCAAGTTGCTACCATCCTCCTTTCCAGTGCCAAGATAGTTTTAGCACAGTTTTAGTATTTCTCTGTCTTCACAAAACGTATCAAAACTAGTTCATCAATGGTCATTGCTGCTATGAAAAATGATTTTGCAGTCATGTTTGAGTTGTATCGCCGTTGCCTAGCATTAAAGTTTAATAGTGTATAAGTTAAATTAAAATGGACATTCCTCAACTCTCTTGATTTGATCAATTTTCAACGTCAGCGTTAAAAAGTGACCTACACTATCTGACACAACTCCGAATTTCTAGAAATAACATCGATCGCCTATTTTGGACCTAGGACTCGCAAATATCATTGATATGAAAGTATCTCATAAAATATCGACATGTTGAAAGGCATTAAGATACATGAATGTAATAGCAGTCAGTATCTGCCAGTCGTTAAAATACATATAACTTTTTGTTCAGCATAAGCGTTCAGTAATAAAAGTCAGAAATAGAAAGTTGCATAATTTCGCCGAGAGATGTCGCTTTCTGACATCGTTTAAAACAGATCGCAAATAGATCGTTAACCATTTCTCATACATATATTGCAATATTTATTATATCGGGTCGTTTTGAAGTAATGGCGCCATAATTTTATGTTATAACTTTAATTATGTACAGACCACCAACAATTGATCGCTGTTGTTGTTGTTTAATGAGATAGTGTTGTCTAAATAGTAGAGACAATGGTTGTTATGATCATCGGTAGTGGAAAGTCGTATACATATTAGGAGAACTTTTATGGCTACTAAGCAAGTATTATTTCTTTGACTTTCTTTAAGTACCATGTACAAGTAATGGGTACTTTGTGGATACCAACTGATGGAGTATTTTGATAGCATTACTTAAAATGAAGGAATCTGATTAAGATGCTGCCCAAACGGCGTAATAGTCGTTTATGAGACAGGAAGGCATAGAATTTGACACGGTATTAAAACGTGTGATGTAATACAAATAATAGTTCTTGTCAGTCTAGATGTCAAATGTATCTTCTGTTTCAATATTATATGAATACTAGCTGACCTGGCGAACTTCGTACCACCAGGTTTTTTTAAATACTCGCATTTTTTGTGTATCTAAACCATTCTCAAGTTCCCTTGAACACACACAAAAAATTTCATTAAAATCGGTCCAGTCGTTTAGGAGGAGTTCAGTGACATACACACGCACACAAGAAATATATATATAAAGATATGTATATAAGAGACACAACAGTGGCAGTACTTTTAGACAAGCGTAAGAGCCCTGCTTTTAGAATATCGGACAAGAGCGTATGTGTTTCGGACTGTTTTTATTCTGAAACCTTCTGACTAACTGTGATAGTTTGGAGAATTCTATAAATAAACGAATACAAAGAACATTTAAATCAATATGAATATAGCATACTAGATATTGTCTGTTTGGAGAAAGTTCTGACATGGTTCAGCGTATTGGCATTAAAAAGATCATAAAAAATCTAGTTAGTAAATCTAATGTCTAATGTTCTTCATAAAACATTATAATATCGAAGGGTACTACATCCAAAATGCCATCGACCGAACACAGTGATAGTTAGGGCTGTCATTAGCAGGCTGTAACTACAAGTTTTAATAGCATTACGGCTGTCTAACTGTGACAAGATAGGCAGTACTATGTACCGCAACATTTAGATAGCTGAGTTTAATTCTAAGTGAAGGCAGAGCCAATGATATTTATCAGGACACCATGGGCTTGCTTGCTTTAGAAAGTCTTTGATTTGTCGGAGAATTTTTGCTGGTCTGACGTTTTTGATTCTCCCATTTATATTAAGTTACATACAGGTTGTAAAAAGTCACTTAACGAAAACTGAAACCCCGTAATGTACCAATCATTACGAACATTTTTTACCTCTGTACCATACCTGGGAAATTTCTGGTTCCGGAGATATTGAGGCCCAAAGTTACTATGAATTTTTTGTAATTAGGTACAATATGGATGCATTTACCCTGCCAACTTGTTCTTTAGATGTCCTATGCACCCATGTATAAGTAGGGATTTTAAAAATTGCACGCGCGTACTTTTAATTGCGGATAAAAAAATGTGTTTCCTTAAAAAAAAAAATCGATTCCCAAGTTTTATGTTCGCTTAGTATGACCTGGCATGATGTCCAAAACGAGTAGACTTCGGCTTGGTGATGGGTCTTGTGACACCCTGTATTTTCTTGATCTATTTTTGGCTAGTCACTATTCTACACGGGAAACCTCTCGGTGCACCTTCCTAATTCTATTTCTTTATTATTCTATCTATTGTTCACTACCTTTTCTATTACTATTTAACGATTTGAGACATTCACATTCCCATATCACCTAATGTGGAAACAGGAATGTGTTCATTATAAAATGTTTATTGATTGAGTCTGAATTTAGTACACTGCAGATTCGAAATCTAATTTGGCTTTTTCAGATTTACAGTCATCTTTGTGCAGGAACACCACAACTGGAACCATACCTGGAACTAAAATATTTTTGAATTCGTTGTGACAATTTTTACCTCATTGTGTGGACCCAGAATGACTCTGTACTCAACTGATATATATGAAAACTTATATATACGTTGTCAGTAAAACAGAGTCGTAGGTGGTAAACGCTGTGGACACAGCTAGTTAAATCAATAATGTTTACCATTTGGCGTAATATTTCGTTCATTAGAAGCTATCAAAACACGGAGGTTCTAGCTAATACAACTGCAATTAAAACACTTTAGTGGCAACCATGCTACACGATATCCATTTATGGCTCGGTTGTTAGAAGACGCGCTTGCGCAACGATCCGGGTTCGATCCCCATAATGGTAACTGGCGGAGCGAGCGTAATCTTTTTCGCAACAGTACTGATGCTTCTAAGTAAAGATTAGACATAACATTAACCCGTTTGTTCACGAAGGTTTAGGCAGAGTACGGCACATCCAGATTGTACCGAATATATTTCTAACAAATGGAATTCGTAATTAGTTTCTAATCAAGTGTATCGACTTGACAGAATTCGACCGTACATGTTCATTTCAAGCAGTTGTTCACACTCTTTTGAACCTTAATGATTCTATTCTATTCTTAATTATGCATATGAGGCAAGGCCAAATGCCATTCGAGTGGCCGAGTTTTGGGCCAAATCTATATAATGTGTTACCATCGACACGATAAGTAAGTAATGATGCATATTTCAAGCGCTGACAAGAAACTCTTCATTCATCTTCTTAGAGTTATCCCAGTTTCAATCTGGGGTCCGCTTAGTAGTCTAACCGGATTTGGCTGAATATTAGCTTTTTCCACGGAGCGACTGCCTGTCTGACCTCCGCAACCCGAAGGGATAGCGATATTCCATGGTTTAGACTAGTGTCAGTTTATTTAGAAGGTACTGACGCCTTGTAACGATTGTCAAAGATTTTCATGACACCCGGGACCGACGGCTTAACGCGCTCTCCGAGGCACAAGACAAGCGATAATTAACAATTCAATACGCACATAACTCCGAAAAGTCATTGGTGCGCGCCGTGGATTCGAACCGGATACCCTCTGCATGGCAGTCTGATGGTATCTCCACTAGGCTATCGCTGCCTTAACGCTGACAAGAAACTCTATTTATACAAAAACCAGACCTTAAAATATGGCAATGTGATGTATGTGTGCAGTGAGTTTTATGAAACAATACGAGTATATTGTCATGAAGAGACATTACTGCTCCTTTAGTAACCTTTCCGAAAGAGTCGCATCGAATTTAAAATACACGTCGACACATACCATTCATAGTTAGCATATAAATATAGAGTGAACTCCTTATAGAACTGCTCCAGAAACAATTCCATAAAACAACTTCAACATAAGCATTAACGTATTTGCATTTAATTATCGCTAAGTATCTGCATATTTAAATTAATGTTGTGTTTTATCTTTTGTCGGATCAGCGCACTTTCTGACTGTAAATTTTAAAATGCCTCATCAATATTGGTTACTAATAAGAGACAAGAATTTAGAAGATACGTTTTCGGCAGAAGATTCTGATCAACACTAAATCCAAGTCAGGTTGAAGAGCCTCAGGCAAAATGGCGACCGCACGAATCTATCGATTTGCGAGATTAAGCAAATTCGTCACAGTCAGCTTTATAAATTATTGGGTGATCGGTCACTTTAAGTCACTCCCATCGTGCTGGAGAATACGTAAACTAACTCGACTGTCATAAAGATCAATGACAATTGATAGAAACAGTCTTGAACTTGAAATATCCTGATTTTGGTGCAAACAATAGAAAATTTCCATAGCAATAAGCTTCTTTGACAATTCTGGTAACACGAGCTTAGCGTAAGGTATTTTAGGTCGAAATTAGAATGACAAGGCATATGTTTTCCAGGGGGAAAAACAACAAAAGCAAATTTAGTAGTCTATTTACAGTAGAGTATACAAAAAGCTCTCCCTCGATCTTCAACCTAAAACTTACTTCTATCCGCTGAAGGTAAAACTCATCAATGAAGTACTAAGGGTAATAACAAAAAAAAATAATTATTGATAACAAGCTATATTATAGGTTTTAGGGGTTTTGGAGATCTGCACCATTATAATCAACTGACGTTAGTCATAACTCATAACAGTTGCGTTCGCGCGAGGTTCCAATCAATGTACGAAAGTCGAACTCCTCATTAAGTCAGTTATCCACAAAGTTTCCATCGATCACAAACGTAGTATGTAGTAATCGGGCATTTATGTCAAAGGACCGAAAACTCAGTTCGGTATTCTCAAAACAATTTACCGTACGCATTGATATACTTCTCCCCAATTATCCTTCGATACTTCGTTGCTTACGTATTCCGTACATTCATTAGTTTTTGTTCCTTTTACGCGCGGGTCGACGCACTTTTTTGATTTACAACCAGTTTCGCCATATGCCATTCCGATTATCTACCATGAGATTTATCGAATACGTTTTAAGTTTAGTACCAAAATTATCGAGATATGATATTCTGTAGAATTAAAGATTTTGAGAGTGATTGAAGGGACCTTATCTTTATCAGTATAGTATGTAATTTGTATTCTGAATTTTAAGGTTTTCATTACGGTAGTGGTTTTTGATAAAATGGTTGTTTTGCTGAAGGAAAACTCGTTGAGGTTGTTTAGGTAAGGTTTTGTTTATTTTTATAATAATATGGTTGGCAAATTATACTGCAGAACGATTTTCGGCCCCATTATATTTTAAAAACTTGTGTTTTTTCCTGTCTTGTTACGCCTTGGCTTAAATATGTACTTATCTCAAAGACGGTGTTCAATATAGTATAATTTAGGGTTGCCAATCGTAATTAGGGTAAAGTGCAAATTACCGTTTTTGTCGCACAATTAGCACCACATGTAAACTAATTGATTTTAATAATTTAGTGTTCCCAAATGGAGCAGTTTATTGGTCAGTTTTTTTTTATCACGGGTCCAACGAAACTGTCTTTCAAAAGCTTCTCGAAAGACATACCAAATTTGCATGAGAAAATTAGCCTACACGAGCTGTTCCTTTGTAATTTTTTGCAAATGTCACATTTATATACACGACGCAGACAAAACCAAAGTGATGATAAAAATCAATTCAGGAAATTTCAAGATTTTGCAAAAACGCAAAATCAGACCAAATTCAGTATAAAGTTTATTTTAATACAAACATACTGTGCCTGTACTGGAAATCGAATCTGCGGTAACACGGTTGACTCATGCATAGAAAGTATAGAGAGGCGAGTTTATAGTTATTTCGAACACGACACTTGTCGGTACATTACAGTGGTTCTGTTAGCGTGGGTTGTAGCTTGAATTGATACTGGTATACAGGTTCCTTATTATGTGATGCGTTTATTAGATGTTTATATGTGTGGCTCTATTGAGGTACAATCAAACAAGTCGGCGCTGGACCAGTTTGAAAAAAAATCCCTTGGCTCGCTCATAGAGTCGGGGCACACTAGAAACTGATTTTGTATACGAGTGTCAATGTGCGGGTAAAGTAGCACTGGAAGCGAAGATGTCTTGCTGAGCGATTCTCGCCCTTAAGGTGGCCTAGCGGGAAGTTATTCGACTGTACTTATGCATAAAAGGATGTAACAAGATTGGAGAGTGCGAGGAAGACAAAAAGAGTGAGTGCAAAGAGAGAGAGAGACAAAAGTCATGATAATCGTCCTATCGTTATCGCGGTTGCATCCAAGACTTTCATGTGGAGTCCGGGCGCGCTTTCTAGTCTTACCTGACTGGTCAGAATATTAGTACCTGATCACCGCAACCCAAAAGGATAGTGATATTTAGTCGCTTAGACCAGTATCAGTATATTATAGGAAACTAACTCACTATGACGATTGTCAAAGCTGGGACGTAGATTATATATTTTTTTATAGACTCATGCCTGTATCCCCGAGTGGTAGGCAGAGGTATAATATTACACCCACATTACGCCATGAATTTTTAGGTCCCACGTAATAGGGGGCCAGCCTATTGCCGTTACCGGGCACATCACCAGACCAGCTGCTACTGAGAATTCGGAAAAAACCCAGTAACACTTTTGCCCGACTCGGGAATCGAACCCAGGACCTCCGATCAGCAGTCGCATACGCTATCGACTGGACCACGGAGGCAGTCGTAGATTATATAATATAGCCTATTGGCTAAGATATTTATTTCACGTCTTTGTAGCTTTTAAAATAAACTTGGGAGACAGGTAACGTAGACCAACCACTAAGGTAATATACTTGCCTTGCCTTAAACACATGACGTAAACATTAAGGCGAAAGTAGGAACACACTTTTACCGACTAGTCTTTGTCACTAATTTATTTATTTGCCTCATATTAGTCGGTTGTTGTTTACAAAAATAAATAAATTCTTGTTTATTGTTAAACAACGTTTCGTTTAAAACCTTACCGCGTAATGTAGTTTCATCACTAAGTACATCTCATTAAAATTCATCGAAAGTACTTAACAGTAGTCGACACGGATTTTATGCGCATTCATGTTATTTTACGTAAAGATGAAAACGTTTTTACGCAAAATGAAATTCGTTTTACGCAAACCGCGTGATTATAGGTTATTCTTAAATTGTTTGCATATAATTTGTATAAATTATATTAATACTGTGTATTATTTTTCGATGTGTTAGAGGCAATCTGTGTTAAGCGAATCTGAATAAGTGTGATTTTGATTGAGTATAAAAATAAAGCCAGCAAGAATATGGAAACAAGAACTTGTAATGATTATGATTCGAATGGTGAGGAAATATGAGGAGGGTCACATCAACCACTAATGAATATGTTGACATCACGAACACGACTTCTATTGCCAGGTCTGATTTGTTTTTAGGGGAGAATAGATAAAATAAATGGAGATATAGGGCTAAAACCCAAAATAAACGATTGTTTAACTAATATTACTGGTAAACTTGATCCTACGAGCTAAGAGTCGGATATGTTAGACAAGTAGAAATTACAAAACATTAAAGATATTATAGAGTTCAGCATCACTTATCGGGATATAGAACGGGCCTGATCATGAGCAAATAGGGATTCGTGTCCCTGTAGTATCTTAGAAATAGGGACATTCCGCGCAAATGGCAATGCTGACCACACAGAAATGATTCATTTCTGTGGCTGACCATGACGGCAACACGACTGAAAAGAAGAATGAGTATGATATATTTGTCTTTTTCTCTCACATGCAAAATTGACTGCTGCTACCGGTATTAACTAACATACAGGGTAAAAAAATTAAAAACATTTGGCAAACAGGTTAAAATTACAAGCAGTGCTTAAAAATCAAATATATGGTTTTTGTTCCTTCTCTTGACATAAAAGCGTATTGAATAACATCAAATTAAAAATGTGTTTATGCGTATTTTAAATGCATTGGACGGTAAACGTTACGTGATGACATTTAATTTGTTTTCGTATGAATTTGGACGGAAGCCTCGAGCTTTTGTGAAATTAGGAGACAGGTAACGAGAGATTGGAAAAATATTCATAAACTATAGTGGAAGTGGAAAAATACCTGACAACTCTTAGACTATGAGTGAACACTGATTTTCTGCATTTCAGCATTTAGTGTTACTTCTAGCGTTCTATATTGCATACTATTTTTTGAAGAAAGGGTTACTAGACAAATTAATTTCAAAATGAAATATTGGAACTGCCGAACTTTCCGGATTGGCACTCAACAAAATTGTTAGCAATCGCAAACGAAATACCAATAATTATAGTCGAAGAGCTTAGCAGTATTATGAAAACATTGAATGAAAATATGTAAATGTGCTGTATAAATATTCAAGTAGGTAACAAATTTTGTTTTGGGGCCTGGGTTTTTGACCGACATTTTTATGTATGTTTAATTGTTACCAAATAACGGAACACAATTCTTTACAACTTGTTTTAATTTGGAGTAGGCGTTAATATAATGGTCACCCAAATACACTTAACCTGGTTGATTTGACAAGTTTATTTTTAAATTTTACGACAATTTTAATAAAAAATCATACTTTTTTATCAGACAGTAATAAAATAATAATTGTTTCATATTTTCATAATTTTTAATAAAGTTATTATTTTAAGGAAATAAAAGTAACGAACTGTTATATTTCTTATCGTAAACAATAAATTGCATATTTAAATACCAATAATAATTTATTTTATTGCATACATGTAAAACGGGAGCTAAATGATAAGGTTTTAAAATGAATATCGTGTGATGAAATGTGATACTTGATTTTGAGGTGAGGTGCTACTGACAGCGGGTCACGATGCACTCGAAGTTATATAAGCGTTTTGAGTTTTGATGTTAGTGATACCAAAATATTATAAGGGATTATCCCTTATAATATTTTGGTATGGCATGGCAAGAAGTTTTGAAAAAGGAAATATGTTCGTATTTCACACATTTTTATTTCCTTAAGGAGTGATGCAAAATATCATAATCCAAAATCCTTCTTAAATTGGATATCATATTCATGTTACTTGCTGTACTATCCATTGGCTTCCAGAAACAGGTAGTCGATATTTGCTTTTTTAATTTGCAAATTACAAAACATACTTGCTTTCCATTTATAAATCGCTAATCGCTATCAATGAGAGATATTAAAAGAAACCGGCCGAACAGCTTACATTACATTTATTGTGGCCGCTCGACATGCGTACTAATTTAAACTACACCAGCTTAAGTGCTTCTTGTTCAGAACTACACGTAAGCATATATTTTTAAATTGGATTAAAAAGGATCAAATACTTTAATGTCAAAAATCACACAGTAAACCATTTGGATCAGATACCGTATAAAACTTTGATTTTATATTTTTCCAATATGAGTCATGCTCTGTTAACGGTTGTACCAGGTCGCGGCAATTTTTCCGCGAAACGAAAAATATTGTTAGCAAACTGAAAATACCCATTTCGTATTTATTACGTTAATTAATACAAATTGCTAGTAGATCGTGTCACAAAATACATAGGTAGGTAAGGTATTTAACCAATACAAGATTTCCAAAAAATATAAAAAAAGTATATTTTATTAATATGTATTTTTTATTTATTTTATAGACGCCTGTATCCCCGAAGGGGTAGGCAAAGGCGTAATATTACACCCACATTTCGCCATGAATTTTTAGATCCCACGTAATAGGGGGCGAGCCTATTGCCGTAATTGTTTCACAATATCAAATTTTCCAGTAGGTAAGTACATTGCTACTACCTATAGCTGAATATAATAGTAGTTTACACTACAACAGTGATGGATACGATTTCCATTCAGTTTCCATACACCATACAAATAAATATGAAATTACTTATTTTTATAGCAGTTTGTTGAATTGAGTAAAACCATAAGAAAAAGCTAGTCATAAACAAATAAAGCTATAATTTCCAACAGAGATTTGTAAGCCCCAGGCCATAAGCATGAGAATATAAATAATCTTTTTGCGAATGTTAATAATTACGACGTGTTGAATAAATTAGCGAAGTGTTGCCATTTATTTGAAAAATAAATTGCTGATGAGAGCGGAGATAATTTATTGCGTGCGATTTTTATTAGTAATTAATCTATGTACGTTTTGTTGTAGTGAAGATGTTTTCTATCTAGCTGTGTATTTTTAATGACCATACTTATTATCTACTAGAGGAAGCCAGCAGCTACGCCTGCATTTTTTTTTAAATTTACCCGTTTTGGCCGATCCCGTGGGAATTTCGGGAAATCCCTTCTTAGTGCACCCCTACGGTCCCTAAGAAACATACATGCCAAATTTCAGCTTCCTGCGCCCAATAGTTTCGGCTGTAGCGTGTCTGTCAGTCAGTCAGTAACGCAAGGATTTTATATATTAAGAAGATTAAAGTTGCTTGAAGTCAAAACGATTGAGCCATAAGTGGTAGTAAATAATGGCCTGACTTATTGCACCAGAAGGATAACTTGTATTTGACACAAAAGTTAAGCATGCCAATCCAACGTGGCAATAATGCCAGGCTTCTTGACACGCTCCTAATTAACAATGATAACCAGAAATTAATTACCTACTTTCACACCGTCTAAATTTTGATGTGTGCTAATGTCTATTAGAGACCTATTATATAAACGTATTTGTACATATTACTTATTTTTAGGATATTAATTATATTTTTGTAACGGATCGAATTGGTGTAATCATTTGAAATTGTAGATTCAATTTTTCTACTTGCCTTTGAAGTCTTAGTATGGGTTGTACCTAACCCCGGTCATTTTCGTGCTTGTACACCAGTCGGGACCATGAAAATGACTGATCATACTAAGAGCAGATTGTAAAGTATTTTATAGTATGTACCACTTTATAACCATGTCATGCCGCATATAATCTCTCACACATATGCCAAAAAGAATTATTAATAATATTCGCATTAAGCCCGATAATAGATAAGTTAAACCCATAATACTGTTAAAGTATGCGTCGGCTTGTTGATATGACGTGATCATGGGTGTACGGAGTAATTAATTGTTTCATATCCGTGTGTGAGGGGGGATCTGTTACGATGATAGACAGATAACAACTTGAAACACTTCAAACCAAAACGTAGGGCCTTATAATATTGAACTAGGTTATTCAGAACATGTGGTAAATTTTGACGAAAACTGAAAACTTTTACAGGTAAATTAAACGGAAAATATATTATTTGCAATTAAATTAAGTTTATAATTAAATGCCAAGAAAAAATTGTGTGCTGTTAATGATTGAGAACTTTTGAGCTGTGTAGTTAATTATGGATGTAAATGCAAGATGTGCTGAACACAAATCATAGAAGACCTCAATCAAAACTCAAAACTACATCAAAATTCAAGAATTATGAATCAATGTACGTCAAGGCAACTACTGTTTAAGATGTCACAGGTTTTAATTCAGCTTACAAAGAATTGAGATACACAATACACATACCAGCTAACAAGGCAAGTTGAATAAAGCATTTAATTAAAATAGTAACGTAGCCAAGCTATTGAAGTGGTGCTATAGATACCTAATGTGTGCTTAATATCTTGTAGTACATCTTTATTATAGAACTCATAGTCATAACACGTAACGGCCATACAATTCCAAAAAAAACACCAAAAACATCAACAACTGACATTTACAGAGCAACTATCAATAATTCATCATCATCACAAGTCCCATCAATTCCTACGAGTAATATAAAAGTTCGTTTTTCCCGTCAAAGTAATAGTGTGTGATAATTGGTACCTTTCTTTGCACACCCTCGAACTTTTTATACGATTGTATGGCATTTGATCCCATAGTTTAAGTCATACCCACGACCTTTCAACTCTTATTTATGACGTGGATTAACTGGTATCAAGGGGACCTTTTTGTGGGATTGGACACGTTTCAATTATGGTGTAAGCATTTTTATATACACACATCAACAAAGTCTAGGGATATTTTATATTTCATCAAATATCTAAAAATCTATGAAGAATTTTCTGATACAGTAAATAGAAGAATCATAGATTATTTTAAGGTCTTTAATAAAAATAAAAAACATTTCGTGTTTTTTTTTGTTTTAAATAAAAAAAATAATTTTTTTAATCATCATGGAAAATTAGTAGAAGAAATGTTTGTTGTTATCAACAAACATTTCTTCTTAAAAAACTATTAATTTTAATAAAAATGGAAAAAATCTTGTAAAATCTAATCATTAATAATCAGTGTTGCCACCTCTTACATTGATTACACATCGACATCGATTGTTAATACTTAAAATTAAATTGTCAATGTCTTGCTGCGGTATGAGGTCCCATGTCCTTTGCAAGTGTTCGTAAAGTTGTTGTTCAGTCGTCAAATTTGGTGGAAAATCTCTCAAAGCTTTTCGTTGTAACATGTCCCAGGCATGCTCGATAGGATTTAAGTCGGGCGACTGTGCAGGCCAATCCAAAACTTGAATATCGTGCTCTCGGAGAGCGGTCGATACCAGCCGCGCCGTATGGCAAGGAGCATTATCGTGCATGAGTAGAAATTCATGGCCTATTTGAGTTCTGTGTGGGACAATAACGGGCTCTACTACCTCCTCGTGGTATTTTTGTGCAGTCATGCTGCCTTGGATCCAAACGAGTTGGGTTCGTCCGCCAAGACGAATTCCTGCCCACACCATGATTGTCCCGCCTTGGTATGGGTGGACCTCCTGAGGGTGCCGTAGACGGCTAACTCTCCCTGGAGCTCTCCAAACGCGTGTTCTTCGTGAATCCGGGTGAAACCCAAACCGGGACTCATCGGTGAACAGCACCAAAGACCATTGTTCGTCACTCCATGGTAAATGCTCCCGAGCCCACGAAAGCCGCCGATCGCGATTGCCACGTCGCAATGCTGGAACACGCAATGGTCTTCGAGCATGAAGATCAACTTCATGTAACCTTCTTCGCACGGTTTGGTCGCTTACCAGCAGCTGGTGGTCCTCCTGGAGCCTTTGCACTAGTTGCAGCGCTGTGATATTGGGTTGTCTTCTGGCGGTCATTTGGAGAAATCGATCCTGTCTCTGCGTAGTAACACGATATCTACCTGTGTGCTGTTCGGCCACATCTCCAGTACTGCGATAACGTGACCACAACCTTGATATCACATTTTGACTGGTATGTAGGGCCTCAGCAACGACGCGTTGAATTGCACCATTTTCTAACATGCCCACGGCTCGTAACATTTCATCTCGACTCAAATGACGACGTGACATGACTTTTAAAGTTCGTACGTCACGTTAAATTAAAAAAGAAAAACAATTAAAAACCCTTTTCATTAATAATTATAATAAAACAGTTTTAACTTTCTTTAATGTAACGAATTACTAGCAAATTTGCCGCCATATTTTGTTTATTATTTTGTTTTTTTCTTTCCATGTTCAAATTTTGAAAATAGAATAAAAGAGGTTTTAATCTGTATATAAACTTTTTGTGGAAACTAACAAGGTTCTAAACTATAAACTCGTAAATAATTTAGGATTAAGATATCCCTAGACTTTGTTGATGTGTGTAGGGTTATGATGATCGAAGTCTCTTTCGAATGTTTGTAGTATGCAATAAATATCGAAAAGTAATGAGTTAGGCACCTGGGACTAATAAAAAGAGAGAGCCAGGTATCTATTTTACTCAGCGTCCTAGTGGAGTTTCCCAGGGAGCTTCACTAGTGCCAATAAATATTTAAAAAGACTGTTGCATGTTCCATTAATATACCTGATATATTTACTGAAATCAGCGCTTTGCATTATTACCTGGTCTTGTTACTTAATTTAGCATAATATCCATCTAATTTTATTTTGATTGCCGCAATGTTTCGTGAATAAATTCCTGTTTTTACAACTGTCTGCATTCATAGCTAAAGCTCCGAATGTGTATATTATTTTTATGCTATTGGATAACATGTTGTTGAATAAGGCCGCAGCCTACAAAAACCAAATTGCATCTTAAACTAAACATTCAAAAAACTTAAAAGTCTTTCATACTAAGCACGACCCTTCTAAAGAAAATAATAAAAATAATAGTCCAAATCTATTAAGTCAACGTCAATGAGTTGACAAGTGTTAATGCGTAGGCGTGGCTCATTACGTGCTCTTTTCAATTGTATTTATGGTGTGTAAAATTCACTGGCTGTCATAACTCGGGTTTATTTACGAGTGAATGGTAGGACCACACGTGTGCCAACTAGTTTAGATGAAGAGTTATATGCAGGGGAAATGCCAGTGTTTAGTGCCTTTGTGTTATTTGATATTCGCTTTCATATGGAACGAGAATACACAATTTTGTATTAGTGTATAAATGTTTTAAGTGGTTTGCATTATTGCTGTTACTAAAAGAGGTGGAAATTCGTGTCATGCAGATGAGGTTTTGGCTTAAAAAGCCAACTGACAGTCTTTTATTATATAGTCAATAATTTAAGAGTAGAAAATAATTTAACTAAAATTAAAATAATGCATTAAAATTCTCCTAAAATAACGTATCTATCACATATAGGTACATCGGCCAAAGCTAATAAAATGGTTCGTAATACAAAAAATGGCTTTTTGGAATGGAAGCGAAAGAATATTCAGAGCTTAGTAGATAAGTATAATAAAAGTACCTACATTATAAATGTGCATGACAACAATATATTAGCAGTTTTACTGTTACAATTCAAAACAGCAAATAGTAGCCTAATGAAATTTAAAAAAAATCTTGTGTAATTTGTATTTCCATCAACCTTCTAGTGTAGTGTAGTCATAGATATGTATATTATATACCGTAATCATCCTATATTCATCGCAGAAATAATCTGTACTTTGAACAAACAACAAGACAAGTTATTTCTATAAAACCTAACAAAGTTTAAAATACATTGACTGTATAAGTAGTGGGCAACGCCTCTCGAAGCTCCTTGACATTAAATATAATTTAATGCGATACGCCTTCATAACATGTTCAAATACTCGTAAATCATTCAAACGTGTCATTCACGCCAACATTGCTCTAGAAAAGCGTTAAAATCGTAAAAAATATATATTTACAGTTTAATCGCTTGAATAGTGATATGGATTGTGGGCAAGACTAGATTGTGCCTGTGACATTGCCTGTAGTTAGTTATCCACTTACTTCTCTCAAATGATATGAATATGCAGAGGCCAATTTGATGGATGCACGGAATACAATCTGCCGGTGTTGAATTATGTATTTCCGTGTAATGTTTGTGAAATTTCACGACAAAGATATTTAAAAATATTGTTCAAGAATGTTGTATTTGCTCGAGACTGTAACTGACTTAGCCGTCTTGATAATAATTTAGAATCATATTGTTTAAAATTAGGTAATATAACGTCATTCCGTGTGGTGACGGATTAAGAATACGGATTGTCACCACCCCATGTGATCCCATGGGTGTCGTAAGAGGCGACAGAGACAGAGGGAGCATATTATGTAGAGAACAGCACTGTAAGAGAAGGAAAACTTGATACAAACACTATACCAACCCGTTTGGCCAGCGTGTTATAGTAGGCCAATTCCTCCTTTTAAAGGAGAGGCCTAGTCCAGCAGTGGACTGTTAAAGCGTCAAGCGAAACGTCATGCTATTAATTAACAATGAGATGAGTTACAATGACATCTTCAAAAAACGCTATTGAAAAAATCTGTATTTATATTTGTATTACGGATATCAATATCTCTATTTACTTCTTGTAAATATGTACTCAGTACAGCCGCAAACCACACACGGACAAATCGTGTTCAGTGTAATAACTTAATAAGTTTGTATAGAAACTTTGTTCTACTAAGGTATAAGGAGCTTGTTTGTAAAGCTATTAAACTAAAACAAATACGTTTCAAATGCTCTTGGAATATTAAGTATAATATAAACGGTAATTTCTAGTGTGTGGTTTAGACAAAATTGGTGTATTGGTATATAAAGCACCTTAATAATTTCAACCCTGTATATATACTCTCAGATTGCTGGGTATTACATTGCCCAACGCTGGCTATTTGCGGGTTGGCAGTCTTTAAATGTCTTTCGAGAACATTTTGGTGATCTTCCATACATGCCTGTTTCTTCACTGTGGTTTGGCTGGCATGAGTTACACCAGCCGTAATACCCGGTGCCGAAACGGGGCGGATATAAGGTATTTCACTTTTATTTATTTATTTATAGACTCACGCCTGTATCCCCGAAGGGGTAGGCAGAGGTGTAATGTTACACCCACATTTCGCCATGAATTTTTAAGTCCCACGAAATAGGGGGCGAGCCTATTGCCGCTACCGGGCACATCACCATACTCCGTGCTGCTACTGAGAATTCGAAAAAACCCAGTAACACTTTTGCACGACCTGGGAATCGAACCCGGAACCTCCGATCAGCAGTCGCATACGCTATCCACTGGACCACGGAGGCAGTCCGGAGGTATTTCACTTATATATTCAAATGAGGTAATTACGCAATATATACCCGTTACATAAATATAAGTGAACCCTGATTATTCAATCAGATCATTCATCGACGCCTTCAAACATAATCGAATGATACAATAACTGTGTAATAAATGCTTTTCGACGGAACCCCTAGGTTCAGAACCCAGTTCAGGAATATCTTATTTAGAGGCCATAAGACAGAAATTTGTTTTTTCCTTGATACGGTTGTCCATCTTTATTTAAATCACTACGTTGCCCATCTAAAAAAGTAATAATTTCGCTTTTCGTTTTGCGTGCTGGAATCCCCTGAAGCTACAAACTCGCCTAGCCTTTATATAATTTGCCATATCTCATATCATAATGTTATTTTTAATGATGTTGTAAATAATACGCTTTTTCGTCTAAATTACAGAGTAGTTTGAGATACAAAGTGGTAATTTTAAGACTTTAAAACGCGGTATTCTATTTAAATTATTTTTAGTCGTGCAGTCTTGAGTATCGTGTCTAAGAATTTGAGAAAGTCTAAGCTGATAATATATTTTTTGCTGTAAATAAAGTGGAATCCATCTTGTTTTCTCTTCACTGTCTAATTATACTATAGTACGTGGTCTCACTAAGGCAAATTGCAAAAATGCTTTAGCCACGTGCTAACAAAGCAAGCTAAGCTTTTGGGCTTGTATGAAATAAATTATCATCATCATATCAGCCGCAAGACGTCCACTGCTGGACATAAGCCTCCCCCAAGGCTCTCCACACAGACCGATTCTGAGCCACCCGCATCCGCTGCCCGCGACCCCAATAAGATCGTCAGTCCACCTCGCGGGAGACCTCTGCTACGACGTCCTGTGCGTGGCCGCCACTCCAGAACCTTTCTGCTCCAACGGCCATCGGTTCTTCTGGCTATATACCTGCCACTGCCACTTCAGCCTGACTATTCGAAGAGCTATGTCGGTGACTTTGGTTCGCCTGCGGATGTCCTCATTTCTGATTCGATTTCGGAGGGAAACTCCAAAAAATATCATACATCTCTCTTATTTATTGTGATCTTATTTATTCTATTTTAATAGTGTTAGTGGACAAGATTTTCTAACGATGCATATATAGATATAGTAATTAATAGTTATTTTTCTATGGATGCATACGACTAAAAGCTCTTGTCAGCTGAACATTCTTATCAGAAGTACTTGTGAAAGGGATTTCTGGTCATTAAATTCGTCTAAAAATCATTAAGACAACTTTTTTCTCCGACTGAATGTTTGAAATTATGGCGGTATAAAAATTGGCGTTGCGACGCAGTTTTGAATATTTAGAGGATTACAAAGTTCGTTAAGGAAAATAATCTTATTTATTATATAAAAAATACTAAGCCCGAGTTATTGCATGATTTAAGGCCTTAGCAAATAAATTATTATCAGTACCTTAGCGAATAAATTATTATTACAGTTCCAATTTACGAAAGAGGCAATTTTATGGCCCCGATTAGATTGTTGTGATGACAAAATTATGCGTGCAATGTAAATCGATATGCTTTGTGAAGAGGGCCGGTGGTTCAAATAATTTTATTGTTAAACCGAACCTGATAAATATGGTTCGAGTCTTTGCTTTGTATTTCTGATTTGATGACTTCTGAATGCTACCATGAGTCACATTTTCAGAAAGAAAGGCTTTGGTAAAGTTTTTGAACTCAGAACAGTCTACAAGGAATTTGCTTTCGAGTCGCAAAATTAAAACGTATTTGTTTTATATACTGAGGTATATAAAACAATAATATATATTAAAGAGTATTTTCTGATATATTCATACAAAGTGAAACCTGCTTGCAAAAAAGATGTGGTTGTTAATACACCATTGTCTATTGGTATTCTGTCCGTGTGGTGACGGATTAAGGATACGGAATGTCACCACCCCATATCATCCCATGGATGTCGTAAGAGCCGACAGAGGGAGCATATTATGCATAGAACAGAACTATAAGAGAAGGAAAACTTGGTATAAACCCTATACCAACCCGTTTAGCCAGCGTGGTATAGTGGGCCAATTCCTCCTTTCAAAGGAGAGGCTTAGTCCAGCAGTGGACTGTTAAAGGCTGATGATGATGATGATGATATTAGTATTTGCTTTTATTACTGATTATAATAAAGAGGAATCAGTTTACGAAGTTTTAGTTTTAATAAACGTTTGTTATTTGTCCCGCAACGTAGTATATACATAGACCTAAAATAAGAATGAAGGGGAAGAGAAAAATAATAGTAATTTCGTAAAACTAGTATTCACTTGTACTTACGGAATATTGCAAAGTACTTAATTGTTGAAGGATCTTACCTGGAAATAAGGAATAATCATCATGATTAAAATCATCATCATCAGCCTTTAACAGTCCACTGCTGGACTAGGCCTCTCCTTTGAAAGGAGGAATTGGCCTACTATACCACGCTGGCCAAACGGGTTGGTATAGGGTTTTTATCAAGTTTTCCTTCTCTTACAGTGCTATTCTCTGCATAATATGCTCCCTCTGTCGGCTCTTACGACACCCATGGGATGATATGGGGTGGTGACATTCCGTATTCTTAATCCGTCACCACACGGACAACCTGATTAAAATAATAAGTAACAAATACCTACTTATAATTAATATAGTAGCTTATAAATTAGACAACAAAATAGTGTGTATGTGTGAGTGTGATTTTTTGTCTCATTTTGAAACGTTTATAGAACTGTAGTAAATTTCGACGTCGCTAACTTATGACGTCACAAGAAAATATCACCATCTTTATTTCCTCCATTGAAAATGGTTTTATGTAATTTAATCATTAATCTGGTTGTTACATGGGTGCATAATGGATTGACACGCATGTTTAGTTCTTAACTCGCTAAAATTTACATACTAGTAAATATGTTGCCCTTATACGTTATATAATAACGGAAATAATTATATAGATAATAGTATGCAAGTCTCCCTTTATATGGCACTTGGAATACTTAACACTTCACAAAAGTAATAAAAACTAGCAATTATTTATAATGGCAACACTTTAATATAATTGTCATAGTTGTCAATCATTCAGAAGGAGGAAGTATGATTGCCAGTCGTAAAAAACTTTTTGTAAGTTTGGTATTGGAAAAAAATTCATTGAAATAGTGGATTCGTGTTTAAAACTTTAATTAGTAATAAAGATGTTTTCTTTTATTGGCAAGCTAAGGTGTTTAGTGCTACCAGTATGAAAAACATATTTTCTTCGATTAGACTTCTATTATTGATAACAATTAAATATATTGTATAAGCTGATTGGTAGAAAATAGAAATTGCACAGCTGCATGATTTATGACAATTATGTATGACCGATGTCTGGAGTGAGCAAAAAAAAATACAAAAATGGCGGTGTACTTGAAAAATACAATCATAAAGTTATAGTTAAGATGAATTCACATCGTATCAAAGACACGTTAGTAAAACTAGAATTTAATTCGCTAAACTACATGCAACCTTTGAAACCTTTGCACAATGGGAAAATACATACTGGTCTAATAGCGGGAACCATTAAAGGGTTTACATGTATTAAGAGATACAGGTAGTATTCTAAGCAAGCAGTTCCTATTTCCTAATGCATTTTGCCCGTATATGACAAGAAAATAACTGCAATATTTATGCAAATTTTAATACTTATAGCAAAGCTGTTTAAGTACTGTTTGTTTTGTAAAGAAATCTTAAGTAATTTATCATTGAGTAGGTAATAAATGTTTTTTAGGGATGGGAGTACATCACTAGCAGAATATATCCTTGTCATTTGATTGTGTTGCCGTCTCACTCATTTTTACTGGCAAGTTGCGAGAGAGAGCGAAACGAGGCGATAATATTCGCATGTTTATAGATCAACCTTAAAGTAGTCGCGGAATTAAGGAAAAAAAAATATTAAAGAAAGTTTACCTAACAAAGTCAAGCATAAATAATTTCCGAAGAAACCCACCTAATGAATAATGTTGACCCGATAATATTTAAAACATTTGACATTATTTGCAAACAGCAAGAGCATATTTTTTATATTTTATTACCGTTATGGCCTAAAATGTGGAAAATTTAAATACACTTTTAACAGATTTGATGTATTTACTTACACTTAAAATATTTATTATGTGAACTATGTGATTCAAAGCATAATGCGTTAATTATGTTAACGAACTACAGATTATGTAAAAAAAATAATTTATTTATTAATTGAATTATAAATGTATAATGTTTAATCCAACTATGTTTGGTTGGTTTCGAAGAAGTTTAGTAACTTAGTGTAATATTTGGAAATTTATTGATTTAAAGCCCAAACATTATTCAAATTTTGAGGGCGTTTTTATTTCAAGTTTTGTCATAAATTTTAGTTCGATTTTTGACGGTAAAACCGACTTATCTTTGAGTCTGTTGTGAACGTTTGATCACAAGACTTTTATGTTAAATTTATTTGTAGATTAGTTATGCATAATGAAGGATTATGTTTGAATTTAAATTTGTATTACCGGTACATAGGCAAACGCTGAGGTTTTTATTTGGATTGAATGCCGTCTATCTCAGTATGTTTATAATATCTGTGTTCGGTAGATAGCAAAGGCCTTTTCTATTACTGTTAATATAAAATATACACTTTTAGTAAAACGTGGACATAGCAGCATTGTCTGCCTACTCCATCAGATTCTTACGTGTAGGTACGATAACATAATAATAAAAACTCAGAAAGAAAATAATCCATCATAATGTATCTTAATTTTGGCATTCAAAGGTAATTAAGCTAAATATGGGAAATACAATTACGTCATCATAATTGTAAAAATCAAACTGCAAATATAAACTTTAAATTAAGAACGATTTAAAAATAAAAAATATTTTTCTTAAGTACTGAATTCCAAACTTAAAATTTTAAAGGTCGTTTCGACCAGCCAGGGAGTGACATTCTTTAGACGTTAAACACTCATTAGGGTAACAATGCATTTTGTGTTTTGTGTCAGAGAATGTGTCCAGAATTGTTTAGTCCCAAGATGGTTACTGTCTGCCAGACAAATATTTCCTTACCACCATTCTTGCACAAGCAACTTTCTTCCTTTGACATTAAGGTTTAAAGTAATTTGCTTTCAGTTAGAAATGTTAATAGCCTACTTAAACTTTGTAACCATAGCTTTGTATTTCTTTGCTTTGGATATTTCGCTTTAATGCTCTTTGTATAAAGTTGAAAATGCCTCGCGTTTGTTGCCAAAGAACGATCTTAAAATTAAAGTGTAATTGTTGAAATGATAAGAGATATTTAAAATATGAAGTATTTCACACTTCTTCAGAAGTTTTAGGTGCTGAATACAAGAATGCAACTGCTATACAAGACACATTAATACCTTGAGTATGTATAGGGTTTTGAAATAACAAACGCACAAGTTGTTACGTGTCAAGTGATTGTCACAGGGTGAATATGTATAAGGTCATGCTACTATAGATAGTTTTGAAATAGTCAAGGAAATTGCTGCACACATAATGCAAAGTTACTTTTTTTTTTCACAGAGATTTTTTTTTAGAGTCTTCTCCTGCACTAGGAAGAAATTCCTGTGTCGCGGGAGACTTTACAAACATACGACCAACGGACACAAAGAACACCCAGACACGCGACAACAATTTGTGGGTCACACAAAGTGTTGTCTCGTGTGGGAATCGAACCCACGAGATCTATTTCTCTATTCATTGAAAGATTTTCATTATGTACCAAGGTACACAAGGAAAATCTGCCGTACACAACGAAAATGCCAAAGGATTAATGTGCAAATTCTTATTTCCTTCCTGAGTTTTCAACGAATCTGAGTAGATGCTAAAGGTACCGCGCAAGTAAAACGTACGTAAACCCTGAACTTTTAAGAAACTAAGTATATATAATTATACACGCCCTCGCTTCATAGAGTTGCATATAGAGTGAATTATAGTTCAGTCTATATGCAACTACTAGAGGACGCCAGCAGCTACGCCTGCATTTTTTTTTAATTTATCCGTTTTGGCCGATCCCGTGGGAATTTCGGGATATCCCTTCTTAGTGCACCCCTACGGTCCCCAAGGAACATACATGCCAAATTTCAGCTTCCTGCGCCCAATATTTTCGGCTGTAGCGTGTCTGTCAGTCAGTCAGTAACGCAAGGATTTTATATATTAAGATTAGCTAACTAACAGTATATTGAAATGGTGGTGTGCCATTTCAATATACTTATATACTATACTATAGTAGAGACTAGACTATACCTAGTAGTACTATACTATAGTAGTACTATAGAAAGCGGCACACATAATAAGCTATTATACAGTGAAGGCATATCTGTTGGACATCTATGTACTTATGTTTTGACTACTAAGTTCACACATTTCTCACAATTATATAATAAAATAATTTCACCAAGAATTAATTATTTAATTACAATACACATTCATATCAAATAATTAAAATAAGATCGTACCGGTAGCGGGAAACCGGTATAATCAATACCGGTATAATGATCGTTTATTATTTTATTTATTAGCCTGGCAACTTGTAATTATTGCGTGTAATTTATAGCACATTCGAATTAATCGATGGCAACACATAAAAATGAAATCTGTTACATGTCTGAGGGAATTATTTAATCAGAAGTTATATGGTTCGGTGTTTAGATAGTGATTTATGAGTTTATTGGGTAGCTTTCGCGCCCAGGTGCGCGGGCTATGCGAAGATGGCGGCTTGTAATGTTATCTGTCATGAAATATGGCGCGTTACAATGTTTAAGGTTTAAGGGTTTTGAGCCTTACTTATCGATATACTTGCGAAATGATTAAGGAAGCCACTTGGATTTGTACAGTTTACGAGTTTTGATGGATAATAATGTGTAATAGATGTAGGTACAAACTATTGTGGTATTTTTTTCTAAAAGTATTTAAATAATTTCTAAAAATAATAACTGCGTGGTTGTCTATTGCCAATTGCAAGCTTCTATACAACTGATTAAAATTGATTTACATAAAACATCAAAATACTCTGTTCTGAAATCCATTGACTGCCTCTTTGGTCACGCGGCATAAATGTGCGCGTGGGATTGTGAGGTCTCGGGTTCGATCCCCTGGTCGGGCAAAGTGTTTTTGGGTGTTTCCGTTAGGAAATTCTCAGTAGCTCGGCGTCTGGTAATGTGGCCGGTACGGCAATAGGCTCGGCTCCTATTACTTGGGACTACAATAAATCTGGCGAAAAGTGGGTGTAGCAATATACCTCTGCCTACCTCTTCGGGGATATAGGCGTGAGACTATGTATGTATGTGAAATCTATTATAATGGACACTAAAAAGACAAGCCCAAATCTCTGCCTGCTTCAGGAACATAAATATTGAAACTCTTCCCATGTTACCAGACTCAAGATCCAGAGTAAGTAACATGTTGTGAAAATTGTAACGATGTTTTATAAACAAATCAGAAACATTCGATAAATATATAATTAATTAATTAGTTTTGAAACAAACACTATTGTTATATCGACACGTGTGGTTATCACGAGTTATCGCTTACACGAGCCATAGACTCGATGACTTGCTTGTATAAGGAAGTAAAGAAAGCTTATAAACGATTTGGCGACGCCTTTTTTTATTGGAAAACTTTGGAAGATGTTGCCAGCCGAGAAAAAGAAAAAAAGAGAGAACATACGAAAAAGTCTCTGCTAACCCGTAACTTCTTCGCCAGCATGGTGGTCTACGGCCTAATCCTTCTCAAAATGAGAGACAGCATGTGCCCAGCAGTGGGACACGCTAACGATGATGTTAACGTGTAAAACTTAACATTTCAGTTGAACTAGACAACTCCATGAATAGTATGATCTGGTAAGAGACTGACTCAATTGAGTAAAAACTAAAATAAAAATCTATTGAAACAATACCATGTTAAAAAAGCAATACCTACCTAAGGGTAGATTGTAAACCCGCTTCTTGTTACATTGAACCTAAAATGACGACCGGTTGGCGCAGCGGTAGTGTAAGGGACTAGACTGCCACGCCGAAAGTCGCGAGTTCGATTCCCGCTCATTTGTGTGCGTGAACATGGTTGTTTGTGTTGGTCTGGGTGCTTCTATGTATAATATGTATCAATTTACAAAAAAAAGTATATATGTATGTTTCTTCATTGTCTAGTACCCATAGTACAAGTTCTGCTTAGTTTGGGACTAGATAGTGTTGTGTGAATGTGGTAGAAAAAAATCATCATTATAGTCTTAACGATATCTTGATTGGATACTGGATACTTCAAGGATACTGACTCCCTGTAACGATTGTCAAAGATTAACATGACAGCTGGGACTGACGCGACGGCTGAATGTGCTCTCTGATAGGGCACGGGGTAAGCGATAATTAACAATCTAATTCGCGCTTGATAATGTCAGGAATGTTGAACGTCAGCAATATTATGCATGTAAACGCAAACCTTCCTCTTGAATCATTCTATCTATTAAAAAAACCGCATCAAAATCTGTTGCGAAGTTCTAAAGATAAGCATACATAAGGACCGACAGACAGAAGACAGACTTTGTTTTATACTATGTAGTGATAGTACCCAAAACAAAGCCTGATTAAAAGTGGGTGTACTACTCTCTGTCAAAGGTGAAAGCCGTAATAATAGCTCTATAAAAACACACCCAAATCATTAATTCTGCCTTACCATACACATCGCTTAGTACCCATAGATTTATGATCTCAATAAAAGAGAAACGAAACATTGAACGCAAATACTATCAATTGGTATGACATACATCTATGTGGAATTTGGACTCGTCGCGGACCAATTGATTTAATTGGTGCGACTTTAAAACAATTCTTATTATAGGTAATGTTTGTTGCAGTTTTTTTGCAGTGGAAGTCGCCATTTTAGCTTAGTTTAAGACGAGAGAGTGCGTTATTGCGTGGGCTTTGTCGGTCGAGAATGTAATTAAATAAAGGGTCATCATCATCAGCCCTTAACCGTCCACTGCTTGACTAGGCCTCTCCTTTGAAAGGAGGAATTGGCCTACTATACCACGCTGGCCAAACGGGTTGGTATAGGGTTTGTATCAAGATTTCCTTCTCTTACAGTGCTGTTCTCTGCAATTATGCATAATTTAGTATACGGATTGTCACCATCCCATATCTTCCCATGGGTGTCGTAAGAGTCGACAGAGGGAGCATATTATGCGAACTGCACTGTAAGAGAAGGAAAACTTGATACAGACCCTATACCAACCCGTTTGGTCAGCGTGTTATAATAGGCCAATTCCTCCTTTCAAAGGAGAGGTCTAATCCAGCAGTGGACTGTTAAAGGCTGATGATGATGATGTTATAGGTACTTACAACAAACAAATATATGTATATACGATTCTAAGGTACCGTTAGACAAAAAAGAAACTACTTAAAACAAATTTTAAATTATACCAGCAGACAACCTCACAAAACATTAAAATAAAACCCAACTATGTATGTATCGACTATACATTTTCAAAGTTCAAACTCAGAAAGTAATTTCGCGATAACAATGGTAAAGTAATGACTGCGCGAGAGGCCATTGACCCCAAGCACTTGAACTTAGTAACTTAGACAGCTGACGTAACTACTGTAGTTAGAGCGGATAGTTTATTTTTACACACTTGTTGAATAACGAACAGGTTTGATATTATGAGTTTGATGTGTGTTATATTTTTAATGGCAACTCTCGCACTTAGAATAACTCCTGTATAGTTGAGGCCTTTACTTGTTTTTGTTGTTTTTCGAGACCGCCCGAAGACCTCCGAAATGGCAAAACGATTCTAATCCTGAGAGAAGAACCGCGACAGACAGCTGTACGTGCCCTCCGAAGCACGGTAGCGCTCAGATATAAATGTCACACGCGGTCACCCATCCATGTGGCGCCCTGTGTAAGCGTTGCTTAACTTTGTAACACAAATGGCAAGCCAAATCTCGCTATGAGCGGTACATTACTAACATTCTAATAACATAGAGCACAGTCAGTTCGTAGAAATACTAGTTTGTCTCGTATGAGAATCAAACCGACACCACAATTGTCGAGGAAATTTAATCCTGCCATTTTTTAACGTGTTAAATGTTATGTGAATACTTATAATCCATTTGTGGTTTTACAGATGGGTGAAAATCCTTCTTCTACGGATTTAGGTCTTATAGTGACTATGTTAGAAAATATGTATGTTTACATGCGATATGCATGACATAGGGGTTGAAGCGTTCGCCTCGTCGTTCACAATTTTGCCGAGTGTTGAGGGTTCGATCGCCATACGAGACACACTGTGTGATCCACATTTCTAGGCTCGTTGTGTCCGTTGATTGAATATTTGCAAAGCACAGGAGTGTATACTCCTAGTACAGCATTCAACATCATCATCATGCCAGCCTGGAGACGTTCACTGCTGGACATAGGCCTCCCCTAAGGTTCTCCACAAAGACCGATTTTGAGCCGCCCGCATCCAACCGCTTCCCGCGATCTTAACCAGATTATCTGCCAACCTTGTACAGCATTAGTCTTTTAAAAAATAAGCAAAACAGAGAACAAAAACTATAAAATAATTTGTATAATTACCTAATAAATAACTTGCATGACTTTTTTCTGAGGTCAATGAGCTTACGAACTCATTAAGACATAAAACATTAAAGTTAATTACCAAGTCATTTAACGCCTATAAAAATTGCAAAGATATAGCATTTAATTAATTTCATACCCATTTCCGCTAAAAACATTTGGAAGTGTTAAAAGTATCTATGTTGTACAACCGTACCTACATAGATACTTTTAACACTTGGTAAGAATTTTGTATATATATTTTGTACTTAACATAGATATAGCTTTTTCAATATACAGAACATGCTTTTGGAATAAAGTCTGTGTCGTAGGGAACATTTTAAAAATCAATCAATTTAATTTTTTTAAGTATTTATACTTATAACAATGTTGATTTTTAACAGTAAGAAATCAATAGATACAAATAACACCCAGACCAGAAATAAGAATATGAGAATCATAATAAGTGTTGTCACGAGTGTGAATTATTCCCGTAGTAATTTTAATCCCTTATTTCAACCTTTTTAAGTTTAGGCAGCGATAGCCTAGTGGAGATACCAACAGACTGCCATGCAGATGGTATCGGGTTCGAATCCACGGCGCGCACCAATGACTTTTCGGAGTTATGTGCGTATTGAATTGTTAATTATCGCTTGTCCCGTGCCTCGGAGAGCACGTTAAGCCGTCGGTCCCGGTTGTCATGAAGATCTTTGACAATCGTTACAGGGCGTCAGTACCTTCTAACATAACTGACACTAGTCTAAACCATGGAATATCGCTATCCCTTCGGGTTGCGGAGGTCAGACAGGCAGTCGCTCTGTGGAAAAGCTAATATTCAGCCAAATCCGGTTAGACTAGAGAGCGGACCTCAGATTGAAACTGGGATAACGCTAAGAGGATGATGATTTCAACCTTTTTAAGTTTTATCTTACCAAAAAATATATTTAAAGTAAAGTCTACCTCTATGCCTAAATCCATCAAATAAGGTTAAGCAGTTTCGACGTTACAGTAATACAGCCTCACATATATACAGACTTTTGCCTTTATTATTACGTTGAAACTCTATAAATATCCTTTAGTCGTTTCCTTAGATATTCAGTTACTTAAGCTGAGAGCTTGGACGGAAGTCGTTGTCGATTAATGTAATTTACAGTTAGAGCAATAGTGAGGCTGTGAAGCACTATACAAGTAGTACTACCCATAGTAGGTATAGGTAGGTATATAAACAGGTGCAGTAACCACAGTAGGTAAATATTGCAGAAAGAAGAAGAGATGGAAGAACCTTTGAAAGAGGCACTGTATAAGTAAAACTATAAATAGTTACTTAGGTAGGGCTAGTCGCCACTGAAGAGTGGTTGAGTTTAAGTAGGTTTATGTTTACGGTCGATTGTGAGTGATTGGATTAGTGAGTCATGCGAAGTGTTAGATGGCTTTATACTAAATAGATCTTTGCAAGACCTTGGACAAGATATTAATCCAGCCTAGAGAAAATATATAAAACAACAGATAAAAAAGATGCTGTTGGTCGTGAGGAATTGTTGGAAACTTCAGTGGTCGTTTTAGTTTGTAAAATAACTGACACGTCTGCTACTAAAACAGCAAAAAAATCAAGCTATAATGAAGTCGGTCAACAACGAAAGAAAAAATAAAATAGCGCTTGTCTTAGTAGCTGTATTACGTATCAAAAACTAAATGTTATAGAAATGTAATTACAGTAGGTAGGCTGTTTACTATAGATACCCAAACAAACAATTATCAACTCCACATACATCAAATGACAGTAATCGTAACAAATCGTAAAACAATTACGATTACCAAATCGATTCCGCTCAATTACTTCAACACTAATTTTCTATCCCCAAGGCTTAGATAGCATCTAAAAAACCACATATAATCAAAGCAAATCGATTAAACACCGTAAAAAAATTGTGCCCCAAGTCAAAAACGAAAGTCGATACTTAAAAGCAATAATCGTTATCGCATCGATACCGTATCTCCATTCGCGTCTCGGATCGTAAAAGCCTTATCGAGCGTTCAACTGCCTTCGTTGCTCATACTGATTAGTTCCGCATATACTTTAAAGGTTCATATGTGAACTATTACCATCAATATCTTAGGAGTTTTAGTAGAGTTTTATTGGTCTGATTGAAGGAGGCCATTAGTTCCACGTACTGAGCAGTAAACTGGTGAGGTAGCGTCCTTAATGAGATTAGATTATGTAGAGTTACAGAACGATGTGGTCAATCTATTTTTTATTCTTGTGGGTCAGAACAGTCAGCGGCACAGGTGTTGGAGACCGGTACCCAGATACGACCTTCTAACGGCATCCTGATTTGACCAGAAGGAAGTTAGGAGAGAAGGCTTTCTGGTTCACCCAATGACCAATTTGAGAGCCAAATGCGACAGAGCGTCGCGGCGTCGCGATATGCTTCGAGTAATCAAAATAATACTTTGGAAGATGTTCTAAATAGGATATCTGTTCAGTTGCTTGATAGTTTTCTTTTCTTCTCGCTTCAAGAAAGAGAGAACAACACTAACCTATAGGCATATCTCTATCGCACTTTTTTGTTAAAATAAGCTTTGAAGGTAGTCATCAGCCCTTTTCTTTATATCCTTATATCATTATCATGCAGCATCTCATCTGGTTATCTAACATATTGGGCCACCAAACGAAACCTAGCAGACTTATACTTCATTTGAGTATACGAGTAACAATGCAAGTGATGCTCTAGTTTACATCTAGAGTCTGTAGAATACAGTTGCAAACTTATTTAGATCAGACTGGCCTTATGTTTGTTAGCATTAGTTAGTTAGCATGCAAATGTCCTATAATGAACAGTGAAAGCTCTTTGAATAAACTTATAAATCTTACTGAAGTTATGGATAGAATTGGAACTCCATCTTATTTACCAGTAGTAAATTTATTTTATTTATTGTAGAAATAACACTAAACTACATCCCCATTCTTTACAATTCGCATAAAACCGCATAACTGTAGCGGTTACAAATCATTCTATCGACTATGGAAGCGAATACAGCATTCACAATTGTCGTGTTAGCCTGCGAATGGAGAGCAGGAAGACCTAATAATACCTGTCTGGCTGCTAGTGATGCACTAAACACTAAACCGATATCGACGAAAAAAGTATCGATAAAAATGAGCCTACAAAAAACTGTCGATAAATTAATGTCTCTTTAAAAATGAGCCGATAAAATGTGTCGATAAGATCAAACACTTCATTTTATTACGCTGCGTTTGATATATTATAGTCCTGTTGAATAAGTCACTGTTTATTAGGTACGCAATTAAAATTTGTCAATGTTTTATTGGAGTAATAAATCGAACAACTTATTTCAGAAGTAATCAATCTGTTTGCTGTCGTAAACTTGTGTTTAGAGTAGAATGAAGGAAAATACTTTAAAATCGACACAACTGACTTGATATAATGTTTAATGTTTCTTAATTTTTTTGAAGAAGTTGATTTTTAACATTGCAAAGGTAAGATGAGAACCGAAACTTGTTAAAAGGTAATTTTGAAGGGTCACGAAACATTTTAGACTACATAACTGACATCATTGTATTTTGAGGGAATCTTAAGATGTCATAGCACACCTTTCTTTGTAGTCGAAGCACATATTTGTTTTGTTTCATGTATATTCAGCGATTTATGCAAGTAAAAGTATAGTATAAAAATATAACTATATAAAAAAACTATATAAAAAAATCAAACGATTCAAACGTGACAGAGTTCAATTGTTACCATTGTTAAAATTTATCGATATATAAACTCGCTACGTTACTAGAGGTGTGGAATTACGACCGGTTGTGTAGAATCAGCGCTTGTAAAGGCTTCTCTTGACAATCTCGGTGCTGTGTAGTGTGCATCGCTTCGCGGAAATGCGACCAAAATTAGACACGATGGGAATAACTGTTTACTATATCTGCTGATGTTTTAATCTACCTTTGTACACTAAGGTTTTTATGGGGAACTTGATCTTGACTTTTAGAGGTAGAAGTTTAGCTCTATGTGAGAGCTGATAATTTTTTGAGTTCGAGCCATATGGCTATCGGTATATCGGTAAAATTATCGGTATCGTCTTGGCTACACTTTACTGGAAGTTTATCATGATTGACTCTGTTCGTTTCTTCTTATAAGGAATAGCGTTATTTTAAGTTTTTTTTTAACTATTTATTTATTATATCTATATAAATAATATTTTATAATAATTATAAATAATGTGTGCATGAAGATGGATGTTTGTCTTGGTCTGGGTGTTCTATGTATGTATTTACAAAAATAAATAGTATATATGTATGTTTATCCATTATCTAGTACTCATAGTACAAGCTCTGCTTAGTTTGGGATTAGATGGTGTTGTGTGAATGTGGTAGAATATTATTATTATTATATTATTATATGTTAATTTTGTGTTGTCTAGTATTTGTGTAGCTACTAATACTATTACACACGGAACGCCCAAAATCAAAGATATTTATTCACTATCTATACGATGTCTCAATTTCGATATCAAATGACGCAGTAATATTCATAATTAATATTGTAACTAAACTACCTATTCGATAGTCAAATTTTACTATCAATATAGCACATAAAACTATTACAAAATATTAGTTAAGATATCAGATATCTTGATCGCATCTGATATTACGTCCGCGTAAGTCTTTCAAGTTATTGATTGTAATTACTTGATCAGATTGTTATCTTTGATCGTAAGAAGATAACATGAATAAATTAATATTAATTTAAAATTAATAGATAAGTAAGGATTATCGAAAGGTTATCGCTACTAATAAAAAAACAATTAGGATTATTTTTACTGTCACTGTAAACTGGTATGAACAGAATGGGAGTTATTCATCTAGAACTATTTAGAACCTTATTAGCGGTTATTGAGGCAGACGTATAGAAAATCATATATGACTCAAGAGTTCGGTGTCGCATACCAGAATTAACTGTGTTGCAAGCATACGAGTTATCATCAGGATAGACGTTTAATGACATAACTTCGCACTGAGTGTTGCCAATCTACAATTAAACGGACAAGTTAGATATAATCTATGTAAGAGTTATTTTTTCTTTTTTTTTTACACACATCACCATCTAGTCCCAAGCTAAGCAGAGCTTGTGTTATGGGTACTAGATAATGGATAAACATACATTTATACTTTTGTTTTGTAAATACATACATATTATACATAGAAACACTCAGGCCAAGACAAACATCCATGTTCATGCACACAAATGTTTGACTTGAGCGGGAATCGAAGCCGCGACCTTCGGCGTAACAGTCGCTTACACTACCGCTGCGCCAACCGGTCGTCAATTATTATGGCCCCTTTTATTAGATATGTGCATACCTAGTAAACTTTTTATAGCTACTTTCATATGTGTTACTTTGTGATCTAAATGTCTATGGAATTGAGCTTGAATTTGTTGGAATAGCAAAGTCACCATCGTACTACCGAGAAATGTTTAGCCAAATGTCCATATTGGTACTGAATTCGGACGTAAAAATTGCGCTTACTTAAGAACTACCTTTTCATATTTAGTAGCCACGGCATTTAAGCAGGGCCTTAAAAGGTTTTTCTTTTATAACAGCAAAGCGGCAAACGAGCAGACGTATCGCCTGATGGTAAGCAATTACCGCCGCCCATGGACACAAGCAACACCACAGGAGTCACAAGTACGTTGCCACCCCTTGGGGTTGGGAAAAGGGATAGGATGAGGAGTGGGATGAGGGAGAAGGAATAGGGGATAGGGCCTCCGGCACTCTCACTCACCGAACGAAACGCAACAGTTTACGTATTTAGTTACGTATTACTTTACGTCGATTTCTGTGAGAGGGTAGTACTTTCACAGTCGAGCCGGCACATTCATGCTGAAATCAGCTAGCCAATACTACCACGTAAATCCTATATCTTTCTGCCTAATACTGCTCTCAACGCGAAGGTTTGTTAGGATGGATGGATGATTATTACTATCAAAGCACAAAACCGACTGTGATAATACTTTGTAGTAGTATAGCTGATGGGTTCATTATACATACCAGTAAATCATTTTCTCAATACCGCCATGCAGGTGGAGCCGAGCAGACATTTATTAAAAGTATTTCGCTTCAAAATACTGCATTTATTAAGCAAACACTGAAACAAAGAGCAGTAATTTCACGGCAGTAGAGCCTTGCTGATTTCAGCATGAATGGGCCGGAATCGACCGGTGTAGTACTACCCTCTCACAGAAAATCGACGTAAAGTAACAGTACCTAAACGGTTGCGTTTCGTTCGGTTAGTGAGAGTACCGGAGGCCCTATCCCCTATTCCTTCTCCATTCACCTCACCCCACTCCTCCTTTTCCCAACCCTAGAGGGCGGCAACGCACTTGTGACTCCTGTGGTGTTGCTTGTGTCCATGGGCGGCGGTAATTGCTTACCATCAGGTGATCTGTCTGCTCGTTTGCTGCCTATTACTATAAAAAAAAAAGTAACGCTCTCAGTCTTGACAGTTTACTTTGTCTACGACGGGAATCGAACCAAATCGCTCGGGGAGCAGTTTGACTACTAAACTACACGGATTCTTGAGGTCCAATTAAACTTACATAAGCCATTTGTTGAGAGGAAGCCATAAGGTACATTTTTTACGTCCATTCATAGAAATCAAAGACAGGAGTAATAAACTGGACTACCAACAAAAACTCATCGTTAGATCGACTTATACCGGTATCCATTTTTATAAGTTACACACAGCCTTAAAGAACAGGCAATTGATTGTTTCAATGCTTTCTATATGTTTATGTTGAAAACATTTGTATTTTTTTGCGGTGATGAAGCTTCCTGGATGAATACTTTTTACTGTTTCTACGGGATATATACCACGTACCTTTGTTTTGAGTAACCGATATTTGGTATTATATCACGTCATCATCATCCTCTTAGCGTTATCCCAGTTTCAATCTGAGGTCCGCTTTCTAGTCTAACCGGATTTGGCTGAATATTAGCTTTTCCATGGAGCGACTGCCTGTCTGACCTCCGCAACCCGAAGGGATAGCGATATTCCATGGTTTAGACTAGTGTCAGTTTATTTAGAAGGTACTGACGCCCTGTAACGATTGTCAAAGATCTTCATGACAACCGGGACCGACGGCTTAACGTGCTCTCCGAGGCACGGGACAAGCGATAATTAACAATTCAATACGCACATAACTTCGAAAAGTCATTGGTGCGTGCCGTGGATTCGAACCCGATACCCTCTGCATGGCAGTCACGCCAATTGTAACGATCCTGACATATCTCGACTCTTGCTTCATTCACTCCCATCAGATTCCTTATGCATGCTCTTCTGTTCAGGGTACTTCTAACCTGTCCTGTTTTTAGGATGACTCCAATCTGGTCAGAGAACGTCCGCCTAGGTTTTCCCCTTCGTCCTGTCCCAGTCACACTTGCCTTGTATATCTGCTTGGTCAATCTTTCGTCATCCATCCTCTCCACCTTAGCAAACCTTTCTCGATGCTTGTCACTACATCTTCTTTTACCCCACAACACTCTCTAAAACTCTCAACAAATATGTGTAGGTAATAAGATTTTTACGCACAAACTATTAATACTAAACTTTCTTTCTTTCTCTCTGTATTTATCTTTCTCTCACTTCATTTATTTATATCTTCCATTCTGAGTTCCGTTTTGTGGACAGGATGGAGTCATTCTGACCAGCAAATAAGGCTAGAGTGGATAAGTCTATAGAGAAATTACACTAATCATCACCAATGACATGAATTCATTCATTACATCCCATAAACATTGAAAAGTCTTCCTACATTTTCTTATAGAAAGTTGGACGAAGTCCTGTTCCGTATATTCCAGTCATATTTGGAATTTTATGAGTTTTTTTATTGGACCTAATTACGAAACTGACATTGTTTATGGAAATATTCATTTGGAATTATTGAGCGGACAGGGAATGTGTAACTGTATCAGTGATTAATTTATATTGCTTAGTTTTTGAAGCGAGTACCTATTTATCATGGTTTTAATGTTTTAACTGCCTCCGTGGTCCAGTGGATAGAGTGCGACTGCTGATCGGAGGTCCTGGGTTCGATTCCCGGGTTGGGCAAAAATGTTACTGGGTTTTTCCGAATTCTCAGTAGCAGCACGGAGTCTGGTGACGTGCCCGGTAACGGCAATAGGCTCGCTCCCTATTACGTGGGACCTAAATATTCATGGCGAAATGTGGGTGTAATATTACACCTCTGTCTACCCCTTCGTAGATACAGGCGTGAGTGTATAAATAAAAAAAATGTTTTAAATTAACATATGGCTAATAAGTCACACAGTATGTAGTTAGAAGTAATGAAAGAAAAATAATTTTCTACAAAGTAATGTTTGTAAAAAGACTGAATAAGCTGTTTCAACTATCAATGACAACACTTTTTGTGAGCTACGAATTGTAGTTTCGAATCAGATGTACAATCAAACAAGTGCGCGGTGGTCCAGTTTGAAAAAAAATTCCTTGGCTCGCTCATAGACTCGAAACAAACTAGAAATTGGTTTTGTATACGATAGTCAATGTGCGTGTAAAGTGTGCACTGGAAGCGACGATGTCTTGCTAAGCGATTCTCGCCCTTAAGGTGGTCTAGCGGGAAGTTGATCGACTGTACTTTGTTTTTGTTGACTGTTTGTTTGTAAAGTCTCTTGTGACGCAGGATGTCAACCTAGTATGTGGGTTGTGTGAAAACATAAGCGTTTCGTTTATATATCCCGTACCCCCATGCCATTCCTATATCCCTTATCCTTCGGTGTTGTCAACCTTTTTCTATTGCAATAGTTGGAGTGGTCAATCCGAGGGTGCGTGGTGGATTCCTCTTTCCTTCCATTAGTTTACAATGGAGTTCCGCCAAGTAACGCCTGATTCAATACTCAAACATAATACTCTTCGCGAAATACACTCGACATTTTATACAAGATTACCTCAGTGACTGCATCGAATATGACACCGCTTTCACGTGCTTATTTGTAGAAAGGTTGTATCTAGTTCACGGCATTCAGCAGTATCTTATATGCACTGAGATTTAGATACATTATAAACTAGCTGTTTCCCGCGGTTTCACCTGCGTCTTGACGGAACTATTTCGCGTACCCGGTTAATTTATAGCTTAAGTTACTCCTTGGTACATCAGCTATCCGCCAGTGAACGTCCCGTCAAAATCGGTCCAGCCGTTCCAGAGATTAGCGAAAACAAACAAACAGACAAAAATTAATTAACACAGATAAGACAGCTCTAGGACCTCCATTCATATTTGCACCAATTAGTTACTGGTATGTATCCACGTCGTATTGTGGTAGCTAGACTTGTATGGTTCTAGGTTCAGGCTAGTTGAAATTTACTATTACAGGCACATGTAAAGATCTCACCTTTGCGTCTCCGGGAGAAAAGGAGGTGCGACAAGAAACAGCACAGTGAGACAAAAGGATCTAAATTTTGAAGTAGTAATCTTAACAACAAGAAAATGAACATTACTGCTCTAAAATTTTATCGTTTTGTACACGTAGGTACTTTGTATCAGTGTGTCCTTTTTTTTAAAGAGAACTCCCGCATTATTACTAAATCCTGTGTCGCGGGGGACGTTACAAACATACAACTAACGGACATAATGAACACATGTAGAATCTCAGATTGATATTATCACAATGACTTCGTTAACCACGTATTGATATTCTGAACAATATCTATATTACAACAAAAACACTTTCAGCTAACAGGCCACGTTTCTATACAACATGTTTCCTGCTATTCCGTATATTAATCTATATAACCTGCCTTTCGCCGGAGATCAGTTCCAAGCAAAAACTTCGCGACTCACTTTACTGGTCTCATTTTCCACGAATCGGATCTAATCTTTTGTAGACATACTATATGTTAGAGTATGTTATATATAGTGCAGTTGCACGTCAGTTTCCTTATATACCTATATTTGAATCCTAGACAAATTGTTTCAACTTTTTTGAGATCTGTGTTATAGTTTTAGAGGGTTTTGTTGAATAAAAATTGGGTACATTTTGGCAGTAATAAATAACGATTTTAAGTCTTGATGCAATTTAAAATTTGTTAGGTATTGTTGGTCTATACATTTGGAATACCTCGCACGGGCAACTGATCATGGCCAAGTATTCCTGCATTGGTGCCAGAAAATGTCAGTTGAAAACCGGAGAAGACGACTTGGCATATATAAGGAAAGCTTTACGCTTTTACCTAACCCGTCAGGAACATACCGTTAGTATGCTACGTGGAATTGATTCATATTAAAGAATGTAACACCATTAAACCCAAGGCGTCAACAATCAATAAACACTTAAAAATTCGGTTAATAGTTTTTCGTAAACAATTTTAGTGTCAATTATATTTTTATTAAACGTAATGAACTTTAAATTCGACATAAGTAGGTAAACGATACATTGAAAAAATACAAAATGCCAAGACACCACACACCAATGCCGATGCAAAAATGTATACAAAGCTGTATCGATAAAATCTCTCATTGAATACTCGTTAATAGCATGAAATCGAATCTCGAAGTAAAATCTGCACCTACTTATTTACTAGTCGAGTCGACCTACTTGTCAGGTATCGAGTAGACTCGACTAGTATCGACTATCGATTACACTTATTAAGTGGACCGGGTACAACACTAAGAGTTGACAAGTGGATAGTCGGCATTAACGGCAACACTGCGGTTAGCGACGGTATTATTATTATTCGCGTAATTATTATTTTAATACAGTATCTACGACAACCGTTTGGTTGACTTGATTTCTACTGATGTTGTTTAGTAGTTAAGACGAAAAAATTGGGCAAGTGCGAGTCGGACTCGCGCACGAAGGGTTCCGTACCATCATCAATAAAAGAAAATCACGTTCGTTGTATGTATACTTAAATACTTTATAAGTTTCTACCTGTTTATTAAGATCGAGTAACAAATTGCGTAAATATTACGTTTGTTGTATGGGAGCCCCCCTTTATTATTTACTTTTTTTTTATTTAATTATTTATTTTGAAAGGTAAAATACAACTACATATTCTGTAAAAATTTAAAGCGTCTACCTGTAACAGTTAGTAATTTTGAGCAAAAAATACGAAAAAAAAACACGTTTTTTGTATGGGACCCCCCCTTAATATTTTATTTTTTTATTTTTAATATTGTATTTGTTGTTATAGCGGCAACTGAAATACATAATTTGTGAAAATTTCAGCTTTCTAGCTATCATGGTTTATGAGATACAGCCTGGTGACAGACAGACGGACAGACGGACAGACGGACAGACAGACAGACAGACAGACAGCGGAGGCTTAGTAATAGGGTTCCGTTTTTTACCTTTTAGGTACGGAACCCTAAAAATTAAGGTACTGTATATTTTTACTATCAGAAAAATAATCCCATATTCTGATAAATCTGAACTGCCTGCTAATTGCACAAGAACAGTACAAGCTACGATATGCCGCAAGTTTTCATTTGTTTTCAGTTGTCATCAGAGTCTCTACTGCTTCCAACTTATACTACAGAGTTTTTAAGACCTAGGAGGTTTAGTTATAAAAACTTAGGATTTTCGAGAATAGAAATCCTTGTTTCTTTTGAAATTATGCGTTGTCTTTTATGTTTGCACGGATGATGTTGTTTTGTTTGTTGTCTGGTGTAACGGATTTTCCCTACACAGCAGAACTTTTATCAGCTGTTTTCAGCCGGGACTGATGGTTTTCGCAACATCCTTAACTTAAATATGTGGTGTTCACCACAAAGGATGTGGTACGAATAAAGTCTATTACCATTTTTGGGTAAAATGCCTGTGTTCACGCACCTCACATTTTCTGTATCCTGTTTAAACAGCAAAGTTCACTGTACTACACACAAATACCACGAAAATGAGCATTTAGTATTCCCAATGCATTTTCCAAAGAACACTTGAGTTCTTCAAAAAGTTCTGTGAGTCACACATTTACAGTAATATGCAAAAAATCGATACGAAATGCACATTTTTAAATGCTAAGTGCCGTTTTTGCAATGAGGTGTTGTTTGTATGACAATGTTGCACTGCTATCGCCATATATTATTTTTTACTAGCAGTTCATTCCGACGCCGCAGGAGTTTGTAATTTTATTTTTATTTTTATTTTTATTTTATTTATTTGGGACAAACAAACAGTAACACATTATATCTGCGCACATAATGTAAACAAAGATATTATTATAAATGTGAAACCCACACCGTTAGCCACAGCATATACAATTCATATGACTATATTATACTATACTATACTATACTATACTATACTATACTAATGAACAATCTATGCGAGTAAGACTACAAGAATTTTTAAATAACTATACATCGGAATCCTTAAGTTTATTTAACAAAGCAGAACGAAATCTATTTGCTGACACTGAGAATAAATCTAATTCTGTAGTTTCTGAACAAAAGTCGTTATAGTTTTTGCACAAGCGACGTAGAGGCGCCCGCAGACCAGCATTGGTGCGGCAATGGGACACAGCAAAAAGAGGACGTGCGCATATCTCTCGTCTAATAACAGTTCTTGGGACACAGTAGCATATTTTATTAGTAATCTCAGAACAGTTATACCTGTTATAGCATAAGTCGAAAAGAAACATAATTTCAAGATATAAACGTCTAGACTTCAGGCTCATTAGATTGTAATTATCAAGAAGATTTTTATAGGTTGGGAATTTGGTTGGGAAATTGCGGCAGCACCTATAGTGCATCGATCTAAGGAATTTGCATTGCACTCTTTCTAGCATCTCAACGTATTTATTATAAAAAGGGTTCCACACCACCACCGCATATTCGAGTTGAGATCTAACTAGTGCTTTATAGAGATGACAGTAAGTGCTTGCGTGTTTAAATTCAGTAGCTGATCTCATAACGAACCCGTACATACGATAAGCCTTTTTGATGATGTTGTCAATATGTTGATCAAGGTGAAGTTTGTTATCTAGCAGTACCCCTAGGTCTCGCACGGATAGAGCTTTCAATAGAGGTACATTGTTTAGATTATAATTATGATTTAAAACGTTTTTGTTCTTTGTAAATGATATAGTTAAACATTTAGAAATACTAAGGTAAAGTTTGTTTTGAATACAGTATTCAGAGAATCGATTTAAGTCTTCTTGTAACTGAAAACAATCTGCTGGTTTATTTATAGCTTTAAAGATTTTTAGATCGTCAGCATAGAGCAAAAATTTTGAGTGTCTGAAACAATTTCCAATATCATTTATGAACAAAATGAATAAAAGTGGCCCTAAAATTGAGCCCTGGGGTACGCCAGATGTTACGATAGAAGTCGCCGAGTGGGATCCCTTGATAACAACCCTTTGTGATCTATTACTAACATATGATGCAAACCAGCGAAGCAAATCTCCTCGTATGCCGTTAAATGCAATTTTGGTAAGAAGCAAATTGTGGTCTACCTTGTCGAACGCTTTTTGAAAGTCTGTGTACACTGCGTCAACTTGTACTTGTTGATCCATATTATTAAAGAGAAAGTCGGTAAATAATAAAAGATTAGTAGTTGTAGATTTACTTTTAACAAATCCATGTTGTTGTTCTATTATATTTCTGCAAATTATCTTATGTATTTCCTGATAAACGAGCTTTTCAAAAAGCTTCGACAAAGCAGACAGAATAGATATGGGGCGATAATTTTCGACTTCTTGTTTGGACCCTGATTTATATACAGGAGTTATATTAGCCCTTTTAAATTGTTCAGGGAAGGTGCCGTCTGATATAAACATATTAAATATAATTTGCAGGGGTCTGTATATACTCTTAGCAGTCCTTTTAAGGAAATAAGGGGGTAGTTGATCCGGTCCAGGACCTTTAGTGGAATCTAAAGATTGTAATGACTTCAAGACCTGATGCTCGCTAAACGTAATGCTAGTAATATGAGTGCAGTTGTCACTACTCTCTTCAGGGGGTAGCCATTCGTTCAAATTTAGGTTTGAGGGAACATAAACCGATTGAAAGTAGTCCATGAACATATTGCAAATCTCATCCGGATCACTGGATGTCCGATTTTTAAAAAACATAGTGGAAGGAATGCCGACATTACCCTTACGATTATTGACATAGCTCCATAGGTATTTTACGTTCTTTTGAACATTGTCCTCAACAGAATTCAGGTAGTCAGCGTAATTTGACTTGCATAAGACCTGAAATCTATGCCGTAGATGCGAAAACTGTTCATAATCCGAAATATTATTATATGTTTTCCATTTCACCCAGACTCTGTTCTTATTTTTGAAAATGCGAATCAGTGATTTAGAGAACCACACAGGGAATTTCGATGAACGTGAGTTAGAAAAGGGTGTATAAGTTCTTATAACATTGAAAATAACATCGTAAAAAGTATTCAGACAATCCTCCGATGACAACCCCTGTAAACGATTAGTCCAATCTATATCGGCCAATTTTTTGTTTATGAGTTCGTAATTAGCTTTATAATAGTTATACTTTACAATTTTTACATGATTGATTTTCTGTAACGTCGTTTTATATCTTATATCGGCGCAAAAGGGTGGATGATTTATATCGGGAGGTAATAAATTACATGAAGGTGCATAAGTCGCGCACTCGCTATTTGATATTAGTAGATCCAGAATACGCCCCTTATGATTTTTTAAACTATTGTATTGATAAGCGCTAAGCAAAGATAAGAAATTACTCATATGCCTACAAACAAATGATGAGCCAGTACTAATAAGTGCAGTCATGTTATTGTTTGTAGCTGGGAGCCACTCAATATGCGGGAGATTAAAATCTCCGAAAATATGAAAATGATTAAAGCCGAATTTGTCAATCAGATTTTCTAATGTCTCAAAATAATCAACATATACTTCTTTGACCGTATTGGTTGGAATATATACCGCGTTAATTAGAAATTTTTCGCGTCCAGCAAACGGTAGTTGTACAAAAACATCTTCAATATGAGAACTAGCCTGGGAATTGTATGGTACACAGGTGGACTGTAACGTTTTTAATACAGCTATAAGAACACCTCCCCCATCCTTCTTATTGGTAGCAATACGATCGCGATCATTTCTGTAAACTGCGTAGCGCAAATCAATAAACTCATCATCAAATATTTCAGGCGTTTGCCAGGTCTCTGTTAATATAATTATGTCATAGCAATTTGATAATATGTTCATGTACAAGAGATTCAGTTTAGAACGAGTACCCCTACAATTTTGGTAGTATACTGTTAACTTATCTAACACGGTGAAAGTGAAACAATACTAAGAATAAAACCGTAGTTAACATGCACGTAACCGTTATGAGACGGAAGTCCAGATTATGTATAATATATAAGATTAAAATTACTATTATTATGAAAAGTGATGACAACAAGTATAACATGTTTTCAAAAAAGCTACTATGCCTTTGTTTTTGAATTACACTATGTAAAAATAAAATATGAAGACAAAATATGAGCATTAAATGCTGTTTAACAGAGTAAAGCAAATAAACAAAAAAATACTTAGATTCTATAAAGTTATTAAATAAAATATTAAGACATAATATGAGCCTGAATAGGTGTTTAACAGAGCAAAGCAAATAACCAAAAATATACTTAATAATAAAGTTGTGAAATACTAAACAGCTAAAGCATGTATAAAAATCAATTCTAAACATGATCGGTACCGGGTTTGAATTTTGCCATTTTGGGCTTGATTTTAGAAATGTCTTTCTCGGATCGTATGGCAAATGCTGGCTCGGAGTCAATTTCGCGCACGAGAATAGTAGCATGCTTAACCCACACATATTTAAAGTTGTTCTTGACGGCGGCATCCTTACATTGTCGAAATAATTGCTTCTTTTTGAGAGTTAAGTGTTCATGCATATAAATAGGATTAGAAGGTCCAGTAAGTTGCAGTTGGTTAGTATCTAGTCCTTTTGCTAGCCGGTAAGCGCTTAATAAATTATCCCTTAAGATGCGCGAGCTCAGTTTTACGATGATATTTTTCGGCTTTTTATTACCTGTGTGTGCGTGTGGCACCCTATGTATAGCAAGGATATCCTTAGGACATAATGTAAACTTTATTTGTGTGCAAATATTTTCCATAAGAGTAATCAAATTTTCATTACGCATTTCCGGAACATTGCATAGCTCCAGGTTACACTGGCGGGCTTGTTGTTCAAGAGAATCGATCTTTGCTTCAAGAATAGTAATCGTATCAGCAATAGTTTCTGTGTTTACAGACCGAATGAGTTCCATCTTTTTCTGAAGGTTGTCCTGTTCGTCCATAGTATACTGAATAGAATTCCTGAGAGTTTCCACGTCCTTCACCAGCCCATTGTGTTTAGCGTCTAGGCTACACACCTTATTATCTAAGCCAGTGTGTTCGCAGCGCAAACTGTCTAAGTCGGTCTTGATATCGCAAGCAACTTGGGTTACGGTGGCTAGATCAGCTTTAATAGCTTTTACACTGTCAGTTATTTTAGATATTGCGCAGTCCAACTCACCACGCCAGTCATCTAACTTTTTGTTAATGTCTTGTGACAATGTCCTTATGGCCTTGGCAAACTCTGACTCAGGTTGTTTACGCTTTCTCTGAGTGACGTTTTCCACAATCTCAAGTGAGCTAGCAATATCTGGATTAGAGTGCTTCTTATCGGGTGATCGGAACATTATAATTTAGTGCAAGAATATGTAGAATGGAAATCCAACAGCAAACAGAAATGTCACTTTCACAGCGATATATATTTTACTTGTAAGTGTATTAAACGGAGATAAAACCAGTGGAAAACAATATCACTATAGTCTTAAGTTATTTGGAGTACACTTGTTAAACTTTGAACGATATTAAACAACTTAAAATATATTATTAAAATTATTGCTAAGAGCTATTGTTTTTTCGTGTTCCCATGACAACGTTCCCATACTTTACTTGTAATGTGAAGGTTTGTGTGAAATATGGTTTATAATTTACACAAAACCTTAACAATTTCCTATAACAAATTGCACCTAAACCTTTTTCATGAATCACTCTATCTGTAGGTGAAAACAGCGTGAACAACGGTTCAGGAGTTTTTGACTTTTATCACGGGTCGAGAGAAGTTGTTGATAGTAACCTTTTATTAAAAACGGTCTGCCTGGTGATATATTTGTCGTAAGTGCTATTTGAAAAATATAATCTCTTAGTGTGTTTGTATTCTAAAATGGCTTGCAGATTCAAGTCAATTGCGGTCAAGAAAAAACTAAATGGGAAGCTAACTGTTCATATATCATGTGACAGATTTACTGACTTCTAGTATGACTGTGGCATTCAAGTGCTAGTCTAATAGTTTATTGTATTTTTCAAAGTATCTACTTTCAAAGTAGTATAGTATTATCTATGCGGTGGCAGTAGTCATGAAATATTCGCAGGTTTGTTGGTGGTTTGCTATTTGGTGGTTCCATGTTATGGTTGCGAGTTCCAAGACTTTATTTTGCCAGGGCCTTCATGAGTAGAAAAACTGGTTGGTTGGTAATAGTAACTGATATAGGAAAGAAGGCAGCGACTAAGGATATAAGGAAATATTATGCGTCATCTGCCCAATAATTAGACTCCACTGTGCTATAAGTTGTTTAGAACTGACTACAGTGTTCTTATGACATTATGACTATCTGGTCTTCAGTCAGATTAAAAGATAGTAAATGTTCTGTAAGGCCTTTGTCCAGTGGTGGGCGTTTATCGGCTTTTATGAAGAAATCTTCTGTTAGAAGTTGCAAGTTTGCAACAACCATTTAACTGAAAATTGTACCTACCTATACTAGTGTACTTTCCAAACCAGCCGTACCCAACATCTAAGACTAATCGCAAATATTTTCTTTCCTGCCCATATTAAAATAGCAAACGGTAAGTAATTCCTGCACTAGGAAGTATACGGGTTACATGTAACTTTATACCCACAATGCAAAAGTTCACTGCACTAACCTAACGACGTGCAAAAGTGTGTGTGTATGCGTCACTCATACACGCGATAAGGCTTTTCATATTAGAAGACTGGACACGTGGAACAAGTTTTAGGTAAACTGTTTTTGATGTTTGTTGTCTTTATGGTGACGAAATTGCAGTGTGTTCTGTGACTGAGGATATTGAGTAAACGTTGGCGTTTTTATAAATCGTGATAAATATTTCGTATTTTTAGTATTATTTCTGTGAACAAAATCTGCCATTATTGACGTCTTGACGCTCTAATAATTTAATACCTATTTGATTTCGAATACTTAGTTATAGGGCTACTCCAATAGTAACGGCACCTGTAGAAGTGAAGCAAGCGCCAATTACAGTTTCATACCTGATTCATACTCATGTCATCAGTTATCAGAAGTAGTAAATGAATATAATGCCCTTAATACATTTTCCATGGGAGAAAAATTGTCAGAAATGAATTTTGCTTTTTCTCTTCATTAGCTCCTTTCGTCGCAAAGTTCTGGGCCAACACAATTTAGATTGCAATCGACACGCTAAGAAGAAGAAGATTAGCTCCTTTTGAATTTGAAGTAAAATGTTATTTGTACAGAACTTGCAACTAATATCATCCAACAGTCCTTTATGATATCCTCTCATTCGCAATGAAGAAACCCTCTTAACCCACACACACAACTCAAACAAAAACGTCGATTAGTATTCTGCGACGATTCGAACAATTTCTCAATTAGATGCGTCTCTGTTCATAAGCACGCATTGCACGCGTCTAACGCGTTAAACGCATTGCACACATGCGTGCTGACGATCAGATAAACTGAAGCTTAGCCTAGCTGAATGGATTATGTTGGACCGTGACCCAGTTGGATGGAGAAGCCTCACAGAGACTTGTTTGATGTGCGAGATAGAGGTTAGATACGGTGTCAATGATACGACTTTATGTGGACAAAATACCCGATGTGTTTTAGGGCCTCTCTTACACTTACTCTACACTAGCGATTATCGTGTGTAAGTGTTAGAGGAACTAATGCATCTCTGCTGGGGCAGATGAGAACACTGCGAATTCAATTTAAATACATAATTTATCTCCACAAATTCGTCAAGAAGCAGCGATAGCCTAGTGGAGAGACCGACAGACTGCTACGCAGAGAGTCCGGGTTCGAATCTACGGCGTGCACCGATTACTTTCCGGAGTTAAGTGCGTGTTAAATTGTTAATTATTGCTTGTTAAACGGTGAAGGAAAACATCGTGAGGAAACCTGCATGTCTGAGAGTTCTCTATAATGTTCTTGAAAGACATGTGAAGTCTGCCAACCCGCACTTGGCCAGCATGGTGGACTATGGCCTTACCCTTCTCATAATGGGAAGATGCCCGTGCCCAGCAGTGGGACAGTATAAAGGGCTGATGATGAATTCGTCAAGTAGTTATTGCAATTAAATAGCTCATCGACCCAAAATGTGCATATTTATTCAGTAGCTCACGGCATCTAACCTACTGCTAATAGAACAAACGACTTCCATCTGCCACTGTGCCTATGGCCTGATTTCATATAATATCAGTTATCTTTAAGATCGATGTCGAGTCTCATAGCTCTACAATTATACCTGATGTAGGTGTTATAATAATACATTTTATTGATAAATGTATCATTTATTTTGGATCATTTATCATCTGTATTGGGTGTTGCCATGGTTGGACCTTTCTATGGCTTGGAATGGTATGGTAAATTTAAAAATCGTGATGTGGTTGAAGGGATTTATATAAGCGAAATACTTTCACTTGAAAAAAGATAACTAAATGGTTAATATGAAGGTTGTAGTAGTATTGTAAGCATCTGATAATAAATAAAAAAATATTGTAAATTATCTACGTTTGAATTTAGTAGTTTTGACAGCGTACGCACTATCCTCGAGAGGACAGGCATTTTGACTTGTTAGTTATCATAATTTAATGACCAGATCACACAGTACAGATCTAAATTGATTTCTACTTTCTGATACCAATATGTTTTATTACATTACTGTAACGTTTAATGACATACTAGAGGATGCCCGCGGGTACACCCGCGTTATTTAAGGCTACTGCTCCGCTCCCGTCGCTTATATCACAATGTTATATAGCCTATAGCCTTCCTCGATAAATGGCTATCTAACACTGAAAGAATTTTTCAAATCAGACCAGTAGTTCCTGAGATTAGCGCGTTAAACCAAACAAACAAACTCTTCAGGTTTATAGATTAGTATACGATTTTGCACAGTAGCTTTTGCGGTGAAAGGGTTACAATTTACTAACCAGCCACCCTCACAAATCTTGCGTCCGTGTGGTGACGGATTAAGAATACGGAATGTGACCACCCCATATCATCTCATGGGTGTTGTAAGAGCCGACATATTATGCAGAGAGCAACAGCACTGTAAGAGAAGGAAAACTTGCCACAAACCCTATACCAACCCGTTTGGCCAGCGTGGTACAGTTGGCCAATTCCTCCATTAAAAGGAGAGGCCTAGTCTAGCAGTGGACTTTTAAAGGCTGATGATGATGATGATGAATCCACTATTGTATTGTCTGTTGAGCAAGAATCAGCTGCAGCCACCATAGAAGCCAATTAACTCCGAATTTTGACACACGCGAAATTCGGTGAAAGTAAAACTGTATTTAACGAATTTAATCAGAAGTGTATTGGAAGAAAGTCAATGTCGTGATCATTGTGATTAAAATCTCAAAGTGAATTCTATATCATAAACCTCATAATCGGACGACATCCATAAAGTTGAAGCAGTTTTCGAGGTAGCAATTCAAACGAACAGTCGTTTCTCATAATATGTAAATTAAATAGTATTTATGCACCAAAACTAGTTTATTATAATCTTGTTTATAATTGGAGTTGTGTTGTTTGTCAATTATTATGATAAGTTGCTCCAAATTTACGGATTTTAGTTAATTTATTACCTATAATAGAGAAATCCAAGTTACTTAGGATGCATAAATCAAGATTCAAATAAAATATTAATAGCCTGTAATAGTGGTAGGCTTTTCGTTTACAAGTAGAGCCTTGCTGATTTTAGCATGAATGGGCCGGCTCGACCGGGGAAGTACTACCCTCTCACAGAAAATCGACGTCAAGTAACAGTACCTAAACTGTTGCGTTTCGTTCGGCGAGTGAGAGTGCCGGAAGCCCTATCCCCAATGCCTTCTCCCTCATCCCACTTCTCATCCTATCCCTTTTCCTAACCCACGGTGTTGCTTGTGCCCATGGGCGGCGGCAATTGCTTACCATCGGGCGATCCGTCTGCTCGTTTTCCGCATATTACTATTAAAAAAAATATAGGGTCGACCAACGAATCTGTTGGATGCGGACGGCTCAAGAGCAGTCTGTGAGGAGAGCCTTTGGGGAGGCCTGAGTCCAGCGGTGGACTTGTATAGGCTGATATAATGATCCTTGGCTGTGTTATGGCCTGTTAGCCTAGCTACTGGTAAGGGACTGCTGTTGACTGATAAGCTGGAACTCAGGATCGATTCCCAACCAGGTACAATCTGATTGATGAGCACGAATAATAGTTCTGTGTCTCAATGTTTCTGACTTATTTGGTTGCCTTGGTACAAGATCTATTTAGTTTGAGATTATTTGACGATTCGTGAGTTGCAATATTTACAAAAAAAGGCTTTAAAGTTTCATTTAGACATTTTTCCTTCTTTATACGTGTACGCTCTGTGGTAACTTTTTTAACGTACATGTAATTGAAATTCTCATTTCAATCACTGCATTTTCTTATAATAACAAAACACAACAAGAAGCCTAGAATTACATATTATTATAGAAATCTTAACGCCATTCCACCCTCCCTGGGGCAGTACTACTACGTATGATTATGTTTAATTTTCTCAAAGAAATGCACTAACAATATGTTATTAAAATTACTAGGAACGTATAGTAAATGCCTAAGGCTAGTGTTTCTGTAGAAATTGAGGATAAGTACACATTCTAAAGGATAACAAGAGAAACGACTGAAGAGCTTAATTTCAATAGTCTTTATGCTTATATTGTTGTTTATGTTTACTAATAACCGATCCCACTGCTAGTCATAGGCCTCTTCTCATTATGAAAAGGATTAATTAGGTTGTGGTCTGCCACGCAGGCCACGTGCGGGTTGACAGACTTCACATCTCTTTCAAAAACTTAATGGAACTGAACAGGTTGCCTCGTAGCTAGCAGTAATTACCTATTCATTATAAACTAGGTATCTAATATTTTCAATTACGGCACTCATAATTCTCGTAAGTTACAATTCAGACCGTAAAATGAGATCTATGTATAGAACTTGAGTCGCAATCACTTTGACAGCAAATCACCTATTTATTCCATTTCCTTAATCTAATACCCCACATAAAGCAGTTCAAATGTAACATTATATTTTCAATCATTTTACTAGACTTTGCCAAACCAAAATATAGCTTATGATGAAAGAGTCATGGTAGAAATTCCCATGTTACATTTACCAATTGTCTGAGCCATGACACGATGGTATAATTGAATAATTCGCGTTTATCTAGAACAACGCTACCGGGAACAGACCATAATGAAGCTCTTTGATAGAAGTTTAATGATGTACTTCCATGAAGTATTTAGGAGGAAATCAACTGAGCAATGATTAAATCGTCAAAACTAATTACATGGACTTCATGTGGTGTAAAATGTCGATTGCTTGAAGCTGGTAGGGAAGCATTTTAGTGCATCATCATCATCCTAGCGCTGTCTCGGTTGCAATCCAGGGCCATCATATCATCATATCACCTGGGAGCCCAGGGTCCGCATTTTACTGCGGATAACAGTAATTTTGACTGCCTCCGTGGTCCAGTGGATAGCGTATGCGACTTCTGATCGGTGGTCCCGGGTTCGATTCCCGGGTCGAGCAAAAGTGTTACTGGGTTTTTCCGAATTCTCAGTAGCAGCACGGAGTCTGGTGATGTGCCCGGTAACGGCAATAGGCTCGCCCTCTATTACGTGGGACCTAAAAATTCATGGCGAAATGTGGGTGTAATATTACACCTCTGCCTATAAAAAGTGAATAAGAGTAATTTTATCGCAAGTCCTTAAGTCTCAGAACAATTTAGTCAAAGAAGTAAAATTGAGTAGCAAATGAGAGGCCCATGAAGAATAACAGACCCGAGATAAAGCGGCGATCGCAAAGCTCTCCTACTTCATCACCCTCTGTTTATATCTGTGACTAGTCAGCTAGTCACAGATATAAACACCCAAATTTACCCATAGGCTCAGGCCTATGGTTACACTTCAGCTTTATAATTATTTGACGACCGGTTGGCGCAGCGGGAGTGTAAGCGACTGCTACACCGAAGGTCGCGGGTTCGATTCCCGCTCAAGTTTTGACTTGATGAACATGGACGTTTGTCTTGGTTTGGGTGTTTCTATGTATGTATTTACAAAAAAATATATTTATGTATGTTTATCCATTATACATACGTACATACATACATAACGTCACGCTTTTTATCCCCGAAGGGGTAGGCAGAGGTGTATTTCTACACCCACTTTTCGCCAGATATACTTTAGTCCCACGTAATAAGGGGCGAGCCTATTGCCGTACCGGGCACATTTCCAGACTCCGTGCGGCTACTGAGAATTTCGTGACAGAAAAATCCAATAACACTGCCCGACCCAGGAATCGAACCCGGGACCTCCCGATCCCACGCGCACATTTATGCCGCGAGACCAACGAGGCAGTCGTATAGGGTTTGATGTCGAGTTTTCCGTCTCTACGCAAAGATGGTATTTGCATCGTGTTATCCCTTAGTCGCCTCTTACGACACCCACGGGAAGATAGGGGGTGGTGACACTTGTATTCTATGCCGTCAACCACACGGCAACATATATATATAGTAGTTTAGAAGAAGAATAAGCAGTTCCATAGACTACAATGAAAAGTAGTCAAGTTTTCTATAGTAATAGGCGGCAAACGAGCAGACGGGTCGCCTGATGGCAAGCAATTACTGCCGCCCATGGACACAAGCAACACCGCAGGAGTCACAGTAAGACCGCAATCATAAGACGTTGTCACTAACAAACTACCCATGGCTGAATGACCGACAGCTAAATCCTGATCCGAAACGACTTCGTAGGTCACATGCCAGTCAGGCCATATAAAGACTATAGTCCATGTCTTCTAGTTAAATTGCTTTATCAAAGTAAATCGAATATTTACATTTTTTAGTTTACGATATTGGTTAAATGAACTTTACTCAAGCAAATCACACAATAATAAAAATGCTGGTAATTACCATTGCCAACAATTTCTCAATAGCAGTCTAAAACCTTTTCCAGTTCCGTAAAATACTCTATATACGATAATTATCGAGTAATATAGTAAAATTTCTTTACATTATTTGTGATTATTTATACCTATCCATAACCAATATTTAAAAGTTTATAAACCACATGTGACATAACATGTTCAGTTATTCTTAAGACATATACATCAAAACTTATATAAATAAAAACTGAATAAAACATTAACATAATTATATACAAGAGGTTCTAAGTCCCAGGATAATAAAAGAAAATAATGTAACTATTTAAAAATATAACTACATGCGATTTATCCATTATCTAGTACCCATAACACAAGCTTTGCTTAGCTTGGGACTAAATCGTTATGTGTATGTGGTAGAATATTATTTATTATTATAATATTTGTATATAGATGGGTCACAAAAAGTCACTCTTTCAAAAAGTCAAACTATCGCTCTATAGTTTACGTAAATATAACCACATCACTGAATTTCGTAACAAGCTCAAATGGCTGCCAATCCGCCTTCGACGGAATACTCTATTTAATCCTTCGTTTCCATAAACGACTATTCGAATATGTTTATACCGCCCTGTTGTGCTCCTAGTTTTAAGTTACTTCATTAAATATTGTATCTCCTTATGTTTACTGTGTTACAATAAAGTGTTAACCTATATATCGATCTCATCATCATCCTCTTAGCGTTATCCCAGTTTCAATCTGGGGTCCGCTTACTAGTCTAACAGGATTTGGCTGAATATTAGCTTTTCCACGGAGCGACTGCCTGTGTGACCACCACAATCCTAAGGGATAGCGATATTCCATGGTTTAGACTAGTGTCAGTTTATTTTAGAAGGTACTGAAGCCCTGTAACGATTGTCAAAGATCATCATGACAACCGGGACCAACGGCTTAACGGTGCTCTCCGAGGCACGGGACAAGCGATAATTAACAATTCAATACGCACATAAATCCGAAAAGTCATTGGTGCACGCCGTAGATTCGAACCCGATACCCTCTGCATGGCAGTCTGTTGGTATCTCCACTATGCTATCGCTACCTTGTAATCTATATATCGATCTATCTTAGGTTTATAGTTTTCTAATCTGTCCTTATTTTAGGATGCCTCCAATGTGGTCAGACAACGTCCGCCTAGCACTTCCCTTTCCTCCTGTCCCACTTTACTAGCTAGATAATTATTTTCCTTTATAGAATTACATGTCATTGATAGATATAAATAGTTTATTTTCTTGAACATATTTACGACACAATTTTATTACCCGAAGTGCATAAATAAAATCCATACTGTACATCGTATTTGTACCGACACCGCCTATATAGTCATAAATGGTGTACATTACATTATTACATCTATATATAAATGGTATTTCATTATTGCCTGTACATAATTTTCCTCATAAATACATTCACAACATTGTTCCTAATAGTTGCTATCGTTTAACAGTGTCATAAACTTTTGTATTTACAAGATTTAAACGTAAACCTGTAATTAAATCACTTCATATATATGTTTGTTCTGAATTTACATAAGAATAACGAAGTAGAGAAGGAACGGTTTGTAGAAATTTCACTTTGAAAGTCATAGGTGCATAATGTGTTCATATGGCTGTCATGATACAGCTTTTCGCAGTCCACTGCTGGACTTAGGTCTCTCGTAATTTGAGTCACAAGAACACTGTGAGTCAAAAGGAGTCTATTAATTCTATAACTATATAACTACGCTGGCCAATCGGCTGGATAAGGGGTTTGATGTCGAGTTTTCCATTTTCTCGCAAAGATAATATTCGCTTCTTGTATTTTATGGCAAAGCATCAAAATATAATTATAATATCCTAGCTAGGTTAACTAGTAAACGGTTATCTGATCCAAATTAAGCAGAGCTTGTACTATGTCGACCGCGTAACTGATAAATACTCTTTAAATACATACAACAAATAATCCTGACATACAAAGATTAGTCCTGTCTGAGAATCAACACCACCTCCATTTCTAGCACACATGGTACCTAACCACTAAACCACCAGTCAACTCATAAATAACAACCAACTAAACATGGTGACGGATTAAGAATAAGGAATGTCACCACCCCATATCTTCCTATGGGTGTCGTAAGAGCCGACAGAGGGAGTATTATGCAGAGAACAGCACTGTAAGAGAAGGAAAACTTGATACAAACCCTTTACCAACCCGTTTGGCCAGCGTGGTATAGTAGGCTAATTCCTCCTTTCAAAGGAGAGACCTGTCCAGCAGTGGACTGTTAAAGGCTGATGATGATGAAACATGATAATATGGCCACTCTACTGGCCACGACATGCTTGCCCTAAGGCAACCAGCAGGGATTACAATATATCTAGGTTTAACCTGTTGATTAGGCACACAAATATTTGACTTGAGCGGGAATCGAACCCGCGACCTTCGACGTGGCAGTCGCTTACACTGCTACGCCACCGGGTCGTCAATAATCGCGAGACACAGACTTTTACTGGCTTGGAATCGAAGCCACGACCTCCGTCTTAGTCACTAACTATTAGACCTACCGTCAACTCATAAATAACAACAAAATGAACATGATATAGGCACGTAACTGGCCATGACATGCTTGCCCTAAGGCTACCAGCAGGGATTACAATATATCTAGGTTAAACCTGTCGCCTGAATAGGTCAGGTTTCCATTGATTTGAATCACAATAGCTATGGGTTATGACTTCTAGGCACTAGCGTTATTTATTAGGCTAAAACGTGGTTTTATTTGGAGAAATGCTTTTAAGTAAGGCAAGGAAAAGTAGACTTTGTTCGCGGCTCCGCTCGCGTGGAAGTTGGCTATCACGACAATAAGTACTCAATCTGTTATACTGATTTCAACCTATATTACTGGCAAGTTTCATCAAAATCTGTCCAGTAATTTTAGCGCGAAAGAAGGACCAATAAACACATTTTCGCATTTATTATATTAGTATTTATGGCGAGTTCATGAATCTTCTACTAATAAAGCTGAAGAGTTTGTTTGTTTGTTTGCTTGAACGCACTAATCTCAGGCACTACTGGTCCGATTTGAAAAATTACTTTAGTGTAAGATAGACCATTTATCGCGGGAGGCTATAGGCTAAATAACATTGCACTATGAGCGGAGCAGTAGCCTTAAATAACGCGGGTGTAACCGCGGGCATCCCTAGTTTTGTATAAATGAAAAAAAGTAGTAGAAAATTATACTATTGTAACAGATATTTTATAGATAGATATATGCAATACGGTATTCGATCAATTCTTTTTTTCTTAAATATAATAAAGACTTAAAACTTTATCTGATAGTGAAATCGTTGCATTTAATTTGATATTAAGTTCGTTACAATTTTTTTAATATACTCGCTAGACAGGAATGGCTAGACTGGCTGAATAAATAGAAGGTGTTGGACCATTATTTTCAAATGATTACGCGACTGAGATGCCTAAGTATTAGTAGTGCGGGCGCTGTCAGAAAAATTACTTAAAAGCTTAAGCGAGTCTATATTTTATATTGTTAACGGCGACTATTATCGGTGCTTATTCACACCTATTAAAGGGCGACTTAAGTAACAATAAAATCGCTTATCTCAAGCTAAACCACTACGTAGTTGCAATCTGCATTAAATTAATACAAAGTTTTACTTAATATTATATGGTGCTTAAGCTATTTATGTAGTTTACGCTTTAGATGCTGTGTTTTAATACTAGATCCATTAAAAACATCCTCTAGGCTTGCTTTAACCCTTGGTTATTACTCATGGGTCTATGAGACCCTGTCTGCTTTAAAAACTACGATTTCATAATTTTACTCTTAGACGACCGCGCCTCTCCGCCCGTGTATTCTCAGTACGGCGCCCGCTCCTACGTATAGTAGCTGTATCTTGTCGCTCAGTTCTTGTTTCGCGCCAAAACGGCAAGTACAGGGTCATGTTGACCCTTGAGTAGCATTAACAGTCGGTAAATGCATTATTTTAATGTTATTTTTTGCGTAAAATATTTATTATATTAAGTTTCTTCTTTTTTTAAATTACTATAATTTTAAAAAAGGTAGGTATCAAGTGTCGCTTTTGGTTTCATCATGGGTCTGGTTTGCTTATGGATGAAGAGATTGGAAGCGGTTTGCTTGATGTTGATGATTTTGATGTCGTGCATATTGCCGTGAATCTTGGCCCCTCCACCCTTCACTTCTTTGCACACGCATTTAACTGCTGATAATCAAGTGAACGCTTTGTCTTGTATCTTAAATGAATCAATCACTTATGGGTACCATCAAATCAAACACAAGAGAGATTCCAAAATAATTTTTACCGCATAAAACAAGGGAAGTAGAAACTTCGTTGTTTGGTTTTACAGCTAAACCATCATGGTGTCTTATGAACCAAAGAAATCTAAAGCTGTTATTCTTATTTCTAGCATGAATCATGATAATGATGCAGTTCCAGAATAACACAACATATCTGCTATAATCATACTTTACTAGGAGACAAAAGTTGGTTTAGAAAAGAAAATGTGCCAACTTTTCGGTTGTTAGGGCTTGTAGACGGTGGCCCGTGGTGAAATTTTATGCTATGTTAAATATTACAGGCGTAAATAGTAAGGTTATATACGATGCACGACGCGTAGCAAGTCAGTAAATCAGCCAAATTTCCTGCGTGGGCTTGGCATAGTGTTATGCTTACCTTACGCCCGATAAAGAATTTGTAACGAAAAGATACCCCGGCAATTGCGTCTGATCAAACTCTGTGTAGATAGATATCAAATGGATTTGGTAAAAGTACTAGTATTCTATGTACACTACGGTAGGACTGGGTAGGACACACCGGCAATTGACTGCAAGGATATTTAAACTGCCTATGTCTGAAAGACCTGTTCTTGTTGTCTCCAATACAGTATCTAAAAGAACGCGTTGCGGTATTTGTCCCTATAAAAAAGGTCGCAAAACAAACAGTGTTTGTTTTCATGTAAAATTCCTTTAATTTGCAAATTATTGTATGTCCAAATTGCTCAGAAATCAATTAAAGTTATGTCATTATATTGGTGTCCTATCATTTGACAAAAAAACAAATGAAAAAATTTCATTTGACAAATAACATTTGACAAAATTATACTTGATAAATTTATTATTTTACAAACTATTGTTTATTAAACTACTCATTAGACAATGTATTTACTAAAAAAAAATATTATGCTAAAACATTAATTTACAAATTAATTACTTTTTAAACATTTTAGTTGTCAAAACAACGTAAAGCATAAATAACATTAGACAAAATGCATTACTTGGTAAATAGTTTATTAACCAAAATCTACGTTAGTACAACAATGTTTGTGTAGAGTCAACTAAAACAATGGCTGGTTAGGTCAGGTTAGAACTGCGACCACAACGCACGAGCCGAGCGAGCGAAGCGAGCGTGCCGCGGCAGCGGCCGGCGAGTGCCAGAACCGAATTCTACTTATTTCGCTTAATTCAGGCAGTGTTCCTATGCCGTCTAGGACGTTGTTACGACAGAGGGTACTTTCATGACGGATGACCCACTACACAAGAATTTTTAAGTACAATAGGATACAAAGTTTGTTTAAAGATCTGTCAATTTTGAAGTTAAAACTATGAGAAGCAGGCTACAGCTAGTTTCAAACATAATGCAGAATTATATAGTTACCATTTTACTCTAGGCATAACTGTTTTCTGGGATATTCGCTTCACATAACAACGATATTTACCTGTAACAAAATAGAAAACAATCATTATTAAAATATTTTTTTACTTAATTTACCCTTTGATATTGTAGGGATAAGCAAAGTACCTATTTCTATAAGAGTCAATGAAAGAGTAGGCAGAGCTGGCGTATATATTTCCTTAACTACGTATTTATTGAACATAATCCGTCAATAAAAATATACGGTAATGATATATCGCGTAAAACAGCAGCTATACACAACAAATATCATTAAACGGAACCGTAAAAAATATCCATTAAATCAGTTTTATATCAACAAAGCGGTAATACACCCGAAATTCCTTTTACCGCCATAACTCATCCCACCCATAATAAGTTTAATATAAACCATAAAATTAATCCCGTTACATACGTACATATCAAGTATAAAATGATCCTTCTTTATATGGTAAGCTTGGGGAATGAGAGGTCAGGTGATGATGGTCATGTGTTCTGTCAGTGCAGGCGCAGGCGCATCGTAATTTTGATTTAAAATGACATACTGCATATGCTAACGTTTCAAAGAATTCCAAAGGACCAAATCTGGCCCAGGACCATTCGTCATATGAACAACAAACAGATGTTTGTAAATTTAGGTTATTACTGGTACTATAAAAGGTAATGTTGGTGTAGACTTTTGAAATGAAGGTTTGTGTTTATCGCTACAGCTCTACACAGACATGAATGAAAATAGTTATTTATAATAATAATATAGAACCTTTGAACTCATAGCAATTTGTATCGATAAATTTAATAAATAAAACAACAAAATTTAAATGAAAACTTTGAATTGAAACGTAAGATTATATTGTTTGTTTGTTTTTCGTTTGAGTGTGTGGCCAATTCTGATGTCGGAGTTTTCAGACCGTCCGAAGGCCTCCGACATGGCCTAACGATCCTTATCCTTAGACAAGAACCGGGACCGACAGCTTTACGTGCTCTCCGAAGCACGGTAGCTTTCAGATGTAAATGCCACACACGATCACCCATCCAAATGGTGACCTGTGCAAACGTTACTTAATTTTGCCGATCTGTTACGAACCGCAAGCCAAGTCTCGCTATGAGCGCTACAAAAAGATTACATTTAGTCCAGTGTGTTGTCTGAATCAAAAGATTAATAAAGATCTTCAAGAAGAAAAAGGTTTAATCTAGCCTTTCCAAAATTATCATTATTGTATCACCTGTGTGCCTACATTCAGAAGCTGAGCAGTGACCTTTGAAGACAACGAGTTTGACACCCACGGAATTCGTTGCGAATTTCTGTTGCGATTCGTTCCGAATGTTCCCAGTGAGCGAACTCTTGAAACCCGCAACAAATTGAACACGAAGAACATCATATAAGTTAAAAAAAGAGAAATCTGTAATACAAATTAAGATCGTCTTCACCTCGTGAATGTTGGTAGCTGGTCATAACACAAACAAGAAAGAAAAACAAACGATGGACTTAGAGACCACGCTCCTTTCCCGTTAAACTGTTGTCTAAATACAACAGTAATACCACCTGGGTAAATACTGCCGCAGTGCTCGGTCATTTTGTCCTGCTCATTATTTCATATAACACATTTGGAAACTGGTTATGACATAGACGCTTGCCATAGGATTATTAGTAAAAGAAGACAAATGAAGATAAAGTGTGGACACGTTAAGCTGTCGGTCCCGGCCGTGTAAAGATCTTTGACCTCTTCGTCGTTATGGAAACTCAGAACACTTGAATTTCCAGGGTTTATCCACTGGTCTAAGCTATGGAATACCGCTATCTCTATGGAATGAATGGTAAAGCCATGTCGGAGACTTTCGGACGTCTGTAAACTCCGACACCACTGTTGGAAACACACTCACACGATAAAGAAATCAAAGCAGATGGGATGCGAAGGTCAGTCGGCACTCGCTCTGCGCAAAAACTAATATTCTGTAAAATTTGGTTAGACCAGTGAGCGGACCCTGGGCCCCAAGTCTGATATGAAACCAAGATAACCTAGGATGATAATGAAAATATGGGCAATTTCAAATTCAAAATTTCTTGAACAATTAATGGCCATGAGTCATTTCCTAGTAATAAATATTGGAGACCTGTCCAAGTTTTGTTCAGACCGTGTAATAGATACATAATTCACACAAAATCCTTACAAATTGTGCCTAATGAGGCAGGCCTTATGAATGACTCTGTCTATTGGTGAAAACCGCATGAAAATCTTTTCAGTAATGTGTCCGTTTCTGCTACTTGGTACACATAAAAATAAGTATCTCTGTATTCGTAAGTGTTAGTTCCTAATATTTTCTTGGGTTTACGCGAATGATACACATTGAAATTAAACTACAGTTTACGGATTTTATCGCGTTATATTGGTTTCACTGGTTATTACATGTAAACCGAATGATCTAGAAACTACATTTTTAATACTAGCCGACGTTTCGAATTCTTTACAGGATTCATGTTCACGGCAGACTGAGGTGATATTTGTCTTTGTCTTGAATTTAAAAGTTATCTCAAAGTACCCGAACATTTTTCAACTATAATGTTAGAAACCTGTTTATGACTTCATAAACAGGTTTCTAAACGTTATGGCCTTGCCCTGTTTCATTCGTAGCTAGACAACTAACAGACATTTCCGAAAAACGACTGATGTGTTGGTCTATTTACTCTACTTGATAGTGATCCTGGATCCTATGTCCTCAATGTGTAGTGATGTCCTTCGATAGGTACCTCGATACAAATCTTTTTGCACGGTTCTTAAAATAATTTGTTCTGTGTTTGGGTGTAATTTACTAAAGTATAATATGTGTGATAAAAATATCTCTCTATAAAAACGTCAGTTATCAAACTGTAGGTAAAAACCAAAGTAGCTCTACATAGTTCTATCCGCTCCGTCTAGTTTGGAATCAAATGAGCGTGCGTCATTTTTTCTAGAACATCATTGTTATTTATTTAATTGCTAACTGTAACTTTCGCTCTGTGTGTCTTCTCGTGTATTTTAGACCTTGCACTGTATTGATTGATTCATTATTCTTAATCCTAAAACAGAACGCCAACTCAAAATTCATTCCCGACGACGTAGGTCTTACCTAAAAATTCAAATTACAAGTTATTAAGCTTGCTGTAAGATAAGATTCGAAGGGACCGTACCCTATGAATATTGATAGTCAATAATCAACGTTATAAACAAGTCGATTTAGTTAAAAGCACCACAAAATGGTCGTGTAATTAACCGTGGTTAATACGGATACACGATTGGGTCGTGTTGGTATAGGGCGAACTGTTTGTGGCAGAACGGGAGCAGAATAAAATGTATCGTCTGAGTCTGCAGCAGCGTCACAACAAATTGCCAGACAGAATGGCAAATTTTATAAGTATTTATAGCTTTATGTACTTGGCAAACGATTTGTATTAGAATGACTGTCGAATATAGTATAAAGGATATTGGTTGATAGACGTACGGAAAACAAAGTGATCCTATGTCCTAAATATCCGGGTAATATTTTCATTTTCCGGGTATTTTTTTAGTTACAGAACCCTAAAAATGTACGACTGCAGCTGTTTGCCTTATTTATGTTATAGTTTCGCGCCTTTAGCTTTCATTGTTCGAAAGGTTAAACAAATCAGTTTCTTTAATGTTTCTTTGGCAGGAAAAATTAATGCTCAGTGTGATCAAGTCCTTACGTAAGATATAGTATTAATAGTTTACATTTTACTTATTTTCACGAAAAATAATTACTTGCATTATTAATATTTTAATTATTTGTAATAAAATAAATAGTTTGGTCAGAAATTAATATATGATTACGTTTAATTAGTTTTTTATTGAATATTTAACTTACTTATAGTCAGTTTTATGAATCGTTATGGCTGTAAAAATAATTAAAGAAATAAGAAACTAAGATTATAACTATTAAACTTAACAGTTTATTTTTAATACCATATTTATAAGATGGTAAAATATTAAGTCGGATTCTTATTAATGTATCATTGTGGATATTATTTAAAAGTTGTTTATTGTATCATACGAAATCTTTCAATCTTGTGTACAATAATATAACTTTCGGAGAATGTTGATTCTTTCGTTCTTTCCATTCATTCAGAAAAATAAAAACGTTTGTTATTTGTTACATTGAACAAGATGTTTTTTTGATTACATTACAAAATGGCACACCACCCCAAAAATAAAAAAAAGGTAGTGGTGCTAACAAATCATCGTCTATAGAGGCACAAAAGTTAAAATCGATTATTACAAAAGTTGAATTCAATATTATTCAGAACGAGTCTCGCATGAATTAGTTAGATAGTATTGAATTGTCTAAACTAGCAGGGATAGCCTAGTGGAGAGACCGACAGACTGCTACGCAGAGGGTCTCGGGTTCGAATCTACGGCACGCACCAATAACTTTTCGAAGTTAAGTGCGTATTAAATTATTAATTGGTTAAGGAAATACTTAAAGGTGAAGGAAAACATCGTGAGGAAATCTGCATGTCTGAGAGTTTTCCAAAAATGTTCTCGAAAGACATGTGAAGTCTGCCAACCCGCACTTGGCCAGCGTGGTGGACTATAGCCTTACCCTTCTTGTTCTTCCCTGACCCTTCTCTTTCCCTCTCACATGTGTTACTAGGGGATGGCCACAGCTACGCACGTACATTTTCGTTTAACTTAATCTTTTTTCATGAATCCGTGAAGCGTAATCCGTACAGCGAGAAGAGGCCCGTGCCCAGCAGTGGCACTGTATACAGATGTGATTTGTTACATTGAAAAAAAGGCTATACTTGTATTATAGTATTTATTTTTTTAGTTTATTCTTAATCAGCTAGAGCTGTTAACCCTTAATAATACATAGGGTTTCTTAACCATTAACTATTGACTTACCTAACCAATAGGTAAAGATTTCTTTTTAAATGACACATGAACAACTAAGTATGGGTTTAAATTAAAAAATATAAAGTCGTAATTAGGAAAGAGTCGTAACTTGAATTACTAATATGTTTGTATGTCGTGACTCACTTATTCTCAGAATACATGATGTGAATTATTCGTTTTGAAGATTTTAACGTATTACAAGAAAGTGTAAGGTAGAGTCTGAATCACTGTATGTTTGTTTTTGGTACTGGGTTGACTACGTAACAGGTACTTGGGTAGCAGTACCCAAGACTTTAAGCCTTGGAGCCCAGCCTCAGCCCAACCCGCAAATAGGGTATCTAACACTGCGATGATGATGAAGGACAAGGACTTGTGTATCTTTATTTATAAGAAAAAAAATTCAAGGTAGTAGAGCCTTGCTGATTTCAGCATGAATGGGCCAGCTCGACCGGGGAAGTACTACCCTCTCACAGAAAATCGACGTAAAGTACCTAACAGTACCTAAACTGTTGCGTTTCGTTCGGTGAGTGAGAGTGCCGGAGGCCCTATCCCCTATCCCTTCTTTCTGATCCCACTCCTCATCCTATGCCTTTTCCCAACCCCAAGGGGCGGCAACGCACTTGTGACTCCTGTAGTGTTGCTTGTGTTCATGGGCGGCGATAATTGCTTACCATCAGGCAATCCGTCTGCTCGTTTGCCGCCTATTACCATAAAAAAAAATCAAGAACATTTATTTTTCTTTAATCACAGATATTAAGTATTTCGCCTTGTAACCATTATATGAACAATGAACCATAAATCAGCTGAGTAAAGCCTTGCAAGCTATGTTCATTAGCTTTTAATCGCAAAAAGGGCTATTTTAGACCACGGACATAAACGACATATACGCATATATAAAATAGATACAAGTTGAACTGCAACAAAATGCCACAAAGTTACATCGGCATGATCTTAGAAAAAAATCAACGGCACTGTAAGCTTTTACGCACTTTTAGTGCTGGAAATTATCGATAATGTTACATCGTAAAACTTTAAATTTAATACCGCACTTATTTCTTGTGAAAGGCAAGACATACTTTTTATGAACAACAACAAAATACAATTTTAAAACTCTCTTGTTTATAACTTTACACCTATAAGCCGAGGTGTCAGAGAATTAATAAAAATCAACTAACAATTAGTGTTGCGTAATTTTTATAATGGCATTTATCGATATCGATATTTTACGCGTTGTCGATTAAATTGAAAGTTTTTTTATTGGAAATACGTATATAAGTGCGTAATAAAAATAGTGATCGGAAATTGAAAGTAATTTCGATTGACACTCCTTAATTGCATGTTATATTGTTATAAAACATTAACGATTAATGTCAATAATGAATAAAAATGTCCTGTTTTTGGGGTGTCGTGTGAATGTAGATACAACATAATAATATGTTGTTGATCTTTATGGATTTGTTAAGTACAGACATTTATCTTACAAAGAATGTACAAACAATATATAAACTTCTACTCTGAGTTCACAAAAAGCTACTCCACACTTTCGAAGTCAGTATACAACGCGCGATAAACTTCTAATACATCTTTCTCCTATAAACCTCACACCTCAAAATGATTGATATCAAGGTTAGGAAACTATAAATTTTACTGCTACTAACGACTGCCATCAAATTTACAACACGAGAGTTTTCTCACATGAATCATTTTATAAGCACTGCTACTTTGTAAGGCTGGGTGCATGCATGCGAAATCTACTGCAAGATGTTTTTTAATTTGCATTGGCAGTATGTTTAATAACATGTAAGGAATGAAAGCATAAAAATGTAATTTACGTAACAAATGTTTTGACTGAACGAAATGCAAAATGGTTTAAGTAAAAGCTACTGCTACAGGGGCATGGTCCGATTTAAACAGGAAATCAAAAATATAATATATGAGCTGCAAAAAACTTCATTGTAGAATAAACATTTGTAACGTTTGCTGAAATATATGAAAGCTTACTACTTATAATTCCTTGTGCTGAATGCACTACTGCTCCTCGCCTTTATGCAATAATAATAGTATTAGATAGTAAGTAATAAAAGAAGTAAACTATACTTTTAATTTAATAAATTTCAGAGACACAAATCATTGGTTCATAGGGTGCATAGGGTTCCCACCAAGAACTTAAGGTCCCAAGCCAACCTCACCTGCAAGTGGTGCACCTGCCGAACAACGGACGAGGCTCTGGCAAACAAAATATCCCGATAAGCGGCAATAGGCTCGCCACCTATTACGTGGGATCAAAACACTGGCGAAAAGTGGGCGTTTAATATGCCTCTGCCTACCCCTTCGGGGAAACAGGCGTGAGTCTATGTATGTATGTATGTACAAAACATTGGTATATAGATAGCTTTTATTTCCTTAATAAACACATGAGTCTTTATTCAGGAAAGGTCGCGGGTAAAACTAGTCTTTAATACCACATTAAAGTAAATATGTGTTAATTTTACTGCAAATAAAATGCAGTGTGTACACGGTATTAGGTGATTCACACAAAAATGCAGCCTTCCTACCTGGCGTTTAGGACGTGCTCTGCATTCTTAGACGTTAAATGACCTGCTATTTAGGTCTTTAGCGATTTAATAATAATATCAAGGATTTGTATCAAGACTTTGGCATCTTTGCATTTCCGAGACAACCTTTACTTCTTAAATTGTAAGATTTTTTAGATAGATTTTCTACTAAACATTTGTCTTTGCCCTACCCAATCGTAGACTAGAAGAGATTACCTTAAGACTTTTGTACACGCTTTTATAACTCACCACAGGTTAAATTTAAATTAATCAAACAATGAAAGAAAGTAAAATGTTATAGAAATTCTTAAAAGCACGTTACAGATCATGGAATCGAATACCAGGCTGAGGCCTCAAAACACAATGATAAAACACGAATGATAAATGTCACGGAATCAAAAAGGCATTCTATAAAAACCAAAAATGCTTGTCGAAACGACATAAGTAGAGCAACATACATAACATAATAGAATGAAATCAAAAGTGGTGGGTATTTGGCCGCCCACTAAGTAGGTACTTATTCAATTGTCTCCTATTGACATTATTGTCGTACGGTCTTTGTTCTAACGTGCGCACTTGAGACGGGCGAAAGTTCGTATGAATGAAAGTTAAATACGACGGTATTTTATTGACAAGTAGATCTTTATGAGAGAATATAATAAAAGTTATGCTGGAGAATGCGCTGTTGGCTGTAAAGGCAAAGATGATTTCATACAAAATGGATTTTGTTTGAATACCATTAATAATAATATTAATGCAGCGGGTCTTATCGCGTGATTTGTTGAAAATAAAGGTGAAATAATTATATCCTTTTGTAAAGACAAAGTAAAGGTAGGTGCCGAAACCCCCATTTCTTGGTAACGTCGGCGCGGCAACTCGATCCAGATGTTCAGAAGGCATAGTGACATGTGGGTAGGATATTTTTTATAGATACACAAAGAGTAGTGACACGTAGGTGCAGAAAAAACATACAAAGATACATACTGACTTAAAATGGTACTTCGGGCATTTACCATTTTTAAATCAGTATCTTTATGTTCAACTATTATTGTATTCCGCTTACTGTATATGCAAGTATTTTTATTACGTACTATAAAAAATATAACAAAGCTTCAAGGAAGACATTTTCAGTCCGTTTATTTCGATATGGACCGTGGAGAATTACATATTTGTATAATAAATACATTAACGTTTATACTCTCTGCCTTGTTAGGGCATCATTGTCATTGCGTTGGTTCATTCAGAAAAATAACTTTATTTAAATGTTTGTAATTCGCAGGAAATGAATATTGGACCCTGAACTTTAAAAGATTGCACTCTCATTATGACGTCAGAATAAATTGGATGATATTGTATATGAGGAACAAAATAAGGCTTCTGACGTTCTTACGCGCTCAGAAAATCGAAAATATGGATGCATATTTTACAATATAGCAATATAGTAGCTATAGATAAAGAAATTACTAGTGATATTGTTATGACATGTTTACAAGACAAATTATTCTTAAGAAGAAGAATATAAACACTGGAGATTGCTATTAGTATAAAATCAAATTGATGCCCCAAGGACTCAGACTGGGTCCAGACAAATTTTATAACAAGTTTCTTTGATTGGGTTACAATACAAGTAATTACATGTCAGGGCTCTTGGCTTAACATAATTCACACACAACTCGCTAATTAAATAACTACCTGTATAAATAACGTGTTGGTAGACACAGGTGCTGACAACCCCTAAAATAATAAATTCATTGCATTCCCATAAAAATAACGTAGGGTCATATTATAGTGAGTCACCCTAAAATTATTTTCCCATAAACTTAAATATTCAACAAACCGCTGTCACTAGGCCGCACCCGACATGCGTGAGCGCATATCTCAAACATTAGCATTTCCGCGCATGCGTTGATTGTTCGTGTTAAGTGTGTGGGTGCAAGCGTGGTGTCAAAGTCTGTGCCCGAGTTGACACACATTTGAGATTGCCACAGATTATCTAATATACACCGTAGGACAAATATGTGCTTGTATTAGGGATCGTAATATGTAAGCTATTAAATTATGAATAGCTGTGAGAAAATAAAAAGGATTTTTTGTTGTATTAATAGTATAATCGGCCTTCTATGTAAATTATCCCATCATTGATCACGGGCTTCTTCTCACAGTGAGAATAGTAATGTTAGGCCACCATGCTGGCCAAGTGCGTCTTGCATATTTGACTTTCATGAACACTATGGAGAGCTCTCAGACATGCAACTCTGTTTAGATGGTTTCCTTTACCTTTCAGCCATAATTAGCAAGTTAATGCGTATCCAACTTGGAAATATCAGCATTTCCCGAGACTCTCGGCATAGTGTCTCTAGTAACCGACGTTTTTGTATAATTACATTGTCTTTAAATATACTTGTCTATACGAGAATAAATTAAAAATCCTTGTAAATGTGTCTCTCTTTGTAGATAATACATAAAAAATCATGTCAATCTGTTCCTCGAAGAAGTACAAGTCAAGAAACCCACTATCACACTTACACTCAATGATACTGTTAGTAAAAAAAGTGCTTACACTCATAAAGATGTATCGGTTACTATGGTTACCATTGCAATAATAACAGACAAAAACCAGTTGAATGTACTATGTTTTGTGCAATGATTTCCAACTAACTATACAGTCTAAGACTGCGTATACAGCGAAGATGTACGAGGTAGCTGAGCTGAGCGGTGTGCGAGGTAATCATTGCCAATAGTAACGCTATATTTCTTTAGTTTTGTTCGTGACTAGTTAGATTATAGGGTAGCCAATATGTCATTTATTTAATAAATATGAAGTAGAGTAAAACTATGAATAATAGCTAAAATAACAAATCAATTTATTTTATATTGAGCTAGTTACATGTATTAATATTGTTGGTCAGGTTTCGTTCTTTCTATCAAAAACATTAAACCCCTAAATAATATTATAAATGGTCTTTATTCGTATATCTATATTTATGACTCGTTTGTTTCGAAGAGTAAATAACAATATTTGATTTATAGCGAAAAAAATTTTGGTGGTTCCTCACACACCGCTCATCTAGTCGCGCTCATCTCACAAGAACACACAGTTTAACGGTGAGTCCGGGTACATAATGTATAACAGGATGCGTCAATCACTATAGCTTTATTATTTTAAACAGAAAAGAGATTAATGTACTTTTTTTAGTCGCTGCATTTGTTATAAGCTGTTCGATGTAAAATTGACAGCCAAGGTGCTCACACCTACTGAATAGATAGATAGTTTTATAAAGGAATTTAACACAGGTACAGTCCGTACAGTAAATCCGTAATCATTGCGCTTGGAACTGAGGGGAAGTATATGAACGTATTTTAGCAATTACTTAAAAAATGTAAAGTGCGTAAGTTCACTTACGCACTTTACATTTTTTAAATAATAGGGCAAGGATTTTTTAAATAATATTTTCGATTTACTGAGATTGTTTTCATGACCACTTCACAATGGTAGGTCCGCGGCTGGTTGGTCGTTGAGGTAATTTTTTTGACTCGGGCAAAATATTTTTGTGTTCTATTGTTCCATAATTTTATGAGCAAAGCGTGAATATCTGTAAATTCGTGATAATTTCGGTTTTAACTAAAAGAATTTGCAAACATTTATCAAACTTGTGTGGGACCAAACGTGAGGTATATCCTTCCCAAACAAAAATATTTTTCCGAATTGCTTAATAAAATTGTATTAAGAACGTCTTCCTTTCTTGAATTCGGTTGATAAAGCGTTTAACGCACCTCTTCATTAAAGCCAGGTCATACAAGTACATTCAAGTGTTCTGTGCTAAATGTTCAGCTCTACAAAGTACAGGCGGTGACAGTGAGTCACCGGATGGCGCCTGCACTGCGACAAGTTTCACCGTTTATGGCTACGGTGCCTTGACGAGCGTTCATATAGATTTTAGTTCATTTACTTGCCTCATTCGGTTTGTAGGTTAACTTGAGTTAAGGTTTTGTTGTTAAAGATTAATTTAAGATTTTAAACTTGCATAGGTTATTTAGCTGGTTTTGATACGTGGATAATGTCGGTCGAATAAGAAAAGAACAAAAGAGGCATCCCGGTGATCACTGCCACTTTTAGAAGTAAGCCATGCCAAAACCTTGGGATTAATAGAGGGTAGTTTATCTTTTTTCAACTACCTACGTGATTAAAACTAGCCACATAAATATAACTATTAGTTACCCAATTTTAATTTATGTGGTCTAAATTTTGTTTTACGGAAATCTGATAAAAGAATTATTTTTGGTTTTGTAATATAATATTATGCTTATGCTTTTTAGATCAAGTAGTAGAAAGAAGTGTTCAGAGATGAGTCTCCTGTCAAAAACAAATCATTACTCTGAAATTTTTGGCTTTCCATATTTCATAAACTAGAATCATTATAATTGTGAAGGCAACTACTGCGGCAGATGAATGCAGTTTTTGTATTTGTTCTTGAAATTGTAATAAAATGTCCTTACCAAGTCGCAGAATAGTGCGAAGTTCGCTTAAGGCAAATCTACACGCACTATAAATCACAGTTCCATGGACTAAAAATAAAACGTTATCGTAAAAAGCAATTAAAAGTCTAAATAAATACTCGTATTTTCTTATAAATTACGTCGGCATACAATCTGTATCGAAGCAATTAGTTCTTAACTAAACTTATTCACGATTACCTGTCGTAAATCTTTTCTTTATTGACTTTAGAACGTTACCGACCCTTCGTTAAGATCAAATTAAAGTAAAAAAAGAAATTTTAATAGCTTTCTGTATCGCCTATTTGTTGGGTAATTATAAGGCTGGTAACGATTTGCAGACGTACAATTTATTTAGTATAAATTATTCCTTAATGCATAAAGTACACACAGAATGCTAATGACGACTGGCAGCGGGAGTGTAAGCGACTGCTAAGCAGAAGGTCGCGGGTTCGATTCCCGCTCAAATCAAACATTTGTGTGCATGAACATGGATGTTTGTCTGGGTCTGGGTGTTTCTATGTATAATATGTATGTATTTACAAAACAGAAAGTATATATGTATGTTTATCCATTATCTAGTACCCATAGTACAAGCTCTGCTTAGTTTGGGACTAGATGGTGATGTGTGTATGTGGTAGAATATTATATTACATAATGCTCTGCCCTGCTTCCTAATATCTGCTATTTTTAACTCTTTTGCTAAGTGAGGTTAATTTTAGAAGGTAAGTAATTATTTTCTATTATTTTCTTTTGGCTGACTGCTAGTTGACAGACTTGACACTCCTTCAAGAATTATGGAACAACGTTTACGAAGCAGGTTTTCCTTACCAATCGCTCCCCATCGATTACTGACTTGTTTTTATAATTATACCTACTATACATTACATTTAACTCTGAGACGTCTAAAGTGCAAGTTATTTTTCTTACACAAAGCTTTATTTAATTTTTATTTTCTGTTATTGCTTCTTAAAGGTTAAACGTAGGTTGATATAATTCTCACTTAGGACAAAGCTTTCTGTGATGAGCACGATTATTTCTTATTTGTCTGAGTGTAATTTACCTAGTCAGGAATATAATATAACTAGAGGACGCCAGCAGCTACGCCCGCATTTTTTTTTTATTTACCCGCTTTGGCCGATCCCGTAGGAATTTCGGGAAATCCCTTCTTAGTGCGCCCCTACGGTTCCCAAGGATCATACATGCCAAATTTCAGCTTCCTGCGCCCAATAGTTTCGGCTGTAGCGTGTCTGTCAGTCAGTCAGTAACGCAAGAATTTTATATATTAAGATTACGAAAGTATGTAAATCAGTTTATGTGTATGGTTACCGTGGTTATTGGCTATGCCTAGTTTAGTATCAGATGATCATGTATACATAATGTATTGTCTATTATAGTCCTTCTTACCGAATTCGATAACGGCGATCGAAGACAATACTTTTTAATTTCGGAATTATTATTACCACGAGTTATGTAAGTACCGTTTGAGTCAATTAAGGTACACATTTTTCATAGCACACAAGGTTTGTATTACCCAATATGTTGTCAATACAGCTATTACGATGCATACCACGTTGTATCGGTATTTGATTGTATGTGGCGTCATCTGTCGCATTAATACAGACGTGCGTCTAGAATTTATTATAAGGATTGCGGATTTCCTTGCCCGTCACGACTTTCCTTATGAGTTTGATTGTATCTCCGACTTTTTGTATTTTGGGTGGTGCATTACGTCATTATTTGTGAACAGCAAGTGATCGTAGGTGCTTAAATCCGTGGTCGCGGTAGTAATGCTAACGTAGATCCTGTGATCCCGCCATTCAATGGGATCGGATAGAGGAACACCATGGTGGTTTTAGTGGGTAGTCCCTGCGCTACTCGTCGGGGAGTCACCACATTCTCCCTAGGCTGAGCACCTTTAGGGGCCCACCCTGGGGGTGGTATGCCCGTAAATTGTTTGGTTTCCATCATGAGTCAAAAGTAAGAAAAAAAAAAGCTTAAATCCGCACTCCCCGGATATGGTACCTTTGAACATCAGTCAACTCGTGACCACGGTTAGTGTAAACCACGCCGAAACTTCGGAGCAAATAAAAGGTATTTTATTTTAATAAATTACACAAAATAGAACCGTTATCTAAATATTAGTAGATGAATGTAGACTCTGAATAACGAACTATGTCCAAAAATTCTGTATACGCTCTCACCAAATATCGTCGAAGAGATAGGAAAGGTTAAGTTGAACTGACTTATCGCTAAATACGGTTTTTTCACTTATATATGTCTTGAGCAATGTTTTGCAGGTTTAAATAATAAAAAGATTTGTCCAACCATATAATTATAACCATGAGCCATATTGATTAAGTTCAGCAGCTAGTATTGATGAGAGTTTCAGGGGAATTTGAAACTGTTGTGACAGTATGGATATCATTATTTTGTGCCATAAAACAGACTGACACGTATACGATTTGAAAGTTTATATTTTCACCGCGACCTCTAGATGACGATACGAGCCATTAAGGCATAACAGGGTCGTCTAGCAATATCTATTTACGACAAAGTATTATTCCTGTGTTTGGCATGGAAACCAAAGAAAAATTTAGCTGCTGCAACAGTAGATCACAACAGTAAGGCTGGATTTTTGGAAACCCAATGTCAAAACTATGTTACTCAACTGTGTTGATTACAGAATAACTAATTCAAAAAGTTTATTTGACGTTTTGAATTATTTAGATAATATTAGATAAATCTTTATTGTACATCACATAAGAAGAACATACATCGAAGAAGCACAAACAAGAAATGCACAATTGGCGACATTATCGCATACAGCAATTTCTGCCAGGCAACCAGGAATGGACTCATGACTGTAGAAGGAGCCAAAAAGTATTTGATGGTGTAGTGTGGAAAATCTATTGTCATTTATCATTCGAAATGATGAAAAATCTTTTGAGATTCACATGGTGAGTAAAATCATTGTAAAACAATTTGTTAGTAGCTAATAGTAAATATTTGGCCGACGTGAAAATATTAATGCTATGGTGCAAGAAGATATGTAATTGGAAGAAATGTACCAAAATATATTTTATCAGCTTTGGTCAAGCAGTTCATCCGTGAAAACAAGAAAATAGACCACTTTCCCATTTATAACACCATTACACCTATCCCGCACTAATACCTGACACAGTAAATTCCCACATAAAAAACGAGAATGTCCAACATTAGAAAGTGTACTCCAAGATGCTGTCTGCATGTCTCCGACTTTATGTTGCAAGATAAAATCGCAAGGCAAAACGTTCATGTGAAAACGTATAACATTCTCAGATAATAGTTAATTGCTGATGCATACGACGCGACGAGGGCTTTGGTAAACACTTTATTGGATTTTATTCAATAAATCTTTATTTTATTGCTTGTGTTACACGATGGTGAAAGATGTTTCGTTATAAATGAAGAATGACAAACTTTAATACCTACATATTATAGCCTAAAAGGCAATATATATTAAGAAAAGAAAGCTTTTGACTGCCTCGTTGGTCTCGCGGCATAAATGTGCGCTTGGGATCGGGAGGTCCCGGGTTCGATTCCTGGGTCGGGCAGTGTTATTGGGTTTTTCTGTCACGAAATTCTCAGTAGCAGCACGGAGTCTGGAAATGTGCCCGGTACGGCAATAGGCTCGCCCCTTATTACGTGGGACCAAAGTATATCTGGCGAAAAGTGGGTGTAGAAATACACCTCTGCCTACCCCTTCGGGGATAAAAGGCGTGACGTTGTGTATGTATGTGTAAAAGAAAGCTTTACTCGTTCTCTTCTTCAAACTCTCACATTGTTATCTCTCTCCCTTTCTCTTAAAGAAATGAAAGAGAGAATAGAAAAGAACTTGGTTCTTCAATTCTCACTCATTGTACAAAACGCAGCAGTAGGATTACTGGGACTTTAGATCGAATTTTGTGGGACACATTACTCATACCAAGTTAGTTCAAGCATGATGTAGGTAGATGTTTCTGCTACTCAGTTTCATTCATGACATTAAACCATTTTAGTGGATCACACAAATGTTTGTTTCTAGTGATTTGCGGTATATTCCACAATTCTTGGCACCATTTGTACGTATAGAAAATGTTTATTACAACATTTTCTATTCTATTGTGGTGGTAAACCATTGCGTACGGCACTATCTATCCAGACAGACTATCATGAGCCATCATGTTCAAATTAAACAATAAATTGCCGCATTGTCCACAACATTGCAATTTCGCAAATAAATGACACTTATACTTTTTATTTAAAAAAATGTCGAGTCACTTCGGTCACCGTTATTCCGTACTAATAGCTGTTTCATTAACTTTTTATTATATAGATTCACTTTCTCTAACCAATTCTAATACTTAATTAGAGCTTTTTTAATTTATTTTTTGTCGCCGTTTCCATTGCCCTCGTGGAATAAAGTTGAGCAAGTCTTTAGCTGGTTTCGAAGATTCAGTTTTGGTTTGTGAATCAGCCTCTGTTAAGATGTATTTTACTTAAACATCGCAGGTTTTTAGGATCCCCAATTACAGTGACAAAAACGAAAAAATTTTGAATGTTTCAACCTCTAAAATTGACTAGATCACCAACTTCGAGTAACAATAAAAGAACCTCATAGTAAAGAATTCGATACCCAGTATACGCGTTTTATTAGTTTCAAACAACACCAAACAAAACCAGAGCCGAAGAAACACGACTATCTCTGCTTACTCGCTTCTATTAAATGTAGCCGTGAACCTATCTATGCCAAACCGCAAATACTATTCTTGAAACCTTGATATTTTGCTATAGAATGTTAGATGAGCTTTCCAAAGAAAATGTGTTGGCAATATTTTTCAGATTGTTTTCACAACAGCAAAATATAATGTGATTGATTTATGCCTTTTAAGAATAGAAACTAAAATAAATATTTCACGCTTTGATGGTATTCATTCATCAATACTTTATGGGAACCATGGATACGCTTTATAGTTCGGTTTATAGTTTTAAAAGAAACTGCAATAGGGTAGTTTCCAGGGTCAAAATAATTACATTTTATTTAGTCCGTATTATAGATTATAAAAAAATATTGGATACGTATTTTTTCTTTTTTCGATTAAATAAAAAATAACGAGGCTATTTATTTTTTATTTAATTCCAGTGGCCCATTAATGTTACGTGTGACGTCATCTAGTGCGAAAAAATGCAGCACGGCGTGACGTTATACGTAACTTTAATGAGCTATATCTTGGTCATTTTTGGTCTAATTTACAAATAAAAAAATACGTATCGCTTATTTTTGAATAATCTAAAGGACGGAATTTTAATTTTTTTTTGTCAACTAGCCTATTGGCTAGACGTATGTAAGTTGAAATTTTAAGGAGTACAATATTTTTTGCCAGTCTTCCAATCACGCAATAGTAAAAATTGTCGCAACGCCACCGCCAAATTACTTCAATATTAGGTGTGTCAGATTTAAGGTTAGGTATTAGTATAGGTCCTATAATATAAGCTCTTGCTTCAAAACAGTTTTATATATATATTTTTAAATGTGGTTTGCAGAGTCCAGGCGACATAAATATTTAATTACAGATTAAATAAATTTTAATTATATTCCCGACGAAGGTGAAAAAGAACTCGAAAGTTGATTCTGATTTGGAAGCTAGTACGATAAAAATGCGAGTAACAACTATTCTGATATCTTTGTAATACTACACAACATTATAATTACCATGATCATGATAAATATAAAAGATCCAATATAGTATAATGCTTTATGTTCACGACAGTTTAAATAACGGTCGTGAAGGCAAGATGGCGTCGTCCTGAATAGCCACCGTCATTACTCGTTGAATAGTAATCGCTATAATAATACCAGCATTTATATTTAATAGACTTGCTTTTATCATGATTGCATTGATTATTTTATATATTGGCATCAGTTTCGTTTTTACGGTTTCTTTTGGCCAAATGTGTGTATTGCAGACAAGTTTTTGATTGTATTGGTATTTAGATGTATGGGTTAAATGTCCTGTTTTATTAATCGTTGCCAAAAGTCGTTGACGTATGACAGAAGCTTTGAAATTTAAGAGTTAGACTAATGTGTTTTCTCGAGTCACATAGACCTTGCTGTTCTTAACTAGAGTGCAGAATGCAAAGGCCCCTTTTGCGTGCCGTCGTAAGCCAAGGCTTAGCAGTTCTGGTGCCGATAAGTATGCGTTGCAAAAGGGAATTTTATACAAGAAACACGTAACAGGTCAGTTTGAGGCGATGTCGATCCATTTCTAAGACGATATTTGTGCGCCAACCATTAGCTTAATGAGGCCGACTAGTCTGGAAGAGTACTGATATAGGAAGGGGTAAGGCTGACCTAGAGACTTTGAAGTATTTTCTTGACATGTCATGCATGTTTGCATGATGTTTTTTTTATAGTAATAGGCGGCAAACGAGCAGACGAATCGCCTGATGGTAAGCAATTACCGCCGCCCATGGACACAAGCAACACCAAAGGAGACACAAGTGCGTTGCCGCCCCTTGGGGTTAGGAAAAGGGATAGGATGAGGAGTGGGATGACGGAGAAGGAATAGGGGACAGGGCCTCCGACACTCTCACTCACCGAACGAAACGCAACGATTTTCTGGGAGTGATGATGATCTCGGGCAAGCATAACAAGAGCACAGACACATTCAGCTTACTGTTAAAGCGGTGTGTAACGAAGAAATTAATTTGTGTTCTGGCCCTTTTATTCACCGCCTTTAGTTACTTTGTAAAAGAAAATACGCTGCTCTGGTCCAACTGACTCATAGACATCACAAGCCAGGCATACTTCCTAAAATCGACGAATCAATCCACACAAATTCCCTTAAATTCATGGCGAAATCTGCAAATTCCTTTACTTTCTAAATGCCAGCAGGTCATAATTATGGTCCAGACTTCTTTAGTAAGCAGAAACTGAATCACTGTTCACCTAAGTAAAGGTCATTGTTCTAATTAGAATTCTTCACCTTGACGGTAAATATAAAAACGTGACTGATCTGCTATAATCATTGAGACAATTTTATGACTCAACAAATGCTAGCTTTGTCATATTGCGTCAACTGTACATATTAGTCACTAATGAAGAGTTGCACAATTCTAAGAAATTGCGTAGAATTCTAGAAAATTATAGTAGGTATCCTTTGATAGTTCATCGGACATTCTTCTTTAAGTCTAATAACCTTGGGTGTGAACTTTTAGATGTCTGACTCCTTTTTGTTGACGTTACGTAATGACTAAAGCGCAGAGTCATTCTAAAGTGGCGCATGTTGATACAAGGGGTTCAAAAAACGAGATTTTATGACTATGATCATGCGGAGGATGTGATATGTCCATGTGTACTTTTTGGTTATTTTGAGTCACGTTGCCATTACACATCACCCAGTTATCCTATATTCTAAAACAGCAGTTATTTTGTCATGAGAACAGTTAACAGAACTTTTCAATTGACTCGTGCTACCACTATGAAGTCATTCGCAAGAGGGTATCATCCTCCAGTCGTCTTAAAATAATATGAAACTGGCTTACTGCAGATTGAAATTCGAAAAGACATCTATCACTGCAATGGTTTGGATTCGGCGTTTAACACTCCAGAATACCATTTGATTCAGAAGCTGGTTAGAATGGCTAACATTAGTTGACTTTGTGGTTGACTTTGTCAACCTTTGTTAAAGTAAAAATAAATTCCTATTATTCAATAGCCTTAAAACTTCAAGAACCAATCTTCACGAAAAACCGCCTAAGACAGAAAAAGAAAATGGTTGTAACGATTTGTGTTCAAAAAAAAATTTATGACAACCCAGACCACCTCAGTAGCAATAACTTAATACTAATGAAGTTATTTTGTTCTAACATTAACAATAGAACTTACAAAGTTGCATCATTAATTTCTTTTAAACAATGATCCATTCAAAACTTGTCTTGTTTATAGCTGTAATAACTGCCTTAATTGCAAGCCGTAAAGAAAGTAGATACTCCATTATAGTTTGACACGTACATATTATGAACGTCTATAGTCTTCAGAGGTCAAGATGTTTTTGATTAATTGTTAAGTAATATATTTAGGTGAGTGGTGTGCCTTTCACATTTTGAGCTTCATACATGGTCCAGGATCTCAGAACTGTCTCTAGATCCTTTGGCAGGGCTTGACATAGCCTATACAAAATACACTACTTTTGGTGGCAACGTGCATTAGTATCTACTATGCGCAGTGTCTGTCTCTTACGAGTATACGTCTAGAAAACATCTGATCTGTGGGTTCGAAAATCACAGCTGAAAAGGATAAGCATAATGTAAACGAAAGCTGTAACTTTGCCAAATACTATGATCTAACAAAACAGTAATATTCAAAGATTATTTATACATACATTTCCCGGAAGGGTAGGCAGAGACTACGGAACGCCATTTGCAACGATCCTGACATATCTCTCTTGCTTCATTCACTCCCATCAAAATTCTCATGCAAGATTATTTATGACTTCAAAAATTGAAGAAAACATTTTTGTAAATTCATTACACATTTATTCTGATCCTTTGTTGAAATAGTACCTATAAAACTACGTGCCATGCTTTTATTACGACTGCTGACCAAATCATATGAGCCCACCATTCATATAATTTGTAAACGTTGCCCTAATAGTAATAAGAGAAATCGTTTCTGTACATTCCTTTGATAGTGTATCTTGTTACTCAATGTAATGATCCCATTGATTCATCGTTCATAATGATTCTACAATTATGTTTTGATTGATTTTTGGAGCGGGTTCTACACGGTTAGATCTAATTTAAACCCTTTTGGTTTCAATGATTATGTGTATAAGAATTGCTGTACTTATTTGTAGTACATTCTAATGAAGTGCATTCTTTATATTTTGTATGTGAGTTCTACGCATTAAAAGTTAACTACTTTATTTCATTTATTCTAATAATAAGTATTCGGACAACATTTATTTACACGTTACCTAAGTCTTCTTTGTTATTGAGCAGCCGAAATAAATTGGGTTTGTCTTTCATTTTATTTATCTATAACATTAAGGACAGCATCAGTAATATAAGTATGTATTTTTCTGTCTATAACCCATAAGTATTTCTAAAGATATCGATTAATAAGAACAATTTAATTTTCTTGTCTAATAAATATTCTCGTTTTATTTCTTCCAATGCTTATCCTTCCGTTACAATGACTACAAATTTATGTCCACCGATTTTAAGCTAAACTTTTTAGTATTCATAACCCGACTGATTCCTATAGAAAACCCTTTGAACCTTAAATAACATATTTTATCTCAATATTACTGTCTACTTATATTATTTTCTATTGCATTGACACATTTATTAATGTCGTCTTGCGGTTCATTGATATTTATCGTTAAAGTATTATGTTGCATCTTCACATGAATACGTTCTTGAACTCTGACTGCGTCGAGTCTTATATTTAGATGATTCTTAAATAGCCCGATTCTTATATCAGTAGTAGTGTGAATCAAATAGCCTCTTTAAGTGCGAACAAATAATTCTTCAGCCAATTAATGATTCATGGAAATATGGAGATGCATATCAATTGAACTGATTGTTTAATATTCTATTTTACTGGCCATAACAATGGCGACAAAAATTCATTGACCCTCTCGAGGAAAAAATGCTTACGCAAACGAGCCGTACTAATTTATACTTACTGAAAGAGCCATAAAAGTGTAACAGATAAGCCTAATGGACATTTTCGCATAATACAATAATTCGCATATACGTAATTTTAGCCCAGGATTGTATTTATTTTTATCTGATGATAACCTTGAGTAAGCAACCATCATTGAGTAGGTAAGTATGCTTAATAGCGAAAAAGCAAAGAGTTTCTATAGAAAAAATTTGAAGCTATATTCCAACGAAATATAGTTCCGAAATATTTTCACTTTTTATTTTTAGATTTATGTACCTATATATATTCTTAGATATTATGATTATGTAAGATAGCAATGTATATCGTCAAAATTAATAATCTTTAATGTTATTGTGAAAATTATTCAAATAAAATTATAGTTCCGAAAGTAGTTTTACCTCAACCACGAACCAGCTTTGACACAAGTGTTTGGCCAGCATTGTACCATAGTCCAAGCTCTTTCCATGTTGTTTCACGTCTTGCCAAACAGAGGCTCTGTTTGTCTGCGCAGACACTTTTGTGCTGGGGTCTTCGCTTTGATGATGTCTGTGTTTGTAAACAGTCTGGGGCAGACGTGTACACAGTATAATAGTGTGTTGTGTGATCTTGACGCTTGGTTTTGTAAAGGCTTTATTCTGTGGTGCCGGAATTAATCTGCCTGGGGTTGAATATTTACTGCCCTCTCTATATACCGTCTGTGTTTGTTGATGATCTGCAAAACATTGTTTTGCCATATAAACAATAATTCGTCTCAAATAAAAAGAACTTATATAGGAATACCCCAATTACCTAATAGTACGAAAAATATCTCACGTTCTAATCACATATATACAAAATTTACACAAAAAGAAACATAGAAGTCGGTCGAATAGTGTTGCAGGAGTGCGGCCACAAACACTGTGACGTGAGATTTTTATGCACAAGATAAAATAGAGGCTGAACATTTTATCAACGAGATAGATCATCGGAACTGCGATAAAATCCTTGCATATTAAAATCAATTATCTATCTGAGCAATGCATCAGCTATTTCATCGCCGTAAGAATGATTCCGAGAAGTGATCTGCGATTGCGAAGTGTAATTGCGCCAAGTGATCGTTGCTACAATATGATTGTAATTGAGACTGTTAGTCGTATGGAATGAAATGTGGCGCTGTCGCTGTATGATTTATTGATTGGCTCTATTTGTGTTTGATAGTATCTATAAATCGATGTGCTGTTTAAAAGAAAATTATTGCTACCCTGGCGCTTAGTATGATAAGTAGTTCTTTCAGAATGCGGACTGTTTATTGCATAAGTATGCTTCAAATTCGTTTCTAAGATCAGCGCTTTTTTTAAATCTTTTCGCTTTAGAAAAGGGGATGTGGTTCAAGTGCCTTTGCTTTGACCAACAAGTCGTAGCTTGGCATTTCCACTTGTCCATCAGACCATTTGTGTTCGGTTATGGCGTCCACTACGTAGATCCGTACTTCGCTTTTAGATATTTGCTAACAAAGGACCCAATGTCACTTTATGCTCAGCCCTGTATAGAACCCGATATGCACTTTATGATCCGCAGTTGCTTACACACTCACAGGACCGTCTAGGCGGTCGTTCTGAGTATACTTACCACAAAGTAAATTGAAATCCATTCTCACGCATTGGAGACTAATCTAACCATATTACGATACGTTTTAATTTATGAACATGCAACTATAGTCTATAGGCATGGTGTAGTGTCAAGCTGACCAGTGAAATAATTTCACCACAAAAATACTTAACAAGAACATACGAGTATTTCGTCATTTAGTTTCTTATTAAATTTCAACAGCAATCGATTTCATTTTTCTCCCCACATGAGCTCACTAAGACTTATAAAGAGTATTTAATTGAATGGCATACTGCCAGAGGCCGGGTATAGGGCGCAATCGATCAGAAGAATATCGATATTATACCGATATAAATGAATCGGATCCGTTATGACGAATGTACTCTGTTTGGTGTGGAGGTTAATTTTAGACATTCATTTGTGAGTAAAAGGGTCTTGTTTTACAGATGCAAGAGATTAATCAATTAGTCAAAACATATAAAATTCTTGCGTTATGTACTGTTTTGTGTTTTTTTGTTTTTCGTGTGAGTGTGTGGCCAACTCTAGTGCCGGAGTTTTCAGACCGCCCGAAGGCCTCCGACATGGCCTAACGATTCTTATCCTGAGACAAGAACTGGGACTGACAGCTTTACGTGCCCTCCGAAGCACGGTAGCGCTCAGATGTAAATGCCACACTTGGTCACCCATCCAAGTGGCGACCTGTGCAAGCGTTGCTTAAGTTTGCCGATCTGTTATGAACAGCAAGCCACATCTCGTTATGAGCGCTACGCTTGCGTTACTGACTTACTGACAGACAAAGCCGAAACTACCTACTGGTCATAAAGAACTGAAATTTGGCATCTATGTTCCTTGGGCAGTGTAGTAGAGGCAGGTGTATGTAGCAAGCAATTTGGAAGGACCTCATAAGGTTAAAAATTCTGAAGCAGGTGGTGCCGCGATTGAAGTCTATGTTTCTATATTAAATTATTAGGACGATAAAACCACAGTATAAAGACATACAGTAGTTTGACGCCTTTGATCTCGTAGAAAAAGCCGACAACGTCTAGACAAGGGTAAGTAGGCTAGGGCTGCCACATGTAAACAATACCTACTTATTCAAACAGCGTCTTTTTATTTTAGAAAAATATTACAATTGCTACGCTACATGAATAATATAGTGTAAATCACTTATCTATACATATAAATAAAATTGGAGTGTCTGTTTGTAATATTAAAATAACCGCTTTTTACAAAATGTATATGGATGTATACACGGTACATACACCGAAATGAAATTTTTTTCAATTTTTGTCTCTGTCTGTTTGTTCTCGCTAATCTCTGGAACGGCTGGACCTATTTTGACGGGACCCTCACTGGCCTGATGTACCAAGGAGAAACTTAGGCTGAAAATTAACCGGGTACGCGAAGAAGTTTCCTCAGGACGCGGGTGAAACCGTGGGAAACAGCTAGTTTATTATATTACAATATTTAACGATAAATAATTATTATAAAACAGATTTGCATACAAAGTGTCAGTCAGCACCTATTTCATCCCGCAGGTGTCGTGGGAGGCGGTTAAGAATATAAAGCATTTTTCGTAAAAACCAAGTTAAAATAAAGCGATTGACATAGCGGTGGTTTAATGAATGGGTAACCTTGGGATCAGCTTACAGAGCCTATGTTACCGATATGAAGTATTTTGCAGATTTTTTTCGTGCAAACTACGTTAAGGTAAAGCAATGGACATCACGGTCATTTTATGGATGGGTGACCGGGTTATGAGATTACGGAGAACATGTGTGTGGTTTATAAAAGGGGGCCAAAAATATGGTTACTTTTGAGCTAGGATGCGCCGTTTCCAAGATACATAATAATATTTGATAGGTACTTACCTAATGCGAAGGTACTAGGTACTTATTTAATGAAATTAAAATCACACCAGAATCGAATATTACCTTACAACGCATATTTTCTTACGTCTGCCATGTTGTCTACGTACAATAATTGCTACTTTATTCTGTGATTTGGCCAGACATGAGATATTGTAAAAAGTTAGTAGATTAGTAGGAATGTGCACATTATTTTAAGCGTTTATAGGTACATACATTTCAAAGTAATATAAATAATTATAATTAATGAAATTTTATTTTATAGTATAAGTAAATTGATGAAATCGCAGATTTTTTAAATCCTTATTTATTTAAATCTTTAAACAGCATAAAGAATTTCAATGTCTCACAGCACAAGTCGTATGCACCATCTTAATTAATATTCATAAGCAAATAAATAAGTAACGAACAAAAAACAAGCACGTGCCAGCCCCCAAAAACATGTACCTAGTTAGGAACTAAGGCGATATACGTAACTAGGTACCGGTCTTCCCGCGTCTCACCTCTTGGCCCCCGCACGATTGACCCGTCTAGACGCGTTCGTCGAACGACTATATGGATTATTTGACTGTGATAAAACTATCTGTTAGGTGTCTGATTGCTACATATTTAGGTGTAGGATTGTATCATTGAATAGATGTAAGATTTGGCTGAAATTTTAGATGTAAAAACGTGATGAATAACTTGTTGTAGGTACTTCAATAAATATTGATCAGTTTTCTTTAAGTTGAGCTGAAAAGTCACTAATAAGCCTTTTACATTGTACTTCTACTTCTTACAAGTGACAAAATTTTGAACATTCCTTAAAGATTGATTCAATGTTTCAATTCAATTGCCCATGATTCAATGTTTTTGTGGAACTTTCTTTACTATCTGATCAAACCCACCACACGTGCCACAAAATGTCACTCCAATTAAATAAAAACAAAAACATTGTGTGAGAATCAGGATAATTTTGCCTAAAGAAATGCGATAGCTGTACTTAATTACGGCGTATTCATAGTCAAATTGGCTGGAACGACCAGTTCCATAGGAAATGTATTCTTGATTTATATCTTAACACATAGAGATTCTAATAACAGTACGTTCAGAGTAACGGACGCATGATTTAGTGTATTTGATGTTGCTATTAATTTGGTCACTTGGGTAGCTGCTTTTGGTATTTGCATTTCTCAGAAACATTTTGTAGGTTAGAAATACGACCAGTGCTGTAATAGGATGGTCTTAATTAGTAAAGCATGAGTGTCATAAATGAGAAGAGAGAGATAAATGCTTTAAAATCTTATTGATTTGTAGTTGCAGAGGCTTATGTAGCTAGTCCCAATCTTGTCATAATTTAAAAAGTAAGCTGTAAATAAGAGACGACCTGGGTACCTTCTATTTGCCCTTTACTTTTAATTTTCCCAGGTGTTACTCTTAAAAAAATCAAAATATCGTAAGATATCTATCAATATGTTTCAAAGTATTTTTCTTTTTATTGGAACTTTCTTATTATACAAACAAAGATAAGGTGTTTCGGCATCGGTGGTGAATCAGGGCATTAACCATGTACATTGGATTGGACGAAATACATCATTTTTGATCAATCCAATGTAAAGGAAGCAATACCACATATCCATACGATCATGCAAAAAGAAAAGTGAGTGTGGACGGGGCCTTGGCGTTGTTCCAGGATCGTGCAAGTTAATGTCAAGCTCCTTGAATGTATGTCTTCTTACGATGTCAGAGGTGCTGAATGTTAATCAGCTATTATTAACTTATGCGCTTATCAGCTATTATTATATTATGCGTATAGCTTCTTGGCAAGCGTAGTGGACGTCCTCCGACCAGTTCCGTCAGGACCAGGACCAACGACTTGAGGTGGTTGGATGCCAAAACGTAAGATAGGATCGGATATACCTTGGAGGAGGCCTACGTCCAGCAGCGGACTGCAACAGGTTAATGAGAAGCGTAAATTTGAGTCAGGTGTGAAATTAAACCTGATATCTTTTTCTTGACGAGTATAAAGACAATTTTCCAGCGCCAGTTGATGCTATTACGAAATATCACACAAAAATTAATGGCCCATTTTCATGGGACGATAAGTAGGTCGTCATACACACAGGGGTCCCCGACTACAGGAACTGTTTTAGACAAAGCGACTCTATTACTCTTGGGATAAGGTTGATAACTCAATTATGAAACATGTTTGTGACTATTTTATTATTACCTGTATTCACTAGACACAAAACAACCTTGACCTCTTGTAACAGGTGTCATGGTCATTTAATTCGAGGGTGAGACCCCATGTTAAACTAATATCGTTTACGGTTGGTGACTCAAAACTCACATACAAATGTAATACATGTGTTTTTATAATATTCTTTTTAATAGGGACAACATCAAAGTAGTGTTTTTTACTACAGTCACTACGCTAGGCGTTTGGTGTAGGTGCTAAGATTTTGAGAATCAGATATTAAATTCGTTGCACAGATGACGTAGCAGCTAAAGGAACATGCATGTCAAATTTCTGAGTCTTATGCCTAATAGTTTTGACTGTAGTCTGTCTGTCAGGCAGTCAGTAACGCAAGGGTTTCATATATACAGATCGCCCAAGCGTTATCCCGGTCGCATACAAGACTTACAGCCTTGGAGCCCGAGGTCCGCTTACTAGTCTAACCAGCAGGCCGATTCAGAATGTCACGACAAGTAATCGTACGATATGTCAAATTATTGTGCTCGTCTTTTAGCCGCCTATCAGAGATATTTTGAACAAATATTCATTGAATTCGGTTTATTTATTAATTTACTTCATACTGAATGCATAAAATTGATAGGAAATGCGATAGTTTTGACAAAAAATGAGGTAGCCCGTTTGACAATTAACGGAATCGAATGTCAAATGAGATATCGAACGATTCTGAATCGCCCCCCAGATATGACAGAATAACAACTTTTCCACAGAGCGACTGCCGTCTGACCTCCATAACCCAAAGTGATGGCGATATGGTTTAGACTAGTATCAGTTTATTTGAGAATACTGACTCCCCGTAACGAATGTCAAAGATCTTCATGACATCCGGGACCGACGGTTTAACGTGCTCTCCGAGGCACGGGGCAAGCCATAATTTAAGGTCAACGCTCATTAGAGCCACCCGGCACCCACTCCGCACCGCCTCGCCTCGTGCGGTTAGTATTCTTTATATAGATTTGTATGGGTATGCGCTCACTACATCAACTCCGTAGCGTCACCGGATCGCCTCTGTCGTAAGCCGTCCACGCGCGGACGGCGGGTGGTCCACCCGCCGTCCGCGCGTGGACGGCTCGCAACTCGCTGCTCGCATACTTGTCGCGCCTTGACTGCTCGTCGCCGCGTTGACCGCGCGGCGTTCACTCGTTGACGGCGCGCGGTCCGCTGGTTGACCGCGCGACGTCCACTCGTGGACGCCGTGCGGAGTGGGTGCCGGGTGGCTCTAATGAGCGTTGACCTTAACAATTTAATACGCACTAAACTTCGAAAAGTCATCGGTGCGCGTCCTGGATGAACCCGATACCCTCTACATTACTTAAGGAATCCAGAATTGAGCCCGTCGGGACAACTATGTTTCTAGGTATTATGCTTGATACCAAACTCCAATGGGGCCCGCATATAGAAAGACTTTCAGGCAAACTTAGTTCTGCAACTTATGCAGTTAGGACAATTAGACGCCTTACAGATATAGATACAGCTAGAATGGTTTATTTCAGTTACTTTCATAGTATCATGTCTTATGGGATTCTTCTCTGGGGGAATGCTGCAGACCTTAACACGATATTCGTTCTGCAGAAAAGAGCAATAAGGGGAATTTACAACCTCGGTCCTCGTATTTCTCTAAGAGGAAAGTTCAGTGAGATAGGCATTCTAACTGTTGTATCGCAATATATATACGATAATCTGTTATATGTCCACAAGAATATTGACAAATTTAGTAAAAAAAGTGATCTTCACACTGTAAATACTAGACATAAGTATAATCTTGTAGTTCATAGCACCCGCCTCCACAAAATAAGTAGCTGTTTTATGGGGCAGTGTATACGCTTTTATAACAAGCTCCCTCTTAGTATAAGAAATTTAACAATAAATAAATTTAAGATAATTGTTAAAACTAAATTGTGTTTAAAAGCATATTATAAAATTTCCGATTATATAGACGACAAAAATGCTTGGGATTGAGCTGCTCTAATTCAACATGTTTAAAAATATAAACTTGTACAACTGATAAATTTAAAATTGACATTTCGTAAGCACTTTATACAAAGTTTACACGAAAAGTATCATTTCATTTCATTTCATTTCATTGCAGTCCGTTGGTATCTCCACTAGGCTATCGCTGCCTTTTTATACACAGATATTATGCAATAAATGCATCTATGTATAAACTAGTGTAATCAAAGCATGTACTCGAGACGCCTATTATAATGATGACGAGTGATGAGTGGTTTCATGTTTACAGCTTACTATAATAATAAAGCTATACAGCCATTAAATGATAAATGGACACTTGTCTGCGCCTAACGGCCCATTCACGAACAGCAGCGAGATCGAGTTCAATGTCCATTGCGCGGTCTACTCAGACGCGATATTGGTTGTGCCAGAATAGAGCCCGACGTGTACATCGAAATTACTGCCACCGCCGTCTACCGCCGATTATCGTGAACGGGCTGTAACGCGTTGAAGTGTTGGTAATGAGCGTCTAAAACTCCATTATAGTGTATTTCTCAACTTTGTATACTAATGTAAAGAAAGAGGAACCCATCAGGAACCCTCGGATTGACCACCCGACTATCATCATCAGCCCTTTATGCTGTCCCACTGCTGGGCACGGACTTCCCATTATGAGAAGGGTAAGGCCATAGTCCAACACGCTGGCCAAGTGCGGGTTGGCAGACTTCACATGTCTTTCGAGAACATTATGGAGAACTCTCAGACATGCAGGTTTCCTCACGATGTTTTCCTTCACACCCGACTATAGCAACAGAAGAAAGGTTGCCAATACCGAACTCTCTGATGTAAAAGGATAAATTAATAGGAATGGTATGGGATCCAGGAAGATACCTCACTTATGAAGGTACCTTGAGCATAATTCAGGCTTTATAGATGGCAATATGAATCATCTTAATACATTTTAATTAATTTATTTATTTATTTAAACCTTTATATACCTACAGAGCGTATACAGGCGGACTTAATGCCACGGGCATTATCTCTCAGTCTACCTATGAGTGGTGCAGAGAGAAAAGAAGTAGGTGATATATGAATAATTTATTGAGGAGAACATTATTTTAACTTACATAAATACCTATATATAGATTATAATAAATATATAAGAATTTGTACATCTATGTGAGTGGTGATTGAGTACAACATTTTCTGTAAGCAGTTTCAATACACTAAAACATTTCTATGCGTACTATTTATGTGTAAAATGTGATTTCAAAAAGCAATTGATGTTTTAGCAATAGCTTACAAAGTAATCAACTAGTTCAATCCAAAATTGAACATACATTCGCTAAACGCATTACTCTAACAGATTTCTCAGTTGGTCAATAGGTAATTCCACTTAGCTAAGCTTTCACATGCTTCCTGATAAACTCTAGTTGCTGAGATAAGTGCACACAGACGGACAGATTTACGAGTCACTTTATCAGCTAATAATGTTTTCTTAACGTTGTGTCCATTAGTACCCTTATAAGAAGATAGGGCGAATATTTAAGACATGTAATTGCTTGGATGCGAGTTTGTATTAAGTAGGTTTTAAGCTGTTCGTTTTAGGGGTCTCGCAAAAGCCAAAGACAAAAATAAAAAATAAAATGTATCCATAACCGACGCGTATTCATAACTAGAGGACGCCAGCAGCTACGCCTGCCCATTTTTTTATTTATCCGTTTTGGCCGATCCCGTGGGAATTTCGGGAAATCCCTTCTTAGTGCACCCCTACGGTCCCCAAGGAACACACATGCCAAATTTCAGCTTCCTGCGCCCAATCGTCTTGGCCGTAGCTTGTCTGTCAGTCAGTCAGTAACGCAACGATTTTATATATAAAGATGAGGCAAATTAATTTTGAGGAATTGAATGCATGAAGTGTGTTTGAATCAAGCATTTGGCGTTCCATTGTCTCTTCCTACCCCAATGGGAGACAGGCATGACGTTCAGATAGATAGATAGACCAAAATTTATGAAGCGAGTATCAATCGAGTAACTAACGTTTCGGCACGGATAACACTAGTCGTGGTCAAACTATCTATTTATTTTTATTTTTTATAGACTCACGCCTGTATCCCCGAAGGGGTAGGCAGAGGTGAAATATTACACCCACATTTCGCCATGAATTTTAGGTCCCACGTAATAGGGGGCGGGCCTATTGCCGTACCGGGCACATTAACAGACTCCGTGCTGTTACTGAAAATTTCCTAACGGAAAAACCCAATAACCCTTTACCCGACCCGGGAATCAAACCCGAGACCTCCCAATCCCACGCGCACATTTATGCCGTGAAACCAACGAGGCAGTCAAACTATCTCAAATGCAATATTAAGATTATAAAAATAATTAACTGCGTCCGCAGCTCCGCCCACGGGAATTATTCCTCTAAACCTTTCTCTGGTGGAAAGAAAGGATAGGAATTACATCTATTGGTGAAACCGTGCAAAAATCCGTCTTGGAGTCTATCAAAGAACGATTAATATGTTTCATGTGCAATAATTATCTACAAGGTACAAATTAAGTTGTTCGATAAGACTTGTCTACTTTATCACCAATTACAAATTAATTGACTTATAAACATACGTATTTAATTCAAACAAGATTAACAATTGCAAAACTTAAATCAAGTTACGCCAATAGATCAAATATTGATAATAATTCGCAATGTTAACAATAACATTGTTTTATTCAAACAAATTAGTTATTCAGCTATTTATTTGAGTTATCTGAGAAAACAGTGTATAATTCAACAATTAACATTTACAAGTAAAGCTCAAGGGCTTACAGATAACCTGAGAATGCCTAATAAAGGCTAGCACAAACTGCGCGCACGCAATTTATATTTGTTGACCTGTAACTGACTGTGTGAACGCCGATTCTTGTATTGCTTATGGCGTAAAATATGGGTGTCTTAATAACAATGGAAGCGCTGTATTGTCAAAAGTTTCTGTAGATAGCTGTGATATTAACAATTTATTAATTTATGTTGTTTATCCCTGCTTTTTACTTCTGCGCTTGTTTTTTGGGTTTCGTAGTAAACTCAAGAATTCTTATATTGTTCGAAGTCAATTCGTCCGCGCCTTAACTTTGTATGTGTTTGTGTTTTATATAAAAAAAAATTGCAAGGCTTTTCATTTTAATATGCTTTTTTTTCTATAGTCAAGTCCGTGACGTTGCCAGAACCATTCTCAAATATCCGGTAATTAAGAAAAACATTTTTTTTACGCAGCAGAAACACAATTTCTTAACCACAACTCAAAAAATAAATTGTTCTTTAGACATTCTATCAGGTAAAGGGTAAACCACAACAACTTATGGCCAGTTCAAACACATCCTTCGGCCAACAGACAACCAATGTTTGTCCAACGTTTTTTACTTTTTCCATGTCTGTCTGTGGGCTATTTTTGGAAGCGCAGAACATGTTTTAGATTGTCTCGAGCTGAGGATGACTATATTTAGTGTTGATTGTTCTGGACAAGGGAGAGAAAAGGTCAGGATGTTTAATATTTAAATACTTTTTTAACTGCAGATTTTACGGCTGTTCAACAATAAAAATGTAATTGCAAATACTATATTTTATGTCGCCAAAAAGGATAACACACGTAAAATAATATGTACATATGTGATAATAGATTAAAATCGTAAAATACCACAATTCAATCCCTATCTGATGAAGTAACCTGAAATAGGTATTTCGGGTGGTGGTCTTAATGATAAAATATCAGGCTATGTCAAATCAGGTCAGGACCAGAAAACGAAATTCGTGCTCCAAAGCGTCTTTGTTTACTCTTTTTAAAGAAACAAAGCTAAAGAAGTCTTGAACTTCACCAATAAAAATGCCTATCTAATTATGAATGAAATTTTAAACCTCTTAATAAAGAAATCGTTTTACTGCATACTCTTTTTAAAATAATACCAGTTCATGATGAAAAACACAATGGCTAGGGTATTAAGTCTTATACTAATATATAAAGCTGAAGAGTTTGTTTGTTTATTTGGTTGAACGCGCTAATCTCAGGAACTACTGATCCGATTTGAAAAATTCTTTCAGTGTTGCGATAGCCCATTTATCGAGGAAGGCTATAGGCTATATAACATCACGCTATGAGCGGCGGGAGCAGAGCAGTAGCCTTAAATAACGCGGGTGTAACCGCGGGGTTCTGCTAGTAATCCCTAATATGAAACTGTAGAACTGTCTAATAGAATATTTAACTTGTAAACACGCTACTTCATTTAATGAGGACTCAATAAAGATTAAGATAAAAACATAACATCCTATTCCTAAGACATAACTCAATGTGAATCAATGTCATAGCATCTGATAGCCACTATCTTATAACGGTAAATACTTAATAGTAACTTTAATGAGTCTCGATAGTTCGTGAACGGAAAATGGTAATTAGCAATGTACTAATTACGTATACGTCATAGAGTTTGGATTGCTATAGTAAAGTTTATTGTAAGTGTGATTGAGAAATGTTTGTTCTATTTCAGTGAGTTTAATTAGTGCTTTTCTACGTTTATAGCTCATCTAATTTCTATTGTGATTGCTCTTCGATTAAATGCCTTGAGAATGCCCCAGTTGTCTGACTGTGGGTAATGAGGAATTGCGCTCGGTCAAGCCAAAAGTTATATTGGATTAAATAGCTAAGGATTTTCTAGCGACGGATTAAGAATACGGAATGTCACCACCCCATATCATCCCATGGGTGTCGTAAGAGCCGACAGAGGGAGCATATTATGCAGAGAACACCACTGTAAGAGAAGGGAATACCAACCCGTTTGGCCAGCGTGGTATAGTAGGCCAATTCCTTCTTTCAAAGGAGAGGCCTAGTCCAGCAGTGGGCTGTTGATGATGATGATATAAAGCTCAAAGTCATTTAGTCTGTGGTATTATACCACTGCACAAGTCGTTATTTCTACACCTAAACTTTCTCATGACAAGCCATGTCATGGGACTATATGAGTGAGGGAATAGAAGATCCACTTTTGTCTTAACCTACTGTCAAAATGTTATATGTGGCATCACAGCTGATATTGCACCACTTTATATTACTGACTAATAATAATAATCTTGTTATTTCTATATCTATCCGTGTGGTGACGGATTAAGAATACGGAATGTCACCACCCCATATCATCCCATGGGTGTCGTAAGAGCCGACAGAGGGTGCATATTATGCAGAGAACAGCACTGTAATAGAAGGAAAACTTGATACAAACCCTATATCAACCCGTTTGGCCAGCATGGTATAGTAGGCCAATTCTTCCTTTCAAAGGAGAGGCCTAGTCCAGTAGTGGACTGTTGAAGGCCACGATGACGATTTTTATATAAATCTGACTGTTCCTTATCGTACCTCAAAGCGTCCAGTATATGATATGCTATGTGACTAGCTAGCGTCCTTTGAATATGATTTCCTTGACCAAAGACTCTGCCTGGAGAACTTTATTATCATCACTTTTAACTTGATATTTTTTAAACTATCACAGATCTTCTCCAACACACAGTACATCAATAACGTTAAACCCAGCACCATATAAGCAAAACCGGGAACTCTAAGATGTTAAGCACTCATTAAATAACGTTACAAACTGATACGTCAATGTAGAGCAGCCACTTTTGGTAGGACGACTCTAGGGATGGACTCTACAACTAGAGGTGAACACGAAGAAAAAATGAAACTGTTTCATAGAACTGTTTCGATCGATATTTCCATGTTGAGGGTAAGGATTTTTATGGCGGGCAATTCTTGTCGTGTTAATGTTAACGTGCTTTATTGATGGTAACAATACCAGAGATGTATCGAGGTATTCTAAAGTAACATATTAGAACAGTTATCTATTATTTGCTTTTTAATAGGCTTTAGGTTCTCGCTTTAGGAATAAAACCTGTATCACGGGCGACTTTACAAGTATTCAGCCGATGGAGACAAAACCACAAAAAAATTGAAACAACGAATTGTGAATCACACAGTGAAGATTATAGTCATCTGGCTTTTCCTGGCAAATTGCCAGTTCCATCTAGACTTTCATAACTGAAACCCCAAGGACATCACTAAAGGCTCCAAACAGAATGAAATTTTTTTATGGTTATAGGCGGCAAATGAGCAGACGGGTCGCCTGATGGTAAGCAATTACCACCGCCCATGGACACAAGCAACACTACAGGACTCACAAGTGCGTTGCCACCCCTTTGGGTTGGAAAAAGGGATAGGATGAGGAGTGGCATGAGAAAGAAGGAATAGGGGATAGGGCCTCCGGCACTCTCACTCACCGAACGAAACGCAACAGTTTAGGTACTAATATTTTCGTCGATTTTCTGTGAGAGGGTAATACTTCCCCGGTCAAGTCGGCCCAAGGTAGTAGAGCCATGCTGAAATCAGCCAGGCTCTACTACCTTGGGTTATAATTTTATTTCAACAAATGCCCCCACAAATAGTCTAAACCACATATGTATTTATATTCACCATTTGTAATTCCTGTTTAGAAGACATTCTCAAACATACATCTATGTCCGATTAAAACTGTTTCTCGTTTTCCACCCATCCACGAGCCGCGACACGGTGTCAATCTTCGTCTGAACAACGTCCCAATTCTAACACAGACACGTTTGTCACAACGGTGCGACAACTCTATAAAGTGTAAGTCACACCGGGATCAGTGACACACTTTCGCTTAGCTTCGCTTGTGCCGGTCATTACGCTAAATTAGGGAGCTAAACTGAGAGCATATTCTGTCACAGTAAAGACGATAACAAGTAAGGTGCGTCACTACGCACCTTACTTGTTATATCACTATATAACAAGTAAGGTGCGTATGGTATATCACTATATAAAATGAGAAAAACAATAAGAAGAAGAAAGAAATAGATTTTTATGTGAATGTTAACGGCTCAGTATTAGCCAGGCCTCTTGTAAGTATTACCAAAGCCTCTAGAGTCTATCTATATCAGGATTCTCAGCTAAGAAATATTGTCACTTGAGCTTTTTACTTTTGCATTGATTCAAAAAGTGACATTTTGCATGTGATTCAGCACTGGTGTCTGCAGTATGAATTGTGCTATGAGATACCCACGATGCATAGCTAAACGGACTTAGCTCCGTTTTTATTCCCGGTGTGGCCTACGCTTAACTCGTGCTCTCACTTTCGTGACTCCGTGAGGCTTGCTCTCGAGGCAGTACATCATTTTAATGTATTCCGGTTATGTTTTATTACTGCAGTTATTCTGATGGACAGATAAGTTTTGAGAAAGCTTACGGTTGTTCCTCTGGTCGTGTTGGGTAAGCTAGGCTGTCTAGCGTGTTTCTGGTCTTTGTGGTTAGTTGGTGTAAGTGTGAAGTGTAATCGGTGAAGATTGATTTTAGAGGCAAAGGGTTAACTAGCTTTTGGAACTGTATGTGTAAGATATTTAGAAATGGATCTTTTATTGAAAGAATGGAACAAAATAAAGATTATTTTATTTTTAAATAGGTATATATTGAAGATAATCAAAATCCCAAGTTTTTGTCTTGAGATTTGAAAATATTTAATTGCGTAAATATACTGCTAAATTGATTTTGGATTCTACTATTAAGCTTCTCAGCTACGTTATCTAATATTAAAAGGTGGTTTCATTCATGTTAAAATATATTTATGTATGTCGCCTATTACAAAGATTCACATCACATAACATAACTTCACGCCTTTTATCCCTAAGGGGTAGGCAGAGGTGTATTACACACCCAAACTTCGCCAGTTATGTTTCGGTCCCAATATTTTATTGGGCGAGCCTATTGCCATCTACCGGGCACATCTTTAAGCGAGCGATAATTTATTTATAATGCATACGTAACTTCGAAAAGTCAGAGGTGTGTGCCCGGGGTACCTGGGCATCGAACCCGAGACCATCGTCTCGGCAGTACGTTACGTACACCACTGGGCTATCGCCGCTTTCTTAGAAATATTCTCACGGTATAATCGGTAACTCGTCACAAAAGTAGCACATTTACTATCTCATCAGCGTCTAATTAATCCACAAATCAATCCACAAAAAATAATTGAACAACATGTAGCAATTGAAAACTAAATTATGAACTGTCAAATCTCTCACTTAAATATACCCTTGTATACAGCCTGTTCACAAAATGGCTGTCATAAAAAATTTAGTCTACTGTTTTAATACGTTGTTGTAGATACTGATCACTTTCTTTCTGCCTAACACGTCTCTCTTATCTAGACATGAATCAATTAACTAAAAACGAAAGTGACGTACCAAAGTTCTCATTAGATATTCACGGGTGCCCGATGTGTATCTTGAGTGAGTTATCTTCGGTTTGATATGCATAGGTACATGTTTTGTATACAATATGGTATAATAACTAGAGGTGATATGTGTTATGGGGTTTTAACTGCTTGGACTTTATGCTTTTTAGACCAATCTATAACTTATATTATTTGATAAATTTTAATATTTAAACTTAGCATGCCAATTTTTGCAGCTATCTGCAAATCTAACTCATAACATCTTCTGCTTTTTAATTTAAGCAGTTAAAGCCATTTTTTTGCATTTACAATCAAGCAATGTTTAGCAGGTTATAATCACTAATCAGTTATGACTGGTAAATGGCAACAAATGATAGTACTGTTGTTTTCGCTGGATGCGACCGTATAAATGAAGTCCTAGTTGAGAACTTTTGAATGTAGGATTTGGTTAATTGGCAGTTAAGAAATGCTGATCCATGGGTATTGACCAACAAGGCAGTGATATATTAGTAGCCGACTAATGATGTAGGATCTGCAAAAGGCAATATAGCCTATAGCCATGTTATATACAAAGAAATGGTGTAGGTGCACAACATAGAAATATATATTTTGTTCCTCCTCAATTTGTAATAAGTCTATTTTTGATGTATTGTAATATCAAAATTTCCAAAATTATACGAGTTAGGATGTAATAAATTGTGTCATTAGTTGCCAATTATCATCACCGAAATGGACATGTCATCGATATTAACAATAGTGAGATCTTCATAAGGTTTTGGAAGCCCTCAATCAACTTTCAAATGATTATATATATGGTACTCCATAACAGCTACATGATATATTCATCCATGTATATAGACTTGCCGTTTAGCAACCCATTGTAACAAATATATGGCAAACTTTATTACTATTCGCAGACACCTTAACCATATTTTAAGCCTAAATACTAGTTTAGGAGTTTATTACACCGTAAATCTACCACAAACGATGTTCCGTTGACAATGACCAAGGTACTGTGTTACGACAGCTGGTCTCATTTGCATCGCGTTTTCACATACATTAGTAGGGGTCACTGAAGCATCTCGATTTGAAATCGTGACTAATCTACTATTGACCGTTATGCCAATATCTAAATTATACATTGTAACGAAATGGCTGTACGTTTTTCGATTTCTCCCCGCACCACGCCCTCTGTGCGTCCGATGACATTTACCGCTCCCCGATATTGTTTGTTCGACCATTTTGCACATTGACAACCTCCGATCAGATATAACGTACATTTAGTATTGAATGCAAGTGAATTTATGCGGATTCACGTCGGCGTGTTGTGATTTTCTTTATCGTTTCGAGTTTGTTGGTGAAAGCAACAAATGGTATGGCCTATTAAGATGGCCGATTTAAATACGTGAACTAGAAATGATATGAGATGATCTTGGCACGAGTTGTGTATTTTTAATTATGAATAACTTTATGAGATGGGCGTAGTGATAATGTAACAATTGCTCTCGAGGAAAGATAATGAGGGCTGATGAAAATTTGGAATGTTGAATGGAAGAACTCATGTAGTAACTCTATGTACTCCAAAACTTTCGCTCTAGATTGTAACATCATAGTACCCATTATGAAAAAGTCCAATTATTTTTTATTCTCTACTAGTGGTTGCCCGCAGCTACGGCCGTACTTTTTGCGATCCCGTGTGCATTTCGGGAACATCTTCACACCTTAGTGAAGCAGATATATGCCAATTTTCAGATTCATACGGCCACTAGCTTCGGCTATTAGTCTGTCAGTCAATAATAAACGCAATAATTTTATATGTACTGATGATGATTTAGAATACATAAGATTTTGAGCATTTTAGCGTCTACGCAAAAAACCGGGACGTCTCTATAGCTTTTTTAACCCTGTGTCAAATCTGAAACACCGTCAGCAAAAGCTAATATGACCTTATACAATTTAACCGCAGACATATCAAAGGACCAATGTCATTACAAAGCTGTATAATTTATCATGGCTAGGCCGTTACTCCGTATGAATTTATTGAGCCTGATTTAAGATACGATTGTTTTGGTTCACAAACCGTGAACTGATGTTCTGTGGAACGGTTCTTGATAATGTCATCACTTTGTCGACGTTGTAATTAGCTTTCTAGGCAATTTCGATTGAAGTGATAAGACTTTTTAATACACATTTTTTACTGCTTCATATAATGTGTTTGTTTTGCTATCTTCTTCGATTAACTTTGAGTAGACGCAAGTAGTGGATTTCTTACTTACCCTGTCGATGGCAACACTTTAAATATGGCCCAAAACTGAGCCACTCAAATGGCATTTGGCCTTACCTCATACAGGTCGTCAAGCGTACACGACTCCAGGCCTGCAGGGCACATAAGTAAATGGCCCATAGTCTGTGGAGACGCGCCACAACCGCATTTATTTGTGCCAGATTGTCCCTAGATCTACCAACCTGGGTACGCAGCTTATTCAGTGCCTTCTGGGTTGGCCATTAGTGGATAAAGGTAAGTGGCTATATCGATTGATTTACAAAGTTGGTGTAATCTAAAAACGCTAGCTAACTTTGACACCTCCGTGACACGAAAATTTCCTGAATATACTCAGTACACTTTAGTAGATAAGAGTTCTTCCAGACTACTAAAAAGCACTTGTCATCTCTGCTTACGCAACACTTCCCATAAAGTTAAATTGCCAGCCCAACAATTTAGGACAGGATTTGAACTCCCGACCTTATAATCAACGGGGCGGAAAGTGACCATAGTATGTATTACAAGTCATTTCATTAATTTGTTTTTGTAGACAACAACGAAATATGCTTTTATATTTTTTATAACATTTGTTGAGGTAGACTTACTACCTTTAACTAGATTCAATCTTGAAGGCATTGAATAAATTAGGGTCTTCTGACCAGGCTAAGAGGTAAGCTGCCAATGATCTATATTAAACAGGCGTAATACCAACTTTCTTTTATATTTCTGTATCGACCACTTTTGGCGCATTTACTTTTATTCTATTATCTTTGCATTATTTAATCGTTGTCATGACGATACCAAATTAATGGTTGTTTATTGGGTCGTAGAATATTGAATGAAATTGTAGAGAGTGCTCTGTAAAAAATTTTTTGCCGAATGTGTACATGAAACCCATATAAGCCGAAGAGACTTGGTGTATATCTTATTCGTGTTATACGGGCATAACGTCCGTGTAGGCTGACTTTACATACATTAAAGCAATATATTCAAAGAACATCTAGACACGTAGGAACCCATCTATGTGATAATTTGGTCGGCGGCTATTTTTTCGGTCGTTGATGATAGGATGAACACGAGGGTATTGGACATTTCAAAGTAATAAAAAAAGGGAATTTATACCTTTAATGAATTGAATATTGCGAGTAAGACCTGCATTAATAAAATTATATGAAATAAAAACTTTTTGTTAATAAAAGTATTTTACCGAGTAAAAGCTTGATGTACGACATGAATTCTACAATCAGGTGCCAACCCTAGATTGTAAGCTCATTGCTCGAAACATTGGAACACAACTTTAAATTGACAATAATCGATTTATTTTCGCACCAAGAACAAAGCTTTAAGAATCATTTACTTGCACAATTACAGGTCAAAACTGTTCCGTAATAAATTACGAAGTACAACGGCACAAACGCCATTATAGTCACGAAATGTGTTGACTCCCCAACGTAAAAAGATTTATGTTCCGATTCGTTCGCACACTTCATTATTTAAGTAATACGGTTCTGGAGTAATGAAAACTGGCGTTGGGTCTTGGCTGTAAAATATTTACTTGTAAGAGACAATGGTTAATAAAAGTAAATATTAGTGTAGTTTCTTCTCTTATGCTATCTACACCATAAGATAAATCAGCGGTACATTCACAGAATAGTAGCTAAAATTAAAATATTACTCTTTGTAGATGTGATACTTTTTTAATCTTTGAGTTTTAAGGAACCATGAAACTCATGTTTTCGCTGCAGATTCACAAATCTAGTTCCTCATCCATCGTAGGATGAAGAACTTGTCTTATTTGGCAGCTATATTTTTCATCCGATTATTATGGTCTGAGATTGCAGATTTCAGTAAGGGCCACTTTTTATAAACAACATATTTAAGTGGCAATTCATCAGTAATAACACGTCTGGCAACGCCACCATTATAATACCTTTTTGGATAAACATGAACGTCTGCATTATAAGTAGCTGCATAAAACTCTCGTATGTTACTGTACTGTATATGTAATTGTCCAGTACAGCAAGCAGTTAAAGCGATACCAACGCTTAATTTCACCTTACATAATATGCACCGTGTAACTTGTAAACTACGAAGTGGTTGACATGTACACTTTATACAAGCGGCAAAACACCGTAAACCAAATTAACTTATCAACAGCAAATAACATGAACTTAGTTCATGACAAACCGATTTTCACACAAATGTATGAAGGGTTTACAAATTTCAACCTTATTGCTATGATGATAAACATTGTGGTCGACGTAATAGAACGTAAAGCTAATGTTGCAGTAGTAAAAGTTGGTGATAGTGGAAATAAACTCAAGATTACATCGACTAATTCGAAAGCAAATACTAGGGTCGTTTCAACAGTTTAGAAACATAAAATCTTTTTAGGTTTCACCCTTATAGGTACATGAATATTTTCTTTCTACTAGGGGATTATTGAGGCTATAATTCAGAATTCCAATTATTTTCTCACGACATTTCCACACAGAAAGACGTTGAAAAATTAATAAAGATAGCCTAGAAAAGAATGATACATATGTTCAAGTCATTATTGCTGACTGCCATACACTTTCCGCAATATAATCTTACATGAAATTTGAATTAAAATAGGTAATCTGTTGAACAGATGTGAGAATGTTTTAGCACTGCTATCACCATGAAAGTTAAAGGTCTTGCCTTAATCTTTTCAATATATTCTACCAGCTTGGGTCAAGCTTTCCTACATATATCTAGCTCATCTGTCAAGATGGATAACCTTCTAGACCTGCCACGGGTGTAACCTGATGCTAACTTCTAATAAAATATCAATATTAATATACTCACTATCTATTCCCTTGACGTTGAGGTTTATGGTATTACTTACAGAAGATTTCAATGATCTTGGAATGGTATCTTACCTGGAAATTTAAAACAATATTGATTAAAATTACGAAGAATATGTACACAGAAACAATGACAAAGTTCGTGAGCGTATTGTCAAATAGTTGGGCATTAATAGTAGAGGAAAAGGTTTAGAACACTTTAATAAAAGGCTATGTCATTTAGAAGATAATTATTCAGATTTATCGGATTACTATATTAAGAGTAAATTGTATATTAGCAACAGGTATTTCGATTTTATTATTCAGTATGAATGTGGCATATGCTTTTAGAGCATTTGCGTATCTAAAGGTTTAAATTTTTCTTCATATACTACCATTATCAAGTACACACCGACTAACAAGAATATGATATGCATTGTTAAACAACGAAACAGTCATAAAAATATTTTTTCTTTATTTCTGAGACATACAACTACAAAAAAGAACATCAAAGTCTATTAGTAAGCAATAAGAATTACAAGAAACCAACCATTGAAACCGCAGAAACTATACAAAGAAGTGTTTGATTAAAAATTACGATCACGATTGCATAGTGAACAGAAACTGTTAAGAACAAAGGTTTTTTGTTTGGTAAATAAAATGCTATTGTTGTTATAAACTCTACATTCCTATTACATAACTTTCTACGATAAGATTTATAGTATGTTTATATATACAAATATGAAATTGCACACATGGTTGCAGACATAGGTTTAATAAGAAGAATTTTTATTATTCTCAACCTCTGATTGTAGGTAATGATAATTTTATCGATCATAAGGAAAGTATTGATGCAATCAATAAGTGACAGACAAATTCCTCAAATTAGTTCAATAACACTTTGCAACTTTGTTTGTACTTCCATTTCATACACCCTAAATCCACTTTACTTGTACTAATGTACATTATCGCCACCAAGAGTGATAACTTGTTGATAATAAGTACATTTGTACAAAATCAACAAACCACACGAGTTCCAGTGCTATACTTAAAGCGGAATCAGACATGAATGGCGACGAAGATTCACAAGACGACGTCAAAGAGAAAACTAAACAACTTAAAATAAATACAGAAGTATCTTAAACCGTGATAGCAGAAAAATATCTATCTAACATTTGCGAAATATGGAAAGAAAGTTTTATATTCATGGGGAAAAAGAAATCTTTTATGACAGTAATATGGCCATTAAGCTTATTTGCTCCCTTTTCGGTAAACGTGAGAATGGTGTTGTTAAGAAAATTAAGTATTAAAATTAACATATCGATATTATAAAGGGATTAAGTTGGTTTGTAAAGCAATTCTCACGTATAAAGTTTTATTGCAGGTCGTACGGTGTCATATAAAGTGTATCTATTTATTATAAGACAAATCACTGGCAGGTTCAATTTAGACCTGTCGGTCAAATTGAACGAACTTTCGTTTAAGAAGTGTCTTTAGTTTGGTACACTGTTAATGGTGCCATATTCGTAAGAATATCATAGTTTCTTAAACAGCCTGATAGATCTGCTTTTTGACGAAGTAGATGTAAGTGCAGATGGCGGATAACGGTTCCATATGGTCCTCACGTGGTATATGTATATTTCTCCTAGGAAAATGTAAATTAATGTTTACCATTTCACCAGGCAAGTTTAAATTCTTACACAAAATTAGTGTTATCCTGTGCTGCATAGGGATTCAGTCTACAATATTAGACGTAGAACTAAACATTGAGATAAACTATTCCAACATAAGGACAGTTGATTTTGTCAAATGTTTATTCTTGGAACCTTGGTAATATGTGAGTGACGATAGATAAGCTATACATAGTTCAGCTCTACTTAAACAAGCAGTACTATGACTAATTAGTACAAATATTTGGTGTATCTGTTATATCTTATCATAAGTTTAGGTATAGAAAAGGATTCTCCTAACTAGTTTGTCATAACATACATTGAAAATATAGAAATAAGTTTACTAATAAGATACCAGAAAAATTCTTGACACATTTTATTACGAAATGTTGTAAAAAGATTTCCTCATTAAACTTATTTTTTTTGTACCTTATGCGTATGACAAATGTGCGGTCATATTTTCTGTACGAACAATCGAACTTATTCCATGTAATAACGCCTATTATGAAACCAATAAAATTGTGAGATGAAAAAGCAAGACTACAATCAACGTATATATTTCAATTTAAATTGAAGTATTTTAACGGATACCGAAAAAATAAAATCCTTGAATTAACCCTAAGAACCCTTGGACGAAATAAAACCTAATGATTCAGGCTTTGGGATGTTGAAATAAGCAAGGTAAACCACCGCACCACTCACAAGAATCATAATTTTAACACAGTGGCTATTATTGCGCTTTATAATTACTCAAAGCTTCAAGCCACTAATAAATTAATTCTTCGCAGTCTCATTTATTTATCGAAAACATTACCTTTAGCACACGTACATATACATGCGCCAGGCGCCCGATACATTATTCTCATACTATTTATGGACAGGAATGTCTTAAGAAAACATTCATTACGACGACAATAAAACATTTACGTTTTTTAAATATCAACACATCGAAATTTAGACCCTATTCTTTACGCAATAAGAAACAATTGATTATATCACACCGCATAATATGTACAGTTAAGTCGGTCTTGCAATGTTTGGTATGCAGATGACAAGAAAGATGCGGTTGAAAAATGAACCTTATAGACAAAAAGATAAAAGTTAAATGTTGAATAAAAAGGTGTTTTCTAAGTTGGTTTTGACGTAATTAATTGGGCGCTACAGGATATCATTTTACGAGCAGTGATAATTATGAACAGACTATGTATGAGTTAGTGGGTGTAGGAAGAAAATTTTAATGCAATGATAGAAACTAAAACCTTAATGCAATGCAGAGCCGTAAGGGGATTGGCGGATGCAATAACGATCCGTTTGTGATATGGAAAGAAATAAGGAAGGTAGATTACATCATAACGTGCTGATTTATTAACAAGAATATGCACTCAAATGTCTATCGAATTATAAAATACAACTGGTTGATTCATTTTGCATAGATACATATATCTGATTAAGCAGCGAGAGCCTAGTGGAGAAACCACAGACTGCCATGCAGAGGGTATCGGGTTCGAATCCACAGCGTGCACTAATGACTTTTCGGAGTTATGTGCGTATTGAATTGTTAATTATCGCTTGCCCCGTGCCTCGGAGAGCACGTTAAGCCGTCGGTCCCGGCTGTCATGAAGATCCTTGACAGTCGTTATAGGGCGTCAGTACCTTCTAAATAAACTGACAATAGTCTAAACCATGGAATGTCGCTATCCCTTCGGATTGCGGAGGGCAGACAGGCAGCCGCTCTGTGGAAAAGCATTAGACCAGTAAGCGGGCCTGGGGTTGAAACTGGTATAACGCTAGGAGGATGATGATACTTATATCTGATTATATTTTTTTGGTGTTTATTCCTAATCCAAACGTTATAACGTTATAGCTATATTAACGAAATCATTTATAACCCGACACAATTATGTCTACAGACGCCCGCCATTATTCAAGTACGTGTTATCGTCAATGTTGTTGAGTCTGCGACATTGCAATTTTCTTATTGAACAAGTTTGTAATTTGAGCGAGACTGCTTCCTGTTTTCAGGTCTTCCAGCAAACACATTTGAAACACTTCTAATATTTACAATAAATATTTAATAAATGTTATTACATCTGACGCCCGTTAATACATTGTTGTTTTCATAATCAGATCTAGAATCATCGTCAGGGATGCACCGTCTGCTATTGCATCAGTAATCTTTACAATACAAATAATCTACACTAACAGACGGCGCCAAAGTGTGGCCGCCAATTGGAGGATAACTGGCGATAATTCGGTCTGTATCTTTACTGTTATCTTCGATAGCAACGATAAAGGTACGTTGGGTATTCAATAGAACGTATGACATTGGATGATTATTCAGAAATTGGGTGATATCATATTTGTATGTTTAACAAAGACTAACGCCGGCGTTTCCTTGAAGATTAAGAAACACAAAGGGTTTGTTACTTCCACGCGTAGTTGTGTCTTGGAATTATGATAGCTGGTAAGCTAATCTACCAGATCTTTTGCGACTATCTGTTGTTAATAATTGCTTTAGTAGCCAAGTTTTAGTCACAGATCCCACTAGAAACTAGCGTATGTCATACGTATGAGTTCCACGAAAGGGTGAATTATGCATGCGGTGTTCGCTTTGCGTGCCTGTTGAATGCATGTCTCAGTTTTTGCCAAATTTGAAAGAAAAGCAGGACGCAGTCAAACTCCCAAAACAGCTTACACCCGACAGACTCTAGTAGGATGGGGTCCTTATATTCCTGTTTGCTTTCGAGACTAAAACCTTAGGTGACGATTTCAAGCACAAAAGGAAACGCATACTTCTATAACGTACGAATGACACAAAACATACTTGACTGTTTTCCCGTCAGTAAAAGCAATAATAAATAATTCTCTGTTTGTACTATGATTATTCTGGCTATCTTTAGTTATTTAACAATAAAACAAAGAATATCTGTGCCAAACGTCTCGCAGACAAAGAAAGCCTTAGTTAGTCATATTATTTGAAGAGGATTAAAATATAAATGTTACTGAGTATCTTTTTAGGTTGACGCAAGCTTAACTCTGTGTATAAACCTGAAATAACTGCATATGAAGGTTAATGCATTTTTGTCTCATACCGTAAAGTAGTTCATACATCTTTACATATACGGAAATAACACTCGCACTAAGTACAGTATGTCTAGCACGGAGATCTTTAGGATTATTGAAAGGGCGGACACGATTATTCTGGCGGAAAAGCTTCACCAAACACTTAGCTCATCCATTTTTAATCAGGTATAGGTGAATACACTTGGTACCTATTATCAATGCTCATTCATACACACATATAAAAAATTCTCGCTACTTGATCGCGTCACTACCAAATTCACAATACGCCAGTTGGTAACAGTTAAGTCACACAGGAAGCTCGTACAATTGGAATCCGTTAAACTAACTCGATCACCGTGCTTGCCTTTGTATGTAACTAAACAATCACGCTCTTTCGTTCTGTGTAGATAAAATATTTGTACGGCTTTATCCGGCGTTGGATTATGATATTGCGTGCTGATGTCTTAGTTACTTTCATTGAATGAGCTTGAGTTTCATTGGCGTGTGATCAATTATTGGGATCGCTACCATTTTTACTTATTTTTATTCTACCTCTTAAATGTGCAACAGTGAATTTGCCCACGTTTCGTTTTAATTTTTCTATTAGCTATGATTTTTTTTGTGATTAAAAGCCTTTCTTATCTACCGTTAGTACAACAGATTGGTGCACTTGAGAGTGTCAAAAATCTTCTAATACTATAATAAAAAATTGGTTTTCTGGCTGTTGGTCTTCCAATAAATAAATAGTATTTGAAATGAATTGCAACAATTAATTCATAACAATTATCAAATCTCTTCAAATGTCCGTGTGGTGACGGATTAAGAATACGGATTGTCACCACCCCATATCATCCCATGGGTGTCTTAAGACTCGTAAGAGCCAACAGAGGGAGCATATTATGGAGAGAACAGCTCTGTAAGAGAAGGAAAACATGATACTAGCCCTATACCAACCCGTTTGGCCAGCGTGGTATAGTAGCCCAATTCCTCCTTTCAAAGGAGAGGCCTAGTCCAGCAGTGGACTGTTAAAGGCTGATGATGATGATGATGATAATGTTGATGATGATGATAATGATGATGATGATGATGAATTATCAAATAACCAGAAATCAACTAAAAGTATACATATGTATTATATAGAGTATATACTCTATATAATAATATTATATTCTACATTTTGTACTCCATTGACCATTCCATAACAAAGAAGGATAACAAGATTATAAAGATACAATCTAGAGATATGTTACGTAAGCTTTCATGTCGAACTGCATGATATCGCGTGTGTACCGATAATATTGATATTATTGCTTCATACAGTAGATAGCGGCGGCCTCGATAGATACCGACTCACAGCTTTTTAGATATGCACTGTTACATTTGTTGTGTTGCCAGTGTATATTTTGTTGATACATCATTCCTGTTATCTCGAAGGGGTGATATTTATAATATATTTTTATATTAAGTAATGCCTTTCAAATCCTCAAAATTTCTTTCTTTTAAATAAAGCATATTAGACATTTTTAACCTATGTTGTCCCACTGCTGCGCAAAGGTCTCCTTTATATTAGACAAATATTTAGTAATTAGAAAGCACTTAATTGTATGCACTATACTTAGTCATAAAACCAATTATTATATGGGAATTTAAACTTTCGTGGTCATTTAAACTTACTTTAAATTGTCTTACGGGATTTATACCACGTAATTTTGTTTGGAGTAACCGATATTTCGGCACTGTTGCAAGCGCCATATTCACGGATGTACTGACAGTACATCCGTGAACATGGCGCTTGCAACAATTTACAATAAGTACAATTATTGTATATTCATTATTTTATTTTATTTTACTTCATTGTAATTCGATAAGTTAATAGACATCCATTTCACCGTCTGATACCACTTTTGTTTTAATGTTACCTATTATTCACCTGGCCACGAATTTAATTGGATTGAAAATGACATCATAAAGGTATCACGATTAATCATTATTATCAGTCCATAAAAATGTATATTCATTAATTTATATTATTTTACTTTATTGTAATTCGATAAGGTAATAGACATCCATTTCACCGTCTGACACTACTTTTGTTTTAATGCTACTTATTATTCATTTGGCCACGAATTTAATTGGATTAAAAATGACATCATAAAGGTACCACGATTAATCATTATTATCAGTCCATTAACTGTGTATGTCTTCACTTTCTCACGCACCATTGTCTTTCTGGCTTAATAAGATAGGGTTTACATGAGTATTTGACCGATATGATTTTAACTTCTCTTAATTTTTTTGGAATTAATTTAACAGTAACTTTTATGCTTGCTAAGAGCTATAAGTGTTTAAGTTTGACATCAGTAGACAATCACCGTCTATGCTCCAGCAGTGGAGAGAGCAGACGCAGAGAGACAGAGATTTTGGCAATTTTTTTTTACATACATTTAAGAGTTGTAAATACGGTAGTAACTATTCTTAGGTTATACTTGTATTTTGAGCACCCTTAAATATGATAACGCTTATAATATATAAAACATAAAATATTGATACAAGTGCCCACAGTAATAAATACAACTTAAGATATACATAGTTAGTAATTAACGTAAGAAAATTGTACAGGTATTTGAAATGCAAATTACTATATCACTAGCAAATAAGTAATATCTGCGACCAAATCAATAAATAATTTACACTATGAAAATTAAGATTGTGTCGGATAGGCTCTAAGCAAACATGTAAACTCTGCCTAACAAGATTGACGGTGTCCATTTTATAACTATCGTATTTATTAGTATAATTTCATTCATTAGTATCTATCATAATTTCACTATATAAAAATTATTAATGTTCCTGTTTTTGAGTTTAGTGGGTCTAGTATATTTGTTACTGTAAAAGCCCGAAGTACGGTAAATCTTAAGATTTCCCCAGTAAATCCTAAGATTTACCAGCATGAGTTGGTAAATGTCCGAATTTTTAAATAAAAATACACTAATCTGTATGCAAAATTTATTGGGAAATCGTAGGATTTACCGTACTTTTGACTCGGGCTTTTACAGAAACTTAAATACCTAGTCCTATTTTTACTACCCATTGTAAAAATGTTTGGTAACTTAAAATTCAAATATTTTTTGCTTAATTTATCAACAACATCAAAGCAAGTAGTCGGAATATTTCAAGTACGAGTACATTTTCAAGTAACACGACATTCTGCCGGCCAACTCTTTTGGCGCTTATAAGGTTGACATAAAAAAACATTTGATTTAATGAATCAATGTTGTAATTTTTATCATTTAATTAATCAGTAATGCTGAAAGCTATCAGAATGGATAATGTATGAAGGGAAACAGATTGTACACCATAACTTGCTTTTAAAAGTTCATATTATAAAAGTCTTAAGGTTTAATTTCCTTTGCTTGGATATTATCGGTATTTCGTCTTTTCTACGCTTTATTATCTTAGTCGGTCTGTTGTTTAACGTTTCTGTTTATAGGTTATGTTTAAGATCTTTTGCTTGGAGCTTATACGTTAAATATTAGTTCAACAACAACTTGCTTGAAATGTTTTGTGAAGAAATCAGATTCTGGTTGCGTTGTTGCTGTTTGCCTATTAAATTATTAGCTTTCGCGGCTTATCCGTTGCAGATTACATGATTTTTATGTACATATGTCTCGAGTGTTTAAACTTTATTAGATTTATTTAACGTATTTTCACATGTTTTCATGTTGCCTAAAATATTTGATTATCCTATACGTTTGCAAGTTCATTTTTAAGATAAGTTTAGGGGCTCTTAACACAAGACAAATGTGAATAAAAGTATTCTTTATGCTAATGGTACAAAAGATTAAAAGGAAATAATATTAATGATAACCTATAGGAAGTGGTTATATGCAAGCAAACCTTCAGTAAAATGTTTTTACATAAATATATTTTTATTACGATCGCGATCATAACGTGTCGTGACGAAAGTGTCAAGCGATAGCCCCGGCGCACATCCGCTAATCTTATCATAAAGCGTTACTTAACGTACATTTCTGCGCTTGACTTAGCATCTGCGTGTTTTGCTGAAGATTACTGATAATGTACAACTAGTTTTGCGATTGTATCGAACGTAGAAGACGAGACTTGAAACATCAGTGTATAGGTTTCAGATAATACTGTTGATAGTTAATGTTCTAATTATAAGTTTATTTAATACTTGATCGAGGATTTGTTAATAATGAGTGTTTACGGAAACGACGTCAAGATAGCGGTCTGATAGCAATTAATCGTTGAATAATTAATTTAGGTTAATTTTACTGTATGTTTACCGATATTTGACGCCTGTTAAAATAACAAATCTGATGATTTCCGTTAATTGTATCGATGTAATATTTTTTGTTAAAATGGGTAATATTTCAATTCACAAGACTCAACCAGACGATTTTGAGGCTAGTCGTTGCTTCTAGTCTACATTTTTATAATAGGTTTACCTTAAACCAAAACAAATTTAACATGAATAGATGAAGTGCCAGCTTAGTGATGTTTGTCATATCCTTTAGAGATATGCAAGCCTGATACTATTCTAGGTAAATTATCACAACGAGCCGCGCCATCTTAGAACAAGACCCAAATATGGTAATGTCAAAAAGTTCGTTGAATTTATTGTTGACACTTGCACTCAAAAGGTTAACTGTTTCCTAGAAAAACGAGACAAAGAAATAGACGAAAAGAACATGCTTAAAATAAGCTTTCTACATTGTAACAGGAAAAATTGCTTAAGTTTACGTGAAGTAGTTTCTGAGGTTGGATAGCAGTATCTTAACGCTAGATCGTAAAAGGCCGTTAGCGATACTGATTGTATGATTACACGACTGGTATTTTTGCTAGCGTTTTATAATGAAAAGTATTAAAGGTAGAAGCTTTACAGTCTCAAAAGAAAACAAGATGTAAAAAAGTCGTGACTTCTATAAATAAACTAAGATTGATTAAATACTTTTAACTAAGTTATACGTTTAGTTTGTTTTACTAGGCAAACAGAAGAGATAGAACGGCTACATAAAAAAATTCATGAAGCAACTGAAACTTTTTTTTTTTTTTTTTTTGTTTTTTTTTTTTTTTGTTTTACGAGGTGGAAAATCCCTTCGGATCTCCGACTCTTGGGGGAAATAAGAGCCGGAGTATGTGGTGTTTCCACTAAAAACCACCTCGACTTCCGCCATGTACCCGTGTGTCGGAGGGTGGGGCATCACCAAAGCACTCGTCGCCACCCTCCGACGGGTATTGGCCCGCCAGATGGTCAGGCGGGCCCCGAACAAAACCCCCTTGGCGACGGATTAAGGTGTTGGACTCCGCCGCCAAAACGCCCAGCGGCCGCAGAGGATAGGGAGGACGGCAACGCAACACCGCATCTCCTCTTCCTCTGCGGCCCCACCGCGACGCATCGAATGGTGCGCCCCCATTTGGTCGCGGGAGATAGGGCGCGCGGCAACGCAACACCGACACGCCTCTCCTCCCGCGACCGCACCCGACTGCGAGGGACAGACAGAACTGTCCCCCGCACCCGCACCGTTGGACGCATCCTGCGCAGGCCCCTCCAAGCCCACGCGGAGCGTCCCCTCCTGGATCCCTCTTAGCTTCACCGCGGGTGACGAATCCACGGTTACTGAGCCCCCCCACCACGACAAGGTGGAGATCCCACGGGGGGGAAGCAACTGAAACTTGCCATCAGATACTAGAAAGAGCATATAAATGAGATAGGCAAAAGATGTACATGGCTGCTGTAATACTGTGTGTGTAATATTGATTATTGATTAGAGATCAAAAATTAGTGCACAAACTTATGCAGCGTATTATGCACATCCTACAGATGTGCATATGGTGTAACTAATGCTTTCTAACTAAAGACATTTCTAATACTAAGCAAACAAAACTATCGTATCTTCAACTTTGGTGCGATTTATCGTCTAGTCACTCATGTATCAATGAATTGCGGTTTGTTGACACTAATACTCTTGAGTATCTTTACTGCAATTGTTATCATGAATAGCGTGGTGATATCATATCCAATTCCTTATAATACTAGCTCTTGTATTGTCCCCATTCATCGTTACAACACTTTGTCTATATCTATTTATGTGATCAACTTCGTGACAGATAGGAATTATGTTAGAGAGAGCTGTTTCTAAGTTTCTATCATTTTCTATTTATCTTTAAGTTTGGATACCAAATGCCTTTAGCGACAAGAGATCACAACCAAGGAATGCTTTTAGCATCAGCAGTTATACCGTCATCATATTCATGCAATTCATATACAATCTCTCTTGTCATCATGTTCGTATGACAATAGATACTTTTGCATTAATGTGGTTACGTATTCGATGGATAAGCTTTATTGCTATTCTCTTTATAAAACTGACAATACCTTAATCCGAACAATACCAGAACAAATACAATTTAACATGCGTTATCATATTTTGTTCATTATGAATGCCATTCACCGTCGGCAGTTTTAACGAGCGGAAAATTGCAAACACATTTTTTCTGTGACTCATTATCAAATACGTCGCCGGTTCAGACAAGCGAACATCCAAGTCTATTGTCAACCATAACGCATCCGGTCAAATACACAAGGCTAACACTAACAATTTGCAGTAGTCCAATATTTTTTTAATTTGTGTCTAGATAGACATCAATTTGTGGTTAAAGCAGACAATGAACGGTTTGAATATGCTTTTGTTGATATGAGATGAACGTATAATAAAATAATTATATTGTTTGTTATGAAGAAAGTAATGTATATGACTACGCATGCTACATAAAATATATAAGGTTTGACGAATGGTGACCATTGTTTTGAAATGTTAGTCGATTGCCATGTAAAAATAAGTCTGTTTAAATTATTACAATGTTTCTTCTCGAACAGTAAAGTATATCGGCAGCTCAAATATAAATGTATCATCATTTATATTCGAGCTGTCGATTATACCGGCTGGTTCCGATAAATGCTGAAGTCATTTTGGGGTTTGAACTACCAATTGAGATCAACAGTTGAGGCAAGGAAATAAGCTAGCTAGCTTGTCGGCTTTTAATTCTTCGCCACATTTTTATTACAATCAATGTAAAACTACAGTGGCGAATGTAATATTTAAATAATCTTGTAAACATTTTTTGTAAATTCTTTGGCTTGCACAAATTGCTCATGAAGCGATGATACGCCTACAGCGGTGTGAATGATTTGCTTAACTCCATCAACCCATCTGCCTCTTTGTACCATACGTTTTTATCCCACGAACAATGGCAAACATGTCCTTTTTATGATCATCTTAAGATTTTGAACAATAACTTTACTTTTATCGCAAACAATTTCGATTTGTAAAATTTCGACCACCCATATACAAGCTTGCAGATGCTATTAAATTGGATCATCCATTTTAGTGTAGGATAACAATAATATTTTTGCATTTTAGACCTTGATTGGGCCTGGTTTAAGATTAGTTTTGAATAAATTTCAAATCAAAATACCTTTGTGTCTTATAATTTACTTGATAAATGAAGGCTGGAGTGCTCTTTAGATATGAATTTATACTTCGTAGGTTGGATGATACTTCTTTTATTTTTCACTGAGTACTAGAAAATTCTACTTAAAACCGAGAGTGTGTGCACTTAGAGTTTATGTGATATATAATGATGTACACTTAAAATTTCTTGTTCTACTATTCAATCAGTGGTTACCCACGGAGTGAATAACGTTTTAATAAACATTCCTGTAGCTTATCAATTGACTTAGGGCTGATTGTTACGGCGACAGATATTATTTGAAAGATTAATATTTAAAAAAAGGACAGGTCAGAAGTACTCTGAACAGAAGAGCATGCATGAGAAACTTGATGTGAGTGAATGAAGCAAGAGAGGTATGTCAGGATCGTTGCAAATGGCGTTCCGTAGTCTCTGCCTAACCCTCCGGGAAATAGGCGTGAGTCTATGTATGTATGTATGTAATATTTAGGAAAACTACATTTCGGCTCCCTTGTAAATGTATAATTTCTACTACACTTTAAAAATATGTAAGTGGCATGTCAAACGCTAATGGTGAAACAAAAGTATGGCTCTTCATCTGGATTTGGGTTATATTTTTAGGTACTTACATATTAATGCACATTTCAATTTTCAACAGAAATTCAAGTTCTTCGTACCATACTTGTTTACAAACATGTGTACCCGTTTATTTATAAATATATGTAAGATTACGTGCCCCCTATTACGTGGGACCTAATAATTCACGGCGAAATGTGGGTGCAATATTTACACCTCTGCCTACCCCTTCGGGGATACAGGCGTGAGACTATAAATAAATAAAATAAATATGTAAGATCTTATTGTTCATTCTGTGGACACCTTACCGAACAATGTTACGGTCTTGACAATGAAAAAGTACGACTATGTGTTTGGACTGATGCATGAGTACCACAACAAGCACTTTGTTGAATTGACAATAAAGTACAAGAAATGTATGGTTTTCAAAATAAAACTCATCTGTAAACATCACACGACGTGTAAGGAGCATCTGTAAGGAAGATAATAATATAGTTTTTCATATAAAGTTATCTAGAATACGATTGAAACTCATAAACTCATTTGTGATTTTGTTCAGTTTGAGGTCAAAAAAGCGAAATTTCTAGTGTCTACTTGTATAAAAGCGGCGATAGCCTAGTGGTGTACGTAACGGACTGCCGAGACGATGGTCTCGGGCAGACACCTCCGAATTTTCGAATTTATGTGTATGTGAATTAAAAAATTTAATAATCGCTCGCTAAATAATTTACCCGGTAGATGGCAAAAGGCTCACCCTCTATTACATTGAGACCGAAACATAACTTGCGAAGTGTGGGGGTGTAACGCACCTCTGCCTACCTCTTCGGGGATAAAGGTAAAGATGAAGTTTTGACACATGTATTGAACACTATTTCAATGTCTTTATGTTATAGTGAAATGATGATGATGATGACGTTCAGTCACTAACTGAACGTCAGATCTTTATTACATAAGTGACTGTATATACAAGAACCTATGGCCTTTTAATGGCCAAGTGGTAATTCCTCGATCTTCTTGTAATTTAGTTGAAAATTAACGAAACAAAATGACTTGACGATCCTACAAACACGAGACTAACAAAGAAAAGAATATTAACTCAATATGATGTAAGTCATATAGAGCCAAGTAACTTAATTACTGACCGCAGGAACCACTTGACGAGTAGCCGTCAGTTTCAAATGTCGTAATAAAATCATTCCGTGTGAGTCCATTATGACACGTGTCTTCCATTGTTTATCCTACAAATGTAATCTTTACGGAGTCTATTGACCTCGAATCTAAAACAGTACGTGAACATATATGGAACTAATACTTTGCTTTCGAACATGTATAATGACGTATTAGGTTGCGTAAGAGCAGATTAGTCATTTGCTTTAATATGTCAAATGTCAGAAAAATACTGTAATTGTGTATATCCACGTAACACTAATAATTTGCAAAGAACACAAGGACAGAAATATGAAGAAATTGGCCTTTACGTATGTCGCAGAAATCCATTGTTGTTGTTATATAGAATACATGACGGAGGCCCCACAAGCGAAATTATGATTAATAGCAACGGAACTGAAGTCATTTTTCAATGTTAATATTATGTTTGACAAAATTTGCATAATGAGCAAGTAAATAAACGAGAACTTTTGAGGGCATCTGAAAATTGATTGTTGTGGCAATGGGGGGTATTTTTGCTTGTTACTTTATTTAATACGAGTTTTATGGGAAACATATGTTATAAACACAGAAGGAAGCGCCATAAAATGCTTCTGAATAAAAATAACTTAACAAATTTTATTTATTAAATTTAATGATGTACATTTGTATCTCTTGGTGCTTTCTTATTCATAAATTAATTTCATTATTGACTAATTTGAAACGTTATAAAACGCTGGCAGCGTTATAAAATTTTAACGTACAACACTACATAACATCTTAAAATTAAGATATTGTACTTGAAATCAGACATATATGAATTCTTAGTATATTAAGTAAAACTATTGGAATAATTTTAACCCCTATATAGGTTACGTCACCAGCAAGGTGCCTTTCACCACAAGCCAGATACAAATCCAAGTTACAATGTAAAAACGGTTCAAAACTATTTGAACTAAACAGCTATTCTGTCAATACGGAGCGGCTCAGCACTGCCGTGACTTACAACAAGTAAAGTGTGTTTCTTTATCGCTGCTGATAAGATAATATCATGAGGTCAGCACAGTGCACCATGCAACCGTACCTTTGGTTTCACTCACATATTTCGTTAAAGGAAATCGTTGCCTGTTTTTGGTCTTAAGTCTTTCCCTTGCAATCAAATCTTCTAATCCAATCTGCTTAAGAAAGGTGTGCCGACGTTTCAAACACGATTTAGACAAATATTTTATGTAATACAGTTTCTTCACTGCAGGCAGTATTGATTATTATCATATGAGATTATTTTAATAGATTGAATACTACAAATTGATACAAATAGTGCAGGTACAAGTATGGCCCTAGCGGTAATCCCTAAACTTGAAATCAATATCCGAAATTTCCGTAAACGCACGTGCACGTTTAAGTTCCGTATAATATCAGATATACAATAAAACAATGGGGCGATGGTATTCTATAACCATTGAAGGGATCAGGCAATTCAGAGGGCAACGTTGTGCCCGCAAACTTGCATAGGAAGTGTGATAAAACGGTGCGAGGCCACCTGTTACACTGATGCGTAATTTCAACGATTTTATGATTTCTTTCTAAAAGCATCTTTTTGTGGAACTACATATCTATTGCTTATGATATATTTGTTTTTTATAGACTACCGCCTATATCCCCGAAGGGGTAGCCAGAGGTGTAATATTACACTCACATTTCGCCATGAATTTTTAGGTCCCACGTAACACCGGGCACATTACCAGACTCCGTGCTGCTACTGAGAATTTCCTAACGGAAAAACCCAATAACATTTTGCCCGACCCGGGAATCGAACCCGAGACCTGCCAATCCCACGCACACATTTATGCTGCGAGACCAACGAGGTATTGACGCTTTATTAATTTATTTTTTATGGTTTTATAAAAGCATTTGTGATACTATCTATTTTTTAATACACCGCTACAAATTGTCTTTCACGGTGTTGTGATATGACTTTAATATTATGAGGCAGAAATCCATTAATTTTCAAAAGATTTCTCTTCTATAATACATTATTCACAAAAGTTAATTTTTCTGGGTGTAGTAAGAAAGGGGGTGTATTATTGTTTATTTGTAAAATTGAAGCTTATTGGAAAACTTGTCATTTTCTTAATAAGACATTAAATTAATGTAATACGATACTTATAGTTAGACACAAAACACGAACAAACGCAAGACACAAACGTCTATCCACACAAATATCTTTCGCGAACCATGAAATACAAATTTTAATCAATGCCAACTACGGTGTAATTGTTGTCGGCTTAAATAGAAGTTCCTTTGTTTCTAGCTCACACCGGCCATTACGGGCCGAGTACTAGTATAACTATGATTTGTAGGCAATGTTCGTTTTGCAAGTGTAGAGGTAAGCAACCACACGGAGAAATTAATGCAGAGAATTCAGAGCCTATAATAGTTAATATATTATTTCGCTAACTGTAAATATTTTTGACGTGAGAACGAAGCACGGATCGATAAACGTTGAAAAGTTTGAGCGCCGAGTCTATTGTGTTTCGAAGCCGCGGTAATAAACGTTTTCAACTCAGATTGTCCTCAAAACACGCTTTTAATTCACCCCATCTGTCCTGATAGTGACATTCTATTTATGATTATTTCTATATTTAGCTTCACATTCGTCAAATTCTTCTAATTCTATATTTAACGTCCACCAGTTTTCAAATACACCATCTATAACAAGAGCTTCATTATGCCCTACTAAAAAAAATACCGAGCGCCATTCATTGAAATCTAAATTAACGCTTCCTTCCTGTTCTACCACGTGTTCACAAGAGGGACGTCTGTTGCTATCGTATGGCTTTTTATTTGAATTTCTATGAAATACTGTGTACATTTTATTATCACTTTGTTTATTGACTGCCATAACTTAATATTGTTCAACAGATGTACGCCTTTTATCTTATTTCAACTGGGGAGCAATTTGTTTTGAATTATAATTGTCAGAGCGTCCATATTTAAAAATAGTTGAGGTAGTAATAACATTTTTTCATATGCAGCTGACTGACCCGTGCTGGCGATTATTCATAAACTGAAATGTGAATGGATTTTAATGTCACTTAAGATTTTACTTTTTGAAATAAAGGTGTAAACGGCTTTACAGGTATTAAAGACAGAAAAGAGTTTTCCTTTTTGAATTAAAATGAATATAGTTTCCTGTATTTTACTACCAATGGGGGTGGTAATTGGAGGCTAATAGTATGACAGTTGTAAAAAGTTATCGATTTAAATGAATAATAATTGTAATTACATCAGGTTCATTATTCCAGATCTATTTTATTGGGTGCAAGCAATATAAAATGATACGATGTATAATATGATTTCTATGGCTATTTTCGATTGACGACCATACAGCATAGCACTCAGATGCCCTAGACCAATAAGCCAATATATATAGTTATTTATTAAAATGATTCAACTACTGCAAGTGCGCGTGAAACATAAAAATATTTCCTGAGAATGTCTTACTTACAGATAAAAGTATAAAAATAACCACGAGTATGTTACTCTTGACTTGTACTAGTTAAACAGTTTCTGCACATAGATAAAGTACATATTTTTTTTTTCTCACACACAGAAGTTCGTTGGCCCAGAAATTGCTTGCACAGGTCCGTACGTGTCAGTTTAGACTCAAGTAGCCTGTTTGCACAGATGGCTACTGTTTTTTTATCACCAACCGTTTTTAGTTTTTGAATATGACGTAATACACAGAAAAGGAGACATTTTTTATACGTTTCGTTATTGTTCAAGCTGGGTATCGAGTTAAAATAACGAGTGTTTTATTATTCACAACTTATAGCCCATATAGTGCTTCTGTCAAATATAAACTGGATTTTATAATAACAGCAACTAGGATGGAATACGTTGCTGTGAGAGTTTTATTTGTTTTAGATCTAATACAATAACACTCAGTTCCCAACGCAGGAATGAATCGGTCGTTAATGTTAACTATTGTTTAAAAGTTATAAAGTTTATTGGTTTATTCATATGCAGAAATAAAAGCTAATTTCTCCAGCGATAGTACATTAAAATTCATCAATAGTATTAAACTTTCCAGCTTTAACTACTAGTCTAATGATAGATTTGCCTTTTTGTGTAATCATTTTAATTTCTCATGTTTCATACTACACATTTATAACATTATTGGATTCATAATCCACTAAAATGTTATTTACTTTTTTAAGAATTTTATCTTTAAGATTACCTTACCTTCATCGACTCAAACTTGCGTAATATAATTGATTTTAAACGCAGCAGTTTGTGAACACGATTGTCACCTTTATAGCCCGCCTTCACTTTCTTTGTTCCAGTTATTGTTAAATCAGCATAATATCAAGGCTTTAATGATTCACATATTGTTTCATAAACTGAGTCACAGTTACGTGGGTTTCATGTAACATGTGTGGAATAATAGATTCATGCAATTATTGTTTGGATATCAAATAATATATTGTCAATGGTTGTCACTTATTGTGTCAAGAGACCAAATGTCGGAAGGTTGCTGAAATATAATTATATTTATTTTCTAGTACTAGTCTATTGGCAATAGTCCTTTCTAACTACACGGATTAAGCGGCCGCGTCACCACTTATCATTGCGAGTGTTGTGGGTTCGATCCCCACACGACACAACATTTGTGTTGAGGGCATTCAAAGAATACATAGAACAGGGTTTACAATATCCTATGTGTCTTTTGAATATCTCCAGTTGAATTTCAAGTGCAGGCGTTAAGTTAACAAATTAGAACTAGGCATAATTTGCTCCATTTACTACTACCGTAGCTTCATCATCCATCTTGAAGTTCTCGAAATGGATGGTTCAAGGCCGTTAACAAATACATAGCTTGTCAGAGTGTGGGTTGGCACACAGTTTATTATCATAAGCGACAATCTGTGCGATTGTAATCCATTGTCCACAGTTGTAAACCTTAAGGTGACAATTTGGTTTATAAACCTACACACATTGACAAACACACATTTCTATTTACGCAAGGCAATTAGGAAGGTGACGATAATTTAGTTTTATTAACATTATAATCTTTATTAAACAAACTTGATAGAGAGACCACACACGTACTAAAAGAGGCATATATTATTAAATTAAGTGTTTTAAGATGTACTTTATTGGTTGCAGGTAAGATAAAGTGGACCTTTGACCGTGATCATTAAAATTTGGAGATAATTGTATAATTTTAAGCTAATGACGCATTTGTTGGATTACTGTTATGAATTATTCATAGTCACGTTTTAAGGGGCAGTGAAAGAAATATTATGGAAGAAATATTATGATGTTGATTTTTTCTACATGCCTAGATATAAAAGAAGTTCAACCACAAAATATGAGTAAATTCTTATGAAACGTTTGAATGCTCTCCTCGATTCATATTTATATATAGCTTCAGGCGATAATTTATGACTACATTCACTCCAACATGTACCAACGTATTTGTGAATGAACGAAACATACGCATTACACCAATCCGAATCGAAGTCCCATTGACCGGTAATATTACCGTTACGACACGAGTCTTGTTCGAAATGTCAATCGTTGCTTACATGTATAAACAAAAAACCGACATTTATACGAAGAATGAATTAAATTATAAATGCACTGGTTTTTATTAAAATTGTTATTACGTAAGTTTCATGTCATAGTTTCTTTGATTTATATTATTATTATGAAGGGAAAAATATGTTATTCTATAAAAAATTAATTCATGATTGAAGTGACGCTGACTACTAACTACGGAATTCAATATGCGATCTATCCATTTTTTTTTAGATTTATGATTCGTTTTTGACATAAGCTCCATACAAAATATGTCAAACACGAATCTCGAATCTCAAAATCCACGGATGGATCGAATATTGAAACCAGCCGTAAGTCGGAGGTTGTGGGTTTGAGTCCCACCTGGGACAGATCTATTTTTATATATGTATACCAAAATAAATTGTTGTGCCTAGTTTCAGTTTAGTTGACCGCGTGCGAGTTGTCCTATGTTATTATAATTGTTCCTTATTATATGGCGCTGATAGACTTGAGCATTCACCTGTAATGAGTATTCTCGCGAATGTTACAAAACAATGAGTGTGTTTTAGCGAGCATTCTCACGAATATTCGGATGAGCCTTAGAATATAGATATTACATAGAATTCACGCTACAATGGCGGTTAAACCTAGAGATTTTAATCTAGGGAAAAAACCTTCGTAGATTGTCCCTATTTTTAATTTGACTAGGGTTGGGCTTACTCAGAATAAATATCGATAATGTTTACAATAGATTCTTAGATTTGGTTTACTCAGAATTAATATCAATAGAATCTTGATAAACTCTCGATATCGAAAAATAAATTTTAACGTAGGAACAGACACATGTGTGATTTATTAAACCTGCTCAAATTAAAATCTGCAATTTATTATTTAGAAACGTCATTTGTTTGTGTATCTTACTTTTACTCTAGAAATAATTCATAAGTGAAACTGAAGTAAACATATTGGGTAAAACTGCTGTTGTAGTGCAATTTCTATATTTTTTCTATATTCTACGGACTATTTGAATGTAGAGTGTTCGCTAGAATGATCGTGAAAATGTTCGGTTCGACAAAACAGAAAACGGCGAATGCTCGCTGTTCTGTTACAAGTGAATGCTCAGGTGCATCAGCGCCAATAAAGATGAACTTTAGCATTGATAAATTATTTACATCATTAGCGAATTTATCAAACGATTTAGATATCAGTCCATATACATGTAATCAAATTATCGCTGGGCTGTAAAGTCTTTAGACATTGACTATAACAAAAGTAGGTGTATTTATTATGGTTATTCGTATTTAATAGACCTTGAGTTATTGATGTTCATGTTGAAATGGGCTTTTCCGACTCAATGATAATATATTATAAAAATACATTATTGACAGATTTAACATATGTTTACCATTCTCAACAAATAATGGACAAATCATAACATATGTAAAACAGTGACACAAATCTTGAACATCAACGCCCACAGCTTAAATGAGCATTGAAGAAGTTTATTTGAATTGAGGCCTGCTAGTACAATATTATCTTTGACCCTACGTATTGGGTTTCATGTTCACCTCAGAATGGTAAAACGTTAAAGATTACGATACGTAACAGATAAGTTATCGTGTTAACCGATTGCAGAAGTGTGTCACCAGTGAAAGTAGTTTAATTTGTTGTACTTGTAGGCGTTTTGTTTCATATATTAAAATTGGCAGGAGTAATGAGTTCTTTTACAATTCTTGAATGTTATTCATCTGTATATCTCACTCTCGCCCTTTTATGACCCTACCTTTCTCTTTATTTCACTTATCAAAAATAAAATAACACCTAACGATAATTTCATAATATTAGTTCTAAACTTGTTCAACCCTACTAGCGTTCCGGATTCGGAAACTGATGGCGCTAGTTATTGCAATAAATAAGGAATACATATTTCTGTGAATTTTGCTTCATTCGATCATAATATATTAGACTGGATTGTAGACGTTATGTTAGGGCATGCCGGGTACTGCACTGAAGATAACCCTATGATGTCACTGGAGAAGCAATTATAGGGCCACCTAGAAAGTTAATATAATTATTAAAGTTGTCTTCATCTAAGAACATCAACTCAAAAAGGAGCAGAATATAAACGGAAAAATAAAATCGTGGTTATAAATATCACTTTAAAAATAAACCTTTGTTATCTTAAAAGCCTTGAATGAATATCGGAAATACTATTCAGGTCTTTTAAAAGAGCCGCACCAATAAAAATTCGCAACGGTCAGGATTAAGATATCGTAGAACAATGGCCTATTTGTGAAACTGGTTCTTGTCTCAGGAGGCGACAGACAATGGGGCACCGAAGCGGTTGGATCGGAACTGATCGGACAACGGTATCGTATTGTCCGTCAAGAAAACTTTATGATAACTGTTTCTATATTTGCGGTAATCATCTAAGAATTATAGCCAACTAGAAACTTGATTGTAATGTAAAACTGATTTGACTAGGCAATAAAATTAAATGGAGGCGCCAACCATTAAATAAATTAATGTCTAGCCAGATTGATACTTATAGATATAAACCTAGGTACAGAACAAGTTAAAGGAAATAATTAAAGTTAATTAGATGGACGTACCAAGAACGTTGATTTGAATGAAATTGTTCAAATAATCTTTGCAGATACTAAACAATTTAAAACAAAGCTGTAAACAGTAGTGTGTGATAAATTAATATTGAAAGTAACAGATAGGACAATAAAATATATTAATTAATGGATCAAATAAATTGTTGATGACTGCGGGACATAGTAATACAAATCAAAATAAGTCAGAAAAAATATAACCCACTAAAGGCTTTTTATACTATGAAACCTGATTATAATTAATAAAACAAAATTTACAGTTGGCTTGTTTTATATTACTTTATTGGATAATTAGCATAGAGAGTATCGTTTCGGTCCTTTCAAATGCAAAATTAATGTCACACTAATTATATAAATCAAAAAGAAATATATACATACGGCATACATACATAATTACTTATATAATTTAGTACCCTAATTTTATAGTATTTTCTAGTTGTACTTACAAAATCAGAAGTCATCATCATCCTCTTAGCGTTATCCCAGTTTCAATCTGGGGTCCGCTTTCTAGTCTAACCGGATTTGGCTGAATATTAGCTTTTCTACGTAGCGACTGCCTGTCTGACCTCCACAACCCGAAGGGATAGCGATAATCCATGGTTTAGACTAGTGTCAGTTTATTTAGAAGGTACTGAAGTCCTGTAACGACTGTCAAAGATCTTCATGACTACATAACTTACAAAATCAGAAGTAAATAAATCAATAAAGATGAAATCTATATATAGAAGATTCTGCGATCTTTCATATCATATTTATAAACCTGAAATGACCAACATAATACAAAGAGAAGTAATCACCCGAAAGAAGAAAGACACAAAAGACTAACAGTTCACCGTCAAGTAATAAACATCGATAACTGGCAACAGCATTCTGGACAAGTTCATATTTCAAAAATATCTACAAAAGCTTTGATTATAACCACTAATAACTTTGAAACCATCATAAAGCATAGTCAAAAGACACACATGATCATAGATTTAATAGTGTCAACTGTCAAAATGCGTGGGTGACAAACGTGTCACGTTTCCAAAAGGAAAAAAATCGATGATATCTTTGTGATTAAAGGTATGTGATGTAATGTTCGAATGTAATTAAAAAATAATTAGATGATATTCGAATCAGTGATCAGTGAGCTTTTTATATTATGTAATTGATATGCAGGTATTTGTAATAAAAACAAAACAAATAAACATGTACAATGTCCGGTTAAATTTAATCGGACAAAACGTGTTAACACGAGGTGAATATTCCTCAAAGATGTTTTACCTTTACGAGCGCATTAAATAGAAATAAAACTGTTTTGTTAATATTTTTATTTGTTTTCTTTCTATTTCCCAATTCGTGTACTATAAGTCTGTCAACAACCAAGATCAGCTAAATCTATTTTAAAATTGCGTTAAATATTTTCATCTCATGCATCTTATTCTTAAAATTGCGTATCCAATCGAAGAATTACTCAGAGTCAAACTGTTGCATTTAATAAGTTTAAGAGTTTTTACACCTTAATCGTATGTACGGTAGTTTTCTGGTAGTTGCGCAGCACAACAATTTGTATTCAAATTGCTATTAACTCGCTACTTGTAAACTACCTCATAATTTACCTCTTGTAAAATCCTATACAACAGAATGTACGCTTTCATTAAACCAAAGATTGAATTTCCCTTTAAAATTGATTAACAGCTTCCCGTCTTTATAAATTACTGTTAAACACAAATTCGTATTAATTAAAGTTCATAATTTACTTGTATGCACCGATGTTTTACCGTTATTCGTGTGGGCAAGCGTTGCCCAATTCATGAATGGAGTGGACCCGTCGGGTTCGCCTACGCATGTTATCAATGAATTGTGTAGAAATACGCCGGCTTGTCTGCAAACACAGTGTTGCGAAACGCTGCCATTGAAACGTGTACACTACTTGTTCTAGCCGCTCTACTTGCTGACCAGATTGTATAAATTATTTTGTCGCCAAAATAAATGTTTTGGCGAGCGGTGGGCGGTTTCCGGCCACTGTGCTCTATGTTCTCCAGTTATGTTTTTGTTTTGTAGTTGTTTACTATATTTACTGTCAGACGTGTTTTATTGATATTAACTTTAAACGCATATTTAGTTTTATTGAACGAGTAGGTGTGTAAATATTTATAGATATTATTTAGATTAAGCATATTTTGTCCGATTTTATACAGTACTTAGTTGAAAGTTTAAAGTTATGTTGCTTGTATTTCAACTGTCAAGGATAGCAGCAACTGGCGTTGAAAACTTTTACGAGACACTTAACGATGTAATAAGCAATGAACATTTTCATTACGAGGATCTTCAAAGACGTTCATCATCATCAGCCTTCAACAGTCCACTGCTGGACTAGGCCTCTCCTTTGAAAGGAGGAATTGGCCTACTATACCACGCTGGCCAAACGGGTTGGTATAGGGTTTGTATCAAGTTTTCCTTCTCTTACAGTGCTGTTCTCTCCATAATATGCTTCCTATGTCGGCTCTTACGGCACCCATGCGATGATAAGGGGTGGTGACATTCTGTATTCTTAATCCGTCACCACACGGACAAAGACGTTATTGATAATGAACTTGCAACTATTGAAGAAAATACAAATGCGGATATATTTGTTTTCCAAGAAATTTTATCATAGTAACTGGTGAAAATACGGACAAAGCACTGGATGGAATTGCACCACAGATATCAAAGATTAAGTTTCTTGTGAGACAGACCGACGTGTATACAGATAATTTACAGTAAATAAACATAGTCTGTTTAACCCGTGGCCGCAACTTTCGCGCCGTCCAATTAAAATTTCAATTAAATTCTAAAATCTCTGTCAAATTAATGCGAACCTTATAACCTTCGATGGCTGGTGCAAGTTTTGAATATACAGCGAGATGATGGAAAATGTTATAATCAAGTAATTTGATAATTTTAGTTATCCCCTCAGATAGAAACATGAAAAATCTCCATAAGATAAATTTGTACTTTATCTAAGCTTTTGTATCACCACTGAACTGTAAAACATACTAGTAACGTATACAATTATTGACGTTTCCTTGGATGCCTAATTGAGACGCTATGCATCCCAGAACATCCAAAGCGTAAAACAGGAAAATGGAAATAAACCGTTTACATCTAAATATCTAAGATATTAACTATAGATACTAACTACAAACTTATATCCACAATTACTCCGTTTAATTTGCCAGTAAAAAGGTCGAGTCCTTCACTGTGGTGACTTAGCTTTTATTTCCCTTTATTATTTCCAGTATCACCTAGCATCTGTCTCCACCGTAATGTATTACGCTTAATTTCCAATGCATATTTATAAACATGGCCTATTCTGCTCAATACTAAACATTGACAATTACGCTAAAAGTCTCACGGGCTGTCGTCGTATTTATTAAGTTGTGCAACTTTATAAATGAGGTACTACTAACCTTAGGTTATACCAATTATTCAGAATTTAACACGCTCCACACTAACTTTGTGGAACTGGTGTGGACAACAGCTTCAATTGGCACACTTTCCAAAAACTTACAGCTGACATTCGATAAGGTTAATATGATGAAAGTATTTATTAGTATCCTAGATGCAGGCTATGTGTATATAATATATAAGATACCCACAGGTTATCAACTATTCACGAATATTATAATATGCCTAAAAGTAAAATAATAACTTCTCAAATATTCAGAAATGGATATATGTATTTATAAAACGAAATGATATTATGCATTATAGGCGCGCCCTAGCTCAATTTAAATATATAATTTTATATGACAATAATTTTACCTAAAGACTTTGCATTTAGATCAGTCCAGTATTGCTTATGATCTGATTTATCTGCCTATACCTATTTATTCCAATTAACATTTCCTATCCTATTTACGTCAGTACTGGGTACTCTTTCCATTTTGGAATACTCAGCTTTACTGCGGATGAAAGCTGTTGCAATAATGTTTTTATAAGCTAAAGAACTTGATTCACTTGCCACATTTCAATCGTCCGCTCCGCTTAAAACGTTCAACCGACAAAACGAACGCTACTCGTTCCCTAATCATTGGCACTGATCAAATGTACCACTTTGAGTGTTAATCACTTCGCGGGTAAAAGCTAAGTTTCGACTTTCATCTTGTTAGAATTAAAACATGCTGTTTGTTGTGTTTTGACTGGCACAATAGCAGTGTTATTTGTTTTGATTTGAAAAAAAAAATCGTATGTTTTAGAATAATAATATCAGCTACGAAATGCTGAGGTTGTTTAAGTCTAAAACAGGAGCACGAAATTCGTGGGTATCGTTTTGTTTATTAGATATGTTTCATAGTTGACGATTATTTAGTCTGCCTCTTTTATGGACCTTTTGTAACGTTGTATGAAAATATTATTTCTCGTAAAATTTTACGTCCAGGGTCCACAGAATAGGGTACCTATGTGTGTAAATTTTATCTTTGTTGTGGAATAGTTTCACACCAACTTGTTCAAATTTAACTATCTGGTCTAAGGCCTTAATTATGCCTTGTTTCTATTACCATTCAATTTATGGTCTTTACCGCTCAAATACTAGCCAGGCATTATATTTTATTAATAAGTCATTAAACTAAACGGATCCTATTTCGCAACTACCTCCATTTCCAAACGCCCAAGATTAGTCTCGCTTCGTTACTTGTAAAGTACTTGAGACGGTAACAATAGAGAGAGCTTTGTGTATCTTTGAAACTGACGTTCGTTTGGATCATGATAACTTTTTCTTACAAAGAATGCGATAGATTGCTTGTCAGTGAGATTGACGCTAAAATCTTACGCTGCATTGTGTGAAGCTTCAATGCATATCAGAGGCGAAAATTATAATAGTTTTGGAGTCATGTGACTTATATGGCTAGTGAGAGTTGGATATATTTATGATCGCGTGTACAGGGAAATCAATAAAGTTTTAAGAGTGGACCAACTGTAATAGAAAGTATTAATCGTCCAAGATTTTAATGAATTAATATTCTTTTTAACTTTTCAAATAATGACTTCCGTATTTGAAATACGTCCTATATATCAAGGAATTTAACAAATATTTAACATTGACATTGACTCAAAATACTTCCAAACTCGGACCCAAACTGTGGAGCACATAAAGTGTTTTCCCATGTGTCCATCCATACTCAGCGTAATAATGCTAAACGTCAAGGCGAACGCTTAAACCACTACGCCAACGGTGCAGTTAGAAAAATAAGGAAAAGCAAGACAACGTAAATAGTTCTAAGAGTCTCTAAGTCGTTCCATTCAGATAATGAAAAAAGAAGATTAAAGCAACTATTTATTTGTTCACTCTTTATTGGGCTATCTTACTTTGTGGTGTTGTCAATGCAGTGACATATAAATACGTTTGCAGACGACCCTAGTTTACATATCGGACATATACTATAATGAATATCTTAATCTTAGAGGTGTATGTATAAAAGTTAATAAAAATATCTTGCCAACTAAGAGACGTTCGATAAAATAAATCCAAACAAGTCGGAGCCTGTTCTATGGCAACCAGATAAATGATAAGCTTCTATACATATTATAAAACTAGAGGACGCCAGCAGCGACGCCTGCATTTTTTTTAAATTTACCCGTTTTGGCCGATCCCGTGGGAATTTCGGGAAATCCCTTCTTAGTGCACCCCTACGGTCCCCAAGGAACATACATGCCAAATTTCAGCTTCCTGCGCCCAATAGTTTCAGCTGTAGCGTGTCTGTCAGTCAGTCAGTAACGCAAGGATTTTATATATTAAGATTAAGTCCTCGCCGCGTCCTGTCTCTCCGTATGTACGCAAAAAACTCAAAACTACTGAACAGAATTTTGTATAGTTTTCTCCTATAGATTCTGTGATTCCCAAGGAAGGAATTTTACTTGCATAATTCACGTGCAAAGTCTTGTTCAAATATAATTGTATATCATTTCATCATCAGCCCTTTATACTGTCCCACTGCTGGGCATGGGCCTTATCCAACTATGACAAGGGTAAGGCCAATGTCTACCACGCTGGCCAAGTGCGGGTTGGCAGACTTCTCATGTCTTTCGAGAACATTATGGAGAACTCTCAGACATGCAGGTTTCTTCATGATGTTTTCCTTCACCGATAAGCAAGCGATAATTACCAATTTAATACGCACTTAACTTCTAAAAGTCATTGGTGCGTGCCGCCTCAGCTATCGCTGCTTTTTTTGTATATACACAAACAGTATAGATCAATGGTACTTTCTCACTTCTCACAGATTGTACAAATTGCTCGACACACAAAAATTATGTTCTGGGTGGAAATCGAACCCACGTCTACCGACTAAAAATTCAGCGTAACTAACCTCTAGAACTGCATACCCGTCAAATTACGCTATAATAACAACTTTAAAAAATCTACTATACAGATTTACGAAAATCGAGTTATGATAAATAGCACCATCAAATACACCAAATCTTGTAAGTAAATATTAATGTTACAAAACAAATAGACAGCCATATTAATAGTTGTGATATCGTCATTTCATACATCAGCTATCGTAGAAATTAAACATCGCCCAGATATAGAATCTGGGACAGACCAAACATGGGAGGTTATCAAACGCGAATTTGTCAATGACCTGTTCGAAGATATATTTCATTCATAAATTTGCCCAACACGATATAATCTTTACTGATTTTGGCGCCTATTATATGAATGAAGAAAAGGATGATAGTTCATGGATGATAAAGAATTAATGGATAATAATAATTTATGCCAAATAATAGCATAATTTGAAACTACCTTTTGTGATACCTATTATATACTGCCTTTGTTTTGAGTTACTTTAACTTACTCGGAGTTAACATCTAACTACCATACTTCAATCCATCTATATACTTGAAACAAAGATGGCAATGAACAATCTCGGTAGACAATTCAAAACTAAAATTAATGACTTCGACAGCCTAAAATTCTATTAGTAGTAGCAAGTTTATTCTTCTTAGTAGTAGCACAAGGGAATTCTGTGGCAGTAGTATCATCATCATCAGCCCTTTATACTGCCCAATTGCTGGGCACGGGCCTCTTCTCACAATGAGAAGAGTAAGGCCATAATCCACCACGCTGGCCAAGTGCGGATTGGCAGACTTCACATGTCTTTCGAGAACATTATGGAGAACCTCAGACATGCAGATTTCCTCACGATGTTTTCCTTCACCGACTAGCAAGCGATAATTAACAATTTAAGCCCTAATAGTGTAAAATAAATAAATGCTTGCGTATATAATTAGCCTTTAACATAGCGAAGAATAGAACTATAATGTGAATTCGTCACTGTGCTAATTACCATAGTAAGAAAATACAAAGGACTTGTAAGTAATAAGCACATAGTAATTGCATAGCAGTACTATTATTGCTTAAAGCATCTTGTTAGGCATGCAGTCATCGTTCTTTTATATACTGCCAAACAAGGTCCATATTGTGTATTGTCAACAATGGATAAAGACATATTTTTGATATAAAGATTGTATTTAAGCTTATTTAGCTATGTGTGTTGCAATGATAAAGAAAAAAGCATAATATAATATTCCTGTAATATGAAAGAAAGAAGAGATGAATTGTGATTTTCCATCTTTTATAATCATCATTATTTTTATTTTTTTATTTATTTTTTTTAAATTTTAATAAATCTAGTGTTCTTCATAGTATATCTAGTGTGCTGATGCTGTGACATTCATTTGCCGTTTCTCATCTCGGTAACGCATTTTATTGTCAACTCTTAGAAAAATCAAAAATAGACAGACAAAACAAAAGGCCCTGCTACTCTTGCTTTGCTTATAAGGAATTATAGATCAACTTCATGAAAATATTAATAAGTAAATGTGCACAAACATTTAACAATGAGATACATATGTAGGTATGCCCTTGAATATTTTATTACGACATCAAAAAACAAATACAATACAAGTTATCTTGACAAGTACTAATGGTTGGACAAGCAAAACAGTTGTTTATAGATATCAATATAACAAAGAACGCATAAATGACGCAACCTCATTTTTCTACAAAGAAAAGTAAATATGGGTTAATGTTTTCTTATTTTTCATATCCGTCAACAAGTCTATAACAAATGTTCCATATGCAACGAATCCTACACAACTTGTTAGAGTCAATTCGTAGAACATAATTAATTACATTAACTGTTGTTTGTATTCTATGGCGACGATTCTAGCTACAATGACCAATATAAGTTGAACTTTGTCTGTATGGCAAGTCTATGCAATAATAGATCTCTACAAACCGCTAACATTACAAACATATAAATCAACAATTAACATAACGGACTGTATAGTTTGTATATTTAAGATAAATTGTTTGTAAACTAAAAACACGCTTAGGATAAACCTTCTGTTATCGAATTTTACTCAAATTTTCACATTGAGAATCTACAGAGAGAGAAAATGACAAAGACGAACCGACGCGACGTATAAAATAATATATTTGCATTAGTATAAGATTCTATTATTTATTCTCATATCTATTATTATCAATAAACAGCCTCTCACTTACAACCTGCAGGTCATATCAGCGCAAAGTGGAATATTTACCTGCAACAAAAATATTTAGTTGTTAGAAAAATCTAATAATTTAAAGTACGGATTAAAATAATAAACCGTATATTCTCCTGTTATGGCGTTCCGTAGTCTCTGCCTACCCCTTCGAGAAACAGGCGTGAGTCTATGTATGTATTTGTCTGTTAATGGTTACTGACGAGCGGTCCACTTGACTAACATTTTCTACAAGGCATAGATTAATATACTGAGACTTTAGTATAAGAGAAGAAATGCTAAATATACTAAAGGACTAGACGAGTAGGAAAATATGCAGGACGGTGATAAGGAAGGGTCTGTAACACTTCCGTAGGTATTTCCTTTTGATGCATGGATGTACGAAGTACCTTTACTAGTAATGAAGATCGTGTCGTATCTACCTTACTATCCTGACTTAATGTGATTGATACACACCTAAGACAATGCCTTTTCCCATCCAATGGTAGGCAGTGGCGTCTTTAAATGACATTTCGAATTTGCAGATATACAATGTTATTAATATTGAACTTCATCTTATATTTTTAACTAGCGACCCGCCCCGCCTTCGCACGGGTGCAATGCTTATAGGCATGCGCCGCCGCGCCGCCATCGCTATGTCCCTGCATTTTAAATCTGTGATATCTTCGAGAATATTCATCCCATTAGTCATTACACAGAGTTTTATGAAGACCATTTTTCGGACGCCGTCTTTTTATTTAAGCAGCTAATAGATATATTCAATTCAAAGCAAAATTTCGTATCCCCATTAAGCTAGCATCTCTAGATTTTTAGAAAAAAAAAATTTGAAAATCTTCATGTTTTAAACCGGATATTTAGAAAAAATATATTCCTCTTAAACTAAGCATGATATGCAATAATAATGTTAGAAGCACCGATAGCGTCTCTTACACTGCACATTTTACAGTAAAAAGAAACCTCATAACTTGACTAGATTCAAATTTAAGCGAGATTTTTGATTTTTTATTTTTTTTACTTTTCCCGAAGATTCTACCATATTGGGAAAATTTATATATACGGAAATGATGCTCTTTACTTTCCTCATATACTCAATAAATTTCAGACCCCAAAGCCGTGGAATCTAGAAGTTATTCCAAATTAACTGTTTTTGGTAGGGTTGTTACATTTATTATCCGGATTTTAATGATTAAATTTTTATTTGATATTGATTTTTTACAACATGTAATTTATAAAATCTATTTTATAGGGTTCTGTAGTTAAATTGAAGGAAAAAATATATCGAGTTTTATTTCCCTTTAAACTAATATCCTAGCTTATGTTATTTATGTGCGTGACATTAGTTCATAGGTTCTTCAATCATAGATGTGTTGACGCTTTATTGAAATTCACAATTTATTCACAAAATATAAAATTACAAAATTTTGTATGCAAAGGCGAGAGTATCCCGTATAGCGGGATCTTTTCCAGCTAACCTTAGAACTGAAACACTTATAAAATGTCTAACTTTGCAATTCGTATATATGTACAAGATGAAATTTTAGTCACCAGCCTATTTTTCAGAGGTCATTCTGCCCATGATTTTGACCAATTTACCCTAATAAACCAAACATCAAAATGAAAAAAAATGTCATGATTCCATACTAAGTTGGCCACCCGGAAATTTTTCGATGTTGGTTTCTTAGGGAAAGTTGGTCAAAATCAAAAGCAGAATGACATCTGAAAGTTTTCATCTTAAAATTTCATCTTGTATAACAAAAGTTTTTTTTTAGATCTTTATTCATTAAAGTTAGATTATAAAATAATATTTGTATCGTTTTATAAGATAATCGAAACTACTATGTTTATATATCAACAAAAATGGCAGGTATTTTTTGACAAAATACAAGCAGATCCGCATCATATTATCTCAGAGTGTGACAACCCTGACGATGTAAAAGCCGGATAAAACTTAAAAATATTGTAGTTTCTAGATTCCATCGAATTGGGATGTAAAATTTATGTTGTGTGTAGGGTAAGTTAAGAAGATTACAGTTTATATCACTAACCCAAACACGGTGTAATTTTGGATAAAAACAGGAAAAACAAAAACCAAAAACTCGTATAAGTTTGGATTTAACAAAGCAACGAGATTCACTTGTATTCTAACATATGCAGCATAAAAAACGCCATTGCTGCTTTAAACATAATTATTGCGTATTTTACTTAGTTTGGGCGCCACAACCTTTTTCCTAAATTTCAAGATGAAAAATACAAAGATTTTGAATTATTATTTAAAAAAAATTAGATCCCTTTTTTTTGATGGGGATACGAAATATTTCCTTTTATTGAATATATATATTAGCTTCTTTAATAAAAAGATGGTGTCCGAAAAATGGTCTTCATAAAACACTGTGCATTAAAACAATACTTCGAAAAAACAAAAAACGCCCCAACTGCAAATGTAACTTTGTTATCTTATATTTATTTGGGATTACAAAGTTATTTATGCAGTTAATTTATCTCAAATCCTGGACTTAAATTGGAAAATATTTTAGTTTTCCTTGATTCATACACTAAACATTAATTGTATTCTAAATTTGAAGCTTCTATGTCTGCTAGAAGTGCCCTAGACTTTTGATGATCGGTCAGTCAGTGAGCGACAAAATTAAGAAACTTTGACTCCTTATCTTAATATATAAAATCCTTGCGTTACTGACTGACTGACAGACACGCTACAGCCGAAACTATTGGGCGCAGGAAGCTGAAATTTGGCATGTATGTTCCTTGGGGACCGTAGGGGTGCACTAAGAAGGGATTTCTCGAAATTCCCACGGGATCGGCCAAAACGCATAAATTTAAAAAAAATGCATGCGTAGCTGCTGGCGTCGTCTAGTTATTCATAAAGTACTGTTCCAATTAAATGAAATTTGAAATATACCATGTTTATATAATGCCGCTTAGTTATTCAAAATTCAGGTTTCTAGTTATATCCAAATAACGAAGTTATGGGGGGTCGAAAATGGCCTGAACTGCTTCGAGAAAAGGATGGTACGGCCGTGCCGCTTTTTTGCTCGACTTGGCGGGACTCGACTTTTGAAGATTTTAATTACATGCTGTAAAAGCCATATTCATCTACATTACATGCACAATGTATTTAAGGTACTTAATCGGATAAGGATTAATGTTGTATTGCATAAAATCGCTTCTTGAATAAGCCATTATTCCTCGTAAAAAGTAAAATATAAAAAATGGTTATTGTGGAGAGATAAACACGCGGACATTTTTGTAGACTTTTTAAGGTGTACTATACTGAAGAATATTATTTTGATTTATCTAGTAGGCTTCAAGCAGCGTTTGCAATGTAAACGCAAAAAATGTGTTTATTTACGACATCACATTAGAAACCTCTAAAAATATCAGTGTTTCACTACTATATTAGGCATGTGTTATAAATATAAACCTTCCTCTTGAATCACTTTATCTAAAAAAAAAAAAATCCGTTGCCTTTTAAAGATTTAAGCATACATAGTGACAGACAGACAGAAAACAGACTATGTTTTATATGTACTATGAAGTGATAGTGAAGTATGGTACCTAATATAAGACCTAATAAATCATGATCTGTAGTATTAATACAAATCATAATTTATGTCAAATATTAGGAACTTTTATGCGGTTATAATCATAGGGATCAACTAAGTCTACTTAATAAAATGAAATAAATATCTACATATCAGGGATTTAGTGCTCGTTGAAGGTGTTTCGAGCCATAGATGAGAGAAGACTAATTCTCTCATCTGTGTTTCGAGCATTCAAATATTAAAATGGCAATAATTCCAAACTGTCGCTTATTTGACTTGCAAGCTTTGTCCGATATCTCAAAAACGCTTTTAGCATCTGACGTAATACACTAAATATTTATACGTTGACGTCGATTTCAAATTAAATATTATACTGTAGTGGGCGTAAAGTAAATGAATGAACTGTTGTTTTTTTATTGAGCAGTTTTTTATAGAGAGGTTGACACTGGTTGCCATTCATGAATTTGGTGCCAATATGTTTGAAAATGTTGGGTGTGGTATCACTAATGAGAATGGCATCGACTTGTATAGGCCAATGGCTTGATTTGTCGCTTCTTTTTTCAATTTAAGTATAACGGTTAAATATTCTTGTGATTTATTGTGAAACTGTTGTTTTTTTCATCGAAATACAATCTGGCAAATATTTTAATTAAATAATATTCAAGTAAATTTCACTTCTAACCTGATTGCATTTTCCTCAACATTTGTGTATTTGAAAAATTTCTTCAATAATATTTGTATAATGCATTTTATTTCAGGACAATTAATCCCCCCCCCCCCCGTGGGATCTCCACCTTGTCGTGGTGGGCGGGCTTGGTAACCGTGGATTTGATTTTCACCCACGGTGAAGCTAAGCGGGATCCCGGTAGGGGACGCTCCACATGGGCTTGCGTGAGGCCTGCGTAGGATGCGTCCATAGGTGCGGGTGACAGTTCTGTCTGTCCCTCGTAGTCGGGTGCGGTCGCAGGAGGAGAGGCGTGTCGGTGTTGCATTGCCGCGCGCCCTATCTCCCGCGACCAAATGGGGGCGCACCATCGTTGCGTTGCGGTGGGGCCGCAGAGGAAGAGGAGATGCGGTGTTGCGTTGCCGTCCTCCCTATCCTCTGCGGCCGCTGGGTGTTTTGGCGGCGAGCCCAACACCTTCATCCGCCGCCAAGGGGGTTTCGTTCGGGGCCCGTCTGACCATCTGGCGGGCCAATACCCGTCGGGGGGTAGCGAGGAATGCTTCGGTGAAACCCTACCCTCCGACACATGGGTACATGAGGAGCACGGGTTGGTTTTTAGTCAGTAAGAGTCTGACAGTCCCCTTCGTCCTTCCCTCCAAGGGCGAAGGGACTCCATGAGGATTTTCCAACCCGACACCAAAAAAAAAGGACAATTAATCGCCATAGCTTGTTTACACATACAATATTCATACCTTTGTTTATGCTTAATAAATGTGGATCACATACTAGTTATAGACAAAAGGACTGATTTTCCAAACATACTTAAGAGATCCAGGCTAACAATAAACAGTGAAAACCTTGAAAACACAAAAGAGCCTATCAGTATTATAATGTAAGTTAATATTCCTTACGATATTTATATGCGCAGTGGAATAATTTAAACGATGCATAATTATGCAACTACAACTATTTAATGTACAGATAAAGTTTATCTTGTAACACGATTAGATACTGACGTAAGCGTGGCTATACGTCTTTGTTAGGCTGCTAGGTTTTTATACTAATAATACTTACTATTATAGGTTGTTTACAGATTATTTGATCAAACGTAACGACCAGATGGTTAAATCAATTGCGTTGTTGTCCTAAACACTTATCATAGTGATCTTATACAGTCGTAGAAACCTCGATTACGTATTTAACATTATTTTTATATCTAGACTCCTTTCATGTCTTTTATTTAAAGTATGATAGTATCAAAACATGATTTTTCGTATGGTTTTATCAATTCTACCGTTAGCTTTTCTATCACATCATAAACATTTGTCAAGCTCTGTGCAATACTCAATTAGTACATTACCTGTCCGCCGTAATACCTCTCAGTAGCTTGTTTTAAATAATTCATAGCTATATCTAAAACTAAATTGTGTTTAGTAATATCATTGTCAGGCAGACTACGAGTTATTTTATGTGGCAGACATTACGGCTCCATTTATAAACGCAAAGACTTGAATTGTTTTAGATTCTGATATTGTTATTTCGATCATGTAACCGTTGAAGCAATAAGCGAATTGAAATTTATGGCTACTAATTTCTATTGCACTAAAAGCTTTAAATCAATATTCAGATAGAAGGTCAAATTTCTGTCATCGTTTCGTGGCATTTTGGCAGAAGCGTCTTTAAGCAAAATATTATTAGAATTCTTGGTAAGAGAGTCAGTCCCATCAAAGAGATCGAGAAAAACCTGAACAAAAAATACTTCGCCTTCACCGTGGTATTCGAATGTCTCAAAGTAGGCTCTATAGCATTAGGCTCTATTTTACGTGTAAAGGCGCGAGTCTATATACATACATGCAATAATTTACTTCACTAATGATAATGAAACCTAGTACCAATTAAATACAACATGCTCTGCTAACAACCTATACTGGCCTATTTACCATCCAATACACGTAGTTTATGCCGTAACTATAAACATTACATGCTAAAGCAGCAATGAAATTAAAACCGAAGTAGGCGCTACATGTAGTCCATAAAACTTAGGCACCAGTAATGGCTGTATCAATCAAGTGAACAATTATACTGATGCAAACACCAGGTGGTCAGTTTTACGTAATACCAATTGTTACATTAATATTAATACAAGACAAGCTTGATGGAGATGTTGTGGGTAAAGTCAAAATTGTGCCTTCTTATAGTACTTCTAGACGGCTATTTCCTATGCCATCCTTTACTTCATCTACTACATCCCTTACTTTCTGATCTTAAGTAAAAAAAAACTTGCAGAATGACTTGACAACACTTTGTCTGGTAGAATCTGGAATACCACATTACCGATTTGATTATTTTTATCAAGACTAGCATTGTTTTTGTTACGAGGCTATCTTTATGATACCACAATCAAAAGTTCTTTAATTTGAATCTTACCCATTGTATAGACATGTATCACAAGACATTCTAGTTTATTGGAAGGGTGACGAAGAATATTACACACAATTCGCTGGCAACTTCATAAAGTAACAACGTAATATCATATCTAAAGAGAATGCAATGCAACATAACATAAGAGAAGTGTATACCAGTAAGAAAACACAGGAACCTAAGCAACATCTATATTCTACACGGTTCTGTGCTGTGATTTGTAACGGTCGAGCGCCCTTGACCGGTCAATGGTGGAACACGATACGTCGATTTGCTCTCAGAGTGCAATCATCTCTTCTGTTATGTACATTTCCATATATCTTGGTAAGCAATTTCATAAAATATAGTCTTTTATGATATAAAATTGTTTACGCAGACATTTTGTATTCTTGCGATACTTGGCCTATTGAATAAGAATTTATGTTTATAGATTTTTCGCTACTTCATACAAAATAAATTAGCGGTTCTTAATCGCGTACAATTAATTTATTTAAGGTATAAATACCTATTTGTTTCCGACGTTTCCCTCGTCTTGCACCGAGCGTGGTCGCGGAGAGCCAGTCAGTCTGTACGCGATTAAGACCCGCTAATTTATTTTGTACTAGCTGTGCCCGCGACTCCGTTCGCGCGGAATTTGTCTTTTCATTAGGCTACACAATTGATACCCAAAATGTTTTAAGTTGCATAATAATACTTATATAGAATAGTGTAAATGTAGATGTCCTGAAAATAGCTCAAATGACTTTTATTTGTTTGTGCGAGTCCACATCGCGAAGTTACCAATTGCGAGTAAAAGATCAGAGAACGCTTGTGTATGTTCGTTGCCTCATAATCGCGCTCGCATATTTAATGTCAAATGCATAGCGATGCTACAATACCATAGTTATGAACTCTTAAGATATTTTTTTTCATCAGCTCTTGTCTCATATTGTATGGTGGTATAACAGACAGAGTCTAACGAAAATCGCCACGAAAAAGTACTGTTATACCGCCTATGGGTTCGTTATTTTAATTGATTTCCCTCGGTTTGCGATCTAGACCGTGAAGCGGTCTAAGCATGGTAGACCGCTTCACGGTTTGCCATCGTATATTCATCTCATATGATAAGATGACAATAACTTTAAATCTTAGCTTTGTCACTGCTTTTAGAGGTATAACAAACAGAACACTGCGTGGTCCAAGTCGATCGGAATTTTAAACATTGTAGCACTTTTTAGGAGTCTATCCAAAAATGCAGAATTCGGAATTTTGATAGATTCGCCATATCTGTCTGTCTGTTTGTACTTCCGTATGTCACTGCACACCTTATAACGAAACCATTAAGACTAACTACATCATTGAATATATTTAGAAAGATGTATTCTGTGAACCGCAGCCCGACTTTTATACTTAGGTACATAAAAAAGGAAAGACAATTAAGGGGTCCTCTCCATACATGGAGCTGACGTGAAAATACTTTTATGGCATGTCCAGGTAATTTGAAAATAATTTTAGAGTACCTGAAATTATCAATTTCTAAAAGTCAATCGTTTGAAAGATAGATGCTTCCAAAGTGGTTAAATGAGTATCGTTCCCCGCCCCTCCGTCCACAAACTTTTGAAGTAAGAGAATGACAAATCTAAGAAAAAAGATACCTATGCTGTAGATCGTACTAAAAAATTCTAACGAAAATTTGTTTGAACGATATGTGGTCTGCAGCCTTTACATTCAAAAACCGCGAATACCTATAACTTGGTCGTTAATACAAACATTATGAAAAGCAAAGTTATTTGTACCGGTGAAAAAGTGATTGTGGTATATGGTTAGGTGAAGATAATGGGTATGTTTAGTGTATACCTCTAGCACAGAGCCCTTCATGGGCGAGTCCGATTCGCTCTTGATTTAATTATTCAACCTTGTGACAATGTGGCTGTTTCCTGTCTCTATACATATATTAAATCATTGCGTTACTGTAGCGCTCATAGCGAGACTTGGCTTGCGGTTCGTAACAGATCGGCAAAGTTAAGCAACGCTTGCACAGGTCGCCATTTGGATGGGTGACCGTGTGTGGCATTTACATCTGAGCGCTATCATGCTTCGGAGGGCACGTAAAGCTGTCGGTCCCGGTCCTTGTCTAAGAATAAGGATCGTTAGGCCATTTCGGAGGCCTTTGGGCGGTCTGAAAACTCCGACACCAGAGTTGGCCACACACTCACTCGAAAAACGAAACGAATTGCGTTACTGATTGACTGACCGACAATGTGCAGCCAAAACTACTTATTAGTTGCAAGAAGACAACATTTCTTATTTTTTTTATTTTATAATGACATATATATTATGACATATATATAAAAATGAGCGGGTATAGCTGCGATCATCCTCTAGTTTCCGATGAAGCAGCAGCAAGCGCAATCTTACTTTAGCTTCGTACCTTTGCCGAAATCACATTTGTAGGAAAAGTCTTCCTGTTCCACCCCAGCATCTACAAATAGTATTTTTCCCAAATCACTATCCACGCTACGACACACCCGTCATAAATATTATTAAACGCTGTTCTTCAGTAGGTCTCGAGACATAATTTTGCAGGCTTTCGGCTAGTTATAATTTTAATGTGTAATAGTTTATTTAGTGTATGGCGTAATCTTTCTTCATACATACACCAGCTAATAATGGTTCGGGCAGGCCATATTGAGTAATAGGATAGATATGTCAACTGTCAAGCAACGGTTTATTAGATTGTTGTGGGAAACTAAAAATATCCTCGGCCAATTTGTCTTCATATTTATGCCATAACTATGCAGCATCTCACCCATGGCGTAATCGATGAGGACTTTTACTTAATACTTGCTTCAGATAATGTCATCCCAGTGTTTATCCCCATGCAGTAAAATGAAATGATTCGCCACTCTGCGAGCTGTTTACATGTGCGAATACGTCCAGCCTAAGCTGAACCCTATTTAATATAGTTAGTCATACAGATTTAAGCTCAATTAAAATTGGGCGCATTAAACAAAAATCAACCGTATAGTCGTATCCATACTGGCGCGGCGAGATTTCTATATATTTTTTATAAAATACATATTAAAGTGTACTTTTTGAATATGGGAGTTTGATAAAGATATATCTTTGTGAAATACAATATATTTATGTATTTGGTACACTTTGAAGAAATGCCTAACGATTAAACACGTTATTGTGGCTAATTTATAAAAGATAGATATATACTATTTAGGACTTTTTTGTAGATCTTTTGAAGAGCATCATCTTTGTAGTACATACTTTTGGTGTATGATCAACGTATGCGAGGATAAGAGCTCGAAAGCGCATTTTCATCTGACTTGCTTCAAATTTGTCGTCACTGCTCAGCTCCTATGTGTCTTAGCGTTATGTTAAATAGCCTATAACCTGCCCAGGAGTATGGACTACAATCGTACCAAGTTTGGTTAAAATCCCTTCAGTAGTTTTTGACCCATGCGTGCACATACAGACAGACAGACAGACAGACAGACAGACAGACAAAAAATTTATTGATTGCATTTTTGGCATCAGTATCGATCACCATTCATCCTCCAATATTAATTTTGAATATATATTCAATGTACAGAATTGACCTCTACAGTTTTATTATAAGTATAGATGATGTATACAAATCGCGAAAGTTTAAAATCGATTTTCGCTACCTGTTATAATAAGTAATTTATGCTAAATGTTTGGTGCGAATTAACCAGGCCATATTTTACTCGATTGGTTTTATTTCTGATGTGATGATAATCACATCAGGCCTTAGTTTTGTTTGAAGATAATTTTTGACGTTCATTCCATTATAGTTGTGAAATAAATTAAAGACTGAAACCTCTGTATCCTGTGTGCAGTCCTTTAGCAGGATTCATTCGAAAAAAGCTCTTAACCGGTACTTTTTAACGTAAAATACTACAATTACGTAATTAATTATGGCTTACCTTAAGGTACGAAACCAAGTGATTTGGCGACACTATTGTGTAAACATTTTCTGGATATAATATTTCTAGTTAGTTCTTAAAGGTACCGATCCCGTTGTTTACCAACAACATAGACATTGACATAGTTTGATCCGGTCCAGATAACTGATAACAGTGCAATAAAAAAGTGATGGATGGTAGTGAGTACTAGTGAGAAGCGCGGCATACGAAGCTTCGTGCATATTGTAAATCATATTGAGTGTGTTGGGCCAGATAAGCTGTACAAAGGAGATTCTAGAGAGATTATCCAAGCAGGGTCAAATTGTGAAAGAGTTTAAGTGCTGCTTATGAATGAGAGTAAATCATTCGATAATGAATGCATAGATGGAATTCGGTTTCAGGTTGACCATGAGTGACGTGTTAGTAATGTGAGATTGATTTTTAGTTGTTTGTTTGATATGAATATGGATAATGCCCAAAACTTATCAGAAGAGAATATACATTTATGCGATTGAATTACGTAACTGATCTTAAGTACAACCGTCTAATGGCAGTTCTCAATATGCAAGACGAGGCATGCAGCTGATCTGGGCTATAAAGATTTGAGTTTATGTTAGTATGCAGTTTAACCAACTGAGCCATGCTCATATTGTTACGAATTGAAAATAACGCCATCTATCAGTGAATGGGAGAACTACATGAGATTGAATGTATCGGTGGTTTGAAGGTAATTCAGCTATCCTCTAATAGATGGCGTAGGTGTAAATAGAACATTTACGCAATTCTAGAAACACCTTACACGTTTCCAGAAATATCGTGAGTCGTCTCGAAAAGTCTAGTGATGTTATCCGGCCAGTATAAATAGAGCGAGAGCGCGCGAGACAGGACAGTAACAAGTGAATAAGGAAGCGATCAACAAGAAGCGAAGGGAAGTAATTCGAAAGTGTTTAGTGTTGTTCTAGTGGTGTGAATAGTGGTGTTTTTATTAGTGAAGTGAAAATTAAGTGTGTTTTTACTAGTTGTGTAAATAAGTGTGTGTATCTAGTGTTATACTTAGTGTTTGTGTTAGTGAATAAAGTTCAGTTTAAGTGGCATAGTGTATATAATTTATCACGAACCCCAGCTCGTAACAAATTGGTGTCAGAAGAAAGGGATAAATTATGCCGGTTATGCCGAAAGAAGAAACTGAAGGAGTGCGCACCAGGAACCAGCGCCAGCAAGACCTGGACCAGAGACGCTTCGGAGACGTTCCTTCTCCATCGTCTGGTGGATCAGGCGACTCCGCGGTTGCAGTGGAGCCTGCAAGCGCACACTCCATGGCGGTGCCCGACATCGCGGCTCTGATGGCGTTCATGCAGGAGCAGGCGCGCCGCATGGAAGAACAGCGACAGCGCGACAAGGAGGAGCAGGCCCGCCGTCAAGAGGAGCACGCGCGCCGCCTGGAGGAACAGCTTCAGCGCGACAAGGAGGAGCAGGCTCGCCGTCAAGAGGAGCACGCGCGCCGTCAGGAGGAGCACGCGCGCCGTCAGGAGGAGCATGCGCGCCGCCTGGAGGAACAGCTTCAGCGCGACAAGGAGGAGCAGGCTCGCCGTCAAGAGGAGCACGCGCGCCGCCTAGAACAACAGCTCCAGCGTGACAAGGAGGAGCACGCGCGCCGCCTAGAAGAGCAGGTGGTGCTTATGAAGGACCTCAGCGCCGCTGTAGGGAAGGACTTGAAGGCGGTCAAGGAGGAACTTCAGCAGCATGAGGCCCGTATCAGCGACATAGAGAAGCGTGTACACGACCACCACGAGACCTGTGTTGCTGAAGTGGAGAAGAAGTTGCGTGGGCTCGAAGTGACATCAGCGGCTGTAGCGCCCTCACCTCGTGGATTTAAGGTTCCACCATTTGATGGCTCGTCATCATGGTCTGCATACAAGATCCAGTTCGAGGCTGTGATGCGATCGAATGGGTGGACCAAAGAACAAGCCTTAACCGCCCTAACCTTGGGCCTTCGCGACCGGGCCTTGACAGTGTTGGAGGCCCTCGGGCAAGACGTCACCTACGAAAAGCTCCTGGAGGCGCTGGAGGCGAGATACGGTGACGCGCACCTTGAACACGTTTATCGTGCTCAGCTGAAGGACAGGACACAACGCAACGGAGAAACTCTGCAGCAGTGGGCTCTAGAAGTGGAAAAGCTGGTCAGGAAGGCATACCAGTCGTCTCCTGCGCTTATTGACGGGAACCTCGTACAGGCGTTTACGGATGGGATCCGGGACCTGGAGGTAAGAGCAGCAGTGAGGCTTGGGCACTTCAAGGACCTCAAGGACGCCTTAGCCCACGCTCTGGAGGTGGAAGCAGTGCGACGCGACGACCGAGGTCACCGCATCAGGGAAGTCTTGTCATCACCTCGGTGCTACAACTGCGGAGAAAGAGGCCATATCCGTTTGAGCTGCCCAAAGCGTAGGCAGCCTGGTGACACCCTGTCTCCACCAAAGGGGTCGCCTGATGTGCCTGCCAGGCAGCGAGAGCAGGGAAACGAGTAGAAGCCAGGACTGCGGGGCGGGTGCTGGCTGGTAATGGAAGAGCCCCAAGTATCTCGATCTCGCAATCATGCGACGGGAACAGCCTGATCATCGAAGGCGAAATTAACAGAACACCATGCAAGCTGACATTGGACACGGGTGCTTCTCGGACAGTCGTCGGTTTCCATCTGGCAAGACGGGTTCTTCGGGGCTGCTTCAGGAACAATGAATGTGTGAATCTGAGAACAGCTACCGGTCAGCACATAACCGTCCGAGGTGAAATGGAGGTGGATCTGAAGCTAGGCAACAAAATTTACCGTCACAAAGTCATCGTGGCCGATATAGTGGACGACTGCATCTTGGGCCTGGACTTCATGCGGAAGTATCGCTGCGAGATCGATGTTAGCCAGGGAGTGTTGAAGTGTGGCTCGGAAGAAGTCTTCATGGAAGGTGCAACTTCAGGAAAAGTGTACTGCCTGAAGAATGTCATTCTTCACCCGCGGTCGGAAACTGTTGTACCAGTTTGTTTATCAGGAAATTCTGGTCGAGGGAACCGCTGCGTACTAATCGAAGGTCTAGAGAAAGAGGCCTCCTGGAAGATTGCACGAACCTTGGTAAGGGGTACAAAAGTTTCATCAGTACGCGCACTGAATGCAAGTGACAAGGAAGTGTCGCTCAAGAAAGGGACGGAATTGGGCACCTATGAAGGAGCGGCTTGGATGCGTAGATGTCAAGAGCAACCTACCAGCGCCAAGGTTCAGGGTGCACGATTCGACGTGTCTACTCTTTTAGAGGACTGCGAAAGTACCCTGTCGGAGGAAGAGAAGACCGAGGCTCAGAAGATGTTGAACCGGTTCGCGGATATTTTCTCGACCAGTGATGCCGACATAGGGAAGACAGCACTAGTCCAGCACAAAATAAACACGGGAAGTGAAGCACCGATTCGCCAGCGACCAAGACGTGTGCCAGTAGCACGGGAACGTGAAGTGGAAGCTATGATCGACGGTATGGTGAACGAAGGCGTAATCGAGCCTTCGTCCAGCCCGTGGTGCTCTCCGGTTGTCCTAGTTAAGAAGAAGGATGGCAGCATGCGCTTCTGTGTAGACTACCGCCGATTAAACGACATCACAAAGAAGGACAGCTACCCGCTGCCAAGGATCGATGACACACTGGATACGCTGACGGGGATGAAGTGGTTTTCTACCTTAGACCTAAAAAGTGGCTACTGGCAGGTGGAAATAGATCCTCGAGACAAAGAGAAGACGGCATTCTCCACAGGCAAAGGACTGTGGCAATTTAACGTCATGCCCTTTGGATTGTGCAACGCTCCGGCTACTTTTGAGAGACTGATGGAGCGAGTGCTTATGGGACTGATTGGAGACGCCTGCTTGGTCTACCTGGATGACATCATCATCGTGGGGCGCACCTTCCAGGATCACCTTCGAAACTTGGAGCAAGTGCTGTCAAAAATACGAGGTGCTAATTTGAAGCTGAGTCCGAAGAAATGCGCGTTATTCAGACGGCAAGTGAACTTTCTAGGACATGTGGTCTCGGAGAACGGTATTCAAACTGACCCGGATAAGATCATTGCCGTGAAGGAGTGGCCAGTTCCAGAGAACAAAACGCAGGTCAGAGCATTCCTCGGACTATGCTCCTACTATCGACGGTTTGTGAAGAACTTTGCTGACATTGCTCGACCTCTTCATAAGCTCACCGAAGACAGAGTGCAGTTCTGTTGGAATGAGAGCTGTGACGTTGCATTCCAGAAGCTTAAGGAACATCTGTGTACTGCACCTATTCTAGGCTACCCTGACAATGAGCATGAATTCATAGTTGACACAGATGCCAGTAACACCGGAATTGGCGGCGTGCTGTCACAGAAGAAGGGTGATCAAGAAGTTGTTATAGCATACTTCAGCAAGACCTTATCCAAACCCGAAAGAAACTACTGCGTCACCAGGCGGGAACTCTTGGCTGTAGTAAAGACGTTGCAGCATTTCAACAAATACTTGTTGGGCCGTAAATTCCACCTGCGAACCGACCATGCAGCGCTGAAATGGCTACTTCAATTTAAGGACCCAGAAGGACAAGTAGCTAGATGGATTGAACTACTGCAAGAGTTTGATTTTGTAATACAACATCGCAGCGGCAAGTCCCATGGTAACGCAGATGCCCTATCGCGTAGGCCGTGTCCCGACCAGTGCAAGCACTGTAGCCGGCAGGAAGCAAAGCAGGCAGCATTAGTGAGGATGTTGAAGACAGATCTGAGCGACGAATGGAAAGAAGCTTTGCAGAGTGCTCAACAAGACGACAAGGACATACAGCCGATTCTCGAATGGAAGAAATCAGACGCTCCTAGGCCCAAATGGAGTGATATCGCAGCAATGAGCCCTATCACCAAGAGTTATTGGGCACAGTGGGAAAGCTTGGTCGTCCAGGATGGAGTTCTGTGCCGCAAATGGGAAAACGCTCGCGGTAACCAGTGCCATTTGCAAATGGTAGTGCCTAAAACTAAGGTGCCGGAAGTCTTGCAGCTCTATCACAATGGTGCTTCGGGAGGTCACATGGGAGTTAAGAAGACGCTTACTAAGATCCGAGAGCGGTTTTATTGGCTCCACTGTCGGGATGACGTCGAGGATTGGTGCCGCAAATGCACAAGTTGTGCGGCTGTGAAGGGGCCACACACTCGTAGCAGAGGTGCATTAAAGGTGTACAATGTAGGAGCTCCATGGGAGCGCATAGCGTTGGATGTCGCTGGGCCGTTTCCTGAGAGCCAGGACGGAAACAAATACTTCTTGGTTGTGATGGATTACTTCACGAAGTGGCCTGAAGTGTTTGCGATCCCAAATCAAGAAGCTACCACAGTGGCGGATAAGCTGGTGCATGAAGTCTTTTGTCGGTTCGGGGTGCCCTTGGAAATCCACAGCGATCAAGGCCGGAACTTCGAATCTGAGGTGTTCAAGGAGACGTGTCGCGTAATGGGTGCACATAAAACCAGGACCACGGCTTATCATCCACAATCAGATGGCATGGTTGAACGGTTTAACCAATCACTGGAAAGGTACCTGGCGAAGGTGGTGGAGAACAAACAAAGAGATTGGGACAAGCACATCCAACCATTTCTCCTGTCATATCGCAGTGCGGTCCACGAAACTACAGGAGTAACACCAGCTTTTGCCAATTTCGGTAGAGAACTCCGTTTACCCGCAGACCTTATCACCGGTATTCCACCAGAACCTCCACGCAATATAACGGATTACGCAACCGAGCTACGCAACAGGATGAACGACGTTTACGAGCACATCAGGGAATCTGGACAACAGATGTCTGAGAAGATGAAGACTCGCTACGACCGGAAGGCAAATAACAAAGGCTTCGATGAGGGATCATTGGTGTGGCTTCATAACCCAGTACGAAGCAAAGGAAAATCGCCTAAGTTACAAGCCAGATGGGACGGGCCATATCGCATAATTACCAGGATGAACGACGTTACCTATCGAATCCAGAAGGGGTCGCGAGGTGCACCGAAGATAGTTCATGTGGACCGGTTGGCTCGTTACTATGGGTCCAACGATGTTCGAGACGAACACGTTTAAGAGGGAGGCCGTGTTACGAATTGAAAATAACGCCATCTATCAGTGAATGGGAGAACTACATGAGATTGAATGTATCGGTGGTTTGAAGGTAATTCAGCTATCCTCTAATAGATGGCGTAGGTGTAAATAGAACATTTACGCAATTCTAGAAACACCTTACACGTTTCCAGAAATATCGTGAGTCGTCTCGAAAAGTCTAGTGATGTTATCCGGCCAGTATAAATAGAGCGAGAGCGCGCGAGACAGGACAGTAACAAGTGAATAAGGAAGCGATCAACAAGAAGCGAAGGGAAGTAATTCGAAAGTGTTTAGTGTTGTTCTAGTGGTGTGAATAGTGGTGTTTTTATTAGTGAAGTGAAAATTAAGTGTGTTTTTACTAGTTGTGTAAATAAGTGTGTGTATCTAGTGTTATACTTAGTGTTTGTGTTAGTGAATAAAGTTCAGTTTAAGTGGCATAGTGTATATAATTTATCACGAACCCCAGCTCGTAACAATATTATAAATTTAAAAAATCATAACGTGACTAGAGTTAATGAGTCGTGTCTAAAAGTTGCAGGTATTGATTTCAGACAATAACATTCATATTACTCCCTACAAACTTTATAAACGTGAGTACTTTCAACCTGTAGATGATCTAACTATCATAATTTTATGTAACGTTTTTAGTGCAGACGAGATTTCCAGCATCCTTATGCAAGGATGGTATATTGTCAAATCAGCCTTAATACGTTAACGCATCATTGGTCTAAACAAAAGCTTTGGACGGCGGTATGCATCTATTTTAGTGACATCGAATACCATGCCAAAAACAAAAATCTTACACAACAATCATCTTCAATTTTGTCCGACCATCTATTCACATTAATTCGCATTCTGCTTTAGAAACTGGATCGTAACACCATATTGGGTGCAACGGTTCGGTATCACTTTCTGAAAACCATTTATGGCAATGAATGGCTCATGAATTATCCCAGATGGTAATTTGCTTTTGAATTTTTAACCGCAAAGCTTATAGTAGTGAATTGAAGAAAACCAATTGGAATGCTATTCAAGCAACTGTTTCGATCTTATTGTCCCGTTTGCACGTATTTAGGTTTACGTACTTCAAGTAATTATATTCCTTTTATAATATTGTATAAGATTTTATATGGCGCGCTTCTACACATGGTTCACTAAAGGTTTGTAGTTGTAAAGCTTTCGAGTACCTAATGGAAAATTTAATCTATTACTTACTTTCAAGTGTAAAGTAGCGTAAGTTAAAGCTCGCTCCTGAACAAACGAGACACTTGGTATTAATCATAGACATCGTTAAATTTTAATGAAGCATATTTATTACGTTGCAAACAGTGCTAAAGCGTAATAATTGAACTTAGCAATTTTTCTACGATCTTATGTTGAGAAAATGTTCTATAAGTACTTGGGCTTATAGTTTTTTTGACCTAATTTTGTGATCTGGGATGAGCATTTTGAGTCATAATGACAAAAAGTGATAAATCAATGTACTGTAATGTTAGTTTCTCAACATAAAACGGTACTGCTTTCTCAGAAAACTATAATTAAAAAGCCAAAAACCTTGCAGTCTCGAGAAAAGTAGAAGAAAATAAAAGAATCATGCGCTAGAGGAACATGAAGAGGTCACAGTGGCACGCGAGTGTGATGTACCAGGAGAATTGAAACTAACATGACGACTAGACGATCGTGGGAAGGCAGAGATACACATCAGACGCCTTATCTACATTGCCATCACTACTATGTGAAACTTGTAACAGGGAATTAAAAAAGCTAGGTAAGTCCGACTCGTTCATGTCTTATAAGGAGTTCCGTATCAGTGTGAGTAAAATTAATAGGATTGGAATTCTTGCAACATGTTTTAAGGCCCTTTCATATTTCAAATGAATGAAGGAAGAAGTAATGAACTACCAGTTTATAATATTATATCCGTTTATGGTACTAAATGTGATTAATATTGATTATAGCTTAGAGGTTTTTATGTTAATCTTTTTATATAAATTTTGAAATAAACCTACGGGCAGTAATAAACTACGATAGTTATATTCTTCTTCAATAACTTCCGCAAAAGTAACACTCTATTTATATTTTTTAACTTTTATTACTAAGATCGAAGTATATTCAGCAGTAATTTGTGAGTAATTTTGATAAATATTCAGTTTTTAATATCTTTTAATTTATGGTATTTTAACTTAATCAGCTGGATGAGATAACTTTATCTATGTCTCAGTTCAAGGACAAACAAATGTTTTCGTATTTATAAAGTTTTGCTCGGACTAACCTAACATTGAACCCTATAAAGAAACTTCTCAGAAGCTAAACTCTTGTAAACGTACCTCGTTATCTTTTTATACAGTATCGAGTACTATCTCGGTTTTATCAAGTGTAATACTGATGCTTTCATTGTCTTTCTAAGAATTCTATTCATTATTATATTAAAAGGAATTTATTTTGTCATGTAAATAGAATTCTGTGAATGTGTAAAGAAATATGAACATACTTTTATTGAGATAAGTATAAATTAAGGTGCACCTATATGCTTTGTATAAAACATTCTTTTTCTTGACATCTTATGGGCTTTCTATTTTCTGTAAATAAAATCTCATATGTATTAGAAGGTATTCTTTACTGTATGTCCATCTTGAATTAATATTTGCTAGATATAATATTGATAACCAATACTCTTTTAGCTGGAACTATAATCTCTTTCTGATTAGTTGGCTTATAAAAGGGCTTTACAATGTAATACTTAAATTGTATTTGGTTATCCAATATATTCAAAACTACATTATCATTTACGCTCAATTCCGACTCTGTTGCAGTTTTCGTTTGCCATTAAATTCATCTACTAATCTCAAAGATCTATGTTAGACGACTTCATTCCCACGAGTGATTTTATCTGCTTCGCAACATTCAATATAATTAGTTGGCTCAATTAAATCTAGATTCTCGAGATTCAATGGACCGCAGCCTTCTTTACGATTAGGGTCAATTTAACCTTTATGTTTTCTATGCACAATTTACGATCTACGGGATTTGAGACACGTTTAAAGGGGATTTCAAGATGTTATTTTTCACTTATCCGGTTAGAATAATAGTTTTGTGAACAAATACTGAATAAAATTAATGTTTGTGTACATACGTGACAAAATTTTAATGAAAAACATAGCAGTAAAGGATAATTGTTGTGAGTTAGCACACAAAAAAGCAATACAAAGATCACTTGATGTTTTCTTTGATCCGTTGTTTATTATTTGTGCCTTTTCTTGTGACATGGGGATTAACACTGATTCAAGCGGCCATATTTTAGTCTAATATAGTGGACCGTAAACAAAGAAAATATGCCTCTATATATTATATAGGCACATATTACTCTATAAAGGCACATATTACTTCCGCACAATTACCTATAGTATTAAACTGTGCCCATAAAAAGTCAACTAATTGGACAAAAATAATATTAACAACTCCAAACATGTCACATAAACCTAAATAATATTTCTTCTTTGAGATCAATTGACCAGTACGCCAATACTTTCTGCTACTTGTACCACATAATCTATATCGATAATTTATAGTCTTCATACTATCAACGTAAAACTCAACTGCATTGATCAAAGCAACCGCGCGCTATTCAGTTTTTATAGCATCTGTATAATATAATATATATATCAATAATTTGTATTACAGTAGCTAGACCAGCCTTTTAATTCAGGTATACATTACAAAGGTCTATAATCTCGGGCAAATTCAATCAATCCGGCTGCACCTAATACTTAATAGCAATTTAGTTAACCGACGTAAATATAGGAGGATAATTAATATATTTATGATTTTCATTAAGATATATGGAAAAACGGTAATTGAAATAGAGTGTTTTGTAGGTTCTAAGTAATAAATCGTGACTGTGTCTGGCCGGCTGCCGGCTTCCGAATCAATCAAAGGTAAAGTAAGCTTTCTGGTATTCGACTGAGAATTTTAGAGCAACATCAGGATCTAGTAACGTGTCTTCTAGGATCGTAGGTATATGTGTACTTACTTTATGCAAAGGTTAAAACAGCTGTAATCATTTTTGGTATTCCACTTTTTAATTGTCTTAGAAATACAGCTCTATCTTAGAAAAAATATTAAGTATAAAGGTTGTTTAATTTCACCCCGTTTTATACCCCTAATTGTTAATGCACCATCCATAGGTACACCGGCAGATAGTCCATTTTAGCATTGAAACCGGTTTTATAAATTATTTATGTAAAATCTTGGTTAGAGAAAGACTGACAGATCTTTCTCCAAAAAAAACTGTATTCCATAATTTCTTAGAACCATCTTCTTATACAAACTAAACACCTTTCAATGAGGTGAAGAACCAACGAAAACGATTTTACATTTATAAATATCGGAAACATTAATCAAAGTCGCATTTCTGTCAATACAGCCCATTTGTATCCGAAAACGATACAGGCCATATAAGAAAGGGGTAATACATTAGGATTACTAAGCTGTACATAAATATCAACCGAAATCCAAAAGTTCAAATCGAAAAAGAAATATAATGCGATTTCGATCATTGAGTATCAATATGTTTATTTTTAAGGAAAACAAATTAGCTTTAAGTTTTGGCAACTTAAGGTCGTCCGGTGTTTTAAAGTAAGCATCTTGAGTCATTATTTTATGTAAATTAGTTGTTTCATTGTTATTTATTAATATTAAAAGCCTTGGTAAATGATGTATTTAGGATTGTCTTACTTAAAAGATGATGTAATCTATAAAACAGTTATTTCACGTGTGTGGTACGGGTGAACTAAATGATATCATGAGTTACATTATTAAGTGTTTTATTATTTTTATAGCCTGCGTTGGAATTCCTTGAGAGCATGTTTTAACGCCCATGTACGTGCTCCAATTTATTTAGTTTTTAAGTATGAACATGCAGCTCTAATTTAGGTGGTCCGACAATCTGATGAACGTGGGTAGAGCGGGCAAGATGCAAAAGGCAGAGGAACAGTCGTTGTGGCGCATGTTAGGAGTGTCCAGCAATGGACTGAAATAAGCTGATTGATTGATGAATGCATCTTAAAAATGTGCCTTGTCCTGAATTATATAGAGCGACTACCGTCTGGCCTTCGCAACTCGAAGGGGTAACAATACGACATGGCTTCACAGACCACTATCTGCATGGCTTAGATCAGTGTCACTGTCAGTGTTGCTGTCTAAAATTATTCGGATGATTCTAAGACATTTGCTTTTGTCTTTTTTTTTTGTTTTAAAAAGACAACTCCTGCATTAGGACTAAATCCTGTGTCGCGGGGGACTTTACAAACATACAACTAACGGGCACAATGAACACCCAGACTCGAAACAACAATTTATGAATCACACAAAATGTTGTCTGGTGTGGTGATTGAACTCACAATTCTTCGGCGCAGTGTCAAGCGATGAGGCGGCTGCTTAAACCACTACGCCAACCGTGCAATCAATGTAATCTAACTTAATACAAATATGTCATCCTGATTTAAAATTTCTTATTTCCCACTAAACCTATTATTCCCAAAACCTACTATTCCCAAATTATGGTAATAATAATACCTACGCATATATCACAATATTCGTTTTAGACGACTACATAGTTATCAGTAATGATATTTTAAACATGACCTCTCCTTTGAACAAGTGAACAGCCTTTAAAATACAATTCGTACAAACAAATCAATTTTACGATAGCTCATCACAACTTGCTAATCTTAGTATCGTCTAGACGCAAGTAGGTAGCATTTAATTGGTCTCTAGAAAGCCTGCGACGAGCAAAATTACTGTGACCATCTATGTTTTCACTATAATTGATTATAATGACAGTTTTTGCAGAGAGAAATTGTTGCTATTAAAATATGTTTGTATGGTTTTTGTCGTGAACAATTAGAGGTTTATCTAGGACTTGACCTGAGAATATACGACGTTTTGAATGTTATTTATACAAACGAGTCAACTTTGTAAGTGGTACAGAAACTCTCCCAGGGGCAGCGGCAGATTCAAAAATATCCATAGCAAAATTAAGGAGAATGAGAAAGTAGAGTCAGTTTATTGCCAGTGCATTGGAAATTTTACATCTTCTGTTACATACATACATAGTCTCACGCCTATAACCCCGAAGAGGTAGGCAGAGGGGTATTTCTACACCCCCTTTTCGCCAGATATACTTTAGTTTCAACGTAATAAGGGGCGAGCCAATTGCCGTACCGGGCACATTTCCAGACTCCGTGCTGCTACTGAGAATTTCGTGACAGAAAAACCCAATAAACTGCCCGACCCATGAATCGAACCCGGGACCTCCCGATCCCACGCGCACATTTATGCCGCGAGACCAACGAGGCTGTCGTATAGGGTTTGATGTCGAGTTTTCCGTCTCTACGCAAAGATGGTATTTGCACATCTTCTCTTACTGTTACTTTATTGACAGAAAGGGTATTCTGAAGACTCTAGGAACTGTATTCAAGCTGGAACACAATTATGTTAAGCCGTTTCATTTGAATGTCAGCAGAGGACATTTAAAAAGACTCCCTTAGAGAACGCTGTTTTTACGGAACGCTGTATTTTGTGTGACGTTATATCCTATAACCAGCTTGCAATCAAGACGCTTCTGATTGTAATGAACATATATACGTATGTATAGCTACTGAAATTATTTCCGTAGACGGGTATTAATACTCTATAAATACTTTAAGATGGCCTACCGAAGGCATATACATCAACAGAATTCCTACGCCTCAAGGTATAATTAAAAACCTATACTCAGCATTTTCTAACCGAAACTTTAAAAATCTATAATGGAGTTATGCCGTCTGAGAAGCCATACAAAACGCCTACGGAAAGAAGCAAAATCGTTTGGTTCTCAGTCGAAAACTACACGGCAATTTCACGGGCATTTATGTTGTAGATATTAATAATAATGAATGAAGCAACAAACTCGATTTATCGATCACTGTGACTAATGTTTGGGCATTAACTTGTACAACGTGACTTTGATATTAATATACGCCTTGAATCAAAGGGCTGGCACAACTAGTGTCGAAAAGTCTCTGGAACTACACAGGCAAAAGCATAGACGTAAATTATAAGCTATGTATGTAGATTTATGTCTAACCTCTTTTGAAGAAATTTGTTAAAATATCCGATATGTGCGATGACGTTCTTTAGTAGTAATAGTAGGTATACCTCACAAGTCTCAAGCTTTAGGCACCTATAAGCCTGTTTCTAAATGTTAGAAAATTCTGAATTGAAATAAACAACGACTTTCTTCGTCGTTTGGTCTAAAATTTTATCTAAGTCTAAAACGGAGTCTTGTATAATATTAAGTCCTTATAATAAGACTTAATAAAGAGTTAGATATAACGAAAGTTCTCGATATTGTGCTTATTACCTAGTTCTATTTAAAGTAAAACTTACAGGGCTTAGACAAAATAACATTTAATTAACCATACCCCTATTTACTAAATGCAAAAATGTATGGAACTGGCATACGCCTTTGATATGTCACGTGGTTAACAGAGAACCAGTAGCACATGATACTATGGCAATCAAACAATAGCGATAGGTATTAAAATTAGAAGTGCCATTTGTGTAGGATTCGCTGAACTTTCGAGAAATAGGTTTCTTGCAAAATTCAGAAGTAATTACTATCTTGTATACTATATTAATATACCTCATTATATGTAACTTTATGAATAAGCCAGTACAATTGCCCAAAGATAATTATTATCTATTGTTAGGATTTTACGTTTCACAAGCTGTTCGTAATAAATTATATTTTATTAGGTTGTAAAATAATGTGTATTGATAATTAAATGGTCTTAGTGGTGAAATGTTGACTACATATTTAGATACACACGTATATTAAAGTCTGCAAAGTATCGCCTATTGAGAAGTTTGTATGCTTACCTGTAACAAGAAGAAAAGGATCATTAGAAAAACTGAATTCATAAAGTGAAATTATTACACAAATCTTTTTATAGTGTCATAATTATCTAAACGCAGTATTTGAAATTGCACCAATCGTAAAATTAATACTATTTAATTATTGTAAAAATCGTTCACTTCAGGGAAAATAGAAATTGAATGAAAACCGGTAATAACGTTATGGGACAGACAATTATTGTGATGAGAAGTACAACGGTATTTGAAACTATACATTTGACTTTTGCCTCCAATTATGCAATGTTACTGTGTAGCTTGTGTGTATGTGGGGCAGTAACAGCTCAGTGGTGAAACCAATACACTTCTATATAGAAGAAACAAGAGGTAGTTACTTATTCGATTCTTTTACGGATTTACTTGTACAGACCACTTTACAAATATTTTACTTTCCTACATTACTAAAACAACTTTCATATCCTCTAAGAAAACCGAATATCCTTTGTCGGGAATAGAGATAACCGAAGACATAACAAATGTCCATAGAAGACCTAAATACATTCTGCAGATAAGCACAGGAAATAAAACATCAAAGTGCTGATAAGGAATCAAGTACGTAAGTTCTGTTTGTAGGTGCGTTACGAAATCAACTTGTAACTGCTGGTACTATGATAGATTGAGATAAAATAAATTTAACTTCAGTTTCTTATGTAAGTGTAACTACAACTACTTACAATGTTTTGCTGTGATATGGTTTTAACAATTTGTGACTGTAAAGATAGATTTAGCTTTTAAGGTAGGTAACACAGAAAATAGATTTTATCAAAATTATTTTCTTACATACATACATAGACTCACACCTGTTTCCCGGAGGGGTAGGCAGAGACTACGGAACGCCATTTCAACGATCCTCTCTTGCTTCATTCACTTCCATCAAGTTTCTCATGCATGCTCTTCTATTTTCTTTAATCTAATAAAATATTTCAAAGTTTATGGATAGTTGGAAATAAAAATAAAACAATGTCTCGAATAGGCACTTTACACACAACACGTTTATATTTTCGTGAAAAATAAACTTATATTTAAAACAATTTCTTATTCAAATTCTTATTACTGTTTCATTCGAAACTAGCTCATAACAAACAAGTCTATATAATTTGTCAAAGAACTTGTGCAAACTTGTTGGTGACATCACCTAAGTGTAGACTATATTTCTTGTTATGACCAGATTTACATATGTATGCAGAATTTCTTTGCGGTCTGTTTCACCAAGTGGGTCACAAAATAAAGGTATTTGAAACATGAAGTGCAATTGTGTAGGTATGTGATCCTAAAGATATACATGGTGCCCTGCTTACATGGGTGGCCAAACTGATGATTGCATAAAGTTAAGATAATTTAAACCTAAAGGTAATACGCTTTCGTCTAGAAAAGCACCAGACAATAGCTTTGTTGCTTTCTCTATTATGTTAATAATCTTTGAACATTTATGTTTATTAGCATTAGTTTCTTGAAAATCTAGAGACTATAGTATTGTTACCTTTTCTCTAGTTAGAGTAACCTTTAAAGCTTTATTGTTCTTCCAAAGATTTATATCAATTAAGAGTGCAACTAGATACGACAATTTAATTGTATTTCATGAGGTATTTCAACAGTGCCATTTCACCTATAATATAAGTATTTCCAAATGGCGATGTTTTTTAATCCCACCAAGTAAAGTCAACAAAATTAAGTTAGAGAGCTACTAATTTACTAAAACTAATTAAAATAAACTTTTCTTTGTTAGCTAGTTAGTAGAACAACAACTCTGTAATTCCTCGCCAAACCGTAAACATTTTCCGAAGATGAAAAGCTTCGTTAAAACGTATCCAGTCATTCAACATTTATTACCCATGGATAATTTCAGTTTGTTTCCTCGTCTATTGCTTGGAAAAGTAATAGTGCACACCGTTACTAGTAAAACAGAGATCCGTATTTAAACACAACTTTATGCAATAAGATAGTGAAAGCTAAGCGAAATTGAAGGGTCCGATGCTTTGATATTTTATACTTATTGCTAGATTTCTCTAGTAAAGGTCTTGGAAAATAATTTATATTTCTATTTTGCATTAGAGCTCTAGCAGACTCACATAAACTACCTAGATATTAGATTGGTATAGATCAGCAATATTTTGTTTATGATATAAGAATATAATAGGTGCATAGGGTTCCCACCAAGAACTTAGGCTCCCAAGCCAACCTCACCTGCAAGTGGTGCACCTGCCGATCAACGGACGAGGCTCTGGCAAACAAAATGTCCCAATAAGCGGCAATAGGCTCGCCACCTCTTACGTGGGATCAAAACACTGGCGAAAAGTGGGCGTTTTATATGCCTCTGCCAACCCCTTCGGGGAAACAGGCGTGAGTCTATGTATGTATGTATGTATGTATGATATAAGAAGTTTTAAATACTCTAGAAATGAAGATACTCAAAGCCTTTCAATTTAAAAATAAAAATAAGATAAAATCAAAAGTGTATACGGAAGCAAATAAAAACCATAACAGTTATCGAATACCAATCACACCTATATTAATAAAATTGCATCTAATTAGCATATTTCTCACGCAGACGAAAATTGATCTGCCCAAGACGAAGAAAATTAATTAAACCAAATCGCTGCGACCGCTGGATAGTGTGAAAGCAACTTAATCTATTACTCGTTAACGGTGCATGCATTCAGACGATACAGTCGGCAGCCAATTTATTACGCAGCGGTATCGAGTCCATCTGGATGTATCGATAGCTGCGGAAGACACGACTTTGCTGCGATCGACTATTTAAACGTAACGGACAGGGAATTGTTAGGCTGCTTGACGATATGGACTCGACTTGAATAGAACGTAATTGTTCTCATAAAGATTGGATTGGAATAGCTGGTTGTGTTTACTCATTGGTGTTTTATTATATTTTCTACTGGCTTTTAGGTACTGTTGAGGGAGTTTTAGGTACTGTAAAAGGAGATTTACAATTCATGCAGATTCGATGCGAGCCAAACTGGTGCCTAAAATATTTTGCGCCCGTTTGGCAATGGTTCAGATAGGCTACATTATGTGTGCTTAGATACCTAGAGTAACCGTAACTAGAGTTTAAGCACATTAACAGAAATTTGGATTTAAAGGTCCACAGATATAAATATATAACAACTAGAACTAGAAATCGTGTATGTATTTATTAGTTACGCAGACTTGTAAAAATATTTGTAGATTACTTGCGTTTTTGCTACAATTATATTCACTCACTATTCTATACAGGTACCTACTTTAAAATATTGCTTAGAATTAAATGTTTTCCCTAACTGTTCCGTGGTCTCAAACACCTACACGTCATACCTACACATGCCCCTTATGCGTGTCCATACGTACAATACACGCAACCTCCACACGAGATGTCAAATAAAACTGCCAATTAGTAACCTCAAGGCTATTTTATCATGAATAGCTATCAAAGAGTATCAAAAGCTTTGATCAAATATTAAAATTGAATGTCGTATAATCACTGGTTATTTCGCAATCCTTACAATATTCTTATTATCAAAAAAGTATTATATTTGACAATTTTTTGGCGCAGCGGAGTTATTTTAGAGCTTAAAGAAGGAAAAGTGTTAATAAAGTTTAATAAAAAAATAGCAACATTCGTAGTGGATGGTGTTGGGTCATTGAACCGTCAAAGATTTACCTTTTTATGATGTACAATACGAGTACACACCTCAACTTAGCCTTGCATTGATATCGGCGTTGACTATTATCCGACAAATAACCCAAATAAAATCTAGGAATAAGTGCCGGATAGGAACATGCTGTACTAAAAGCAATACCTACTATCATTTAAGTATATACTGCTATGTCTAAAGGAGCACTGTTATGTTTCAATGAGATCTTAGTTAGTAATTTCGCATCAGCAGTACATGCTAGAAGTAAAAGCAATTGTCGACGATAATAAATCGAGAATACACATTAATAAACTTCGTAGAGTCTTGTTGCTAAGAAATTTATTAACAACAATGTAACATTAATACTTGAAGCTGTTGAAATGAAATATAGACGTTTGGCACGATCGTCGATGTCCGTAAAACTTGACAATATGTACGATGAGAACAATTTTGTAACGTTTTTGGTTATTTAATATTTACAGATTTAGTACTTAAGTACAGTTAAACATGCGATTGATACAGGCAAGCTGCATATATTCTCAAAGGCATGATTTTCACTAAAGCTAAAGCCAAGATTGTTGTTGTTTATGCTTTGAATGTTCTGCAGTAAAAGTCTCTAGGCTGAGATGATGATAGAGCAATGGACAAAAATTTCCCTTTGTGCTTGGCTCTTAACCTGGGTATCTATTCCTAAACTAAACTAATTTCTGCGGGCTAACGAGCTGGTGATAGATAGCGAAGATTAGAGCAATAAATGAGTACTGAATTCAACTCAAATTAAGGGACAAGCCGACGATAAAAATAACATTGAAATAAGTCATATTAGCATTTTACATAGTCTGTAAAATTTAGTTTTATTAAAGTCCAATAAAATATTTAATTGACAAAGAAAATTAAGACATTTAGATATGAAATACATATTTAAGTCCATGGTCCATGTTGTATGACAAACTTGAGTCTAAGGAGGGACAAAAGGTCATATTTAAACTGGCGCGAGCCCGAGAAAAGGCATCCCAGGACATTACTAAATGCCTCTGCGTAAAAGATGCCTGCGGAGCGCTGCTCTATAGTGAAACTTCCGTGAAGGAAAGATGGCGGGCCTACTTCGCAGAATTATTCAACAAGCAGCATGCCAACAATCTTTCCGCTGAGCTTCCTCCTAACCTAGGACTCATTACCCCCATAACACCGGACGAAGTGGAGAACAGTCTTCGCCGCATGAAAAACAGAAAATCTGTGGGTCCTGATAATATACCGATCGAAGCATGGAAAGCATTGGGCTCCTGTGGTGTATATCTTCTAACCGATCTTTTCAACCGCATCCTCATGAACGGAAAAATGCCAAACCAGTGGAGGCTTAGTATTATAGTGCCAGTACACAAGGGCAAAGGGAGTGTACAGGAATGCGGCAACTATCGTGGTATAAAGATCATGTGTCACACCATGAAGCTTTTTGAGCGTGTGATTGATTTCAGGCTCCGTAACGAGTGTGCTGTCTCTGAGTGTCAGTATGGCTTCCGTCCAGGAGTTGGTACTATAGATCCCATTTTCGCCTTAAGAAAGTTGATCGAAAACTACAGGGAAAAGAGGAGACCTCTGCATATAGCTTTCCTAGATTTGCAGAAGGCCTTTGACTGCGTTCCTCGTCATGCTATCTGGTGGGCATTGGGCCTCAAAAACGTACCAAAAGCATATATAGACATTATCAGGGACATGTACAATAACTCTGTATCTATTGTGCGGACCGCCGTTGGAGATACCTCTTCCTTCCCCATAACAGCTGGAGTGCATCAGGGCTCTGCTCTGAGTCCCTTCCTCTTTACAGTGGTTCTCGATGTCATAACGGCGGACATCCAGGAACAGCCCCCTTGGCTGATGATGTATGCCGACGACATAGCGCTCGTTGACGAGAGTAGGGAGAACTTAGAGCGCAGAGTAAACCTTTGGAAGGGAACTTTGGAAAGCGGCGGTCTACGGTTGAACGTGGCGAAGACGGAATACATGGCCTGCGGTAGTGTATATTCCACTACTATCCAAATAGGTACTGAAAATGCTGTTAAAACCACCCAGTTCAGGTACCTAGGATCTGTGCTGCATGAGTCCGGCAATATTGACCATGATGTTCGTGCTCGTACTAGCGCAGCTTGGGCAAAATGGCGCGAGGTTACAGGTGTGGTGTGTGACCCTCGCATGCCCCCCAAGCTGAAGGGGCTGGTTTACAGCCCATTCAGCTTGGGGGGCATGTACTTCTTTATGGTAGCGAAAGTTGGCCAACCTTAGACAAACACATTCAGGAACTGCACGTCACCGAAATGAAGATGCTGAGGTGGATGAGCGGCGTTACAATGGCGGATCGTGTCCGTAACGTCTATACCCGTGGGAGCCTCGGCGTCCGTGACGTGGCAGATAAGCTCCAGGAGAGCCGCTTGAGGTGGTATGGCCATCTGATGCGCAGACCGGAAGGTTGTGTTGGTCGGAGGTGCCTTGAGTGGGAAGTACCTGGTAGTCGACCTAGGGGCCGCCCCAAAAAGCGCTGGATGGACATCGTAAGGAGCGATATGAGTGCCAACGGATTGACTTTTGAGGATGTAGAAGACCGGGCAAAATGGAGAGATTTGAGCAGGAAGGCGGACCCTGGCATAGACCGGGATTAATAAACGTCAAGCAGAAGAAGAAGGTCCGTGTGGTGACGGATTAAGAATACGGAACCACCCCATGTCATCCCATGGATGTCGTAAGAGCCGACAGAGGGAGCATATTATGCAGAGAATAGCACTGTAAGAGAAGGAAAACTTGATACAAACCCTTTACCAACCCGTTTGGCCAGCGTGGTATAGTAGGCCAATTCCTCCTTTCAAAGGAGAGGCCTAGTCCAGCAGTGGAAATTTAAAGGCTGATGATGATTTAAGTCCATTGCAGCTGTCCGTTGCCTGTTCAGAAAGGTCTGGTAAGAGAGAGTGACTATTAAAATCAAATAATTGGTTTAAATAAAGGTGCAGTGACTACTACGAGTTGTATGAAGTTTACGCTATAATTTTATGTACCTTGAGGAACAAGTTGCACCACCAATTGTAGTCATGGACGTTATAAAGCGTTTAGCGTAAAAAATACACATTACAACTTCAATACGTAAGTATGTAAATTACATAATTATATGTAGACAAGCTGAAATGAGTGGCTTGACGCAATTGAAGGTCTCCAGCAATGGGTTGGAATATCCACTTTTTGACAATTTAGGTCCTTTGTAACCCAGTTCCAAAGGCCATGCTGCTAAGAATAATTTTGCTACCGATAATCCAATCAAACTCGTCAAGTTATGACAGCAAGCATAAGCGCAAGCTACCATTGAAGTCAAATCATTCATCACAATCAAATTCAACAGAACTTAAAATGATTGGTAATAAACTGAAATGATGATGAATAATTTCAAACACTACCAAAATATAGTCATAAAGAAATCAGAGGAAACATCAATCACAAACACAAACATAAACAACACAATCAATCAATCAATCGAACAATATGGAACAACAGAAATCAATAAATTTAACACGCCTCATTTGGCATTTAAATATCGACTGCCCACTTGAACTAAAATTTAGTCACATGCCCACGTACTCAGTGAACACTGTCAGTAATTGTATGACATTTTGACAAAAGAAGACAAGTTAGCAAGCGTAGGACATGACACAGAATATCTAAATAAATAAATTCAGCTTAATAGGATCTATTGAGGCGATGGAATAAGTATAAGATATTATGAATTGTATACTATGAGGTTTGTATTCGATGGTTGATTTGGAGATATAGCAAAAGATTAAAATTCAAATTCAGTGTCGAGTAAATTTATAGAACAAGCTCATGACTAAAATAAATCCTAAACAAAGCTACCTCTGTAAATTACTATAATTATCTGTCTGAACTTTTTAAGGCGTGATTCTACATATCTTGTTTCACGTAAATCAATTATCTATAATGAGACCCCGAGCTCAATCGGTGTCACCGAATATTAAGTTCAACAGTCAAATTACCCACATTGCAGCCAATTTTACCGACGTGTAGAGATCCACTTAAAAGTGACAGATTTAATGATAAATTGCTTGGAACAAGACAGATGTAGTTATTGACACGCATCTTCTCTCTTTATGGTAAACTGACCTCAGCAGATAATATTTAGTTGTTTTAAGTTCTCCTTGACCTATGGACAAAATTACTCGTCGCTTAATTTGCTTAAATTTTTTTATTACGGGTTTTGTGTTTGGTGTCGAAAACATATGTTTATTCCTTTAGTAATCTTAGTGTTTGAGATGCTTTTATCGTTTAAATATTTTCATATTTTATTTTCAATAGGTTTTTGTAGTACTGTAAATTATAATCGCTGACTTTTTGTAGCGATTGCACTACAAAGCAATGTTTTTGTTTTCAATCCTACCGCAAATGCATTTACTGTGATTTAATAGTCGCCTTTCTCCGTACCGATTAGCAAACAAAAGGTCGCGGAAGCCATGTCCAATACTATGACTATTGCTATTTATACCGTCGGTGTCTAGCCTACAAGGTCTCTTACATACCTTGTTGCGTGAATACCTTAGCAGGCAGGTGGACTTCTTACGTCACTCTTACACAACAAGGGCTATTGAACTGATATTAATAGTCTGTACGTTGAAAAATGAATCTTTTTTATATGTTGCGTTTATTGGAGCACGTTCGACCTCCTCAAGATGCCTGAGGCGTAAGATATGATATAGTGCATGTGGAGCTTTTTGAGTTGCGGGAAATTTACTTTCGTTTTTTTATGACCGTATTGAAATATAAAATAAATGTTATCCGTTTCGATGGTGGGAACTCCTGGGGCTATTTTAAAAGGTTTATTTTACTATACTGAACACCCATGTTTTCTTAGTACTTGCAACAGTGTTGTATGTGGTTAAAATTTTTCCACCACTCTGAAGATGAATCTGAATGATATCTCAATACTACAAAAGGGCAGCGCTTGTTTGTATTGTTCAATATAAACATTGTAAGCATGAAAAATAATATTTTGTATCGGTAGTAGCCCAAGTAAGTATGAAGTATTATTTTGTGTAGCAACTTTCTAATATTGAAAACCGATACAAAGAATATATATATTTCAGAAGAAACCAATTACTGTGATGTTATTAAATGGCTCAGCATATTGCAAAAGGTAGTATTAGCTGACTCAATTTGAGCTAAAAATAAAGACACAAAATGAGATTCAATGTTCAAGGCTAGTGTGGCAATTTTATAATGATATATGTAATTATGATGTGGCATATTTTTGCGAGTCTTAGTCATGCTGAAATTAATGCCAATAAAGATTTTGTATAAAGAGGGATTAACGGTGAAATGAACGGTAAAGTACATTAAAATTGGCACACTTAAACAGTACAACGCATTTTATTAAGCATTATTATTACGGCTAAAGCTAACCTGGAAAGGTTGGTTTAAGGCTAAAATTATATATCATAGAACAACATCTGGTAACATCAACCCTGTCATGCTTTAAGTTATTGTAGGGATAGATAATACACCAAAGGCAAGACTCTTCTAAAGAGAGTGAATTTCAATTTGCCTTAAATATTTCAACCAGTGAAGCTATTAACTACCAATTTAGAACGGCTTTAAAATTATCAACCGCAATTTAATAAAAAATGGTGACAACAATTGTGTCCAATAACATTAAATTAGGAAGTTAAGGACTCTTCAACACGGCACCAAAATTTTGCACACAACACTAACAATCATGTACAAAGGACCACGTCATAAGATCACACCTTTCTACAAAAGTGGCGTGTCCAGCTGCTTTTGCATATGTACGATCAGCGCCAAAATATCAACGCAATAAGGCAATTACAACCGACAAATCTTCCAAATAAACGATTTCATATTTTAGTACTCAGAAATAAGGTTTGAAATTGTAGAAACGAATTTGACAGTGGTTCGTGTAATTAGGTTAGGGTACGTCACTCGAAAACGTTTTGTTGCGTGTATTTGTCGCATTTGTTTCATCGCAATAATACCGCCATTTTTTGGTTCGCTGTAGATATTATATCAACTGTTAATTTCAAAGAACTCACAACAATTTCGCAATGTTATGTTGGTCTTATTAGGAAACTTCATAGAGTGAGATTTTTATGGTTTATTCACTTCTTCATGATATCTTTTTAAAGTCACTTGCAGGAGTATACTATTAGTATTCTCCTCTTCCACTTTTATATTTGACAATTCTTTAATATTTGGCTCTCATTACTTGATTAATGGTGAAGCTAAGTTTGATTCTACAAACATATTACTTATAGCCTTTGGGCGGCCTATATCCAGCAGAAGACTACAGCAGGCTTATGATAATGATAATGAATTTTTAAAATATAATCTTATAATAGATTTTTAAAATGATCAACCGTTACGTCATGGCTGACAACTTATTCTTGTCAAAAATTATCTTACATATCCGAAATAATCACGTCAAATTGTACACATTCATTGATATATTGATATCCAAAGAGATATGTAGAAAATAATTATGAAAACTTTATTATTTTTAAAGTTAATTTGAACATAATTGTTTCGCTGGTAAGTGTCGTTGTTGGTATGATAATTGGACGGTGGAGATTTCAGGTTAATGGTCGTCCAGTGTTCCACTGCTTACAATAACAACTGCCCAAGTATTGAGCAAGTTTTAAATATTGATAGGTTGCGTCAAATTTCATGTTTGAGCTGAAGGCAAACCCTCTCAGAATAGACATGTTTTAATAGACTATAAACTGCCTTCTTGGTCTTGTACTTACTGTATGTAGGGATCAATATTAAGATATAAAAGACAGCATAGTTTGCTTGTAACAGTTGTAACTAGTTTAATAAAACCAGGATCACTATTTCGCTATTCAATATAAATTTTACTTAATCTCATCTAATATTGTTGATGACCTATTTCAAAAAAATGTATAGTGCACCCAAATTTCGGTAGCTATGTAGGCAGTAAAATAGTTGCAGACGTGCTGTAGTTATAGTCACCAACTCACCATATGCCATTATCCAGAGCCCGGTTACCCAAGACCCACAACAAACTATGATAACAGTATCTTAAGAAACACCACAAGGCATGCATCGTTTTTTAAAACCTGAAAACGAGAGTTAATTTGCTATGGGCGTTACTTGAAGGCAATTAGATCTTTTTTAAATTAACAATGACAAAGTGTAAAAAACTTGAGTGCCGGCAAAAAGTAATTAAGCTATCACGTTAAAAAAGTGTTGCAACGGTTAGGTGGTAATTAAACAATTGGGTTCTAAACTAAGACATTGATGATGTAATTGTCTTAGACGGAATATTAAAAATTACTTATTTGTCGAATGAATTAAGTTTCGAGTATCTGATTGATGTATATATAATATATGTAAAATTAGTTTTGACGTTCATAAGTGTCACTTTGCGTTTTAAATGGAATAAGTGACTTTGAATGTATGATCACAGGTTTGATTGAGGTCGGGTATTCTTGTGTTTTTAAGAGGTGATTGTTTTATCGTTATTTTTGACCACTTAACATGACTGTTTAGAATAGTTTGCAAAATATGCTTAGACTTGAAAGTGAACTCAGGGACCAAGTTGAATGTTTTGAATGTAACCATGGTAGCTATACTTGAAATGTTTCTGATTAAACAAACAAACAATCGTAATATTTTACATATCTTAACGAACCGACCAACATAATTAAAAATAAGAAATCAATATTGGTAAATAAAATACTCAGTAGCAATAAAACAACAAATTAATACATCAAGTAAATCATAATTAATTTGTAATTAATGGTTAAATGCTTTCCAAAATAAATCATTGCCTGAGGCATATAATTAAAAATATATCTAACTTATTAATAGAGTAGTCAGGGAACTGAAATAGTAAGTTATAAATCGTTAGTTCAAACGCAAACCATTCGTAATAATAAGTAGTTAAATCTCTAAGCAATAAATTTTGTTACTACAGGACTCTTATGAGACAAATTACTTGATACACTAAATATAAAATCGACTCTATTGTTCGCATTTTAAGGTTTAATTTCATTTGTATTAATGAGAAGCCTACAAAGTTCAATCAGACGATTTTAATGCTTTCCTAGTTATAATCTCCCTTGGTAATGAAAAGTACATGTATTCGATGGTCTAATTTGGGTCAACAGAATCTGTAGTGTTGATCTGCGGTTTGTCGGAAGGTATTTAATGTAATGTGTTGAAATACCTACTCGACACAAACGTTGCACATATTCTCTTTGGTTTAGTTTGGTTAGTAATATCATTGTACATAATCACCTATACAGACTTTGATGGAAGAGATCGTCTATTCAGGAATTCGTTGGAAGCTTAGAGTAGGTATACATTAGCAAAGCTAATGTAAGGTTGGAAGCAATTTGGAAGCCTCGAGTTCAAATCTACTGTGCGCTCCTTTGACTTTTTGAAATTTTTGTCATGCCTGTTTTAGTGTTAAGAAATTAGATTATTTCAATAAAAAACACCGAATTAAAGCCAAGATAAGGTTACGATTAAAATTTTATTAAACAACTAATAAAATGCTCAAAAAGTGATAATTATATTTTCACAAAACCATTGGACCCTTTTCAATTAGCGGTGTTTGAAACACAAAACTGAGGCAGATGGTATTTGATCCCTTTTTTATTTAAAACTTTTTACGGTATCGACAGGTAATGAAATACTATTTTATATTTTTATTTTTAGAAGCCCTTTTGAATATCAAAAGAAGAATGATACTCCTAGCTACAACGCACTATCATGATGATATTATTTGACAATAATTGTTTATCGAATGCATTATGTGAAAATTACTATACGGTGAAGAAAAAAATGAGGAGACGCGAAGAATTCTTCATAATGTTTTCAAAAGCCATGTTGAGTCTCCCAACCTGCCTTCATATGTATATTATAATTAGACTCACGCCTGTATCTCTGAAGGGGTAGGCAGAGGTGTAAATTACACCCACATTTCGCCATGATTTTTTAGGTCTCACGTAATAGGGGGCGAGCCTATTGCCGCTACCGGGCACATCACCAGACTCCGTGCTGCTACTGAGAATTCGGAAAAACCCAGTTACACTTTTGCCCGACCCGGGAATCGAATCCGGGCCCTCCGATCAGCAGTCGCACACGCTATCCACTGGACCACGGTGGCAGTCCTGCATTTAGCCAGCGTGGAAAACTGACTAAACCTTCTTATAGAAATATGAGGCCCATTCCCATTCAGTGGGACAGTTCAGGTTGGACAAGGCTGGTTTGATTATAATTATATATTTGTTATTTCATAATTTCGTTACTTCCATGAAGGGACTGGTCAGTAACATTACTTAAGTTATGCGTCAGTATTAAAAACTCGACTCACGTAATAGAAATCGTGCGAGATGCTGTCCGTTTTACATTATCGGACTCCTTGCTGCTTTGGAAATTACCTTAAAACCGTCTTGAGACTCGTACGTAAGTTAATACGCTTAAAAGTAAATATAGTCATAGGTCACGGAGTAAACATAATGGTTACCATGGAAATTATACCACGCTACTATTAAAATAAAAGTTGAATAGGTGAAGGGTATACCTAAAAGTATTCTAACTGTGATTCATCTGCCCCGGTTGCTACGTGATAGTGACGGATACTGCCGTAGTTTTAGTGGCTATCTCCTGAACGCCTTTAGGAGAGAGACACACACAGCGCTATCGGCTTGTGCCAAGAAGCGAAAAATGAGAGCCCATAATTTCGATTTCTACCATAAAGAAAAATAACCTAAAAGATGCTTCCACAAATATTTTGCAACAAATGCAACAGATGGACATAATAAGGTAAAAAAGAAAGCTTTTCCATGAAAGCCATCAGATAACAAAGATTGTATCAGTAGTATCACGGGCGACCGCTATTTTTCTTCGAACGTACCTATATTTATAATAAATTGCAGTAGGTAATAACCGTCACTGCGACAAAAGAGCTTCACAGGAGACCAACCAATAAGAGCCGACTTTACTGCGACCATGGTTTGAATAAGTCATCAAAACTATTGCATTAAATATTTTTGTATTGTTTGCCTTTTGACTTGTGTCAGAGAAAATAACTACCTACAATAATTATGAATCCAACTTGATCTCCATATAAAGCACAAAGAAAGTATTATTTATCTTGTTTAAACTTCTTCAAATAAATACCTAGAATATGTCATATTCTTTTCAATCTTTATAAAAAATCATTTTTGTTTCCAAAGTATAGCAAGCTGAATATATATTTATTGATTATATGTTGGCCAACTAATAAATCTTTTCGAAAAGTCATAATACCACGTACTATCAGAATATCAATGGATTTGCCCACCTGTGTTGCATGGGTCCAAAAACTGTAATCATGAGATGTGGGTGTAATATTATCTTAGTCCGTCTTACGGAATGCACACACATGAGTTTAATATTAATAGCTACTGATAAATATACGAATGGCTTTCTATAGCCCCATGATGCGTATTTGTTTCTCTCACTTAAGGCGAGGTTGCAGTACTTTTTAAGATTTTTGAACGTCTGAAAGTCCCATGAACTATGATATTTTTAATGAATAAAAATTAAAGTATAAAAGTTGAACATATCTTCTAGTAAATCGTAAAGATAGAATCACGATTTGGAATGATTGGTTCGATAAAAAAAAATGTCAAACATGGCACTAAATCACAATTTTAAACGTGTACTGCTTAGAGATTCCATAATGAATTTATATGAAAGTACTATCAATAGAAACAGCTCTTTATTTTAAAATAAATGGTAAAAACAGATTTCGTAATTTCGTTATCATTTTTCTCCAAGAAAAAAAATAGTCAAAATGTTGGCATTATATCGCTCGCCGGCCGTTCATCAGTGCCTGTCTAGGCGTGATTGAGGGCGGACGTACGTCGTTGCTCCGCAAAATCCCCCTCCACCCCCGCATGTACGTTTTCGCAAAAGTACAAAGTAATTCGTATTCCAAACTCAATCGTTCAAACCATAGAGACATACTAGTAAGAAACCGTAGACAGGTTACTGACAAGGTAACATGACGGAGCTTACGAGTGGCACGCATCGCGAAAAGCGTACGCACACTAATATAAATATGTCAAAACGACACACTAAGAATTAGATAAGAAGTGTAAGTGAGATAGCACATCTAATCGCAAGCGTGAAATAGAGATAAACATATACTATCTGGACCGAAGCGCATTGTGACATCATGCTGACCGTTTCACAAACAATAATTTGACTCAGATGCGACATGATCACTTTGTCTGTCTTGAGTAAATTCAATTCGCCTCAAAGTAAATTTGATTAATTCATTTAAGGTAGGGAAATAAAAAGTCGATGTGATTTATTTATAACATTTATTCAAAAAGTACATTTCATTCAATGGAAACCTAAAACAGTACGTAATATAAAAACTGTGCGCTGCGGACCCACCGTAGCCCTGGCAATACCCCTGGGGGTATGGAGGGTCTTTTAAAGCTTAACCGTACTCCTGGCTGAAATGCTCGTAGTGTTATACCAACGTGCTACGTGGACATTAAACTGAACAGTGTTATCTCTCGTATGATAATGACTTACTACTTACGTTTTTGTATTTTTAGACAAGCGAAGACAAGCGCTAGTATGATGATATAGTGCAACAAGGAGATAAATTAGAGAATAAAACGTTTAGGTATTACTGCTAATGGTTATAATGCTTTGTATATTATAGGTATAATCTGTGGTACTGTTGAAGACCCGTCATCATCATCATCCTTGTGCTGTCGAATCATTCCCACTAGTTCTATTGAACAGTTCTATGATAGAACTAGTGATACTTTTTTCCCCACTAGTTCTATTAGCACAACTTGATGAGAAGAATAGAAACAGTTATAGGAAATTTACCACTAGTTCTATGTAGTGTCACAACATCGCGCTCACAAATCCGAATAAATATAAATATTTATAAAAATGTGTTAAACGAATGAACGTCTACAAAACAATTGAACGTCTACAAAACAAATGAACGTCTACAAAACAAATGAACGTCTTCAAAACAAATGACTACCAGAAAGTGATCAGCTATCGATAGTGATTGCAAAAAACAGGTGCATGCGATTTTCGACCTTATTGACAATTCATGACAAACATTTTTTTTTGTTTTTTCTTGCTTTCTGGCAATATTAGGGTAATAAAATTATAAATTCTGACTAATGTCAATTAGGTTGAAAATCGCATGCACCTGTTTTCTGCAATCACTATCGATAGCTGATCACTTTCTGTAAGTCATTTGTTTTGTAGACGTTCATTTGTTTTGTAGGCGTTCATTTGTTTTGTAGACGTTCATTTGTTTTACACATTAAACAAATGAACGTCTAAAAAACATATTTATTCGGATATATGAGCGCGACGTCGTGACACTACGGATCATTCCCAGTAGTTCTATTGAATACCCTTGTAAAAACATACATAGAACTAGACTGGGACATTTCCTATTACTTATCCCATTAGTTCTGTTCTCCTCATCAAGTTGTGCTAATAGAATTAGGACAGTTCTATCATAGAATTGTTCAATACTACTACTATACTGGGAATAATCCCACAAAATAGTAGAACTTGAAATTAACGAACTGAAATTAATAAACTAATTACACAACAATATTATCTGGGCCAGGCCGGGCGCACTTCGCATTTTAGGTACAAACTTACAAGTACCTCGGCCGACCACGTCGACGTGGTTGGATTTAGCAGGTTGCCGCGCGCCGCCCACATTAGACGTCACGCAACGAGTGCGACCTCTCCGTATTCTCACGCGCCGTGTTCATACACTGTTCAAATTATAAACTTTTAAACGCCTTTAACAACAAAAATGTATCATCACAAATCTAATGCAAAGTATTGCTTAATTAACTGTGTGTCGAAAGCGACTTGAAAATTTGATTTTATTTATATTACGAGAGCAACTTGAAAATTTAATTTTTTTTTTGTTGAGATATCTCAACGATTATGGTGTCAAATTAAAGATTTAGTTCAAAAACCATTTTATCTGTTTCAATCATGTAAATCGGTCTACGCGTTTAGGAAATAACTAAGAATTTATATAGTAAAAATGTAAACGACCAGAATTTTTGTGCTTTTGTTCTACTAGCTCCAATAGTGGGATAGGATACTTATAGGATAATTATTTATTATTAGGTACGTGGTCAAGTAGGTAGATAGACGATGAATAAATATAGTAGCAGCGCCAAGTCGACAACCCTAGCGCGCCACTCCGCGCCAGACAGCGACAGCGTTATGTGTTAGAAAAGAACGGGAACTGTTAGGTTAATATCGCATTAGGCACTGAGTGCTTATGCGAGCTGAATTGAACTTTATTGCTTAGTACCAAGAGTCGTAATTTCAATAAATTGGTTTGAAAAATGAAGCTTCTGTACGTTAGTACTATTATTTATTCTGTGGTACGGTTAAGCTTTGAAAGACCCACCAGGGGTACTGCCAGGGGCACGGTGGGTTGGCAGCGAAAACTGTGCAGTACAATCTACTTAGTTGTTTAGTACTAAAAGGAGAAAAACAAGAACAAGTGAATGGACTTTGATCATCCGTCAATGTTTATAACTTACGTATGATTTTGTATTTCTATAATAATAATATATTGTGTTGATTCAGCCTCAAATCACTTTTATTACTTGACAAAAACACACATCAGTATTTTATTATTACGAATGTCCCATCTGGATACTTTGTTTTTTAGTCTTTGAACACGCTCAATACTGCTTCTCTTTTACACTCGCTAAATGCCAATTTATTATTCCCTCTATTATTTGTGATACTGAATTTATTATAAATTGAAAATAAAACGTTGTAATATTGTAATACTCATGAATGAGAAGTGATTCCATAACTGTTAGTCATTTTCCTACTATAGTTTAACTACTTTAGCAAAATATCATTACACACGACGGCATTTTCAAATGTAACGTACACACACGCGAGTAAAAGAGCGAGCGCTTCCGACCGCAGCGCGTACGTGACTAAAGGCAAATGAGACATTTAGAAAAAAAAAGTTTGTCATGAATTTGTCAGTTTTTAATGTGCCACTTTTAAAGTTCGCATAACTCATCTACGGTTTTTTTACGCTGCGCTGTGGCACACGCACACACGAAACCCCCTCTCCCCTCGCCCCGCTCACTCGCTGACGCCACCGCCGTGTTTTTGTTTTTGCGGGGGGTGAGGTCGAGCTACGCACTGTACTGCAACCTCGCCTTAAAATGTAAAACAACTTACAATATCAGCAGTTGTTTTAACATTTAAATCAACACAATAAAATATCGATTCAATGTCCACACAAGAGTCATGGCAACCCTCATCTTTCAAACCTGCTCCTGTCCCGCCGCTCACAATAATAGACTTTATTGTTTTCTCTCTCACACACCCTATGAATGAAAAGGACGTAAAACATCGCACGCCCACAGGACTGTAGAGTTCTCGATTCAATTAGCTGAGCTGTTAATGCATTAACAGTATTCTTTTTACTTATTTTAAATGTTTTACAATTGATTGGTACTGTGCCGTTGAAGTACGATTTAAAAGGTAATGCAGTGTTTAACTGGTGAGTTGACAGGTTTTTGAAATGCTCGTTCTTCATTTTCAATGCATAAATACTTGCTTCTACTATTAACGACACTCAACCTTATTTCATCCATTGTCACAAACTGCGCTCGACAAAGTCGACAAAGCAATATAAGTCAGGGCAGGACACGTTGCTTCGTTTCTTGTCGTAATTAGTGCTTGTTATTGGCAATGATTCTCATCGTCGTCGAAAAGACATTCGACCTACTTGATTCTACATCGATGCAAAATGAAGTTATCAACATTTAAAAAACAAATGTATTATTAATAATGTGGAATGAATATTCATACATTTAGTCCTGCAGCTAGCAGTAAATGTAAAAATTCTTATGCAACAGTGCGGTTAAAAGCAATCAATACGACCCTTTTACCTGAGATTTGAGCGCAGCTGGCGAAATGTGGATATGATACACCTTTCCATACACCCTGCATAACATGAGGGCGTGATGTCAAATGAGATTACGTACCACGACGTATCAGATTATTGTAACATACAAATCGGCTCAGTGGCGTGACATTAGAGAGGCCTATATCCAGTAATAGACTGTGGCACGCTGATGATGATGATTATATCCTAGTTGGGAAGCCTATAATGTTTTTTAAAGACAACTCCCACATTAGGACCAAATCATGTGTCACGGGAGATTTTGCAAACATACAACTAACGGACACAATGAACACCCAGACTCGAAACAACAATTTGTGAAATACACAAAGTGTTGCCTCGTGTGGGGATCGAGCCCACAACACTCGGCGCAGTGTCAAGCGGCGAGGCGGCCGCTTAAACCACTACACCAACCGTGCAGTCAATATGATTACTTCACAGCCTGCAGCTGTAGATTTGATGTGTGTGAATTGGTCTTTAAACTGTCTTTCGATGTTAATACAGGATTATTTTAACGCTGTTTTTGGATTATTGCGATCATTAGTAAGCACATTAGTTTTATGTAACGATTTGGGATTACTCACAGAATTTATATAAGATTTTCATGTCAATTTGAATAAAAACAACTTCATAACATGCATGCTTGGTATTTATGTAAGATTTGCCTGCTGGCAAACAAGCACAAATAAGCAAGTGGCACTCAAGTCCGCCTGATAATAGGTACTGAAACCTTTCAATGTCGTATACTCTTAAAAGGATTATTCAGTTGTCAAGATTGTCTCAATGCTTGCAAAGTCTTATAAAAATAATGTTTGATGGGTGCTCCAGTGACTGGTTTCACGACGAACTATGAAAACTACAACTAACAAAATGAAGTAAAATCACTATAAACGTTTACCATGAAGTGGAATTCAATTAACAGATCAAAAGCCTCGTCACTACATAGTATCAAGGAGAATGCAGTCCTATTTTAATACTATTCCCAGAGCATGTTTCTGAGCTATTTCTTCTGCACACCTTGCTTCTGTATCGAACAAATTAGCATCGCAATTCAACGTCTATGACTCATAACTTTCCAAACGTGATAACTGGCTACACTGTCTCTTGGCTGCTTAGAAATAGACTTGATCGTCAAGTCACTTACAGCATTTATAACAAACAAGTTTCATCAGCACCACATCCCTTATTACGGAAAAATTATTCAAACCTCCATTGAAATCGTAACTTTCCATCCAGTCATTTCCATTGCACTATTAGACTTTGAATATAAACACATTTCTGCTATTATGCGGTCTATGGATACGAAGCAAATTGAAGACATAGATAAAACTTTGTAGAGAAAAATATTCAAAGCTTTATAGCAGCTGTAAATTTTGCATAAGACGGTTTCATTGCTTCATTTGTGTTTAAATATTGTGAATAGCATGCAGCTAATAGTTCTATGGATAGGAAACAAATTAAAGGTACGATGGAAGCTTTTTATGAAATAGCGTAGCACTCGCTAGAAATGCTAATATTAAAAATAAACTTGGAAGTAAGTGGGTGTTTTATTTCGTTTTGGACCCTTAGATGTCACGTTCTGCTGTTTGCATTGGCACTGTGAGTGAAGTTATTGAGGTCACTTAGGCAGATGTGTTTGAGCAGAAAAGCGGATATCTTAAAAAGCACAAATAAAAATATACTAGCTTTTATTTATCGAGTCACGTCACGTGTTTTCACGCAAATTAAGATCTCTGTTATAGAACACGGTCGTGACTCTGCAGATGAATGAAAAGTCAATAATTTATTTCCAAATATAATGGAATAAATATTGAATGTAGCAGAATCGTAACGGGATATTGAAATACTTTTGGAAAATTTTCTACAAATACACATTAAATTTAATATACTTAGTGCATTTTTTATTTTAGTTTAGAATTACGTTTTAAAGAATAATTAATATTGGAACATATTGTTTTCTTAGAAAACTGAATTATTCCATTTACCGTTGTAATCTTTAGGTAGATAATATAAATAAGCTTAGTATCTGAAGTTGCCGACCAAAAATATTTCTATCAAATTATACTTCTATTTCCCATACTAAATTAATGACCAAAAATGCAACTTTAAATAAACTGCATTATTAAGTTCATTAGATCAGCATTCATGAATATGAATCATTTATTTAAACCGAAACCACTTAATATAAATATCGAAACGAATCTATCTAATAATATAACTGTATCACAGATTTGTATAACGATTATAAACTGTATGATTTAAGACTGCCTCCGTGGTCCAGTGGATAGCGTATGCGACTGCTGATCGAAGGTTACAGGTTCGATACCCGGGTCGGGCAAAAGTGTGGGTATTTCCGAATTTTCAGTAGCAGCACGGAGTCTGGTGATGTGCCCGGTAACGGCAATACGCTCGCCCCCTATTACGTGGGACCTAAATATTCATGGCGAAATGTGGGTGTAATATTACGCCTCTGCCTACCCCTTCGGGGATACAGCCGTGAGTCTATAAAAAAAATAAAAAATAAAATGATTTAAGTATAAATTATTATAGAATAGCAGGATTATACTGGAATGACCCTGATAGAGCAGAAATAGAAATCCTCAGTTCGCCAGGATAGAGGACTATGGCTTAACCCATCTCATAATGAGAAGAAACCTGAGCCAAGCAGTGGGATAAATTATAAATGGGTGGTGACGGCATCTTGTCCGTAGGTAAGTCTTGTCTTTTTAGTTCATTCGTATAGTAGTATGTAGTACGTATAGTCGTATAGTCAGGATATCTGCAAATATACATACTCCACACTTATTCCTAACGGGAGTATAGTGCTGTATCTTATTATTCATCACATCGTATTCAAGATAACAACTAGAAAATAGTATTTACTATTTAATTTGTGAAAAACGATACTATCATCATCATTGTCCTAGCGTTGCACTCACTGAAAACGTTGCGGTTGCATCTAAGACTGGCACGCCTTGGAGCCCGAGGTCCGCTTACTGGTCTAACCAGATATGACAGAATGTCAACTTTTCCACAGAGCGACTGCCGTTTGACCTCCGCAACCCAAAGGTATAGTGATATTCCAAGGTTTAGTTTATTTGAGGGTACTGACTCCCCGTAACGACTGTCAAAGACCTTCGTGACAGACGGGACCGACGGTTTAACGTGCTCTTCGAGGCACCGGGCACGCGATAATTAACAATTTAATACACACTTAATTTAAAAATAGAAAAGTCATTGGTGTGCGCCGTGGATTCGAACCCGATACCCTCTGCATGGCAGTCCGTTGGTATCTCCACTAGGCTATCGCTGCCTGTTAAAAAACGATACTATCACTAATGTTTAAAATCCTTACTTAGGTACCTAAATTCCAAGTTAGATTAAATCGAAATTAACTCAGAAGTAGAACTACAAGCATAAAACAGACTGACAGATAGACAGGCAAAATTAGCATAGGATTTAGTGTTTTAAAATTTGAACAGATCAAAATGTTCAAGGCATTTATTTCGAAGCGTACAATTTATTCCATTTCAGATTTCAGAGCTGTTAAGTTTGCTCTTAATTGGGTAGACGATATTTCGAATGCAAACGTTGGAGCGAAGTATTATTGACATTAACTGGGTAATGTTAGCATTGCACAATTGTGGACCGAAGTTACCTATGGTACTGAGAATGCGCACAGTGCTCTTCTTACGTTACATTGGTATATATATTTATACTTATGTATAAACAAAGGCTGTAGGAACAATGCCAAATCACGAGCGTTTTAGTTTGCTTGGTTGTAGTGTTATTATAAGTAGGTTAACTCTGTACCTACTCATGTCATTTCTTGATATCTGTATGCTTGTAATTTCTTGCTACATCTTAAGTTACACCATTTGTAGCGAATAAATGCTCTGAATATCAAAAAAAATCTCTAAATCATCACAAACCTAAAGACCCATGAATAACCGTGGAAGAACATTTTCGCATATACTTGCCATTTCATCCGATCATTAAAATCGACGCGGTTCATTCACATCAGCTTCGCTTGTACAATAATTTGTTTTACGACCAATAAAAAATATTAAATTACAATTATATATCCTTATGAGAAATCTATTTTTACTTTTAGAAGCACTTGTGGAGTAATGCTCGGTGGAAGCACTTAAAGCTTTTAAATTAATACTGGTCGCTATACTATGACCAGCATTTCTTCAAGCAACCGGATTAAGGAATTACAGCTCTAGCAAGATGGCTACTAAATAAAGTTTAAAAAGGCAGATAAACTTAGTAGCTTTTGGAGTCTTTGTAGTTGACTGTAAAGCAGTTCCTTATTCTGATGCTAAAGGCATCCTGGAAGCAGGTTCTGATAAAAATGCATTGTCTTCGAAATTCATGTCATCCAAAACTGCAACATGGGTTCACAGGAAGTGGTTCTAATTTAGCTTTCAACATTTTACCCACACATATTTATTGACATGACAAGGGTTATAAAAGGTTGTAAAGCTAAGTAAGGCTATATTTATTGCATACGTTGCCGAAGGCCAAGTCCAATGTAGGTGTTCTTGTGACCATTGATTGAATATTTGTAAATAGTTATATAAAAAATATACGCCCTTGCATCAGACTCCATTCATACTTTGTCTAGGTTATAATTATTATGGCATATGTGTTTTCCAAGGAAATTCAAACAGCCGCAATGTTGCCATTGGTTTATCCAACTAGTTCTTTATCAAAGCTTTTAAAGTCGTTTTCCCAATATACCACCGTTTCTAATAGTTATGCTAACAGATGGGGTAAGACAAAGGATTGTACCTAAACAAACGACGACCCACTAATTTGTTCGGTTAATATTGGCCCAACTTGTGCGCTTCCAAAAATAGATAATGCGTTTCGGGAGGCGCAACTTGGCTTTTGAAAAAAGTAAGCAAGTAAACATTTTTACTCAACACCGAATTTAAAATGTTTATGAGAATTGACTATTTTACTTAAAAACCTTATGCTAGGAAGTAAACAAATTGGTATAGTTTACTTTACATTTGTAAAGAGACAAAGAGACTTCCATATTCCCAAAAAGAAATGCAGGTATAAGTTTTGTGAACAGGTTTATAGTTATTTTACCATTACTGGATATATGTCTGGTGGCCTTGATGCTACTGAGAAGATGTTTTACGGTCCTGGCTAATCATTTTGACATCACGTACCACTAGAAACACAACTGATGCAATTATGATACGAGTCTCTTACCTACTAGATAACTGACCATGAAAGCGGTGCCATTAAACAGTAAATAGACGCAAACAATAATTTTGAGGAAGTTTATATTTTTTGGAGAAAAGCTTTTAAAGCTAGGAACACTAGAGAAGAGACGTTCAAAACTCTTCATAATCATGAGCAGTTGAATAAATTGTCTTAATTAAAAAATATTTCTAACCATGAGCAGCTGAATAAAGTAGTTTGTACTTAATATCTCTTAATCATAATAATTATGTAGCTTAATCTAATCTTAATGTCTAAATAGTATATTATTATGTACAAAAAACCGTAAAAACAAATAAAAAATTTAAAATATTTACAAGGTTTAGGCGTCGTAAAATGCCTCCGCATCAATGTCATCGGGTAACGTGCCCAGAAGGCTGGCAGCATTGCCACGCTGGATGGCAATGCTGATTCTCTGAGCAAGGAATAAACCAGCCTTCTGGTCACGTGAGACGTCGATTAAACGTTTAGAAATTTCCCGGAATAGTGAACGAGCGCTCGGACCCCATGAGCCTAGCGTTTCAACCCCAAACGGCTCAAACACGTAATTACTCACTAAATTACTGTATTTGCGCCGTTTGAGGGTTTCCGCAGTTGCAGCAGCAGCGCCAGCATGGCCTCCGGTGCTTGGAACATGTGATGGCGCGAGGGTGTCTACGCAGGTTGCGTCCCACACCAAGGGCCTACCCATTTTCCAAGGCAACAATGACATACCATCAGGTCTCTTACCGTCGTCGCGTACCAAACCATTTGGTTCAAGTACAGCTGGTACGCCAGACGCGACAAGAGCACGACGAATTATGTCATTCAGATGGGCGTGACGGGGAATTCTACCAGCGCTTCTGCTGCAAGATAGCCCATGGTGTCCGAGGCTATCGACGTCTTCTCCACAATGACATCGATGCGGAGAAACACACGGAGCACCTAAACGAAGACAAGTGGCGATACGGAACGTCTCATCGTCCAACATGGTTCCAGTGTTGGACGATGGTAGTGCCTGAAGCCACAGACCCGATTCCCATTCTCCCACAGCCAGCAAGCGAGCACGCTCTGCAACACTAAAAGATGCATCTAAAAGACTTTTCCTTACAATGTCACAAAGCGGCGCATCCCACTGTCTTTGGGAGAATAGGTTGGTAGGCAAAACAGTGCTTGGACAAGCCATTTTCCAGGCGTTTACAGCTTCGGATTTGCACAGCACTTCTGAGTTAACTAGTGTAGGTGATAAAATTTTCCTAGTTAACTCTTCCGTGCTGTGAACCGAAGACAGAAACGCCGGTAAACTGATTATTATATTATTTTATAGATTATAAAATTAAATACCTTGATAATAAAAAAAAAAAAATTATGTTGATTACCATATTTCCGATTCAAGGACTTGATCATATTATTTGTTTTTTCCATCCCGTCTAATTAACTTTTATATTATATCGTGATAAAAGGCAATATTAATATGGTATGCGGTAAGCAATTAATATTGAAAGTTGATATAAACAAACATTAATCTTATTGGTATTCCTATTTAAATATTTGATTACGGCTCCTAAATATTTGCATTTAATTGCCGTAAATGAAATCATAAATCAATGATGCTTTAATTTATATCAATTAGAAGTGAAAGATATTATAAGTCGTGTCTTAATCTAAAATATCTTGTCTTAGAAAACTAGGTTATCTTCTAAAAATGGTTTCCTCAATTAAGTTTGAAATAAAATGTATATTTATCGTTTGTCCAATTTAAAAGAGAAAACAAAGGAAACATAAACCTTAACTACAGAAATGTTTTAGGAAATTTTCGTTTGTAGTTGATTAGAATTTTATTTGTAGGTCACATTTTTCTACTGATTAAATAAGTTGGTAATATCAAAGTATGAGTGAAATCCAATCTAGGCAATGACGGACGTTTTGTTTCTCATCATTAATTTGTAAAGAATTATGGCTTTTCAAAACGGTCTTCCAAAATCAGTTACTTAGTCAACGTAATTTACACTTCGCTACTCAAAGGCATAGCAGACTTTGCTAGCACACCGCCATATAACTGTTCGGTTGCACCACTCCCTTTGTTGTCCATTAGACCACACCAGATGCTCACGCCCTGTCGCATAGTGAGTTCACGGCTTATAGGAGATTAGCGAGACTTAACGGGATAAGGGAGCAAATACAGGAAGGAATTGTGGACATTATCGTGTTTATCCTTGTCGTTTACATCAAAGGGCATTATATCTAAGTTGTGTTCATCTAATGCACAAGTATATTTTGGGTATAAATCTCTTTCAGTCACACGTGAAAGCATTTATCACTCATCTATTAAATTTTGTCCATAATTAAGCTGAAGGGTCCTTTTATGCTTTTCTTATGCTGGAGGGTAATTTTATGCTTTTCCGTTGCCTACAACTATAATTTTATTGAATTTGTACTATATAATAGTAAATTGTTTATTGGTTTCTATATTACTTTAATTAGCTCTTGCTTTCACATTTCTATATTATTTTAAATGGAGTAATTTCAGATCACTATATTTAAACCACCATTATTACTACCAGTACATATTCCAATGAATATTGTTCTGGGAACTCATTATAATATTATTATTAAGATCCAAACGGTTTCAGTACTTAACTTAAACATTCGAAATAGTTTCTCATAGCTTTCTAGAATCAACGTTAATAATGGCAATTTCACAATTCAATTCTTAACTATAAATGTGGGATTATAAAAGCTTTTCATCTTCATGAATTTTTATAAGCCATTTAAATATTTGGACCATGCTAATCTTTTTAGGTTAAAAGCGTCTATTTGGGGTTTAATCTCGTCATAATCAACTTAATCTTTCTTACATAAAACTTAAACAATAAATACCTACTTTACGATTGGGTAATAATTTGATGGAAAGTCTCGTGGCTTACTGCCGGTTCCAATATTTTTGATCTATCCATGGAATCTAGCTACTAAAAATACATGTTTGACATATTTTGTGTGAAGCTTATGTCAAATATGTATCTCTAGTATCCAAATCTATAGATTGATTAAATATTGGGACCAGTTAGTCAATCTTTAAGACCAAAGTTTGAAAATCTTATAAGTTTATATTTTCTGGCACTCAATGATTTAGTTTGTTGATACCAGGAATAGCGGCAAATAAAACGGAGAGAAAAGTTCGGGTACCACATTTGCTTTTGCTTTCAAGTATTATTATACAACATTAAATAGTTGGTAATCATAAATGTATCCTTATTCCTAGATCATAATTAAAAAATGAACTTTTCAAATGCAAGGACAGCCTTATACAAAAATACCGAAGCTCAGTAAAAATAACGACAGTTTTTATAACCGTGGGTAAAACCGTTCCGAGTGATTACACTCAATGCATTACATTAGATAATCTTATAAAGAATCTGTCAAATGCGAGAATAAGAGGGCTTAACCCATACGAGCTCGATACCATGGATATATGATTCGATTATATTTAATGGATTATGGGATACGAGTTTAATATGAAACGCGGGGAAAATTTTAATCATACCTATTGGGAATTTTACGGTTAAGAAAGTCTATAACAACAAAATCTTGTGTAAAAGCATTATCATTTTATTAATCACCTTTAAATCTGGCGACAGTATTTTGAATACAGTTATTTACAAATGGTCCGCTACTGACTTCGTAATTCGTTATAATTATATTATATTGATTTAACGCTTGTTATGTCTTGAATTTGTTATTTCTTTGCGAAATTTGCTCATAGTGCTATCGTCTTTCGGGGAGCACTGAAAGCTATCGATCCTGGTTTTTGTCTCAGGACCAAAATGGTTAGATTAGGTTATGTCTGATGTCATATTTAAACCTTTAGGGCGGCCTGAAAACTTCTACGCCAGAGTTGGCCACACACTCACACGAATAAGAAAACAAGATTGGCTAATACATTTGATATATCGTTTACATTTTTATTACCATCAACATAAAGAGATTTGAGTTAAATAAGTTTAATATACATTCATAACCAAACGATATGGTTACCAAAAATTGGTTGCATCACTTAATTTATTTTATGAGTTCCGTCATATTTTCGTCATAATGGTTTTCGTCGTGGTCACTAATATTTATTGTCAGATATCTTGATACCAAATATCAACAAGATCAGATCGGTAATATCAATATCGAAACCTCGTATTTATGATATTAGTATGGAATTTCTTAGTCTGATATAACGATAAAATTTCTACGTTATTTTGCTGTAAGAAAAATATAACTAGAATATATTTATTTCCATCTACCAGTACGTTCGCTCCTTCAACGTCAACCTAACTTTCACCCTCTGTATATGCATATCTTGCCACGTCAAACAGATAGGCAGGGAGAGTGGAACTGCTATAGCGATCTTAGCAATAACTAGAAATAACTTTAGCTTCGCAATTACAGGCAGCTTTGAGTTGCCGCGCTGTTTGTATCTTAGTTTGATTTATTTCCAATTCCTGCAAAGAAATTTAAAAAAATAACCACGTTTTAATTATCCGATATGACATTATCTTCACAGTTGAGTGTTGTAGGTTGTGTTCTTTTTATGATGCTAGATTGTAGTAATTTCATACTTGTTTAGGGAGCAGAGATAATTGCTCATTTTTTGGGCTAGCAAGGCATACTTACTAAGTTTTCTGATATGTCTTAATTGTAATCCATGATAATATCTTCTCTTTACCCAAGCAGATCCAAAGTATTAACATTCCAAGCTTTATTATCAAACATTAGATTTGATATTAGAATTAAACCTATCAACACTTCCGTAGAACCATTGTGTTGTTAACCCAAGGTCACTGCAAAGTGACTCCGTAATAGATTGCGTCACCGTCTCAGACTGATCATGACAAATTACTTTTAGATGTGTCGATCAACGAAATCCATTCAATACTAACTGTAAAGAAAAAAAAACTATAGTCTACAGGTGTTTCGCGAAACCTTATTTGCTAAACAAAAAGTGAAACGAGGCTTTACTTAAGTAAGTCGAATCTTATTGTACAGACGGTAAGATCGAATCTTGAATGACGAATAGGATTAAGGTAAAGGAGTGTGATACCTAAGATCTAAATTTTGGTAATCTATTTTTAGGATCACCTCTGCAACCTGTTTGCATGACTCTTGGAGGGTGAACAAAATAGATGGGTCTTTATTATTTTGTTGGAAGTGTTGGGACATGCATGGCTAATCGGATGGTGTCCGATATCAACCGGTGGACTAAGTTTATTGCAATATGGTCGTTCATTACCTTCATTTAGCTTTTAATTTAAACTGTGCTTGGCTTCTTGGTATGCGACCGAGTTTTGTTATTTTTTTATAACTGAATGTAGAATTATTATTTTCTACCAGACATTTCTTCCCAAGACAGTGGTTGTGAGTATTATTGGTGTAGATCATTATTATTTTCTTTTCATAAGTGTAATTTCTGTTACTTTCATCACTTACATTTTTTTATGAGCCTGTAACGTCGCACTGCAGGGAAAAGGCCTCCCCACTCTTCTTCCGCAAGACCCTATCTTCTCCCTCCTGGAACCAATCCTTTTTGAAGGAGAGTAGTCACTTACATATTCTAAGTAATTCTAGTAACACAAAATAGTGTTTATATTGCAAGAATAATAACTTTGTTTGCTTTACGTTTCCTTAATATTTTCTTAAACTATTTTGTGATCAATCACCTCACGAGGCACATTGACATAAACATAGAACGCATGTATTACTTTTAAAATATACTTACCTAATAACTGGACTAGAAAAGAAGGCAAGTCAATGATACTACGGTTATCTAAATTGGTTAAGCCATTTGTGCTGTTAAGTGACATAACATTTTATCCTTAAAGTTATACTTTCATTATTAGTAGTATTGGGTTATGAAATCAAATATATCCAAGCGGGTTGACTGTGAAATAGGTTTTATTTGAACATTAGACAGTTTAGCTGTTACAAAGGTTATGCAGTATTGTAAAGGTTGTAATGTCTATGTAAGCCTTTTCTATTATGTTAATTATGTGAATAATTATACTGAAACCAAAGTTATAATTATGTATACATTTAAATCGGTACGCGAACAGAATGCACATTATACTATTCTCAATACGTAAAATCAATTAGCTTCCCACTCGCAAGTAGAATTAATGATTTCTCAACTCTTGGATAACATCTAGGTACATCATGTAGCAATTAATCAAGGACATTATAAAAATGAAACTGTTCTCCGAGTCAGTGATGTCAATAATAATATCCAACGAAATTCGACCGTTGTTCATGAATTGACGCTTCTCGTTAATTTTCCTTTCTTGATTGAATTCCGTTACTTCGTCTAGCATAGTTTCGGTATTGATACAAATCAAAGAATGCTTTCAAGACTAACAAGAATTTACTGCCCACTCAACTAAATTAATTCGAACAATAAAATCTGTAATCCATTTGTACGATCACGCAAAAACATTATACAATAGCCTGAAGACAACACCGAAGGCATAAACATCAAGTTTACAACCTTCTTATTGATAATTATAGTCAAAGTTTAATTGTTTTGAACCCATGAAGTTTATTGAATTAATCGCCAATAATGAAACTGGCTCGTCTGAGACAAGAAGATCTCGTTTTTTAATTGGTCCCCGTGTGTTAGTTCAAATTGGAACGTTTGACCGCACTTGACGTGCGTGACGAAAGGAATGCTTAAGTAAATTCTACAAATGTAATGCCTTAAAAGGGCAAAAAGTTGCACAATTTAAATGGTTTTAAAAATTACTTGAATTTATTTTATGTAAATATTTTTGTGTGCAATCGACTTTTTATGTGCCTTGGTTCGGTTGGGCAATCTAAAGCATTTATTAAGTGGTTTAATCTTATTATCAACAAGGTAACTTTACTAGCTTCGAAACTTACTAAGGCGAACTATTATGTTACTTAACTAAAGTCAAGTTGATTTTTTGAACTAAAGTACTTAATTATTACATAGTGCCAACTTACTTAATATTGTTTTTATTTTATTAACTTTCTGTATTTTTCTTTTATTTGGATACTATAAATCAGTACCTAGGTATATCCAATTCTAATAACTTTTGTATACCTAGGTATATAGCTTTATCTCTGTGCATGTGCAATTATTTTACTTGAACTAGCCGCAATACTTACACGCTTCCTTATATTAAAACCACATATCCAAAAAAGGAAACCGCAATGGATAACTGCAATCATTATAATAGTAAAAACTAGTAGTGAAACGTGTTTTAATTAGCTTGAAAATATCTTAATTGCTCGTCCGAGCTTAGTATCTACAACTTTAATTAGACATGTAATTATATAAACCAGTAACCTCTGCGTGTTACATTTAGTTAAGAAAGCTACGTGAAGTTTTTAAATTTAATAAGTTAGCTACCGAAGTCATATCAAATAGAGATGTCGAAATCGTGAATGATTTCTCTATAACTTTTAATTTATCATCACTTTTTTGCTGCGGAAATTCTCACCATGTCTAGAGGCTATCTATCATCATTACGTTAGGATTCAAAACTGACAGCAACAGACTTTTTTCGCACTTAAAAACTTATTTACAACTTGGAAATTAAAGTCAACTTTCGTTTTGTTTTACTGAAAAATAATTTCAATTTAACGCAATAAAATAATATAGATTTACTACCGTGTAACTCTATCAAACTGCAGATAAAAAATCAAAAATTCTACGTATTGATAAACACAATCAATTTTAACGGACTAAGATTAGAAGCGTGCCAGCACTTACACTAAGTATCATGTCATCAAAGTAGTCGTAAAATTCACATTAGACACATTATTATTAATGGATATTTGCATATACCTATGCATTTAAATTTTAAGGCCATTGCCAATCGGCCGAAGACTGATATCAGAAAAAGCTTGCATTTTAGTAAATTTCGACAGCAAGTTATTGACGTAGAAGACTTTTGCCGTTATAAATCGTTTTAAAAATAAATTCAGCGCTTATCAGGCTGTTTAATTAAAAACAAGTTCGATGAAATATTGAATACCTACTTTCGTACATAAGAATTTGATGTCAGATAATATAAATAAGATATTAAAATAAATTCTAACAGACCCAAACAAATTTAATCAAGTGCAACATCAAATAGAAAAAAAAACACTACCAAAAGTAATCAAAACCAGTACACTGATAATTTTACTTTGAAATTGTAAGCCTCATTTCACGTTCTACATTCAACGAATTTTAGATCGCATATTGAATTTCTTTATGTTCTTTTTAAATCCTGTACAGCAACAACATCTTGGCAAGTAATATTGAATTTCACTTGTATGTACTACCTACATAAACTCTTCAGCTTGACGGTAGACTAAGTTATTGGCGTGGGTTATGAACCTTCGGTGGACCTGACTCATACTAGGATACGTGGCTTCATTTGTCTATGAGTCAATACACCCCCACAACATCCAGATTGAGACGACATTGCAGAATATTGGGAAATTGTTTGAGTATTTTTGTGGTGCTCACCAAAACTGTTCTACGATGACGTTTTATGACTGATGACTAGGTAATCACAGATATATCATAATAAACAACATAACATGCTTGACACAAAAAAATGGTTGGTATTCCCTTATGTGAATAGGTATAAAGAACTAGAGGACGCCAGCAGCTACGCCTGCATTTTTTTAAATTTACCTGTTTTGACCGATCCCATGGGCATTTCAGGAAATCCCTTCTTAGTGCACCCCTACAGTCCTCAAGGAACATACATGCCAAATTTCAGCTTCCTGCGCCCAATAGTTTCGGCTGTAGCGTGTCTGTCAGTCAGTCAGTAACGCAAGGACTTTATATACCTATTAAGATAATAGAAAGATTTTTTTTCTCATGTGTAGACTTGAGAATAAAAACCTTATCGTTAAAAATCTGAGTGAGGCACTCAATGGAGTGGAATAATTACTGCAGTTGGAAACTGCGAAGGTTAATTGCAGACATGATCTTTTTAGTATATCACTCGTACATTAACTTAAAACAACCGTGAAGGAAATATAAAGCTGTAGTATGATTAAATAAACAACGTTCCATACGAATTGCTCCAAAGTATGTAATATTTTAACCCACCCATACATTTAATAAGGACTCAAAGGACAATAATGATTACAAATTACTTCATTACAACGTAATCCAGTCTTAACTGACAGCTAATCCCCTTTCATATTTCTCATTTGAATTTAAAACAGATCTCAGTTAAGGCATAAATGTGTTTTCAAATTACTGATGTGGAAATCTAATCTAAAGATAATAATGTACATTACGAAGTTATGATTTCTGCAAAGTCCACGACGTTTACTAATAATATTTCTAACCCTACACTTTATCACTGACATACAATTTTCACGATATCCGTATCATTAGACAACAAACAATACAAGTGTGAAGTTATCAATGGATCTATTTGTGTGCATTTAGTCTATAGTACCTATAATTTCTTAGTACGTACTGGTACGTACTCACCTAAAAAGCTGAGACTCGGCTTATCATCCACAGAGTCGTCGTCGTCAAAACATTCCAATTTTTTCGAATTCATATTTCTATCACTTTTGCATACAAGTTTGGGAACAAACTCCTTTTTTATAACACAGAAGGTCACAACCACTTGTCTCTACTTGCACACCATAGTTCATTAACCAACAAATTATTAATATTACACCACTGTAATCACACACAAAATCCAAAATAGGTATCACGCACTTGTCATTTTCTTTTGTCAACAAATGTCACAATTTTGTTCAGTTAGATTTTTGAAATTTGAATTGTAACGGACACGGCGCGCGCGCTTACGTCCGACGCGCGACGTCTCACCGACGCGAATGACGCTACGCACACCACAGACATGTGCGCCTAGATTCATGTTGTACTGACTGACCTGCATGATAATCTGATTATATACACTCTACATTGTTTTGTGTACAGTTGTATTCCTTATATAGCCTTATCTTTTATTGACATTGAGTATGCTATAATTCTTACTTTAAAACTGTCGTAAAGTTAAAAGCCCTATTAATTATGTATACCAATTTGTTTTAAAAATAAAACCAGCATTGGATTAATCTGTGTGATAATGGCAGACTGGAATTATTACTTGCGAAAGGGGTCGGCAGCCCTCCCTCTAGAGATCGCGCATTGTTCTGTGCGCCGGTGCCAATGTATGGTAATAATACCACCCTCTACTTAAAAAATAACATTGTTAGAATTGTCTATGGTATTTTATACCGCTTTTTGAATTTGTATCACATAAACTGTATCAAGAGCCGAAAAGTTATCAGCTATCCCGATTGAAATTAAAACCATAAAATCGGTGAGTGGGTTATAAAACTTTGATCAGATCGAGCGTGCTTCCTCACGATCGAACGAAAAAAGGCCAAAACTCCCTTAATGTATAAAAGGATGTTCCCACACCGAATCTTCTTTTTTACTTATACGGTCCGTGGCCCTATGATTCTCCGGCCAATTTCGTCAGACGCGACCACCATATAATTTTGTCCACCATTAATCATCTTGAGTGATTCAAGAATGACAAACTGATCTCTCGACAGTGAAAGTCCGGTGCAAGTAAGCAAGTCTTTAATATGACTGCTTTTGGATTTCAGATCTTAATACGTAGGCAAATAGTGCTGAAAATTATTCCGATAAACCGCAAAAATATTTAAGTGCAGACGTAATTTTGAACGACAAAAATCATAATAACAGTTGTGTAAATTTTGCAATATGGTTTTTTATGTTGACCTCATTCTATTTTTTTCGGACCGAGTGGTTTGTCTTGTATGTCATATCAGAAAATGGTTAGGAATTTGGTATCTATGTATAGTACCTTTTTGAAAGCTTTTATAAAATTCATATTCATGAGTCTATAAGTAAATAATTTTCTTGGCACTGTGGCCCTTAAAACTAGGGTTCAAGGAGACAAAACTATTTTAGATTAAACTGTTGGATCGTCAATTAACTTATCTCTAAAATTAAGCTGAAAATACTCTTGGGTGGCTTTGCGTAGCAAAAAAGGTTCTGAAGTATTTTTAAGTATTAATATTCTCTCGTTGTTATCAATATCAATATAGCACATAAAATTCATGTAACCTTCTAGCTCTAACAGTTGCGTATAGAACATAAGAAATAGAAATTTAAATATATTAACATTGCAATGCAGTCACTGGAAGTATGTGTCAACATTTTGCAAAAAATCTACTACAAAAAAAACTGGGAGCGTTTATTAATGTCGACATACTTTTTTGACACCTGTATCATTGTTCGCAATGTTGACTTACGAAATTCATAAATTATGCGGGACGTGAAATTTAAATTTCGGTGAAAAGCTGCTCGATATTTATATTCGACTCATTAATGACTACGTTGAACACTTCAGAACTATATCGATCCAAATCGATCGTAAAAACGTGAATTTAAGTGTAATGGTCACAAACACTTGTCATTATACATCATTTACATAATGACCCATTCTTATACAGATGTTGGGCGTATTCTACGTAATAAAATTTATAGTGGTAAACCTGAACAATTTATAAAGGTGGACATAATTTAAAATGTAAGTAGGAGCGAATTACCAGTATTATGGTGGGTTAAAACGTTGTCTTTCGAGAGAATCTCAGTTCGGTGTTTTTAACATAATTAAGTCTTCACGCAGAAGAAAATTGTGCAAGATCGGATAACTGGTAACACATTTATGAAAATTACGAGGGAAACTGTTAATTTTATAACTTATACTAGCTGACCTGGCAAACGTTGTTTTGCAAAATTTCTTTTTTTTTAAAGTAGATGTTGGCCGATTCTCATAGATACCGGATAAGCACAAAAAATTTCATCAAAATCGGTCAAGCCGTTTCGGAGGAGTATGGGAACGAAAACTGTGACACGAGAATTTTATATATTAAGATTCATCAGAAATTGATCCAGTTCTACAAGTAGCGGTAAGTAGACCGCAAATTGCAGATTTGAATCTTAGTAGGATTGAGAACGGCATTTGTTAACAAGTTCACAATTAATATTAAGTTACATATCATAAGTTTTAATTGGCTTGTTAGCAGGTGCTTCAACCGCTACTTTTTATCACTCAAATTAGTTTTGAGTCAAAATAATTCAAGTCTGTCTGCATCGCCATTTATTTGGTTTGGTCTAGCCGAGCTTAATTGTTGTTTCGTTTTAATCCTTTCACTTTATCAAACGGCTGTCTAGTTAGTCGAGTAGAATAAGCGTGAGAGCTTGCACAACTACCGATGGAAAGGGTTCTACGTCTAAGGTGGGAATAAACCGCTTGACTTTTAAATATTTTTTGAAATTACTTGAAATTTTAGAAGTCTATGATACTGGTCTCTTGTAAATGTGTACTATGAGCCAAGTTGCAGAGTTAAAATACAACGTAAGTCGCTCAAACAAGGCTTTAGAACACTATGTCACTAGGTTAACTATTAATCTCAAAAGATAAAATCTATTTTAGACTAAGTAAGACGATAATAAAGACGAGAGTATTTATATAAATGATATGAAGTTTAAAGCTATAATAATGTATTCCTGTTGCGTAGAAAGTTCGACCGCATGGGACAAAACATGACACAGCAGCTCATAAACCACATTAAATATTTTTATGAATCATAATAAATTACTGGTTACATTCTAATTCACTTATTGGTCAAGAATCCCAAATCGGTTTCTTCTGATCATTACCTTTCCAGGTACATCTATTCTTCCATACCATCACACGCATCTTTATTTATAACTAAAACAATAATCTCAGCAATTTCAAAGGCCAGACTATGTTCTGATTCACCGTCTGGATGTTTTTCATCAAACCTTGAGGCATCCCCGACGTTCCCTTTAAGGAGTCTTGTTTAAAATTCCGCTCCCGTACTCCTTGAGACGCGCTCCTAACATATTTAGGCGTCCGGGTCCTTGCTTCTTTCCCATAGACTTTTTTCGTATACAAAAAGATCCTTTTGTTGTTTTTTTATTGAATTTATGCGACGAACTTGTAAGTAACGATTTCTTTCGAGTTCATTATTAACATTGTTGGTATTCTGACGTTTTTGGAACTATTGTATTATTTATTGGAATTTTATCGACTGTATTTTATCTGGTAGTTTATTTAGGGTATTTGTTCTATTGTTATATTAGCTTAAGTTGAGACATGGCGAGTTTATAGATCGTAAAATTGTTTATGACCTTCTTAATAATTTAAGTACGATGATATGTTTATAATATTTATTTTGTGAAAGAATAGATATTGTATTAAATATGTTCGTATGACTTAATTAAGAAGTAGTAAAAAACCGAAACGATTAATGATAGTTCCAACACCTTATATGTCATCGAGCGAAATTATAAATTAATGAAGATCTTCATTAACTTATGCTAATACAAATATTCTGTAAATTAAATGTCTATTACATTTATCATTTTAATGGTTGGTATTTTTTAGAAAACAGTTCTTCGATACTGATCTTTCTATTTACATTTTATTAATGATTCTATAATTGGAGATGTCTTTGTTTATTTTTTAATAAAATGTATGTATAATATACATTTTATTAATATAGTATAGTCCTATGATAACGGCTGTAATAAGGAGCGACTAATTAAAACTGTCTATGTATAATAATTGATTTATTTTTGTATTTAGTTTAACACTCATCAAACATGTTTTTCTATATGATATGTTTTCATTGCGGCATCAAATAGTTGAACTAAATTCAAGAACAAGTTTGTATTATAAAAACTTGGCAGTTGTATAATATTATCCTTGCCTTAAAATTAAATAAATCTACTTCATCTGGTTTATCTGTTATGGTGGCCATATTTTTGTGAAGATACATTTACTGCGTCTACAGATTAATGAGTAGATTGTTATTCTACGGACTAAGTAAAAGTTTTACGGTTCATGTTAAACCCAAAAAGGGTTTGAGAAATGTATGTGATTAAACAAATGTGTGGCACGCTCATGTTTTGAATCCAAATTTTGTTTTTGAGTGACTCGAGTTTTATGTGGTGTCGGATTTATGAAGTGTCCAAAAAGTGATCTTAATGGTTGATATCATCTAAGCTATTTCTTTTCCATGGGTTACCACTGGTTTCTCAGTTGTTACCTTAACTTTTGTTATTGTTGATATAGCCTTTATGTTTTCTTAAAATATGTTCTCTTACTGCTTGGCAAAGGTATTCTTTACACTGTTCCAAACGTCTCTATCTTATGCCAAGTGGTGTCAGTTCCTGTCAAAATTGTCTAAATCAACACGCCATCGTTTTCGGGGTCTACTTCTGTTCCGCCGTCCGTCTTGCAGCAACCATTGCGTGACGATCATTGCCCATCGGCTAAGATGCATCCGGATTCCGTGGCCCTCCCAATCCCACTTTAGTTAGGTAGTCTTCTATCTTTTGACATTCAAGGACCAAGTCTGAGCACCGTAGGTTAGGATGGGCATTCCTATTAGTTATACTCAAATCAGGCCATAAATGCTAATTTAACCTTCTAGCAAATATTGCATGAACACATATATTATTTATTTTATTGGTTTCCATAAAGATACCGCAAGTACATTTAATGATTAGAAATTATGCTGTGCTGATTACAGTTAAGTGATGTTAAGTGAAAAGTACTTAGTAATGTATAGCCGATACTGATGTGAAAGTTATAAAAGCTTTAGATATTACACTTAATAATTAAACCCTAGATCACAACAGTACTAACTAAGGAGAAACTTTTAGTATGTTGGTTTGTGAATTATCGCCCGATCGTTATGATCGTTATGATAGACCTATAGATAAATTGACGATCATTGCGAGATTCAATCAAATTCACGGTATCGAACTAAAGGCTGCCTTAAAGGAAAGCATAATTCATAGTTAGGTATAGACTCACGCCTGTATACCTGAAGGGGTAAGCAGACACATTATTATTATTATTATCTTTTTTTTATGCCAATAGGCGGCAAACGAGCAGACGGATTGCCTGATGGTAAGCAATTACTGCCGCCCATGGACACAAGCAACACCACAGGAGTTACAGCGCGTTGCGTTGCCGCCCCTTGGGGTTGGGAAAATGGATAGGATGAGGAGTGGGATGAGGGAGAAGGAATAGGGGATAGGGCCTCCGGCACTCTCACTCACCGAACGAAACGCCACAGTTTAGGTACTGTTACTTTACGTCGATTTTCTGTGAGAGGGTAGTACTTCCCCGGTCGAGCCGGCCCATTCATGCTGAAATCAGCAAGGCTTTACTACCTAGATTAATAATTAAAAAAATATCTTGCCGGCAGTTATAAGTGTAATAATAATACCGCAGGCTAACCTTTGCAAATCGTTAAATGATCAGTACCAGCGTCATTTATAAAATTAGGGAATTTTACCAGTGCAATCACTTGAACAATTGTATTATCAGTTGTTTTATTTTTCAGTGCAATCAGTCTAATATCTGCATCACAAGAAGCCAAAATGCCATTTAGCTTGTCTAAAAAGTATGATAGTTTCACACAATACAAGATCTTTTGGTCTTAGACACATAATGCTTACAATACATATCAAAAACCTTCGTAGACACGCCTAATTTTTGCTGTTTTATACTTCATCTTTGACTCCAAGTTGATGTAAAGAAGTTCAATAAACCACGTTAATAGCTCGTTTTATTCTCCACGATATCACGAAGCCAAGCACAGACTATCTAAAAACTTTCTAATAATAAATTTAATTAACAGTAATTAAAACGTTGTCCCGATTGATATAAGGATATTGCTAGTTTTACAAGTGCGCAGTTTGCATAGGCTATCATATTTATGTTGCTACTTAAGTTAGTAACCTAAGGCTTCGTTAGTGGTGAGGTATAAATTTGTATTGACTTTTGCAAATAATTTGAATTTTATGGATCTCAAATTTATTAATACTGTGGGCTACATTGGATTATATGCTACAATATACCTGCTTATATAAGTTTACGAGTTGTAATCATGTAACGTGAAATGAATATAACTAGACACAAATATCTTTTTATTCTCCATTAGGCAGCGATAGCCTAGTGGAGATACCAACGGATTGCCATGCAGAGGGTATCAGGTTCCAATCCACGGCACGCACCAATGACTTTTCTAATTTATGTGTGTATTAAATAGCTAATTATTGCTTGTCTCGTGCCTCGGCGAGCACGCTAAACCGTCGGTCCCGGTTGAAGATCTTTGAAGTCGTTACGGTGAGTCAGTACCCTCAAATAAATTGATACTGGTCAAAGCCATGGAATATCGCCATACCTTTGGGTTACGGAGTTCGGACGGCAGTCGCTCTGTGGAAAAGCTGATATTCTGTCATATCTCGTTGAACTAGTAAGCGGACATCGGGCTCCAAGGTGTAAGTCTTGAATACAACCGGGATAACGCTATGAGGATGATGATGATCTTTTTATTCTCCAGTTTCGACTTACGGGTTTATAGGGCGTCATGATCGTGAGTCAGTCAGCAAAGGTAGTAGAGCCTTGCTGATTTCCGGGGAAAAACTACCCTCTCATAGAAAATCGACGTAAAGTAACAGTACCTAAACTGTTGCGTTTCGTTCGGTCAGTGAGAGTGCCGGAGGCCCCATCCCCTATTCCTTCTCCCTCCTCCCATTCCTCTTCCTATCCCTTTTCCCAAACCCAAGGGCGGCAACGCATTTGTGACTCCTCTGGTGTTGCTTGTGTCCATGGGCGGCGGTAATTGCTTACCGTCAGGCGATCCGTCTGCTCGTTTGCCGCCTATTACTATAAAAAAAAATTGCTCAAAGTTTGAACATAAAAATTTATTGTAGCCACATTTTAAGGTTTACGTACAGACTTATTTTTGTATATTCGAGAGCGATAAGAGTATCAGAATCTACGAGTTACAGTAAAGGCATAACAAGCAAGATTCACATCCAAAACTGTTCTGCAAATCCAATCTTACGTTTTACTTGTACAAAAGTTCACTTAAATTGGATATGTTGATTTGTTTATTTTCATTTCTTTTTAAGAACCATTACCGCTAACTGTATACAAGTCTGATCGCGGTCGAAATTACAATCCCGGACTAAAAGCGTAATCACGTTTATTTTGCTCGACCTGAATATGCCCAAAACCTGTTCCTTTTAATGCACTAAGGACAAAACTGGAGACAATAATGATAACGAGACGAAGGACGGTATACCAAAAAGATTAACAAACGGACGAATGTGGATGTTGCCTCCTTAAGTGGAGCCTGGAGTCTAATGGTAAGGAAAAGACTTAGTTATTGTTTACCATTAGACAGGTAATGCAATGCCAAGTAACTGAAATGTTAAAATAGTAAAAAAATCAACAAAACTTTATTTGATATAAATAGGTACATTTCACAAAAACGATCATCTCACCAACTAAGGATAATTCCTATATCGATAATATATTGGTCGTCGCCAAACTAGAACCAGTCATTTTAACAATGAATTTTAAGGAAGAGATCCTATTTGAGTATCTGGTGATTTCAATATCCATCTTATTCTTTACTCCAGTAATATCAAAACAACGCTCCTAACGAAACTCATAGAAGAAGATCACACTATCACCAAAACTACTCATTAGTTCAATTGCCTCATAAAAAACGAAGCATGTTAGAACGCGTTCATATTCAATGTTATCAATACTGACCCAGTCAACAGAACGCAATACTTCGCTTCACAAAAACTCGATAAGTTCTTACTATACGCTAAGATAAAAATGGACCGCGAAGAATGTATTAATGTAAATAATATTGAATCCATCGCGGGCACGATGGGGTTTGCAAAAAGGCTATAATTTAAAAAAAGCAGCATCAAAGGCGCGCGGTTGGGTTCCGTGCGTTGACTCTGTGACTCATCGGACGAAGGCAAAAACTTGCTTCAGGGACCCTAAGATGATGCTTTGTGTGACAGAAATATTTGGAGCAATACTGTTTGCGTGTTAATATTGTCCGAAATAATTTCTGCCGGAGAAAGACGTTCTTATTTGATTTCATTTCCATTCATAAAGACAAATAAATAATTACAATAGGCATAAACGTTGTAATTACGAAAGCTTGCCATTATTTGTTTATATTTAATCTGTATTTTAATAATATAATATCTTTTTGCAGCAAAATAAATAATAAAATTGAGATAATCATATTCGTAAAAGTTTGTACATCTTGTAAAGAAAACATATGATAGTACCCGGTAGCGTAGCAAGGATAAAGAGACGTGGGAGACAATCTGACAGCACGTCGGTCGCTCGAAGAGAAGCCATTTTGGGGTGACATCTGACAGATGGTAACGCCTACTGGACAGGCAACCCATTCGGGATGACACTCACGGCCAGTGACAACACACACCGTTGAGTCAATAAGAAGCAAATTTGGATTAACACTACAATTGCCCTCCTAGTGGGTTCATGCTAGTAACTCCACTGCTAGTAATTATGTAATTCATCATTAATAGATCTCCTATGCAATAAGTCACCGACATAGCTCTCCGAATAGCCAGGCTGAAGTGGCAATGGGCAGGGCACATAGCTTGAAGAACCAATGGCCGTGGGGGCAGGCGGGTTCTGGAGTGGCGACCACGTACCGGACGACGCAGTAGGGATAGGCCTCTCGCAAGGTGGACCGACGATCTGGTTAAGATCGCGGAAGGCGGTTGGATGGCGGCGGCTCAAAATCGGTCTGTGTGGAGAAGCCTATGTCGAGCAATGGACGTCTCTTGGCTGACATGATGATTTGTTGGGGCGATCATTTAAAATTAGCAGTTGGAGAACCACTAGATATATGCACTGAGATGAATACTACCCATAGATAACGATCTAGATAAAAATGCCTTTTTCCAATGCCTTTAAAAAAAACTGTAAGGAAAGTCATGAACCACCGATCAAATTATGATGCTGCTTTATAATGACCTTTCCATCAAGACTGACCCTACTGAGAACAAGAAGTTATTATACAAAGCTGTTCTGCAAATGGATTACACAGACACCTCTTAATTCTTATTTTTCGCATATTTCTACTAATGCTTTGTACAGTTATCTTAGTACACTGACATTTTCTTTGGAATGCTTTGAAAATGGCTATTGCCTTAGTTTGATGCCATAATATATTTATAATGATAGTAACTTCATGCATTGGAGCAACTCGTGAGTGAGTCCATAAACGCTGCAAGTAAATGTAGCGGTGCATTTTGTGAGTTACGTAAATGTTCTAAAATTTACAAATTACAATACGAAAGCTTAACAGTATTACACTCTGAAAATTTATTATATATCTTAAGAAATATGTGTTCTGATGTGATTTATTTTTGTATTATTTTAGATTCATAAAGTTAAAAAAATCTATATGAATGTATAACATTTATAATCTGTGTTTTATTTATATTTAACTCAACATCATCAACAATGTTTCCGATTTGATTTTTTCTAATTTCTATAATTTCTTTATTTTATTTTTCTTCTATCTATTTTCAAAGACTATTTAATTTTCAAACGTCGTGCGTCATTTTATCGGCCCAATTTTTCTCTTCTAATAAGTAAATTGTTTGCTATAAAGGGAGAGCAACCTGTTCCATTGTTCGGTTGCACCTCAAGACATGGCCACTCGGTAGCGATATTTGTATGAATGAATCATTCTCCTTAAACGTACAAGAATGCCTAGTTTATATTTAGATGTGTTGACGGTCCTTGTGAATCGGGGCGGGGCGCAGACATACGCTGTGAAATTGTCGAGACAGCAAAAAATAATTTAATCCTTCTGAATGTGGAAAATGAGATGCATTTTAAAAGATTTGGACAATTTTCGTCGTTCAAGTCAAAGTTTTGTTTGAAATATTTGGGAGATATTATTTTTGGGTTAAATTACGTGTTTTGAAGTTAACGGAAATTTCAATTGCATTTTTTATGATCTACTTAGTGTGCTGTGTCGCTGGGTTTCGAGTTTTGAGTTTGAGTTCGATCCAACGTGACGTTACTTTCTGTGATCCTTAAATGTTGTTTAAGTCTGGACGCTCCTAATGTCAGTTCTTTAAATATTTGTAAAGTGCCCCGCTAGTCAATATTTATGCATATAACAGCAGTCTTCAAACAATTTACGATCGCAGAATTAAGCTTGTCCACAGGAGCTCAAAACGTTTCAGGTCGATAATCAAAATCCAGTTATTGCGACAGTATAAATACCTACCGGATCTAATGCAATCTGTCATCCAAACGACAGTGCACATCATGTACATGCTCACTTAATCCATTTCAAAATCAAATCAATTTGGTTTAATCAAATCATTTTTTGCAATGAGTTAGACATCTAACATGAACGATTATGTTCTATGAAAGCAAGTGTCAATATTAATTATGTTTATTAATGGATTAAGTTGTAAAAACTATGAGCATTTCTTGTAACAAATTACGTATAACCTAGTTTGCATAATGGTAGCTGGCTCACATTCAAAGTGATTTGCTTAGAGAATTTCTGCGAAGATGGTGCTTACATTATTAAATTGTAAGTTGTTATTGCTTGTGATCTACTTACCTGGATATTTTAAGCTGTGCACGTCTGCTTTTTTTGATAATGGCTTACCTGAAAAAAGCAAAATGGCAATTAGCTTTAAGTTATAATTAAGGCAAGTTTCCCCTTGGCCTGCGTTGCTTGGCAGTTGCGAACACCATCATGTTAATTACAACAGTAAATAGCTATAAAGGGCTGTTCTTTAAGACACAAGAGATTATTTTGCTCAAGGATACAGAGAAAATAAATCAATCGTGTTAAGTATTTTTGACCTACTATCAATAAAATTATAGTTGATGCAATTTCTTTTTACCTTACGGCAGACAAATATATAGGAGACAAAAAAGGCATCTTCTTACTTTGGAATATTCAGACGCTCTATCGTATAGATAAAACAATAAAGTAAACGTTAGTTTAGTGTTTAAAATATGGCGATAAGACTCCGTCCGTGTGGTGACGGATTAAGAATTCGGAATGTCACCACCCCATATCATCCCATGGGTGTCGTAAGAGCTGACGGAGGGAGCATATTATGCAGAGAACACCACTGTAAGAGAAAGAAAACTTGATACAAACCCTATACCATCCCGTTTGGCCAGCGTGGTATAGTAGGCCAATTCCTCCTTTCAAAGGAGAGGCCTAGTCCAGCAGTGGACTGTTAAAGGCTGATGATAAGACTAATTTTAGGGAAGTGCCTGGAGAGGTGACATCATTGTAAAATAACAATAATACTCATTAAAAAACAGTCTTCATTCAAGAGTAATCCAGCCTGTAGGTATAGTTGATTTAGAGAAGTTGATTTTATTAGACCAGTATAACATTTCAAGAAATTAATCAAATTAAACATTTCATCTGGACAAGCACAACATAAACGCGAAAGATGGTTGTTAAACATATTATATACCACAGCTGTTTACCTCTCTGAAGTACCGGTACATTCTACTAAATGTGTTCGTGAAAGCAGTTTCTATTTAAAACATGTTAATTGTCGTTTAAGTGTAGTGAGATCGGTTTGATTATCCTCATTCTACCGTGACGCGCACTGATCAATATTGTGATAAACTGACATATTTTATCAATATCTTAATATATAAAATCCTTGCGTTACTGACTGACTGACAGACAAGCTACAACCGAAACTATTGGGCGCAAGAAGCTGAAATTTAGCATGTATGTTCCTTGGGGACCGTAGGGGTGCACTAAGACGGGATTTTCCGAAATTCCCACGGGATCGGGCAAAACAGGAAATTCGAAAATATGTGCGTGCGAAACCGCTGGCGTCGACTAGTATGTATATAAAATTCTTGCTTTACGAACTGTCTGACAGACAACGCATAATCAAAATGATTGGGTGTACGCAGCTGAAAGACATGTCTGTTCCTTGAGTGTGGTGCTTTAAGAAGGGATTGTTCGAATTTCCTACGGGATTAGGTGCAGGTCAGAGACGGTTAAATTAAAAAGGAATGTGCGGGCGCAGCTGCGGGCATCCTCTAGTTTTATAATAAATCATTATCAGCAAGGCATACTAATTTGCTTAAGTAAATTTAATAGAAATCATGTTGATTTTAGATCTGATGTTGATTGTTAATCCACTTATGCAGCAAGTCAAGTGTAGAATGCACTTGATTTACTGTATAGTAGTACATACATACCTACATATACTCACGCCTTTTTCCCGTCGGGGTAGGTAGAGAGAACGGAATGCCACCTGCTTTTATCCTTACAAACCTCACGCGCTTTCTCTACATTCATTACTCTTTTCATACATGCTCGCCGGTTCCGAGTGCTTCCGACCTTACCTTTTTACAGAACGTCACCAATTTGGTCGACGAATGTCCTACGAGGTCGGCCGCGACCCGCTTGTCCATACACGTATTAAGATATTATACGATTTTTTAATTTGTAAAGGCTTTTACTATTACGCAAACACATATTACAAAATCTATTAAAATGACTATTTATTCAGTGATAAATACAATGCTATCTGTAGTCTTAGACTAAAGCATAAAATAACAAGCGAAAAGAAAATCGATGGCCAGCCTAAATTAAAACTGTATATCCCAGATAAGTGAGTCTCATTTCATAAAACGAGTTTTTATTAGAAATCATTGCCGTATGTAACTTGTTGGCGCCAAAATTTTAGTTGTACCTTTTTTGAGAAAAAACACAATGAAAACGTTAATTAGTCAGATATTCTGTAGCACTTTGTACTTAGTTGCACCTTTTCAAAAGATTTCCTTTAGAACAGCTTCATTACGATATACATTTTCAAGATTGCAGTTTCATTTGAAACATTACAACTATAACAAACAAACAAACAGCACAGTTCGTTGTCTGGTACTGGCCAAGATTAACATGTTAAAACACACAAAGCATCCTATAATATGAATATAAATGGAGAACGAAACACAAACAAGAATCAGACAAGTTTTGATACGGACCACACGTTATACCCCAGGTTGAACATACTTCAAACCAGCAGTAGGCCTTTTCCAAGATTTCACTACGAAATATCATAAAGATAGTTTGAAATACAAGCTAGCGTAAAAGTAAACTATTTTTATTATAATTTCATTACGGAAGCTCACAGAAAAAGTAAATATTTACGTCCGTTAGACAGTGCATCTGGCTTCAAACATTACCTTTCCAATAACTATGATGCCTTGTATGGCCACCATGAATGAGGCAGGATATTTTTTTATAAGGATCATGTTTAAAACATACATTTCTAGCCTTCATAATTGGTGTATGAAGACATAATGTGTGCAAGCTTTTATCTTTCAAAATATTTTATAGAATGGGAGTGCAGAGTAGAATGTACCTACTCTTCTTCAACTACAAAAAATAAATATATGTCGTAAGGTAACGAAAATATTTTTTTCACATATAAAAATGTAACTATATCTTATCATGACTCTTATATGTAGAGTACATATCCCGGATGCGATCCATGAAACAAAATAAAAATAATTCTTTTAAAATATAAAACGAATTTTCATGAAAATAATCGCACTCAACAAAACATCAGTTTTGTCCTACGGAAGTAATTCATGTTTTACTTATATTAGACACCTGTGTCTTTTCTAGTGTAAATAAAATATAATTTAAGAGATGATGACAAAACCTTCTGAATCAAAAGAAGGCCTCAAAAACGTTTATGAAAAACTGTTTGCTGTGCTGGCAAATATAAATAATCATTTCAAGAGGTGTCCTGCAAAGCACAAAGACATGGTCACCGTACAATAAAGGCCTCAGGTACCACCTATATATGGAACTCCCGTTTGATTCTATGTTGATACACGTGTAAAATTCGCTTGAATGCAGGTAGATTCTTGCTTCATTGCACCACTTTCATGTATCCATAGTGGCAGTCTAGTATTTCACAACATAGGATCATGTTTGTTAGCGTGTATAAATTTTATACCGTCTTAGTAGTTCAGCCGTTTCGCATTACAATTTCAATGTGAATTTATCTAACATGACGTTACGTAGATGGTAACTTTTGGCATTTAAGACTTGAATTTAATAAGGATTCTTTTTACCCGACTACAGCGAAACCAAAAGGAAGGGTAATGTTTTTGGCAGTCTATGTATGTTTGTATGTTCCACCGTAGCGCTTAAACTACTGAACCAATTTTAATAAATTGGGTGGCAATAGATTCGTAATAATGGCCCGGGTGACATAGGCTATATAAATTTTATTCAAATTTGCTATAACGGATTTAATAGCTCAGATTACAACCTCAAAAAATATTAAAGTGAGATAATCATTACGTGTTTGGTATCAAAAGAAAGGTGTTGGTGAGCATATTTCAACTATGTATAGTGCGTGGTGAGTATGCAGTATAATATATGTATTATACTGCATACACACATACATAGACTCACGCCTGTTTCCCCGAAGGGGTAGGCAGAGGCATATCAAACGCCCACTTTTCGCCAGTGTTTTGATCCCACGTAATAGGTGGCGAGCCTATTGCCGCTTGTCGGGATATTTTGTTTGCCAGAGCCTCGTCCGTTGATCGGCAGGTGCACCACTTGCAGGTGAGGTTGGCTTGGGACCCTAAGTTCTTGGTGGGAACCCTATGCACCCGATGCACTATATTATACTGTTTCATTCAAAATATAAGTTTAAAACGCGGTTGTACTTACAGTTCACGCAGTTTAGACGCTTTGCGTTACCTATTTTTTGCTGTATTATTTTGCAGCGATTTGAGTTCTACATTATTGGGTTTGATGCGATTAGAATATTAACACTTTCACTGTCCGACCGCCAGATACAATAGAAATTCAATTGTCCTGAGCCACATGGGACTGGGAATGGGTTAAATATTATGAAATTATAATTTAAAGATTGCAATTAATTAATTGCAGCCAGCCGAGATCTTTTGATATAATCGAGTTTTTTTTGTACAATATACCTAACGCCTGCTCTAGAAATTAATCTTGTATGACGTGGAACTTTTCTTTTCAAGCAACACTTGAACTTCCAAACTAAAAACAACAATATGCGGATCTCACAAACCGCTGTAACCTACTTACACCCTGTTAAGGGGAAATACATAGACAGCAGCTTGACAAGTAATTCATATTATTACCTTCATTAAATCTATAGTCTGTATGATTGAATAACGGCTAAGAAAGTATTTTATAAAGTGTGATCAAAAACAGCAAACAAAAGGTGAGTGTAAAAGTCAGATCAATGTGGCTTGGCGTAGATATAAACTTTCATCTGCATATCTTTACTAATATTATAAAACTGAAGAGTTTGTTTGTATGTTTGTTAGGTTGAACGCGCTAATCTCTGGAGCTACTGGTCCGGTCACTTGTTGAGGAACACTACATGCTAAATAACATCACGATATCGGGCACTGGTGTGGAGCAGTAGCCCTAAATAATGTGGGTGTAACCGCAGGCTCAGCTTGTGTATGTTTATCAGCAGAAAAGAAAGCTCATAGTCTTTCTTGTATACATCTCTACTTTCCCATTCCATACATCTATTTATAGTAGGTAATTTCCTCCACAATACAATTTTCTATATTTGCAATACAATAACATAATAACGGCGCACCTCAAAACAATTTGTTCCAAGGCGTTTGCACGCGTTTATAAACAGTTGTGCTGCAATGATTGACTATTTGTGTTAATAAAGAGACGCGCAGACAATCAAAGTACCTCAATTATTGTGTCAGACGTAAATTTTATGGGTGTGGAAACATTTGGCTACTGTTGAATACAAATATTAGGTCATAAAACTTAAAAGATTTTAGTGCTAGACTCTGCCCGCGGCTCCGACTGCGTGAATTATGCTCCCAAACTTGCCTCAGGGATCACACTACTGGTGAAGCTGTACAAAAATCTGTTAGATAGTTTTTACGTATAAGCCGTTCATACAGACAGACACTCTACTACTCTACGAGACTGCCTCCGTGATCCAGTGGATAGCGTGAACGACTGCTGATCGGAGATCCCGGGTCGGACAAAGGTGTTACTGGGTTTTCCGAATTCTCAGTAGCAGCACGGAGGCTGGTGATGTGCCCCGTAACGGCAATAGGCTCGCTCCCTATTACGTGAGACCTAAAAATTCATGGCGCAATGTGGGTGTAATAAATGGTATAATATTACACCTCTGCCTATCCCTTCGGGGATTACAGGCGTGAGTCTATAAATACAAAAAAACAAGTTAAAACAGGCAGACAGGCTGAGCGGAGGGCTTTTTTTATTATATGTTTAAATATTACTATTTCACTGTACTTAATTCGTTACAACCTGATGCACAACTTTGTGAGTTTCCACCACATTACAGAGCACTCTACGTAAAATAATAACAGCAAAAAACTTTGCAGCTTTTTCTAGTCAAAAAACATTTCAAAAGCAGCGCCGAATCTTGAAGTGTATTAGAAATATAACAAAAAAAAGTAAAGAAGCTAAAGAGGACTCAAAATCAAATCGTAATTCGATGTGGGATATCAGACTGGCTCGCTTCAATTTCTACGGCAAATGGCTATTGAAACTAAAAAGTAGTTACTTAGTTTTTTAAGCACCGTACTATGAAAATGCAAATATTATTATGACTGTATACTATACCTTAATATATGCTAGTTACTGCAGTATTTTTCTGACCCATAAATGTTACCTAAAGATAAATAAACTTACGCCTCTGTCAAGCAGTAACTGTCATTCTTCAGTCTTCCAATTAAAACGACTATTACGAGGCCATAAGAAATTACAGCATTTAATTTTATGACATCGTTTTTAACTTTAAAGTTATTTCTACAAATGAATCCACTGTTGATAAGAATTTGCAAGTGCTATCTACTTAATCTTATGTAATAAGCATTTTAGTTTCTTCAGAGGTATGATAATTTCTACACAAAGAAGATAATCCTCCTGGTAAGTGGTATACTATCTTACATTTTGCAATAAGTCTTTTAATATTATATAAATATTAAATATTAATACATTTATTATTTAATACACTAAAACGATTGATGATTTACGCCATTATTGTCTGTCTATGTGTCACTTTTAGTTCGGTTTATCTCTGAAACTGCAATATAAGGAGTAAATCCTATGGACTTAAAGTGAATCCCTCGAAAACCCAGGTTGTTGTTGTTGGTAGTTCGAGAATGATATCGAAGATTGACTGGTCACAACTTCCTGACATTATTTTTAATGGCACTGTTATTCCCATACAGGATATATTACTAAAAAAAATACGTTAATAAGATGATAACCTAACCACTTTAACTCTATATGAAAATTATAATTCAAATACGGAAACCAAAAATCTAGATGAAAATGTGCATTTGTAATGTAGATAATTTTGTACGTAAAATTGGTTTGGGAAAATATCATAATTTCTGTTTCGAGCAAAATAACCCATAATTTGAATGAGCATGAGCTTTTGGCAGTCGACGTGAATATCAAAAAAACATAATTGCTTTTACAAATGTTGTCTTAGAAGGCTTTAGTTTTAAAGAATCCCACGGTACCTTTTTACGACCGGTTGGCGCCGCGGGAGTGTAAGCGACTGCTACGCCGAAGGTCGCGGGTTCGATTCCCGCTCAAGTCAAACATTTGTGTGCATGAACATGGATGTTTGTCTTGGTCTGGGTGTTTCTATGTATAATATGTATGTATTTACAAAAAAAAAGTATATATGTATGTTTATCCATTGTCTAGTACCCATAGTACAAGCTCTGCTTAGTTTGGGACTAGATGGTGTTGTGTGAATGTGGTAGAATATTATTATTATTATTATTTGTTTCTCTTTCTCGGGTATTATTCTAATTTGTTAGAACAATACCCGGCCCTTTGGCAGGCGTACACGGAGACATAGGTCCAACGCGCAGAGGCCCTTTGAGAGTTTTAATCTAGAATGTAATGGAACACCTACTGAGGCGCCTCCATCACCGCACTATTAAGTACAGTCACGGGTTAGCCGCAGCAGGTGAGGGACTATTGCTACTTATATGGAAACTAATTACTCTGGGCTATTGGGATGGGTGTTAAATGGATAGGTTTAGATGAAAACTATGGATGAATGCCGGCGTCTGCCCTAAGTACTCTTATAGTACGTCGAAAAGGGGCAGACGGTGACTCGCCAGCTCACTAGATGGACCCTCTCTAAATAGCCGCCAAGGCAAACAAACTCTACCATAAAGGCAACAGGAGGGCAACACCGGTGTGAGCGGCTAGGGGTGTAGAGCGGTGCGGCACCGGTTTCGCCATCGCGGGTCTCGTGACCCGGAGCGGGTTTCCCCGTAATTACGCCCTTGACAATGACACTTCCACCCCCGAGCAAATAGCTCTTGCGACTTCCCTCTGACCGGCCGACTAAGGCAAGCCAGAGTCGAGAGTCCTGCGGGCGCTCTTGGAAATCCACTCCGACCAGCCAGTAAAGGCAAGCCGGAGACGAGGCCCTGACCGACTCCCTGAAGCATTCGGGACCGCAGTGTCGCCACACACATTCAGCTCGCCACAAAGCTGCCCTGCGGTTTGTAAGCTTTCTTTCTATCCTGTAATATATATCACAAGACAAAGGTGATGTTTGAAAGCTGTTACTCTGCCCTCTGAGATTGCGTTAGTCTCATGATGAGATAACGACTGCCCCAGAGGGGTTTATTATTATTATTATTAATTTGACTGTTTTGTTTCTTTTTTAAAATATCGTCTTCCACGCATTTAGTATTCATCAAACTGAACGCTCCACATATTATGATATGCCAAGACAAAATACGATGATCTCGGTTGGATTTTGCCTTGGCTTCAGATTTGGTAGTAGTAAATAAATTGTGTATTGACGTTCCGATTCACTGGACTTGGTTGCATTTTTGGTTTATGTTTTGTCTTGTTAGGATATTTTTATTTTGGCAACTGCCCAGTTTATACGATCAGTCTAATATTTCATGATCAGCGGACTGGCTTACATCCAGCTGCAATGTAAGAGCAAAAAAATAGAGTTTGGAGGCTATCTCATTGATCTCTGCGGTAGGATATTTCTGACTATTATGTCTGTCATTTTAATATTAAGTTCTCGCAACCGAGGGACCAAACGTGTCACGAAATTTGGATTTCGCTCAAAACATTTTACATTATCTCGATGGACTTTTACCTTATTACAATGACCGCCACCTACCAAGCAAAACTTATCTCACTCAATACAAGAATTAATTACTAGCAATCAATTACATAAAGTGAACCAAAATAACTCAACTTAAAACATCATTTAATCAATGTTGAGATATTACAAAGTAAACTTAATTCGCTCTAAGATTACATTGTAATTGATTCGCGAGTGAAAGTATTGCGAAAGTCACTTGATTAAACTTTTGCCATGATAATTGTGTTTGTTTTGTTTTTTTTTGCGTCACTTTTTATAAGGTGAATGTTCAAGTTGACGGTCCAAGATAATAAACAGGAAAAATATAACGACATTGATGAATTACTTGAGCTGATGTGATAATTTAAAAACGTTGGATTATTTGAGTCCATATCTCAAGCTTTCTTACTGTCGAATGCCACAAAATAAAATGATACGAAAGGAAGAGCAGTTACAGCTCCATCTGCTTTCAAATATGGATCGGGCCGGTTTATTCAATACTATCTTTGTTCAATTTACTTTAAATTGCGGCTAAACTTTCTATGGTAATCGTGCTTTGAGTTAGGTGGTGTGTTATAAGCCCTACTTCAGCTGTAGTAATACGGAAGTTTGGCGGGAGTAGGATACCCAGCCAGTAATGAGTAAGTGTAGGTATCTATCACAAATACTTGTGTCATGCGATGGTCAATTTACCATAAATTATGGGCAGTTAATGGTCACAGTGATTTAAATGGAGACCTAGCCTATGTATTTAACCTTGCGATTTTATGCGATCAATGAAGGGTTATTTCAAGTTTGTTCACAATTTGTATTAGTTATTTGAATGATTGAAAAGGTTTTAGTTTTTTATTTAAGTCCCATGATCACTACATAGTATAAAACAAAGTCTGTCTTCTGTCTGTCTGTCCCTATGTATGCTTAAATCTTTAAAACTATGCAACGATTTTAATGCGGTTTTTAATAGATGATTGAATTAATGATTCAAGAGGAAGGTTTATATGTATAATAGATGCATAATGTTGTATTGCACTCGTGCGAAGCGGGACGGTTCGCTAGTATATTTATAAACTTTATCTTGAGAAGAATAATGAAAGTAAAGGGAAATCTTGAAATTTAGGCTTTAAGATGGTTAAGAACTTCACGCCACAAAATTTCGATCCTAAAGAGTTTGTTTTAAAACCACGTGATGTTTTTACCATTTTGTTAATAAAGTTCAACGCGATACTGGCAAATATTCCTAGTAACTTGTAGATTTGAGAAAAAATATCCTTGAGGCTTAAGTATTTGTCGAAAAATATTTTATGTACTATTTTTTGCGTACATAACAATTAAACATCAACTTTTTGCACAACTAGTTATGGTTCACTTCATCCTAATTAAAGTCGTTCCGATTGATTCAACATGTTTGACTCGTGTAACGGCAGTGATTTTTTGTTAACTGTTATGCGTCTCCTGCTGATTTAACAACGTACAATAACGTACCTGTTAATTTGTCAGCTTACCCTCATAATGAGTTAATGCTACGTTATTTTTGGAGTAGCTTTATCATTTTTATGATGACTACTTATTTCATTTGTAAGGGGCACTGGGTTAATACAATAAATGCCATTATTAAGTTGTCGTGTTTTATTGAATTTTGTTGAATTGAGTTCCCTTAAAGGAAACCTTATTAATATTGTGCAGTAAGATATTATTTGGTGTTCAATAAGGAGCTGTAATAATTTTATTATGTTTGAAAGGACAAGTGTCAGGATGTACGTAATCACTATCTTCCTCAACCAAATTTTTTTTGGATAGTGGATATGGTGCAGGCACGAATCAGGATTCGGAAATATAATTCCACAGCAGCTCATACGTACTATAAATATGAATAAATACTTAGTTATTAGTTATACTGCCCGCGGCTCCGCTAGCATGTATATCGGTCATTGCAACAAAAGTTATTCAAAGTGCAAATGAATATCTGTGCTGTATTTCATCCACATCCGAGCTTTTGATTATTTTTATGTAGAAGCCATATTACTGAAAAGTTTCATTCAGTCATTAGCATTAGCCTGAAAGAGAAATAAATATCTATAATTCCCTCCATCCTCACAAACCATAGCGTTTATAGCAGTAGAATAATTTTCTAAAGGTATAATTTTACTCCAGCTAATTAAATCAGTGATACTAAAGATATGAAATACGTCTTATTTCCCCAGCAATTACAATAAGATTTATTTTCCCATACTTCATTCCTACTAAGGCCTAATAGTAATTAGGAATAACTAGAAGTAATAAATACTACATACCTAGATAACTACTAACTAACTAATGTGATCAAACGTGTTCACGCGTGAGAGTAGGGACGTGTCTACATTCTTCTGAAGTTTCTGCTTACTAGTGATGTGCCATATAGGTGTATCGATTTCTGTCGGGATCGGTAATGAGAATCGTTTTAATCGGCAATGCATCGTATGCAAATGCTGGCTGCTTATGGAAAGTGGACGCGCCTTGTGAGGTGAGATTTCTACTTCTTAGTTTTTGTGTTCAGATCCTGGATTGTTGGCTGTATCTACATGAATTTGTATTTTAAAATTAAATTAGTTTACTTTATTAAATTTGTTACACGATGCCACTGCTGGTTTAAATTTTTAAATTTTGTGCGGTGCTTAATGTTATCGTATTACTAAGATTTTTTGTGGTTTGTTTTTTAATGTTTAGGTATGGATAATGAATTTCAATAATATGTGATGATTCCCTAGCGGTGTAACCATACATCCTGGTATCGGTTTTTGCCTTTGTCAGTAAATATCATGTGTATGAAACTTTCAGAGGTACGTACCAAGAATTAGAAGGATTTAATAAATAAGGAATAACTATTTGACATTGGCACTTTTATTGTTTGTAAACCCATATTATCTTAATATATAAAATCCTTGCGTTACTGACTGACTGACAGACACGCTACAGCCGAAACTATTGGGCGCAGGAAGTTGAAATTTGGCATGTATGTTCCTTGGGGACCGTAGGGGTGCACTAAGAAGGGATTTCCCGAAATTCCCACGGTATCGGCCAAAACGGGTAAAATAAAAAAAATGCAGGCGTAGCTGCTGGCGTCCTCTAGTATTATATATAGCCTCGTTGGTCTCGCGGCATAAATGTGCGCGTGGGATTGGGAGGTCTCGGGTTCGCTATCCACAGGACCACGGAGGCAGTCATTACACACATAAATAGGCCAGCTTCACCGGAAAAGTACTACCATCCCACAAAATAACCGCGTAAAGTAACAGTGTCTACACTGTTGTGTTTTGTTCGAGGAGTGAGAGTGCTGAGGCCCCATTCCTATTTCTTTCTGGACCATGGACGGCGGTAATCGCTTACCGTCTGCCTGTTTGCCTCCTATACCGTAGAAAAAGCTTCTTCATCAGAAGCTCCAAGATAAACTGTTGGTATAAGACATATTCTTTGATTTGATGTACATACACACGGCTACTGATATACCTAGACTTTTTGACCTTTGAACCGTTCTTATGGAGTAGAAAATAAGTTTCAATTTGGACTGCAATTGTCAAGATTAACTTATGGCTGTTTGTGCCCTTACGTTATGTACCTATGGGCGCAAATTAATATAATATAATGATTATATTGTTACGAAAATGTTAATAATATTTAAGATTGATATTTCAATAATTATTTGTGAACACAGGAGAACTTCACTACTTTACAATATTAGACACTGTATTGGCTGCTTAACTGTTTTATTAAGATTGGGTATTTAATTTATCGCTTAGTTATTAAGATAACTCCAGAAACTTTCAAAGTAAAATCAATTAGTATTAAATAACAATATTCTGACACTTTTTTTTACGGTAATAAATAACATGCGTTTATATTTGCATCTTGTTGATAGCGCCATCTGTTGACAATGTTGTAAAGCAGCGTTTGGTTAATAAAATAAATTTGTTCGTGTAAAATAAATAATTTGGTGTTGTGCAAAATTCATTACAATATTAATGTCAATTTTTGATTAGTTTATAATAATTTGTACAGTAATTTCAATTATATGTTGAAAAGGAAGTGACAATTGTTAAACATTGTGTAATGACGGTTAGTGTATAAAAAGGACTGTAGTTCGCATTTTAATTCAATTCTGTGCTAGAAATCAACTGATAATAAACCAAGTAATATTACGTGAGTGTTTTTATTATGGAGTCTGGACACCATAACCCTGGCGTATCGCCGACATACCCTTTGAACCGATCTTATGGCGTAGAAAAGAAGTTTCAAAGTCGTACTGCAACTGTCAAGCTGGTTTTGTCACTGTGTGATCCCTTATGTTATTTACTTTGGTTTGCAGTTTTCCATACATAGTAACGTAGATAGAGTCGAACCAATTATCGCGCTGGTAATGGAATTACTGTAAAAGTGTTCCTTTGAGAAAATTTATAGTGATTAGAGCCTTACTAAGTAAGATACTTTTCTTTGTAAGTAGTCTTGAGCTCATTAATTTATCGAATATTAAAAGTATAGGTAACTAGTCGACGCCAGCGGCTTCGCATGCACATATTTTCGAATTGCCTGTTTTGCCCGATCCTGTGGGAATTTCGGGAAATCCCGCTTAGTGCACCTCTACGGTCCCCAAGGAACATACATGCTAAATTTCAGCTTCTTGCGCCCAGTAGTTTCGGCTGTAGCTTGTCTGTCAGTCAGTCAGTAACGCAAGGATTTTATATATTAAGATATTATATATTATATTATAATATATACAAATTTATTATTTGGGTTGAAGTATGTAATTTTGGTTAACATTTTATTATTATACTTTGCGATCCATCAAATGATTCAAACACGAGTGTTCACCATGCAAGTTTCGGTAACTTTAATTTCATTCGCCTCAATAAAGTTTTTGTGAAAAGTGATACAAACGTTTTCACCGAATTGCGTAAGCACGCTTTTGTCGCTGATATCACGGAACTATCACTTCATATTCATAATTCGAGCCATATTATGACTGGGCTTTAATTTCAAAATTATAATTTCAGTCATATTTTATACCAAAATCGTGTCGACTTCGGTTACGGTTACACCGTTATATTCCCATCTCTAGTAGCCATGTCGCGAAAGTTGATATGTATTTATTTAAATAGGTGTACCGTGTGAATGTTATTATTTATAGCACAGCTGGAAAGTGGACAGGAAAGCCAAGTATACACGAGACGTTCGTTATGAGTTGAGGTCATGTGGAATCAAAAGTTGATAACATATGGTTGCCATAGTTGGGAGCTAACTAGCGGTGAACGGTCTTTTGTTAATAGCTTTTAAGGTAGGTACACCTAATTTCTTACCTACAAAGTAGAACAATTTTGCAGCACTATATTTAATATAGTGCTGCAAAATTAGTATATTGGATTACGACAAAAATAAGTTGAAGGCAAAGTAGAAAAACTGAGGTGTGTACAGTGTGTTTGACATACACCTTGTAAAATGGCAAATTGAAAAGCAATGTTCGCGAAATCAAGATTCGATTATTTATGAGAAATGTCAATTAGAAATGATGAGGTCGTAGAAAATGAAAGAGATATAAGTATTTTAGTATTTCGACTGAGAGTAGATACTAACGAGTACGTCTATCTTTAGCCAAACGTATTACAGGAAGGATTTACGCCATTGGATTTTTGTTTACCAATAATGCAATTTTTTTGGCATATTTATGGTCTTGACCACTAGCCATAATGGACAAATATTTATTCAATGATAATTACAAATCGTCCATGAAACCATGATCCGCAAAGCTTATCATACGTACAAAGGAAATATTAATTCAATAATCCGATTTCATTCAAGCCAAGTCAGACAAGTATTTTGCCTGCCAATCAAGCATGCAGCATTTTTCTCTTATCAAAACATACATACCTACGCACTTTATTTTAAAAATGGCGTTAAGAAATTTTTTTGTTCATATTAAAAGCACCAAAGTCATCTTCATATCAAGATTAGTTTCATAATTGACGGCACACTTATGCTAATAACGGCTGCTGCAAATTTTCCCTTCACGCTTTCAAATGGTAAATATGTTGGTAGGATAGGCCTAAGCTTATGTGTTGTGGATACCATAATGTTTGTAGAAAGTGCAGGTACAAAGAAAATCGTAATTTCGGAAACGTTTTGTGTGCGGCGGCGGAATGTTTGTATTTCTACTGTTAAAAATCGTTTGAAGGAATAGTTTTGTGTTAGAGTTATTTTTGTTAGTGTTTCTGGAATGGGTAATTTTGCAATGTTTTTACGACTTTGTGTTCTTAGTTTAAATTGTTGTAATTATGTAGAAAATACATGCAATTAGACTTGTATTTTAGTAGTCAAAAATCCTTCTTTAAATATTGTTATCATCTGCTATGTACGTCTATAGTAAAGGCACCAAAAGAATGAAGATAAACGATTTTAAACTTTCGCGATTAGTATACATTATACAAGGTAAGGCATTCCTTACCTTGTTTAATGTTTACTACTATAAAAAAATCATTACTTTTGACCTGAGATTTAACCAGAAAAGGAGAGCCATGTTTTGTCGTTAATCGGGTGAAATAATGTGTAAGACTATAAGGGGATGTTCTTCGTTGAAAGATAATTGTCTTCCGAAGTTTTAAAACAAGATAAACAAGACTTCTATGTATGTCACTGATGTTAAACTGGCCTTATCGGGCAGATCAGTTTGTGCTTCTCCTAGCATTGGTGTAGCTATGGGTGTAACCAAAAGTACCTGTATTGCAGTTTTGCCTCGATAGCCAGAAGAAATTGGCCCTTCCGCGACCTCAAAAAGAACCATTAATTCTTCGGTTTTGACAAGTATAACAACAGGGTTTGGTATTGTCTTCCAAAAACTAAATGTTTTCTGCTTTTGACATCATATCGACCGTCTTTCTGATCTTAATATAATCTTTGATATGACCACACATTTAACTTTTCCCTTCGTGTAAATAAAATAGCTACTACACCCAAGCTAAGTATTAAGACGGGAAAATGTAGGTTGCCTACGCATTTAATCAAAGGGTAAATCGCAATATTAGCGGTATAATTTTCTCCTTATTTGCATATATAGTGGGTATGAGTTCGCGTGTGCTTATGATAACGACTAGTGTAAGAATTTCTATTTGAGGTTGATTTAATTAGAGTGGAAAGCTGGTCTTGTGTGAACATCTAATTATATGTGACATGAAGTCTTGCCGATGGTTCTAGGGCTTTAAGTTCCCAGACGTTGTACTTGTTTGGGATTGTGGGATGCTGAAGTCAGTTGGCTGGATTAATTTTGATTTGTTTTTGTTGAAAGGATTTTTTACAACAGTGATACTCTAGTCATCTAGTAGAAGACATACCACAGCTCTAAGCTCTTATTTACAGACAGATTGTCTATCCTATGTATTTATTTATTTATATAAAGAACCAGTGGAGTGGCGGCCACGTACCGGACGACGCAGCAGAGGTAGGCCCCCCGCAAGGTGGACCGACGATCTCGTCAAGATCGCGGGAGGCGGTTGGATGCGGGCGGCTCAAGACCGGTCAGTGTAGAGAACCTTGGGGGAGGCCTATGTCCAGCAGTGGACGTCGTTTGGCTGATATGATGATGATGATGATAAAGAACCAGTAGTTGTAACATTGTATAGTGATATTAAAAGCAGAAGTGATCAATTGTTACTCTAGTCTGTTCAAGATACGAAAAAATAAAAGGCAAACAAAGAAACCAATGATTTTCAAACTTAATAAGTTAGTACGATAACCGATCGGAATAACCCGACCTAATTAACAATGGCCCCCAGTCATGCGAAATGGTTACTTTGGGTGTAAGGCATAAGTTGACAGGATAACAAATACATTGACATTTTAGAATCATTGGCTTTTTAGGTTCTTTATCGCGTAAAATAGTTTATTAGCATAACTAATTCATTTAAAAAATATTCGTTATAATAATTATGAACAATACAGGAAAATATTAAATATGCTGTACCATTTATGAATTGAAGGGACAGGCGTATTTTTTAAAAACTAACTGTATCTTTCGCTTGGAGTATTTAACCTAAATCTACTTTTGTTGCGAAGGCGACATTAAAAGAACCATTTTATGGTTTGTTTACATTTTATTTTTTCGTATCTTGTACAGACTGTAAAAGCGCAACTTTCTAAGGTGTATGTATCGAATATGATAGTTTATTTATCGGATCCTAATTGAGTGAAATATTTAAGGTACCTATAAAGACTACCCACGGGTGGGCTCGCTTAATTTGTTAGCAACTTCAATCAATGTAACCATTTGATAGAATAGGGATTTGGTACTTTACAGACTTATAGTAAGAGAAAGAAAACTTGATAGAAACCCTATACCAACCCGTTTGGCCAGCGTGGTATAGTAGGCCAATTCCTCCTTTCTAAGGAGAGGCCTAGTCCAGCAGTGGACTGTAAAAGGCTGTTGATGACTTTATAGACATTCGCAATAATCGAATAAAATTGGTAACAAGAAATACTCTAGACAACATTCTTATAAATTGACCTAATAATTGACTGTTTACAAGCAAATTTAGGTTTCAAAAGCAAATATTTGTTGCAAATACGTATAATAAATAGTACTCAAATCATATTATTTCTTATTTCGGTATGCAATATCACATTGTTGTTTGTACAATTTTTTATCTTGTCGCGAAGTCTATTGCGTAAAACTTTGTTTATAGCGTCGATATAAACATTTCTTCGGTTTTAATTAACACTTAAAATGGCATCCGAAATTATGTGCGTGTTGAAATGACTGTCAGATTAAACTTTAACTGTAAATTAAAATGTCTACAAAACGAAAATGTTCTGCTGATTTAAGTTGTTTATTTGTTTTGTTCATTTAAGGTCAACTGGCAAAGTATGCACTAAAACATAGTAACGACACAAACAAATGAATGTCTAGTAAAGTGTTATCAATCAAAGGTTGTTTCATCATTACGTTACATACATACATACATAGACTCACGCCTGTTTCCCCGAAGGGGTAGGCAGAGGCATATTAAACGCCCACTTTTCGCCAGTGTTTTGATCCCACGTAATAGGTGGCGAGCCTATTGCCGCTTATCGGGATATTTTGTTTGCCAGAGCCTCGTCCGTTGATCGGCAGGTGCACCACTTGCAGGTGAGGTTGGCTTGGGACCCAAAGTTCTTGGTGGGAACCCTATGCACCACCCTATGTCATTACGTTACAATTTTATTATAACACTAGAGGACGCCAGCAGCGACGCCTGCATTTTTTTTAATTTACCCGTTTAGGCCAACCCCGTGGGAATTTCGGGAAATCCCTTCTTAGTGCACCCCTACGGTCCTCAAGGAACATACATGCCAAATTTCAGCTTCCTGCGCCCAATAGTTTCGGCTGTAGCGTGTCTGTCAGTCAGTCAGTAACGCAAGGATTTTATATATTAAGAAAGTGTTATCAATCAAAGGTTGTTTCATCATTACGTTACATACATACATAGTCTCACGCCTGTTTCCCCGAAGGGGTAGGCAGAGGCATATTAAACGTCCACTTTTCGCCAGTGTTTTGATCCCACGTAATAGGTGGCGAGCCTATTGCCGCTTATCGGGATATTTTGTTTGCCAGAGCCTCGTCCGTTAATCGGCAGGTGCACCACTTGCAGGTGAGGTTGGCTTGGGACCCTAAGTTCTTGGTGGGAACCCTATGCACCACCCTATGTCATTACGTTACAATTTTATTATTACATGAAAGAGACCAATTGTAAATCTTAATATATAAAATCCTTGCGTTACTGACTGACTGACAGACACGCTACACCCGAAACTATTGGGCGCAGGAAGCTGAAATTTGGCATGTATGTTCCTTAGGGACCGCAGGAGTGCACTAAGAAGGGATTTCCCGAAATTCCCACGGGATCGGCCAAAATGGGTAAATTTAAAAAAAATGCAGGCGTAGCTGCTGGCGTCCTCTAGTTAAATATATAAATATGTTTTGTGGTAACATTCCTCCAAAGTCCAAAGTAAAAATCGGTCTAGCCATTACGGCTAGACCGATTTTTATGATTTGTTTTGTATGAGAATATGACGTAGGTACCTAAGGATATTTCGTATCACTAGGTAATAAGTTCTCTAGCCAGATTTTATTTGCATGTTGTGTATTTTTAAATGCTAATACAACTTTTATTTGGCCCGGTTGGCTCGTTAATAAAATAAAAAGTGTTGAGATTTCTGACTTAGACGCTTGGCAACTACCTAAACTTACTTTGAAATATTGATTTGAATCTAGGTATAGAGTGAAACATATCGATTCCGGTAAGCGTGACCGGCAATTATACTGTACTTTCAATCAGTTAGTGATGTGGATGAGGATTTCCCTTAGAAGGGTATTGGAAAATCCTGCGATTTCACTACCTGAATTAAGTGCAACGGTAGAAATAATTATATGTTAACGAAACATTCAATCACAACTGAACAGTGGACTGTGGACTGAGTGTTTGAAGTATAGATTGTACTTAATCAGCTACCTGTATAAATAGTCTCAGGATTTTAAATATCTTTAGAAAGTTTGGTTCCTCAGAAAGACTACGACTGGTGCCGATGATATCAAAGTCATTGCAACCTACAAAAGTGTAAAGTACTAGGTAGTCCAATGATCATCAATAGCTCTGTATATAAAATAAACTGTCAGACTGCTGGGCACGGGCCTCTTCACACTATGACCGTGAAGGGTAAGACCAAGGGTGAGGTGGCAGAACTCACATGCTTTTCGAGAACATTCTGGAGAACTCTCTGAGATGAAGGTTTCCTCACAACGCTTTCCTTCACCAGTAAGCAAACAATAATTGCATTTTAATATGCACAAATCTTTGGTAAATATAATGACTAAGCTTTGCAATCAAGTTATAAGTTCTCAAGTAAAACTGCACTAACTTGACCTGTCCTTACCGCTATAAACTTAAACCATCAGTCAGCTGTCTAGACGTTTAATGACGTCATTTCATTGGGCTAGTGGTAATCGCGTAGATATGCAAGGGCCTGGACTTCTAACAGGATGCTCAGTTTGACACCTGTCTCAAACGACACACATTACACTAGATGTGACGCCCACGGCTAAATAAAAGTGAGTTTTGAGTGACTTGGATACTAATGGGTGCGACTGGTTAGAAAGAATGTTAAGCGAGATCGTATTCTAAAGAATATGAATTCGAAAACAACGAATATTGTTAAAAAGTTGTGGTTAAAACAGTAAATTATAATTTACTTTATTTCAGGGATAGCTTATTGGAGAGACTAACATACTGCTACTTACACATTTTTAAGTTCAGACCCACAGCGCCCACTACTGACTTTCGAAGTGAAGTGCTTACATTGATATCGTTTGCTAAAGGGTAGGGGTAAGATAAAAATAAATAAGAAGAGGTTTGTGTCCAGCTGTGATAATAGTGAAAACCTTTCTTAGAAAGGATCATGGGCATTTTTGTATGAGAGCTGGGCGTAAAACCAACAGAATTAAAATGTGTTGTAATTTACTTTATTGTACTTCTAAATACCCCCTAAATACTTGTTAACCCCAATATCGACCGGGTATCACTGCAAAAAGATCTCAAAGATTGGTTAAATAAAACACACATATTTGTTAAAAACTACTATATATTGATACCTTTTATTTAAATATCAAACTCAAACTCAAAATCATTTATTCATTTAGGGCACAAAGTGACGCTTATGAACGTCAAAAGTTAAAGTTAATTACTAGATGATTCTACATTTACATTTACTGCCACGTTCGCAATGCAATAGGTAGAAGCACGAGAAAGAACGGGCAATAAAACTCGTGGCCACTCTTTTTAACTGCCAGTATAATGATTTTACATGTTATATTTGTATTTCAATGGTAAAATTTTCAATGGTTATCAACAACTATAACATCTAATAAATGTTCTGCGGGTGCAATGAAAGGCTCGTGCCGTCCTAACCCTAAAAACCACAAAGCTGAAACTATGTGGACACAACTTCCTACTGTTCTTCTGCCTGTAAAGCAAGTACAGTAATGCTCAACTATCGCATTTCTATCGATTTGGTCTCTATCGATCAAAATGTAAGTATTATATGTGCGCGATCTGACATGCCGCGACTGTATTTTAATTCAGTCAGAAGTCGTATAAATAAACCGATGATAGCAAAACGTGAGCAAATAACAAATATGAATAACGACTGACGCGCATTGCCCGGCCTGCCCGCACGCTTGTTTTTTGGTTGGCGCCTGAGTAAGAGAGAAGTTAGAAAGGGATGGAATGTAGTAATTTCGTTAGGTTACCAACCAATAGATTGGTTTCTTTGGCCTAGCTCTGCACAACATCGTGTTATCGCCGTTGTATTAGCGATTGTTTTGTATTCTATAAAAATACGTTTGAACATCACTGAATATCTCTGCTCACCGGTTGTTTGGGTGATTGTCGTCATAGTATAAAATTAAGTAATGGTCATTAGCTTTCACATAAAATATATTTTAAAGCTGTTGGTTTTGCGCCCATTTTGACCGTGACCCTTTGACCCGCTAAATAAAAAGAGAAACTTACCTACTAGTTTGGCAAAATCACGAATCACTATGAATATACGGTCAGTTAAGTTAGGAGAGAGCCCTACGTCCAGCTGAGGACTAATCCACGATGATGATAATAAGTTCAATACATAATTACTTAATTTTTTATCTTTGTCAAGAAAGACACAGCTGTGTGGTTGACGGCATAGAATACAAGTGTCACCACCCCGTATCTTCCCGTGGGTGTCGTTAGAGGCGACTAAGGGATAACACGATGCAAATACCATCTTTGCATAGAGACGGAAAACTCGACATCAAACCCTATACGACTGCCTCGTTGGTCTCGCGGCATAAATGTGCGCGTGGGATCGGGAGGTCCCGGGTTCGATTCCTGGGTCGGGCAGTGTTATTGGGTTTTTCTGTCACGATATTCTCAGTAGCAGCACGGAGTCTGGAAATGTGCCCGGTACGGCAATACGCTCGCCCCTTATTACGTGGGACTAAAGTATAGCTGGCGAAAAGTGGGTGTAGAAATACACCTCTGCCTACCCCTTCGGGGATAAAAGGCGTGACGTTATGTATGTATGTATGTTGTCAAGAAAGACATAATTATGTATGATAACAATACTTGTGAAACGAGACATACCTGATAGAAGTATGAGGTTGTATTTTAAGCCCACAAAACATTCAGACTGGAGACAATTTTCCGTGCACCCCACTTATTTCGTCACTAGTCAATAAAATTACTGCTATAGTTTTCTAAGTTTTTTGATTGGATATCGTTACCCTCTCTTAAACACACATCTCTATATGCAAAAGATTCTCCTGTAATATCTTTATCGACTTAAGAATTGTTTAGTAAGAAAGTTGAACCCTTACATTTTCTAAACCACAAGCCACGCTTTTTCTACACAATTGTAAAGGCAATACTCCGCAATTTTCCCGCAAAGTGGGCAAACGGGTAACCTTCAATTAAATGGGAATGATCGTATTAATTCCGATTTATCTGTCAGGACGTGGCACTCTCTTGTGCCAATTAGGTTTCTATGAAGGACTACCATAGGTCTGTTTGATGGATGGAACTCGATTACTCAAAGGCGTGATATAAATGATAAAAACCTAAATTAGATTTCAAGCAAAGAAAATGAATCTTATTATTAAAACATTTGTTAAATTTGAATAGGTAATTAGAATAGAGTAAATTTATACCACTAGGGTATAAATTTACACCACTAGGGTATAAATTTACTCTATTCTAATTACCTATATTTCATAGACATTTATTTTTTCTCAACTGTTATTTTGCCGTTATACGTTTATAAACATTAGAATGGCTTTAGTCTGTGTGGTGGTGGATAAAGCTTACAAAATATCACTATCCCATTTCACTCCAATGGACCAAATATTGGTCCATATTTTATAAGAAGACGGTATAAGTTCTTGCAACAATGTAATTAGATACCCAAGCAACAAGAACATTCATGAATCGTAAGATTAAAATAAGTTAATTAAAAAAGTGAATATCTTATGTAGCGATTCTCACTGCTTTATCACCTAAAACAATAGTGTCACCGTTAGTAGTGGTTATAACCATTAGTTTTTCTTCGTCGAACGATTCAAGATTACTGGACATTTAACTTGTTATAAGTCTGCAGTTAATTCATATTCTAGTTTTTAGTACACAATTACTTACGGACCTGGTTTTTGTCGCGTTATTTATGTGGACCACCCCTAGTTAATGGAGTTTATGTTATAATGCGTTATATTAGTGTCGGTTCCAACTTATTGTGGCTTTATATGGTTATATTCGGGCTAGGACTGGAGATTTAGTGTTAGTTAGAATGAGTTAGATTGTATTTGACTCGTTGCTCATTTTAACTTGTAGTTTTTTGTCTCATTTGGTTTCTATGTTTTTAGGTTGGTAGTATTGTGTCTGGTGCTTTTTTGCGACAGTTAACTTATATAGTTGATCGATGTCTCTGTTTTGCATGAGTGTTGACTGATGAAATAATTGGTGCACCAAACTTCATCAAAATCTATTCGTCCATTTTTACAAATTCATACATGTAGGTATAAATGAATAACAAAGAAGAAACTTTGACATTCATCAGGTAGGTAGTATATTTATATTACATTGGCAATTTAAGAAAAAGTTGACGTTTCTCCATTTTTCCTCTTAAATTTACATTTACCTCGTAAAGGCTTCTGAAACACTTACCTAAGAGCCTGTTTTAATAGATACTTAATCAAATTTATTCCTTGACAACGATCATATTTCCGCAAATACTTTCAAAGATAAATTTACCATATATCCACAAAATAGTAATCCAAAAATATTATATCAAAATACAATAATCATCTCAAAACCAAGGCCCACATCCACTTGTTATACAAGAAAGTTGATTCAGCACAGTAGTCTCATTACTGGCTCAATTAGCGGCAGTCTGTGCTGCTCATCTATCAAGATACCATCGCAGGAAGCCTTTGTTTATAGACCTTTAGAAACGCAAGACCAGATCAGGTTTTTGCAGTTATTAGTTGAAACGAAAATGGATTTGTTTTAAGATTTGCAATTGGATTTTAATTGGTTTATTCGTCATTGGTATTTTTTGGCTTCACAGTAGAATCTTCGTCTTTGATATTTTTAGGCTTTACGATAGAAACCTTAATTATAGGCTCATTTTCCACCTGTAGTTTCAGGCAGAAAGAGTGCGTTTGACTCTTCCCTTTAAGCTTTTAGAGCCTACCTACTAGATCTTCGGTGGTGTCTGTCTACGAATCACGGTTAGCATACTTTGCAACGTCGCCAATCGGGTTAACGAATAACGAAAATGAGCGTCAGGCTGGCCCATGCTTAAATATTTTGTCGATTGTTTTAGAATTTAGTTTTTATTTTAATTATGTTTGTGTAATATTACTGTGTTTCTTTAGTTTCTTATTAATGTTGTATATCGTTGAGAATCGTTATGGGGGTAGTGTCGAATAAGCCGACTCTGGTCCGAGCCATGGTATATCGCTATCCCTTTGTGTTAGTTGAGGTCAGATGGCAGTTGTCCGTGTGGTGACGGATTAAGAATTCGGAATGTCACCACCCCATATCATCCCATGGGTGTCTAAGAGCCGACAGAGGGAGCATATTATGCAGAGAACAGCACTGTAAGAGAAGGAAAACTTGATACAAACCCTATTCCAACCCGTTTGGCCAGCGTGGTAGTATAATATAGGCCAAATCCATCATTCCATCCCATGGGTGTTCATTGTGTCCGTTAGTTGTATGTCTGTAAAGTTCCCCGCGACACAGGATTTAGTCCTAATGCGGGTGTCGTCTTTAAAAAATAAAAACCACCTCAGGTCTAGTCCAGTAGTGGACTGTTTAAGGTTGAGGATGAGATAGCAGTTGCTCCGTGGAAAATCTATTACATCATTCTCCTAACGTTATCCCAGTTTCAAGCCGGGCTGAATATTAGCTTTTCCACGGAGTGACTGCCTGTCTGACCTCCTCAACCCGTAGGGATAGCGATATTCAATGGTTTAGACTATATAGTGTCAGTTTATTTTAGTTCACATAACTCCGAAAAGTCAGTGGTGTGTGCCGTGGATTCGAACCCGATACCCTCTGTATGGCAGTCCGTTGGTATCTCCACTAGGCTATCGCTGCCTTCTTCTTGTTCTTCAGTGGAAAATCTATTTAATCTTTCAAATATGGTTAGACGAATGCAAGGCGAAAGTCTATGATGCAACCATGATAACCATGGAACCATGATGATGACCTGATACGTAATCGCAAAGAAGTTCAATTTTTAAAAGATAACAAAAAAATTCATGAAATTAAAATAGAACCAAATTCATTGGCAGATGAATGAAATTATTGAGAATCATAGTAATACCTTATCATTTTTTATCGACATCCACTGTCACTAATAATTCCATTTGAAATATTATCTTCTTTTCCGTTCATATTAAAGGTAACCTGTTCGTAATGAACGCCACATAAAGGTATCTACCGATATCCAATACTCAATTCGGCAGATGCAAAACTGTATATTCAATAGCGGTTTTAATTTGGCACGCGTATTCACTGATTCGGAAGATGATACTTTGATAAAGGTAAGGTTTTATGGTGATGTACAACAAAGTTAAATATACCTAAGTGATATTATTAATTTATCTCATACTGTAAATACTGAAAGTACATACATACATAGGTACATAGACTCACGCCTGTTTCCCGGAGGGGTAGGCAGAGACTACGGAACGCCATTTGCAACGATCCTGACATACCTCACTTGCTTCACTCACTCCCATCAAGTTTCTCATGCATGCTCTTCTGTTAAGGGTACTTCTGACTTGTCCTTTTTTCAGGATGTCTTCAATCTGGTCAGAGAACGTCCGCCTAGGTCTTCCCCTTTGTCCTGTTCCATTCACACTTGCCTTATATATCTTCTTTGTTAGTCTATCGTCATCCATCCTCTCCATGTGCCCAAACCATCTTAACATGCCTTTTCCAATGCTTGTCACTACATCTTCTTTTACCCCACACCACTCTCGTATCACACAATTCTTTACTCTGTCGGTCAAAGACACACCACACATACTTCTCAGTGCTCTCATTTCTACAGCATTTATTTTACTTTCAAATCTCTTCTGCCATACCCAACTTTCACTACCATACATAAGGGTAGGCACTAACACACCTCTATGTACAGCCAAACGTGCCTTTTTGGACACGTTTTGACTGTTCATAAACGCTTTCAGAGCTCCATTCACACTATTACCTGCATTAACTCTCCTTTCAATATCATCTTCATTCTTACCATCTCTTGTAAACAACGTACCTAAGTAAACAAACTCATTCACTTGTTCCACTCGCTGTCCATCGATCAAAATATTACAAGCCGTAACGCATTCCTCCTTTTCAAAAACCATAACTTTCGTTTTTCTTACATTCACTTTCATTCCTTTCCTCTCTAACGCACCATGCATGATTGCTACCATCTCCTGCAACTCCTCCGCTGAAGATGCAAGTATTACCTGATCATCAGCATAAAGGAGGATACTGAAAGTATCCTCCTTTATGCTGAAGTATTTGAATGCACTATTCTTAGGAGCTATTCAACCAGTCTATAAATAATTACGATTCTTGGTTTTGTTTTTGAGGAAGATGTCTTTCGCACTGTTACTCTTTTATCTCACATCAAAATAAAGCCTATGCTCTTCTCCAAAAATCCCTGTCATTTATATTTCTGTGTTTAATTTATGAATTCTGACGTGAAATCGAAAGATATCAACACACATTTAAATTTGCAATATTTATGAGTAGGGGTGCTTACTTAAAAATGGCAACATGCATTAAACATATAACTATTAACCTATCTCCTTAATGTTCTCAAAAGAAATTTGAAGTCTGTGGTAAGGTGAACTATAATAGTGAGAAGAGGCCCGTGCCCAGCAGTGGGATAATATAATAGACAGGGCTCATGAAGAACTGTTAACCCTCTAGCTGCAGTTGAACAGGAGATATTATAGAAATTTAAACTTTCGTCATTAACACGGACTTTAAATTGTCTTTCGCGATATATTATACCAGTTATTCGAAGCAGTTAATGGTACGTGGTACGTATCCCGAAAGACAATTTAAAATTAAATCAGTTTTACCGTCCCGTAAGCATACCAAAACACGGAAGTATACCGAACTACAACACATCACTCATTACACAAATGTTTACTAACATCAATGATACGAAATTACATTACATTACAGCGGTAATTATGGATATGTGGGCCATCGATCATTGATCATGGTAGGGCAATGAACTTGGTTCTGAGATGTATGGGTATTTTTGGATGCGATTATACTGGCGTAAGATTGCGGTTAAGTTTACTGATTGTAGGCATTCTTTTGGGTTTGAATTTAAAATTGGGTATTTATATGACATATTAGAAAAGACGAAATGAGAGATATTGTTTTTAGGGAATCAGTACCACTGAATAGACTGACACTAGTCTAAACCACGGAATATCGCTATCTACAGGGTGTAAAAAGATCCCATGTTGTACCAATCACTACGACCATTTTTTACTTCGGCACCATACCTAGCAAATTACTGGTGCAGGAGATATTGAGGCTCAAAGTTAGTATGGATTTTTTCTAATTAGGTACAAAATAGATGCATTTACCCCGCCAATAAGTTCTTTAGATGTCCTATACCCCATGGATAAGTAGGCACGCGCGCGCTTTTAATTGCGGTTTAAAAAATGGATGATTTGGATGAAAACTTAAAAAAAAATCGTTTGCCAGGTATTATTTTTGGTTAGTATGACTTGGCATGATGTCCACAACGAGTAGACTTCGGCTTGGTGATGGGTCTTGTGACACCCTGTATATGGGGAGGTCAGACAAGCAGTCGCTCTGCGAAAAAGCGAATCTGTAAGCAGAACCCGGCCCCCAAGACTTTCGGCTTGGAGCCTGGGATACGCGCACTGGTATAACCAGATTGGAAAAAATATTGTTTTTGGTCTTACAATCACTATGTTGGTAATAATGTGACCAATGCGTTGTTCCTACACAAGATCTCATGAAAATATTTTTCTTTAACAGCAATATTGCTTCAATAAATTGTGATTATCTAGTACCTGTTTGGAATTATATTTCTAGCTAGGTACAGAATAGATTTCGCTTATAATTTATACTAACATTTCACCCTGGGAACAATGAAGTGGACAGAGCAATGGAGAGAATTAACTGCTGCAAATTATCATTTTAGACAAAAAGACATTAAAAATAAAGCGTCATTAAAGTCTGTTGCTCTAATTAACCCAACTAATACGGGTAGTTGTCATTGCATATTACATTTATTTACCTAGAGAATCTACTCATCAGACGTTTTTTACTAAGTAGTATCACTAACCTCTAATTAATTAAAAGAAAACCATAAATGAAATACTTTATATATTTGACGATTGGTGCACAATCTAAGTCTCCATCGGATAATTATCATTTAAAGGTGAAATACCCTTTATGAATGATATTAGAAAAGTCATAGATACGTTACTTACGTACTTATCAATCCGTAGAAAATGAATGGTATATATACACTAACGCACACATCGATAACTCCATATTTTATTTTAATTTAGTTTGACAAGATGTGTCAGTTCAGTTTCACTATGACCTATGACGCCGGCTTGCGATGTCACACACACATAAATATTATGTCAGACTTGCCAACTGGCTTGCTTATGTTTAGCGTCCTGCTTTTAGTACGCCTATAACGTATCTACTTCTATTTACTTGTAACATAGTTGCCCTTTATTCACCCATTGTTACACAAACCATAGTCCCGGGATGACCAAGCTTATTGATTAAAAATCAAATAAATAAATATCTAGACACTAATCCTTACCTTCATTCCACGCAGCGGTGATATTCTCCTGATAGAAGTACTCCGTCTCCTCCTCATCAGACCACAGGACGCCTTCAATACTCGACGTTATCCCCTGACCCTCAGGCCCTTCGACTAAAGACCTACGAGACAGCTGGTCATAGCTAGGCGGCCTAGAAAGCGAATACCCAGAAATATCAGCCAGAGAAGACCGAAAATTCTTGTAACTACGACTATCTATAGGCCGGTAACTCCGTACGGACCTGGTATCTTCCGATTTCACCGACCGAAGTGATCTACAGTCATAGCTAGGCCCTTCGCCCGTTAAATCATTTAGAGAAACCTTGAAGTTGTTCGCAGAAATATCTCCTAAAGGTACTTCACAGGAACGCCTTTTCATACTCGTCTTTTGAGAAGGCGTCTCTCCCGTGGCTTGCATGTGCCGGCTAACGCCAGCACTTTGCAGAAATTCATTGGAATTGTACATTTTATACTAAACTATACTACTAGGAACTTTTTCTGACTAATTTTGGAGGAATTATTCGTTCGGTCGAGGACAATCTGTAACAAAAGAAATGTTTGGTTAGACCCCGGCAATAAGGCATTATGAAAATAAATCTAGAGCCTATTTTAAATACCTACTGCTTTAACTATTCACCTAAAGGTGTTCCATAGGTGTTTTATTTAATTATAATTAAAAATAAATCCTAATCCAATCTCAAATAGACTTCAATAGGAAAAGTTTGAAGTTAGTCCAAAATTATAATAAATTAAAGAAATCTTATTAGAACATGACGAATTATGTTATAAAAGAATGGAATTTCTACTGATCTACCCTGTGCTTCAAATAATTAATATATGTAAGTATATTGTTTTCATTAATAAAAAATATAAATAGAACAATTTTTTTGTTGAATAGCGCCATCTACTAGCTTGTAGGCGAACTAGCGCGCCCAATTGGTAGCTAATAATTTTATTACGCTGTCGATGAACCGTACAGCTGAGCCAAACGCTACGAATCTGTACGTTACGTTGACTACGCTTGTTGTTAGTTCCAGCAATTTGTGATAGATGGCACTATTGGCAATTATAATATTAATGCTAGTTCAATGTTCAATATCTTATTTAAAGCCAGAATCGTAGATTAGGATGGTTCAATGACTTCTAGCATTTTCATTTATTTCAGGAAAAACATAATTATAACGTATATGTTTTCAACTCATATAATTACCTATAAGTAGGTACAGGTTGTCACAAGACCCATCACCAAGCCGAAGTCTACTCGTTCTGGACATGATGCCAAGTTATACTAACCAAAAATAATACTTGGGAAACGATTTTTTTTAAGTTTTCACATTTTTTAAGCCGCAATTAAAAGCGCGCGCGTGCAATGCTCGAAATACCTTCTTATGGGGTCATAGGGCATCTAAAGAACATATTGGCGGGGTAAATAAATTCCATACTAACTTTGAGCCTCAATATCTCCTGTACCAGTAATTTCCCAGGTATGGTGCCGAAGTAAAAAATGTTCGTAGTGATTGGTACCTACAACATGCGATTTCAGTTTTCGTTAAGGGTCTATTTACACCCTGTTTATCAAATAATTCTTATTTAGATTTTTTATACAAGTACCTACCTAGGTAAGGCTAATAACATGCTTACAACTAGAATTTTATTTTGATAAGAAACAAATTGAATTTAAGCGAAATTAAACTATCACTATGAAAATAACATTACTTATATTCTTAATTAAGTAAGTAAATTTGTTTGCCACAGGTTTTACCTTGGTTTTACGCAGTAAAGTATTATATTATCTGTGGTTTTACAGACACCACAAGAATCACCCCAAGGAAATTATCATCCCAGCTTGTAGGAAGAAACATACCTACTATATTTATGCCACACGACACAAAATTGTCCTAAGCAGCTGAGGCCCATATTTTCGTAAGCGAAAAAACCTAAATTAATAAGATCAGTGACTTACACGGACCAGGTGTCTTGAAGCCAAGTTTATGGTTTAAAAATAACTTCCACCCTAATACAACACCCCTGTATGGAGTATGAAATACAAATAAACAGTGAAAGTATATTTTTTTCTATAGTTTGTGAGCTATTTGAGTAGTAAGGGTTATTGAACTATAGTATGAGAAGTATTTATAGTTTCTCACCTCTTATCAAAGCGTTAGCTACGTACGTTTCTATATTTAATAAAATAAAATAGACTAACGTTTTGTATGTGATGGCTGAAGAGAGAGATGGGAGACATTGGACGGAGTTAATTATATCTAAAGACAAACCTAATCATAATTTTTCTTTTATCAGAGAAGCTTGTTATTGTGGTAGGATTTGAATCTGTTACATTCGACTGTGCTCTATAGCTCTAGCTGTAATAATAATATGTTCTATTCTAAGATCGCCGTAGCAGAGGCAGGCCTCCCGCAAGGTGGACTGACGATCTTGTTGGGATCGCAGGTAGCTTATGGATGCGGGTGGCTCAGGATCGGTCCTAGTGGAGAGCCTTGGGTCTATGTCCACCAGTGGACGTCTTTCGGCTGATAAGATGATGATCCTAAGATAGTGGAATTGTATTATAATAGAGTCCCCGGTCCCTATTTTAATACAGTGTCTAAGGCAAAAAGATAAATGTTCACGCAATTGACTTTTCCAATTAACATATGATTACGATGTTCACCGGACTGATTGAGATTCACATTCATTCTCTCAAATTAAGACCCAAATTGAGAGAATTAATAACCGTGTAATGAAGAAAATGAGGCAAAATACTTAGTCAGAAATTCAAACAACATTCGAAGATTAACCTGAATCAGGCAGCCTGGTAAGACTTTTAGAAAATGTATGAAAATATGTATGTTCGCGTCGACAGTTTATTCACATGCGATCCATTCGTGTGTAAACTCGGGCTATGCCCCGGGGACAAAAACATAAAAATATCGCTTTGGAGGATTACACCCAATTCAAATATCATAGCAACACTTCACAACGCAAAAAAAGCGTACACAGTTCTTTCCAGGTAAAAAGTCATGCCTTTCAAAGGCAATAAAATAAAATTAATATAATATTCTACCCCATTCACATAACACCATCATTTAGTCCCAAAAGTAGAGCTTGTACTATGGGTACTAGATAATGGATAAACATACATATATACTTTCATTTTGTAAATACATACATATTATAGATAGAATCACCCCATAAATAACCGATAGCCACATAGCAACCAAACGAACTAATAACCACTAGTTCCCCAATATCGTTAATAAATACCCAACATCTAATTACATACGAGCCATTTATTACACCCTATTCGTTTGATACAAAGCTGTCAACTAATTCCGTATACCTACGTAATACATAACTTGTTGAGTTTGATATATAAGGGGATTAGGTTGGGCATCCAAAAGAGCTGTGCAAAGCTGTGCGTTTGAGCAGCTGAGCGGAGCTGTCGCCTATGTGTTAATTGACCTATTTATACCTATAGTTTAAAGAGTTTGTCCGCTCTGGTAATTTATTCTACTTAGATTGGTTAGTCGTTAGCGGGACAATAATTTATGATCCATGTGCTTTTCTGATGTAGGTATAAGCTCCTGGGACATGTTGACTGCAAAGTTTTATCGAGATCCGTTCAGTAGCTTTTAAGTGAAAGAGCAACATACATACTACAATCTATTTTTTTTATAGGCTCACGCCTGTATCTCCGAAGGGGTAGGCAGAGGTGTAATATTACACCCACATTTCACCATGAATTTTAGGTCCCACTTAATAGGGGGCGAGCCTATTGCCGTTACCGGGCACATCCCCAGTCTCCGTGCTGCTACTGAGAATTCGGAAAAACACAGTAACACTTTTGCCTGACCTGGAAATCCAATCCGGGACCTCCGATCAGTAGTCGCATACGCTATCCACTGGACCGCGCAGGCAGCATACATTATAATAGTAGCAAGACATCGCGGGAAACTTTACAAATATTTGAATAACAGAAACATATAACACTCAGTCTCGCAACAACAATTTGTGAATCACACAATTTTTTATGCCGTGTGGAAATAACACTCAGAAAACTCACAACACTCAGCGCATCTAGCCTTACTTAGCTCATACTTAGCACAAATGGTACCAAACTGTATGCATGCTGTATAAGTGTATATGTTTCTCACACGTCGCTCAGCTCCGTTCCTAGATGTACAGATGTACGATGGATATATATTAATGAGTTAGAGAACATGCGGCACAAGCCCGTCTGCAGACAAATGGGGTTATCCCAATCTTTTGTTCTTGCTTCACACGTGCACAAGACACTGATATGGCTGGATAGTGATGGGAACGGTGACTTATCGATAAAAAGGCAAATATAATTATCGTCGTCTAGATTTCATGTGACTGCGCACTCATCATCGTAAAAACATAACGTTGAACAATGTGCTGTACTTGCAGTAATGTGTCCTGTATTCGAGTAGGTACCAAATTCCAACAAAAACTGATCCAATTAACGAAAATCTGTGTTTTACGGTAAGAGGGTTACCCTTTAAGTATGGACGTGTAGCCTCACAGGCTCCGGACGAATGTTGGTTGCTAAGTTTTGTGAACTTCCCCTTACTCCCTATATCTGAGCTGCTCAGTAGCTTCAGTTTTAGTAAGGAAAATATCAGTAAAGGACGAGGTTGCGTCATTCTATGAAAAACACGTGAGTAATCTTTATTTAAAAATCACCTGTAGCCTGTCAAGCAAGACGTCCATAACTACGGTATAAAATATGTACCTACAATAGGTCATATGTTAACAATGGATGACCAGTCACTACCGCTCATAAAAAGGACAGGAAATGCTTATAGGATTTTCTCCTGAAAAGAGGTATAGAATAAAAACACACATTTGTGTCCCATTCAACAAGCCAGTGTGCTAACAATGTTTTCGTTCTTAGAGAAAATATTGTCAATAATTAAGCGTAAACAGCAGTTGTCAGAATTTTTGTTATTTGTTGTCTGAAGTAATGTTTTTATTTTTTGATTGCCTTATATGTTAGAATTTATTAAAAAAAAGTTTAATTTTGTTTTCTTTTACTATTTTATTTGCTTAACTACAAAAACATAGCTACACTTAAATCTACCCTAAGACTGTCCGGATGTTTTGATTTTGTATGTTCCTATATATTTATTAACAAACGTAGATTATATTTTCACGTATTTTCACTTTAACTAACCTATACTTCAAGTTAAACATAATTTTAAAGCTCTTTTGCATAACCTTGTTAAAAAAATAACACTAGTAAGTGTAGGAGCCTGTGAGACTACACGTCCACGGTAATGTTATAATATTCTGACGTCCATACTTAAAGGTTAATGCTGAGTTATTCTTATTCCCTCAAAAAATAATGAGCTAAATTGAGAACCACCTTCAGATATCCTTGGTGCCCAAATGGACTTATAATAATAATAATAATAAAGCCTCTTTTATTTCCCATAACCGTAAAATAAATTTAACAGAGTATAATATTTTTTTTTTAAATAAATTTATATAATGCTAGTAGTTCTTACTTATACTAGGTACTTATATTATGTACTTAAAAACTAAACTGTATAATTACAGGAACCCCTTGATAGGGTAAAGGCCTCCTCCAACCGCTTCCACTCTTCCCTGTCCTGGGCTGACGAGCACCAACCTTGTCCCGCCACCGATATAAGGTCGTCGGCCCACCTTTTTTGAGGTCTGCCAACGCTTCTTTTTCCTTGTGGGCCGGTCCATTGGGTACATTTAACTGTCCATCGCTGGTCAGTGTATCTCGCTACATGTCCAGCCCATTGCCATTTTAATTTTAATGCGTGGTTCAGCGCGTCTGTAAGTTTGGTATTTTTTCTTATTTCATGACTTCTTACTTTGTGAATTTTTCTGAGACTTAATATACTTCTCTCCATTGCTCGCTGACAAGTTATTATTTTATTTTTTATTTTGTTTGTAAAGGTCCAAGTCGGAGAGCCATAAGTCAAGCAAGGCAGGATGCAAGTATCCATGACAGTCTTTTTCATATGTAGGTCGTAGGTACCTTTTAGTATTTCTTTGTGTGCCCAGTATTTATTCCAGCTGCACGTAATCCTTCTATCGATCTCTTCTTCGTTGTTTGTTTTACGGAAGGATACTAGTTTGCCTAAGTATATGTATTGCTCTACATACTCTAGTTCGACCCCATCTAACATAATTTTTCCTTTTTTGCTGTTTGTCATTATCTTTGTTTTGTTTAAGTTCATATGCAAGCCAACGGGTTTACTCTCTGTGTTCAGTTGTGATATCATTCTTTCTAGTTTCCAATAGGTTTCAGCGAAAACTACGATGTCGTCCGCGAATCTAAGATGGGTCAGACGCGTGTTATTAATTTGGATTCCTTCTGAATCCCAGTTCAGTTTAGTAAATATGCATTGTAGGACTGCTATGAATAATTTTGGAGATAAAGGGTCTCCCTGTCGGACGCCTCGCGCTATTCTGATCTCCTCACCTCTGGATTCTAGCTTGACTCTGCTCACGCTGTTCTGGTAGATGTTTTTTAGAGTTCTAATGATTACTGGGTCTATGTTGTTGTCCTGTAGGGCTTGCCATATAGAGTTATGATAGAGACTATCGAATGCTTTCATATAGTCTATGAAACCGATATAAAGGTTTTTATTAAACTCTGTATACTTTTCTATCACTTGTTCCAGTGTGTGGATGTGGTCCATCGTTGAAAATCCAGATCGAAACCCCGCTTGTTCTACAGGCTGCATACTGTCGATTTGGGGGCTAATTTTGCTGTGTATGATAGAGGTAAATAGTTTGTAAACACTTGAGAGCAAGCTTATCGGGCGATAGTTGGCAATGTCACGTGGATCTCCTTTTTTATATAACAGTATTATATCTGATTTATGCCATTGTTCAGGTATTTTCCCGGTGTTTAAAATTATATTAAAAATACTTGTAAGCGGCCTGGTGAGTAATTCTGCGCCTGCTATCAGCGCCTCGTTCTTTACGCCGTCAGGTCCAGGGGTCTTCTCCCGCTTAAGCTTTTTAATATTTTTCAGGACGTCTTCATCATGTATAATAGTTGTTTCGTTTCCGATTTTTTCTGAGGTGTCTATTTGTGTGGCTGGTATGGTGTCTTCAGCTGTAGTCGCATACAGATTTTTGTAGAAGCTCGTAGCGCATGATATAATGTCTTTTCTAGATTTTGTTTCATTTTGTCCATTCTTTAGGCCCTTGATCCAGTCAGTATGGGTGATTAGTTGTTTGTAAGCTCTTTTGGCACTTCTAAACTGTGTTAAGCTAGCTTCCATAATTTTTTTCTTGTGTTGATTGTAATCATTTCTTATTGCTTTACTGGTTTGTTTGTATAGATATGATAGCTCTTTTTTTGTTTCAATTGTTTTGTTCTTGATTTTTAAAAGTTCTGTGCGTCTTTGGATCATGAGTTTGGTTGTTTCGCTAAAAAAGTGATGACAGTGCTCTTTGCTCTTATATACGGTTTGCGGTTTTAAACAATCTTTAATGTAGAGACATGAATGGACTTAATTGGCCTAAATTGTTTAATTATAGTTGACAACTTTATCAGTTGGAAAATAAACTTCTGATATCGATAGTTCACCAGCCACAGCCCTAGTTCTGATTAATTATACAAAGGGCTAGACGTTGGTTTGTAATGAAACTTCTGTCGATCGGTCGCACACAATAACCACCTACGAACCGCTGTGAATCGATTACTATACAATTTGTAGCGCCAACTTTACCCACCGTAGAGTACCTTTAGTAGAGTATGCGAAATATACTACGATGAGTTTCTTGTGGAGGATATTTTTATTATAATAATTTAAATGATCATAAATGGATTTTATGGCATTAAATACTTAGAAATGAAAGACAGTTTCAGTTTCAAGGTACATTTATCTTTGATATTGATAACCTATAGTTGAATTTATGCACATAAATGAATACGATGGAGTACAAAAAGTTGTTTTGTGTCTACGTTAAGGTTTTCTTTCTTTCTGCGCGAGTTGCCAGTTTGATATGATCTAGTCTATGCATCCCTTAAGTTCTTTAGAGTCACACATTCTTCGACTAATTAAAAAAGAAAACACCAGGTCTGGGAGAAAAAGGTGAGGATATATTTACCATGCGCGGTAAAGCATCCCTCACAGCAACCAAGCATCAATGGTGTCGAAATAAGCCAATCTTAGCTGATTACCTTATTTCGATGACAATCAGAGACACATCATAAGGCGGGCCATAACTTCTTCTTAAACATCATTAGTATACATACATACATAGACTCACGCCTGTTTCCCGGAGGGGTAGGCAGAGACTACGGAACGCCATTTGCAACGATCCTGACATATCACTCTTGCTTCATTCACTCCCATCAGATTCCTCATGCATGCTCTTCTGTTCAGGGTACTTCTCACCTGTCCTGTTTTTGTCTATGTATGTATGTATGTATGATTGATAAATACTTTTGAAGTTTCGCGATTTATGCATATACTAATATTTATGTGACAACGCAGAGCGTAAACTACTAGGACTACAAACCTCAAGCACTAGCTGCTTATTCATTTCAATTTTTTTATTTATAGACTCACGCCTGTATCCCCGAAGGGGTAGGCAGAGGTGTAATATTACACCCACATTTCGCCAGGTTTTTTTTAGGTCCCACGTAATAGGGGGCGAGCCTATTGCCGTACCGGGCACATTACCAGACCCCGAGCTGCTACTGAGAATTTCCTAACGGAAAAACCCAATAACACTTTGCCAGACCCGGGAATCGAACCCGAGACCTCCCAATCCCACGCGCACATTTATGCCGCGAGACCAACGAGGCATTATTTTATCTATATGTAAAATGTAAAACAAATTTCATAGAATTGTTTCCAGTTAGAAATGTCATGTAGATTTAACATTTTACAATTAAAAGAGAAAAGCGGAAATAACGAGAATAGCCGTGGGCAACTGCTAGAAATCTATAACGTGTATATGTATGTGTGCGTTGCGCCTAAGGCTTTATTGATTCAAACATATCTGTGTGGTGGACCGCAGCATTTCATTTCCTGTCGCTCTCTGACCCAACATCAGACAGAGATTTTTTTTTAGAGAGAACGCGATTGTCCCTTGTACGGGTTTTCACCCTATTTACTTTTAATTTCCGGTCTTCGATATTCTATTAACTGTGGTATAAAATTGAGAATTAATTCGTAATTCAAATTTACTAATATATTATTCATGTTTAACTTGCGTCCGGAGGTCTATGAACCTTAATTATTCACAGAGCTAGCGAAATTTCAATTTAATTTCGACTGGTTATATTGCTCAATTAATTATTTATTAGTGAGATGTTGCGGTTGAGTGGTTGTGATTTGGAATAGACATTAAGAATTAAGTTATTATTTCAGTAGCTCCGACATGGAGAAAATAATGATGCTTATTTCTTTTCTTGTTTCTCCGGTTGTCGGCTGGGTGGACAGATAACAAAGAAATGTAACTACAAAAATATGTAGAAACATATTTACGAGCATAAATACAATATTCGGGCTTGTCGCTAAGAGGGATTACTATTAGACAACCTGTGTAGAAAGTTGTTATTGCGAAAATAGTGGTATAATATTGTTTACAATACAATATTATTTTAAACGAGTGATGAAAATCAAAATGATTTACCGTGAAGACCGTAGCATAGAAGTTTTATTGTTACGGTTGATGGCATTATTATTTAAGTACGGCATTACGGTCCTTCATTTAAAATCTCACATAGTTTTCGGTTGATATGACTTACCGACGTGACGGTGGCCCGGGGCTCCAATGTCGAAGGTCATGGATCGCTAATACTCCAAACTATCCATTACTAAACAACAAACAAACCTATAACTCATTGAAATACGGTTTACGGCTTCTATCGCGATATATTGGTTTTAGTCAAACCGAATGATCTAGAACTACATTTTATCATTCTGCGTAGATAGTAACACCAAAAGTTTTAAAATGTTCGGGTACTTTGTGATAATTTTTGAAATACAAGACAAAGACAAATATCACCTCAGTGTGCCGTGATCACGGTTCCTATAAAGAAACTGAAACGTCGGCTAGTAAAAATTATAAACATAACAAAGTTCTAGATCATTCGGTTTAAATGTAATTTAACTAAAACCAATATATCGCGATAGAATCCGTAAACCGTAGTTTGATTTCAATGTGTAACATTGGCGTAAACTCAAGAGGATACTAAACCTATAACTCCACTAAAATACACCACAATCGCAACAAAATAAACTCTCAATTACCTAAGGTCGTTAGCGTCATGCTTATTCTGGAGCTCTTGAATTTTAACACAGTTGCAACGAAAACGTTTTAACGAACTATTATGCGGAGTTAAACCATTAAAAGTGTCTGTCATTCGTACGTTTCGGAGCTGTAATTAAACCAAAGTTAGTTCGGCTTTAAACTGTAGTAGGTCTGTGAAATATTGTAAAGGCAGGCTGTAAAATATGAATGTATGCTGTATTTTTGCATACATTCATATTCTACAGCGTGCCTTTACTGATTTATGAAAGTATAAATAGAAGTAATTTAGAAGTTGTAACGGTTTAAGTCGAAGGTATACAAGACGTTCGCCTTGGGACATGAGGTGCGCTTATCAGTCTAAGCAGATTAGACAGAATCTCGGGAATTGGAAATGCATCTTTGTTATGAAGAGGGTACGTCTGCTGTCGACATGTGAGATCATCATCATCATCATTATCCTAGCGCTGTCCCGGCTGCGTTCCAAAACCTACGCCTTGGAGCCCTGGGTCCGCTTTCCGGCTGAATATCCTCCACTTCGCCCGGTCTTCAGCATCCCTGGTGGTTAGTCGATTGGCACACATATCATCCCTTACGACGTCAAGCCAGCATTTCTTTGGCTTTCCCCGTTTACCGGGGCCCGGCGAAGGTAGCATGGCAAGACATTTGTTACCCACGTAAAATGTGAGATGACACGTCTTATTTCTACAGTCAGGTTTTCTTACAGCAAAACCTACTAATACTCTTTAATCTTTCAAAGGTACAAAGTTATAGATAATTTGTTTTGAGCTCTCGAATTTTGACACAGTTGCAACGAAAACATTTTAACGAACTATTATGCGGAGTTGACCATCAAAGTGTCTGCCACAATACGCTTTGCCGTTGTAATTAAAGCGAAGTTAGTCCAGCTTAAAACTGGAGGAGGCTTGTGAAGTGTTATATGTTTTGTAAGCATGACGCATGACGTGATAAAAATATCTGATGTTATAACTTATATGCCTGATAATATTGCTACCGTACCGTGTATTGTAAAAAAATGTATGAATTTGGAGTACCTATATAGTTATAGTTATTATGGAGATAATTATAAAAGCAGTCTGGTACCAAAAAACCTTGGTCATACCGCAACAAGATTCTGGATCTTCTTAACAATTTTTGAAGAAACCCACTCAGAAGTGTATAGTCATTGAACCTCTCTCATCTCTTCTCAGACAAGATCTTTATCAGACAAGTGTCTTTTTAAATAGAAAACAATACTGCTGCCATCGACCTTAGTAGTTATAAATAAATAGACGATGGCCACAGCTATGCTCGCACCTATTTATTTAATTTCACCGATTCCGCCCGAATACCATAGGAATTTTGGGAAATCCCTTCTTAGTTCACCCCTACACCAACCAATAAATATACACGCTAAATTTCAGTAGACTGCCTCCGTGGTTCAGTTGATAGCGTATGCGACTGCTGATTGGAGGTCCCGGGTTCGAAACCCGGGTCGGGCAAAAGTTTTACTGGGTTTTTCCCAATTCTCAGTAGCAGCACGGAGTCTGGTGATGTGCCCGGTAACGGCAATAGGCTCGCCCCCTATTACGTGGGACCTTAAAATTCATGGCGAAATGTGGGTGTAATATTACACCTCTGCCTACCCCTTCAGGGATGAGAGCGTGAGTCTATAAAGTAAATCAGTAACGCAACATCCTTATATAAATTGATGATTGATTGATGGCATAAAAATCAAAATCTAAAAATAAACTACATTTCGAAATTATACAAGTTAAGAGGGCAAAATTGTGCAGACAAGTTGAGTTTAGACGTTTCATATTTCAATAATAATTGAAAACAAATATCAGTTATTAAGTTTTCCGTTTGCATTTGACAACTGTTCGAGGTTGTTGATACGTAATGAGATTTATCACAAAGGAAACACTGATGAAAGTTAAATTTCCGATTTTGACGATTAATTTGGAAAGTTTGAAATGATATTCTTGTAAATGAAATTACTTAGTGCTATGGGTTCCAGCTCCGCTTTTTGTAAAACGTAAAACCCTCTTTAGATATCATACAAAATAATTTAGTGGGTATTAATGTCATCCTCCTAGCGCTATACCAGTTTTAACCAGGGGTCGTCTTACTAGTCTAACTAGATGTGGCTGAATATTAGCTTTTCGACAGAACGACTGCCTGTCTGACCTTCGCAACCCGAAGGGATAGCAATATTAAGATAATTTTATTATTATGTTAACTTGTCCGTGTGGTGACGGATTAAGAATATGGAATGTCACCACCCCATATCATCCCATGGGTGTCTGAAAAGCAGAAAGATGAAGCATATTATGCAGAGAACAGTACTGTAAGAGAAGGAAAACTTGATACAAACCTTATACCAACCCGTTTGGCCATCGTGGTATAGTAGGCCAATTCCTCGTTTCAAAGAAGAGGCCTAGTCCGGCAGTAGACTATTAAAGGCTGATGATGATGATGATATTAAATTGTACTGCCACTGGCACGTCCGTTTTTTTGACGGATCGTATAAACAGTCGGGCCGTATAAATATGAATGTGCTATTATTTCTTTCGATTTTATAATTAAAGCTGAGGTTCCAGAGTTCATGTAAAGAACAGGTTAACTGCTTTCAGCTCGTTTGAGTCTTTTGTAAATATCGTTTTCTTTATAGCGATGCGAAAAAGCCGGCTTTTCGTAATAAATACATCCAATTATTTACCAACCACACCTCTCAGCAATTCCAAGAGCCAGTGACAGACACAAACATACTTTATACGTATTAATTAAAAATTTAAAATGAAAATTTCAGCAGAATACACAACTGATTGCCACGCAAACTGGCAGAGTCAATAAATTGTAATTTCCGCTCCCTTCGCATTAAACCAATGCTGAAATAAAATTATAAGATATAAAAAAAATAACTGTTACGGAAGCTTCCAGAAGTTTACGTTGCAATTTAAAATAGAGCCTTATAAAACTAGCTTTATAGGAAGCCTCAATACTCGCGGTCGTAACTTGGGGTATAGAGGTTGGCATGGAAAAAAATATGGTAAAATGTTTACGTTATTTTCTGCAGCTAGATTCTTTATGTGTTGAGTTATAGAGAATATATTATGCTTCAATACCGTAAAACTTTCAAACGTATTGAATTTAGCTGCATACAAACTCATATTTTCATCTTTTTCTTTTTTTCGCGTGAGTCTGTGGGCAACTTGTGTCGGACTTTTTAGATCACCCGTAGGCAAGCGGCATGGCCTAACGGCTCTTATCCGCAGTATAGACTCAGGACGTGTCAACCGAAGCACAGTAGCGCAATACAAATATCACACAAGCGATCATCCAGCGAAGTTTGTCTAAAGTCAACGTCAGTGTACGTTTTTTAACTTTGAACATTTCTATTGCTAACTGCACAAGTCAACGCTATTGATCTTTTAAAATAAATCTTAGTTGGTTTTGAATATACTACCTACGTGCAACAGGCAGTTTCACCCTGTTTTAACCTATGTATTACACGTCTGTATCAGTGCAAATACTCGTAATATTAACCTAGAATCCTATTTCTGTTCTGACCATGTAACGTGATACCTCGACAAAGAAACCTCGAATAACACATGTTACCCCTTACTAACCCTGTCCAAATTAAGTCCCACGCACGATGTCTTAGGCGGACGGAGGGTTAAGTGCAAATAAACGCTTGTATTATCCAGTATTATCTCATTTGACAGTCAGCGGTGGCCAATCAGGCGTGCCGTAACTTTGTAGTGACGTGAGGATTATTTTGGGATGGGTCGCAGTGCTGGCGAATAATATTAGAAGATATTTCTTTTAGTACTAAGTTTGCTAAACTGTTTTGTTCAACGTATTCAGTTTGTCAGCTCGATAGCTTAGAACTATATCTAAACTCATATAATAACGCTGAAGAGGTTGTTTGTTTGTTTGCTTGAACGCGCTATTCTCAGGAAATATTTGGCCGATTTGTAAGACCCTTTAAGAATCTTTTCCTATAATTATTTACTTTTTAGTACTTATCGGTCGGTAGGTACCTGTAGTCCAAAGGTCAGGACCTCTAGACGTTACTTATTACTCAAGAAACGAATAAACTATATTCATAAAACGTTTAATTTAAAAGACGCATTCACAAATTTAAAGACAAATTTATTCTCTGGAACTGTAAACAATTATTATTCTTATGCATCGCCAACACGCACGCCCGCCTATATCTAAGATAATACAACCTTCATCTTAGGTCAGCAAAAGTTCGTTTATAGGAAGTTATTCTGCCGATGAAAGATCACTTTCCACTTGATTAAACAATTAACTTAATGAATATTTTCATGCCGATCTGCTTCACGGATTGGAAGGAAAACATTGATGAATCTCGACCCTAAACGCTAAGTAGGGTCAATTGTTCTTTATTTATTGGCGTGATGAAATAATTTATTTGAAAACTGTTGCTCTTCTGTGAACAAAGAAATTTATTTCGGGTTTCTACTTTATTGTCTCCACGTATGTTCTGTAGCGTCTTGTAGGTAGATGTTGATTAGTAAGTAATGAGAAAGGCGTGGGCTGAATTTCTTTTTGTGCGTGCGTTGCTCGAGGTATTTGATTATGTGTATTTATATTTGTACCAAAAGGTACATATGTTGGTGCATAGGGTTCCCACCAAAAACTTGGGGTCCCAAGCCAACCTCACCTGCAAGTGGTGCACCTGCCGATCAACGGACGAGGCTCTGGCAAACAAAATATCCCGATAAGCGGCAATAGGCTCGCCACCTATTACGTGGGATCAAAACACTGGCGAAAAGTGGGCGTTTAATATGCCTCTGCCTACCCCTTCGGGGAAACAGGCGTGAGTCTATGTATGTATGTATGTAGGTACATATGTATGACAACCGCTTTATGCCTATCATTCTTTTACTGACAATTAAAGTAAATTAAAATATTTAACCAAATGGCGTAGCAGTCGCTTACACTCCCGCGGCGCCAACCGGTCGTCAATAATGTAGAATATAAATGCAAGGTTATCTTATATTTATAACCGGAAACTCATATTGAAATAAAGTTGATGAAATTTTTATAGGAATTGAATTTTTTAATTGTTTTAAAGAATAATGAAGTGTCTCCTAGATTTCAAAAATTTTGGTGTTCTAAGCCAAATTTCACCACCTCTGGATAGGTTTTAGAATTCTTTATGTCCTCACTATTATGAGGTTGGTGATATTATTTCATTAGCTAAAATTACAGAGCGTACTTACGAAATACAGGAATAATATTTTATATTAATTATCTTTGGCTAATTGTCACGGTCCCATAAAAATGTAATTCTTCTCTACATTTCACATGAACATAAATAAAATAACCGTTCCGACCTAAGTAATCAGTGGAAGCAACAGTTACCGCAGACTAATTCAACTCGTCCTTTATTAATGAAAGTAATAATCTATCTTCGTAGTTGTCCCACATAAAGCCCTATGCCTTCGGCGTCTGGTCAGCCGTACCTAATACCCTCGGCCATGCGGGCTTATCAAAGCCTTTCGACGTCTCAGACAATGACTCTATCGCCATGGAAATTAGTATTCATTACAAATTCCACCCTATTGTTATAATGGTAATTTTAATTTATAATGTTTTACCTTAATGGGCTTGCATGTTGAATCAAGTTGGTAGCAAATTGAGTCGCTTTTATGTTGATTTTAAAAGTAGTAAGAATATAATTGGTTGATTTAAGGAAGAAAGGAGAAGCTTACATTAATTCTTTTAGTTTGTGGCGAACGTCGTGGGTTCGATTCTCGCCCAGGACCATTCTTTGTTCGGTGTATAGATGTAAATTATATGATGTATGTATTTAAGAATATATATGTATATCTATTATAAAATAAGTATGTTTATCAAACTGAGTTTAGAAATAAGAGGACCATGTGTGCATTGTCAAATTGAAATGCTTTTGGCCGCACACAGCTATCTCTTCATATCACATCTTAGCTCCGCTATATAGCTCAGCATCAGTGGAATAAGTCACATAGTTTTGTAAAATAGCTTTCATATCCTCGCATAGCACATCTTTGGTAGAAAAACTGCCTTAAGCTTAATTAAAAATTCATCTTACCAATTCCAGCACCACAAAACTACAATGTTATAAAGTGCCCAAACACCTTAACCAAATAAATCAACCTATTCAGGTACAAAACCTTTAAATTGGAAACTTCTATAAATTAAAAGCAAACCAAATAATGAAGTGGCAACCCTGAAAGTTGGTAACCCTTAACTTATTGTCAGACATAAATTACAGTAGGTAAGTTTTGACGATAAATCCTGTAGGGTTGATCTCAGAGATATTGACGGTGAATGCGAATTAAACTTGGTTGTCAGATGATACTTAAGTACGGAGCGAATGGTGGGTAAATTGGTATTGCTCATTTCGTTTTAAATGGTAGTTAGTTTTAATACGGATACAAGAGTTTTAAGGGTACTAGTCATGCTGATGTCTGCATGACTAAATGATGCATTCTTCCATCCTTAACGAACGACTTACCAATAAACATAAGAAATAAAATTATTCATAGTAAAAATACTAAGCAAGCAGAATGTATATTTAAATAGTATTTTATCAAACAAAGTTGCAACGATGCGTCTGCGGATCAAAAAACATAAATGTATTATGTAACATAAGCCTACCTATTTTACCTATAAAAATAATTGGTAAAACTTAAGTCTCTGTGCGGCATTGTGGAACTGAGTGGGCGCACATAATCGTTTATATTTAGATTAAGCGCCTTTAAATTTTATAAATTATGATTATTTATTCGCATTAAACAGATAATTTATAAATTATTTAGTTATTTTTTATGAATAGGACTTGACTGGGGAATATACATATAAGTAACAGTCTATGTCGCGTAATTATTTGAAAATATAGGATAGGGTCCTTCATTATTCGTTTAAATCTTTACTATTATTTTAAATTGTATCTTTCCTGTAGTAACATTACATCATCTTAAAAAAAAACACACCACAGCCGCACATTCCAAGCGAAGCCTAAAAGAAACTATACTATACGAAATTGCCATTAGATGCCACGAAATTCCCTTTGATGCCAAATAGCTTTTCCAAGAGAAGATCCTATGAGACAAGGCTTTTCGGAAGGACAGGGACATGTAACGAAATAAACGTACAATTCGGAGATCAAATTAGGAGGTCGAGTAGCGTTTCAATGTTTAAATGGAACCATTGTTTAACCGTTCCTTTGTATTGCGGATTAGAACTACGCCACTAGTGTCTTGTATAGATTTTATGTATTATATCTAATAGTTTTATTTATAGTCTCATGCCTGTACCCCGAAGGGGTAGGCAGAGGTGTAAATATTACACTCACATTTCGCCATGAATTTTTAGGTCCCACGTAATAGGGGGCGAGCCTATTGTCGCTTTCGGGCACATCACCAGACTCTCGAACATTAGCCTCTCCTAATTGGAGTCACACAAGTATTGTAAGTCAATAGGCAATCATAATTATATATAACACGGTCCTACGATCACTGGTGAAAACCAACGATAAAAGTCGATCTAAATGTCGGAGAATAAAGAAATAATTTTATATCCTCAGTATACTGGTTAAAGCGGTAAGAACTAGTCAATTAAAATTGCGCGATAAACCTAAAACGATGAACGCAGATTACCAAAAACCTTGACCAACTCAACTCAACTCAAAATCATTTATTCATTTAGGTCACAAAGTGACGCTTATGAACGTCAAAGATTAAAGTTAATTACTAGATGATTCTACATTTACATTTACTGCCACGTTCGCAATGCAATAGGTAGAACCACGAGAAAGAACGGGCAATAAAACTCGTGGCCACTCTTTTTAACTGCCAGTATAATTCTTTTACATGTTATATTTGTAAGGAGCTGCAACTGTTTCACATTGCGAGTTATCTACTATTGCAAAAGTTAATAGTTATTGATATCATACTCAAGCAATAAATTATGTTCATTTAGTAAGCCTCCCAAAGTGAATATGGTGAAACAGGAGCATCCACTTACGTCTTTTGATGTAAGCAACTCGCGAACATGACTGTTCTGATCTATGGTGGAACAGTATGTTCTGAAAAGTAATGGTATATGAACCTGCAGCAATTTACAATCTATTAGTTAGCAGTTCATGACCACGAGTTACCCTCACCTTACAAATCCGATAAATTATAATAAAAAGAGTAGAACAAGAATGCAAATGTAGTATAAAAGAGAATACGGTAATTAACTACACTATAAAACTGCCTATTGACCTAATAATAAAAAGAAATTGACCTAATAAAATAATATTTATTTCCAAGCGTACTTGTCGTCAAGATACTCATTTAAACTATAATATGCCTTTAGTAAAAGATTATTTTTAACAATTGTCTGAAACGACCTTAAAGGCAAGTCTAAAATATTACTTGGTATTTTATTATAAAATCTTATACTAAGCCCAATAAAAGAGCTATGCGTTTTGTGTAAACGGAAATATGGTACACATAATTTGTGCCTGTTCCTAGTATTAATATTGTGAATGTCACTATTCATTTTGTAAGAATTTATATGTAGTCGTACATGCATAACACTGGCATAAATATATTGTGGTGCTACAGTAAGAATACCAATATTTTTACATTTTTCTTTAAGTGAGACACTTGTCTTTAACTGGTAAATGGCCCTAACTGCCCGTTTTTGTAATATAAAAATATTTTCGATGTCAGCGGTCCTACCCCATAATAATATGCCATATGACATAACACTATGAAAATAGCTAAAATAAACCAATCTAGCCGTATCGACATCAGTCAACCTACGAACCTTCTTAATGGCATAAGCAGCTGAGCTAAGTTTCCCTGAGAGATATGTAACGTGCGCACCCCACTGTAATTTCGAATCAAGTGTTATTCCTAGAAATAATGTAGATTCAGATGTTTCGAGAACATCGTCATTTAGAGCTATACTAGGACCAAGGTTTCTGACATTTGGCAGAGCAAACTTAATACATTTTGTTTTTTTGGCGTTCAGTACTAGATTGTTTACATTAAACCATTTAGTTACTTGAATGAGCGCACTGTTTATTTCGTTAAAATGTTCCTTATTTCTATCTACTTTGAATATCAAAGAAGTATCGTCAGCAAACAGTACAACGTCACAAATGTTTTTCAAGTAAAAAGGTAAATCGTTTATGTAAACAAGAAACAAGAAAGGCCCTAGGATGCTGCCTTGCGGCACTCCTAAATCAACAGGTAAGCCACTGGATTTTGAGCCGTTTATTTCAACACATTGGATTCTGTCACTTAAGTATGACTTAATGACTTTCAATGCTTTAGTCTGTACGCCGTAATGTCTAAGTTTGCATAAGAGCGTTTCATGGCAGACACAATCGATTGCTTTCGAAAGGTCGCAAAACACACCAATAGCATTTTGGGCATTCTCTCATGCACTGAATATGTGTTTAAGTAACGCTACTCCTGCATCTGTTGTCGAGTGACCCTTGGTAAATCCATATCGCGCACTATGAAGGAGGCTGTTTAGATTAAAATGTCTAAGTAATTGCTTGAGTATGATCTTTTCAAAAATCTTACTAAAGGCAGGCAGTATCGATATTGGCCTATAATTACTAGGATCAGTCTTACTGCCGGATTTGAAAAGAGGTATTATCCTACTGTGTTTCATAAGATCGGGAAAAACACCTGATTCAATACACTTATTAAATAAGTTGCTTAAATAAGGAGCTACTACATCAATTATACTTTTCAAAACCTTAACAGAAATGCCCCAGAGATCACCTGTATTCTTAGACTCTAGAGATTGAAAAGTACTTATAATGTCGGTAGAATTAATACAATGGAACTTAAATAATACATCACATTTTCCTACACTAGATTCTAATAGGTTTCCTGCGACTATAGCTGATGATTTTAATTCTCTAGTAGTAGTAATCGGTATGCTAGCAAAGAATTTATTAAATGTGTGTGCGATTTCTTTGTCATTATGAATTAATCTGTCACTATCAAATAAACTAAAACTATTACCTCTTAGTGTTGTCTTACCTGTTGCTTCATTAATAGCTTGCCAGGTTGCCTTAATTTTATTCGAGGATTGTTCAATTTTGTCCCTAACGAATAATGCCTTAGCTGTATTGCACACTCTTTTAAATATCTTGGAATAATTCCTAACATACTCAGTGAAGTTCGAATCAGAATTGTATCTCTTCATACCGTACAACTCGTACATCTTTGCTCTGCTTTTGTAAATACCTGCAGTAGCCCACTCACTAAAAGCTCGAGATTCCTTAACTACTTTCTCCTTAGTCCTAAAAGTATTCTGAAATTCCTTGTTAACTACATTAAATAAATTATTGAAATTTTCATTTGGCGAATCAATCTCCATTACATCAGAACTCATAGCATTCATTCCAATCAAAATTTTATTCCGGAATTCATTAAACTTATGCCTAGGTAATGGCCTAACTAACACTTTCTGTATGATGCTATCACTATAATACGGAAACCTTGCTAATTGACCACAGTGATCCGAAGTTAATTCAGAACTAACTAATTTATTCGAAACTGTACAATTACTAAATATATTGTCAAGACAGGTGGATGATGTTGCTGTAATCCTAGTTGGTTCAAGGAACAAATTTTTTAAATTAAATGATTTAAATAGATTTAAAAATCTACTAGTCATTACTGAATGATCAAGAATATTTACATTAAAATCACCACAAACTATAATACCTTTCTTATTGCTCCTAATTTTAGTAATTGCATCTTCAATAACTGATTCAAACAAACTAAAGTTACTAAACGGTGGACGATATACACATATGATAATATGCTGCTCAAGTTCTACACATGACAGTTCCACTTTGCGTTCTATAGACAAACTTGCTATGTCTTTCCGTTCTTTACATGTTAAGCTATTTGAAACAATAATCAAGGATCCACCATGAATAGCGTGTTTCCTAGAGAAGGCACTGTGTACCGTGTATTGCGAGTTATTTAAGAATTTAATTTGGTACTCTTTTAGCCAGTGTTCTGTAATACACATAACTTGTATACTGTGATTTTCTAAATATAAACTTAATTCTAAATCCTTGCCAGATAGACCTTGTATGTTTTGATGTGCTACATTCAGTTGAATTTGTCTACCCTTTGTCCTAGTCTTAAGTTTAAAGAACTTGTGTCAGTATATTCAATAGAAGAATTATTAAGATAGGAACTATTTACAGAAGCTAAATTCTTGGATACCCTACATGTACCTGTGTCATTTTGTAAATTAAATGCTAATAATTTAGCAACTTGTCTTCTATAAAATAGTGGCAGATACATAGTATCTTTGGTCAATGTAAAATTACTAATAAATTTATTAATGTCAAATAATAAAATAAAATCTTTATATTGCCATGTCAAATTGTATAAGCACAAGTTGAGTTCATGAATATAACTATTCATTGTTTCATTTAAGCTATAAGAATAAGGCAAAGCAAGAGTTATAAATTTTCATTCAAATTTGCTATGAAGCGATAACATAACTTCTGTCAAATTAAATATATCCTTTTTAGTCACCGTTGGGCTATCACCATATGTGATAATTATTGTAGACTGCCTATCAAATATTGTTGTATTTAATGTATTAATTAGATATGTAAACGAAGACCCTGGATAACAATAATTGATAGTATTGTGTTGTGTCAGCTCACAATTTATTAAACTACCTAAACCTACACCAAGCCCATCTGAGAATATATAAACTTTATTTGTGCCAGAATTCTTACCTAAAGAAGACTTACCTGTTCTATTATTCTCTGAACAAGTACTTTTATCACTATCGCAAATAATCTGGGACTCACAAGTGGGTAAAGTTGGTTTTATGATATTCAAACAACTATTAGTATTTGTTAAGGCCTTTACATATTCTAAATTTTGTCTCCCCACTTGTGCAATCTCATCATATTTCCTAATATACTCCTGAACCTCATTTTCATATTGCGTGTTCATTCTACTTATTTGAGATTGTAAGAAACTAATTTGACTTTTAAGATCCCTAGTATGTTTGTCATATAACATTTTGCCATTAATCAACTCTGCATTGTATTTGTCTAACTCCATTAACAAATCTGAACGCTCAGAAACTAAACATTTATATTGCTGAGATGTTATCTTAGTTTTCCTATATTGCTTAAGACTAAGAATGAGTTTCCTAATATGTTTATTTAATTTATTATACTTTCTATGCCGTTTCAGACAATTCATGTTGATTTTTAATTGTTTTGAATCTAAGCCTAATCTATTACCTACAACCTCTGAGTAAAGGTTCTGAGTTTTATTACTGTTTAATATCTCTACAGTTTGTTCTTCTTAGTGAATGATTGTTCTAAACAGCATTCTAGTTCCCTAATGCGACTCATAGACCATGAATGGCCATCATTGCTAGCGGTCAATAAATGGATTTCTTCCTGTAACCTATCTCGTTGGGCCAGTGTGTCCATATACTCGATATGGAGTTCTGCGAGTTGAGCCTTCAGGTTGGAAACCCTATCGTTGACAATCCTGATGTCCTCTTCACAGTCTGCACGCTCCCTCAGTAGATGATTACCGGTAACCTATTCTAAAAATCCAGTCTAACCTTTGTCTTAAAAATATAGAGAAGATTAAATGTTATTGTGGTTTATTTACACATTGCACAATTAAAACCAAATAAAGAAGAAGTAACAATAATAATTGTATTTAAAAAAATTGTGTACAGAAAATACGTCTTTTTATCATGATTATTTTTTTTATTGCAAGGCAATATAAATATCTCGAACTAAGAGCATAGACGTAGCATTTTTGTTGGCATGTAAATCGAAACATAACACAGTATCAGGGAATTTTCCTATAACGTTAGAATAGGCTCCCTGCCAGGGTTTTCCCAAGAGACCGAAGCATGGGATTCAAAAAGGTCAAAGTAAGGCCTTTGTAAGGTCAGCAAAACAACCGAAATATCCACATAGACCGCTTATTATGGACAAGCTATCTCCTTGTTTTTGTAATTTCTTTATGTTTATTTAATTATAACAACACGTCAACAACAAATTCTTTATTGTTAACCAGTAAAAATTCGGAATAACAATAATTGGTAAATGACTTAACTAATAGATATTGGTATGAATCTTGTCACAATTTGCGATATCTGCCAGACAATCAAATAAGTGTTCCCGATGAAAGCGCGTATTTACAGTAATGAATCGTATTAAATATGTGAATATATTTTCAGTAATATAACATAACAATATAAGAATATAATAACATAATGCATATATTTAAACTGCAACAATGCACTATACTCAACAAAAATTCCACCATTTTCCGTAAGAAGATATTTCTAAAATTTAATAGCACTTGTCCAAGCGTATCTATGCTTATATAAGTGTATGCAGTTTCATATAGGTATAGGATAAAATACTGTTATAAAACTCGTATAAGCAAATGCACCACACACATAAACACAGTTTTCCTTTAAGCCGAACTCTTAAGTAGCATTCCGAGTTCACGCTCACGTTTCAGCAACTATGCGTCAAAATACTTTTTACGACGTTTCCACAGTAGCATTCGTTTTGTGACGACAAAAATTCAATAAATCGAAGGAACTTAAAGCTTCGTTTAAGCCAAAGCCGCACAAAGAGGAAGCGAACAGGAGTTCAGCCAATGAGAAACATGGGTTTCGGTGCACGCGGAGAAAGATTTTCTTAAAGCGTGGTTTTCATTTAGAGTTCCTTGGTAATAATCATTTTAATGTGTAATCTTTGCTCCAATTATCGTATTCCATAGGCGAATATTCTTAGTTTAATTAGCTGTGTAGCCGATATAGTACAGAGACTTAGGGTTACACTCTAACACGTTTTATTTCCATTAAAATGTTAATCTTTTGCACAAATACATTTTGAAGAAGTGGCAAAAAGGTGCAAACTTAACTATTGTTCTCATGAGACAATAATTACTGACTAAATGACTATCATCACAGTATCACAAAATCGTAAAATTAGTCGAATCACATTAGGAGTTTTATCTACATAATTACAATAAGCGATATAGTTTGATTACATTGATAACGTCAAATATTTCATAGCTGTTTAATTTAAATATTGAAACTTTACTTTAAAATGTAAACACAACGAAAAAGCGATACAGAACCTTCAAAATTTACAAAATCGTAACATCTGTTTTTAAGAAAAACAAACCTAAAATACATTTGTATTTTTACAAATTTAATAGAAAACGGTTTCCTGAATTTCTTTGAGCTCACACGGAGGTAATGAGAAACGATGTAATTCTGCGAACATTGAAATACTCGGCAAGAGCCCGACAAGTATGCTTTGAATTCACGTTTTCATTTGCTACAAATATTTTTGAGACTTTTTGCTAAAATATTTGGTCCTAGTTATCTAGTCTTTATTCAGGATTAGATGTTTGAATGTATTGGAATACCTAATATCGACCAATATTCGAAAGTAGCTATTGTTGAAACGTAATATGAACTTTTTGGTGTTACATAGGTAAATATAAAAAGCAAAAGAATTTTAAGGATGTAAATCATAGAAGGTATTCCTTGTGGGCGGTCGATCAAGCGATTATGATTCTAATATCTGTTAGCATAGGGTTCCCTTCAAGAACTTAGGTTCCCAAGCCAACCTCACCTGCAAGTGGTGCACCTGCCGATCAACGGACGAGGCTCTGGCAAACAAAATATCCCGATAAGCGGCAATAGGCTCGCCACCTATTACGTGGGTTCAAAACACTGGCGAAAAGTGGGCGTTTAATATGCCTCTGCCTACTCCTTCAGGGAAACAGGCGTGAGTCTATGTATGTATGTATGTATCTGTTAGCGTTTCAAATAAATATATTTTCAAATTCTAACACAATTATAATTGAAAATTACTGAAATCGCTCATATTATTTTGAAGTTTGTTTTTGAAAGCTATTTTTTATTTTATTTATAGTCTCACGCCTGTATCCCTGAAGGGGTAGGCAGAGGTGCAAATATTACACATGAAAGGTAATAAATTCGTATATTACATTATCAACAATAGCTTCAACTATTTGTTTTTCGTAGCGCTCATAGCGAGACTTAGCTTGTCGTTCGTAACAGATCGACAAAGTTAAGCAATGCTTGCACAGGTCGCCACTTGGATGGGTGACCAAGTGTGGCATTTTACATCTGAGCGCTACCGAGCTTCGGAGGGCACGTAAAGCTGTCGGTCCCGGTTCTTGTCTTAGGATAAGAGTCGTCAGGCCACGTCGAAGGCCTTCGGGCGGTCTGCAAAACTCCGACACTAGAGTTGGCCACACACTCATACGAAAAACAAAGCTTAAAGTATTTTAAAAAATGTGTTCATTGAACATAGTGCAGTCTGCTATAATATAGTTTGATAAACTAGTATCCGAAAGAGATCGTTTTTTATCGGTGGCGTTGGATAGAATAACGCAACATGACGGACTGTTATGTCTCTACAGAGACAGTTTGATGGACGCTATGACAGATTTGGGGCAACATTTTTTTTTACAAGCTTCCGCATTCTGAAACAAAGGTAGATTTAGTACAGCCACGCTTTATAGACACCGTAAAATTAGGTAGGGTACAAATAACTTGATTCGCCATTTCAACCTATGATAAATGAATGAGTCGAAGAAAATTTGACTTAATCTCGTAAATAATGATAAGTATACAGATGTTGAAAACCTCGTAAAATAGGAATTTTGATGCAGAGGTCTACAAACTAATAAGTTCTGAATCTGTCTATTTCTTCTATTAATGAATGACCTGTGATTGAAAACAGAGGAGTACATTCTTATTGCAGATTTACCGCTTTCATAATAATTTTCTTAATTTCTTACTCGATAAAGATAAAATATTTTAAGGTTATAGGTATTCAATGATAACAACTTAACGGTAGATACATTAACAAGAACCAAGCTGAAGTAATATATTAAATATAATTATTATTTCATTACATCTATACCTACGCAATAATGGACCATTGAAAGATATTCCAGGATGAATGAAATAAGATGAACTGAATAATATTTTCTTTCCATTTTATCATTTTCAAATATTACCGATTATTATTTACCCATGGTAAAACGTACAATCATGTCCTGTTTCAATTTAAATAATACCCTTGCCTGGCAAGATAGCCTTTGTGCTTTTTTATGGTATTGATTAGGAAAAGGATCAAATAGACGATGTACAATCAGCACAAATTATGGCCTACCACCCTACGATTTAACTTTAGTTGCACGCCATTATACAACATGGTTAAATTGCCCTTGAAACACTATTCTGACAGTCCTATCCTCATTCATTTTGGTAACTGGTAGACCACTATCTTGGCTGACCGTTACACTCAAGCACAATAAAATTAAAATAATGAACCTGAATAAAATTTATATTCTTGGTTCGATCACTGATTAATTATAGGACCGGATGTAAAGTAGACTGTTGATTTTCCCATGATAGCCAAGCCATGAATCTATGTCATCAAATTTCAATCGTTAGTTAATCAATGTTCTAAAATATTTAGTATTGGTAGTATTTTCTAATCTAGTTTACATAGATATTAAATATAATTATATGTATTTTACAAATAATGATTACTATCCTTCGACTAAAAGATAGTAAGAAAGGATTGAAAAAAAAGTAAATTAACTAAAACCTCTCTCCTATGATTAATATTTAATGAATCCAAACGGGGTGCTGTGAGACGTTGATTGTAGTGTAAAGGTTTGAAATGTCCTACCTAAATTATTTTACTTTATTTGATATGAACAGCCTTCTGGTGTGGGATGTAACATTGCAGGTAATCTTACTTTACATAGCCATACCAGCTAACAATCATAACGATTCTGCCGACACCATGTCTAACTCATTTGAAAAATTGTGATGTATAGCTCAAATTGGAATTGTGGTGTATAGATCAAAGTTTTGAGCCTTAAAAACGAGATTCGCGAGAATGGATACATAAAATTCGGAACCCGTAACACTCTCAGTTCAGATTATAAAAGCGATTATCGTTTTAGCTTATCTGTCGAACAGAATTACAACATTAGATTAAACCAATTTCATTTCAGTAAAATAAAACGAGTCTGAATTTATATCTGAAACAAGTGCTTGAGTTAAAATCCGAGAGCTTTTTGGCAATCCTAAGGTTTCACTGCTAGGCTATCAAGAGCTTCACAAATAACAGTGAAATAATTCAAGGAACCCGCACTAAAGCACCTTGTTTAATATTAATCGTATTGTAAGGGTTGCTACCCATATGTAGCAACATTTGACTCGTTGTGACGATGGCACATTTGTTATAAAAGTGAGTAGATGCACTTTACTAAAAGTCTGCATGTTAGGAGTATACAATGTAACGCGATACCTACGATATAGTGTAATAGTTATCTACAATATTTATTGAAGTTATACTCTATCTTCAGAGCCCGAAAAGGGACGCTATTTTTTTTAAATATTAACAATATCTTTATCAATTTATCAAACTAACATTTTTGATATCTACAATCCTAATCTCAACGATTTTATTTCAATTATTGAGCACTTTTAAAATTTGTTCTCATGATGAATGTTCGCAGCTTGCCTGGCAAGTGGGCATCAACCCTTATTTAACCCTGCGTGAAGTTGACCGCAATTAAGTAAAGACTTTTAGTAAATTTCGCCAGTTTAGTGGCTTTATAAACAGCGGCGGTAGTTTCATATTATTATAACGCTCATCGTCAGAGGGCTTTTGCGTTTCGATTATAAGCTATGAATGGAAACTGCTTTTAATTTAGACTCTATCTATGATTGGTTTACATAAAATCTAAAGTGAAGCTTAAAGCAGCGATAGCCTAGTGGAGATAAAAACTGCCATGCAGAGGGTGTCGGGTTGGAATAGTTAATTATCGCTTGTACTGTTTTCCAAAGAGCATGGTGAGCTGTCGGTTCCGGCTGTCACGAAGATCTTTTACAGTCGTTATTGGGAGTCAGTATTTTTCAACAAACTGGCATTAGTCTTAGTCAGACAGGATATGTTAATATTCAGTCAAATCCGATTAGACTAGTAAGTGGACTCCGGGTTGCAACTTGGATAATGCTAGGAGGGTAAGAGAAATTCAAAATTATATGAAACTACCTCCCTTATTATTATCAATATTTTGTAGGATTTTAGACAAAGAAAACTGAACTAAAACCAAATTTATAAATTACTAGTCGTTTCCCGCGGTTTCACCCGCGTCCTGAGGGAACTACTTCGCGTACCCAAAAAACCCTCAAACATGTTACGGACACCTTTTTGTTCTAAAATAAAATATAGCCTATGTTACTCGCAGATAGTGTAGCATTTGAATGGTAAAAGATTTTTTTAAATCGGTCCAGTAGTTATTGAGCTTATTCATTACAAACAAACAAAATTACAAATTTTTCCTCTTTATAATATTAGTGTAGAAGGAGCAGTTTATTGAAAAGTTACATTTGGGGTTGTATTTGTCAGAGGACGCAATTTTATTTTACAGATGTGTAGGGAGTGCTAGTGCAAAGCTTGATCCTAATTTGTGGGGTCCTCTTGTCCCTCAGCCGCCATCTTGGAAAGAGTGCAGGCGCGGATGGATTTTCTTATTTATCTGGCAAACTATTGATCACACAGAGATCTAGTTCAAGCATTTTTTGCTGCAAATTAAATTCTCTACAACTTTGGTTCTGATACTGTTTGTCGTAAATCCAGAAATAAAAAAGTTTTCTATGACATTGTTTTCTTTAGGTTATTATAACGTTTCTTCATGATTACTGTGACTTTAGTCTTTTTAGAGCCAGGCTGAAGGCTTAGGATCTAATAGCGCTTCGGTATTCAATTATTGATGAAGAACTATAGAAAAACGCATTTTGTCGGTAAATCTTATTGCCATTGATTTTCCCAATTACTTTACTGCGTCTCTCCTCAGAACAGTGAGGTGCTGAAGAACATTGCAGTTGAAATAACGAGAATAGCCGTGGGCAACTGCTAGAAATCAATAACGTGTATATGTATGTGTGCGTTGCGCCTAAAGCTTTATTGATTCAAACATATCTGTGTGGTGGACCGCAGCATTTCATTTCCTGTCGCTCTCTGACCCAACATCAGACAGAGATTTTTTTTAGAGACAACGCGATTGTCCGTGATATGGGTTTTCAGCCTATTTACTTTTTATTTCCGGTCTTCGATATTCTATTAACTGTGGTATAAAATTGAGAATTAATTCGTAATTCAAATTTACTAATATATTATTCATGTTTAACTTGCGTTCGGAGGTCTATGAACCTTAATTATTCACAGAGCTGGCGAAATTTCAATTTAATTTGTACTGGTTATATTGTTCGATTAATAATTTATTAGTGAGATGTTGCGGTTGAGTGGATGTGATTTGGAATAGACATTAAGAATTAAGTTATTATTTCAGTAGCTCCGGCCTGGAGAAAATAATGATGCTTATTTCTTTACTTGTTCCTCCGTTTGTCGGCTGGGTGGACAGATAACAAAGAAATGTAACTATGGAAATATGTAGAAACTTATTTACGAGCATAAATACAATAGGCGGGCTTGTCGCTAAGAGGGATTACTATTAGACAATCTGTGTAAGTTATTGCGAAAATAGTGGTATAATATTTTTTACAATACAATATTATTTTGAACGAGTGATACAAAGCAAAATGATTTACAGTGAAGGCGGTTAATGGCAGTGTTATTTAAGTCCGGTCTTTGGTTTTTACATTGGTTTTGGTTCATACGATTTGCCAACGTGACGGTGGGACCGGGGCTCTAGGGTCGATGGGCTTGGATCTATTACCTAACAACCAATCTAGCGGTAGCGGTAACATACAACTGAGGCCATCTAGCGGGCCTCGACGAAGTCTCAATAATATATATTAGCAATATTATAGAAAATATATCTAATAATAATTTCTATAATAATTTCTAATATTTTTGAGACTTTTTGCTAAAATATTTAGTCCTAGTTATCTAGTCTTTATTCAGGATTAGATGTTTGAATGTATTGGAATACCTAATATCGACCAATATTCGAAAGTGGTTATTGTTGATAGGTACGTAATATGTACTTTTCGGTGTCACATAGGTAAAAATAAAAAACAAAGGAATTTTAAGGATGTAAATCATAGAAGGTATTCCTTGTGGGCGATCGATCAAGCGATTATGATTCTAATATCTGTTAGCATAGGGTTCCCTTCAAGAACTTAGGTTCCCAAGCCAACCACCTGCAAGTGGTGCACCTGCCGATCAACGGACGAGGCTCTGGCAAACAAAATATCCCGATAAGCGGCAATAGGCTCGCCACCTATTACGTGGGTTCAAAACACTGGCGAAAAGTGGGCGTTTAATATGCCTCTGCCTACTCCTTCAGGGAAACAGGCGTGAGTCTATGTATGTATGTATGTATCTGTTAGCGTTTCAAATAAATATATTTTCAAATTCTAACACAATTATAATTGAAAATTACTGAAATCGCTCATATTATTTTGAAGTTTGTTTTTGAAAGCTATTTTTTATTTTATTTATAGTCTCACGCCTGTATCCCTGAAGGGGTAGGCAGAGGTGCAAATATGAAAGGTAATAAATTCGTATATTACATTATCAACAATAGCTTCAACTATTTGTTTTTCGTAGCGCTCATAGCGAGACTTAGCTTGTCGTTCGTGCTTGCACAGGTCGCCACTTGGATGGGTGACCAAGTGTGGCATTTTACATCTGAGCGCTACCGAGCTTCGGAGGGCACGTAAAGCTGTCGGTCCCGGTTCTTGTCTTAGGATAAGAGTCGTCAGGCCACGTCGAAGGCCTTCGGGCGGTCTGCAAAACTCCGACACTAGAGTTGGCCACACACTCATACGAAAAGCAAAGCTTAAAAGCTTTAGGTTCAGGACCTCCAGACGTTACTTATAACTCAAGAAACGAATAAACTATATTCATAAAACGTTTAATTTAAAACACGCATTCACAAATTTAACGAAAAATTTGTTCTCTGGAACTGGAAACAATTATTATTCTTACGCAACGCCAACACGCGCGCCCGCCTATATCTAAGATAATACAACCTTTCATCTTAGGTCAGCAAGAGTTCGTTTATAGGACGTTATTCTTCCGATGAAAGATCACTTTCCACTTGATTAAACAATTAACTTAATGAATATTTTCATGCCGATCTGCTTCACGGATTGGAAGGAAAACATTGATGAATCTCGACCCTAAACGCTAAGTAGGGTCAATTGTTCTTTATTTATTGGCGTGGCGAAATAATTTATTTGAAAACTGTTGCTCTTCTGTTAACAAAGAAATTTATTTCGGGTTTCTACTTTCTTGTCGCCACGTATTTTCTGTAGCGTCTTGTAGGTAGATGTTGATTAGTAAGTAATGAGAAAGGCGTGGGCTGAATATTCTTTTGTGCGTGCGTTGCTCGACGTATTCGGTTTTTGCCAATATGTGTTTATTTATCTTTGTACCGAAAGGTACGTGACTGAAAACCGCATTATGCCTATCATTCTTTTACTGATAATTAAAGTAAATTAAAATATTTAACCACATTACTCCTGAATGAAAATAAAATGATAATGTAGAATATAAATGCAAGGTTATCATTTATAACCGGAAACCCATATTGAAATAAAGTCGATGTAATTTTGTATAGAAATTGACTTTTTAATTGTTTTAAGGAATAATGAAGTGTCTCCAATAGGTATTTCAATAATTTAGGTGTTTTAAGCCCAGTTTCACCACCTTTGAATAGGTCTTAGAATTCTTGATGGCCCTACTATTACGAGGTTGATGAGATTATTTCATTAGCTAAATTTACAGAGCGTACTTACGAAATACAGAAATAATATTTTATTGATTCGAGACTGACTACGACGAGACTCGTTGGTCTCGCGGCATAAATGTGCGCGTGGGATTTGGAAGTCTTGGGTTCGATCCCCGGGACGGGCAAAGTGTTATTGGGTTTTTCCGTTAGGAAATTCTCAGTAGCAGCTCGGAGTTTGGTAATGTGCCCGGTACAGTAATAGGCTCGCCCCCTATTACGTGGGACTAAAATAAATCTGGCGAAAAGTGGGTCTAGCAGTATACCTCTGCCTACCTCTTCGGGGATATAGGCGTGAGACTATGTATGTATGTACATACCTATATTTTATATTAATTATCTTTGGCTATTGTCACGGTCCCATTAAAATGTAATTCCTCAGTACATTCATCACATGATCATAAATAAAATAAACGCACCGACCTAAGTAATCAGTGGAAGCAACAGTTACCGCAGACTAATTCAACTCGTCCTTTATTAATGAAAGTAATAATCTATCTACGTAGTTGTCCCACATAAAGCCCTATGCCTTCGGCGTCTGGTCAGCCGTACCTAATACCCTCGGCCATGCGGGCTTATCAAAGCCTTTTGACGTCTCAGACAATGGCTCTATCGCCATGGAAATTACTATTCATTACAAATTCCACCCTACTGTTATAATGGTAATTTTAATTTATAATGTTTTGCTTTAATGGGTTTGAATGTTGAATTTGGTTGGTAGCGAATTGAGTCGCTTTGTGTTGACTTTAAAACTAGTAAGAATGTAATTAGTTGATTTAAGGAAGAAAGGAGAAGCTTACATTCATTCTTTTGGTCTGTGGCGAACGTTGTGGGTTCGATTCTCGCCCACAACGTTCGCCACACCGAACAAAGAATGGTCCTGCCATTCTTTGTTCGGTGTATAGATGTAAATTATATGTTGTATGTATTTAAGAATATATATGTATATCTATTAGATATATAGGCAGCGATAGCCGAGTGGATATACCAACAGACTGCCATGCAGAGGGTATCGGGTTCGAATCCACGACGCGCACCAATGACTTTTCGGAGTTATGTGCGTATTGAATTGTTAATTATCGCTTGTCATGAAGATCTTTGACAGTCGTTACAGGGCATCAGTACCTTCTAAATAAACTGACACTAGTCTAAACCATGGAATATCGCTATCCCTTCGGGTTGCGGAGGTCAGAAAGGCAGTCGCTCTGTGGAAAAGCTAATATTCAGCCAAATCCGGTTAGACTAGTAAGCGGACCCCAGATTGAAACTGGGATAACGCTAAGAGAAAGAGGATATGTATATCTATTATAAAATAAGTATGTTTATCAAACTGAGGTTAGAAATAAGAGGACCATGTGTGCATTGTCAAATCAAAATGCTTTTGGCCGCACACAGCTATTTCTTCATATCACATCTTAGCTCCGCTATATAGCTCAGCATCAGTGGAATCAGTCACATAGTTTTGTACCATAGCTTTCATATCCTCGCATAGCACATCTTTGGTAGAAAAACTGCCTTAAGCTTAATTAAAAATTAATCTTACCAATTCCAGCACCACAAAACTACAATGTTATAAAGTGCCCAAACACCTTAACCAAATAAATCAACCTATTCAGGTACCAAACCTTTAAATTGGAAACTTCTATAAATTAAAAGCAAACCAAATAATGAAGTGGCAACCCTGAAAGTTGGTAACCCTTAACTTATTGTCGGACATAAATTACAGTAAGTTTGGACGATAAATCCTGCAGGGTTGATCTCAGAGATATTGACGGTGAATACGAATTAAACTTGGTTGTCAGATGATACTTAAGTACGGAGCGGATGGTGGGTAAATTGGTATTGCTCATGTCGTTTTAAATGGTAGTTAGTTTTAATACGGATACAAGAGTTTTAAGGGTACTAGTCATAATATAATACATAATTCATAGTAAAAATACTAAGCAAGCACAATGTACCTATATTAAAATGGTATTTTATCAAACAAACTATTGTCTAAGTGTTCGTCAATATTGCTGAGTTCAACAAAAAACAAATGTATCTAGGGATAACTTTTTTTTTATGTCATAAGCGGCAAACGAGCAGTCGGATCGCCTGATGGTAAACAATTACCGCCGCCCATGGACACAAGCAACACCACAGGAGTCACACGCGCGTTGCCGCCCCTTGGGGTTGGGAAAAGGGATAGGATAAGGAGTGGGATGAGGGAGAATGAATAGGGGATGGGGCCTCTGGCACTCTCACTCACCGAACGAAACGCAACAATATAGGTCCTGTTACTATACGTCGATTTTCTGTGAGAGGGTAGTACTTCCCCGGTCGAGCCGGCCCATTCACGCTGAAATCAGCAAGGCTCTTTTATCAGCAGGACAATATAAACATCTCGAACAGAGAGCATAGACGTAGCATTTTTGTTCGCATGTAAATCGAAACATAACACAGTATCAGGGAATTTTCCTATAACGTAAGAATAGGCTCCCTGCCAAAGTTTCCCCAAGAGACCGAAGCATGGGATTCAAAAAGGGCAAAGTAAGGCCTTTGTAAGGTCAGCAAACAACCGAAATATCCACACAGACCGCTTATTATGGACAAGATATCTCCTTGTTTTTTGTAATTTCTTTATGTTTATTCAATTACAACAACACGTAAACAACAAATTCTTTATTTTAAACCAGTAAAAATTCGGAATAACAATAATTGGTAAATGACTTAACTAATAGATATTGGTATGAATCTTGTCACAATTTGCGATAACTGCCAGACAATCAAATAAGTGTTCCCGATGGAAACGTGTTTTTACAGTTTTTTTTATGGTAATAGGCGGCAAACGAGCAGACGGATCGCCTGATGGTAAGCAATTACCGCCGCCCATGGACACAAGCAACACCACAGAAGTCGCAAGTGCGTTGCCGCCCCTTGGGGTTGGGAAAAGGGATAGGATGAGGAGTGGGATGAGGGAGAAGGAATAGGAGATAGGGCCTCCGGTACTCTCACTCACCGAACGAAACGCAACAGCTTAGGTACTGTTACTTTACGTCGATTTTCTGTGAGAGGGTAGTACTTCCCCGGTCGAGCCGCCCCATTCATGCTGAAATCAGCAAGGCTCTACTACCTATAAAGTAATGAATAGTATTAAATATGTGAATATATTTTCAGTAATAAAACATAACAATATAAGAATATTGTTATGTTTGGAGTCGAAACGTTGGGACCATGGGGTCCAAGTGCGCGATCTCTTTTTATAGATCTCTCAAAGATAATGGTTGACGCCTCGCGTGATAAGAAGACTGGCCTGTATTTGGCGCAATAAGATCAGCATTGCCATACACCTTGGCAATGCTGCCAGCATTCTGGGCACGCTCCCAATTGACGGCGATGTGGAGGATTTCCATGACGCCCTCTAAATTTTCTTTTCCTTCCTTTTTTTTAAATGTTTTATTTTAGTTATTTAAGTATAGAAATTATTGTTTTATTATATGTGTAAATAGTCACTTAGCTATAGTTAGTTTTAATTTGATTGCAAATAAATATCTATGTCATTAAAAAACAAAAAACAAAAAAAAAATATAAGAACCAAATGCATATATTTAAACTGCAACAATACTCAACAAACATTCCACCATTTTCCTTAAGAAGATATATCTAAAATTTTATAGCACTTGTCCAAGCATATCTATGCTTATATACGTGTATGCAGTTTTATATAAGTATTGGATAAAAATACTGTTATAAAACTCGTATAAGCAAATGCACCACACACATAAACACAGTTTCTCTTTAAGCCGAACTCTTAAGTAGCATTCCGAGTTCACGCTCACGTTCAGCAACTATGCGTCAAAATACGTTTTACGACGTTTCCACAGTAACATTCTTCTTGTGACGACAAAAATTCAATAAATCGAAGGAACTTAAAGCTTCTTTTAAGCCAAAGCCGCACAAACAGTAAGCGAACAGGAGTTCAGCCAATGAGAAACATGGGTTTCGGTGCATGCGGAGAAAGATTTCCTAAAGCGTGGTTTTCATTTAGAGTTCCTTGGTAATAATCATTTTAATGTGTAATCTTTGCTCCAATTATCGTATTCCATAGGCGAATATTCTTAGTTTAATTAGCTGTGTAGCCGATATAGTACAGAGACTTAGGGTTACACTCTAACACGTTTTATTTCCATTAAAATGTTAATATTTTGCACAAATACATTTTGAAAAAGTGGTAAAAAGGTGTAAACTTAACTATTGTTCTCATGAGATAAAAATTACTGACTAAATGACAATCATCACAGTATCACAAAATCGTAAAATTAGTCGAATCACATTAGGAGTTTGATCTACATAATTACAATAAGCGATATAGTTTGATTACATTGATAACGTCAAATATTTCATGTCCCTTTAATTGATATATTGAAACTTTACTTTAAAATGTAAACACAACGAAAAAGCGATACAGAACCTTCAAATCTTACAAAATCTGTTTTTAAAAAAAACAAACCTAAAATACATTTGTATTTTTACAAATAGAAAACGGTTTCCTGAATTTCTTTGAGCTCACACGGAGGTAATGAGAAACGATGTAATTCTGCGAACATTGAAATACTCGGCAAGAGCCCGACAAGTATGCTTTGAATTCACGTTTTCATTTGCTACAAATATTTTTTAGACTTTTTTAGTGCTTATTCAGGATTAGATGTTTGAATGTAATGGAATACCTAATATCGACCAATATTCGAAAGTGGTTATTGTTGATACGTAATATGTACTTTTCGGTGTCACGTAGGTAAAAATAAAAAACAAAAGAATATTCCTTTCCCTTCATTCTAATATCTGTTAGCGTTTCAAATAAATGTATTTTCAAATTCTAACACAATTATAATTAAAAATTCCTTAAATCGCTTATATTATTTTGAAGTTATTTTACAATGAAAGGTTATAAATTCGTATATTACTTTATCAACAATAGCTTAAAGTATTTTGAAAAATGCTTTCATTGAACATAGTGCAGTCTGCTATAATATAGTTTGATAAACTAGTATCCGAAAGAGATCATTTCTTATCGGTGGCTTTGGATAGAATAACGCAACATGACGGACTGTTATGTCTCTACACAGACAGTCTGATGGACGCTATGACAGATTTGGGGCAACATTTTTTTTTTGCAAGCTTCCGCATTCTGAATTAAAGGTAGATTTAGTACAGCCACGCTTTATAGACACCGGAAAATTACGTGGGGTACAAATACCTTGATTCGCCATTTCAACCTCTGATAAATGAATGAGACGAAGAAAATTTTACTTAATCTCGTAAATAATGATAATTATACGGATACTGAAAACCTCGTAAAATAGGAATTTTGATGCAGAGATGGAGGCTCCGGGCGAAGGTCTACGAACTAGTTCTGAATCTGTCTATTTCTTCAATGAATGAATGACCTGTGATTGACTTTAGCATTCATTCAAACAGAGGAATACATTCTTATTGCAGATTTTCCGCTTTCATAATAATTTTCTTAATTTCTTACCCTTTTTTTTATAGTAACTAGCTGACCCAGCGAACTACGTATCGCCTTTTTAAAGTACCTTTCTTAAGACGGCGGATGGGTAATCAAAGATGGCGGATGGGAAATTTCAATAAAATAATATATTGATTTTCCGTCTGCCATATTTGATCACGAAACAGATGTTATATACGAATGCCACATCCGTTATAACGGCGGAGCCGATACTCATATTGATTTAATAGAATTTTCCCATCCGCCACCTTTGATTTTCCATCCGCCATCTTCGATTGCCCATTTGCCATCTTTGATCACGAAATATATGTTGTATTTGCATTCCTCATAGCTTAAAACATCGGAGAGGATACCCATATTGACTTTAAATATTTTTTCATCCGCCATCTTTGATCACGAAATAGATTGTGTATTTGGATTCGCCATCCCTTTAAACATCGGAGACGATAACCATATTGATTGACGGAGGCAGTCAGGCAAAAGTAAGAAAGGATTGAAAAAAAATAGTAAATTAACTAAAACCTCTCTCCTATGATTAATATTTAATGAATCCAAACGGTGCTGTGGGACGTTGATTGTAGTGTAAAGTTTTGAAATGTACTTACTTACTAAATTATTTTACTTTATTTGGAATGGACAGCCTTCTGCTCTGGGATGTAACATTGCAGGTAATCTTACTTTACATAGCCATACCAGCTAACAATCATAACGCTTCTGCCGACACCATGTGTGATGTATTTTAAATAAGTAGAAGACGGTTTACAAACGAATTACTGTTTATTTTAGCTGAATAAAATAAACAGTAATTCACTTGTAAATGTCTAACTCATTATAAAAATTGTGATGTATAGATCAAAGTTTTGAGCCTCAAAAACGAGGTTCGCGACACGCCTGTATTCCCAAATGGGTAGACAAAGGTGTAAATATTACACCCACATTTCGCCATGAATTTTTATGTCCCACGTAATAGGGAGCGAGCCTATTGCCGTTACCGGGCACATCACCAGACTCCGGGCTGCTACTGAGTATTCGGAAAAACCTAGTAACACTTTTGCCCGGCCCGGGAATCGGACCCGGGACCTCCGATCAGCAGTCGCATACGCAATCCACTGGACCACGGAGGCAGTCAACACTCTTAGCGATTACCGTATAATCGCTTTTATAAAATCGATTATACGGTAATCGATTATAAAAGCGATTACCGTATAAGCTTATCTGTACAACAGAATTACAACATTAGATTAAACCAATTTCATTTCAGTAAAATAAAACGAGTCTGAATTTATATCTGAAACATGTGCTTGAGTTTAAACCCGAGAGCTGTTTGGCAATCTAAAGGTTTCACTACTAGGCTATCAAGAGCTTCACAAATAACAGCGAAATAATTCAAGGAACCCACACTAAAGCACCTTGTATAATATTAATCGTGGTGTAAGGGTTGCTACACATATGTAGCAACATTTGAATCGTTGTGACGGTGGCACATTTGTTATAAAAGAGAGTAGATGAACTTTACTAAAAGTCTGCATGTTTGGAGTATACAATGTAACGCGAAACCTACGATATAGTGTAATAGTTATCTACAATCTTTATTGAAGTTATACTCTATCTTCAGAGCCCGAAAAAGGACGCTATTTTTTTTAAATATTATCAATATCTTTATCAAACTAATATTTTTGATATCTAAAATCCTAATCTTAACGATTTTATTTCAATTATTGAGCTCTTTTAAAATTTGTTCTCATCATGAATGTTCGTAGCTTGTTCTGGCAAGTGGGCATCAACCCTTATTTAACCCGGCGTGAAGTTGACCGCAATTAAGTTATGACCTTTAGTAAATTTCGCCGGTTTAGTGGCTTTATAAACAGCGGCGGTAGTTTCATATTATTATAACGCTCATCGCCAGAGGGCTTTTACGTTTCGATTATAAGCTATGAATGGAAACTGCTTTTAATTTAGGCTTTATCTATTAATACTTTGAGATAAAATGTAATTTGAAGCTTAAAGCAGCGATAGCCTAGTGGAGATAAAAACTGCCATGCAGAGGGTGTCGGATTCGAATTGTTAGTTATAGCTTGTTTCGTGCCTCGAAGAGCACATTAAGGCGCCGGTTCTGGCTGTCATGAAGATCAATGACAGTCTTTATTAGGAGTCAGTATTTCTCAATAAACTGGCATTTGTCTATCAAAACTATGGAATATCGCTATCCCTGTCCATTGTGGACGTCAGACAGGCAGTGGATATATATTCAACGAAATCCGATAAGACTAGTAAGTGGACCCCAGGTTGCACCTAGATAATGCTAGGAGGACAAGATAAATTCAAAATTATATGAAACTACATACAATTATTATTCTCAATATTTTTTTTAGATTTTAGACAAATAAAACTTAACTCAAACCTAATTAAAAAATTGAAAATAAAGGAGAGAGAAAAGATTTTGAGTTGAGTAGCGACTTTTGTTGTTGACTGTACATGTAATACGCACCTACGACGGATTTATAATTGTGAGTAAATTATATTGAATTTCATGTCTCAGTTGTAGATAAAATTCTTTCAGTGTTAGATAGACCCTTGAGAATCTTTTCCTATAATTATTTACTTTTCTAGTACTTATCGGTCGGTAGGTACCTGTAGGTTCAGGACCTCCAGACGTTACTTATAACTCAAGAAACGAATTAACTATATTCATAAAACGTTTAATTTAAAACACGCATTCACAAATTTAACGAAAAATTTGTTCTCTGGAACTGGAAACAATTATTATTCTTACGCAACGCCAACACGCGCGCCCGTCTATATCTAAGATAATACAACCTTTCATCTTAGGTCAGCAAGAGTTCGTTTAGGAAGTTATTCTTCCGATGAAAGATCACTTTCCACTTGATTAAAGAATTAACTTAATGAATATTTTCATGCCGATCTGCTTCACGGATTGGAAGGAAAACATTGATGAATCTCGACCCTAAACGCTAAGTAGGGTCAATTGTTCTTTATTTATTGGTGTGGTGGAATAATGTATTTGAAAACTGTTGCTCTTCTGTGAACAAAGAAATTTATTTCGGGATTCTACTTTCTTGTCTCCACGTATGTTCTGTAGCGTCTTGTAGGAAGATGTTGATTAGTAAGTAATGAGAAAGGCGTGGGCTGAATTTCTTTTTGTGCGTGCGTTGCTCGAGGTATTTGATTATGTGTATTTATATTTGTACCAAAAGGTACATATGTTGGTGCATAGGGTTCCCACCAAAAACTTAGGGTCCCAAGCCAACCTCACCTGCAAGTGGTGCACCTGCCGATCAACGGACGAGGCTCTGGCAAACAAAATATCCCGATAAGCGGCAATAGGCTCGCCACCTATTACGTGGGATCAAAACACTGGCGAAAAGTGGGCGTTTAATGTGCCTCTGCCTACCCCTTCGGGGAAACAGGCGTGAGTCTATGTATGTATGTATGTAGGTACATATGTATGAGAACCGCTTGATGCCTATCATTCTTTTACTGACAGTTAAAGTAAATTAAAATATTTAACCAAATGGCGTAGCAGTCGCTTACACTCCCGCGGCGCCAACCGGTCGTCAATAATGTAGAATATAAATGCAAGGTTATCTTATATTTATAACCGGAAACTCATATTGAAATAAAGTCGATGAAATTTTTTATAGGAATTGAATTTTTTAATTGTTTTAAAGAATAATGAAGTGTCTCCTAGATTTCAAAAATTTTGGTGTTCTAAGCCAAATTTCACCACCTCTGGATAGGTTTTAGAATTCTTTATGTCCTCACTATTATGAGGTTGGTGATATTATTTCATTAGCTAAAATTACAGAGCGTACTTACGAAATACAGGAATACTATTTTATATTAATTATCTTTGGCTAATTGTCACGGTCCCATAAAAATTTAATTCTTCACAACATTTCACATGAACATAAATAAAATAACCGTTCCGACCCAAGTAATCAGTGGAAGCAACAGTTACCGCAGACTAATTCAACTCGTCCTTTATTAATGAAAGTAATAATCTATCTTCGTAGTTGTCCCACACAAAGCCCTATGCCTTCGGCGTCTGGTCAGCCGTACCTAATACCCTCGGCCATGCGGGCTTATCAAAGCCTTTTGACGTCTCAGACAATGGCTCTATCGCCATGGAAATTAGTATTCATTACAAATTCTACCCTACTGTTATAATGGTAATTTTAATTAATGATGTTTTGCTTTAATGGGCTTGAATATTGAATCAGGTTGGTAGCAAATTGAGTCGCTTTTGTGTTGACTTTAAAACTAGTAAGAATATAATTGGTTAATTTAACTCTTCATGCACTAATCAGTGCGCGACATAATAGATTTTCTATTGTGTTATGTATCGCGGCGCTCAAAAGGTTAATAAGGAAGAATGGAGAAGCTTACATTCATTCTTTTGGTCTGTGGTGAACGTTGTGGGTTCGATTCTCGCCCAGGACCATTCTTTGTTCGGTGTATAGATGTAAATTATATGTTGTATGTATTTAAGAATATATAATTATGTATATCTGTTATAAAATAAGTATGTTTATCAAACTGAGGTTAGAAATAAGAGGACCATGTGTGCATTGTCAAATTGAAATGCTTTTGGCCGCACACAGCTATCTCTTCATATCACATCTAAGCTCCGCTATATAGCTCAGCATCAGTGGAATCAGTCACATAGTTTTGTACCATAGCTTTCATATCCTCGCATAGCACATCTTTGGTAGAAAAACTGCTTTAAGCTTAATTAAAAATTAATCTTACCAATTCCAGCACCACAAAACTACAATGTTATAAAGTGCCCAAACACCTTAACCAAATAAATCAACCTATTCAGGTACCAAACCTTTAAATTGGAAACTTCTATAAATTAAAAGCAAACCAAATAATGAAGTGGCAACCCTGAAAGTTGGTAACCCTTAACTTATTGTCAGACATAAATTACAGTAGGTAAGTTTTGACGATAAATCCTTTAGGGTTGATCTCAGAGATATTGACGGTGAATGCGAATTAAACTTGGTTGTCAAATGATACTTAAGTACGGAGAGGATTGTGGGTAAATTGGTATTGCTCTTTTCGTTTTACATGGTAGTTATTTTTAATACGGATACAAGAGTTTTAAGGGTACTAGTCATGCTGATGTCAGCATAACTAAATGATGCATCCGTCCATCCTTAACGAACGACTTACCAATAAACATAAGAAATAAAATTATTCATAGGTAGTAAAAATACTAAGCAAGCAGAATGTATATTTAAATAGTATTTTATCAAACAAAGTTGCAACGATGCGTCTGCGGATCAAAAAACATAAATGTATTAAATATGTAACATAAACCTACCTATTGCACCTATAAAAATAATTGGTAAAACTTTACTTAAGTCTCTGTGCGGCATTATGGAACTGAGTGGGATATTTAGATTAAGCGCCTTTAAATTGTATAAATTATAATGATTTATTCGCATTAAACAGATTATTTATTTATTATTTAGTTATTTTTTATGAATATGACTTGACTAGGGAATATTTATGTAACAGTCTATGTCGCGAAATTATTTGAAAATATAGGATTGGGTTCTTCATTATTCGTTTATATTTTTACTATTATTTTAAATTGTATCTTTTCTGTAGTAACAATATCTACATAATCTTAAATAAATACGCCACAGCCGCACATTCCAAGCGAAGCCTTAAGGAAACTATACTATACGAAATTGCCATTAGTTGCTACGAAATTCCCTTTGATGCCAAATAGCTTTTCCAATAGAAGATCCTATGAGACAAGGCTTTTCGGGAGGACAGGGACATGTAACGAAATAAACGAACAATTCGGAGATCACATTAGGAGGTCGAGTAGCGTTTCAATGTTTAAAAGGAACAATTGTTTAACCTTTCCTTTGTATTGCGGATTAGAACTGCGCCACGAGTGTCTTGTAGATTTTATTTGTGCTTATGTATTATGTCCTATAGTTTTATTTATAGTTTCATGCCTGTATCCCCGAAAGGGTAGGCAGAGGTGGAAATATTACACTCACATTTCGCCATGAATTTTTAGGTCCCACGTAAAAGGAGGTGAGCCTATTGCCGTTACCGGGCACGTCATCAGACTCCGGGCTGCTACTGAGCATTCGGAAAAACCCAGTAACACTTTTACCCGACCCGGGAATCGAACCCGGGACCTCCGATCAGCAGTCGCATACGCTATCCACTGGACCACGGAGGCAGTCATTAACACTTTTGCCCGACCCGGGAATCGAACCCGGGACCTCCGATCAGCAGTCGCATACGCTATTCACTGGACACCGGAGGCAGTCATAATAATTGTATATCCTCAGTATACTGGTTAAAGCGGTAAGAACTAGTTAATTAAAATTGCGCGATAAACCTCAAATGATGAACGCAAATTACCAAAAACCTTGCATACAACTTAGGTACCTAATTTACTGGTAACATATTCTAAAAATCCAGTCTGACCTGGGTCTTAAAAATATAGGGGAGATTAAATGTTATTGTGGTTGATTTACACATTGCACACTTAAAACCAAATAAAGAAGAAGTAACAATAATATATTTCAAAAATGTGTGTACAGAAAATACGTATTTTTATCATAATCCTTTTTTTATTGCAGGACAATATAAACATCTCGAACAGAGAGCATTTTTGTTCGCATGTAAATCGAAACATAACACAGTATCAGGGAATTTTCCTATAACGTAAGAATAGGCTCCCTGCCAAGGTTTCCCCAAGAGACCGAAGATTGGGATTCAAAAAGGGCAAAGTAAGGCCTTTGTAAGGTCAGCAAAACAACCGAAATATTCACACCGACCGCTTAATATGGACAAGCTATCTCCTTGTTTTTTGTAATTTCCTTATGTTTATTCAATTACAACAACACATCAACAACAAATTTTTTATTTTAAACCAGTAGAAATTCGGAATAATAGTAATTGGTAAATGACTTAACTAATAGATATTGGTATGAATCTTGTCACAATTTGCGATATCTGCCAGACTATCAAATAAGTGTTCCCAATGAAAACGTGTATACTGTATATTGAATCGTATTAAATATGTGAATGTGTTTTCAGTATGTCCGTGTGGTGACGGATTAAGAATACGGAATGTCACCACCCCATATCATCCCATGGGTGTCGTAGGAGCCGACAGAGGGAGCATATTATGCAGAGAACAGCACTGTAAGAGAAGGAAAACTTGATACAAACCCTATACCAACTCGTTTGGCCAATTTGGTATAGCAGGCCAATTCCCCCTTTCAAAGGAGAGGCTTAGTCCAGCAGTGGACTGTTTAAGGCTGATGATGATGAATAAAACATAAGAATATAATAACCTAATGGATATATTTAAACTGCAACATGTATACTCAACACACATTCCACCATTTTCCTTAAGAAGATATTTCTAAAATTTAATAGCACTTGTCCAAGCGTATCTATGCTTATATAAGTGTATGCAGTTTTATATAGGTATAGGACAAAAATACTGTTATAAAACTCATATAAGCAAATGCACCACACACATAAACACAGTTTTCCTTTCAGCCGAACTCTTAAGTAGTATTCCGAGTTCACGCTCACGTTTCAGCAACTATGCGTCAAAATACTTTTTACGACGTTTCCACAGTAGCATTCGTTTTGTGACGACAAAAATTCAATAAATCGAAGGAACTTAAAGCTTCGTTTAAGCCAAAGCCGCACAAACAGGAAGCGAACAGGAGTTCAGCCAATGAGAAACATGGGTTTCGGTGCATGCGGAGAAAGATTTTCTTAAAGCGTGGTTTTCATTTAGAGTTCCTTAGTAATAATCGTTTTAAAGAGTAATCTTTGCTCCAATTATCGTATTCCATAGGTGAATATTCTTTGTTTAAAATTAGCTGTGTAGCCGATCTGTACTACACAGACTTAAAAGTTTAAAGGGTTAAACTCTAACACGTTTAATTTCCATTAAAATTTTAATATTTTGCATAAATTCATTTTGAAAAAGAGGTAAAAAGGTGCAAACTTTACTATTGTTCTCATGAGATAAAAATTACTGACTAAATGACTATCATCACAGTATCCCAAAAGCGTACAATTAGTAGAATCACAACAGGGGTTTAATCTACATAAGAAGAAGAGAAAAAGTGATACAGAACCTTCAAAATTACAAAATCGTAACACCTTTTTTTAAGAAAAACAAACCTAAAATACATTTGTATTTTTACAAATAGAAAACGGTTTCCTGAATTTCTTTGAGCTCACACGGAGGTAATGAGAAACGATGTAATTCTGCGAACATTGAAATACTCGGCGAGAGCCCGACAAGTATGCTTTGAATTCACATTTTCACTTGCTACAAATATTTTTGAGACTTTTTGCTAATATATTTAGTCCTAGTGTTCTAGTACTTATATATTCAGGATTAGCTGTTTGAATGTATTGGAATACCTAATATCGACCAATATTCGAATGTGGTTATTGTTGATAGGTAATATTATTATGTATTTTCGGTGTCACGTAGGTAAAAATAAAACATAAAAGAATATTAAGGATGGAAATCATAGAAGGTATTCCTTTTGGGCAGTCGATCAAGCGATTAAGATTCTAATATCTGTAAGCGTTTCAAATTAATGTATTTTCAATATTCTAACACAATTATAATAAATTTAAATTAAATAAATTTAAATTAAATTCCTTAAATCGCTTATATTATTTGGAAGTTATTTAACAATGAAAGGTAATAAATTCGTATATTACATTATCAACAATAGCTTAAAGTATTTTGAAAAATGCGTTCATTGAACATAGTGCAGTCTGCTATAATAAAGTTTGATAAACTAGTATCCGAAAGAGATCGTTTTTTATCGGTGGCTTTGGTTAGATTAATGCAACATGACGGACTGTTATGTCTCTGCACAGACAGTTTGATGGACGCTATGACAGATTGCGGGCAACATTCTTTTTTGCAAGCTGCCGCATTCTGAAACAAACGTTAGTACAGCCACGCTTTATGGAAACTGGTGAATTACGTGGCCAACAAATATCTCGATTCAACATTTCAACCTCTGATAAATGAATGAGACAAAAAAATTTTTACTTAATCTCGATAATGATGATAACTATACCGATGCTGAAAACCTCGTAAAATAAGTATTTTGATGCAGAGACGGGAATTCCAGGCGAAAGTCTACGAACTAGTTAGTTCTGAATCTGTCTATTTCTTCAATGAATGAATGACCTGTGATTGATTTTAGTATTCTTTCAAACAGAGGAATACATTCTTATTGCAGATTTGCCGCTTTTATTATAATTTTCTTAATTTCTTACTCGATAAAGAAATACTTTTTTTTTATTCATTTGGGTCACAATGTGACGCTTATGAACGTCAAAATAATAAATTTATAAAATAATTACTTATACTCAAATTTAAAACATTATTACTGTATGCTTCTACATTTACATTTACTGCCACATTCGCAAAGCAATAGGTAGAACCATGAGAAAGAACGGGCAATAAAACTCACGGTCACTCTTTTTTATCGCCAGGTTTTGCATAATACACAATTTACATTTTGTAAGGTGCTGCAACTGTTACACCTTCTATATCACTTGTATATATTTACTGTACATCATAATACTCAAGCATAATACTTTTGGTTAGCCTTCTCAGAATAGACATGGTGAAACAGGAGCATCCACTTACATTATATATACCTAATAATGCAGGCAATCCGCGAAAGTGATCAGAACCATGATGGAAATGATGCAGTTAAATATTAAAATCTAATACCAGCCCGCAAGACCGTCATCGACCAGTCATCGCAAGTAGCACCCGTTCACGAGTATGACGCATGTGCCAGCCATCATACCTCTCGCCATATTAGAGGGACAGGGATGACCCGACACACGACGCCACCACAAGAAATGACATTTTAGTGAGCATGACGACAACGGTATACGAACCAGCAGTAAGAAACAATTTATTGGTATACTGACCATGACCGCCAATTACCTCCATTTTCCAGATCGTTATTATTACCATAAGTTAGTGGAACGCGTGAAGGAATGCAAATGTAGAAAGAATTTTGTGAAGGTGACAAGTGAACAATGATATGATCAGAGATAAATAATGTTAAACTACATTCAACAAATCATAAAAATATCCAAATCCTGCAAAAATCATGTGTTCACGAGGCGCCTCCACTTAACATGTAAATAAAATCGTGAGTTAAACAAGCCTAAGCCTATCCCCACGGTGTCTTATCATTTAAAAATTCCTTAATAGTGTAATAACCCCTTTGTAAAAGAAAGTTCCTAATTGTCCGTTTGTATTTGTGCATGGGTAAATTCATTGTTTCAAGGGGCAATTTGTTGAAAAATCGTATACCAATCCCCGCAAATGTGTTCTGAAGTTTATGTAGACGGTAGTTAGTTCCCACCAGTTTATGCTTATTCCTTGTGTTCACGTTGTGTAAATCACTATTTTTGCGGTATAGAATTAAGTTTTTCTTAATGTACATTAAGTTAGCATATATATATTGCGATGCAACTGTCAATATGTCTACTTCTTTAAATTTATCACGTAAAGAATCTCTAGCACCTAACTTATAAATTGCACGTATGGCCCTTTTTTGAATGACAAAAATAGTCTGTATATCAGCAGCTGTACCCCACAACATTATTCCGTAAGACATGACGCTGTGAAAATAACTAAAGTAAACTAGTCTAGCAGTATCTATATCTGTGAATTCCCTAACTTTTCTAACTGCAAACGCTGCAGAACTAAGTTTTACTGCGAGACAGGATATTTGGGCGCCCCACTGAAGCTTACAATCTAAACTTACACCTAAGAATACGGTTGATTCGACTAGTTGAATTGTTTCCTTATTTAAAATTATATTAGTAGGAACACTTTTGACATTAGGCAAAGAGAATTTAAGACATTTGGTTTTGCTTGAGTTGAGTACCAAATTATTTGTCGAAAACCAATCTAATACTTGTGCAAGAGTGTTATTGACGGTATCAAAGTTACTTAAATTACGATCAACTTTAAAAATTAGTGACGTATCGTCGGCAAACAAAACAATATCACATAAATTTTGTACAAAGAACGGCAAATCATTAATATATATTAAAAAATGAAATGGACCGAGAATAGAGCCCTGTGGAACGCCCATTCCTACTGGCAAACCTAGAGACCTACTCCCATTAACATCTACATACTGAATTCTATCACTAAGGTAGCTGGCAACAAGATTGAGTGCGGTATCTCTAATACCATAAAGTTTCAATTTAAGTAAAAGCGTATTATGTTCCACACAGTCAAAGGCCTTTGATAGGTCACAAAAAACACCAATGGCATCCTTCGAGTTTTCCCAAGCATTAAAAATATGCTTTAACAAAGTTACACCGGCATCAACGGTGGAGCGACCCTTAGTAAAGCCATACTGTTCACTGTGAAATAAATTATTTGTGTGAAAGTGGCTCTCTAGTTGATGCAAAATAATCTTTTCAAAAATTTTACTAATAGCAGGCAAGATAGAAATTGGCCGAAAATTACTAGGGTCGCTCTTTGATTCCTTTTTGAATAATGGTATTACTTTACTGTGTTTCATTAGATCAGGAAATACTCCTGTATCTAAGCATCGGTTGAATATTGCAGCTAAATATGGAGCTAAGCTAGAAATAATTTGTCGCACAAGTTTAACAGAAATGCCCCATAAGTCAACAGATTTTTTATTATTGAGTATCTTGAATACCTTCAGTATGTCATTGGTGTCAATATATTTAAAATTAAAAAGCACATCACACTAATTCACATTGCCCCTAACCAACATTTCTGCTTTGTTTGGACATGAATCTAGACAGCTGGTTGTGTTCACTGGTATGTTTATGAAGAAATTGTTAAATGTCTGAGCAACATCAGTTTTCCTAGTAATAATTTCACTATTAAATTTTAATTCATAATTGTTATCTACCAATTTAGCTCGACCAGTCTCATTGTTAATAATGCTCCAAGTAGTTTTAATTTTGTTCTTGGATTCTTTGATTTTATTGCTTAAATATAAGGATTTGGCTAAAGCACATGTCCTCTTAAAAACCTTTGAATAATTTCTATCATATTGAATAACTTCAGGATTAAAATTGTATTTCTTCATACCATATAGATCATACAACCTAGCTCTACTTTTGTATATACCTACTGTTGCCCAATCACAAAAAATTACTTTAATGCTCCTTGCAAACGTCTTCAGTTTAAAAATTTTATTGTACTCATCATTAACAATTTTAAATAAGCATTTATATAATTCATCAGGATCATCAACGGTTAAGTCAATACTGGCGATCTTGGCAGCAACATCATTACTAAAGTGTTTTAGGCGAGCAGAGGTCATTGGCCTACATGTAATTTCTTGTACTTTAGGGGTTGTATTAGTTAGAATTACAACCTTTTGCCCGCAGTGATCCGATGTCAAGTCAGTTAAAACAGCCTTACTTTAATAAAGACAATTGCAAAAAACATTATCTAAGCATGTAGACGAATGAGAAGTTATTCTAGTTGGTTCAGAGAACAAAACATTTAAATTAAATGACCTAAATAAGCTAACTAACCTAGTACAAATTGGTGATTTTTCTAACAAATTGACATTAAAATCGCCGCATACGATTATAGACTTCCTACTAGAAATTATGTGTTTTAAGACATCCTCAATAATGCTTTCAAACTGAGTAAAGTCGCTTTGTGGTGGTCGATACACACACACTATAATATGTTGCTCAAGCTCAACACAAGAAATCTCAGCAGTGCGCTCGATAGAAAGTTTAGCTATATCCTTACGTTCTTTACATTTCAAACTATTACATACATATATTAGAGAGCCACCACGAATAGCCTTCTTTCTTACGAATGCACTTATAACTGAGTAATGTTGATTGTTAAATATTAATTGGTCACCTTGCAACCAATGTTCTGTAATACATAAGATATCAATCTTATGTTTATTTAAAAATAAATCTATTTCTAATTCTTTGCCAGATAGGCCTTGTATGTTTTGATGAACTAAGTTTAAAACACATGAATGCCTATCTGTTGTCTCATCTAATAGTTTAAACTAATAGATGTGTCAATACTACTATTGGTATAACTATTATCTACCAAATTCCTAAGTACTCTAGTAGTACTCCTGTCAGTATATAAATTAAATGCTAATAATTTAGCAAGTTGTCGCCTATGTACATAAGAAAGATACATAGTATCTTTTGTTAAAAAGAAATTACTAATAAAAATATTAGTGTCAAAAAATAAAATACTGTCACTATGACATGTCCTATTGTACAATAATAGATTTAATTTGCCTATCTGCCTGTTTTGGTCATTTGTGAGAGCATATGAATAAGGCAATGCACAAATAATAAAGCTACATCCTATTTTTGTGCTAACATCTATCATTAAGTCTGTTAATTCTATGAGACTGTTTTTGGAGACTAATGAGCTGTCACCATACAATATGATGACAGTAGTTTGTGCATTCAAGTCGGCATTCTTAATCTTATCAACTAGGGTACAAGACTGAGCTCCAGGTGAACAAAAGTTCTGTACTGGTTGCTCAGTGTAATGATCAATTAAGCTCCCTAAACCCACTCCCAGTTGGTCTGAAAAAATTATTACATTCTTACTGTCAGTCTTTACTGGATGCAGTTTGTTTTGTGTATTATACTGACATCCATGTGCATTCAATTCTATTGATTCAGCAGGTGTAGTCGCACACTTAGTTGTACAACTGGAACAGTAATTATTAGAGTTGGATAATGAGATAAGTTGTTTTAAATTTTCTCGACCAACTCTTGAAATTTCTTCATATTTTAAGATGTATTCATGAGTCTCATTCTGGTGTTCCATTATAGTTCTAGTGAGTTGAGCTTGTAGATTTGATATTTGTGCTTGCAACTCACTTGTGTGTTGTTCATATAACAACCTACCAGAAACTAATTCTTCATTTGTTTCCTCAAGCTTTAATAAAAGAGACTCACACTCTTTATTTAATTTACAGTTATCTTGTGCATACTGACTCAATTTGGTAGACCACTAAGGACCAGATCTAAGTTTCTTAATTAATTTATTTAACTTAAACAAATTACTATATTGATTATTATAAAGATATATATTTTAATGATTATAGATATTCAATGATAATAACTTAACGAAAGATATAATAACAAGAACCAAGCTGAAGTAATATATTAAATATAATTATTATTTCAGTATCTCTATACCTACGCAATAATGGACCATTGAAAGATATTCCAGGATGAATGAAATAAGATGAACTGAATAATATTTTCTTTCCATTTTATCATTTTCAAATATTACCGATTATTATTTACCCATCGTAAAACGTGCAATCGTGTCCTGTTTTATTATTTTCAATGCCACGTTATTAAATTATCTTATACCTCCCTGGAGTTTAAATAATACCCTGGTCTGGCAAGATAGCTTTTGTGTTTTTTTATGGTATTGCTTTGGGAAAGGAGCAAATAGACGATGTACAGTCAGCCCAAATTATGGCCTACCACCCTACGAGTTAACTTTAGTTGCACGCTATTATACAACATGGTTAAATTGCCCTTGAAACACTATTCTGACAGTCCTTACCTTATTCATTTTGGTGACGCTGAATGTTTTGTTAAAACTGGTAGACCACTATCTTGGCTGACCGTTACACTCAAGCACAATAAAATTAAAATAATAAACGGATTAAAATAATGAACCTGAATAAAATTTATATTCTTGGTTCGATCACTGATTATAACATCATCATCATCAGCCCTTTATACTGTCCCACTGCTGGGCATGGGCCTCTTCTCACTATGAGAAGGGTAAGGCCATAGTCCACCACGCTGGCCAAGTGCGGGTTGGCAGACTTCACAAGTCTTTCGAGAACATTATGGAGAACTCTCAGACATGCAGGTTTCTTCACGATGTTTTCCTGCACCGATTAGCAAGCGATAATTAACAATGTAATACGCATGTAACTCCGAAAAGTCATTGGTGCGTGCCGTGGATTCGAACCCGCGACCCTCTGCGTAGCAGTCAGTCGGTCTCTCCACTCAGCTATCGCTACTTTTTATACTGATTATAGCACCGGGTGTAAAGTAGACTGGTGATTTTCCCATAATAGCCAAGGCATGACTATATCATCAAATTTCAATCGTTAGTCAATCAATCTTCTAAAATATTTAGTAGTGGTAGTATTTTCTAATCTAGTTTACATAGACATTAAATATAATTATGTTTTTTACAAATAATGATTACTATCCTTCGACTATAAGATACCTCCATAAAAGTAAGAAAGGATTGAAAAAAAAGTAAATTAACTAAAACCTCTTTCCTACGATTAATATTTAATGAATCCAAACGGTGCTGTGAGACGTTGATTGTAATGTATAGTTTTGAAATGTACTTACTAAATTATTTTACTTTATTTGGAATGGACAGCCTTCTGCTCTGGGATGTAACATTGCAGGTAATCTTACTTTACATAGCCATACCAGCTAACAATCATAACGCTTCTGCCGACACCATGTGTGATGTATTTTAAATAAGTAGAAGACGGTTTACAAACGAATTACTGTTTATTTTAGCTGAATAAAATAAACAGTAATTAACTTGTAAATGTCTAACTAATTATAAAAATTGTGATGTATAGATTAAAGTTTAGAGCCTCAAAAACGAGGTTCGCGACACGCCTGTATTCCCAAATGGGTAGACAAAGGTGTAAATATTACACCCACATTTCGCCATGAATTTTTATGTCCCACGTAATAGGGAGCGAGCCTATTGCCGTTACCGGGCACATCACCAGACTCCGGGCTGCTACTGAGTATTCGGAAAAACCTAGTTACACTTTTGCCCGGCCCGGGAATCGGACCCGGGACCTCCGATCAGCAGTCGCATACGCAATCCACTGGACCACGGAGGCAGTCAACACTCTTAGCGATTACCGTATAATCGCTTTTATAAAATCGATTATACGGTAATCGATTATAAAAGCGATTACCGTATAAGCTTATCTGTACAACAGAATTACAACATTAGATTAAACCAATTTCATTTCAGTAAAATAAAACGAGTCTGAATTTATATCTGAAACATGTGCTTGAGTTTAAACCCGAGAGCTTTTTGGCAATCTAAAGGTTTCACTACTAGGCTATCAAGAGCTTCACAAATAACAGCGAAATAATTCAAGGAACCCACACTAAAGCACCTTGTATAATATTAATCGTGGTGTAAGGGTTGCTACACATATGTAGCAACATTTGAATCGTTGTGACGGTGGCACATTTGTTATAAAAGAGAGTAGATGAACTTTACTAAAAGTCTGCATGTTTGGAGTATACAATGTAACGCGAAACCTATGTACGATATAGTGTAATAGTTATCTACAATCTTTATTGAAGTTATACTCTATCTTCAGAGCCCGAAAAAGGACGCTATTTTTTTTTAAATATTATCAATATCTTTATCAAACTAATATTTTTGATAGCTACAATCCTAATCTTAACGATTTTATTTCAATTATTGAGCTCTTTTAAAATTTGTTCTCATGATGAATGTTCGTAGCTTGTTCTGGCAAGTGGGCATCAACCCTTATTTAACCCGGCGTGAAGTTGACCGCAATTAAGTTATGACCTTTAGTAAATTTCGCCGGTTTAGTGGCTTTATAAACAGCGGCGGTAGTTTTATATTATTATAACGCTCATCGCCAGAGGGCTTTTACTTTTCGATTATAAGCTATGAATGGTAACTGCTTTTAATTTAGGCTTTATCTATTAATACTTTGAGATAAAATGTAATTTGAAGCTTAAAGCAGCGATAGCCTAGTGGAGATAAAAACTGGCATGCAGAGGGTGTCGGATTCGAATTGTTAATTATAGCTTGTTTCGTGCCTCGAAGAGCACATTAAGGCGCCGGTTCTGGCTGTCATGAAGATCAATGACAGTGTTTATTAGGAGTCAGTATTTCTCAATAAACTGGCATTTGTCTATCTAAACTATGGAATATCGCTATCCCTGTCCATTGTGGACGTCCGTCAGACAGGCAGTGGATATGCTAATATTCAACGAAATCCGATTAGACTAGTAAGTGGACCCCGGGTTGCACTTAGATAATGCTAGGAGGACAAGATAAATTCAAAATTATATGAAACTACAATTTTTTTAGATTTTAGACAAATAAAACTTAACTCAAACCTAATTAAAAAATTGAAAATAAAGGAGAGAGCAAAGATTTTGAGTTGAGTAGCGACTTTTGTTGTTAACTGTACATGTAATACGCACCTACGACGGATTTATAATTGTGAGTAAATTATATTGAATTTCATGTCTCAGTTGTAGATAAAATTCTTTCAGTGTTAGATAGACCCTTGAGAAGCTTTTCCTATAATTATTTACTTTTCTAGTACTTATCGGTCGGTAGGTACCTGTTGGTTCAGGACCTCCAGACGTTACTTATAACTCAAGAAACGAATAAACTTTATTCATAAAACGTTTAATTTAAAACACGCATTCACAAATTTAACGAAAAATTTGTTCTCTGGAACTGGAAACAATTATTATTCTTACGCAACGCCAACACGCGCGCCCGCCTATATCTAAGATAATACAACCTTTCATCTTAGGTCAGCAAGAGTTCGTTTATAGGAAGTTATTCTTCCGATGAAAGATCACTTTCCACTTGATTAAACAATTAACTTAATGAATATTTTCATGCTGATCTGCTTCACGGATTGGAAGAAAAACATTGATGAATCTCGACCCTAAACGCTAAGTAGAGTCAATTGTTCTTTATTTATTGGTGTGGTGAAATAATTAATTTGAAAACTGTTGCTCTTCTGTGAACAAATAAATTTATTTCGGGTTTCTACTTTAATGTCTCCACGTATGTTCTGTAGCGTCTTATAGGTAGATGTTGATTAGTAAGTAATGAGAAAGGCGTGGGCTGAATTTCCTTTTGTGCGTGCGTTGCTCGAGGTATTTGGTTATGTGTGTATTTATATTCGTACCAAAAGGTACATATGTATGAGAACCGCTTTATGCCTATCATTATTTTACTGATAATTAAAGTAAATTAAAATATTTAACCAAATTTCGCCTGAATGAAAATTAAATGATAATGTAGAATATAAATGCGAGGTTATCTTATATTTATAACTGGAAACTCATATTGAAATAAAGTCGATGTAATTTTGTATAGGAATTGACTTTTTAGGTCCAATCTTTGTGTGATGAGTACGATGATTTGTTCTGTGTCTGGCTGTAACTTGTCATATGTTTTTAAGACTATATCTATATTAGTATGTTTATCAAACTAAGGTTTGGAATAAGAAGAAACATTTGTTTTGATGTGCATACATGTTATTTTGTTACCTCAGTTAAATAAATGAATTTGAATTTGCGCAAAATAATGTAGTGAAATTTACACATAGTCCATTGAACAGTTACGTAAGTTTGTTGCGTCGCGGTGGGGCCGCAGAGGAAGCGGAGATGCGGTGTTGCGTTGCCGTCCTCCCTGTCCTCTGCGGCCGCTGGGTGTTTTGGCGGCGTAGTCCAACACCTTCATCCGCCGCCAAGGGGGTTTTGTTCGATACCCGACCCTCCGACACACTGGTACATGAGGAACACGGGTTGGTTTTTAGTCAGTAAGAGTCTGACAGTCCCCTTCGCCCTTCCCCCAGTACGGAGGTAAAAAGGCCAAAACAAAAGGCTAGTGTAAAGCTTGATCCATATTTGTGAGGTCGTACCTCTTGTCCCTTGGCCGCCATCTTGGAAAGAGTGCAGGCGCGGAATGTTTTTCTAATTTATCTGGTAAACTATTGATCACACAGAGATCTTGTTCGAGCATTATTTTTTCGAGTTTTCTATGATATTGTTTTCTTTAGGTTATTAGATATATCACTTCTTCATGATTACTGTGCCTTTAGTCTTTTTATGAGCCAGGCTGCGGCCCATGATCTAATAGAGCTTCGGTGTTCGATTATTGATGAAGAACTGTAGAAAAACCGCATTTTGTCGGTAAATCATAATTACCATTGATTTTCCCAATTACATTGCTGCGTCTCTCCTCAGAACATTGAGGTGCTGAAGAACATTGCAGTTGAAGTAACGAGAATAGCTTTGGGCAACTGCTATAAATCTATAACGTGTAAGTATATATATGTGTGCGTTGCGCCTAAGGCTTTATTGATTCAAACACATTTCATTTCCTGTCGCTCTCTGACCCAACATCAGACAGAGTTTTTTTTAGAGACAACGCGATTGTCCGTGATATGGGTTTTCAGCCTATTTACTTTTAATTTCCGGTCTTCGATATTCTATTAACTGTGGTATAAAATTGAGAATTAATTCGTAATTCAAATTTACTAATATATTATTAAAGTTTAACTTGCGTTCGGAGGTCTATGAACCTTAATTATTCACAGAGCTGGCGAAATTTCCATTTAATTTCTACTGGTTATATTGTTCAATTAATTATTTATTAGTGAGATGTTGCGGTTGACTGGTTGTGATTTGGAATAGACGTTGAGAATTAAGTTATTATTTCAGTAGCTCCGGCCTGGAGAAAATAATGATGCTTATTTATTTTCTTGTTTCTCCGGTTGTCGGCTGGGTGGACACGTAACAAAGAAATGTAACTATGGAAATATGTTGAAACTTATTTACGAGCATAAATACAATAGGCGGGCTTGTCGCTAAGAGGGATTACTATTAGACAATCTGTGTAGGTTATTGCGAAATAGTGGTATAACATTTTTTACAAAACAATATTATTTTGAACGAGTGATACAAAGCAAAATGATTTATTGTGAAGGCGGTTGATGGCAGTGTTATTTAAGTCCGGTCTTTGGTTTTTACATTGGTTTTGGTTCATACGTTTGCCAACGTGACGGTGGGGCCGGGGATCTAGGGTCGATGGGCTTGGATCTATTACCTAACAACCAAACTGTAGCGGTAGCGGTAACATACAACTGAGGCCATCTAGCGGGCCTCGGCGAAGTCTCAACAACAATCCGGCGACATCTTTCGGACACAATGCGACGGAAGTAAAGTCCTGAATAGCGCAACCAGAATTCGCATATGCGAATAATATATACAAGTTCCAAAGTACTTCCGTCGGACTGACAGTCCACCAGGCACGATCACCCAGTCTGGTTAGAGGATCCTCCCTCTAGTTGGAGAAACACTACACATTTCTTCCTTTACAAAACCTATAACTTCATGAAAATGTTATTCTACAAACGCAACAAAATATACTCGCAATTACCTAAGGTCGTTAGCGTCATGCTTATTCTCGAGCTCTTGAATTTTAACTAGGTTGCAACGAAAACGTTTTAACGAACTATTATGCGGAGTTAAACCATCAAAGTGTCTGTCTTTCGTACGTTTCGAAGCTGTAATTAAACCGAAGTTAGTTCGGCTTTAAACTGAAGTATGTCTGTGAAATATTGTAAAAGCAGGCTGTAAAATATGAATGTATGCTGTATTTTTGCATACATTCATATTTTACAGCGTGCCTTTACTGACATATGAAAGTATAAATAGAAGTAATTTAGAAGTTGTAACGGTTTAAGTCTAAGGTATACAAGACGTTCGCCTTGGGACATGAGGTGCGCTTATCAGTCTAAGCAGGGGGGGCGATTCAGAATCGTTCGATATCTCATTTGACATTCGATTCCGTTAATTTTCAAACGGGCTACCTCATTTTTTGTCAAAACCTATCGCTTTTTCTATCAATTTTATGTATTCAGTATGAAGTAAATTAATAAATAAAGCGAATTCAATGAAAATTTGTTCAAAATATCTCTGATAGGCGGCTAAAAGACGAGGACAATAATTTGACATATCGTACGATTACTTGTCGTGACATTCTGAATCGGCCTACAGATTAGACAGAATCTCGGGAATTGGAAATGCATCTTTGTTATGAAGAGGGTACGTCTGCTGTCGACATGTGAGATCATCATCATCATCATTATCCTAGCGCTGTCCCGGCTGCGTTCCAAAACCTACACCTTGGAGCCCGGGGTCCGCTTTGCGCCTGAATCTCCTACACTTCGCACGGTCTTCAGGATCCCTGGTGGTTAGTCGACTGGCACACATATCATCCCTTTCGACGTCAAGCCAGCATTTCTTTGGCCTTCCCCGTTTACCGGGCCCGGCGGATGTAGCATGGCAAGACATTTTTTATCCACGTAAGATGTGAGATGACACGTCTTATTTCTACAGTCAGGTTTTCTTACAGCAAAACCTACTAATACTCTTTAATCTTTCAAAGGTACAAAGTTATAGATAATTTGTTTTGAGCTCTCGAATTTTGACACAGTTGCAACGAAAACATTTTAACGAACTATTATGCGGAGTTGACCATCAAAGTGTCTGCCACAATACGCTTTGCCGTTGTAATTAAAGCGAAGTTAGTCCAGCTTAAAACTGGAGGAGGCTTGTGAAGTGTTATATGTTTTGTAAGCATGACGCATGACGTGATAAAAATATCTGATGTTATAACTTATATGCCTGATAATATTGCTACCGTACCGTGTATTGTAAAAAAATGTATGAATTTGGAGTACCTATATAGTTATAGTTATTATGGAGATAATTATAAAAGCAGTCTGGTACCAAAAAACCTTGGTCATACCGCAACAAGATTCTGGATCTTCTTAACAATTTTTGAAGAAACCCACTCAGAAGTGTATAGTCATTGAACCTCTCTCATCTCTTCTCAGACAAGATCTTTATCAGACAAGTGTCTTTTTAAATAGAAAACAATACTGCTGCCATCGACCTTAGTAGTTATAAATAAATAGACGATGGCCACAGCTATGCTCGCACCTATTTATTTAATTTCACCGATTCCGCCCGAATACCATAGGAATTTTGGGAAATCCCTTCTTAGTTCACCCCTACACCAACCAATAAATATACACGCTAAATTTCAGTAGACTGCCTCCGTGGTTCAGTTGATAGCGTATGCGACTGCTGATTGGAGGTCCCGGGTTCGAAACCCGGGTCGGGCAAAAGTTTTACTGGGTTTTTCCCAATTCTCAGTAGCAGCACGGAGTCTGGTGATGTGCCCGGTAACGGCAATAGGCTCGCCCCCTATTACGTGGGACCTTAAAATTCATGGCGAAATGTGGGTGTAATATTACACCTCTGCCTACCCCTTCAGGGATGAGAGCGTGAGTCTATAAAGTAAATCAGTAACGCAACATCCTTATATAAATTGATGATTGATTGATGGCATAAAAATCAAAATCTAAAAATAAACTACATTTCGAAATTATACAAGTTAAGAGGGCAAAATTGTGCAGACAAGTTGAGTTTAGACGTTTCATATTTCAATAATAATTGAAAACAAATATCAGTTATTAAGTTTTCCGTTTGCATTTGACAACTGTTCGAGGTTGTTGATACGTAATGAGATTTATCACAAAGGAAACACTGATGAAAGTTAAATTTCCGATTTTGACGATTAATTTGGAAAGTTTGAAATGATATTCTTGTAAATGAAATTACTTAGTGCTATGGGTTCCAGCTCCGCTTTTTGTAAAACGTAAAACCCTCTTTAGATATCATACAAAATAATTTAGTGGGTATTAATGTCATCCTCCTAGCGCTATACCAGTTTTAACCAGGGGTCGTCTTACTAGTCTAACTAGATGTGGCTGAATATTAGCTTTTCGACAGAACGACTGCCTGTCTGACCTTCGCAACCCGAAGGGATAGCAATATTAAGATAATTTTATTATTATGTTAACTTGTCCGTGTGGTGACGGATTAAGAATATGGAATGTCACCACCCCATATCATCCCATGGGTGTCTGAAAAGCAGAAAGATGAAGCATATTATGCAGAGAACAGTACTGTAAGAGAAGGAAAACTTGATACAAACCTTATACCAACCCGTTTGGCCATCGTGGTATAGTAGGCCAATTCCTCGTTTCAAAGAAGAGGCCTAGTCCGGCAGTAGACTATTAAAGGCTGATGATGATGATGATATTAAATTGTACTGCCACTGGCACGTCCGTTTTTTTGACGGATCGTATAAACAGTCGGGCCGTATAAATATGAATGTGCTATTATTTCTTTCGATTTTATAATTAAAGCTGAGGTTCCAGAGTTCATGTAAAGAACAGGTTAACTGCTTTCAGCTCGTTTGAGTCTTTTGTAAATATCGTTTTCTTTATAGCGATGCGAAAAAGCCGGCTTTTCGTAATAAATACATCCAATTATTTACCAACCACACCTCTCAGCAATTCCAAGAGCCAGTGACAGACACAAACATACTTTATACGTATTAATTAAAAATTTAAAATGAAAATTTCAGCAGAATACACAACTGATTGCCACGCAAACTGGCAGAGTCAATAAATTGTAATTTCCGCTCCCTTCGCATTAAACCAATGCTGAAATAAAATTATAAGATATAAAAAAAATAACTGTTACGGAAGCTTCCAGAAGTTTACGTTGCAATTTAAAATAGAGCCTTATAAAACTAGCTTTATAGGAAGCCTCAATACTCGCGGTCGTAACTTGGGGTATAGAGGTTGGCATGGAAAAAAATATGGTAAAATGTTTACGTTATTTTCTGCAGCTAGATTCTTTATGTGTTGAGTTATAGAGAATATATTATGCTTCAATACCGTAAAACTTTCAAACGTATTGAATTTAGCTGCATACAAACTCATATTTTCATCTTTTTCTTTTTTTCGCGTGAGTCTGTGGGCAACTTGTGTCGGACTTTTTAGATCACCCGTAGGCAAGCGGCATGGCCTAACGGCTCTTATCCGCAGTATAGACTCAGGACGTGTCAACCGAAGCACAGTAGCGCAATACAAATATCACACAAGCGATCATCCAGCGAAGTTTGTCTAAAGTCAACGTCAGTGTACGTTTTTTAACTTTGAACATTTCTATTGCTAACTGCACAAGTCAACGCTATTGATCTTTTAAAATAAATCTTAGTTGGTTTTGAATATACTACCTACGTGCAACAGGCAGTTTCACCCTGTTTTAACCTATGTATTACACGTCTGTATCAGTGCAAATACTCGTAATATTAACCTAGAATCCTATTTCTGTTCTGACCATGTAACGTGATACCTCGACAAAGAAACCTCGAATAACACATGTTACCCCTTACTAACCCTGTCCAAATTAAGTCCCACGCACGATGTCTTAGGCGGACGGAGGGTTAAGTGCAAATAAACGCTTGTATTATCCAGTATTATCTCATTTGACAGTCAGCGGTGGCCAATCAGGCGTGCCGTAACTTTGTAGTGACGTGAGGATTATTTTGGGATGGGTCGCAGTGCTGGCGAATAATATTAGAAGATATTTCTTTTAGTACTAAGTTTGCTAAACTGTTTTGTTCAACGTATTCAGTTTGTCAGCTCGATAGCTTAGAACTATATCTAAACTCATATAATAACGCTGAAGAGGTTGTTTGTTTGTTTGCTTGAACGCGCTATTCTCAGGAAATATTTGGCCGATTTGTAAGACCCTTTAAGAATCTTTTCCTATAATTATTTACTTTTTAGTACTTATCGGTCGGTAGGTACCTGTAGTCCAAAGGTCAGGACCTCTAGACGTTACTTATTACTCAAGAAACGAATAAACTATATTCATAAAACGTTTAATTTAAAAGACGCATTCACAAATTTAAAGACAAATTTATTCTCTGGAACTGTAAACAATTATTATTCTTATGCATCGCCAACACGCACGCCCGCCTATATCTAAGATAATACAACCTTCATCTTAGGTCAGCAAAAGTTCGTTTATAGGAAGTTATTCTGCCGATGAAAGATCACTTTCCACTTGATTAAACAATTAACTTAATGAATATTTTCATGCCGATCTGCTTCACGGATTGGAAGGAAAACATTGATGAATCTCGACCCTAAACGCTAAGTAGGGTCAATTGTTCTTTATTTATTGGCGTGATGAAATAATTTATTTGAAAACTGTTGCTCTTCTGTGAACAAAGAAATTTATTTCGGGTTTCTACTTTATTGTCTCCACGTATGTTCTGTAGCGTCTTGTAGGTAGATGTTGATTAGTAAGTAATGAGAAAGGCGTGGGCTGAATTTCTTTTTGTGCGTGCGTTGCTCGAGGTATTTGATTATGTGTATTTATATTTGTACCAAAAGGTACATATGTTGGTGCATAGGGTTCCCACCAAAAACTTGGGGTCCCAAGCCAACCTCACCTGCAAGTGGTGCACCTGCCGATCAACGGACGAGGCTCTGGCAAACAAAATATCCCGATAAGCGGCAATAGGCTCGCCACCTATTACGTGGGATCAAAACACTGGCGAAAAGTGGGCGTTTAATATGCCTCTGCCTACCCCTTCGGGGAAACAGGCGTGAGTCTATGTATGTATGTATGTAGGTACATATGTATGACAACCGCTTTATGCCTATCATTCTTTTACTGACAATTAAAGTAAATTAAAATATTTAACCAAATGGCGTAGCAGTCGCTTACACTCCCGCGGCGCCAACCGGTCGTCAATAATGTAGAATATAAATGCAAGGTTATCTTATATTTATAACCGGAAACTCATATTGAAATAAAGTTGATGAAATTTTTATAGGAATTGAATTTTTTAATTGTTTTAAAGAATAATGAAGTGTCTCCTAGATTTCAAAAATTTTGGTGTTCTAAGCCAAATTTCACCACCTCTGGATAGGTTTTAGAATTCTTTATGTCCTCACTATTATGAGGTTGGTGATATTATTTCATTAGCTAAAATTACAGAGCGTACTTACGAAATACAGGAATAATATTTTATATTAATTATCTTTGGCTAATTGTCACGGTCCCATAAAAATGTAATTCTTCTCTACATTTCACATGAACATAAATAAAATAACCGTTCCGACCTAAGTAATCAGTGGAAGCAACAGTTACCGCAGACTAATTCAACTCGTCCTTTATTAATGAAAGTAATAATCTATCTTCGTAGTTGTCCCACATAAAGCCCTATGCCTTCGGCGTCTGGTCAGCCGTACCTAATACCCTCGGCCATGCGGGCTTATCAAAGCCTTTCGACGTCTCAGACAATGACTCTATCGCCATGGAAATTAGTATTCATTACAAATTCCACCCTATTGTTATAATGGTAATTTTAATTTATAATGTTTTACCTTAATGGGCTTGCATGTTGAATCAAGTTGGTAGCAAATTGAGTCGCTTTTATGTTGATTTTAAAAGTAGTAAGAATATAATTGGTTGATTTAAGGAAGAAAGGAGAAGCTTACATTAATTCTTTTAGTTTGTGGCGAACGTCGTGGGTTCGATTCTCGCCCAGGACCATTCTTTGTTCGGTGTATAGATGTAAATTATATGATGTATGTATTTAAGAATATATATGTATATCTATTATAAAATAAGTATGTTTATCAAACTGAGTTTAGAAATAAGAGGACCATGTGTGCATTGTCAAATTGAAATGCTTTTGGCCGCACACAGCTATCTCTTCATATCACATCTTAGCTCCGCTATATAGCTCAGCATCAGTGGAATAAGTCACATAGTTTTGTAAAATAGCTTTCATATCCTCGCATAGCACATCTTTGGTAGAAAAACTGCCTTAAGCTTAATTAAAAATTCATCTTACCAATTCCAGCACCACAAAACTACAATGTTATAAAGTGCCCAAACACCTTAACCAAATAAATCAACCTATTCAGGTACAAAACCTTTAAATTGGAAACTTCTATAAATTAAAAGCAAACCAAATAATGAAGTGGCAACCCTGAAAGTTGGTAACCCTTAACTTATTGTCAGACATAAATTACAGTAGGTAAGTTTTGACGATAAATCCTGTAGGGTTGATCTCAGAGATATTGACGGTGAATGCGAATTAAACTTGGTTGTCAGATGATACTTAAGTACGGAGCGAATGGTGGGTAAATTGGTATTGCTCATTTCGTTTTAAATGGTAGTTAGTTTTAATACGGATACAAGAGTTTTAAGGGTACTAGTCATGCTGATGTCTGCATGACTAAATGATGCATTCTTCCATCCTTAACGAACGACTTACCAATAAACATAAGAAATAAAATTATTCATAGTAAAAATACTAAGCAAGCAGAATGTATATTTAAATAGTATTTTATCAAACAAAGTTGCAACGATGCGTCTGCGGATCAAAAAACATAAATGTATTATGTAACATAAGCCTACCTATTTTACCTATAAAAATAATTGGTAAAACTTAAGTCTCTGTGCGGCATTGTGGAACTGAGTGGGCGCACATAATCGTTTATATTTAGATTAAGCGCCTTTAAATTTTATAAATTATGATTATTTATTCGCATTAAACAGATAATTTATAAATTATTTAGTTATTTTTTATGAATAGGACTTGACTGGGGAATATACATATAAGTAACAGTCTATGTCGCGTAATTATTTGAAAATATAGGATAGGGTCCTTCATTATTCGTTTAAATCTTTACTATTATTTTAAATTGTATCTTTCCTGTAGTAACATTACATCATCTTAAAAAAAAACACACCACAGCCGCACATTCCAAGCGAAGCCTAAAAGAAACTATACTATACGAAATTGCCATTAGATGCCACGAAATTCCCTTTGATGCCAAATAGCTTTTCCAAGAGAAGATCCTATGAGACAAGGCTTTTCGGAAGGACAGGGACATGTAACGAAATAAACGTACAATTCGGAGATCAAATTAGGAGGTCGAGTAGCGTTTCAATGTTTAAATGGAACCATTGTTTAACCGTTCCTTTGTATTGCGGATTAGAACTACGCCACTAGTGTCTTGTATAGATTTTATGTATTATATCTAATAGTTTTATTTATAGTCTCATGCCTGTACCCCGAAGGGGTAGGCAGAGGTGTAAATATTACACTCACATTTCGCCATGAATTTTTAGGTCCCACGTAATAGGGGGCGAGCCTATTGTCGCTTTCGGGCACATCACCAGACTCTCGAACATTAGCCTCTCCTAATTGGAGTCACACAAGTATTGTAAGTCAATAGGCAATCATAATTATATATAACACGGTCCTACGATCACTGGTGAAAACCAACGATAAAAGTCGATCTAAATGTCGGAGAATAAAGAAATAATTTTATATCCTCAGTATACTGGTTAAAGCGGTAAGAACTAGTTAATTAAAATTGCGCGATAAACCTAAAACGATGAACGCAGATTACCAAAAACCTTGACCAACTCAACTCAACTCAAAATCATTTATTCATTTAGGTCACAAAGTGACGCTTATGAACGTCAAAGATTAAAGTTAATTACTAGATGATTCTACATTTACATTTACTGCCACGTTCGCAATGCAATAGGTAGAACCACGAGAAAGAACGGGCAATAAAACTCGTGGCCACTCTTTTTAACTGCCAGTATAATTCTTTTACATGTTATATTTGTAAGGAGCTGCAACTGTTTCACATTGCGAGTTATCTACTATTGCAAAAGTTAATAGTTATTGATATCATACTCAAGCAATAAATTATGTTCATTTAGTAAGCCTCCCAAAGTGAATATGGTGAAACAGGAGCATCCACTTACGTCTTTTGATGTAAGCAACTCGCGAACATGACTGTTCTGATCTATGGTGGAACAGTATGTTCTGAAAAGTAATGGTATATGAACCTGCAGCAATTTACAATCTATTAGTTAGCAGTTCATGACCACGAGTTACCCTCACCTTACAAATCCGATAAATTATAATAAAAAGAGTAGAACAAGAATGCAAATGTAGTATAAAAGAGAATACGGTAATTAACTACACTATAAAACTGCCTATTGACCTAATAATAAAAAGAAATTGACCTAATAAAATAATATTTATTTCCAAGCGTACTTGTCGTCAAGATACTCATTTAAACTATAATATGCCTTTAGTAAAAGATTATTTTTAACAATTGTCTGAAACGACCTTAAAGGCAAGTCTAAAATATTACTTGGTATTTTATTATAAAATCTTATACTAAGCCCAATAAAAGAGCTATGCGTTTTGTGTAAACGGAAATATGGTACACATAATTTGTGCCTGTTCCTAGTATTAATATTGTGAATGTCACTATTCATTTTGTAAGAATTTATATGTAGTCGTACATGCATAACACTGGCATAAATATATTGTGGTGCTACAGTAAGAATACCAATATTTTTACATTTTTCTTTAAGTGAGACACTTGTCTTTAACTGGTAAATGGCCCTAACTGCCCGTTTTTGTAATATAAAAATATTTTCGATGTCAGCGGTCCTACCCCATAATAATATGCCATATGACATAACACTATGAAAATAGCTAAAATAAACCAATCTAGCCGTATCGACATCAGTCAACCTACGAACCTTCTTAATGGCATAAGCAGCTGAGCTAAGTTTCCCTGAGAGATATGTAACGTGCGCACCCCACTGTAATTTCGAATCAAGTGTTATTCCTAGAAATAATGTAGATTCAGATGTTTCGAGAACATCGTCATTTAGAGCTATACTAGGACCAAGGTTTCTGACATTTGGCAGAGCAAACTTAATACATTTTGTTTTTTTGGCGTTCAGTACTAGATTGTTTACATTAAACCATTTAGTTACTTGAATGAGCGCACTGTTTATTTCGTTAAAATGTTCCTTATTTCTATCTACTTTGAATATCAAAGAAGTATCGTCAGCAAACAGTACAACGTCACAAATGTTTTTCAAGTAAAAAGGTAAATCGTTTATGTAAACAAGAAACAAGAAAGGCCCTAGGATGCTGCCTTGCGGCACTCCTAAATCAACAGGTAAGCCACTGGATTTTGAGCCGTTTATTTCAACACATTGGATTCTGTCACTTAAGTATGACTTAATGACTTTCAATGCTTTAGTCTGTACGCCGTAATGTCTAAGTTTGCATAAGAGCGTTTCATGGCAGACACAATCGATTGCTTTCGAAAGGTCGCAAAACACACCAATAGCATTTTGGGCATTCTCTCATGCACTGAATATGTGTTTAAGTAACGCTACTCCTGCATCTGTTGTCGAGTGACCCTTGGTAAATCCATATCGCGCACTATGAAGGAGGCTGTTTAGATTAAAATGTCTAAGTAATTGCTTGAGTATGATCTTTTCAAAAATCTTACTAAAGGCAGGCAGTATCGATATTGGCCTATAATTACTAGGATCAGTCTTACTGCCGGATTTGAAAAGAGGTATTATCCTACTGTGTTTCATAAGATCGGGAAAAACACCTGATTCAATACACTTATTAAATAAGTTGCTTAAATAAGGAGCTACTACATCAATTATACTTTTCAAAACCTTAACAGAAATGCCCCAGAGATCACCTGTATTCTTAGACTCTAGAGATTGAAAAGTACTTATAATGTCGGTAGAATTAATACAATGGAACTTAAATAATACATCACATTTTCCTACACTAGATTCTAATAGGTTTCCTGCGACTATAGCTGATGATTTTAATTCTCTAGTAGTAGTAATCGGTATGCTAGCAAAGAATTTATTAAATGTGTGTGCGATTTCTTTGTCATTATGAATTAATCTGTCACTATCAAATAAACTAAAACTATTACCTCTTAGTGTTGTCTTACCTGTTGCTTCATTAATAGCTTGCCAGGTTGCCTTAATTTTATTCGAGGATTGTTCAATTTTGTCCCTAACGAATAATGCCTTAGCTGTATTGCACACTCTTTTAAATATCTTGGAATAATTCCTAACATACTCAGTGAAGTTCGAATCAGAATTGTATCTCTTCATACCGTACAACTCGTACATCTTTGCTCTGCTTTTGTAAATACCTGCAGTAGCCCACTCACTAAAAGCTCGAGATTCCTTAACTACTTTCTCCTTAGTCCTAAAAGTATTCTGAAATTCCTTGTTAACTACATTAAATAAATTATTGAAATTTTCATTTGGCGAATCAATCTCCATTACATCAGAACTCATAGCATTCATTCCAATCAAAATTTTATTCCGGAATTCATTAAACTTATGCCTAGGTAATGGCCTAACTAACACTTTCTGTATGATGCTATCACTATAATACGGAAACCTTGCTAATTGACCACAGTGATCCGAAGTTAATTCAGAACTAACTAATTTATTCGAAACTGTACAATTACTAAATATATTGTCAAGACAGGTGGATGATGTTGCTGTAATCCTAGTTGGTTCAAGGAACAAATTTTTTAAATTAAATGATTTAAATAGATTTAAAAATCTACTAGTCATTACTGAATGATCAAGAATATTTACATTAAAATCACCACAAACTATAATACCTTTCTTATTGCTCCTAATTTTAGTAATTGCATCTTCAATAACTGATTCAAACAAACTAAAGTTACTAAACGGTGGACGATATACACATATGATAATATGCTGCTCAAGTTCTACACATGACAGTTCCACTTTGCGTTCTATAGACAAACTTGCTATGTCTTTCCGTTCTTTACATGTTAAGCTATTTGAAACAATAATCAAGGATCCACCATGAATAGCGTGTTTCCTAGAGAAGGCACTGTGTACCGTGTATTGCGAGTTATTTAAGAATTTAATTTGGTACTCTTTTAGCCAGTGTTCTGTAATACACATAACTTGTATACTGTGATTTTCTAAATATAAACTTAATTCTAAATCCTTGCCAGATAGACCTTGTATGTTTTGATGTGCTACATTCAGTTGAATTTGTCTACCCTTTGTCCTAGTCTTAAGTTTAAAGAACTTGTGTCAGTATATTCAATAGAAGAATTATTAAGATAGGAACTATTTACAGAAGCTAAATTCTTGGATACCCTACATGTACCTGTGTCATTTTGTAAATTAAATGCTAATAATTTAGCAACTTGTCTTCTATAAAATAGTGGCAGATACATAGTATCTTTGGTCAATGTAAAATTACTAATAAATTTATTAATGTCAAATAATAAAATAAAATCTTTATATTGCCATGTCAAATTGTATAAGCACAAGTTGAGTTCATGAATATAACTATTCATTGTTTCATTTAAGCTATAAGAATAAGGCAAAGCAAGAGTTATAAATTTTCATTCAAATTTGCTATGAAGCGATAACATAACTTCTGTCAAATTAAATATATCCTTTTTAGTCACCGTTGGGCTATCACCATATGTGATAATTATTGTAGACTGCCTATCAAATATTGTTGTATTTAATGTATTAATTAGATATGTAAACGAAGACCCTGGATAACAATAATTGATAGTATTGTGTTGTGTCAGCTCACAATTTATTAAACTACCTAAACCTACACCAAGCCCATCTGAGAATATATAAACTTTATTTGTGCCAGAATTCTTACCTAAAGAAGACTTACCTGTTCTATTATTCTCTGAACAAGTACTTTTATCACTATCGCAAATAATCTGGGACTCACAAGTGGGTAAAGTTGGTTTTATGATATTCAAACAACTATTAGTATTTGTTAAGGCCTTTACATATTCTAAATTTTGTCTCCCCACTTGTGCAATCTCATCATATTTCCTAATATACTCCTGAACCTCATTTTCATATTGCGTGTTCATTCTACTTATTTGAGATTGTAAGAAACTAATTTGACTTTTAAGATCCCTAGTATGTTTGTCATATAACATTTTGCCATTAATCAACTCTGCATTGTATTTGTCTAACTCCATTAACAAATCTGAACGCTCAGAAACTAAACATTTATATTGCTGAGATGTTATCTTAGTTTTCCTATATTGCTTAAGACTAAGAATGAGTTTCCTAATATGTTTATTTAATTTATTATACTTTCTATGCCGTTTCAGACAATTCATGTTGATTTTTAATTGTTTTGAATCTAAGCCTAATCTATTACCTACAACCTCTGAGTAAAGGTTCTGAGTTTTATTACTGTTTAATATCTCTACAGTTTGTTCTTCTTAGTGAATGATTGTTCTAAACAGCATTCTAGTTCCCTAATGCGACTCATAGACCATGAATGGCCATCATTGCTAGCGGTCAATAAATGGATTTCTTCCTGTAACCTATCTCGTTGGGCCAGTGTGTCCATATACTCGATATGGAGTTCTGCGAGTTGAGCCTTCAGGTTGGAAACCCTATCGTTGACAATCCTGATGTCCTCTTCACAGTCTGCACGCTCCCTCAGTAGATGATTACCGGTAACCTATTCTAAAAATCCAGTCTAACCTTTGTCTTAAAAATATAGAGAAGATTAAATGTTATTGTGGTTTATTTACACATTGCACAATTAAAACCAAATAAAGAAGAAGTAACAATAATAATTGTATTTAAAAAAATTGTGTACAGAAAATACGTCTTTTTATCATGATTATTTTTTTTATTGCAAGGCAATATAAATATCTCGAACTAAGAGCATAGACGTAGCATTTTTGTTGGCATGTAAATCGAAACATAACACAGTATCAGGGAATTTTCCTATAACGTTAGAATAGGCTCCCTGCCAGGGTTTTCCCAAGAGACCGAAGCATGGGATTCAAAAAGGTCAAAGTAAGGCCTTTGTAAGGTCAGCAAAACAACCGAAATATCCACATAGACCGCTTATTATGGACAAGCTATCTCCTTGTTTTTGTAATTTCTTTATGTTTATTTAATTATAACAACACGTCAACAACAAATTCTTTATTGTTAACCAGTAAAAATTCGGAATAACAATAATTGGTAAATGACTTAACTAATAGATATTGGTATGAATCTTGTCACAATTTGCGATATCTGCCAGACAATCAAATAAGTGTTCCCGATGAAAGCGCGTATTTACAGTAATGAATCGTATTAAATATGTGAATATATTTTCAGTAATATAACATAACAATATAAGAATATAATAACATAATGCATATATTTAAACTGCAACAATGCACTATACTCAACAAAAATTCCACCATTTTCCGTAAGAAGATATTTCTAAAATTTAATAGCACTTGTCCAAGCGTATCTATGCTTATATAAGTGTATGCAGTTTCATATAGGTATAGGATAAAATACTGTTATAAAACTCGTATAAGCAAATGCACCACACACATAAACACAGTTTTCCTTTAAGCCGAACTCTTAAGTAGCATTCCGAGTTCACGCTCACGTTTCAGCAACTATGCGTCAAAATACTTTTTACGACGTTTCCACAGTAGCATTCGTTTTGTGACGACAAAAATTCAATAAATCGAAGGAACTTAAAGCTTCGTTTAAGCCAAAGCCGCACAAAGAGGAAGCGAACAGGAGTTCAGCCAATGAGAAACATGGGTTTCGGTGCACGCGGAGAAAGATTTTCTTAAAGCGTGGTTTTCATTTAGAGTTCCTTGGTAATAATCATTTTAATGTGTAATCTTTGCTCCAATTATCGTATTCCATAGGCGAATATTCTTAGTTTAATTAGCTGTGTAGCCGATATAGTACAGAGACTTAGGGTTACACTCTAACACGTTTTATTTCCATTAAAATGTTAATCTTTTGCACAAATACATTTTGAAGAAGTGGCAAAAAGGTGCAAACTTAACTATTGTTCTCATGAGACAATAATTACTGACTAAATGACTATCATCACAGTATCACAAAATCGTAAAATTAGTCGAATCACATTAGGAGTTTTATCTACATAATTACAATAAGCGATATAGTTTGATTACATTGATAACGTCAAATATTTCATAGCTGTTTAATTTAAATATTGAAACTTTACTTTAAAATGTAAACACAACGAAAAAGCGATACAGAACCTTCAAAATTTACAAAATCGTAACATCTGTTTTTAAGAAAAACAAACCTAAAATACATTTGTATTTTTACAAATTTAATAGAAAACGGTTTCCTGAATTTCTTTGAGCTCACACGGAGGTAATGAGAAACGATGTAATTCTGCGAACATTGAAATACTCGGCAAGAGCCCGACAAGTATGCTTTGAATTCACGTTTTCATTTGCTACAAATATTTTTGAGACTTTTTGCTAAAATATTTGGTCCTAGTTATCTAGTCTTTATTCAGGATTAGATGTTTGAATGTATTGGAATACCTAATATCGACCAATATTCGAAAGTAGCTATTGTTGAAACGTAATATGAACTTTTTGGTGTTACATAGGTAAATATAAAAAGCAAAAGAATTTTAAGGATGTAAATCATAGAAGGTATTCCTTGTGGGCGGTCGATCAAGCGATTATGATTCTAATATCTGTTAGCATAGGGTTCCCTTCAAGAACTTAGGTTCCCAAGCCAACCTCACCTGCAAGTGGTGCACCTGCCGATCAACGGACGAGGCTCTGGCAAACAAAATATCCCGATAAGCGGCAATAGGCTCGCCACCTATTACGTGGGTTCAAAACACTGGCGAAAAGTGGGCGTTTAATATGCCTCTGCCTACTCCTTCAGGGAAACAGGCGTGAGTCTATGTATGTATGTATGTATCTGTTAGCGTTTCAAATAAATATATTTTCAAATTCTAACACAATTATAATTGAAAATTACTGAAATCGCTCATATTATTTTGAAGTTTGTTTTTGAAAGCTATTTTTTATTTTATTTATAGTCTCACGCCTGTATCCCTGAAGGGGTAGGCAGAGGTGCAAATATTACACATGAAAGGTAATAAATTCGTATATTACATTATCAACAATAGCTTCAACTATTTGTTTTTCGTAGCGCTCATAGCGAGACTTAGCTTGTCGTTCGTAACAGATCGACAAAGTTAAGCAATGCTTGCACAGGTCGCCACTTGGATGGGTGACCAAGTGTGGCATTTTACATCTGAGCGCTACCGAGCTTCGGAGGGCACGTAAAGCTGTCGGTCCCGGTTCTTGTCTTAGGATAAGAGTCGTCAGGCCACGTCGAAGGCCTTCGGGCGGTCTGCAAAACTCCGACACTAGAGTTGGCCACACACTCATACGAAAAACAAAGCTTAAAGTATTTTAAAAAATGTGTTCATTGAACATAGTGCAGTCTGCTATAATATAGTTTGATAAACTAGTATCCGAAAGAGATCGTTTTTTATCGGTGGCGTTGGATAGAATAACGCAACATGACGGACTGTTATGTCTCTACAGAGACAGTTTGATGGACGCTATGACAGATTTGGGGCAACATTTTTTTTTACAAGCTTCCGCATTCTGAAACAAAGGTAGATTTAGTACAGCCACGCTTTATAGACACCGTAAAATTAGGTAGGGTACAAATAACTTGATTCGCCATTTCAACCTATGATAAATGAATGAGTCGAAGAAAATTTGACTTAATCTCGTAAATAATGATAAGTATACAGATGTTGAAAACCTCGTAAAATAGGAATTTTGATGCAGAGGTCTACAAACTAATAAGTTCTGAATCTGTCTATTTCTTCTATTAATGAATGACCTGTGATTGAAAACAGAGGAGTACATTCTTATTGCAGATTTACCGCTTTCATAATAATTTTCTTAATTTCTTACTCGATAAAGATAAAATATTTTAAGGTTATAGGTATTCAATGATAACAACTTAACGGTAGATACATTAACAAGAACCAAGCTGAAGTAATATATTAAATATAATTATTATTTCATTACATCTATACCTACGCAATAATGGACCATTGAAAGATATTCCAGGATGAATGAAATAAGATGAACTGAATAATATTTTCTTTCCATTTTATCATTTTCAAATATTACCGATTATTATTTACCCATGGTAAAACGTACAATCATGTCCTGTTTCAATTTAAATAATACCCTTGCCTGGCAAGATAGCCTTTGTGCTTTTTTATGGTATTGATTAGGAAAAGGATCAAATAGACGATGTACAATCAGCACAAATTATGGCCTACCACCCTACGATTTAACTTTAGTTGCACGCCATTATACAACATGGTTAAATTGCCCTTGAAACACTATTCTGACAGTCCTATCCTCATTCATTTTGGTAACTGGTAGACCACTATCTTGGCTGACCGTTACACTCAAGCACAATAAAATTAAAATAATGAACCTGAATAAAATTTATATTCTTGGTTCGATCACTGATTAATTATAGGACCGGATGTAAAGTAGACTGTTGATTTTCCCATGATAGCCAAGCCATGAATCTATGTCATCAAATTTCAATCGTTAGTTAATCAATGTTCTAAAATATTTAGTATTGGTAGTATTTTCTAATCTAGTTTACATAGATATTAAATATAATTATATGTATTTTACAAATAATGATTACTATCCTTCGACTAAAAGATAGTAAGAAAGGATTGAAAAAAAAGTAAATTAACTAAAACCTCTCTCCTATGATTAATATTTAATGAATCCAAACGGGGTGCTGTGAGACGTTGATTGTAGTGTAAAGGTTTGAAATGTCCTACCTAAATTATTTTACTTTATTTGATATGAACAGCCTTCTGGTGTGGGATGTAACATTGCAGGTAATCTTACTTTACATAGCCATACCAGCTAACAATCATAACGATTCTGCCGACACCATGTCTAACTCATTTGAAAAATTGTGATGTATAGCTCAAATTGGAATTGTGGTGTATAGATCAAAGTTTTGAGCCTTAAAAACGAGATTCGCGAGAATGGATACATAAAATTCGGAACCCGTAACACTCTCAGTTCAGATTATAAAAGCGATTATCGTTTTAGCTTATCTGTCGAACAGAATTACAACATTAGATTAAACCAATTTCATTTCAGTAAAATAAAACGAGTCTGAATTTATATCTGAAACAAGTGCTTGAGTTAAAATCCGAGAGCTTTTTGGCAATCCTAAGGTTTCACTGCTAGGCTATCAAGAGCTTCACAAATAACAGTGAAATAATTCAAGGAACCCGCACTAAAGCACCTTGTTTAATATTAATCGTATTGTAAGGGTTGCTACCCATATGTAGCAACATTTGACTCGTTGTGACGATGGCACATTTGTTATAAAAGTGAGTAGATGCACTTTACTAAAAGTCTGCATGTTAGGAGTATACAATGTAACGCGATACCTACGATATAGTGTAATAGTTATCTACAATATTTATTGAAGTTATACTCTATCTTCAGAGCCCGAAAAAGGACGCTATTTTTTTTAAATATTAACAATATCTTTATCAATTTATCAAACTAACATTTTTGATATCTACAATCCTAATCTCAACGATTTTATTTCAATTATTGAGCACTTTTAAAATTTGTTCTCATGATGAATGTTCGCAGCTTGCCTGGCAAGTGGGCATCAACCCTTATTTAACCCTGCGTGAAGTTGACCGCAATTAAGTAAAGACTTTTAGTAAATTTCGCCAGTTTAGTGGCTTTATAAACAGCGGCGGTAGTTTCATATTATTATAACGCTCATCGTCAGAGGGCTTTTGCGTTTCGATTATAAGCTATGAATGGAAACTGCTTTTAATTTAGACTCTATCTATGATTGGTTTACATAAAATCTAAAGTGAAGCTTAAAGCAGCGATAGCCTAGTGGAGATAAAAACTGCCATGCAGAGGGTGTCGGGTTGGAATAGTTAATTATCGCTTGTACTGTTTTCCAAAGAGCATGGTGAGCTGTCGGTTCCGGCTGTCACGAAGATCTTTTACAGTCGTTATTGGGAGTCAGTATTTTTCAACAAACTGGCATTAGTCTTAGTCAGACAGGATATTATGTTAATATTCAGTCAAATCCGATTAGACTAGTAAGTGGACTCCGGGTTGCAACTTGGATAATGCTAGGAGGGTAAGAGAAATTCAAAATTATATGAAACTACCTCCCTTATTATTATCAATATTTTGTAGGATTTTAGACAAAGAAAACTGAACTAAAACCAAATTTATAAATTACTAGTCGTTTCCCGCGGTTTCACCCGCGTCCTGAGGGAACTACTTCGCGTACCCAAAAAACCCTCAAACATGTTACGGACACCTTTTTGTTCTAAAATAAAATATAGCCTATGTTACTCGCAGATAGTGTAGCATTTGAATGGTAAAAGATTTTTTTAAATCGGTCCAGTAGTTATTGAGCTTATTCATTACAAACAAACAAAATTACAAATTTTTCCTCTTTATAATATTAGTGTAGAAGGAGCAGTTTATTGAAAAGTTACATTTGGGGTTGTATTTGTCAGAGGACGCAATTTTATTTTACAGATGTGTAGGGAGTGCTAGTGCAAAGCTTGATCCTAATTTGTGGGGTCCTCTTGTCCCTCAGCCGCCATCTTGGAAAGAGTGCAGGCGCGGATGGATTTTCTTATTTATCTGGCAAACTATTGATCACACAGAGATCTAGTTCAAGCATTTTTTGCTGCAAATTAAATTCTCTACAACTTTGGTTCTGATACTGTTTGTCGTAAATCCAGAAATAAAAAAGTTTTCTATGACATTGTTTTCTTTAGGTTATTATAACGTTTCTTCATGATTACTGTGACTTTAGTCTTTTTAGAGCCAGGCTGAAGGCTTAGGATCTAATAGCGCTTCGGTATTCAATTATTGATGAAGAACTATAGAAAAACGCATTTTGTCGGTAAATCTTATTGCCATTGATTTTCCCAATTACTTTACTGCGTCTCTCCTCAGAACAGTGAGGTGCTGAAGAACATTGCAGTTGAAATAACGAGAATAGCCGTGGGCAACTGCTAGAAATCAATAACGTGTATATGTATGTGTGCGTTGCGCCTAAAGCTTTATTGATTCAAACATATCTGTGTGGTGGACCGCAGCATTTCATTTCCTGTCGCTCTCTGACCCAACATCAGACAGAGATTTTTTTTAGAGACAACGCGATTGTCCGTGATATGGGTTTTCAGCCTATTTACTTTTTATTTCCGGTCTTCGATATTCTATTAACTGTGGTATAAAATTGAGAATTAATTCGTAATTCAAATTTACTAATATATTATTCATGTTTAACTTGCGTTCGGAGGTCTATGAACCTTAATTATTCACAGAGCTGGCGAAATTTCAATTTAATTTGTACTGGTTATATTGTTCGATTAATAATTTATTAGTGAGATGTTGCGGTTGAGTGGATGTGATTTGGAATAGACATTAAGAATTAAGTTATTATTTCAGTAGCTCCGGCCTGGAGAAAATAATGATGCTTATTTCTTTACTTGTTCCTCCGTTTGTCGGCTGGGTGGACAGATAACAAAGAAATGTAACTATGGAAATATGTAGAAACTTATTTACGAGCATAAATACAATAGGCGGGCTTGTCGCTAAGAGGGATTACTATTAGACAATCTGTGTAAGTTATTGCGAAAATAGTGGTATAATATTTTTTACAATACAATATTATTTTGAACGAGTGATACAAAGCAAAATGATTTACAGTGAAGGCGGTTAATGGCAGTGTTATTTAAGTCCGGTCTTTGGTTTTTACATTGGTTTTGGTTCATACGATTTGCCAACGTGACGGTGGGACCGGGGCTCTAGGGTCGATGGGCTTGGATCTATTACCTAACAACCAATCTAGCGGTAGCGGTAACATACAACTGAGGCCATCTAGCGGGCCTCGACGAAGTCTCAATAATATATATTAGCAATATTATAGAAAATATATCTAATAATAATTTCTATAATAATTTCTAATATTTTTGAGACTTTTTGCTAAAATATTTAGTCCTAGTTATCTAGTCTTTATTCAGGATTAGATGTTTGAATGTATTGGAATACCTAATATCGACCAATATTCGAAAGTGGTTATTGTTGATAGGTACGTAATATGTACTTTTCGGTGTCACATAGGTAAAAATAAAAAACAAAGGAATTTTAAGGATGTAAATCATAGAAGGTATTCCTTGTGGGCGATCGATCAAGCGATTATGATTCTAATATCTGTTAGCATAGGGTTCCCTTCAAGAACTTAGGTTCCCAAGCCAACCACCTGCAAGTGGTGCACCTGCCGATCAACGGACGAGGCTCTGGCAAACAAAATATCCCGATAAGCGGCAATAGGCTCGCCACCTATTACGTGGGTTCAAAACACTGGCGAAAAGTGGGCGTTTAATATGCCTCTGCCTACTCCTTCAGGGAAACAGGCGTGAGTCTATGTATGTATGTATGTATCTGTTAGCGTTTCAAATAAATATATTTTCAAATTCTAACACAATTATAATTGAAAATTACTGAAATCGCTCATATTATTTTGAAGTTTGTTTTTGAAAGCTATTTTTTATTTTATTTATAGTCTCACGCCTGTATCCCTGAAGGGGTAGGCAGAGGTGCAAATATGAAAGGTAATAAATTCGTATATTACATTATCAACAATAGCTTCAACTATTTGTTTTTCGTAGCGCTCATAGCGAGACTTAGCTTGTCGTTCGTGCTTGCACAGGTCGCCACTTGGATGGGTGACCAAGTGTGGCATTTTACATCTGAGCGCTACCGAGCTTCGGAGGGCACGTAAAGCTGTCGGTCCCGGTTCTTGTCTTAGGATAAGAGTCGTCAGGCCACGTCGAAGGCCTTCGGGCGGTCTGCAAAACTCCGACACTAGAGTTGGCCACACACTCATACGAAAAGCAAAGCTTAAAAGCTTTAGGTTCAGGACCTCCAGACGTTACTTATAACTCAAGAAACGAATAAACTATATTCATAAAACGTTTAATTTAAAACACGCATTCACAAATTTAACGAAAAATTTGTTCTCTGGAACTGGAAACAATTATTATTCTTACGCAACGCCAACACGCGCGCCCGCCTATATCTAAGATAATACAACCTTTCATCTTAGGTCAGCAAGAGTTCGTTTATAGGACGTTATTCTTCCGATGAAAGATCACTTTCCACTTGATTAAACAATTAACTTAATGAATATTTTCATGCCGATCTGCTTCACGGATTGGAAGGAAAACATTGATGAATCTCGACCCTAAACGCTAAGTAGGGTCAATTGTTCTTTATTTATTGGCGTGGCGAAATAATTTATTTGAAAACTGTTGCTCTTCTGTTAACAAAGAAATTTATTTCGGGTTTCTACTTTCTTGTCGCCACGTATTTTCTGTAGCGTCTTGTAGGTAGATGTTGATTAGTAAGTAATGAGAAAGGCGTGGGCTGAATATTCTTTTGTGCGTGCGTTGCTCGACGTATTCGGTTTTTGCCAATATGTGTTTATTTATCTTTGTACCGAAAGGTACGTGACTGAAAACCGCATTATGCCTATCATTCTTTTACTGATAATTAAAGTAAATTAAAATATTTAACCACATTACTCCTGAATGAAAATAAAATGATAATGTAGAATATAAATGCAAGGTTATCATTTATAACCGGAAACCCATATTGAAATAAAGTCGATGTAATTTTGTATAGAAATTGACTTTTTAATTGTTTTAAGGAATAATGAAGTGTCTCCAATAGGTATTTCAATAATTTAGGTGTTTTAAGCCCAGTTTCACCACCTTTGAATAGGTCTTAGAATTCTTGATGGCCCTACTATTACGAGGTTGATGAGATTATTTCATTAGCTAAATTTACAGAGCGTACTTACGAAATACAGAAATAATATTTTATTGATTCGAGACTGACTACGACGAGACTCGTTGGTCTCGCGGCATAAATGTGCGCGTGGGATTTGGAAGTCTTGGGTTCGATCCCCGGGACGGGCAAAGTGTTATTGGGTTTTTCCGTTAGGAAATTCTCAGTAGCAGCTCGGAGTTTGGTAATGTGCCCGGTACAGTAATAGGCTCGCCCCCTATTACGTGGGACTAAAATAAATCTGGCGAAAAGTGGGTCTAGCAGTATACCTCTGCCTACCTCTTCGGGGATATAGGCGTGAGACTATGTATGTATGTACATACCTATATTTTATATTAATTATCTTTGGCTATTGTCACGGTCCCATTAAAATGTAATTCCTCAGTACATTCATCACATGATCATAAATAAAATAAACGCACCGACCTAAGTAATCAGTGGAAGCAACAGTTACCGCAGACTAATTCAACTCGTCCTTTATTAATGAAAGTAATAATCTATCTACGTAGTTGTCCCACATAAAGCCCTATGCCTTCGGCGTCTGGTCAGCCGTACCTAATACCCTCGGCCATGCGGGCTTATCAAAGCCTTTTGACGTCTCAGACAATGGCTCTATCGCCATGGAAATTACTATTCATTACAAATTCCACCCTACTGTTATAATGGTAATTTTAATTTATAATGTTTTGCTTTAATGGGTTTGAATGTTGAATTTGGTTGGTAGCGAATTGAGTCGCTTTGTGTTGACTTTAAAACTAGTAAGAATGTAATTAGTTGATTTAAGGAAGAAAGGAGAAGCTTACATTCATTCTTTTGGTCTGTGGCGAACGTTGTGGGTTCGATTCTCGCCCACAACGTTCGCCACACCGAACAAAGAATGGTCCTGCCATTCTTTGTTCGGTGTATAGATGTAAATTATATGTTGTATGTATTTAAGAATATATATGTATATCTATTAGATATATAGGCAGCGATAGCCGAGTGGATATACCAACAGACTGCCATGCAGAGGGTATCGGGTTCGAATCCACGACGCGCACCAATGACTTTTCGGAGTTATGTGCGTATTGAATTGTTAATTATCGCTTGTCATGAAGATCTTTGACAGTCGTTACAGGGCATCAGTACCTTCTAAATAAACTGACACTAGTCTAAACCATGGAATATCGCTATCCCTTCGGGTTGCGGAGGTCAGAAAGGCAGTCGCTCTGTGGAAAAGCTAATATTCAGCCAAATCCGGTTAGACTAGTAAGCGGACCCCAGATTGAAACTGGGATAACGCTAAGAGAAAGAGGATATGTATATCTATTATAAAATAAGTATGTTTATCAAACTGAGGTTAGAAATAAGAGGACCATGTGTGCATTGTCAAATCAAAATGCTTTTGGCCGCACACAGCTATTTCTTCATATCACATCTTAGCTCCGCTATATAGCTCAGCATCAGTGGAATCAGTCACATAGTTTTGTACCATAGCTTTCATATCCTCGCATAGCACATCTTTGGTAGAAAAACTGCCTTAAGCTTAATTAAAAATTAATCTTACCAATTCCAGCACCACAAAACTACAATGTTATAAAGTGCCCAAACACCTTAACCAAATAAATCAACCTATTCAGGTACCAAACCTTTAAATTGGAAACTTCTATAAATTAAAAGCAAACCAAATAATGAAGTGGCAACCCTGAAAGTTGGTAACCCTTAACTTATTGTCGGACATAAATTACAGTAAGTTTGGACGATAAATCCTGCAGGGTTGATCTCAGAGATATTGACGGTGAATACGAATTAAACTTGGTTGTCAGATGATACTTAAGTACGGAGCGGATGGTGGGTAAATTGGTATTGCTCATGTCGTTTTAAATGGTAGTTAGTTTTAATACGGATACAAGAGTTTTAAGGGTACTAGTCATAATATAATACATAATTCATAGTAAAAATACTAAGCAAGCACAATGTACCTATATTAAAATGGTATTTTATCAAACAAACTATTGTCTAAGTGTTCGTCAATATTGCTGAGTTCAACAAAAAACAAATGTATCTAGGGATAACTTTTTTTTTATGTCATAAGCGGCAAACGAGCAGTCGGATCGCCTGATGGTAAACAATTACCGCCGCCCATGGACACAAGCAACACCACAGGAGTCACACGCGCGTTGCCGCCCCTTGGGGTTGGGAAAAGGGATAGGATAAGGAGTGGGATGAGGGAGAATGAATAGGGGATGGGGCCTCTGGCACTCTCACTCACCGAACGAAACGCAACAATATAGGTACTGTTACTATACGTCGATTTTCTGTGAGAGGGTAGTACTTCCCCGGTCGAGCCGGCCCATTCACGCTGAAATCAGCAAGGCTCTTTTATCAGCAGGACAATATAAACATCTCGAACAGAGAGCATAGACGTAGCATTTTTGTTCGCATGTAAATCGAAACATAACACAGTATCAGGGAATTTTCCTATAACGTAAGAATAGGCTCCCTGCCAAAGTTTCCCCAAGAGACCGAAGCATGGGATTCAAAAAGGGCAAAGTAAGGCCTTTGTAAGGTCAGCAAACAACCGAAATATCCACACAGACCGCTTATTATGGACAAGATATCTCCTTGTTTTTTGTAATTTCTTTATGTTTATTCAATTACAACAACACGTAAACAACAAATTCTTTATTTTAAACCAGTAAAAATTCGGAATAACAATAATTGGTAAATGACTTAACTAATAGATATTGGTATGAATCTTGTCACAATTTGCGATAACTGCCAGACAATCAAATAAGTGTTCCCGATGGAAACGTGTTTTTACAGTTTTTTTTATGGTAATAGGCGGCAAACGAGCAGACGGATCGCCTGATGGTAAGCAATTACCGCCGCCCATGGACACAAGCAACACCACAGAAGTCGCAAGTGCGTTGCCGCCCCTTGGGGTTGGGAAAAGGGATAGGATGAGGAGTGGGATGAGGGAGAAGGAATAGGAGATAGGGCCTCCGGTACTCTCACTCACCGAACGAAACGCAACAGCTTAGGTACTGTTACTTTACGTCGATTTTCTGTGAGAGGGTAGTACTTCCCCGGTCGAGCCGCCCCATTCATGCTGAAATCAGCAAGGCTCTACTACCTATAAAGTAATGAATAGTATTAAATATGTGAATATATTTTCAGTAATAAAACATAACAATATAAGAATATTGTTATGTTTGGAGTCGAAACGTTGGGACCATGGGGTCCAAGTGCGCGATCTCTTTTTATAGATCTCTCAAAGATAATGGTTGACGCCTCGCGTGATAAGAAGACTGGCCTGTATTTGGCGCAATAAGATCAGCATTGCCATACACCTTGGCAATGCTGCCAGCATTCTGGGCACGCTCCCAATTGACGGCGATGTGGAGGATTTCCATGACGCCCTCTAAATTTTCTTTTCCTTCCTTTTTTTTAAATGTTTTATTTTAGTTATTTAAGTATAGAAATTATTGTTTTATTATATGTGTAAATAGTCACTTAGCTATAGTTAGTTTTAATTTGATTGCAAATAAATATCTATGTCATTAAAAAACAAAAAACAAAAAAAAAATATAAGAACCAAATGCATATATTTAAACTGCAACAATACTCAACAAACATTCCACCATTTTCCTTAAGAAGATATATCTAAAATTTTATAGCACTTGTCCAAGCATATCTATGCTTATATACGTGTATGCAGTTTTATATAAGTATTGGATAAAAATACTGTTATAAAACTCGTATAAGCAAATGCACCACACACATAAACACAGTTTCTCTTTAAGCCGAACTCTTAAGTAGCATTCCGAGTTCACGCTCACGTTCAGCAACTATGCGTCAAAATACGTTTTACGACGTTTCCACAGTAACATTCTTCTTGTGACGACAAAAATTCAATAAATCGAAGGAACTTAAAGCTTCTTTTAAGCCAAAGCCGCACAAACAGTAAGCGAACAGGAGTTCAGCCAATGAGAAACATGGGTTTCGGTGCATGCGGAGAAAGATTTCCTAAAGCGTGGTTTTCATTTAGAGTTCCTTGGTAATAATCATTTTAATGTGTAATCTTTGCTCCAATTATCGTATTCCATAGGCGAATATTCTTAGTTTAATTAGCTGTGTAGCCGATATAGTACAGAGACTTAGGGTTACACTCTAACACGTTTTATTTCCATTAAAATGTTAATATTTTGCACAAATACATTTTGAAAAAGTGGTAAAAAGGTGTAAACTTAACTATTGTTCTCATGAGATAAAAATTACTGACTAAATGACAATCATCACAGTATCACAAAATCGTAAAATTAGTCGAATCACATTAGGAGTTTGATCTACATAATTACAATAAGCGATATAGTTTGATTACATTGATAACGTCAAATATTTCATGTCCCTTTAATTGATATATTGAAACTTTACTTTAAAATGTAAACACAACGAAAAAGCGATACAGAACCTTCAAATCTTACAAAATCTGTTTTTAAAAAAAACAAACCTAAAATACATTTGTATTTTTACAAATAGAAAACGGTTTCCTGAATTTCTTTGAGCTCACACGGAGGTAATGAGAAACGATGTAATTCTGCGAACATTGAAATACTCGGCAAGAGCCCGACAAGTATGCTTTGAATTCACGTTTTCATTTGCTACAAATATTTTTTAGACTTTTTTAGTGCTTATTCAGGATTAGATGTTTGAATGTAATGGAATACCTAATATCGACCAATATTCGAAAGTGGTTATTGTTGATACGTAATATGTACTTTTCGGTGTCACGTAGGTAAAAATAAAAAACAAAAGAATATTCCTTTCCCTTCATTCTAATATCTGTTAGCGTTTCAAATAAATGTATTTTCAAATTCTAACACAATTATAATTAAAAATTCCTTAAATCGCTTATATTATTTTGAAGTTATTTTACAATGAAAGGTTATAAATTCGTATATTACTTTATCAACAATAGCTTAAAGTATTTTGAAAAATGCTTTCATTGAACATAGTGCAGTCTGCTATAATATAGTTTGATAAACTAGTATCCGAAAGAGATCATTTCTTATCGGTGGCTTTGGATAGAATAACGCAACATGACGGACTGTTATGTCTCTACACAGACAGTCTGATGGACGCTATGACAGATTTGGGGCAACATTTTTTTTTTGCAAGCTTCCGCATTCTGAATTAAAGGTAGATTTAGTACAGCCACGCTTTATAGACACCGGAAAATTACGTGGGGTACAAATACCTTGATTCGCCATTTCAACCTCTGATAAATGAATGAGACGAAGAAAATTTTACTTAATCTCGTAAATAATGATAATTATACGGATACTGAAAACCTCGTAAAATAGGAATTTTGATGCAGAGATGGAGGCTCCGGGCGAAGGTCTACGAACTAGTTCTGAATCTGTCTATTTCTTCAATGAATGAATGACCTGTGATTGACTTTAGCATTCATTCAAACAGAGGAATACATTCTTATTGCAGATTTTCCGCTTTCATAATAATTTTCTTAATTTCTTACCCTTTTTTTTATAGTAACTAGCTGACCCAGCGAACTACGTATCGCCTTTTTAAAGTACCTTTCTTAAGACGGCGGATGGGTAATCAAAGATGGCGGATGGGAAATTTCAATAAAATAATATATTGATTTTCCGTCTGCCATATTTGATCACGAAACAGATGTTATATACGAATGCCACATCCGTTATAACGGCGGAGCCGATACTCATATTGATTTAATAGAATTTTCCCATCCGCCACCTTTGATTTTCCATCCGCCATCTTCGATTGCCCATTTGCCATCTTTGATCACGAAATATATGTTGTATTTGCATTCCTCATAGCTTAAAACATCGGAGAGGATACCCATATTGACTTTAAATATTTTTTCATCCGCCATCTTTGATCACGAAATAGATTGTGTATTTGGATTCGCCATCCCTTTAAACATCGGAGACGATAACCATATTGATTGACGGAGGCAGTCAGGCAAAAGTAAGAAAGGATTGAAAAAAAATAGTAAATTAACTAAAACCTCTCTCCTATGATTAATATTTAATGAATCCAAACGGTGCTGTGGGACGTTGATTGTAGTGTAAAGTTTTGAAATGTACTTACTTACTAAATTATTTTACTTTATTTGGAATGGACAGCCTTCTGCTCTGGGATGTAACATTGCAGGTAATCTTACTTTACATAGCCATACCAGCTAACAATCATAACGCTTCTGCCGACACCATGTGTGATGTATTTTAAATAAGTAGAAGACGGTTTACAAACGAATTACTGTTTATTTTAGCTGAATAAAATAAACAGTAATTCACTTGTAAATGTCTAACTCATTATAAAAATTGTGATGTATAGATCAAAGTTTTGAGCCTCAAAAACGAGGTTCGCGACACGCCTGTATTCCCAAATGGGTAGACAAAGGTGTAAATATTACACCCACATTTCGCCATGAATTTTTATGTCCCACGTAATAGGGAGCGAGCCTATTGCCGTTACCGGGCACATCACCAGACTCCGGGCTGCTACTGAGTATTCGGAAAAACCTAGTAACACTTTTGCCCGGCCCGGGAATCGGACCCGGGACCTCCGATCAGCAGTCGCATACGCAATCCACTGGACCACGGAGGCAGTCAACACTCTTAGCGATTACCGTATAATCGCTTTTATAAAATCGATTATACGGTAATCGATTATAAAAGCGATTACCGTATAAGCTTATCTGTACAACAGAATTACAACATTAGATTAAACCAATTTCATTTCAGTAAAATAAAACGAGTCTGAATTTATATCTGAAACATGTGCTTGAGTTTAAACCCGAGAGCTGTTTGGCAATCTAAAGGTTTCACTACTAGGCTATCAAGAGCTTCACAAATAACAGCGAAATAATTCAAGGAACCCACACTAAAGCACCTTGTATAATATTAATCGTGGTGTAAGGGTTGCTACACATATGTAGCAACATTTGAATCGTTGTGACGGTGGCACATTTGTTATAAAAGAGAGTAGATGAACTTTACTAAAAGTCTGCATGTTTGGAGTATACAATGTAACGCGAAACCTACGATATAGTGTAATAGTTATCTACAATCTTTATTGAAGTTATACTCTATCTTCAGAGCCCGAAAAAGGACGCTATTTTTTTTAAATATTATCAATATCTTTATCAAACTAATATTTTTGATATCTAAAATCCTAATCTTAACGATTTTATTTCAATTATTGAGCTCTTTTAAAATTTGTTCTCATCATGAATGTTCGTAGCTTGTTCTGGCAAGTGGGCATCAACCCTTATTTAACCCGGCGTGAAGTTGACCGCAATTAAGTTATGACCTTTAGTAAATTTCGCCGGTTTAGTGGCTTTATAAACAGCGGCGGTAGTTTCATATTATTATAACGCTCATCGCCAGAGGGCTTTTACGTTTCGATTATAAGCTATGAATGGAAACTGCTTTTAATTTAGGCTTTATCTATTAATACTTTGAGATAAAATGTAATTTGAAGCTTAAAGCAGCGATAGCCTAGTGGAGATAAAAACTGCCATGCAGAGGGTGTCGGATTCGAATTGTTAGTTATAGCTTGTTTCGTGCCTCGAAGAGCACATTAAGGCGCCGGTTCTGGCTGTCATGAAGATCAATGACAGTCTTTATTAGGAGTCAGTATTTCTCAATAAACTGGCATTTGTCTATCAAAACTATGGAATATCGCTATCCCTGTCCATTGTGGACGTCAGACAGGCAGTGGATATATATTCAACGAAATCCGATAAGACTAGTAAGTGGACCCCAGGTTGCACCTAGATAATGCTAGGAGGACAAGATAAATTCAAAATTATATGAAACTACATACAATTATTATTCTCAATATTTTTTTTAGATTTTAGACAAATAAAACTTAACTCAAACCTAATTAAAAAATTGAAAATAAAGGAGAGAGAAAAGATTTTGAGTTGAGTAGCGACTTTTGTTGTTGACTGTACATGTAATACGCACCTACGACGGATTTATAATTGTGAGTAAATTATATTGAATTTCATGTCTCAGTTGTAGATAAAATTCTTTCAGTGTTAGATAGACCCTTGAGAATCTTTTCCTATAATTATTTACTTTTCTAGTACTTATCGGTCGGTAGGTACCTGTAGGTTCAGGACCTCCAGACGTTACTTATAACTCAAGAAACGAATTAACTATATTCATAAAACGTTTAATTTAAAACACGCATTCACAAATTTAACGAAAAATTTGTTCTCTGGAACTGGAAACAATTATTATTCTTACGCAACGCCAACACGCGCGCCCGTCTATATCTAAGATAATACAACCTTTCATCTTAGGTCAGCAAGAGTTCGTTTAGGAAGTTATTCTTCCGATGAAAGATCACTTTCCACTTGATTAAAGAATTAACTTAATGAATATTTTCATGCCGATCTGCTTCACGGATTGGAAGGAAAACATTGATGAATCTCGACCCTAAACGCTAAGTAGGGTCAATTGTTCTTTATTTATTGGTGTGGTGGAATAATGTATTTGAAAACTGTTGCTCTTCTGTGAACAAAGAAATTTATTTCGGGATTCTACTTTCTTGTCTCCACGTATGTTCTGTAGCGTCTTGTAGGAAGATGTTGATTAGTAAGTAATGAGAAAGGCGTGGGCTGAATTTCTTTTTGTGCGTGCGTTGCTCGAGGTATTTGATTATGTGTATTTATATTTGTACCAAAAGGTACATATGTTGGTGCATAGGGTTCCCACCAAAAACTTAGGGTCCCAAGCCAACCTCACCTGCAAGTGGTGCACCTGCCGATCAACGGACGAGGCTCTGGCAAACAAAATATCCCGATAAGCGGCAATAGGCTCGCCACCTATTACGTGGGATCAAAACACTGGCGAAAAGTGGGCGTTTAATGTGCCTCTGCCTACCCCTTCGGGGAAACAGGCGTGAGTCTATGTATGTATGTATGTAGGTACATATGTATGAGAACCGCTTGATGCCTATCATTCTTTTACTGACAGTTAAAGTAAATTAAAATATTTAACCAAATGGCGTAGCAGTCGCTTACACTCCCGCGGCGCCAACCGGTCGTCAATAATGTAGAATATAAATGCAAGGTTATCTTATATTTATAACCGGAAACTCATATTGAAATAAAGTCGATGAAATTTTTTATAGGAATTGAATTTTTTAATTGTTTTAAAGAATAATGAAGTGTCTCCTAGATTTCAAAAATTTTGGTGTTCTAAGCCAAATTTCACCACCTCTGGATAGGTTTTAGAATTCTTTATGTCCTCACTATTATGAGGTTGGTGATATTATTTCATTAGCTAAAATTACAGAGCGTACTTACGAAATACAGGAATACTATTTTATATTAATTATCTTTGGCTAATTGTCACGGTCCCATAAAAATTTAATTCTTCACAACATTTCACATGAACATAAATAAAATAACCGTTCCGACCCAAGTAATCAGTGGAAGCAACAGTTACCGCAGACTAATTCAACTCGTCCTTTATTAATGAAAGTAATAATCTATCTTCGTAGTTGTCCCACACAAAGCCCTATGCCTTCGGCGTCTGGTCAGCCGTACCTAATACCCTCGGCCATGCGGGCTTATCAAAGCCTTTTGACGTCTCAGACAATGGCTCTATCGCCATGGAAATTAGTATTCATTACAAATTCTACCCTACTGTTATAATGGTAATTTTAATTAATGATGTTTTGCTTTAATGGGCTTGAATATTGAATCAGGTTGGTAGCAAATTGAGTCGCTTTTGTGTTGACTTTAAAACTAGTAAGAATATAATTGGTTAATTTAACTCTTCATGCACTAATCAGTGCGCGACATAATAGATTTTCTATTGTGTTATGTATCGCGGCGCTCAAAAGGTTAATAAGGAAGAATGGAGAAGCTTACATTCATTCTTTTGGTCTGTGGTGAACGTTGTGGGTTCGATTCTCGCCCAGGACCATTCTTTGTTCGGTGTATAGATGTAAATTATATGTTGTATGTATTTAAGAATATATAATTATGTATATCTGTTATAAAATAAGTATGTTTATCAAACTGAGGTTAGAAATAAGAGGACCATGTGTGCATTGTCAAATTGAAATGCTTTTGGCCGCACACAGCTATCTCTTCATATCACATCTAAGCTCCGCTATATAGCTCAGCATCAGTGGAATCAGTCACATAGTTTTGTACCATAGCTTTCATATCCTCGCATAGCACATCTTTGGTAGAAAAACTGCTTTAAGCTTAATTAAAAATTAATCTTACCAATTCCAGCACCACAAAACTACAATGTTATAAAGTGCCCAAACACCTTAACCAAATAAATCAACCTATTCAGGTACCAAACCTTTAAATTGGAAACTTCTATAAATTAAAAGCAAACCAAATAATGAAGTGGCAACCCTGAAAGTTGGTAACCCTTAACTTATTGTCAGACATAAATTACAGTAGGTAAGTTTTGACGATAAATCCTTTAGGGTTGATCTCAGAGATATTGACGGTGAATGCGAATTAAACTTGGTTGTCAAATGATACTTAAGTACGGAGAGGATTGTGGGTAAATTGGTATTGCTCTTTTCGTTTTACATGGTAGTTATTTTTAATACGGATACAAGAGTTTTAAGGGTACTAGTCATGCTGATGTCAGCATAACTAAATGATGCATCCGTCCATCCTTAACGAACGACTTACCAATAAACATAAGAAATAAAATTATTCATAGGTAGTAAAAATACTAAGCAAGCAGAATGTATATTAAAATAGTATTTTATCAAACAAAGTTGCAACGATGCGTCTGCGGATCAAAAAACATAAATGTATTAAATATGTAACATAAACCTACCTATTGCACCTATAAAAATAATTGGTAAAACTTTACTTAAGTCTCTGTGCGGCATTATGGAACTGAGTGGGATATTTAGATTAAGCGCCTTTAAATTGTATAAATTATAATGATTTATTCGCATTAAACAGATTATTTATTTATTATTTAGTTATTTTTTATGAATATGACTTGACTAGGGAATATTTATGTAACAGTCTATGTCGCGAAATTATTTGAAAATATAGGATTGGGTTCTTCATTATTCGTTTATATTTTTACTATTATTTTAAATTGTATCTTTTCTGTAGTAACAATATCTACATAATCTTAAATAAATACGCCACAGCCGCACATTCCAAGCGAAGCCTTAAGGAAACTATACTATACGAAATTGCCATTAGTTGCTACGAAATTCCCTTTGATGCCAAATAGCTTTTCCAATAGAAGATCCTATGAGACAAGGCTTTTCGGGAGGACAGGGACATGTAACGAAATAAACGAACAATTCGGAGATCACATTAGGAGGTCGAGTAGCGTTTCAATGTTTAAAAGGAACAATTGTTTAACCTTTCCTTTGTATTGCGGATTAGAACTGCGCCACGAGTGTCTTGTAGATTTTATTTGTGCTTATGTATTATGTCCTATAGTTTTATTTATAGTTTCATGCCTGTATCCCCGAAAGGGTAGGCAGAGGTGGAAATATTACACTCACATTTCGCCATGAATTTTTAGGTCCCACGTAAAAGGAGGTGAGCCTATTGCCGTTACCGGGCACGTCATCAGACTCCGGGCTGCTACTGAGCATTCGGAAAAACCCAGTAACACTTTTACCCGACCCGGGAATCGAACCCGGGACCTCCGATCAGCAGTCGCATACGCTATCCACTGGACCACGGAGGCAGTCATTAACACTTTTGCCCGACCCGGGAATCGAACCCGGGACCTCCGATCAGCAGTCGCATACGCTATTCACTGGACACCGGAGGCAGTCATAATAATTGTATATCCTCAGTATACTGGTTAAAGCGGTAAGAACTAGTTAATTAAAATTGCGCGATAAACCTCAAATGATGAACGCAAATTACCAAAAACCTTGCATACAACTTAGGTACCTAATTTACTGGTAACATATTCTAAAAATCCAGTCTGACCTGGGTCTTAAAAATATAGGGGAGATTAAATGTTATTGTGGTTGATTTACACATTGCACACTTAAAACCAAATAAAGAAGAAGTAACAATAATATATTTCAAAAATGTGTGTACAGAAAATACGTATTTTTATCATAATCCTTTTTTTATTGCAGGACAATATAAACATCTCGAACAGAGAGCATAGACGTAGCATTTTTGTTCGCATGTAAATCGAAACATAACACAGTATCAGGGAATTTTCCTATAACGTAAGAATAGGCTCCCTGCCAAGGTTTCCCCAAGAGACCGAAGATTGGGATTCAAAAAGGGCAAAGTAAGGCCTTTGTAAGGTCAGCAAAACAACCGAAATATTCACACCGACCGCTTAATATGGACAAGCTATCTCCTTGTTTTTTGTAATTTCCTTATGTTTATTCAATTACAACAACACATCAACAACAAATTTTTTATTTTAAACCAGTAGAAATTCGGAATAATAGTAATTGGTAAATGACTTAACTAATAGATATTGGTATGAATCTTGTCACAATTTGCGATATCTGCCAGACTATCAAATAAGTGTTCCCAATGAAAACGTGTATACTGTATATTGAATCGTATTAAATATGTGAATGTGTTTTCAGTATGTCCGTGTGGTGACGGATTAAGAATACGGAATGTCACCACCCCATATCATCCCATGGGTGTCGTAGGAGCCGACAGAGGGAGCATATTATGCAGAGAACAGCACTGTAAGAGAAGGAAAACTTGATACAAACCCTATACCAACTCGTTTGGCCAATTTGGTATAGCAGGCCAATTCCCCCTTTCAAAGGAGAGGCTTAGTCCAGCAGTGGACTGTTTAAGGCTGATGATGATGAATAAAACATAAGAATATAATAACCTAATGGATATATTTAAACTGCAACATGTATACTCAACACACATTCCACCATTTTCCTTAAGAAGATATTTCTAAAATTTAATAGCACTTGTCCAAGCGTATCTATGCTTATATAAGTGTATGCAGTTTTATATAGGTATAGGACAAAAATACTGTTATAAAACTCATATAAGCAAATGCACCACACACATAAACACAGTTTTCCTTTCAGCCGAACTCTTAAGTAGTATTCCGAGTTCACGCTCACGTTTCAGCAACTATGCGTCAAAATACTTTTTACGACGTTTCCACAGTAGCATTCGTTTTGTGACGACAAAAATTCAATAAATCGAAGGAACTTAAAGCTTCGTTTAAGCCAAAGCCGCACAAACAGGAAGCGAACAGGAGTTCAGCCAATGAGAAACATGGGTTTCGGTGCATGCGGAGAAAGATTTTCTTAAAGCGTGGTTTTCATTTAGAGTTCCTTAGTAATAATCGTTTTAAAGAGTAATCTTTGCTCCAATTATCGTATTCCATAGGTGAATATTCTTTGTTTAAAATTAGCTGTGTAGCCGATCTGTACTACACAGACTTAAAAGTTTAAAGGGTTAAACTCTAACACGTTTAATTTCCATTAAAATTTTAATATTTTGCATAAATTCATTTTGAAAAAGAGGTAAAAAGGTGCAAACTTTACTATTGTTCTCATGAGATAAAAATTACTGACTAAATGACTATCATCACAGTATCCCAAAAGCGTACAATTAGTAGAATCACAACAGGGGTTTAATCTACATAAGAAGAAGAGAAAAAGTGATACAGAACCTTCAAAATTACAAAATCGTAACACCTTTTTTTAAGAAAAACAAACCTAAAATACATTTGTATTTTTACAAATAGAAAACGGTTTCCTGAATTTCTTTGAGCTCACACGGAGGTAATGAGAAACGATGTAATTCTGCGAACATTGAAATACTCGGCGAGAGCCCGACAAGTATGCTTTGAATTCACATTTTCACTTGCTACAAATATTTTTGAGACTTTTTGCTAATATATTTAGTCCTAGTGTTCTAGTACTTATATATTCAGGATTAGCTGTTTGAATGTATTGGAATACCTAATATCGACCAATATTCGAATGTGGTTATTGTTGATAGGTAATATTATTATGTATTTTCGGTGTCACGTAGGTAAAAATAAAACATAAAAGAATATTAAGGATGGAAATCATAGAAGGTATTCCTTTTGGGCAGTCGATCAAGCGATTAAGATTCTAATATCTGTAAGCGTTTCAAATTAATGTATTTTCAATATTCTAACACAATTATAATAAATTTAAATTAAATAAATTTAAATTAAATTCCTTAAATCGCTTATATTATTTGGAAGTTATTTAACAATGAAAGGTAATAAATTCGTATATTACATTATCAACAATAGCTTAAAGTATTTTGAAAAATGCGTTCATTGAACATAGTGCAGTCTGCTATAATAAAGTTTGATAAACTAGTATCCGAAAGAGATCGTTTTTTATCGGTGGCTTTGGTTAGATTAATGCAACATGACGGACTGTTATGTCTCTGCACAGACAGTTTGATGGACGCTATGACAGATTGCGGGCAACATTCTTTTTTGCAAGCTGCCGCATTCTGAAACAAACGTTAGTACAGCCACGCTTTATGGAAACTGGTGAATTACGTGGCCAACAAATATCTCGATTCAACATTTCAACCTCTGATAAATGAATGAGACAAAAAAATTTTTACTTAATCTCGATAATGATGATAACTATACCGATGCTGAAAACCTCGTAAAATAAGTATTTTGATGCAGAGACGGGAATTCCAGGCGAAAGTCTACGAACTAGTTAGTTCTGAATCTGTCTATTTCTTCAATGAATGAATGACCTGTGATTGATTTTAGTATTCTTTCAAACAGAGGAATACATTCTTATTGCAGATTTGCCGCTTTTATTATAATTTTCTTAATTTCTTACTCGATAAAGAAATAATTTTTTTTTATTCATTTGGGTCACAATGTGACGCTTATGAACGTCAAAATAATAAATTTATAAAATAATTACTTATACTCAAATTTAAAACATTATTACTGTATGCTTCTACATTTACATTTACTGCCACATTCGCAAAGCAATAGGTAGAACCATGAGAAAGAACGGGCAATAAAACTCACGGTCACTCTTTTTTATCGCCAGGTTTTGCATAATACACAATTTACATTTTGTAAGGTGCTGCAACTGTTACACCTTCTATATCACTTGTATATATTTACTGTACATCATAATACTCAAGCATAATACTTTTGGTTAGCCTTCTCAGAATAGACATGGTGAAACAGGAGCATCCACTTACATTATATATACCTAATAATGCAGGCAATCCGCGAAAGTGATCAGAACCATGATGGAAATGATGCAGTTAAATATTAAAATCTAATACCAGCCCGCAAGACCGTCATCGACCAGTCATCGCAAGTAGCACCCGTTCACGAGTATGACGCATGTGCCAGCCATCATACCTCTCGCCATATTAGAGGGACAGGGATGACCCGACACACGACGCCACCACAAGAAATGACATTTTAGTGAGCATGACGACAACGGTATACGAACCAGCAGTAAGAAACAATTTATTGGTATACTGACCATGACCGCCAATTACCTCCATTTTCCAGATCGTTATTATTACCATAAGTTAGTGGAACGCGTGAAGGAATGCAAATGTAGAAAGAATTTTGTGAAGGTGACAAGTGAACAATGATATGATCAGAGATAAATAATGTTAAACTACATTCAACAAATCATAAAAATATCCAAATCCTGCAAAAATCATGTGTTCACGAGGCGCCTCCACTTAACATGTAAATAAAATCGTGAGTTAAACAAGCCTAAGCCTATCCCCACGGTGTCTTATCATTTAAAAATTCCTTAATAGTGTAATAACCCCTTTGTAAAAGAAAGTTCCTAATTGTCCGTTTGTATTTGTGCATGGGTAAATTCATTGTTTCAAGGGGCAATTTGTTGAAAAATCGTATACCAATCCCCGCAAATGTGTTCTGAAGTTTATGTAGACGGTAGTTAGTTCCCACCAGTTTATGCTTATTCCTTGTGTTCACGTTGTGTAAATCACTATTTTTGCGGTATAGAATTAAGTTTTTCTTAATGTACATTAAGTTAGCATATATATATTGCGATGCAACTGTCAATATGTCTACTTCTTTAAATTTATCACGTAAAGAATCTCTAGCACCTAACTTATAAATTGCACGTATGGCCCTTTTTTGAATGACAAAAATAGTCTGTATATCAGCAGCTGTACCCCACAACATTATTCCGTAAGACATGACGCTGTGAAAATAACTAAAGTAAACTAGTCTAGCAGTATCTATATCTGTGAATTCCCTAACTTTTCTAACTGCAAACGCTGCAGAACTAAGTTTTACTGCGAGACAGGATATTTGGGCGCCCCACTGAAGCTTACAATCTAAACTTACACCTAAGAATACGGTTGATTCGACTAGTTGAATTGTTTCCTTATTTAAAATTATATTAGTAGGAACACTTTTGACATTAGGCAAAGAGAATTTAAGACATTTGGTTTTGCTTGAGTTGAGTACCAAATTATTTGTCGAAAACCAATCTAATACTTGTGCAAGAGTGTTATTGACGGTATCAAAGTTACTTAAATTACGATCAACTTTAAAAATTAGTGACGTATCGTCGGCAAACAAAACAATATCACATAAATTTTGTACAAAGAACGGCAAATCATTAATATATATTAAAAAATGAAATGGACCGAGAATAGAGCCCTGTGGAACGCCCATTCCTACTGGCAAACCTAGAGACCTACTCCCATTAACATCTACATACTGAATTCTATCACTAAGGTAGCTGGCAACAAGATTGAGTGCGGTATCTCTAATACCATAAAGTTTCAATTTAAGTAAAAGCGTATTATGTTCCACACAGTCAAAGGCCTTTGATAGGTCACAAAAAACACCAATGGCATCCTTCGAGTTTTCCCAAGCATTAAAAATATGCTTTAACAAAGTTACACCGGCATCAACGGTGGAGCGACCCTTAGTAAAGCCATACTGTTCACTGTGAAATAAATTATTTGTGTGAAAGTGGCTCTCTAGTTGATGCAAAATAATCTTTTCAAAAATTTTACTAATAGCAGGCAAGATAGAAATTGGCCGAAAATTACTAGGGTCGCTCTTTGATTCCTTTTTGAATAATGGTATTACTTTACTGTGTTTCATTAGATCAGGAAATACTCCTGTATCTAAGCATCGGTTGAATATTGCAGCTAAATATGGAGCTAAGCTAGAAATAATTTGTCGCACAAGTTTAACAGAAATGCCCCATAAGTCAACAGATTTTTTATTATTGAGTATCTTGAATACCTTCAGTATGTCATTGGTGTCAATATATTTAAAATTAAAAAGCACATCACACTAATTCACATTGCCCCTAACCAACATTTCTGCTTTGTTTGGACATGAATCTAGACAGCTGGTTGTGTTCACTGGTATGTTTATGAAGAAATTGTTAAATGTCTGAGCAACATCAGTTTTCCTAGTAATAATTTCACTATTAAATTTTAATTCATAATTGTTATCTACCAATTTAGCTCGACCAGTCTCATTGTTAATAATGCTCCAAGTAGTTTTAATTTTGTTCTTGGATTCTTTGATTTTATTGCTTAAATATAAGGATTTGGCTAAAGCACATGTCCTCTTAAAAACCTTTGAATAATTTCTATCATATTGAATAACTTCAGGATTAAAATTGTATTTCTTCATACCATATAGATCATACAACCTAGCTCTACTTTTGTATATACCTACTGTTGCCCAATCACAAAAAATTACTTTAATGCTCCTTGCAAACGTCTTCAGTTTAAAAATTTTATTGTACTCATCATTAACAATTTTAAATAAGCATTTATATAATTCATCAGGATCATCAACGGTTAAGTCAATACTGGCGATCTTGGCAGCAACATCATTACTAAAGTGTTTTAGGCGAGCAGAGGTCATTGGCCTACATGTAATTTCTTGTACTTTAGGGGTTGTATTAGTTAGAATTACAACCTTTTGCCCGCAGTGATCCGATGTCAAGTCAGTTAAAACAGCCTTACTTTAATAAAGACAATTGCAAAAAACATTATCTAAGCATGTAGACGAATGAGAAGTTATTCTAGTTGGTTCAGAGAACAAAACATTTAAATTAAATGACCTAAATAAGCTAACTAACCTAGTACAAATTGGTGATTTTTCTAACAAATTGACATTAAAATCGCCGCATACGATTATAGACTTCCTACTAGAAATTATGTGTTTTAAGACATCCTCAATAATGCTTTCAAACTGAGTAAAGTCGCTTTGTGGTGGTCGATACACACACACTATAATATGTTGCTCAAGCTCAACACAAGAAATCTCAGCAGTGCGCTCGATAGAAAGTTTAGCTATATCCTTACGTTCTTTACATTTCAAACTATTACATACATATATTAGAGAGCCACCACGAATAGCCTTCTTTCTTACGAATGCACTTATAACTGAGTAATGTTGATTGTTAAATATTAATTGGTCACCTTGCAACCAATGTTCTGTAATACATAAGATATCAATCTTATGTTTATTTAAAAATAAATCTATTTCTAATTCTTTGCCAGATAGGCCTTGTATGTTTTGATGAACTAAGTTTAAAACACATGAATGCCTATCTGTTGTCTCATCTAATAGTTTAAACTAATAGATGTGTCAATACTACTATTGGTATAACTATTATCTACCAAATTCCTAAGTACTCTAGTAGTACTCCTGTCAGTATATAAATTAAATGCTAATAATTTAGCAAGTTGTCGCCTATGTACATAAGAAAGATACATAGTATCTTTTGTTAAAAAGAAATTACTAATAAAAATATTAGTGTCAAAAAATAAAATACTGTCACTATGACATGTCCTATTGTACAATAATAGATTTAATTTGCCTATCTGCCTGTTTTGGTCATTTGTGAGAGCATATGAATAAGGCAATGCACAAATAATAAAGCTACATCCTATTTTTGTGCTAACATCTATCATTAAGTCTGTTAATTCTATGAGACTGTTTTTGGAGACTAATGAGCTGTCACCATACAATATGATGACAGTAGTTTGTGCATTCAAGTCGGCATTCTTAATCTTATCAACTAGGGTACAAGACTGAGCTCCAGGTGAACAAAAGTTCTGTACTGGTTGCTCAGTGTAATGATCAATTAAGCTCCCTAAACCCACTCCCAGTTGGTCTGAAAAAATTATTACATTCTTACTGTCAGTCTTTACTGGATGCAGTTTGTTTTGTGTATTATACTGACATCCATGTGCATTCAATTCTATTGATTCAGCAGGTGTAGTCGCACACTTAGTTGTACAACTGGAACAGTAATTATTAGAGTTGGATAATGAGATAAGTTGTTTTAAATTTTCTCGACCAACTCTTGAAATTTCTTCATATTTTAAGATGTATTCATGAGTCTCATTCTGGTGTTCCATTATAGTTCTAGTGAGTTGAGCTTGTAGATTTGATATTTGTGCTTGCAACTCACTTGTGTGTTGTTCATATAACAACCTACCAGAAACTAATTCTTCATTTGTTTCCTCAAGCTTTAATAAAAGAGACTCACACTCTTTATTTAATTTACAGTTATCTTGTGCATACTGACTCAATTTGGTAGACCACTAAGGACCAGATCTAAGTTTCTTAATTAATTTATTTAACTTAAACAAATTACTATATTGATTATTATAAAGATATATATTTTAATGATTATAGATATTCAATGATAATAACTTAACGAAAGATATAATAACAAGAACCAAGCTGAAGTAATATATTAAATATAATTATTATTTCAGTATCTCTATACCTACGCAATAATGGACCATTGAAAGATATTCCAGGATGAATGAAATAAGATGAACTGAATAATATTTTCTTTCCATTTTATCATTTTCAAATATTACCGATTATTATTTACCCATCGTAAAACGTGCAATCGTGTCCTGTTTTATTATTTTCAATGCCACGTTATTAAATTATCTTATACCTCCCTGGAGTTTAAATAATACCCTGGTCTGGCAAGATAGCTTTTGTGTTTTTTTATGGTATTGCTTTGGGAAAGGAGCAAATAGACGATGTACAGTCAGCCCAAATTATGGCCTACCACCCTACGAGTTAACTTTAGTTGCACGCTATTATACAACATGGTTAAATTGCCCTTGAAACACTATTCTGACAGTCCTTACCTTATTCATTTTGGTGACGCTGAATGTTTTGTTAAAACTGGTAGACCACTATCTTGGCTGACCGTTACACTCAAGCACAATAAAATTAAAATAATAAACGGATTAAAATAATGAACCTGAATAAAATTTATATTCTTGGTTCGATCACTGATTATAACATCATCATCATCAGCCCTTTATACTGTCCCACTGCTGGGCATGGGCCTCTTCTCACTATGAGAAGGGTAAGGCCATAGTCCACCACGCTGGCCAAGTGCGGGTTGGCAGACTTCACAAGTCTTTCGAGAACATTATGGAGAACTCTCAGACATGCAGGTTTCTTCACGATGTTTTCCTGCACCGATTAGCAAGCGATAATTAACAATGTAATACGCATGTAACTCCGAAAAGTCATTGGTGCGTGCCGTGGATTCGAACCCGCGACCCTCTGCGTAGCAGTCAGTCGGTCTCTCCACTCAGCTATCGCTACTTTTTATACTGATTATAGCACCGGGTGTAAAGTAGACTGGTGATTTTCCCATAATAGCCAAGGCATGACTATATCATCAAATTTCAATCGTTAGTCAATCAATCTTCTAAAATATTTAGTAGTGGTAGTATTTTCTAATCTAGTTTACATAGACATTAAATATAATTATGTTTTTTACAAATAATGATTACTATCCTTCGACTATAAGATACCTCCATAAAAGTAAGAAAGGATTGAAAAAAAAGTAAATTAACTAAAACCTCTTTCCTACGATTAATATTTAATGAATCCAAACGGTGCTGTGAGACGTTGATTGTAATGTATAGTTTTGAAATGTACTTACTAAATTATTTTACTTTATTTGGAATGGACAGCCTTCTGCTCTGGGATGTAACATTGCAGGTAATCTTACTTTACATAGCCATACCAGCTAACAATCATAACGCTTCTGCCGACACCATGTGTGATGTATTTTAAATAAGTAGAAGACGGTTTACAAACGAATTACTGTTTATTTTAGCTGAATAAAATAAACAGTAATTAACTTGTAAATGTCTAACTAATTATAAAAATTGTGATGTATAGATTAAAGTTTAGAGCCTCAAAAACGAGGTTCGCGACACGCCTGTATTCCCAAATGGGTAGACAAAGGTGTAAATATTACACCCACATTTCGCCATGAATTTTTATGTCCCACGTAATAGGGAGCGAGCCTATTGCCGTTACCGGGCACATCACCAGACTCCGGGCTGCTACTGAGTATTCGGAAAAACCTAGTTACACTTTTGCCCGGCCCGGGAATCGGACCCGGGACCTCCGATCAGCAGTCGCATACGCAATCCACTGGACCACGGAGGCAGTCAACACTCTTAGCGATTACCGTATAATCGCTTTTATAAAATCGATTATACGGTAATCGATTATAAAAGCGATTACCGTATAAGCTTATCTGTACAACAGAATTACAACATTAGATTAAACCAATTTCATTTCAGTAAAATAAAACGAGTCTGAATTTATATCTGAAACATGTGCTTGAGTTTAAACCCGAGAGCTTTTTGGCAATCTAAAGGTTTCACTACTAGGCTATCAAGAGCTTCACAAATAACAGCGAAATAATTCAAGGAACCCACACTAAAGCACCTTGTATAATATTAATCGTGGTGTAAGGGTTGCTACACATATGTAGCAACATTTGAATCGTTGTGACGGTGGCACATTTGTTATAAAAGAGAGTAGATGAACTTTACTAAAAGTCTGCATGTTTGGAGTATACAATGTAACGCGAAACCTATGTACGATATAGTGTAATAGTTATCTACAATCTTTATTGAAGTTATACTCTATCTTCAGAGCCCGAAAAAGGACGCTATTTTTTTTTAAATATTATCAATATCTTTATCAAACTAATATTTTTGATAGCTACAATCCTAATCTTAACGATTTTATTTCAATTATTGAGCTCTTTTAAAATTTGTTCTCATGATGAATGTTCGTAGCTTGTTCTGGCAAGTGGGCATCAACCCTTATTTAACCCGGCGTGAAGTTGACCGCAATTAAGTTATGACCTTTAGTAAATTTCGCCGGTTTAGTGGCTTTATAAACAGCGGCGGTAGTTTTATATTATTATAACGCTCATCGCCAGAGGGCTTTTACTTTTCGATTATAAGCTATGAATGGTAACTGCTTTTAATTTAGGCTTTATCTATTAATACTTTGAGATAAAATGTAATTTGAAGCTTAAAGCAGCGATAGCCTAGTGGAGATAAAAACTGGCATGCAGAGGGTGTCGGATTCGAATTGTTAATTATAGCTTGTTTCGTGCCTCGAAGAGCACATTAAGGCGCCGGTTCTGGCTGTCATGAAGATCAATGACAGTGTTTATTAGGAGTCAGTATTTCTCAATAAACTGGCATTTGTCTATCTAAACTATGGAATATCGCTATCCCTGTCCATTGTGGACGTCCGTCAGACAGGCAGTGGATATGCTAATATTCAACGAAATCCGATTAGACTAGTAAGTGGACCCCGGGTTGCACTTAGATAATGCTAGGAGGACAAGATAAATTCAAAATTATATGAAACTACAATTTTTTTAGATTTTAGACAAATAAAACTTAACTCAAACCTAATTAAAAAATTGAAAATAAAGGAGAGAGCAAAGATTTTGAGTTGAGTAGCGACTTTTGTTGTTAACTGTACATGTAATACGCACCTACGACGGATTTATAATTGTGAGTAAATTATATTGAATTTCATGTCTCAGTTGTAGATAAAATTCTTTCAGTGTTAGATAGACCCTTGAGAAGCTTTTCCTATAATTATTTACTTTTCTAGTACTTATCGGTCGGTAGGTACCTGTTGGTTCAGGACCTCCAGACGTTACTTATAACTCAAGAAACGAATAAACTTTATTCATAAAACGTTTAATTTAAAACACGCATTCACAAATTTAACGAAAAATTTGTTCTCTGGAACTGGAAACAATTATTATTCTTACGCAACGCCAACACGCGCGCCCGCCTATATCTAAGATAATACAACCTTTCATCTTAGGTCAGCAAGAGTTCGTTTATAGGAAGTTATTCTTCCGATGAAAGATCACTTTCCACTTGATTAAACAATTAACTTAATGAATATTTTCATGCTGATCTGCTTCACGGATTGGAAGAAAAACATTGATGAATCTCGACCCTAAACGCTAAGTAGAGTCAATTGTTCTTTATTTATTGGTGTGGTGAAATAATTAATTTGAAAACTGTTGCTCTTCTGTGAACAAATAAATTTATTTCGGGTTTCTACTTTAATGTCTCCACGTATGTTCTGTAGCGTCTTATAGGTAGATGTTGATTAGTAAGTAATGAGAAAGGCGTGGGCTGAATTTCCTTTTGTGCGTGCGTTGCTCGAGGTATTTGGTTATGTGTGTATTTATATTCGTACCAAAAGGTACATATGTATGAGAACCGCTTTATGCCTATCATTATTTTACTGATAATTAAAGTAAATTAAAATATTTAACCAAATTTCGCCTGAATGAAAATTAAATGATAATGTAGAATATAAATGCGAGGTTATCTTATATTTATAACTGGAAACTCATATTGAAATAAAGTCGATGTAATTTTGTATAGGAATTGACTTTTTAGGTCCAATCTTTGTGTGATGAGTACGATGATTTGTTCTGTGTCTGGCTGTAACTTGTCATATGTTTTTAAGACTATATCTATATTAGTATGTTTATCAAACTAAGGTTTGGAATAAGAAGAAACATTTGTTTTGATGTGCATACATGTTATTTTGTTACCTCAGTTAAATAAATGAATTTGAATTTGCGCAAAATAATGTAGTGAAATTTACACATAGTCCATTGAACAGTTACGTAAGTTTGTTGCGTCGCGGTGGGGCCGCAGAGGAAGCGGAGATGCGGTGTTGCGTTGCCGTCCTCCCTGTCCTCTGCGGCCGCTGGGTGTTTTGGCGGCGTAGTCCAACACCTTCATCCGCCGCCAAGGGGGTTTTGTTCGATACCCGACCCTCCGACACACTGGTACATGAGGAACACGGGTTGGTTTTTAGTCAGTAAGAGTCTGACAGTCCCCTTCGCCCTTCCCCCAGTACGGAGGTAAAAAGGCCAAAACAAAAGGCTAGTGTAAAGCTTGATCCATATTTGTGAGGTCGTACCTCTTGTCCCTTGGCCGCCATCTTGGAAAGAGTGCAGGCGCGGAATGTTTTTCTAATTTATCTGGTAAACTATTGATCACACAGAGATCTTGTTCGAGCATTATTTTTTCGAGTTTTCTATGATATTGTTTTCTTTAGGTTATTAGATATATCACTTCTTCATGATTACTGTGCCTTTAGTCTTTTTATGAGCCAGGCTGCGGCCCATGATCTAATAGAGCTTCGGTGTTCGATTATTGATGAAGAACTGTAGAAAAACCGCATTTTGTCGGTAAATCATAATTACCATTGATTTTCCCAATTACATTGCTGCGTCTCTCCTCAGAACATTGAGGTGCTGAAGAACATTGCAGTTGAAGTAACGAGAATAGCTTTGGGCAACTGCTATAAATCTATAACGTGTAAGTATATATATGTGTGCGTTGCGCCTAAGGCTTTATTGATTCAAACACATTTCATTTCCTGTCGCTCTCTGACCCAACATCAGACAGAGTTTTTTTTAGAGACAACGCGATTGTCCGTGATATGGGTTTTCAGCCTATTTACTTTTAATTTCCGGTCTTCGATATTCTATTAACTGTGGTATAAAATTGAGAATTAATTCGTAATTCAAATTTACTAATATATTATTAAAGTTTAACTTGCGTTCGGAGGTCTATGAACCTTAATTATTCACAGAGCTGGCGAAATTTCCATTTAATTTCTACTGGTTATATTGTTCAATTAATTATTTATTAGTGAGATGTTGCGGTTGACTGGTTGTGATTTGGAATAGACGTTGAGAATTAAGTTATTATTTCAGTAGCTCCGGCCTGGAGAAAATAATGATGCTTATTTATTTTCTTGTTTCTCCGGTTGTCGGCTGGGTGGACACGTAACAAAGAAATGTAACTATGGAAATATGTTGAAACTTATTTACGAGCATAAATACAATAGGCGGGCTTGTCGCTAAGAGGGATTACTATTAGACAATCTGTGTAGGTTATTGCGAAATAGTGGTATAACATTTTTTACAAAACAATATTATTTTGAACGAGTGATACAAAGCAAAATGATTTATTGTGAAGGCGGTTGATGGCAGTGTTATTTAAGTCCGGTCTTTGGTTTTTACATTGGTTTTGGTTCATACGTTTGCCAACGTGACGGTGGGGCCGGGGATCTAGGGTCGATGGGCTTGGATCTATTACCTAACAACCAAACTGTAGCGGTAGCGGTAACATACAACTGAGGCCATCTAGCGGGCCTCGGCGAAGTCTCAACAACAATCCGGCGACATCTTTCGGACACAATGCGACGGAAGTAAAGTCCTGAATAGCGCAACCAGAATTCGCATATGCGAATAATATATACAAGTTCCAAAGTACTTCCGTCGGACTGACAGTCCACCAGGCACGATCACCCAGTCTGGTTAGAGGATCCTCCCTCTAGTTGGAGAAACACTACACATTTCTTCCTTTACAAAACCTATAACTTCATGAAAATGTTATTCTACAAACGCAACAAAATATACTCGCAATTACCTAAGGTCGTTAGCGTCATGCTTATTCTCGAGCTCTTGAATTTTAACTAGGTTGCAACGAAAACGTTTTAACGAACTATTATGCGGAGTTAAACCATCAAAGTGTCTGTCTTTCGTACGTTTCGAAGCTGTAATTAAACCGAAGTTAGTTCGGCTTTAAACTGAAGTATGTCTGTGAAATATTGTAAAAGCAGGCTGTAAAATATGAATGTATGCTGTATTTTTGCATACATTCATATTTTACAGCGTGCCTTTACTGACATATGAAAGTATAAATAGAAGTAATTTAGAAGTTGTAACGGTTTAAGTCTAAGGTATACAAGACGTTCGCCTTGGGACATGAGGTGCGCTTATCAGTCTAAGCAGGGGGGGCGATTCAGAATCGTTCGATATCTCATTTGACATTCGATTCCGTTAATTTTCAAACGGGCTACCTCATTTTTTGTCAAAACCTATCGCTTTTTCTATCAATTTTATGTATTCAGTATGAAGTAAATTAATAAATAAAGCGAATTCAATGAAAATTTGTTCAAAATATCTCTGATAGGCGGCTAAAAGACGAGGACAATAATTTGACATATCGTACGATTACTTGTCGTGACATTCTGAATCGGCCTACAGATTAGACAGAATCTCGGGAATTGGAAATGCATCTTTGTTATGAAGAGGGTACGTCTGCTGTCGACATGTGAGATCATCATCATCATCATTATCCTAGCGCTGTCCCGGCTGCGTTCCAAAACCTACACCTTGGAGCCCGGGGTCCGCTTTGCGCCTGAATCTCCTACACTTCGCACGGTCTTCAGGATCCCTGGTGGTTAGTCGACTGGCACACATATCATCCCTTTCGACGTCAAGCCAGCATTTCTTTGGCCTTCCCCGTTTACCGGGCCCGGCGGATGTAGCATGGCAAGACATTTTTTATCCACGTAAGATGTGAGATGACACGTCTTATTTCTACAGTCAGGTTTTCTTACAGCAAAACCTACTAATACTCTCTAATCTTTTAAAGGTACAAACTTATAGAGAATTTGTTTTGAGCTCTCAAATTTTGACACAGTTGCAACGAAAAAATTTTAACGAACTATTATGCGGAGGTGAAGCATCAAAGTGTCTGCCACAATACGCTTTGCCGTTGTAATAAAAGCGAAGTTAGTCCAGCTTAAAACTGGAGGAGGACTGTGAAGAGTTATATGTTTTGTAAGCGCGAGATAAAAATATCTGATGTTATAACTTATATGCCTGATAATATTACTACCGTACCGTGTATTGTAAAAATTGTATTATAAAAGCAGTCTGGTACCAAAGGCTTGGTCATACCGCAACAAGAGTCTGGATCTTCTTAACAATTTTTGAAGAAACTCCCTCAGAAGTGTATGTGTCTTTGAACCTAATAGGTATACGGTTATTAAACCTAGTATAATATGGTTAGTATCTTTCTTCTTTGTCAAATTATATTAAAAATGTCCACCACGTGCCATTTGGCTACGTTCTGTTAATACAGCACACTATTGCAAGTGCCATGATCGTGGATGTACAGATAAATTTGCGGGTGGATAAAATTAACAACCGAATGAAACGGTCTATTAGCTTTCTCACTCGTTTAATACGATCACCGCTACCACTATTTTTATTGCCATCTCAAACAAGATTCAAATTGTTTTTACGTCAGTAATTCTGTAGATCTTTCTCAGACAAGTCTCTTTTTAAAAAGAAAACAATAGCAATGGCTGCCATCGACCTAAGTAGTTATAAATAAATAGACGATGGCCACAGCTACGCCCTATTTATTTAATTTCACCGTTACCGCCCGATCCTACAGGAATTTCGGGAAATCCCTTCTTAGTTCACCCCTTCAGTAAACAAGAAATATACACGCTAAATTTCAGTAGACTGCCTCCATGGTTCAGTGGATAGTATGTGACCGCTGATCGGAGGTCCCGGGTTCGATTTCCGGGTCGGGCAAAAGTGCTACTGGGTTTTTCCGAATTTTAAGTAGCAGCACGGAGTCTGGTGATGTGCCCGGTAACGGCAATAGGCTCGCCCCCTATTACGAGGGACATGAAAATTCATGTCGAAATGTGGGTGTTATATTATACCTCTGCCTACCCCTTCGAGGATATAGACGTGAGTTATAGAAATTGATGATTGATTGATGACATAAAAATAAAAATCTAAAAATGAACAGGATTTTTAAATTATAATATAAGTTAAGATGGCAAAATAGTGCAGACAAATTTAATTAGACGTTTCATATTTCAATAATCATTGAAAACGAATGGCACTTATTAAATTTTCCATTTGCATTTGACAACTGTTTGCGGTTGTTGATACGTAATGAGATTTGCCACAAAGGAAACACTGATGAAAGTAAAATTTCTGATTTTGACGATTAATTTATAAAGCTTGAAATAGTATTCTTGTGGATGAAATTACTCAGTGTTATGGGTTCTAGCTACGCTTTTAGTAAAACTAATATAAGACCATCTTAAGATATCATACAAAATAATTTTGCGGATATTAATATCATCCTCCTAGCGTTATACCAGTTTCAACCTGGGTCCGCTAAGAGTCTAACTAGATTTGGCTGAATATTAGCTTTTCCACAGAACAACTGCCTGTCTGACCTCCGCAACCCGAAGGGATGGCGATAGTAAGATAATGTTATTATTATATTAAATTGTACTGTCACTGGCACGTCCGTTTTTTTTAGACGGACCGTATAAACAGTCGGTCCGTATAAATGTGAATGTGCTCTTATTTCTTTCGATTTTATAATTAAAGCTGAGGTTCCAGAGTTCATGTAAAGAACAGGTTCACTGTTTTCAGTTCGTTTCAGTCTTTTGTATATATCCTTTTCTCTATAGCGACTCGAAGAAGGCGGCTTTTCGTAATAAATACATCCAATTATTTACCAACCACACCTCTCAGCAATTACAAGAGCCAGTTACAGACACAAACATACTTTATACGTATTTATTAAAACTTTAAAATGAACATTTCAGCAGAATACACAAGTGATTGCCACGCAAACTGGCAGAGTCAATAAATTGGGATGTCCGCTCCGTTCGCGTTGAACCAATGCTGAAATAAAATTAAAAGATATAAAAAAAATAACTGCTACAGAAGCTTCCAGAAGTTTACGTTGCAATTTAAAATAGAGCCTTATAAAACTAGCTTTATAGGAAGCCTCAGTACTCGCGGTCGTAACTTGGGGTATAGAGGTTGCATGGAAAAAATATGGTAAAATGTTTACGTGTATTTTTATGCACCTAGATTCCTTATGAATTGAGTTCTAGAGAATATATTATGCTTCGATATCGTAAAACTTTCAAACGTATTGAATTTAGCTGCATACTAACTCATATTTTCTTCTTTTTCTTTCTTTCGTGTGAGTCTGTGGGCAACTTGTGTCGGACTTTTTAGATCACCCGTAGGCTTGCGGCATGGCCTAACGACTCTTATCCGCAGTATAGACCCAGAACGTGCCAACCGAAGCTCAGTAGCGCAATACGAATATCACACAAGCGATCATCCAGCCAAGTTTGTCTAAGGTCGACGTCAGTGTACGTTTTTTAACTTGAACATCTATTGCTAACTGCACAAGTCAAGGCTACTGATCTTTTAAAATAAATCTTAGTTGGTTTGAAAAGTCACTGTTTTTAAACATACTTACTACGTGCAACAGACAGTTTTACCCTGTTTTACTTATGTGTTACATGTACCAGTGCAAATACTCGTAATATTAACCTAGAATGCTATTTCTGTTCTGACCATGTAACGTGATACCTCGACAAAGAAACGTCGAATAACACATGTTACCCCTAACCCTGTCCAAATTAAGTCGCACGCACGGTCAGAGGCGTACGGAGGGTTAAGTGCAAATAAATGCTTATATTATCTCATTTGACAGTCAGCGGTGGCCAATCAGGCGTGTCGTAACTTTGCAGTGACGTGAGGATTATTTTAAGATGGGTCCCAGATGCTGGCGGATAATATTAGACGATATTTTTTCTGTTACGAAGTTTGCTAAACAGTTTTGTTCAACGTATTCAGTTTGTCAACTCGATAGCTTAGATCTATATCTATACTCATATAATAATGTGAAGAGTATGTTTGTTTGTTTGCTTGAACGGGCTAATCTCAGGAACTATTGGGCCGATTTGTAGAATTCTTTCAGTGTTAGATAGACCCATTGAGAATGTTTTTCTATAATTATTTACTTTTCTTGTACTTATCGGTCGGTAGGTACCTGTAGTCCGAAGTTCAGGACCTCCAGACGTTACTTATTACTCAAGAAACGAATAAACTGTATTCATAAAACGTTTAATTTAAAAGACGCATTCATAAATTTAAAGACAAATTTATTCTCTGGAACTGTAAACAATTATTATTCTTACGCAACGCCAACACGCGCACCCGCCTATATCTAAGATAATACAACCTTTCATCTTAGGTCAGCAAGAGTTCGTTTAGGAAGTTATTCTTCCGATGAAAGATCACTTTCCACTTGATTAAACAATTAACTTAATGAATATTTTCATGCTGATCTGCTTTACGGATTGGAAGGAAAACATTGATGAATCTCGACCCTAAACGCTAAGTAGGGTCAATTGTTCTTTGTTTATTGACGTGTTGAAATAATTAATTTGAAAACTGTTGCTCTAGGGCTGTGAGAGAGGCTCTGGTAAATAGACTAAACATAAATTTTATAGATGTTGGTATTATGCAAAGTATATTATCAGAGCCTCTGTCGACAGCGGCCACTTTAGTTTATAATATAGTGAGTAAGATTAGAAATGCATAGACTAGATTCAGGTTACGATGGGGCTGGCATGGTCTAATGAAAGACCAAAAGCCCCCAAACAAATAAAGATAAAAAAAAAAAAAAAAAATAACTGTTGCTCTTCTGTGAACAAAGAAATTTATTTCAGGTTTCTACTTTAATGTCTCCACGTATGTTCTGTAGCGTCTTGTAGGTAGATGTTGATTAGTAAGTAATGAGAAAAGCGTGGGCTGAATTTCCTTTTGTGCGTGCGTTGCTCGAGGTATTTGGTTATGTGTGTATTTATATTTGTACCAAAAGGTACATATGCATGAGAACCGCTTTATGCCTATCATTATTTTACTGATAATTAAAGTAAATTAAAATATTTAACCAAATTTCTCCTAAATGAAAATAAAATAATAATGTAGCATATAATGCAAGGTTATCTTATATTTATAACCGAAAACTCATATTGAAATAAAGCCGATTTAATTTTGTAAAGGAATTGTTTTTTTATTGTTTTAAAGAATAAAGAAGTGTCTCCTAGATTTCAATATTTAAGATGCTTTAAGCCCAGTTTCACCGCCTCTGGATAGGTCTTAGAATTCTTTACGTCCCTACTATTACGAGGTTGATGATATTATTTCATTAGCTAAAATTACTGAGCGTACTTACGAAGTACAGAAATAATATTTTATATTAATTATCTTTGGCTATTGTCACGGTCCCATAAAAATGTAATTCCTCAGTACATTCATCACAATGACATAAATAAAATAAACGCACCGACCTAAGTAATCAGTGGAAGCAACAGTTACCGCAGACAAATTCAACTCGTCCTTTATTAATGAAAGTAATAATCTATCTTCGTAGTCGTCCCACATAAAGCCCTATGCCTTCGGTGTCTGGTCAGCCATACCTAATACCCTCGGACATGCGGGCTTATCAAAGCCTTTCGAAGTCTCAGACAATGGCTCTATCGCCATGGAAATTAGTATTCATTACAAATTCCACCCTACTGTTATAATGGTAATTTTAATTTATAATGTTTTGCTTTACTGGGCTTGGATGTTGAATTTGGTTGGTAGCAAATTGAGTCGCTTTTGTGTTGACTTTAAAACTAGTAAGAATATAATTGGTTGATTTAAGGAAGAAATGAGAAGCTTACATTCATTCTTTTGGTTTGTGGCGAACGTCGTGGGTTCGATTCTCGCCCAGGACCATTCTTTGTTCGGTGTATAGATGTATATTATATGTTGTATGTATTTAAGAATATATATGTATATCTATTATAAAATAAGTATGTTTATCAAACTGAGGTTAGAAATAAGAGGACCATGTGTGCATTGTCAAATCAAAATGCTTTTGGCCGCACACAGCTATCACTTCATATCACATCTTAGCTCCGCTATATAGCTCAGCATCAGAGGAATCAGTCATATAGTTTTGTACCATAGCTTTCATATGAAAGCTATGGTACATGTTGGTATCCTCGCATAGCACATCTTTGGTAGAAAAACTGCCTTAAGCTTAATTAAAAATTAATCTTACCAATTCCAGCACCACAAAACTACAATGTTATAAAGTGCCCAAACACCTTAACCAAAGAAATCAACCTATTCAGGTACCAAACCTTAAAATTGGAAAATTCTATAAATTAAAAGCAAACCAAATAATGAAGTGGCAACCCTGAAAGTTGGTAACCCTTAACTTATTGACGGACATAAATTACAGTAAGTTTTGACGATAAATCCTGTAGGGTTGATCTCAGAGATATTGACGGTGAATGCGAATTAAACTTGGTTGTCAGATGATACTTAAGTACGGAGAGGATTTTGGGTAAATTGGTTTTGCTCATTTCGTTTTAAATGGTAGTTAGTTTTAATACGGAAACAAGGGTTTTAAGGGTACTAGTCATAATATAATACATAATTCATTGTAAAAATACTAAGCAAGCACAATGTACCTATATTAAAATGGTATTTTATCAAACAAACTTGCAACGATGCGTCTGCGGATCAAAAAACATAAATGTATTATGTAACATAAGCCTACCTATTTTACCTATAAAAATAATTGGTAAAACTTAAGTCTCTGTGCGGCATTGTGGAACTGAGTGGGCGCACATAATCGTTTATATTTAGATTAAGCGCCTTTAAATTGTATAAATTATGATTATTTATTCGCATTAAACAGATAATTTATTAATTATTTAGTTATTTTTTATGAATAGGACTTGACTGGGGAATATACATATAAGTAACAGTCTATGTCGCGTAATTATTTGAAAATATAGGATAGGGTCCTTCATTATTCGTTTAAATCTTTTCTATTATTTTAAATTGTATCTTTCCTGTACTAACATTACATCATCTTAAAAAAAAACACGCCACAGCCGCACATTCCAAGCGAAGCCTAAAAGAAACTATACTATACGAAATTGCCATTAGTTGTCACGAAATTCCCTTTGATGCCAAATAGCTTTTCCAATAGAAGATCCTATGAGACAAGGCTTTTCGGGAGGACAGGGACATGTAACGAAATAAACGAACAATTCGGTGATCAAATTAGGAAATCGAGTAACGTTTCAACGTTAAAATGGAACCATTGTTTAATCTTTCCTTTGTATTGCGGATTAGAACTACGCCACAAGTGTCTAGTAGATTTTATTTGTATTATGTCTAATAGTTATTTTAAGAAATTAAACTATTGTCTATGTGTTCGTCAATATTGCTAAGTTAAAAAAAAAACATATATCAAGGGATTATAGTAAAGTTCTGTGACAATACATACATACATACACCACTCACGCCTGTTTCCCGGAGGGGCAGGCAGAGACTATGGAACGCCATTTGCAACGATCTTGACATATCTCTCTTGCTTCATTCATTCCCATCAGATTCCTCATGGATGTCTCCAATCTGGTGAGAGAACGTCCGCCTAGGTCTTCCCCTTCGTCCTGTACCATTCACACTTGCCTTGTATAACTGCTTGGTCAATCTTTCGTCATTTCTGTGACAAATAGAGTTCCTATTAAGATGAACTCAGTAGCATCATCATCTTCATCATACAGGCTTTCGTATTCTACTGCTGGTCGTTAGCCTCTCCTAATTGGAGTCAAACAAACATTGTGAGGCAATCATAATTATATATAATACGGTCCTACGATCAATGGTGACTACAAACGATAAAATTCGAGCTAAATGTCGGAGAATAATCGCACAATAATCTCACGTCTGTATCCCCGAAGGGGTAGGCAGAGGTGTAAATATTACACCCACATTTCGCCATGAATTTTTAGGTCCCACGTAATAGGGGCGAGCCTATTGCCATTACCGGGCACATCAACAGATTCCGGGCTGCTACTGGGTATTTGGAAAACCCAGTAAAACTTTTGCCCGACAGCAGTCGTATACGCTATCCACTGGACCACGGAGGTAGTCAGTAACACTTTTACCGGACCCGGGAATCGAACCCGGGACGTCCGATCAGCAGTCGCATACGCTATCCACTGGACCACGGAGGCAGTCATAATAATATGTATATCCTCAGTATACTGGTTGAAGCGGTAAGAACTAGTCAATTAAAATTGCGGGATAAACCTCAAATGATGAACGCAAATAACCAAATGGCTTCCATACAACTTAGGTGCTTAATTTACCGGTTACCTATTCTTAAAATCCAGTCTTTGGTCTTAAAAACATAGAGGAGATTAAATGTTATTGTGGTTGATTTACAAATTGCACAATTCAAACTAAATAAAGAAGAAGTAACAATAATATATTTCAAAAATGAGTGTACAGAATATACGTATTTTTAATATAATCATTTTTTATTGCAAGGCAATATAAACATCTCGAACAGAGAGAGTGTAGACGTAGCATTTTTGTTGGCATGTAAATCGAAACTTAACAGTATCAAGGAATTTTCCTGTAACGTTGGAATAGGCTCCCTGCCAAGGTTTTCCCAGGAGACCGAAGCATGGGATTCAAAAAGAGCAAAGTGAGGCCTTTGTAAGGTCAGCAAAACAACCGAAATATCCACATAGACCGCTTATTATGGACAAGCTATCTCCTTGTTTTTGTAATTTCTTTATGTTTATTTAATTACAACAACACGTCAACAACAAATTCTTTATTGTTAACCAGTAAAAATTCGGAATAACAATAATTGGTAAATGACTTAACTAATAGATATTGGTATGAATCTTGTCACAATTTGCGATATCTGCCAGACAATCAAATAAGTGTTCCCGATGAAAGCGCGTATTTACAGTAATGAATCGTATTAAATATGTGAATATTTTTTCAGTAATATAACATAACAATATAAGAATATAATAACATAATGCATATATTTAAACTGCAACAATGCACTATACTCAACAAAAATTCCACCATTTTCCGTAAGAAGATATTTCTAAAATTTAATAGCACTTGTCCAAGCGTATCTATGCTTATATAAGTGTATGCAGTTTCATATAGGTATAGGATAAAAATACTGTTATAAAACTGGTTTAAGCAAATGCACCACACACATAAACACAGTTTTCCTTTAAGTCGAACTCAAGTAAGTAGCATTCCGAGTTCACGCTCACGTTTCAGCAACTATGCGTCAAAATACTTTTTACGACGGACGTTTCCACAGTAGCATTCGTTTTGTGACGACAAAACGAAGGCTAAATAATCAATAAATCGAAGGAACTTAAAGCTTCGTTTAAGCCAAAGCCGCACAAAGAGGAAGCGAACAGGAGTTCAGCCAATGAGAAACATGGGCTTAGGTGCACGCGGAGAAAAATTTCTTAAAGCGTGGTTTTCATTAAGAGTTCCTTAGTAATAATCGTTTTAATGAGTAATCTTTGCTCCAATTATCGTATTCCATTATCTTCTTGCCCTGGTCCCAATCTATTTGGGGTTGGCGTAGTTCGTCCTTCGCTTCCATTCTTTTCTGTCGCCCGTCATCTGATCATTTACCCCTTTCTCTTTCATATCCATCCTCACACAGTCCATCCATATTTTCCTTGGCCTCCAATTATCGTATTCCATAAGCAAATATTCTTTGTTTAAAATTAGCTGTGTAGCCGATGTAGTACAGAGACTTAAAAGTTTAAAGGGTTAAACTCTAACTCGTTTTATTTCCATTAAAATTTTAATATTTTGAACAAATAAATTTTGAAAAAAAGGTAAAAAGGTGCAAACTTAACTATTGTTCTCATGAGATAAAAATTACTGACTAAATTACTATCATCACAGAAGCACAAAATCGTAAAATTGTTAGAATCACAACAGGAGTTTTATCTTCATAATTACAATAAGCGATATAGTTTGATTACATTGATTACGTCAAATATTTCATAGCTGTTTAATTTAAATATTGAAACTTTACTTTAAAATGAATACACAACGAAAAAGCAATACAGAACCTTCAAAATTTACAAAATCGTAAAATCTGTTTTTAAGAAAAATAAACCTAAAATACATTTGTATTTTTACAAATAGAAAACGGTTTCCTGAATTTCTTTGAGCTCACATGGAGGTAATGAGAAACGATGTAATTCTGCGAACATTGAAATACTCAGCGAGAGCCCGACAAGTATGCTTTGAATTCACGTTTTCACTTGCTACAAATATTTTTTAGACTTTTTTAGTGCTTATTCAGGATTAGATGTTTGAATGTAATGGAATACCTAATATCGACCAATATTCGAAAGTGGTTATTGTTGATACGTAATATGTACTTTTCGGTGTCACGTAGGTAACAATAAAAAACAAAAGAATATTCCTTTCCCTTCATTCTAATATCTGTTAGCGTTTCAAATAAATGTATTTTCAAATTCTAACACAATTATAATTAAAAATTCCTTAAATCGCTTATATTATTTTGAAGTTATTTTACAATGAAAGGTTATAAATTCGTATATTACTTTATCAACAATAGCTTAAAGTATTTTGAAAAATGCGTTCATTGAACATAGTGCAGTCGGCTATAATATAGTTTGATAAACTAGTATCCGAAAGAGATCGTTTTTTATCGGTGGCTTTGGATAGAATAACGCAACATGACGGACTGTTATGTCTCTACACAGACAGTTTGATGGACGCTATGACAGATTTGGGGCACCACTTTTTTTTTTGCAAGCTTCCGCATTCTGGAACAAAGGTAGATTTAGTACAGTCACGATTTATAGACACCGGAAAATTACGTGGGGTACAAATACCTTGATTCGCCATTTCAACCTCTGATAAATGAATGAGTCGAAGAAAATTTGACTTAATCTCGTAAATAATGATAATATAGATGCTGAAAACCTCGTAAAATAGGAATTTTGATGCAGAGACGGGGGCTCCAGACGAAGATCTACGAACTAGTTAGTTCTGAATCTGTCTGTTTCTTTAATTAATGAATGACCTGTGATTGACTTTCACATTCTTTCAAACAGAGGAATACATTCTTATTGCAGATTTGCCGCTTTTATTTTAATTTTCTTAATTTCTTACTCGATAAAGAAATATTAATTACTATATTGATTATTATAAAGATATATATTTTAATGATTATAGATGTTCAATGATAATGACTTAACGAAAGATATAATAACAAGAACCAAGCTGAAGTAATATATTAAATATAATTATTATTTCAGTATTTTTATACCCACGCAATACTGGATCATTGAAAGATATTCAAGGATGAATGAAATAAGATGAACTGAATAATATTTTCTTTCCATTTTATCATTCAGGACCTCTAGACGTTACTTATTACTCAAGAAGCGAATAAACTGTTTTCATAAAACGTTTAATTAAAGACACATTCACAAATTTAAAGACAATTTATTATCTGGAACTGTAAACAATTATTATTCTTACGCAACGCCAACACGCGCGCCCGCCTATATCTAAGATAATACAACCTTTCATCTTAGGTCAGCAAGAGTTCGTTTAGGAAGTTATTCTTCCGATGAAAGATCACTTTCCACTTGATTAAACAATTAACTTAATGAATATTTTCATGCCGATCTGCTTCACGGACTGGAAGGAAAACATTGATGAATCTCGACCCTAAACGCTAAGTAGGGTCAATTGTTCTTTATTTATTGGCGTGGTGAAATAATTTATTTGAAAATTGTTGCTCTTCTGTGAACAAAGAAATTTATTTCGGGTTTCTACTTTCTTGTCTCCACGCATGTTCTGTAGCGTCTTGTAGGTAGATGTTGATTAGTAAGTAATGAGAAAGGCGTGGGCTGAATTTCCTTTTGTTCGTGCGTTGCTCGAGGTATTTGGTTATGTGTGTATTTATCTTTGTACCGAAAGGTACGTGTCTGAAAACCGCATTATGCCTATCATCCTTTTACTGATAATTAAAGTAAAATATTTAACCAAATTTCGCTTGAATGAAAATAAAATGATAATGTAGAATATAAATGCAAGGTTATTTTATATTTATAAACGGAAACTCATATTGAAATAAAGGCGATGTAATTTTGTATAGGAATTGACTTTTTAATTGTTTTAAAGAATAATTGTCTCCTAGATTTCAATAATTTAGGTGTTTTCAGCCCAGTTTCAGCACCTCTGGATAGGTCTTAGAATTCTTTATATCCCTAATATTACGAGGTTGATGGTATTATTTCATTAGCTAAAATTACTGAGCGTACTTACGAAGTACAGAAATAATATTTTATATTAATTATCTTTGGCTATTGTCACGGTCCCATAAAAATGTAATTCCTCAGTACATTCATCGCAATGACATAAATAAAATAAACGCACCGACCTAAGTAATCAGTGGAAGCAACAGTTACCGCAGACAAATTCAACTCGTCCTTTATTAATGAAAGTAATAATCTATCTTCGTAGTTGTCCCACATAAAGCCCTATGCCTTCGGTGTCTGGTCAGCCGTACCTAATACCCTCGGCCATGCGGGCTTATCAAAGCCTTTGGACGTCTTAGACAATGGCTCTATCGCCATGGAAATTAGTATTCATCACAAATTCTACCCTACTGTTATAATGGTAATTTTAATTTATGATGTTTTGCTTTATTGGGCTTGAATGTTGAATTTGGTTGGTAGCAAATTGAGTCGCTTTTGTGTTGACTTTAAAACTAGTAAGAATATAATTGGTTAATTTAACTCTTCATGCACTGATCAGTGCGCGACATAATAGATTTTCTATTGTGTTATGTATCGCGGCGCTCAAAAGGTTAAGGAAGAATGGAGAAGCCTACATTCATTCTTTTGGTCTGTGGCGAACGTTGTGGGTTCGATTCTCGCCCAGGACCATCCTTTGTTCGGTGTATAGATGTAAATTATATGTTGTATGTATTTAAGAATATATATGTATATCTATTATAAAATAAGTATGTTTATCAAACTGAGGTTAGAAATAAGAGGACCATGTGTGCATTGTCAAATTGAAATGCTTTTGGCCGCACACAGCTTAGCTCCGCTATATAGCTCAGCATCAGTGGAATCAGTCACATAGTTTTGTACCATAGCTTTCATATCCTCGCATAGCACATCTTTGGTAGAAAAACTGCCTTAAGCTTAATTAAAAATTAATCTTACCAATTCCAGCACCACAAAACTACAATGTTATAAAGTGCCCAAACACCTTAACCAAATAAATCAACCTATTCAGGTACCAAACCTTTAAATTGGAAACTTCTATAAATTAAAAGCAAACCAAATAATGAAGTGGCAACCCTGAAAGTTGGTAACCCTTAACTTATTGTCGGACATAAATTACAGTAAGTTTTGACGATAAATCCTGTAGGGTAGATCTCAGAGATATTGACGGTGAATGCGAATTAAACTTGGCTGTCAGATGATACTTAAGTACGGCGCGGATGGTGGGTAAATTAGTATTGCTCATTTCGTTTTAAATGGTAGTTAGTTTTAATACGGAAACAAGAGTTTTAAGGGTATTGGTCATGCTGATGTCAGCATGAATACGACTTGATTGGGGAATTTTGTAACAGTCTATGTCGCGAAATTATTTGAAAATATAGGATTGGGTTCTTCATTATTCGTTTATATTTTTACTATTATTTTAAATTGTATCTTTTCTGTAGTAACATTACATAATCTTAAAAAAATACGCCACAGCCGAACATTCCAAGCGAAGCCTTAAGGAAACTATACCATACGAAATTGCCATTAGTTGCTACGAAATTCCCTTTGATGCCAAATAGCTTTTCCAATAGAAGATCCTATGAGACAAAGCTTTTCGGGAGGACAGGGACATGTAACGAAATAAACGAACAATTCGGAGATCAAATTAGGAGGTCGAGTAGCGTTTCAATGTTTAAATGGAACAATTGTTTAACCTTTCCTTTGAATTGCGGATTAGAACTACGCCACGAGTGTCGTGTAGATTTTATTTGTGCTTATGTATTATGTCTAATAGTTTTATTTATAGTCTCATGCCTGTATCCCCGAAAGGGTAGGCAGAGGTGGAAATATTACACTCACATTTCGCCATGAATTTTTAGGTCCCACGTAATAGGAGGTGAGCCTATTGCCGTTACCGGGCACATCACCAGACGAGTATTCGGAAAACCCAGTAACACTTTTGCCCGGCCCGGGAATCGAACCCGGGACCTCCGGTCAGCAGTCGCATACGCTATCCACTGGACCACGGAGGCAGTAGTATTATTTATATTAGTATCTAATAGTAATTTTAAGATATTAAACTATTGTCTATGTGTACGTCAATATTGCTAAGCTCAAAAAAAATATATATCAAGGGATTATAGTAAAGTTCTGTGACAAATAGTGTTTCTATTAAGACGTACTCAGTAGCATCATCATCATCAGCCTGCCGCAGTCCACTGTTGGATACAGGCCTCTCCAATGGCACGCCACTGAGCACGATTTTCGGCTTTTCGTGTCCAGCCGCTGCTAGCCACTCTGCGTATATCGTCACTCCACCTAGCCGGAGGGCGTCCTACACTACGTTTGTCAAGTCGCGGTCTCCACTCTAGAACACGACTACTCCAACGGTTATCCATTATTCGACAAATGTGACCGGCCCATTGCCACTTCAGCTTGCTAATTCTTTGAGCTATGTCGATTACCTTGGTATGAACGTTAGCCTCTCCTATTTGGAGTCACACAAACATTGTGAGTCAATAGGCAATCATAATTATATATAACACGGTCCTACGATCACTGGTGACTGCAAACGATAAAAGTCGAGCTAAATGTCGGAGAATAAAGAAATAATATTATATCCTCAGTATACTGGTTAAAGCGGTAAGAACTAGTTAATTAAAATTGCGCGATAAACCTCAAATGATGAACGCAAATTACCAAAAACCTTGCATACAACTTAGGTACCTAATTTACTGGTAACATATTCCAAAAATCCAGTCTGACCTGGGTCTTAAAAATATAGGGGAGATTAAATGTTATTGTGGTTGATTTACACATTGCACAATTAAAACCAAATAAAGAAGAAGTAAATATAATATATTTCAAAAATTTGTGTACAGAAAATACGTATTTTTATCATAATCCTTTTTTTATTGCAGGACAATATAAACATCTCGAACAGAGAGCATAGACGTAGCATTTTTGTTCGCATGTAAATCGAAACATAACACAGTATCAGGGAATTTTCCTATAACGTAAGAATAGGCTCCCTGCCAAAGTTTCCCCAAGAGACCGAAGCATGGGATTCAAAAAGGGCAAAGTAAGGCCTTTGTAAGGTCAGCAAACAACCGAAATATCCACACAGACCGCTTATTATGGACAAGCTATCTCCTTGTTTTTTGTAATTTCTTTATGTTTATTCAATTACAACAACACGTAAACAACAAATTCTTTATTTTAAACCAGTAAAAATTCGGAATAACAATAATTGGTAAATGACTTAACTAATAGATATTGGTATGAATCTTGTCACAATTTGCGATAACTGCCAGACAATCAAATAAGTGTTCCCGATGGAAACGTGTTTTTACAGTTTTTTTTATGGTAATAGGCGGCAAACGAGCAGACGGATCGCCTGATGGTAAGCAATTACCGCCGCCCATGGACACAAGCAACACCACAGAAGTCGCAAGTGCGTTGCCGCCCCTTGGGGTTGGGAAAAGGGATAGGATGAGGAGTGGGATGAGGGAGAAGGAATAGGAGATAGGGCCTCCGGTACTCTCACTCACCGAACGAAACGCAACAGCTTAGGTACTGTTACTTTACGTCGATTTTCTGTGAGAGGGTAGTACTTCCCCGGTCGAGCCGCCCCATTCATGCTGAAATCAGCAAGGCTCTACTACCTATAAAGTAATGAATAGTATTAAATATGTGAATATATTTTCAGTAATAAAACATAACAATATAAGAATATTGTTATGTTTGGAGTCGAAATGTTGGGACCATGGGGTCCAAGTGCGCGATCTCTTTTTATAGATCTCTCAAAGATAATGGTTGACGCCTCGCGTGATAAGAAGACTGGCCTGTATTTGGCGCAATAAGATCAGCATTGCCATACACCTTGGCAATGCTGCCAGCATTCTGGGCACGCTCCCAATTGACGGCGATGTGGAGGATTTCCATGACGCCCTCTAAATTTTCTTTTCCTTCCTTTTTTTTAAATGTTTTATTTTAGTTATTTAAGTATAGAAATTATTGTTTTATTATATGTGTAAATAGTCACTTAGCTATAGTTAGTTTTAATTTGATTGCAAATAAATATCTATGTCATTAAAAAACAAAAAACAAAAAAAGAATATAAGAACCAAATGCATATATTTAAACTGCAACAATACTCAACAAACATTCCACCATTTTCCTTAAGAAGATATTTCTAAAATTTTATAGCACTTGTCCAAGCATATCTATGCTTATATACGTGTATGCAGTTTTATATAAGTATTGGATAAAAATACTGTTATAAAACTCGTATAAGCAAATGCACCACACACATAAACACAGTTTCTCTTTAAGCCGAACTCTTAAGTAGCATTCCGAGTTCACGCTCACGTTCAGCAACTATGCGTCAAAATACGTTTTACGACGTTTCCACAGTAACATTCTTCTTGTGACGACAAAAATTCAATAAATCGAAGGAACTTAAAGCTTCTTTTAAGCCAAAGCCGCACAAACAGAAAGCGAACAGGAGTTCAGCCAATGAGAAACATGGGTTTCAGTGCATGCGGAGAAAGATTTCCTAAAGCGTGGTTTTCATTTAGAGTTCCTTAGTAATAATCGCTTTAATGTGTAATCTTTGTTCCAAATATTGTATTCCATTATCTTCTTGCCCTGGTCCCAATCTATTTGGGTCGGCACAGTTCGTCCTTCGCTTCGATTCTTTTCTGTCGCCTGATCATTTACCCCTTTCTCTGTCATATTCATCCTCACACAGTCCATCCATCTTTTCCTTGGCCTCCAATTATCGTATTCCATAAGCAAATATTCTTTGTTTAAAATTTAAATTAAAGGTAAGATAAAATTTTAAAGGGTAATATTTTAGGGTTAAACTCTACGAGTTTTATTACCATTAAATTGTTAATATTTTGCACAAATACTTTTTAAAAAAGTGGTAAAAGGTGCAAACTTAACTATTATTCCCATGAGATAAACATTACTGACTAAATGACTATCATCACAGTAGCACAAAATCGTACAATTAGTAGAATCACAACAGGAGTTTAATCTACATAATTACAATAAGCGATATAGTTTGATCACATTGATTACGTCAAAGATTTCATGGCCCTTTAATTTAAATATTGAAACTTTACTTTAAAATGTAAACACAACGAAAAAGCGATACAGAACCTTCAAAATTTACAAAATCGTAACATCTGTTTTCAAGGAAAACAAACCTAAAATACATTTGTATTTTTACAAATAGAAAACGGTTTCCTGAATTTCTTTGAGCTCACACGGAGGTAATGAGAAACGATGTAATTCTGCGAACATTGAAATACTCGGCAAGAGCCCGACAAGTATACTTTGAATTCACGTTTTCATTGGCTACAAATATTTTTGAGACTTTTTGCTAAAATATTTAGTCCTAGTGTTCTAGTGCTTATTCAAGATTAGATGTTTGAATGTATTGGAATACCTGACATCGACAAATTTTCGAAAGTGGTTATTGTTGATACGTAATACTATGTACTTTTCGGTGTCACATAGGTAAAAATAAAAAACAAAGGAATTTTAAGGATGTAAAACATAGAAGGTATTTCCTTGTGGGCGGTCGATCAAGCGATTATGATTCTAATATCTGTAAGCGTTTCAAATTAATGTATTTTCAAATTCTAACACAATTATAATTAAAAATTCCTTAAATCGCTTATATTATTTTGAAGTTATTTTACAATGAAAGGTTATAAATTCGTATATTACTTTATCAACAATAGCTAAAAGTATTTTGAAAAATGCTTTCATTGAACATAGTGCAGTCTGCTATAATATAGTTTGATGAACTAGTATCCGAAAGAGATCGTTTTTTATCGGTGGCTTTGGATAGAATAACGCAACATGACGGACTGTTATGTCTCTACACAGACAGTTTGATGGACGCTATGACAGATTTGGGGCACCACATTTTTTTTGCAAGCTTCCGCATTCTGAAACAAAGGTAGATTTAGTACAGCCACGCTTTATAGTCACCGTAAAATTAGGTAGGGTACAAATAACTTGATTCGCCATTTCAACCTATGATAAATGAATGAGTCGAAGAAAATTTGACTTAATCTCGTAAATAATGATAAGTATACAGATGTTGAAAACCTCGTAAAATAGGAATTTTGATGCAGAGGTCTACGAACTAATAAGTTCTGAATCTGTCTATTTCTTCTATTAATGAATGACCTGTGATTGAAAACAGAGGAGTACATTCTTATTGCAGATTTACCTTTCATAATAATTTTCTTAATTTCTTACTCGATAAAGATAAAATATTTTAAGGTTATAGGTATTCAATGATAACAACTTAACGGAAGATACATTAACAAGAACCAAGCTGATGTAATATATTAAATATAATTATTATTTCATTATCTCTATACCTACGCAATAATGGACCATTGAAAGATATTCCAGGATGAATGAAATAAGATGAACTGAATAATATTTTCTTTCCATTTTATCATTTTCAAATATTACCGATTATTATTTACCCATGGTAAAACGTACAATCATGTCCTGTTTCAATTTAAATAATACCCTTGCCTGGCAAGATAGCCTTTGTGCTTTTTTATGGTATTGATTAGGAAAAGGATCAAATAGACGATGTACAATCAGCACAAATTATGGCCTACCACCCTACGATTTAACTTTAGTTGCACGCCATTATACAACATGGTTAAATTGCCCTTGAAACACTATTCTGACAGTCCTATCCTCATTCATTTTGGTAACTAGTAGACCACTATCTTGGCTGACCGTTACACTCAAGCACAATAAAATTAAAATGATACATATCGTCACGCCTTTTATCCCCGAAGGGGTAGGCAGAGGTGTATTTCTACACCCACTTTTCGCCAGATATACTTTAATCCCACGTAATAAGGGGCGAGCCTATTGCCGTACCGGGCACATTTCCAGACTCCGTGCTGCTACTGAGAATTTCGTGACAGAAAAACCCAATAACACTGCCCGACCCAGGAATCGAACCCGGGACCTCCCGATCCCACGCACACATTTATGCCGCGAGACCAACGAGGCAGTCATATAGGGTTTGATGTCGAGTTTTCCGTCTCTACGCAAAGATGGTATTTGCATCGTGTTATCCCTTAGTCGCCTCTTACGACACCCACGGGAAGATAGGGGGTGGTGACACTTGTATTCTATGCCGTCAACCACACGGCCATTAAAATAATGAACCTGAATAAAATTTATATTCTTTGTTCGATCACTGATTAATTATAGGACCGGATGTAAAGTAGACTGTTGATTTTCCCATGATAGCCAAGCCATGAATCTATGTCATCAAATTTCAATCGTTAGTTAATCAATGTTCTAAAATATTTAGTATTGGTAGTATTTTCTAATCTAGTTTACATAGATATTAAATATAATTATATGTATTTTACAAATAATGATTACTATCCTTCGACTAAAAGATAGTAAGAAAGGATTGAAAAAAAAAGTAAATTAACTAAATCCTATGATTAATATTTAATGAATCCAAACGGGGTGCTGTGAGACGTTGATTGTAGTGTAAAGTTTTGAAATAGTGGGTATGGTAGGTAGTACCTAAATTATTTTACTTTATTTGAAATGAACAGCCTTCTGGTGTGGGATGTAACATTGCAGGTAATCTTACTTTACATAGCCATACCAGCTAACAATCATAACGATTCTGCCGACACCATGTCTAACTCATTTGAAAAATTGTGATGTATAGCTCAAATTGGAATTGTGGTGTATAGATCAAAGTTTTGAGCCTTAAAAACGAGATTCGCGAGAATGGATACATAAAATTCGGAACCCGTAACACTCTCAGCTCAAATTATAAAAGCGATTATCGTTTTAGCTTATCTGTCGAACAGAATTACAACATTAGATTAAACCAATTTCATTTCAGTAAAATAAAACGAGTTTGAATTTATATCTGAAACAAGTGCTTGAGTTAAAATCCGAGAGCTTTTTGGCAATCCTAAGGTTTCACTGCTAGGCTATCAAGAGCTTCACAAATAACAGTGAAATAATTCAAGGAACCCGCACTAAAGCACCTTGTTTAATATTAATCGTATTGTAAGGGTTGCTACCCATATGTAGCAACATTTGACTCGTTGTGACGGTGGCACATTTGTTATAAAAGTGAGTAGATGCACTTTACTAAAAGTCTGCATGTTAGGAGTATACAATGTGACGCGATACCTTTTGTTTTGTTTTCCGAGGTGGAAAATTCCTTCGCATCTCCGACGCTTGAGACAATGAGAGCCGGAGTATGTGGTATTACCACTAAAAACCACCTCGACTTTCTCATGTACCCGTGTGTCGGAGGGTTGGGTATCGCCGCAGCATCCCCGCTGTATTGGCCCGCCAGATGGTCAGGCGGGCCCCGAACAAAACCCCTTTGGCGGCGGATGAACGCGTTGGGCTCCGTCGCCAAAACACCCAGCGAGGATAGGGAGGACGGCAACGCAACACCGCATCTCCTCTTGCTCTGCGGCCCCACCGCGACGCAATAATGGTGCGCCCCCATTTGGTCGCGGCAGATAGGGCGCGCGGCAACGCAACACCGACACGCCTCTCCTCCCGCGACGGCACCCGACTGCGAGGGACAGACAGAACTGTCCCCCGCACCCGCACTTTGGACGTATCCTACGCAAGCCCCACCCAAGCCCACATGAAGCGTCCGCTCCCGGGATCCCGCTCAGCTTCACCGTGGGTGTACCTCAAACCCACGGTTACTGAGCCCCCCCCCCCACCACGACAAGGTGGAGATCCCACTTCGTGTAACGCGATACCCTTTTTTTTTTTTTGGTGTCGGGTTGGAAAATCCTCATGGAGTCCCTTCGCCCTGTGGGGGAAGGACGAAGGGGACTGTCAGACTCTTACTGACTAAAAACCAACCCGTGCTCCTCATGTACCCATGTGTCGGAGGGTAGGGTTTCACCGAAACATTCCTCGCTACCCCTCGACGGGGTGTAACGCGATACCTACGATATAGTGAAATAGTTATCTACAATCTTTTTTGAAGTTATACTCTACCTTCAGAGCCCGAAAAAGGACGCTATTTTTTTAAAAATATTATCAATATTTTTACCAAACTAACATTTTTGATATCTACAATCCTAATCTCAACGATTTTATTTCAATTATTGAGCTCTTTTAAAATTTGTTCTCATGAATGTTCGCAGCTTGTTCTGGCAAGTGGGCATCAACCCTTATTTAACCCAGCGTGAAGTTGACCGCAATTAAGTAAAGACCTTTAGTAAATTTCGCCGGTTTAGTGGCTTTATAAACAGCGGCGGTAGTTTCATATTATTATAACGCTCATCGCCAGAGGGCTTTTACGTTTTGATTATAAGCTATGGATGGAAACTGCTATTAATTTAGACTCTATCTATGATTGGTTTAGTTAAAATCTAAATTTAAGCTTATAGCAGCGATAGCCTAGTGGAGATAAAAACTGCCATGGAGAGGGTGTCGGGTTGGAATAGTTAATTATCGCTTGTACCGTGCTCCGAAGAGCATGTTAAGCTGGCGGTTCCGGCTTTCACGAAGATCTTTTACAGTCATGATTGGGCGTCAGTACCTATTTCTCAACAAACTGCCATCAGTCTAAACTATTGAATATCGCTATACCTTAGCATTGCGGTGGTCATGCAGGACATGTTAATATTCAGTCAAATCCGATTAGACTAGTAAGTGGACTCCGGGTTGCAACTTGGATAGTAGTAGGAGGATAAGAGAAATTCAAAATTATATGAAACTACCCATATTATTCTCAATATTTTGTAGGATTTTAGACAAAGAAAAATGTACTAAAACCTAATTTATAAATTAAGGAGTAGTCTATTGAAAGGTTACATTTGGGGTTACTTATTACATGGGGTTGTATTTGTCAGACGACGCAATTTTATTTTACAGATGTGTAGGGAGTGCTAGTGTAAAGCTTGCTCCAAATTTGTGGGTCGAACCTCTTGTCCCTCAGCCGCCATCTTGGAAAGAGTGCAGGCGCGGATGGGTTTTCTTATTTATCTGGTGAACTATTGATCACACAGAGACCTTGTTCAAGCATTTTTGCTGCAAATTAAATTCTCTACAACTTTGGTTCTGATACTTTTTGTCGTAAAGCCATAAATAAAAAAGTTTTCTATGACATTGTTTTCTTTAGATTATTAAAACGTTTCTTCATGATTACTGTGTCTTTAGTATTTTTATGAGCCAGACTGAAAGCTTATGATCTAATAGAGGTTCGGTATTCAATTATTGATGAAGAACTATAGAAAAAAACGCATTTTGTTGGTGAATCATAATTGCCATTGATTTTTCCAATTATTTTGCTGCATCTCTCTCCAGAACATTGAGGTGTTGCAGAACATTGCAGTTTGCTTTGCATGGGCGGAACATTAACTTCTCTCTTCATGGTCGTTGTATTGAGTGCAAATTGGACCTTGTGGTAGTCTTGGAGGCTGTGGAGTTTCAAGTTGGAGGACTGGCTCTTGTTTTGGAGGCAGTAAAGACAAATTACTTTTTTGTTACTGCGGACGAAAAAACTACAACACATTGAAATGAACATTTGTTGCAAATTGCATTCGATTTTCGTTTGTAACTTTGTTTTTTTTTATTTTACGACACCAAAGTTGTTGAGGATTTAATTTGCATCTCATCATGTTTTGAAATTTTTCTGTGCGGCTAATAGTTTGTCAGATATACCTACTAGAAAACCCATTTGTACCATGTTTTTCAAGATAGCAGCCGCAGGATAAGGGCTGCATAGCCACAAACTTGGATTTAACTTTCTATGAAATAAAATATAGGTATATTCATCATCAAGTTTCCGCTTAGATACTAATTCAGTTCCCAAAAAAAATACTGCTAGTTGAAATTAAAACGAAGCTTATACTTATAACTGACATATTAATATGCTACATTTTACTTAAAAGAGCAGTTCGGGCCATTTACCAATTACGAACAAGAGTTTCGCTCAAGGAAAGATTTAAGGACATCGGTATTTTAACTGTAGCGTCTCAGTATATTTATGCCAGTGTTTTGCATGTGCGTAGGAATATAAATTCATATTTAAAGAATAGTGATATTCACTCTATTAATACAAGAAATAGACATAAATTATGTGTTCCGTATTTCCGTTTGTGTAAAACTCATAATTCTTTTATAGGACAAAGTTTACGCATCTACAACAAGATACCGATATGTATTTTAGACTTGCCGTTTAGCGTATTTAAGACAACGATTAAAAATAACCTAATGCAAAAGGCTTATTATAATTTAAATGATTACCTTAATGACAAATGCGCTTGGCAATAATCTGTTTTAGTATTCACATAATTATTGGGTAAGTAGGTAGATAATATTAAAATTTTCATGACATGTAATTAAATATGATTCTATTCCCAATAAAATTATATAAGTAAATGATGTTTTTTGGAATCGCCACCACATCATTAGATGTCTTTCATGTCGTTAGATACTATTTATTTATTATGTTTAATTTTATTGTCTTGTACTTAATCAGTTGGATCGGTGGTTGCATTTCAAAAGGTATCACGTCAATTAAATATGGGTACTACATTTGCATTTCTTCACACGTTTTCACAAATTTATGCTATAATTAATGATCTGGAAAATGGAGGTAATTCGCGTTCATGGTCAGTATACCAACAGATTGTTAATTTTATTACTGCCGGTTCGTATACCGTTGTCGTCATGCTCACTAAAATGTCATTTCTTGTGGTGGCGTCGTGTGTCGGGTCATCCCTGTCCCTCTGATATGGCGAGAGGGATGATGGCTGGCACATGCGTCATACTCGTGAACGGGTGCTACTTGCGATGACTGGTCGATGGCGGTCTTATGGGCTGGTATAATTTTTTATTTATATTTAACTTCATCATTTCCATCATGGTTCTGAACATTTGCGCGGATTGCCTGCATTGTTAGGTGCATAATGTAAGTGGATGCTCCTGTTTCACCATGTCTATGTTCAGGAGGCTAACTAAATGAACATCAAAATTTAACTTGATTATGCTTGAGTATCATGTAAAGTAAATATATACAAGTTACATAGAAGGTATAACAGTTGCAGCACCTTACAAAAGTTTAATTGTTATGTATTATTAAAAACCTGGCGATGAAAAAGAGTGACCGTGAGTTTTATTGCCCGTTCTTTCTCATGGTTCTACCTATTGCATTGCGAACGTGGCAGTAAATGTAAATGTAGAAGCATACAGTAATAATGTTTAAATTTGACGTTCATAAGTGTCACTTTGTGATCTAAATGAATAAAGGATTTTGAGTTTGAGTTTGAGTTTGAGCTTATTACGATACTCCTTATTAGCTGCCAACCCATTATATATGGTACCTACTCTAATTATTTTTGAAACTTGTATTCGCTTTACTTAGTTGCTGTATTAAATACATGCCTTTATTTATTTAATGGTTACGCATTATTTATCAACATATAAGGTGCTTTCGTTGCCGCCGAAATGCGAGGAATAAAAATGCAAAGATAAGTAAACTTTCCTTGCTACCTACTGCTTATTATGCTTAATGGTTTATCTGTTCTAAATTTTTTTATCAAAGCAAAATACCCAACTAATGTCGTACTTAATGGAAGAATGCAACTCAAATAGTAGAAGTACCTACCAACCATTAAATTTTTACGTTAAAGACAACAAATATGTATTATAGTTTTTTAGCTATAGGTAGGTCCTGTACGTCTGAATAGATAGGTACCGCTCTTCTTAGTAAATTTAAATAAATACGCCAGCAGCTTCGCCGGCGTTTCCCTCGGGAACTGTACATTTTCCCACGATTAAAAGTAGCCTATGTGTTATTGCTGACTTCATCCAGATCCGTTCAGTAGTTTTTGCGTGAAAGATAATAAACACACACAGTCACAAACTTTCGTATTTATAATATTTGTAGGAAGTAGGATACTTTACCTAGGATGTAGATGTAGTGGGGGGAACGTTACAGATGTACTTACTAAACCATTTATTTATTTGTATTTTTTTACTAACAAAATACGTAAGGCCATTTATTTTTATTTGAAACTTATTTCTATGCGATGCTATTAGTTATATTCAAGTAAAAAGAGTAGGTGATGTATGTACGGTTAAATGTAGAATCACGTCAGAAGAACACCGCGTACGTACCACACTTTATCATTGCAGTTTAGAATGCAATGAAAAGGATCAAGAAGTTTTAAATGTAACCTGCGAAGATTGTGCCGCCAGCAGGGGTGTTTGTAAACATTTTTAATGTTGCTACATCGTCGAAGCGAGGAGCCTTCGACGACTGCTACCAAGTGATTAAAGCTAAAGATTTTGGTACAAGTGGTAGAACACGTCATTTAGCCGGTCAGAATGGAAATATTTTTTTTGACAAAGTACCATTAAAACTTAGAGAGCTTCAAATACAGTGTTCTCTTTCACATTTTATATGTGAAAAAAAAAAGAAATTGAAAAGATGTCTATTCATTATTTAATTAATCGTTTATCTCCAAATGGATCTAATCCTCTTCATAGCTTTTCTCAATTTTTCCGCATTTTAACGTCCTTTGTAACTATAAAAAACAACTTTTTCGCCAAATTGTAGTTGTATTTTTACATTTAGTCACAACACATGATTTCCTAGTATTTGGATTGGACATTTTTAAAAGTATTTAGGTATAATTTCGACGGCAAGGGTGCGCGACCTCGAGCGGACTGAGTGAGCCAGACTGAGCGTGTTGTACGATTACGTCACACCGTCACCAGCAGCCCGCGTCGTGCGGTTAACTTGTTTTACTTCTAAATCGGAAACTAATTGACGTATCGAAGTAATTCTTTCACTAGTATTTTTCTATTTTTGACAGAGAATATGGAGTGCTAATAATCAAAATTAGTTAACATTCTTCATTAACTTAAATTTTTACGTTCATAAGCGTCACTTCGTGGCCTAAATGAATAAATGATTTTGACTTTGACTTTGAATTTTTAAAATCGGTCTAGTACTTTTTTAGTTTATTCATTACAAACATACAAAAATACAAATCTTTGCTTTTTATTATATTAGTACAGAAGTATAGACTTATTAAAATTTTATTACGGATTTAAAATAAAATAACTAGTTTTTACAATATATGCTACTGAAATGTGCACCATGTTGGATAATTCTGATGAAATCATATCTCGATATTTTGATTTCAGCGCCACCGAGACAAAACACACAAATTGATGTATGATGGATGAATGGTGTTTTCGAGGTAATTAGTCTTTCTCAGTGCTATTATTTCAATATCCTTTTACCTCACTTAGCCCTTCTATATCTGTCTGTGATGTTTCGTCCATTGCTTGTGTTGCTTTCTCCCACGATGTCATTTTATTTGTAACCTGTGTTATTTCTTCTTCAGCGGTTGCTTCCTCAATTGCTTGAGTTGATGCCTCTAATCGTTTCGTTTCTTCTGTAGCCTGTTTCCTTTCTTGCTCAGTTGTTTCCTCCATTTCTTCAGTTGTTATGTTAATTTCTTGAGTTGTTTCCTGCATTTCTTGAAACGCTTTTTCCTTTTGTGACATTTCTTTTGTTACCTCTATTGCTTCTTCTTCAGGTGTTGTTATCTTCATTTCTGTAGATGCTTCCTCCCTTTGTGTTATTTCCTCGGTTACCGGTATTGTTTCTTCTTCACCTGTTGTTTCCTCCATTTCTTGAGTTGTTTCTTCCGTTTCTGTAGACCCTTCCTCCCCATGGGTTTTTTCTTCTGTTGCCTGTATTGTTTTATCTTCAGCAATTGTTTCCTCCATTTCTTGAGTTGTTGTCTCCACTGGTTTCGTTTCTTCTGTTGTCTGTATCTTTTCTGCCTCAGCTGTTGTTCTTTCCATTTCTTCAGTTGTTACGTTAATTTTCTGAGTTGTTTCCTCCATGTTTCGAGATTTTTTATCTGTTTCGTGATATGCTGACTCCCCATTTGTTATTTCTTCAGCTGTTATGTTATTTTTTTGAGTTGTTTCCTCCATTTCTATGGATGCTTCCTCCCCTTGTATCATTTTTCCTGTTACGCCTATCGTTTCTTCTTTTGTTGTTTTTTCTTCCATGTCTTTATACGCTGCCTCCCCTTGTATCATTTCTTCCGTGACCTCTAGTGTTTCTTGTTCAGCGGTAGTTTCCTCCATTTCTGTAGACGCTTCCTCCCTTTGTGTCATTTCTTCTATTACTTCTATTGTTTTTTCTTGAGCTGTTGTTTCCTCCATTTCTGTAGACGCTTCCTCCCCTTGTATAATTTCTTCTGTAACCTCGATTGTTTCTTCTTCAGCTGTTGTTTCCTCCATGTCTTGAATTGCTTCTTGTTTTTCTTGATATGCTGACTCCCTTTGTGTTTTTTCTTCTGTAACCTCAATTGTTTCTACTTCAGCTGTTGTTTCCTCCTTTTCTGTAGATGCTGCCTCCCCTTGTGTATGATCTTCTGTAACCTCTATTGTTTCTTCTTCAAGTGTTGTCTCCCCCATTTCTGTGGACACTTCCCCCTCTTGTAGTGTTTCCTCCATCTTTTGATTCTTTGCATCTGTTTTGTGATAAGCTGACTCGTTTGGTGGTATTTCTGCAGTTGTTACGATAATTTCTTGAGTTGTTTCCTCCATTTCTTGAGATGATTTCTTCCCTCGTGTCATTTCTTCCGTTACCTGTACTGTTTCTTCTTTAGCTGTTGTTTCCTCTATTTCTTGAGTTGCTTCTTGTTTTTCTTGATACGCTGACTCCTCTTGTGTTTTTTCTTTTGTTAACTCAATTGTTTCTTCTTCAAGTGTTGTTTCCTCCATTTCTTGAGTCTCCACTTGTTTCAATTCTTCTTCAGCCAGTTTTGCTTCTTCCTCAGCAATGGTTTCTTCTATATATTCAGTAGTTACATTAATTTCTTGAGTTGTTACCTCCATTACTTTAGTTGCTTCCACTTTTTCTTGATATGCTGACTCCCTTTGTGTTATTTCTTCTGTTTTCTGTATTGTTTCTTCCTGAGCTGTTGTTTCTTTTATTTTTTTAGTTATTACGTTAATTTCTTGAGTTGTTTCCTCCATTTTTGGAGATGCTTTCTCCCCTTGTGTCATTTCTTCTGTCACCTGTACTGTTTCTTCTTCAGCTTTTGTTTCCTCTATTTCTTGAGGTGTTGACTCCACTGGTTTCATTTCTTCTGTAGCTTGTATTGTTTCTTCCTCAGCAGTTGCTACTTTCATTTCTTCAGTTGTCACTTTTATTTCATGAGTTGTTTCCTCCGTTTCTTGAGATGCTTCCTCCCCTCGTGTCATGTCTTCTGTTACCTCTAGCGTTTCTTCTTCAGCTGTTGTTTCCTCCATATCTTGAGTTGCTTCTTGTTTTTCTTGATATGCTGACTTCCCTTGTGTTTCGTCTTCTGTGACCTCAATTGTTTCGTCTTCAGCTGTTGTTACCTCCTTTTCTGTAGACGCTGCCTCCCCTTGTGTCACATCTTCTGTATCCTCTATTGTTTCTTCTTCAAGTGTTGTTTCCTCTATTTCTGTAGAAGCTTCTTCACCTTGTGTTGTTTCCTCCATCTTTTGAATCTTTTCTTCTACTTCGTGATATGCTGCCTTCTTTTGTGATATTTTTTCCGTTGCTACGTTAATTTCTTGAGTTGTTTCCTCCATTTCTTGAGATGCTTCCTCTCCTTGTGTCATTTTTTCTGTTACCTTTATTGTTTCTTCTTCAGCTGTTGTTTCCTCCATATATTGAGTTGCTTCTTGTTTTTCTTGATATGCTGACTCCCCTTGTGTTTCTTCTTCTGTAACCTCAATTGTTTCTTCTTCAGCTGTTGTTTCCTTCTTTTCTATAGACGCTGGCTCCCCTTGTGTGACATCTTCTGTATCCTCTATTGTTTCTTCTTCAAGTGTTGTTTTCTCCATTTCTGTAGAAGCTTCCTTACCTTGTGTTGTTTCTTCCATCTTTAGAATCTTTTCCTCTGTTTCGTGATATGCTGTCTCCTTTTGTGATATTTCTTCCGTTGTTACGTTAATTTCTTGCGTTGTTTCCTCCATTTCTTGAGATGCTTCTTCTCCTTGTGTCATTTCTTCTTTTACTTGTACTGATTTTTCTTCAGCTGTTTTGTCCTCCATTTTTTGAGTTGATTCCTCCATTTTTTGAGTTGTTTTCTCCATTTTTTGAGTTGTTGTCTCGATTCGTATCGTTTCTTCTGTTTCCTGTATTGTTTCTCCCTTGGCTGTTATTTCTTCTATTGCTTCAGTTTTAACGCAAATTTCTTGAGTTGTCTCCTTTATTTTTTGAGTTGTTTCCTCCAGTTGTTGAGTTGTTTTGTCCATTTCTGTAGAAGTTTCCTCCCCGTGTGTTATTTCTTCTGTTACCTGTATTGTTTCTTCTTCAGCTGTTTTTTCCTTATTTTGAGTTGTTGTCCCCACTCGTATCGTTTCTTCTGTAGCCTGTGATGTGTTTTCGTTATGTGTTGTTTCTTTTATTGCATCAGTAGCTTTTTTAGTGGACGACGTCGTATCCTCTATTGATGAAGATGTTGACATTGTTGATTTAGGTGATGTTTTTGGTAAAAGCCATGGAAACAATTTGTAGAATGGGTCAATATAGTGTGTTGTTTCCTTTAAAGGTTTTGAAGAATTTGGCTTAACAGTAGCCGATGAAGATGACACGCTGCTCATAGTTACTTTGGATGTTGATTTTGGTGGTGTAGGTGTTGTTTTTAGTCTTGGTAACCATGGTAACAATTTATAGAATCCATCTTCCTGTGTTGTTTTCACCTGAGAATTTGCCGTGGAGCTTTCTATTACAGTGGTCATAGCTTCTGTAGAAGTTAATTTTGGTGGCGTTGGTGTTGTTTTTGGTTGAGGAATCCAAGGAAATACTTTATAAAATCCATCCCACTGGGCTTCAACGCCTTTATGTATAGGCGATATGATTAATGTACTCGCCATTACCTGTTAATTAAAAATGTAGTTACATTCATTGTAGTTTATAAGCAACTATCATTCGTGAAGCCCACTGCATTGTACGTCAAAATTATAGTCATCATCACCCTGTTAGCGTTATCCCAGTTTCAATCTTGGGTCCGCTTTTTAGTCTAACAGGATTTGGCTGAATATTAGCTTTTCCACAGAGCGACTGTCTGTCTGACCTCTGCAACCCGAAGGGATAGCGATATTCCATGGTTTAGACTAGTGTCAGTTTATTTAGAAGGTACTGACGCCCTGTAACGGCTGTCAAAGATCTTCATGACAACCGGGACCGACGGCTTAACGTACTCTCCGAGGCACAGGACAAGCGATAATTAACAATTCAATATGCATATAACTCCGAAAAGTCATTGGTGCGCGCCGTGGATTCGAACCCGTTACCATCTGCATTGCAGTCTGTTGGTATATCCACTAGGCTATCGCTGCTTTTACGTTAAAATTATAGAATTCATGGATTTAAAAAGATTGATAACAAGTGCATTTATATTTACTCAGTGTGAAAATAATAATCAAAGAACGATTTTAAAAGAAAAATATTGTAAATATACCGTGATAATATTCGTACGTGTAGTATATTTTATATCTGATATGGTCTAGACAGGCTCATTGAGAGAAATAAAAAAATATTGAAACCAATTTTCAATTATGAAGAAAAAGATGATGCTCACCAGTGCAATCGTCTTCATTATTGTCTATAGTTTTCGTCACTGTCGTCAGTTCCAAAACATGATGTGATGTCATGACAGGCAAACTTTAAATACATTTATTGTTGCTTAAACTAATTTATATGGCAGTGAATAAGATACAGATACGACGGGTCAATTTACAAAACATTAATTACACGAAGTATTTTCGACTATTCTAGTATATTATCTTTGAATTTAAATAAGGCACTCTAAATAAAGCTACAATTTATTGAATATTCTACGATATTTTCAATGAAATTGGACATATTTATGTCCGTTTTGGCCTTACATGGTTTATTGATGACGACTTCATTTAGATTTCAGTATAAATAGACTTTAACATGAAATAATTGACTATCAAGAGTAATTTTCGTTACCTTTATAACTCGTCCCTTATCTTCTTGATCACTTATTTCTGTATATATTTTAGTGGAAAAGTGTTGTGTTCTAGATCTTAGTTGCTACTAATGAAAGCTGGATTTTAATTAACGAAGTATTTAAGAGATAATAAAAGTATATAAGGATAACGACATGTCATGATAAGAGCGATGTAAAGTTGCAAACACTAAGTTGAAAATTTCAATTTTCTCCTCTATTGCATCAACGTTGTGCATTTTCTTCATCTTAATATATAAAATCCTTGCGTTACTGACTGACTGACAGACACGCTACAGCCGAAACTATTGGGCGCAGGAAGCTGAAATTTGGCATGTATGTTTCTTGGGGACCGTAGGGGTGCACTAAGAAGGGATTTCCCGAAATTCCCACGGGATCGACAAAACGGGTTAATTTAAATAAAATGCAGGCGTAGCTGCTGGCGTCCTCTAGTATGGTATATTATAATGAAGGATTCATTATGCTTTTGTAAACTGACTTGATGATCTCACACTGCATTATTATTTCTATAGAAATCACTAGCAACTCGGCCTGCGGAATCAATGAACTAAATCAGCTTTCAAATAGGTCGAGTAGATTCACTGTTCATTTCAATTATTATTAGTAGTCAAGAGTAAATTCGAATTTTAAGTTTAATTTTATTAAATTAATGTGTAACAACATCATCCAATGAAGTATTGGTTTTCACATAAAGGCGCAGATACACTTGAGCATTCACCTGTAATGAGCATTTTCGCGAATGTTACAAAAAAAATAGTGTGTTTTAGCGAGCATTCTCACGAACATTTGGGCGAGCCTTAGAATATAGATAATACATAGAATTCGCGCTACATTGGCGGTTAAACCCAATATATTTACTTCACTTTGACTTATGATTTTAATCTAGGGAAGAATCTTCGTAGTTAGTCACTAATTTTAACTTGACTAGTGATGGGCTTGGTCAGAATAAATATCGATAAAATATCGATAATGTTAACAGAATTAATTTCAATAGAATGTTGATAAACTCTCGATATCGATGCATAAATTTGAACGTAGGAACAGGTGTTCTATATGTGTGATTTATTTGACCTGTTCAAATTAAAATCTGCATTTTATTATTTAGAAACGTCAGTTGTTTATGTGTCTTACTCTTACTCTAGAAATAATTTATAAACTGATTAAATATATTGGGATATAATATATTTTATTGAAACTGAAGTAAATATATTGGGGAAAACTGCTGTTTTAGTGCGATTTCTATATGTTTTCTATATTCCACGGACTATTTGAATTTAGAGTGTTCGCTAGAATGATCGTGAAAATGTTCAGTTCGACAAATCAATTAACGGCGAATGCTCGCTGTTCTGTTACAAGTGAATGCTCAGGTTGCCAGCGCCCTAACACACTTATTTAGTAACGCTTAATCAAATAATTTACTGTAGGTTTTGTAGCTAAATTAAGTGCACGAGCACAATGCGAAGCAAATGTCTTCTTACGGATGATCAGCTTAGCTAAGCCAGGTTTGCCTCTTTCGAGTCTAGTGAAGTGCTTTTTGGCTGACGCCAATAACAATTAAATAGCTTATCTTTGTTATTATATTCATATTAATGTGCAGACTTTTATTAAATTTCATCATTGTATGTATATTGAAACAATATATATTTTTATTTTTATTGTTCGAAAGTAAACCCGCAGTCTTGATGGAACTGGTCCAGTCTACTGAATACTCGAACATTTGGGGTTCAAATTATGGAAAATACTAACGAAACTTCTTAATCTTAGCGGTATAAGCCTGCTCTAACTGTAGTGTCATGTGCCGTTCACTGGCGATCGAAGTAAGAAAGTAATAAATATACCAACATTAGCATTTTGTCCTCATATTCTTACCACTTTTCCATCCCTACAGGTACCAAGAAACTACCCTCTTTTTCTGAAGATGAAGGAGGGAAAGAATATAAAAGGCGAAGGGTTTGGGAAGATACCTTCAACTTCTCGAATACATTAGCATAATATATGACTGGTGTTTGTTTGGCACTTTAGTTTTTAATATGCAATAAAATGTTATAATTACTGGTTGTCCATGATAAAAAATAAATAAATAAATCCCTGGCGTCTAAGAGAAACTATTAGCCACTTACTGTTAGAAAAGTTGTAGCTAGTTTTTCACCTTTATAATAGTTACTACAGAATATATACAAATACCTCATCATCATCAGCCTTTAACAGTCCACTGCTGGACTAGGCCTCTCCTTTGAAAGGAGGAATTGGCCTACTATACCACGCTGGCCAAACGGGTTGGTATAGGGTTTGTATCAAGTTTTCCTTCTCTTACAGTGCTGTTCTCTGCATAATATGCTACCTCTGTCAGCTCTTACGACACCTATGGGATGATATGGGGTGGTGACATTCCGTATTCTTAATCCGTCACCACACGGACTATATACAAATACCTACGGTACATCTCCCCAGTATTTTTTAATTAGTTTCACACAGATATTTATAATTTTATTTACTATAAAAAATAAATTATATAATTGAATTGGTTCTGGTCAACCCTGGTGGATTATGATGATCCTCCATCATAGGGTGATATTGCATCTGTAGCTTTCTCACTGTCTTCTTCCGCTTCTGTATCTTGTGCAGTTTTCAGTTCGGGTTCTGATGAAGAGCTTTCCATTGCAGTTGTCGATGTCGTATCAGCTATCGATGCAGTTGTCATTGCCACTGCGGATGTTGTTGGTTTAAGTGATGGCATCCACGGAAATAAGTTATAAAGTCCACCCCATTGAGCATATACTTTATTATCTACTATTGATGATATGAGTAAGATACTCACTGTTACCTGTCAATATGAATGAATTAGTTAAAATCGTTGTAGGTTACAATATATGTATAAGAATTAGCTTTTATCCGTTCCATTGCTTTTTTGGAATAATAATATATCTAGTTCATCTTAAGACACGCAAGGCCCCTCTTCTACAAATACCAGTCATTTAGAATCTCTCATTGGGCTCAGTGTGCGCCTGCCGTTTTCTTTGTACTGTTAAATGAACGCCGAGCACACGTCGAGCATACACCGAGGGCACGGTCGAAGAACGCGCAACGACTAATCGGACTAAATGAATGCTATTTGTAGACAATAACGTGAGCAAAACAAAATTGATTCATGATCAAAATAAACTTTATCTGACACAGGCTTTAGGCTAGATTCATACAAAATTACACCAATCTGACTGACAATGTGGCACTTGAACAAAGAATATATTTGTTATAAGATGTTCAATATTTTAATCGTTATGCCATAAACCTATTAGGTACTATAGCTACAACGATAAAAATGAACGTTTATTTCTTGATTAAAATGCTATCTTATATAATACATTATTTCAACAATAAAATCGACAAAAATTTATTCTTACCAGTACAATAGTCTTCATTATTTTAGTTATACTGTCTTCAAGTCAAACAATATAGAACATATAACGTTGAACGTTTATATACGACAGACAAGTTTTAATTACATTCATTATTTCTAGAACTAATTAATTTGGAAGTGTATGGGACAGATAGTCTGGTGAATTTATAAATAATTGTGAAAAGAGTAATTATTTCATCCTTGAACTGAAAAGGTGTAAGTTTATCTACAATTAGTTGACTATCTTGTCATACATATTTTCAACCGAATTTACACAATTTTGTTCAATATATGGCTTAATTTAATACGTTTGTCGATAACGTCTATTTGTTTAGCACTTTGATGTTTGAATTTTATTAATTTTGATATTATATTTGTAGCTTTCGACTCCCAGAATGATAATTGACTGAAAGTATTTTGTTCTGCTGATTAATCGTTGAAAAAAAAGAGAGCTATATGTATGCAATAATATGATAGTATATTAAAGAGCGTTTAGTTGTTTATCTAGATTTACTAGGGTAATGCCGCCAGAATAAGTTTCTTTTTTATATTGCCCGGATAATCTACTTGGTGTTTCAGTACATGTATCAACTGATCGAGTTCATCACAAAATGGCGAAGATATGTTTTTTATAGTAACATGTAACGACCAAAGAGTATACAAATACTACGTAAGAAGAGGCGGATGTGCCATAGATCATGCGAGACTTTCAGCTTTGTATGAAACGTGCAGGGAGAACTCGTACCAACATAAAGATACTAATTGACATCGTTTTTATGTTGTCAGCATTGTCATATTCGTCAATATAGGGATGTACCCTCTAGTGATTAACGAAATATCGATAATATTCGGTAAGAAATAATTATAATTATGTTTCGACTAGAATAATACTTTTCCAACACAAATAAAAGATGTATTTAATATTTATGTGTTTATTCAAACAAATTAGCCTATTCTATAAATCTATTCTAGATTAGCGAAGAAAAATACGCAGAACTAAAAGATATATGTATGTACATGTAATGGAAAGGTTTTCAACATTTCTTCTGTAGTAGGATTTAAAGAAATGTCTATAGATACAAGGCACAGCTGTTTTTCTGACTTGAGTTCCCTTTTTTTTAAATCTTTCGGCTTAAAATGCTTGCCACACACAGTTTACCTGATGTAATTTTTGAATGGGCACATAAATCAAGTCTTGGTTTCCAGTTGCAGCTACCCATTTTTACATCTAAAAAGAAAAAATAGAATAGAATTTTTAGTCCTTGTGCCAACTTCTAATAACGGATTATCGATAACTGACAGGCAGCACTATTGTTTACCTACAAGTACTAGGATATGAAACTTTAGAATATATCCTTATTTTTCATGTTTCATTGAAATATATCACATTATATAACATTATAAATATTCCTTGATCTTTATATAGGGACATTTTGCCATAAATACCTACCCTTTTTTCATTGATTGACCGGCATGTTGTTGTATGCCATATTTCGCACGTTATTTTGCTTGTTTTTATTGCGCTCCTTTCAATGCTAATCAAATAAATATAGTCACACTAACACTAGAAGTGTAAAATCACATTTATTTGGTATACACAAAGCACTTTTACAGAATGTTTTTTACGTTTTATAAACAAATTACGTAACGCGGCAAAGTTCAATTTGGATAATAATGTGACAGTTGTGGCATTTGACACTATTGACAGCCAAGGCGGTGATGTACGTATAACCCGTCTAACTTTGAAAAAATACTGTTCCAAGGGTACATAGTGAAGGATGCTATCTTCACGTTTTATACATATAATAGTAGCCATTAAAAAGATAGCACGTTTCATACATTCGGATTTTTCTTAGGAACTTGCGCCAGGCTGGTAACGACTTTTTTAGTACATATTTTAGTGTGTACGCTGAAATGACAATTGTTCAAATGAGAACGAAACCTATTGGAACTCGGTTTCGACATCACACTGTCAGTTCCAGTTCCAATGGTCTGTGGTTCAACTTGATCGGAGGCAAACGAAATGTCAATACGAGTCCACATTATTTAACTCAGGTGAATCGCTGTAGTTAATTTTTGTTTATTTCGATTCGATAGAGAAAGTTCTGCAGATTTGCTTGAACATTAGTAGGTGAAACATTGAAGCAGCGATAAGCTAGTGGCGACACCAATACATTGCTAGGCAGAAGGTTCATAACCAACGGCACGCACCACTGACTTTTCTGAAGTTATTATTAAATTGTTCACTACTATCTTACAGATTCGTTATGGATTGTCAGTAATACTGACACTGGTCTACGCCATGGAATAACTCTCTGGTCTACGTCATCGTCAGCGCTTTTCCATTAGGTCTCTTTCACATTGGGCATTTCTCGAGCGTGCTCTCGGCGTGAGCCAAGCGGGCGTTCACACGTTACAAAGCGCTCGCCCGTATGCGTCTAGTATGCAGCTGAGATGACTCAAGGGCGATGATTATGATGAAATAAGCTTTTCAGTACTAACATTTCCATGTCAATCGAGGGCAATAGCTGGTACTTTTGTATGTGGCACTTTCATATGTTGGTAAGCTTTTAGCTTAGATGTTTTTAGGTGGTTAATATAGAGCCACGAAACTAACGTTGTGACCAATAATAATGCTATAAAATTACGATAATTGTTACGAAAAAAATATATAGTTAGTCTTACAAAAATATAATATAATACTTGAGAGATTTTTATTTGATAATAAAATCTAATATTGGACAAGAATGTGTTTAATTTGTTTGCTTATTTTATATGGGCATATGCCTACCATCATTCCTACACCTGAGTCACATGTGTAGGCTAGTTTAGCAGCAGTCACCATAGATATCACTGAATTTTTCCACTTTGTAGTCGCGACTGTTAAACTGTCTTGAAATCGACTACGTACGTGATGTAAATTATAAATAAAACAATTATCATGGCTATCTTGATAGCTGTAGAAATCGTTAGCTATTTGCTTATAACACAAGATCACATTTGAATGTACCTAACTATTATAGCTACATACAAACGTTAAACTAAATTTGTTGGTAATGTCTCTTAAACTTCAATTAATGCCTCAGTCAACACGAATGTATCAAGAAATGAAAGCACCTTACCACTACCAAAGCACAATATACTTAGCTTATATACATTTCCAACGCGTTATTCAAAGCCGGACATTCAGACAAAGGTGAAATACGAGTAACGTGGGCGACCAAATGGCGTGAATCGAACTGAGCACTTAGCCATACTGAACTGGGCAAACTCTCTAAGCATAAATCATCTAACGACAGCTTATTTGGAACGCGCTGATGGCTTGCTCACTTCCCATTTCGTACAAACGTAATAAATCAGATGGCTAATCTGATTGATGATGATCTGAAATTCTAGGGTCTTGCTTTTGATGTAGGTCATTTGTGATGGCGTTTGAAGCCAGTTGGTTTAATGGTTAGTGACCCTGCTAAGGCAGAGGTCGTGGCCTCGATTCTAATCTAGAGCAAAACTTTTAATAATTAGCTCGTTTGGTTGTCCTGTTTGGGTATTTTATTTTCTAAAACTAGGCTGATGAATAGATGGGTTGACTATCAAGATGTCTTCGACAGGAACTAGCTTAACCTGAACAGGACAGATATACTTGGATGAGTGTAAGTGGGACCTACCCCGAAGCGTTAGCATATGGCTATACTTTTGGGTTGCTGAGGTCGCTGGAAAACCTTGTATTCTGAAAAAATTTTCACGACTATGTATCCCTTATAAACCTATGAAGATTTCTTTTTATTTTTTTATGGTAATAGGCGGCAAACGAGCAGATGGATCGCCTGATGGTAAGCAATTACCGCCGGCCATGGATACAAGCAACACCACAGGACTCACAAGTGCGTTACCGCCCCTTTGGGTTGGGAAAAGGGATACGATGAAGACTGGGATGAGGGAGAAGGAATAGGGGATAGGACCTCCGGCACTCTCACTCACCGAACGAAACGCAACTATTTAGGTACTGATACTTTACGTCGATTTTCTGTGAGAGGGTAGTACTTCCCCGGTCAAGCCAGCCCATTCATGCTGAAATCAGCAAGGCTCTACTACCTTGGAAGATAAGGATATCCTTGCACTTACGCTATCAAATAAAATATTGTTCTAGATCATATTAATATTTATTTCTCAGAGAACAATATATAAACAATATCATTCTAATATAATACTTAACATAAGCCAAAAGGATTTCAATGCCTTAGAAAGCACACCAGTGTCCTGTACTAGTCTGTAACTGTTTCACATGATGTTGAATACAATATAATTTTTATTTATTGATATTTTTATGTGTCTACTTAGGTACTGATTGTCACACAGAAGAATAACTGAAGCATGGAAGGAACGATATTTTTAAGAACAAATTGAATATAGCTACACTTTTCACTCATATGATAAATTAGAGTTGCCAGAAGAAGATGGCACTATGTTTGTCAGTTAGGGCTAAAGACAATTTGAACACAAATATCGTAACTTTTTAATTTAATAGTGACTGAGCAAATCCGCTATCGATATCGATTAAAGTTTCAATATAGGTTCAAAATCAAACGGACTTGTAAAGTATATTATTTATATGTTATACATTTTAAATTCCGTAACTTTATGTCCACAGCAGTCAGAACGCTAGTTGATGGACAGTCTTTAAATAATTATTACACAAACTTGCATTTTTAAACTGAACTTATATATTTTTGTTTCAAATGGGTACTCGATAGCACATAATTTTTCGAGGCGTTATTTTCTAATTTTCATGGTATTTTTCTTTACGCATCAACAGCCTTTTCAAGTCCACTGCTAGTCTTTAACCTTCCGTGGTGGAGGTTTGGCCTACTATAATACCACACTAGCCAGACGTATTCGTATAGGGTTTTATTTCGAGATTTCCTTCTCTTGTTTCTCTTAGTCGCCTCATACGACACCCTCGGCATAAATGTTTATTTATACTTATTAATAGTCAGTTTTTCAGCTTTAATGAAAGCTGTAAGTGGGATTAATAAATATTAAATAAATAAATCATCACCCCCTACTCTCTCTCTAATCTCAATAACATATTTTTATTAGAGAAAGCAAATAATTAAGATAAAAGCAAAACTCTTAGCTTAAGCATTATGATAACTGAGAATGGCATATCCAAATTAATTCTTTACAAGGATAGGAGATAGTCGACATGGATTTTATAAAGCAAAAAACATAAAAATTAACTTAAAATAGATAAATCAGACAAAACCTTGAATAGTGCCCAAAGGTTTGTCATTAACAATAATCACTTTGTTGAAATTTTCTCATTACATAGTGTAGGTAATACAAATCTATGTGTAAAAAATGTATGTGCGGGATCGGACACTTTTCGGTCATACATGTGACACAGAATATTTAGAGAGAAAAAAATTGTGGCTAGACTAGCCCTTCGATTTTATCTTGGGATCGGCACATTATTAGTCCACTAGTCGAACAAGAACAACCAAGTTTTGGTCTCTGGGTAGATGACATTTAACAAAATTTCTTTCAAATGAAGATTCCCTTATTTTGATGCATATCCACTCAGTAGTCGTGACTATGAAAGCAGACAATTCTTATCAAACCTTCAAATTACTGTCCTTTAAATATTACTGTCTTTGTAAAGAAAGATAAGATTTTTTCTATAGGTGCATTAATTTTATTTGTAATATGATGGATTCTAACAAGCTTCGGAATTCATTACTGTTGCTGATAGTTTAAATAATAGCAAGTAATTATTTAAGCACTCACACTGATATGTTTAGAAGGGAGGTGCCATTTGTCATTACTATAAAAACATTCCGCAGTAAATTGCTTGGAACAAATTCTATGGTGCTTTCTAGGCACCCAATTTTCTCCACGACATACTGCAGCAATGCACTTATTTTATAAATCTTTATCACGTGCACATATAATCTAAAAAATAACGAGGTAAAAATATACGGTGGATAGATATATCGATAAGATTTTTTACAACACTTGAAAAGTCGATATAAATATTATACGACTAAATTCAAAATCATGATAGAACTGTTATAAAAGAAAAAATCACGAAGGTTATATAATTTGATGGCATAATATTGTCTAAATTGTATCTTACACGTCAGTTGACTGTGTTCAATTTGGGAGTACTAGGACGGTCTCTATGTATATTATCCAATCTCTTTGGATTGTCACTAGCACAGAGTATCTTTGTAAGTCACTAGCAATGAATACAATTTTTTAAATAAATATCTAAAAGTCATTTTGACTACAGATAATAAATAAATATGCTTGTTGACAGCATACGTATATGCTACAATACGATTCTCGGATAAAAAAGAAAAGGCAGAATACTCTTTCCAGTCTCTGTTACAATTTATTCGTATCCAAGAGCTTTTAGCGTGTTGACACCGTTAACGGTCTCGCTCAAAAGTAGTTCTCCGTTACTGAAATGTACTCATATCTCTTAATATAACTATTTTGTGGATATTTTGCTTTCAGAGAACCTCGTAGTGTTATGGCTTACGTTAAGTAACATATTTTTATGGAGGTGATGTAAACAGTAATACTTAGGAGCATTGTTAAAATTATGTGTCATCGCTTGTCAATATATGGCAATAAGGCAGCGATAGCCTAGTGGAGATACCAACAGATTGCCATGCAGAGGGTATCGGGTTTGAATCCACGGCGCGCACCAATGACTTTTCGGAGTTATGTGCGGATTGAATTGTTAATTATCGCTTGTCCCGTCCCTCGGAGAGCACGTTAAGCCGTCGGTCCCGGTTGTCATGAAGACCTTTGACAGTCGTTACAGGGCGTCAGTACCTTCTAAATAAACTGACACTAGTCTATACCATGCAATATCGCTATCCCTTCGGGTTGCGGAGGTCAGACAGGCAGTCGCTCTGTGGAAAAGCTAATATTCAGCCAAATCCGGTTAGACTAGTAAGCGGACCCCAGATTGAAACTGGGATAACGCTAAGAGAAAGAAGAAATTCAACTCAATACTTTATATTTTATTGCACTCCATTAACTCCCGATACTATGAAACGTCGTAGTAAGGGCTTCTGCTTATTTTATTTTTTCGTTTTGGTTGAGTGTGTAGCCTCTGTCGGAGTTTAAAGACCACCCGAAGGCCCGCTTTTGCTAAATATGAATGAAAATTTAACTTCGCGAATCCGGCGATATAATAATAAAATATCCTAAGACAACTTGCACACGGTCATCTAAGCGCAAAATATAGTCAGATCCTGTACGATAGCAGCCAACTGAAAACATACTTAACAGTTTCACTGTCCCATGTATCATATGTGATTCATAACAATTGATTTTCTATTGTGTCTCGCGCCGGACAGGGAATGGGTTAAATATTCTTAAATATATACAGATACAGGTTTTGACTATGATATGAAATTTGGGATTAGAGGTCTTAGGTTCGATCCCCGGGTCGGGCAAAGTTTTATTGGGTTTTTCCGTTAGGAAATTCTCAGTAGCAGCACGGTGTCTGGTAATGTGCCCGGTACGGCAATAGGCTCGCCCCCTTTTACGTGGGACTAAAATAAATCTGGCGAAAAGTGGGTGTAGCAATATACCTCTGCCTTCCTTTTCGGGGATAAAGGCGTGAGACTATGTTTGAATGTACGTATGTACATACAATCTGTATAGATTATATAGATAAATTAGTCCCCGTCGTAGTAAATAAGCATGCTCATCACATAAAGATTTGTCCTGGCTTGATGTGATTTGTGATGCCCCCACATCAAACCCACAACCACTGGATTAGAAAACTAATCAGGGTCGTAAAGTACTACACCAATAGGCCAGTTAACACATATCACCACCACCTTGATTAAAAAGAGCTCATCTTCAATCATAAAGCGAGCACTACATTCTTTCCGAAATTATATGCTCATATATGTATGTAATTTTGAAATACATACATCACCAAAAACATAAACATGTAAAAAGTTGCCATGATGAGACCATAAGGCTCGCACTGTCAGCAGGTTATCAAATCTCATGTAGAGCCAAACGTCCTCACTCTTCAAGACCTAACTTCACAAACTCGAGACCTTAATTAAAAAGTGTCTTAGCCTTTTCGTTACTAAAATAACTACGCTTGACTGGCCTTGACGTTGCCACCGGCGTGGCCCTAGAAGGCTACCAACTTGACAAAGGTTTTAACAAAATTCACTAAGAAGAGATTTTGCAAGGGCTCAAGAAAAAAAAAAGAATTGCCAAAATCCTAGTGGCAGAAGGTCTCCTGTCTAGTGTCTGTATAAAATGTAGTGATTTTTTGTCTCATTTGTAGCGCATGATTGTTCGGACTATGAACACGTTTCCGAACTGTTTATCATTAACTCATGAGTAATTTAAATCCCATGAATCTATACTTGTGTGTATAAAAAAATAAACTTTAGTTTTGTCGTATCATGCAGACATTGTAAACTACGTAGTTGTTGTTTTCACGAAGATAGTGATACCTTGTACAGCTATCGTTATTTTTCTACTAATGCTTATGCATAATGCAAATATTTGATACGTGTTTTTCTTTTAATGAAGATAGGAAACTAGTTTCACTTGTTATGAACAAGTAAAGAACACAAGTGTTTGGTAACGCTTATTGTTTGTTTTGCTATAGAAGACTTCGTTATGTTTAGCACCATGCAGCGTGTCATAGTAAAGTATTTTTTTAATATAAATAAATTGTAGGCCTAATTATAACACAAGGATTCATTTATAGTAGGAAGTTTACACCCGGCCTTATTTGCGTAAGAGGCCGTCTCGCCGTTGAGAACTACACCGAGTGTTGTGGGTTCGCTATCTGTGGTTCGCTCCCTACACAAAGAAAACTTTGTAACGCAACATAACATAACGTAACGAAATATTGTTCCGAGATTAGGTCTACTTTGTGTCAGTTAATTGATTATTTGTATCCTCCGTGTCACAGGATTTTACGCAGTAATACGAGTGTTTTTTAAGATAAAATAATCTTTTACGGATATTTACCAAGCCTCATTAGGATCATCCGCTTACTAGTCTAAACTGATTTGGCTGAATATTAGCTTTTCCACGGAGCGACTGCCTGTATGACCTCCGCAACCCGAAGGGAGGGCGATATTACATGGTTTAGACTAGTGCCAGTTTATTTACCAGGTACTGACGCCCTATAACGACTGTCAAAGATCATCATGACAACCGGGACCGATGGCTTAACGTGCTCTACGATGCACGGGCAATCGATAATTAACAATTCAATACGCACATAACTCCGAAACGTCATTGGTGCGCGCCGTGGATTCGAAGCCGGTACCCTCTGCATGGCAGTCCGTTGGTATCTCCACTAGGCTAGAATGTTGACAGTAAAGTTATCATAGGCCTCATTAAATTTCTAGCAGATGATTTATGTAGCTTTCGAAGAGTTATCGCACTTTTTTTGGTGACTATAGACCGATTTGGGAGCGGCAGTAACAACCACACCGTTGGCAAACCAAGCTCTGAGTTAACGAGAGAGGCAGTTGTGCGTTGTTCATGTAGTAGTGCCTGCGGGTACGTTTTTGAGCCAGGACCTCAAGCCAGGTTTTGTCATGGATTTTCACGCCGTCTGTTGTGATTTTTCTCCACCGAGAACGATATTCTGCAAAACCCCCCCATTTTGAGAAATCTATAGCGAAGGTTGACATGTCGCGCTTAATGCTGTCTTTGAACCTTAACGCAGGACGGCCTACAGGAAGCTTTGCATCTGCCACTTCTCCCAAGAGAGTTTTCCTAGGCAAGCGAGATGGCTCCATGCGATATACGTGCGCTACCCAGTGTAATCTAGTCTGCTTCAGCAGACTAGTTTTGCTAAGCAGTTTAGCGACTTCTAACACTTTCTTATTTGTCACCTTATCACTCCATGAGATGCTACGAAGACAACGCATATGGAATGAGTTGAGTCGTCTTTCCTGCTTCGCGTAAGATGTCCAAGTCTCAGCTCCGAACAAGAGTACACTCAAGACGCATTTCTGGTAAACGGTCATATTGGTGTTAATAGTGAGGTGTTTGTTAGTCCACACTCTAGTACTAAGCTTCCCGAACATTGTGGACGCCTTACCGATGCTTGTGCCAATCTCTGCATCCAGAGAAAGATTGCTCGACACTGTTAAGCCTAGGTAGGTAAAGGACTCGACTACATCCAGAGGTGTAGAATGATATTACCATGATATCAAAAAAGTCTTGTCTTTTGAATGTAATGGAATTCAAATATATTTTTAACAAAGTGGTTTAACCCATCTATTTTGTATTTAATTGAAATACCAGTAATTAGCTGGTACTCGTAATGATGTCAGAATTGTGAGATAATTTTAAGCTAGATTATGTGTAAAGTAATTCTTTAAAGCTAGCAAAAAACACTATTTACAAAGCAACAGCGATGACTCAGTGAGAGACTAATAAACCTGAGGTTCAAACGATCAGAGGCCCTTGAACATTGTTCGGAAAGGGCCTCTTCTAAATACATATAATAAACATTATGGAGAATTCTCAGACCTGCAGGTTTCCTTACAATGTTTTGCCTTCAGCGTTTGGCAAGCGATAGTTAACAATAAAATAAAACGCACTTAACTTCGAAAACGCCTATCGCTATCGTTGCGTTAGTCATCCTATAACTTAGCACATCTAGTGCCTCAGACGTTACTCTGACCCATAAGGCCTTATTACAAAACGAGGTTTAAATATAATACCAGGTTTAATCCTTCATTGACAATTTACATAAAGGCTTTTTGAAGAAGATTGTTATTTAATTTAATGCAATTCCTAATAATTTTAGTGATAATAGTTTAATGATAAAAATATGTCTATAGTCTACGAATAACCAAATTTAAATAAGTGAGGCTAGGTTTAAATTTCAATTTATATTAAGACCATGTTTTGTAATAATGTGGATAAAGTTTACTCATTTTCTGACAACTCCGTGTTGTCTTCCTTTTTGGAAGTTCGAGTTGTCCTTCCTATTTCAACTTCTAAGTAATCTTTGAAATGCTGTATAGCAGAGGATAAAATATTTTTTTCCTTTCTGGTAGCACAGTGAGTCTGTTTAATTGGTCAGTAATTAACTATGAGAATGTCTTCATTTAAAATTGTCTTGTTTTTAGTATGGTTACAAGCTTTTGCCCGCGGCTTCACTCACGTTAAATTCGAGGTAACAGAAATCTCCTTTATTGTTGGGATACTTTATAATTTACATTTTATAGGCACTAATAAAAACATTTTGTTTTCAAATTCAAATTCAAATCTTTATTCGCTAATATGGGTTGAATACATAGATGACAAATACAATTAATAGTGCCAACATATAAACCATTTGGTATGCGAATTATTAAATAAAATTTTATTCATTGATTATTATTTAAAATAAATTATATAAAACATGTGGTCCGTGTGGTGACGGATTAAGAATACGGAATATCACCACCCCATATCATCCCATGGGTGTCGTAAGAGCCGACAGAGGGAGCATATTATGCAGAGAACAGCACTGTAAGAGAAGGAAAACTTGATACAAACCCTATACCAACCCGTTTGGCCAGCGTGGTATCGTAGGCCAATTCCTCCTTTCAAAGGAGAGGCCTTGTCCAGCAGTGGACTGTTAAAGGCTGATAAAGTGATATAAAACAAGTCATAGTAATAGTCAATTTATACATGTTTTTCGTTGGAAACATAACCGCAAGAAGTATTTAATACATTTCTGTAAACAGTATTTTTAGAGTTCCGTAGCGAAAAATAGCTAAACACAGAACCCTTATAAACGCGGTATGTCTGTCTGTCTGTCCGCATTTGAAAATTGGTAGGTAGATGTATTCTGTGAAATGAGTGTGTGTGTGTCTCTAACTTTTAAAGCAAGAGAGGAGACAAAACTAAAAAAAATGTATGATGTAGATTGTTACAAAAACTTCAAACGAAAATTGGTTTGAAGAATACGTAGTCAGTAGTTTTTGAAATAAAGCATCATATCAGCCATCTTAAAAACCCCCAAATATAGCTTTGTCATTTCTCTGACTCACAATAGCGAATAGCTTTTATAATGTTTTGTCCTAGGTATTTTACTCGTATCCGTTTGCCATTACATAGTTTTGGTGCATTAAAATTCCGCAATAATGCATGCGTTCATACTTTCTATAGGTAGATTTGTGCCCTACAAACTTCGACCCTCCCTAGAATCCCTCCCAGTTTATTTTTTGCAACTAATGGTATCCTATCTGTTTTTCCTGGTCCTAAGCTTTCTCCCCACTAATTTTCAGCCAAATCGGTACAACCGTTCTTGAGTTATAAATAATGTAACTAACACGACTTTCTTTTATAAATATAGATCTGTCGAAGTATTTAAAATTTTAATAGTTCCTAGGAAGGCCAATCAGGATGGTTGACATTGACAGTTATATTTCTAGAATCACATCCAGTTTCAAGTTTTGATGTCACGAAGTGAACATCGTCTAATCCAAAAGAGCCTTAGCCACTTACTGGTGGCTGTAAACCATGCGCGGTTGTACTACTGTACAACCGCGCATGGTTGATCCTTTACAAAAACTTTACTGCATTCGGTATAGCGTGAACTAGAGATATCATAATCATCATCTATTAGGGGCTCCTACCACAAGTATTTTTCATACTTAAAAAGAGTACCTCAATTAATAATGTTAACTAGCTCGTAAGAAAATGAAAAAATTTTTTTTTTGTTATCACCATATCAGCTCTAATACAGCAATTGCTGGACATAGCCCTTCTACATAGACCGACCTTGAGCCTACCGTATTCAAACGTTTTCCCTTGAGAGATACTCAATAAATGTCACAAAGCGCATACAGTTTGATAAAATCTTGATAACCTTGGGTACCATCCGGCAAGGTGGGGGACGATATACAAAATGTGGCTGGCAGCGGCTGGACACAAAAAGCCGAAAATTGGGCTTAGAGGCGTGTCATTGGACAGGCCTATAACCATCAGTAGACTATGTTCAGGCTGATGATGATAATACAGTTTGAATGGATTACCTTCCCTGTAACTTTGTGTCTTTGTCTTTAAATACTATATATATTTTCCCAAAACTACTCAACCTTTGTCGTTAAGCATCCAGCTAGACTTGTTCTACTCTGTTTGTGGCATAAAAAACCCATTGTTTCTTAAACAAGAGATAAGATTAAGGTACGGTTAACGTACATCGTAAAGAACTCATTGATCTACATACAATTTCGAAGATATCCAAATTTTATTCCATTGCTCTTGTACTGAGTGCTTAATATGCTAATAGTTAGTATTAAGATAAGCAGAAACCTTATGACGACTAGAATTAATACAAATTGGTGAATTGTATATACCTATTAATTACTTACCTAATGGTCTGGATGTAATCACAAATGATTAAAGTAATAGTTTTCTGATATTTTTTTAGTGATGAATTATGATGATGATGAAATAAACACAGAATACATTATCGACAACCCCAGCATTACTAAAAAACTTGAATGTACTCTCACTTATAATTATCTTTAGGTACACAAAAACAGCAATTAATTCACTTAGACCACCCCTTCGGGAATAATACAGACATGTCCGGGTTCGTTTGTATATCAATGAAATGATGTGAACTATGTTTATCTACCGTGACCGAGGTGTCTAAAGAAAATGTATGTTGTAAATACTATCTTTGTGAAGAGACGTAAAACTCGACTCCAAACGCTATACCAACGTCTGGCCAGCGTGGTATAGTACCTTATCATATTGACTGACTATGAGGCTAATAAAGACACGCTTAAGTCCAGCAGAGGTCTACAAAATGCTATAAAGTAGGATGAAAGTGTGACTTGGTTTAAGATTAAGAGCATATTGCCAATAATTGGGCTTTTGTGAACTCGTGATGGCTTAGTAATACGGGTGATTCACGTAGCGTAGCCCTCGTAGCATGACTTGGCTTGCCGTTCATCATCAACATTTTTATGGATTATCGCGTGAAGTTCATACTTCAGAGCGCTACTTTGTTTCACAGGGCTGACAAAGTTGTCGGTCCTGGTCCTTGACTCAGGACAACAATCGTAAGGCCACCAAATTTGTAACAAAATAACAGATTTGCTTTCAAATGAAAGGATGAAATATCCCTTTCTGACATTCTTTACAGTAGGCAGAAGGTGGTATTTGTTAGCTATTCATAAAAGGCAGGGATGACCAGTGATTACAACTACCATCCGATTGCCCTAAGACTGTCTGCCGCAAAGGCAAATTTACTTCAGGTTTCTTTAAAGTGTAATCCGTATTAACAATTAATTTATTCCTTCAAAGCAAATAACAGTAATTATTTTCGACAACGTCAACGACCTCAATTGAATAAAACATTGTAGGCAAAAAATTTACATTATTGTCTCCAACGAATACGAATTTTTAAATAGTAATGTCATATCAGTTGCATATAAATAGTTTTGCTAATGTATATATATTCATCAGTTCAGCATTCGATCATCACAAACAATTTGGCTTTGGCAAAAGCAACCATGGCAGACCTAAAGATCCTGGTTTTGGTAAGTAAAATTTAATATATTTTATATTTTCCTTATCAACGACAGTAAAGTAACTAAATGAAAAATACCTAAGTCTGACAAAATATTTTCCGAATCATGCATTCATTTGCTATCTACAGCCATCGGCTACGAAGAAAAGCAGATCGGACTATCCGCTCTTCCTGGTCGTACTGTTCTTGCAATCGATAAAAAATTGCATTAGTATTGGTAGATTCACAGGGTAGATTTATGATTAAAAAGATATATGATAGATTCTATATTAAGTAAAAGTAACTCAAACTAACGGATAAGTTTTTTTTTCATATTTATATCACTTTACTAATAGTTCTTTCTATGATGAACTCAATGTTTGAATGATGACTAGATTTAAAACGAATGCCTTAATGTATATGATGAATTTAACTAACATTTCCCATAATTGTTGTTAGCTCCTTTGTAGTATGTTGTTGTTACGTTACCACTTAAAAAGCGTAAACTCTCGATAACCAATTTTGTTTGTGATACAGGTGTCACTATGTGTATTGGCTTGGACATACACAGTAGAAGCAAAACCAACTCACATTAGTTTATCGTCATCCTCAAAATCATCAGCTAATTCGAAAGTAACTTACAACAGCGATGACGAGACATCAAGTATGCAAGACAAGAAAAAAATGAAAGTTACACCAAAACCTATGGAAAAGGAAGAAGAAGGTGAAGGAGAAATGGAGGAAGGTGAAGGAGAAAACGAAGGGGAAGAGGAAGAGGATGAAGGAGAAATGGAGGAAGGCGAAGGAGATAACGAAGGAGAAGAGGAAGAGGGTGAAGGAGAAATGGAAGAAGGTGAAGAAGAAGAGGAAGAAGATGAAGGAGAAATGGAAGAGGGTGAAGGAGAAGACGAGGAGGATGAAGGGGAAATGGAAGAGGACGAAGGAGAAGACGAGGAGGATGAAGAGGAAATGGAAGAGGTCGAAGAAGAAGACATGGACGATGAAGGGGAAATGGAAGAGGGCGAAGGAGAAGATGAGGAGGATGAAGGGGAAATGGAAGAGGGCGAAGGAAAAGACATGGAGGATGAAGGAGAAATGAAAGAGGGTGAAGGAGAAGACATGGAGGATGAAGGGGAAATGGAAGAGGGCGAAGGAGAAGACGAGGAGGATGAAGGGAAAATGGAAGAGGGCGAAGGCAAGAAAAAAATGAAAGTTACTCCAAAACCTATGGAAGAGGAAGAAAAAGGTGAAGGAGAAATGGAAGAGGGTGGAGAAGAAAACGAAGGGGAAATGGAAGAGGGCGAAGGCAAGAAAAAAATGAAAGTTACTCCAAAACCTATGGAAGAGAAAGAAAAAGGTGAAGGAGAAATGGAAGAGGGTGGGGAAGAAAACGAAGGAGAAATGGAGGAAGGTAAAGGAGAAAACGAAGGTGAAGAGGAAGAGGGTGAAGGAGAAATGGAAGAGGGTAAAGGAGAAGAGGAGGCGGGTGAAATGGAAATGGAAGAGGGTGAGGGTGAACAGGAAGAGGGCGAAGGGGAAATGAAAGAGAACGAAGGGGGAATGGAAGAGGGTGAAGGTGAAATGGAAGAAGGTGAAGGAGAAAACGAAGGAGAAATGGAAGAGAACGAAGGGGGAATGGAAGAAGGTGAAGGCGAAATGGAAGAAGGTGAAGGAGAAAACGAAGGAGAAATGGAAGAAGGTGAAGGCGAAGATGAGGAAGATGGTAATTCAAGTCCATGTGATGCAGGAATAGAAGAAGATGGCGAAGAAGATGGTAAACAAGAAGACGGCAATGAAGAGGGTGGAAACGAAGTTGAAGGTTGGTATAACGAAGGAGATGAAGAAGACGGTGAAGATAATGAAAACGAAGATGGAGGAGATAGTGAAAATGAAGATGAAGGAGATAATGAAAACGAAGATGAAAAAGATAATGGTAACGAAGATGTAGAAGATAATGATAACGAAGATGAAGAAGATGAAGATGATGAAAAAGATGATGACGATGATGACAATGATGAAGAAGATGAGGATGAGGATGATGATGATGATGATGATGAGGATGAGGATGAGGATGAGGATGAGGATGAGGATGAGGATGAGGATGATGATGATGATGATGATGATGATGAGGATGAGGATGAGGATGAAGATGAAGATGATGACGAAGATGAAGACGATGATGATGATAGTCGTTTAGTATTTTCGTGTGGATGTCGCGGATAGATATTTCTCATTTTGAACAAACACTACATGTAAAATAAACAGCTTACTATTATTGCTAATAATGTCACCCTTTTCGTAGTTCCTAAAATTGACACCTAAATGAACTGCTTGATTGAAGAGAAAATTAACTGATTTGTACAGTCAATAAAATACATATTATTATGTTGTCAAAATATAATATTTTATTTAATAATGCTACCTGTCCCCTAGCGTGTAGTACATGTATACACCAGAATTTGTCCGCTTTGAGACATATACAAGTTGCAGGTATTTAGGAAGAAATTGAAAATAATATATGCCTACATGAAGTAAAAAGATTTTAGTATTATTGGAAAGATTTAAGTAAATCTTTCCAAGATCATATTTGATATATTTCTCTAAAGCTTTGTAATCATAATTGATTTAAGACTTTTATATCGATAAAAATCGTTAGAAATTCTCTGTTCAATACATAGATTTATCGTGTATAATCACGCAGAATATTAATAAAATAAAAATATTATTTTTATAGTATATACGAACATGAAAGTGGTACTATGAAAAATTTGAGATAAGCCCATGGGAACCAAAGCAAGAGCTTGGATTTGTTGACTGTTGATTATAGCCACAAAATATAAACTATAACAATACACAAACTGTAATCTTTAAAAAATAACCTGATGTAAAACTGAAAAGCAAAAATAATAAACTGCAAATAATGCCATTTTATTTTCATTTTGAGTAGGTATCTAGGTATATAGGGTTGAAATATTATACAATCTATTCGAATCCGTTAACATACTCGTAATAATTAGTCAGCCTACATTTTCACTATGTATTGATAATTCCTGCAGACACATACATGACATTGAAAATGAATCACATAATAAACTCAAAATTCAGCTGCAACGAAGAATCACACAATAGAAGGGCATTTTATTGTGTAATTATTCGTCTCAACAGAATTTTTATTTTTGACGACACTAATGCAACGAAATGGTCTAGGTCTAAAAATAAGAAAACAAAATTCAAATCTATCCAAAGTGGCTTCATTGTCGAATTATCTTTGAATTTTCACGAAAATTCTATTACAACATCAATAAATTACATTTCCAAATCTTACCAATTTGATTTGCGGATCTCATTTGTGAACGTTATTAATTAATTTATTTCAAACCATTTACGATATTAGTAGAATTGATTTATGGGAAAAACAAATTTTGAGAAGCGATAACCTTATTTTCCTAGAAGGATGTGTAACGCTCTGAATTTGTTAATTTTGGTTTCATTATCATAGTGATTATAGTCCGTGCCACGAGAACATAGACTTTTTGTAAACAAAGAATTTCTACTAAGTGACTTAGCGACAAATCTATCAAACACAAATTATGTCAAATCGAATCAGCGCAACGATGGATCAGGTTTTTATCGATATTATGCGCTGTTAACAGGATCTTTTAATATTTTCTGGTACTGGTACCAGGAAAGTCAACATTTGATTTTACTTCATTGAAATTTGACATTCTTGGGCTTAGCTTGCATTTTTCTTAGGAAAAAAATATTGTTTTTAGATGTTAAGAAGGGGTAAGTGTAAAGTTAAATGTACGTTTCTAGAATCGCAATGCTAATCCAGCGGCCGACATTGCGGAAATACGCGTGTAAATTGCAGATGGTAAACTATTATTTGCACATAAGATTCTTTACACCGTATAAAAATAAATTGCGTCTTTTTACGCGGGTTACCCCGATTGTAAATTTACCGTAACATTTTAAAAGATTTTGTTTTAGTTCATTCTGAAGTTTTCGTTCATACACAACGTAAGATCTCCATGCCTTAAAGTTTTAATGCAATATACTAGCTAGTTGTCAGTAATATATCACATTTGTAGACAATTATTTAATATTTTAGGATAGCTAGGCTAGGAGAAAATTATTTATTGCCTATGATTAAAAACAACCAAGTCCATAATAGAATATCCTGTTTGTACTCTATCATTGACATACATGGTACTCCGTTATTGACTTGAATTTACTAACGTGTTAAAAACTACAAAAAAGTCACCAAGTTAATGAATATTCTTCCAGGAAAATTCGACCACTCTTACACAAATCAAATATGTATATTTTCATTCAAATTGCATTTTTCTGGATACGATTGGAAGTCATAGATAATAAAATATAAATTAGAATATACAGTAGCACAATTGACCATTGAAAAAATATAAAAGTTTACTAAAGCATAAAATCTCAAACACAACTGTTTGCAACAAGATTGTGAAGCCCTGAATGTGTGTTTACAAAAAGTCTATCTTCTCGTGGCACCTATAGTTGGTGCCATTGGTATGAAAACAATTTAATCTAAAATATTATTCTGCCTGCCTGACTGACATGAATTGTCAGTAAGGTCGAAAATCGCATGCACCTGTTTTTTGTAAGCCCTATCGATGGCTGATCACTTTCTGATAGTCATTGGTTTTGTAAAAGTTAATTGCTTTTACACAATTTCACAACTAATGAGTTAATGAGGATTCCCTGGAGGATCGGGCTAGGTGATCCCGGTGGACAACATGCAAACATGTTAAGTATTTCGTTGCCAACATTGACAATATTTATTTCAAGATCGTAATATTCGCGAAACTTTTGCTCGACCAATTCAACAAATGCGATAAAATTATTTAAAAACCCAATTGTACGTTACCATCATTAAAATCTTTATAATGACTGAATTATTTCATCTAGTATTATTCATACACACAATAAACAACCATTATTAATAATAAAATACCACGTTTTTACATTAAAATATTAAAACTTGCAACGTACAAAACAAACAGCGTGCGTCGTAATAACCCTGAGATTGTCAACGGCCTGTGCCTACGTAAACCGATTTTTCCAGTCTCGCCGCGTACACGACAAGCGGCCAGTGGTCACGCACACATGCGCCGCGTGCTTGTAGTAGTGCAACCGATTCGCGCTGTTGTATAAAGCTTTGTCTCTGTTCCGTTTATCTACTCATGTGGTCTCGGGTTCGATTCCCGGGTCGGGCAAAGTGTTATTGGGTTTTCCGTTAGGAAATTCTCAGTAGCAGCACGGAGTCTGGTAAAGTGCCCGGTACGGCAATAGGCTCGCCCCCTATTACGTGGGACCTAAAAATTCATGGCGAAATGTGGGTGTAATATTACACCTCTGGCAGCTACCCCTTCTGGATACAGGCGTGAGTCTATATATAATATAATTTAAAATCTACTCGTATTACTCTGCTGATGATAATCGCTAGTTTTCATATCTGCACTTGTTTTTAATGAGCTAAATCAGAAGTCAAGTTAAACTTAACTTATTCGAATCTTCTCATGCATTGAGAGAAGCATAGTATAATAATATAATAATATTAACATACAAACTTTTGTTTTAAAATAAAGCTTTTAATTATATTATGTTCAAAAGGTTAGGTCGATTTGAATCCATTTTGATATTTGTGTCATATTCATATTATGTTGGTGCTTTGTTGTACTTTGTATATAGTGGCTTCGTGGTATAAACGTAAAAAATCCTATCTCGTAATTGAGCGTGTGTCGGTCATGACTATACCATACAAATAAAACTGTCAATCAAAAATAATATATTCTCTTTTTATGATATGTTTTTCTGACTTATATAAAAGCCTAGTTTTATGTTACTACTTACAGTAAGTTAAATGTGTTACTTACTGTTTCAAGCGTTATTTTTATCAACGAAAGTTCTATGAAGCTACTGAGTTCGATAATGGATCTAATCTAATAAACCATTGAAACTCTCAGTATAGACTTACCAAACATATCAAAATATGTAAGTGAATTTTTTTTACCAAGACTAGGTGTCCTATGTATTTTTTTTTATACTTTCGCCTACTACCATGTGAAACACAAATAGAAAATAATCAGGGAATCGGTGCAGTCGCTTCGAAAAATTTCAGTAACATTATTATACACCCATACAAAAATATGTAAGATATAGATTTAACAATCCTGACCACGTATAGGTTTATTGTTACTTGTTAGAGTTGAGTGATACTTAGCCCTTCCTCTAATAACCTAAAATACGAACGGATAGAAATATATAATTAAATTATTGAAATGAAATGAAATCTACCAGCGAGTTCACAACAATACAAATATATATATATATATATATATATATATATATATATATAATACGTTTTATATATATATGTATATATATATATATATATTTATATATATATATATATATATATATATATATATATATATATATATATATATATATATATATATATATATATATATATATATAATACGTTTTCAATCTCGTCTGCCACACACCAGAAAATCAATACCTCTTTTGCAAATAATGTTTGATTTCTTAAAACTTTCCTTTCACATTATACACCAAATTACAGCAGCATCCCATTCTGATCTATCTGAGCTTTAAATGTGAAAACTCGAGCAGGCGAATGTTTATTTTATTAAATTGGAAAAGCGGCTTAGTGTATGCTTGTAATAGGAAATTATTTGTGTTGATAAGTCGCGGCTGCTGATGTGGATACTACTATTTGCTTTATTTTAGGTTTTGGTTTGAGAATTTTCCGTTACGAAAAATTTTACTTTATGGACTTGACTGCTTTTCATGAAAACTTAAGTTCTCAATTGAGATTATGAGTGAAATTATTTAAATAAGTGTTGTTTCTTCGTACATTGTGTATTACTTTTGCCGTATGACAACTTTTGAATACCGCAGGAATAAGCTATTTTGATATATTTCGGTTTTACTGATTCAGTCCCAAAATAACTTCCAAGTTACCGTCTGCTGTATGTTAGACAGAAAGCCTGATGGAAAATAAGACTTTGACATATCTTGCGGCATTTTACTACTAAAATAAAGCAAACTAAAGTAATGGCCTTTTAAATAGCAATTAAAACTACAGAGTTTCTCGCTATTTCATACCCTATTTCATTAAAATAATGGTATCGTTGCGAAGAGATGGAAAACTCGACGTCAAACTCCACACCAACTCGTCTGGCCAGCGTGGTATAGACCAAATCCATTTATTGCCTCGCAAGCTAATAAGACACAAACTAGCAGATGTCTACAAGCAGCGCTAGATTGTGAAAGGCTGTTAACGCTGATTAAAAAGTAATAGCATCAAATTCTACTTTAATATACATACATACATACATAGATTCACGCCTGTTTCCCCGAAGGGGTAGGCAGAGGCATATTAAACGCCCACTTTTCGCCAGTGTTTTGATCCCACGTAATATGTGGCGAGCCTATTGCCGCTTATCGGGATATTTTGTTTGCCAGAGCCTCGTCCGTTGATCGGCAGGTGCACCACTTGCAGGTGAGGTTGACTTGGGACCCTAAGTTCTTGGTGGGAACCCTATTTAATATACTACAAGTGAATTTAGCTCGATTCAAACCTTGTTGACCAAAAAGTCTTCATTTATGTAAGCAGTAAGTTATCGATTTCTAACGGTTACCACTAGTAGGGGTTGTGAAATTGATTCGATACAGTAATACTCGCGACAGCCTCTCCATCACGCCCGTAGTCATCTTCGCATAATTTCCTCGGATGTTCCTCGAATAAATAACATTAAATCAACTTTCGCTTCGGTGAATTTCGCTATTCGCTAAAAATAACACATTTTTAGTGGTGGCAATACTTTTCGATGAAATAATTTATTTTTAATTTATTTATTAGGGTTTGACCCAAGAAGGACGAAAGGACCAAACCCATATAGGATCACTCGTGTGTCCATCCGTCCCAACATTATTTTTAAACTTTAAACGACATCGATGTTGTTCTTTATTCGATTATAAATTGGCTTGTGTAGAAATCAAACGTTCTGCGGTTAATATAGTCAACAGCTATCTTGAATACATATTTAAATTATTTAAATAACTGGTACAAACTGTATATTAGCTAGTGTTAGGCATGAATTGTTGATAATGAGAATAACTTCGAACAAATGTATTGCAACGCTCTCCAAAAGGGAATGCGAAGATAAATTAATAACATAAAAATAACAACACCTAGCATTGCTACTATATCGTAAAAACTAACACACGTTTTGGAATAAATAAAGCTGTATACGATTTTAAACTTTCGCGATTTGTAAACATCGCGATATTTAATTAATTATCATATTTAAGTGTTTATACCTTAAATTAATTAAATATCGCGAATAAGACCAGAAGTTTTCATAAAACTGTATGAAATAAAGCTTTAAATTAAAAATATTAATTTTGAGAATAATTTTACACTTTACTATTTGACACTTTACTACTTTATTATTGCAGAAATTTATAGCATGCTATTGAAAGTAGCCGCGATGAAAAGAGAAGAAATCCAACAACAGAATTCTCAACTGTCAAACTGGTTTGTTACAATAGGATTATTGGCAAGCGCGGGCAAAAAGTTTCAGCTCATATTACGTGTGATGGCATTTCGAAACTTTAGACTGTTCAATGGATTTAGCGGTTATGTGATGTGGCATACGTTATACAACTGGCGTTTGACTTAATTGGTAACGTTGGTATAAGTTTAAATATGAATTTAAATTGAAAATTGTTGTTTTAACTTCAGTTTCATGGCGACATTGTAAATTTTTGTACATAATAAATGTTTAAGAGTTTGTGGTACACATATCATTCAAATCCCGTAAGACTAGTTAGGGGGTCCCCTTTGAATAACTTTGTTCTCTCTAGTGAAATAAACTTCCAGTTATTCGGGAGAAATATCTATAAACATATCATATATAAACTGTCTTAAAAATGAAGAGATTAAAATTGTGCATGTCAATTATATATAAATTTACCTAAACAATTAGGTTCATTATGTCATAATTATGTAGGTGTAATAAATCTATGTAATTTTTTGGACTAACCTTCAGGCATGTTTGTACACATAAATCAAATTTATTTACAAAATTAAATCACAGATAACTATCGTCAATTACGACACGCAATACCATTGCTTTTTCTGTTGGCACTCAGCTTACTGCAAAAGTGTCAACTGGCACCGACAGAAAATCCTTCACCGACAATTTTCAGAACTTTACAATTCTCGTTTTAAAAAGTACCTCGACAACATTCCGAACGCCTTGAGATAAGCGTTTCAATTTTGAAAGTCGATCTAATGCAATCTTCAGCTGTTTCGATTTACTGTTAATTCAGCTGCTAGGATGTGCTGTGATTGAAGTAAATGAATAACTGTATACACCTGACGAGAATCTGGTGACTGATAACCGAGTCATTATATAACAGGCAATGTTTGAAAAAAAAAATAGACTAACCTAATAAATAGAAGTCATAGCTCGCACGTATTGTACGTGAAGGCAAAAAAAGAAACAAATAAATATACGTGCTAACACCTTACACAAAGTAAAATAAGTTAGAAGACTGACTATAAATAAAAAAGTGAAGTACATTAATAAATTGTAGCCGTACCGCGCCGTGTCGACATGGCGTGTATTTACTCATGGTGCTTTGGAGCTTCACTCAAAATATTTTTCTTGATATATCTATCTTTTCGCATAGCCAAAAGGAACACAAAATTCGAGCAACAAAAAAACCTTCCATTAACAAGAACAATCATCAACATATCCTCATTAAAGGATATATTTAGCAGTAAGTTGCGGCAGGACCCCCAACGAACGGAAGCCCGTCCGCTACAGAAATACTCAGGACATTACTAATGAACTTTCATGTTTTATTGCATAGTATGAACGTTGATGAGTTCAACTTATTTATATAATGTTTCCGTGAGAATGGACTTTAATGAAAGAAGGAAGGAAACAGGGAAAGTTTTATGGATGAATAACTCTGGATTACGGTTTCATTTGAAGTCATTTGTAGTGTTGCCTTTAACCTTTCGACGACCGAGGACATGAATTCATGTCCTACAAAAAAGTCCCCTTGTTTACCGACGACATGAATTCATGTCCAGATTCCGTCCTTCAATCTATGATGTTTTTACACTGACCTAGTACATTTTATCAATTATTTCAAATGGCATTGCATTTTTACGAATCATAGACAGCTCTGAAACCTTCTTCTGATCCAATTTGATGTCAAATTAAAAAGTATAAGGACATTTCATTTCAATGCGCGCGAAACTGTGAATTTTAGCAAATGTTTGCTATTGAAAAGGAGGAATTATTATAATGGATACATGCATATTTTTAGTTTTAATTGGAAATCCCATATTATACAGAATATAAAAATACAAAAATAAACAAAAAAATATTTTATTTTTGATTATAATACGCTACAATTGTCGATAGAACTGGTATTATAAGATCCGTTCAAAACAGAGAGCTATACAAAACTAAATATACACTCAAATGTTATTATTATATTTTTTTAATATTGGCCATATAAGTGGGTTTCAAGAAATTATAACTCGAACTCTTGAAAACATAAACAAAGACCTCTCAGAGCGACAACATTCAATGTCTAGTAACGCGCGCGCGATGAAGTCGCACGGCGCGGTCGTATAGCCAAATTGACGTTTTAGAGGGCGCGGTACTTGAAAGGTTAATATGCCCATCTAAAGGCGAGTGTTTGCCACAATAATTGAAAACAGATTTTAAAAAAATCCAATTTGAATCCATTATGATAGATATTAGGTATAATATTATTATGAAACCTTGCAGTCTTTATATTTTTACCAAATATTGAATTAAAATATTATTCACAGTCCATCGTATACAATCTGTGTGAAGTGTTAGAGTAAGGCTGTAATAAAACGATTGAAGACTTTCATGTTTTGTATACAATATACGATATAATTTCAGGAGCGACGTGAAAATGTTACCGACGTGAAAATGTCACGGGTTAACTGACCTAACCCAACAAGGCGTGTGTGACCACAACTATGCCAGCCAGCTGCAACTTCGGGCAGTAAAATATTCTAAAATTAAATAAGTAACAAGATAATATTAAAATAATTCCAATAAGACGTAAAAGTACAAATACACTTGCAATCTTGGAGCTTTATCGCATCGTATTCGTTGATGTAGTTTGCGCGGGCACCGGGGCGGTTCTAGCGGAAACGCGGCGCGCGCGCTTCCGCCACGCCGCTTCCGGTGACGTCACCCCGTCTGTCTGATTTGTTTCGGTTTGTTTATCACACCGAAGTGTTATAGGGGTAAGACAGTGATGTACCGAAGTCTAATAGGAGCAAGACAGTGATTAGATGAGAAAAAGAACAGCTCTCAGTGAACGGTTAGCAGCTTGCTGATACATTGACGAGGTACCTTTAATTAGGTTTTACTCTTATTTTGTGACTGAAGTTAAGCAAACTTTTACCTTTTTCTGATATGCCAGGACAACAGACAGCCTTAGTTTATTTCCTATAGAAGACTTTCATCAACATGAAACTCTTCATATAATTATGTTCAATTATTTGTTCTGACTGACATTCTTTTTTATTTTTTTATTTATACCAATGATGAGCTCTAAGTACAGCAGCTAGAAACCTGCAACAGTTGGTTCTTTTTATACCAGTAATTGCTCATGAAGGAAGAGGATCTCTTTAATGAGATAAAATAGGGGTTGAAAGTTTGTTTGAAAAGGTACTTATTTTAAAGCTAGGTTTATAAAAATGCGGTGAATAGCTATTAACTATAAATTAAGAAAGAATGTCGTATTACGATATGGTGTAATAGAAAGCCCATTCCATATCCCGCCGGTAAGCAAACAGTTTAGCTTGTTGACGTCTAAAAATTTAAATCCAATCCATTTTCAACCTTATATCAACATCGTAAGAGCGATCAGCCATCCGTATAACATTTTACGAGGTGTTTCATAAATTTGTATTTACAGGCGTAAATTTTGATTTGTGCCAAACATAAATCCACGTCGCGCAGTGGCTTTGAATTTCAGAGAAAAATTACTATTGTATCTTATTGGAGTATAAACTGAAAATGGACAGTGATATTTGTCATCAAATAACATGGATATTGTGTATTGAATTACGGTTATTTTGTTTGGAATTTTATGTAAGAAGACATAACATAACTTCACGCCTTTTATCCCCGAAGGGGTAGGCATAGGTGTATTACACACCCACTTTTGGATAGTCATGTAAGAAGAATTGAGGGTAATATCATGAAATATAATTATTTAATATTGAAAGTTATTTTTTATTGCACTACAGGCAGCGATAGCCTAGTGGAGGTACCATCAGACTGCCATGCAAAGGGTATCACGTTCGAATCCACGGCACGCACGACTTTTCGGAGTTATGTGCGTATTGAATTGTTAATAATCGCTTGCCCCGTGCCTCGGAGAGCACGTTAAGCCGTCGGTCGCGGTTGTCATGAAGATCTTTGACATTCGTCAAAGGGCGTCAGTACCTTCTAAACAAACTGACACTAGTCTAAACCATGGAATATCGCTATCCCTTTGTGTTGCGGAGGTCAGACAGGCAGTCGCTCTGTAGAAAAGCTAATATTCAGCCAAATCCAGTTAGACTAGTAAGCGGACCCCAGGTTGGAACCGGGATATTAGGTATCCCGGTTCGGTATCGCTAAGAGGATGACGATTGAAAGTTATTTTTTGTTCAACATTGTTGTGTCCTTGCCAACTAAATTGAATGTATTACCTAATTTATTTAGACAATTTTATGCCACTCGGTTCCTTGAACACTAAACCATTAATATGTTAACAATCCTTTCTTCGTCCTGAATATAGAATAATATCGTATTCGTTTTCAAATCCTTTTCAGAAATATTAAAAAATGTCGACATGTACAAAACTGCGTAAAATGAAACTGTGTTAAGAGAGAGCACAATCCAGTGTATGGCCCAACAAACATTTTTGTTATACAATCAAATCATTTTATGACCTTGGGTCTTATAAAAGTTATATTAGAGTATTTTTTTTAACTCTTCGTCATGTACTGGTGCATTATGTGTCCGAATAGTCATATACATTTTTAGTCGTATAATAATGTTATATAGAGGAATGCGTTACGGCTTGTAATGTTTTGATCGATAGACAGCGAGTGGAACAAGTGAATGAGTTTGTTTACTTAGGTACGTTGTTTACAAGAGATGGTAAGAATGAAGAAGATATTGAAAGGAGAGTTAATGCAGGTAATAGTGTTAATGGAGCTCTGAAAGCGTTTATGAACAGTCAAAACGTGTCCAAAAAGGCACGTTTGGCTGTACATAAAGGTGTGTTAGTGCCTACCCTTATGTATGGTAGTGAAAGTTGGGTATGGCAGAAGAGATTTGAAAGTAAAATAAATGCTGTAGAAATGAGAGCACTGAGAAGTATGTGTGGTGTGTCTTTGACCGACAGAGTAAAGAATTGTGTGATACGAGAGTGGTGTGGGGTAAAAGAAGATGTAGTGACAAGCATTGAGAAAGGCAGGTTAAGATGGTTTGGGCACATGGAGAGGATGGATGACGATAGACTGACAAAGAAGATATATAAGGCAAGTGTGAATGGAACAGGACAAAGGGGAAGACCTAGGCGGACGTTCTCTGACCAGATTGGAGACATCCTGAAAAAAGGACAAGTCAGAAGTACCGGAGTGAGTGAAGCAAGTGAGATATGTCAGGATCGTTGCAAATGGCGTTCCGTAGTCTCTGCCTACCCCTCCGGGAAACAGGCGTGAGTCTATGTATGTATGTATGTATAATGTAATATAAACGTTCTTTTGACTTTTTACAACCGTCATATAATAACATCTACGACGACGTCTATAAAACTTACTTATATAACTTTGCGTCGTGGAAACGTTTTCGTAGTATAAACATCATAATACTGTCAATTTTGTCCTTTTAAACATCTGCTACACGGATAATAATCGTTTATACGTTGTATTTGTAACCATTATATATAAGTCGAATAAGTATTACGAGTGCAACCTGTATACATCTTCAAGTATCACAAACATGATAATACGACCGCTATTGAATTAATAATCATATTAAAAGTTTATAATAACCTTGTATACAACTTCTACCATTTGAAATCAAATTTATCATAGGTATTTATTGACTGTTTGGTACAACATGGATCGAAAACAGTAGTAAAGTATTAAAATTGTTCCTAAAATATAAATTCATTGAACTAAGTTAGCTAGTCGTTTATTGTTTTATTATTGATCCCTAAATCAACTGTCATGGCGTACACATTTACAATGGACACGCAGTTTATAGGTCGAGAAGTCATATAGTTGTCATATAACGCAGTTATTTTATAAATTTATTCATAAAATATGAGAAAACATTAGAATTTTAAAAGCGCATAAAAATTTTGTTCCGTACTTTCCTAACATTTATCAGTAAACTTGATGGCACAATGATTTACAACTGAGGAAAGAGTTTTATCACTTCAAATTACAAATAAAAATATTAACTCAGTTGTCAAAAACACTGCCATATTAAATTAAGGTGATATATAATGTGTCATTATATTAGTTCGATATAAGTTGCATCATCTCTCTCACGACAATAACACAACAATTTCATTATATAAAAGTCATATTGTGCGACATAAAGTCGAATACACGCCGCGACACTATTATTACATGACATGCATTGAAATCGCCGACGTGTATATGACTTCTATGCGACTAATTAGGGATTTATATGACAATTACACGAAACTCTTAGCACCTTAAGTTGAATAAAGTGGGCCCTTTTGCCGTCGAGTAAACGTCCTCATGATGTTTATATACGATTATACTAAATAACATTAATTTGCCACCAAAACTTTTACTCAACGTCATAAATGTTTGTTGGGGGCCTCCTCTCATCACCATAAGAGGAAGCCATACGCTGAATTGTGTCGTCCAAGGTGAGATGCACCTTCTTGTACGTTGAGTAGTCACTGACTACTTGTTAGTTACTTTAGCTTTGATTACTTTATAGCCACCATCATCAATTTCATTTCTGATGCTAGATGAAAAGTCTTTATAACAATGTGTAAGTATATGTTCTTTATCATAATTAGTAACATATTATTTTATTAATTATCCTAGCCGCATTATATGGAGGGTATTGTATTAGATATTAATTATCCTTCTATAGAAAGTAGATTGTACCTAGATTATAAATCAAACCATTTAAACATTTTGGCTATTCACTTACGTTATACAATTTTATTAAAACGGGTCTTATTCGCGATATTTAATCAATTTAAGGTATAAATACCTATGTTTTACCGACGTTTCGGCCGTCTTACAACAGCCGTGGTCGCGGCAGGACTGATGTCATCTCAGCGTCGTCCTTGTGAAGCGCGGGTTTCGGCAAGTATTATTTTATTATTATACCTTAAATTAATTAAATATCGCGAATAAGACCCGTTTTAATAAAATTGTGTGATGTATAAAAATTGCGAAAGTTTAAAGTCGTTCACTTACGTTGTTGAATTTCTTGTCATGCCAAGCCAATACCTATGTACCTGTGTCCACATATTTATTACTAAAGCGCATTTCATTATTTTAGGCCTTTTTAAATCCATAGTCTTATATAGTCAAATGAAGCATATTATAAGTTTGGGATATAGCTTTAAGATTGAGTCAGTAGATGGTGCAACAAATCGACGAGAAACATTGAGATTTTTTTAAAGACGGCATCGATAAATATGTCTCGTAAAACATTGATATTATTTACGAGTTCGTGTTAGGTCAAGGTCATCTGATACACGGTAATATTATTAACAAGAATGTTTAGCCTTGATTGCCATGTATGACAAAATAGAGCTGGTATTTTTTGAGAATATTCTGAATACAAAGAGTACCCATAACAGTCAATTCATAACCGTCGTTAGACGAAGAATGTTGGACAAAAAATATCTAAATTGTACCTTTTATTTCCACTTGAAATGGCCATAAAAAGTGGCTCCTCCTATCGGAGTTTTCGAGGCATTACACACATTAGGTGTTTGTTTCAAAACGTGAGTATCTTTTCGCTGATTGATGGTGTCTGTAAATCCAAATTGTTGCCTGGTTTAGTACTATTCAGTACATTTGGGTAAATTTTTTCTTTTAATGTTTTGTGGAAGGCGATCCTTTTAAATTGTTAGTACTTTTATCGTTTTCTTTGTCTTTATCATTGCTAACTGTAGGCAGGAGGTTGAACTGGTAGATATACTTCCTTTACTAAAAGCCAGCCACTGAGACGGAGGGTCTCAGGTAGGATGTCGGGGTTCGAGAGAAACACTGCTAGGCTGAACAGGTTCTTTATTATGTCTCACTACCGCTTACATACAGTATGACCGAACTAGGTAAGCACTGGCCTGAGCTGGCTGGAGTGTAGACTCCTGCTGCTCTCCGACGCTCGCAGGGTAGCTGCTCGAAGGGTCGCCGATGAGCTGGCCAAGGTGCGCTGCGCAGGCAGCTCTGTGGTCGATGTTCAGGCTGAGCGGGTCTCAGGCGGTGCAGCCGATGTGGGTCGAGCGGTCAGGCTCAGGCGTCCGTGGCCTGGCTGTAGGAGCTCGTAGGCAGGAACGGAGGCTTGGGTGGCAGCTGGCTAGTAGCGGCACGGCGCCAGCAGCTCGTGGCTTGTAGCCCGTAGGAAGAACGTCAGCCCGTAGGAAGAACGTCAGGTGCAGTGAGCTCGTAGGGTGAACCCCAGCGGGACAGTAGATAGGAAGTAGAATGTAGAATAATCGCGAGGTGTAGCGGCAGCGTTCCGATGTCTAGGGAAAAGTCAGTTAAAGTTAAAAGGGTAGACTATCAAAAAAAAGTAAAATTACGTAGCTCCGTGCTTTTAAAATTTTTAATAAAGTTTAAATCAATATTAAACGTTTATGTTTCACTAAAGTTGTATTTATGCCAAAAGAAGAGTGAAAGACATTGAGTTTGGTGTTTGAAAAGGATTGAAACCTCGCTGCCGACAGTTCTTGGCGGACAGATCAACTACCCAGTGTCAACGGACGGATTTCAAATCATCATCCTGAAACCCGGGGAGTATTTTACTTATTAACTTACACTCCTCATCACATATTTACTCGGCTCACATAACGTGAGCTTCGTCCATCACACACTGGCACAGTTTCTGTCTCCTTTTGCTTGACAAAAGTGGAAGCAAAATCGAGGACTGAACAAATGCCCCATACAAACACCCACTACACTAATCACACTTCACAATTATTATTTTAAGTGTATATGCATCAATTTCCAGTTGATTTATTTGAATATAATTAGTACCTAGTATAATAATAGCTACAGCCTACAGCTATCTTACCTAGTGTACTTAAGATTGTCCAAGAAACTAAGATATTATAAGTAATATAGGTATCTAATAATCAAATTACCTTTCTAGTTCCTTTGTTATTCTTTTTCTGTTCAATTTGTATAACTTTTCTTATTATTATTTTTTTTTAACATACCTACATCACTGTACTTTCTTAAAATATTTCTGTCTTTCAACTTTTTCTGAGTATTTGTTATATTTATATATTAACATCCCTTTCCCCATACCCTTTAATATTTTTCAAATAATTCAGCTGTTTTATTTTTCTTCTTTTAAGGTAATTTGGGTACAAAATATGTCTACACACACTTTGATGACCCGTAAGGCTTTGGCAAAGGAAACGGAGCACAAGTTGAAGATTGCACTATTGGAACTCAAGAAATATAAGGCAGATCATAGTCAACTGTTGAAGGAACGAATTGACAGTGAAGAGGAAATTAAGTATGTTAATGACAAAGTCTCACAACTGAAAGCACAATTGACGGAACTCCACATAGAACATATGGACATTCTGGACCAGCGGGATAGACTGCAGGAAGAAGTCAGATCATATAGTAGCTGCGATGATACATATATGAGGCAGCTCAGTCGCATCATGGAGTTGGAAACAAGCTTGAGTGAAGCTCAATCCAAAATAACAACCTTGGAGAATTCCATTCAGTCACTAAGCAGCGCAGCAAACCAGGACCTGTTCTCTGAAGTCATTGGTGGAAAGGCAAATATTTTTAAATCTGTAAAATGTAATTGTAACTTTACATATAAGGTGTCAAATGGTAAATTTAGGAAATTGACAAAATTAAATAAATTAATAAAGCGACTTGAGTTAGGCTATAAGAGGTCAAAGAAAATTGTAGATTTAACACAAATTAACCATGATTTAGTTAAAGAGAGTGAGTTATTAGTTTCTAAGCTTAAGGATAGTAGTGAGCAATTAGCCTGTAGCCGATTACAATATGAACAACACACATGTGAGCTGCAAACACAAATCACATCATTAAATGCACAGCTCAACAAATTGATAATAGATCATCAAAGTGAAACACAGGAATATATATTGAAATATGATGAAATTAGCAGAGTTGGTAGAGAAAATCTAAAACAACTGCTCTCTATGACCAACAACGGTAACTGTTTAAATTGTTCAAATCATAAGTTAGAGGCTTCACCTAATTGTACAACCAAGTTATATAGTGAATTTCAAGATAAATATCCTTCGAAAACATGTCATGGTTCTGACACATTGTTACATAATGAAAATAATAAGGTTTTAGATAACAATGTTTTAATTTTTTCTGACCAATTAGGAATTGGTATGGGTAGCCTGATTAATAGTTATACTGATCGGTCAATACAAAATATTTGTTCACCAGGACAAGGAATGTCTATGTTAATTAATAAATTAAAGTATGCTAGACTAAATAAACATTCTACAGTTATAATTTTATATGGGGATAGCCTACTAGTTACCAAGAAAGAAATATTAGCTTTATCAGATATTATGATAGAACAAAGTTCTAAAGTGGGGTGCAACTTTATTGTCTGTGCATTACCATATTCCAATAACTTATCTTATAAAGAAAATAACCAGATAGGTAAATTGAATCTATTATTATATAATAGCACTTGTAGTCATAGTGACCATATTTTATTTTTTGACTCTAATATTTTTATTAGTAATTACTTTTTAACAAAAGATACTATGTATCTCTCTTTTATATATAGGCGACAACTTGCTAAATTATTAGCATTTAATTTACATAGTGAACGCAGTACTACTAGAGTACTTAGGAATTTGGTAGATAATAGTTATACCAATAGTAGTATTGACAAATCTATTAGTTTAAACTACTAGATGAGACAACAGATAGGCATTCATGTGTTTTTAACTTAGCTCATCAAAACATACAAGGCCTATCTAGCAAAGAATTAGAAATAGATTTATTTTTAAAGAAACATAAGTTGCATGTATTATGCATTACGGAACATTGGTTAAGAGGTGACCAATTAATATTCAATAATGAATTTTATACAGTGATTAGTGCATTCGTAAGAAAGAACGCTATTCGTGGTGGCTCTCTCATATATGTTTGTAATAGTATTAAATGTAAAGAACGAAAGGACATAGCCGAACTTTCTATCGAGCGCACCGCTGAGATATCTTGTGTTGAATTTGAGCAACACGTCATAGTCTGTGTATACCGACCACCGCAAAGTGACTTTAGCCAATTTGAAAGCATCATGGAGGACGTCTTAAAACACTTAAGTTCCAGCAGGAAGTCAATAATCGTATGTGGTGATTTTAATGTTAACTTGTTAGAACAATCACCAACTTGTACTAGGTTAGTTAGTTTATTTATGTCATTTAATTTGAATGTTTTATTTTCTGAACCAACCAGAACTACCTCACATTCTTCTACATGCTTAGATAATATTTTTTGCAATTGTTTGTACTTAAGTAAAGCTGTTTTGAGTGACTTGACATCGGATCACTGTGGACAAAAGGTTGTACTTCCAACTAATACAACCTCTACAGTACAAAAAATCACATGTAGGCCTATGACCTCTGCTCGCCTTAATCGCTTTAGTGATGATGTTGCTGCTAAGATCGCCAGCATTGACTTAACTCACGATGATCCAGATGAATTATATAAGTGGTTATTTGATGTTATTAAAAATGAGTACAATAAATTTTTTAAGGAGAAGACATTTGCCAAGAGCTCTAAAGTTAAATTTTGTGATTGGGCAACAGTAGGAATATACAAAAGTAGATCTAGGTTGTATGATCTGTATGGTATGAAGCAATACAATTTTAATCCTTCATTTATTGAATATGTAAGAAATTACTCAAAAGTTTTTAAGAGAGCATGTGCTTCAGCTAAGTCTATATTTATAAGTAATAAAATTAAAGAATCCAAGAACAAAATAAAAACAACTTGGAACATTATTAACAGTGAGACTGGTCGAGCTAAGTTAGTAGATAATAGCTATGAATTAAAATGTAATGGAGAAATAGTTACAAAGAAAATTGATGTTGCTCAGGCTTTTAACAACTTCTTCATAAACATACCAGTGAAAACAACCAAGTGTTTAGACTCATGCCCAAGCAAAGCAGAGATGTTAGTTAGGGGCAATGTGAATGAGTGTGATGTGCTGTTTAATTTTAAATACATTGATACCAATGACATCCTCAAGACATTCAAGACCATCAATATTAAGAAATCTATTGACTTATGGGGTATTTCAGTTAGTCTTGTTCGCCAAATCATTTTTAGCATAGCTCCATATTTAGCTGCAATATTTAATAGATGCGTGGATAAAGGGGTATTTCCTGATTTAATGAAACACAGCAAGGTGATACCACTTTTCAAAAAAGGATCCAAGAGCGACCCTAGTAACTTTCGGCCAATTTCTATCTTGCCTGCAATCAGTAAAATTTTTGAAAAGGTTATTTTGCATCAGTTAGAGAGCCACTTTCTCATAAATAATTTATTGCACAGTGAGCAGTATGGCTTCACTAAGGGTCGCTCCACCGTTGATGCCGGTGTAACTCTGTTAAAACATATCTTTAACGCTTGGGAAAATTCGAAGGATGCCATTGGTGTTTTTTGCGACTTGTCAAAGGCTTTTGATTGTGTTGAACATGATACACTTTTACGTAAACTCAACCATTATGGTATTCGAGATAGCGCACTCAATCTTGTTGCCAGTTACCTTAGAGATAGAGTTCAGTATGTAGATGTTAGTGGAAGTAGGTCTCAAGGTTTGCCAGTGGGAATGGGCGTTCCACAGGGCTCTATTCTTGGTCCGTTTCTTTTTTTAATATATATTAATGACTTGCCATTCTTTGTTAGAAATCTATGTGATATTGTTCTTTTTGCTGACGATACTTCTCTTATTTTTAAAGTTGATCGTAATACAAGTAACATTGACAGCGTAAATAATTCTCTTGCGCAAGTGCTACATTGGTTCACGACAAATAATTTGCTACTCAACTCTGGCAAAACAAAATGTGTGAAATTCACTTTGCCGAATGTCAAAAATGTTCTTACTAATATAGTTTTAAATAACGAAACAATTAACCTAGTTGATTCAACTGTATTTTTAGGTTTAACTTTAGATTGTAAGCTTCAGTGGGGTGCCCAAATATCCTGTCTGGCAGTCAAACTTAGTTCTGCAGCATTTGCAGTTAGGAAAGTTCGCCAATTCACAGACGTAGATACTGCTAGACTAGTTTACTTTAGTTACTTTCACAGTGTAATGTCTTATGGGATACTATTATGGGGTACGGCGGCCGATATTCAGACAATTTTTGTTATTCAAAAGAGGGCCATACGTGCAATATATAAGTTAGGTGCTAGAGATTCTTTACGAGATAAATTTAAAGAAGTAGAAATATTTACAGTTGCATCGCAGTATATATTTGCTAATTTAATGTACGTTAAGAAAAACTTAACTCTTTACCGTAAAAATAGTGACGTGCACAAAGTGAACACAAGGAATAAGCATAAACTAGTGGGCACTAACCACCGTCTACATAAAGTTCATAACTCATTTGCGGGACTCGGTATACAATTCTTCAACAAATGACCTCTGGAAATAATGAATTTACCTCTGCACAAATTTAAAACCACTACTAGGAATTTTCTTTTAAAAAGGGGTTATTACACTATTAAAGAATTTCTAGATGACAAGACATCATGGGTCTAGTTGCTTGTTTTTAAATTCACCATTATTGTTATTTTTATGACTGTGTAAAATACTCTCTTCTTAATTAGTAACATGTTAAGTGGAGGTGCCTCGTGAACACATGATTTTTGCAGGATTTGGATATTATTACGATTTGTTGAATGTAGTTTAACATTATTTATTCCTGATCATATCGTTGTTCACTTGTCACCTTCACAAATTCTTTCTACATTTGCATTCCTTCACGCGGTCCACTGATTTATGTTCATAATAACGATCTGGAAAATGGAGGTAATTGGCGGTCATGGTCAGTATACCAATAGATTGTTTCTTACTGCCGGTTCGTATACCGTTATCGTCATGCTCACTAAAATGTCATTTCTTGTGGTGGCGTCGTGTGTCGGGTCATCCCTGTCCCTCTAATATGGCGAGAGGGATGATGGCTGGCACATGCGTCATACTCGTGAACGGGTGCTACTTGCGATGACTGGTCGATGACGGTCTTGCGGGCTGGTATTAGATTTTAATATTTAACTGCATCATTTCCATCATGGGTCTGATCACTTTCGCGGGTTGCCTGCATTGTTAGGTATATATAATGTAAGTGGATGCTCCTGTTTCACCATGTCTATTCTGAGGAGACTAACCAAATGAACATCAAAAGTATTATGCTTGAGTATTATTATGTACAGTAAATATATACAAGTGATATAGAAGGTGTAACAGTTGCAGCACCTTACAAAATGTAAATTATGTGTATTATGCAAAACCTGGCGAAGAAAAAGAGTGACCGTGAGTTTTATTGCCCGTTCTTTCTCATGGTTCTACCTATTGCTTTGCGAACGTGGCAGTAAATGTAAATGTAGAGTCTTTAAGTAATTATTTTATAAATTTATTATTTTGACGTTCATAAGCGTCACATTGTGACCCAAATGAATAAACGATTTTGAATTTTGAATTTTTTGAATTTTATTTTAGACCTATCGTGCGTAACGTGATCATAATTTATTCCTTTTCGATATTTGTCCAGAGAGGCATCTTTTTAGTAGTATTGTCCACTGCTGAACATATGCCAGTCAGGCTGTTGATGATGATCATAATGATTTGTGCAAACATATTTTATAGGCATTTTTTCCTCATACATCTTGCAAAATTATATCTACATATAAAAACTTTAACACAGATAAGATGGGGTCTTGAGTTTTCATATGATTATTCAATGGTTTTATAATAAGACCATTGTTAGGTACATACAATTTAGCTGTACCTTCTGTGAAGAATCCTTCTTAAATACACATTTAAGAAGGATTCACCCAAACCATTTTTATTCGTCACGTGTCCAATAAATATGAGGTACATTATCACGTCATCAGACAAGCATATAGCTCACCTGAAAAGTTGTTCATATTCTAATCACAGAAGTCCTTATAATATTTAGTGCCTGAATCTTTATCAACGTGATATTTTAGTCCATCTAGCACAAAGTGATAACGGATATTTAAATCGTTTGAACTATGATCATCGTTCTAGCGTTTTCGCAGTTGCATCCAAGGCTTCCACGCCTTCGAGCCTGAGGTCCGCTTACTGGACTGACCAGATATGACAGAATATCAACTTTTCCACAGAGCAACTGACCTGCAAACCAAAGGGATAGCGATACTCCATGGTTTAGACCAGTATCAGTTTATTTGAGGGTACCGACTTCCCATAACGACTGTCAAAGATCTTCATGATAGCCGGGACCGACGGCTTGGCGCGCTCTCCGAGCCACGGGGTAAGCGATAATTAACAATTTAATACTCACCTAACTTCGAAAAGTCAGTGGTGCGCACCGTGGATTTGAACCCGATACCCTCTGCATGGCAGTCCGTTGGTATCTCCACTAGGCTATCGCTTTGAACTATGATTATGACTTGCTGTAAATGTCAATTAGATTTGGTATGAGACCAACATACCCTATGACATTCGATTGTTAATTTTTGGGACATATGTATTTTAATCGTATTTGAGATGCAAAGAATTAGAAAAATATGGCCAAATAACAAAAGAGAAAAGGAAAAGGCTCATTCAAAGTTACCTGGGCTGGATCATATTTCGTTACTAAATATACCTTTTTAATTTATATGCAACAACCAAATGGTACCCAACGTAACAGGTAACCAACGTAATGTAAATTCTTAAAGTGCTTACACTTTAAGAATTTACATTACGTCTCAAAAAATAAAAAAGAATTTTAATTCACACAGCTCCATTTCCTTAGAATAAATATATTTTATAAATTCAATCAACTGAAATACACTCGAATTCAAAACTATTTTCTATGTTAATAAGGTTCACGATCGTTTGGCCCAAATGACCTCGTAATTCTGAGCCAAAAAATGGGCGCCTACAAATATGAGGGCAAATATTTTAATCCGTCTCAACTGAGGTGAGAATAAAACCGCTTTGCGAATTTCATAATAATAGCATTACGGCGGGTTTAGGTGGCGTTAGCTATCGGTTAAAAAAATGATGTAATATTTATATGTGAAACAAGTGTAGCTGTTACTTAAGGTAGCTGTTACTTAAGTCACCTCTTGTTGTGTATGATCGACTTATCTTGAAAATATGTATGTATGCTTAGCACGAAAATCAAGCAAGTAGTATCTAAAAACGACGTTTACTTGAATGGTACTATAGAGATTATATATCTATTTAGATTATTTGCTGACTAAGAAAGAAATAAGCATAAGCTGTTGTGACATATTATTTGTCAATACGTGTACGGACAATGGTAAACTTTATTGCCCAAAGCTTCATTCTATTTTGTTGCAGGGCTCTCTTTTATTAATGTGAGGCAATGATTGGTTTGTTTGGAAATCAAACATTTTGCCGGTGCTAGGTACAAGAATCCACTCAGGCTGCTATCCAAACGAACAAAATTGTAACAGATATTTACACAAATCTGCAAGACCATATATCACACTACACACAATTACACAACAACCCGGAACAACTAGAATATCCTCTCCAACTGTCCCACTACACACGTCTGTACCCACCATAATACAGCTTTAATTTAAATTTGAAACGTAATTCGTGAACTCGTCCCATTTACACCACAAAGAATTCACATTACAATAGGTTTTGGTTTGGGTTTTATGTTCAGAAGATTCCGTTTAACGGCGGACTCAGCGGGAATCAGATTAAACGATATTACTTTTTATTTTATTGTCCCCTTATTGGGTGGAAAGTTTAAATATATTTGTGGGAAATATTAATTTCGTTTGTGGGAAATTTTGTCTTTTGTATTTGTAAGGTAGAAAGCGGTCATATATTCGTATTTATTTTAGGATCTCCACAATAATTGGTTATGATGCAGCACATTCTTTAAAAATTGCTTTTTATTCTGCGTATAACAGTTGTCTTTGAAGAGAATTGGTTCTACCATAATTTTATAAATGGTAGCCGGCAGATGGCTGTTTTCAAATAATAATAATCATTATCGTTACCTTGTTCGTTATCAAGTTTGTATCCAAAATATTCGCTTTGGAGCGTGAGGTTCTCTTTCTAGTCTAACCTCATATGTCAGAATATTTGATTCTCCACAGAGCGACTGCCCTCTGAACAAGCCCTCTCAGCAACCAAAAGCGATAGCGATATTCAATGTCTTAAATCAAAATCATCATCATCTTTGTGCTATCCCTGAAGTGAAACAACGCCTACGGTTTGTATTCAACTCTAACAGAGTGTGGAAAATATAATTATCAAAGCTATTCATGCCAGTCGAGACCACCTACTTTAAAACACAATGCAGCAAATTAAAATGTTCCGTTAAATGTGGGACAACGGTTCACTTAGTTCTTAATAAAATTTGTAATAAGGCTATGAATACGACTATAACGACCAAGTTTTACAACTGAATTACAGTCCATAAGCATCGAGACCAACCAAACAATATATATTATTATTTCCTCGGCTGCAACTTACAAAACTAATAACACAAAGTGCAGAAAAGTAAACGATGGAGGGCTCCGGTGGGACGGCCCCGATACAGCTCTTGTAATATTTATTGTTTTATTCGCGAATACTAGAAAAATATAGAAAATTGTATTGGAATGTAAGACGTAAGCTTATGTACGCGAGGAAAAGTAAAAAGCAAACATTGACTGAGCATATGACATTGGATCTAAGTGGTTTGCTTTCCGCTGCCTTTGTGCTTCGCGTGTTGTGGGTTCTACTCAAGGGTTCACTTTGTATAATCCATATATTGATGTTCTAAACCTAAACGTTTTAATGTATGAGATTAGCCATCTTTAGTATCTTATTTTGTATGAGAGTGTAGCTATGTCAGGTTTCAGGCTGGACAGACCGGGCTCTGCCGATTCCTCGTCTTAGAAAATAGCGACAGTTTCACATCTGCCTTAAAGCTTAGTAACGCTCTGATGAAAATGCTACAACAAGCGGTGAATGGGTGGGTAAAACTGCAAACATTGATTAACTTTGCCGATATAATATGTTTGTAAAGCTGAGTCACACTATTATCAAGGATAGGGATAATTTTAGATAATTGTAGCTTAGATAATGTGGCTGACACTATCCAGGTCACCAGTTACTACATATATTTTCCGTAAAAACAGTACATAACTAGCGTATTTTTACGCATAATGAGTAACCATCACCTTGACTAGTAAACACATATAAGTTGAAGAGTTTTGTTTATTAAACGATTTGCATTATGAAATGTTAAACAATTATGCGATAATAAACGTCTTATAAGATTATACAAGGTTATATAGCGGGTCTTACTCGCGATAAATCTTATATTTAAGGCATAAATACCTCGGTTTTTTGCCAACGTTTCGGCTGACTTGCTTCAGCCCAAGAAAATTATATTAGTATTTTAAAATGGTATGTAAACACAAAAAAAACTTAATTTTTTGAAAATTACTTCAATAGTTGTATATACATATTATATGCACAGAATCCAATAAAAACATAAGGGCGAGATGTTGATTTAGCGCCATTGAGAAGATTGTAGATTGATATACTTACATTTGTTGATTTTTGGATGCATTATCTGTAAGAGAAAATACATATAATTAGAAAATGAAGTATTAGTATGATATTTTAATATCGATTTACTCAACAAGGTACTTACATAAAATAGTTATATAGGTAATATAGAGATGTATAATAAGATCAACACATCTAGTTTTCTTATCCTTAATTAATGGTCATTTCTTTCAGCCTGAAAAAGCCAAGGAACCAAACATTTTACTACGTAAAATGAAATATATCTAATCTATCAACGCCATTTTAAGCATTGTTCTCAGGCTATTATTATGGGCACGAAGTTTATACACGTTTTAGCAGAGCAACAAAACTCCGACATAGACAAATGACATAGATAAATGATATAGTTGATTGGCTCAGTCGCTGCCCATCGCTCCTGAGGATGCCTCGTGCAGAGGCGAAACACGTGTCGAAGAATAGTCGGCGCATACAGCGGGATACTGCAAGTCAGTTATCTTCCTGGAACCCATACCATTCCTATATCCCTTATCCTTTTAGAGGAGTTCGGTATTGTCAACCTTTTTCTATTGCAATAGTGGGGGTGGTCAATCCGAGGGTGCGTGGTGGGTTCCTCTTTCCTTCCATTAGGTTAAAATTATTATACTTAAAATGTTTGCAGTAATACTAGTGACAACTAACATCTAAATTCGAAAGCATTTTAAAGTGTTAGCACGAATAAACGCGGACACGAATTAGCAAAATCATTTTTACATTCACATTTATTTCCAACGAATGAATAAAATTGAAATTTGCATTTCGCTAATTTAATTTCAGCTAAAAACACGCCAAAACGTTTCAAGCATTCCTTTGACATACAAAACGCTTCAACTTTGCAACAGGAATGCCTCCACAAATAAATGTTCCCGACATCACTTATACTAGGATTTACTCAGTAAATTTAGCTAAATATCGTCGGGAAAAACGGTAAATTCAATCGTCTTAACGTGAACGTTTGCGTTACAGAACAATGAATAAACGTTAGACAATAATTAGATTACACGTATTGGTGTAGTCTGTTACTTTAAGTTGATTTAGCTGTGTTTTGAAACGGATCCCGTGTACATAAATGGTGAGGATAGTAAAAACTCAGTGAACAGAGAGTCAAATTGATAGCAGTAAAGCGCTAATGTAACGCATAAAATTATATAGACTTACAAAACAGCACACACTAACACAACCCTTCAGAAAATTTTATTTGTGGTATAAAGTATGTGATTAGACACCACGCACCTAAAAATCAAAGGGGCTTCTACTGTTTGTACTACATACTTCTAAATAGAAGCCTTATATGCTCGCCTTGTGACTGTATATCCATGAGAAACCTTTAAATCAGGTGACTAAAATGCAAGTGCAATACTGTGCTAAGTAAACCCCTACTAGACGCTATAGTAGCATAACTTTTCCTCCTGATACAGTCCAGGAACTAGCGTCAAATAAAGGTGAAATTGGATAGTCGACTGCAAAAGGATTATGGGCAACAACTGAGCTACAAAAGGGTTACTTATTGAGTACCTGGATGTAATGGAATAAAACCTCTATCATCACGTTTATCTTCGATGCAATATCGTCGATGGCATTACCATCTTACCTGTAAGTGACAAACACAGTCTTTCTTCAGCAAATACTTCGAGCGTTCCTACAATGATCGCCGTCTCACTTATCGCGATTGGCATCAAGTGAATGAGCATAAATTCGCTACGTGAGGTCGTAGATGCTTTTCTAAAGAGTTTTTCCTCGCATACCTGTTTTAATACAAATGGTTTACGTCAGGTGACTGGAGAATTTAAAGTGGTATCTACTTCTATTCAGTAATTTACGAACAAACCTGAAGATGCCTTTCTTTTGTATTGGTTTTGTGGGAGGAGGGTTGAAGTAATTTAATTCAGAAGCTAGCAAGATTAAAGAATGTAATACGATCACGTTTTTAATTTCAGTGCCCTTAAAAGTAACTGCCTAACAGCGATTTTATCGTATCTGTAGGTACCTATGTTTCTCTAAATTGGAACCTACTTAAGGACGTGAAATTAAATTAATATATTACCAGTATAAGAGGACTATATTATCTAGTACAAGTACAAATTAACGTAGTTATACCTCCATAACTAGAATGTCAAATAAAAATAAACATTCTTTGAACCACTATATGGTATCGTAAGCGCAATAGTATCTATCTGCCAAAAATATAACATTCAACAAGGCGACGTTGAAGGTAAAGTCTATCCAAAAACAACATTACAAAACAGTTAACATTGACAACTTCTGAAAACATTTGAGGTATAAAATAATGTTCTATATAAAAAAATCTGCCTAAAAAGACTGCCTCGTTGGTCTTGCGGCATTAAGGGAGGTCTCGGTTTCGATTCCCAGGTCGGGCAAAGTGTTATTGGGTTTTGCCGTTAGGAAATTCCCAGTAGCAGCACGGAGTCTGGTAATGTGCCCGTACGGTAATAGGCTCGCCCCCTACTACGTGGGACCTAAAAATTCATGGTGAAATGTGGTTGTAATATTACTTACACCTTTGCCTACCCCTTCGGGGATACAAGATAGATAGAATAGATAGAAAATTCTTTATTGTACACCAGATACAATACAAATGCTACAAAACATGATACAATTCAACATAGGTATGTACAATAGGCGGCCTTATCGCTAAAAGCAATTTCTTCCAGGCAACTTTGGGATGGACTGGAAAAGATCAGAGAAACAAAAACAGTGGTGTAGTCATTAAATGAAGTAAGGATAAATGTATAGATACACCAGTATATAAATACGTCAATACATAAATACGTAAATACATAAAGACATAAATACATCTACACTAATATTATAAAGAGGAAAAAATTGTATTTTTGTTTGTAATGGATAAACTCAAAAACTACTGGACCGATTTTAAAAATTCTTTCACCATTAGAAAGCTACATTATTTGCGAGTAACATAGGCTATATTTTATTTTAGAAAAATAGGGGTCCCGAAGTAGTTAGTAGTAGGCTAGTAACTACAAAAATAAATATATGTAATATACATATGGCCATACAAAATACGTAGTTACATTGAACTAAATAGAATATAAAAATTCAGTCACATAGCCGTTTAAATGCGTTTTTGAATATGCCAAGCGAGTTTGCTTGCCTAATTTCTATCGGCAACGCATTCCACAAGCATACTGCTTGCACAGTAAAGGACTTGTCATAGAAATTTGTGGAATGTGTTGGCATCTGCAGCCTCAGATCCTTAGACGACCTCAGAAACTTTGCATGTGAGTCATGAAGGAACTTAAAATGTTACAAGCGTGAGTCTATCAAAAAATATATAAAAAAATCAAATGAAGCCCTGTCATAACGATATCGTAAAAAGAAATATAATTTAATTTCCAATTATTATAACACTCTCTTTTCCAGATGTACAATAATAAAATCTGAAACTAAGGTTACTATTATAAAAAAAATATTCCTTTTAAACACTCGCGTTGCATGTTTAAGAATATATATATGTATAGACGGGAATTAACGCGAACATGCAAATTAGGTATTTACGTACCTTATTTTGCAAGACGTTTCGAGACGGTTGCGTCTCGAAACGGTACTTCGAATATCAACGACCCGGGGGTAGAAATAGAATCTTCTACCTCGCACTCGGAGACGTGACATCGCTTCACCAGTCAGCTTGCGACCACGGGACGTGCAACCGTCTCGAACGTCAAGCAAAATAAGGTATGTAAATACCTAATTTGCATGTTCGCGTTAATTCCCGTCTATACATATCTATATTCTTAAAATATTCCTTTCCAAATATTTTGTTTTATCATCTGAAAATGGAGCAAAAACTCTTGGTAATCTGCCTACACCAGCCGGCTCCGCCGAAATGATTTGTTATTCTCCTAATGTAAAACAGATTAAGTACACAAATGGAAATATAAGGACTGGAGTGAGGTGTAAAAATTTATCTAAATTCAAAAGCTTGCTGATGAATGAAGATAAGGGTAGGAGAACATTGGGTAAGATATATTAACACTAGAGTGAGGCTAGGTTATTACCTATATCCAATTTGCGAATAAGTCATTAATATTTTCCTTATTTTGAATTCGAAGATTAAGTACGTTGAGCAAGGAACTCATATTGAGCTGGGTTGGCTCAAAAAGCGAGATATTTACTGACATGCAGCCAGTGTATTTTGTAATGTAACATTCAATTAAAATAAAATAAGTTATAATATTTTTTTTAAAGAAAACTCAACTCCAACAACTACTTACGACGTGCCATTATAAAAAGAAAACAAACTACTTGACAGAATCTACTGTAATTCTTAGAGAAGTAACTGTTTAGTAAAATTTAATATTCACTCTGTATGTAAGCTACTGAAGAAACTGACTACATGTAGGCATGTAGATTTAATATTGATGGTTTTATACCCAAAACTTGGAGCTGTGAAGGCTTGCATAAATAATATCCTGTGAAGTTTGACCCTTCGGCCCGACCCATGTCTTCACGCCCGTCGCACCGCAATAATTACATCAAGTATTGATTGAGAAATTATGGAGAGATTTGTAATTAGACGCTTCAATCAACTAGATGGTAGTTGGTATGTGGTTGGTATATTGGTAAAATTATCTGGTGACTAAAAATTAAAAAAAGATGTATCATTACTCGCACTATCATTTGTATGGGTGTACTTTGAATGTTTATAAGGTAACACAGGATTTATACTTGCGGGAGTTGTCTTAAAAATGTCAGTTGCGTAGCAATAGGGAGGCAGAAGAGCTGGTCTGTCCTGGATATCGCCCCAGAACCTTCGTTAGGGTGTTGGGCCCTCAATGACATGCTCCTCTGTCCACAGCTTGAAATGAATGAGTGGCTGTGCCACACATATTACATACGCCACTGACTAGCATATACCCTCCTAGTCTCTCTAGGCGTGTCATTCATACATTACGTTAACTTCATTTTCGAGCAATAGTTTGTGGCCTGGTTCTTGGTAAGCTTCTAAAATTTTCTGCAGAATGATGATGTCATTCTTCCTTATCGTACAAGGGAAATTTATGGCATTCATCCTTAATGATTTAAATACTCGTATTCAGAGTTTGCCTAGACAGTGGGAATAGTTTGCAGACGGCAGTGGAAGATAAATTACATTCATCCAGCTGTTCAAAGGCAAGGCAAAGATGTCTGACATATGGCAAAGTTTCTCGGCGCTAAGAATTAACAGGTAGGACCATTGGTCCACGGGCAGATCCAAACCCTTGAGGGCGTTTATGGCCACCAACAGCGGGTTCAACAGCTGGATGCGCAAACCAGAGACCCAGGTGAGCGTGGGCAAACTCAGGATCTGCTCAATGTGGGTGTCTGTCAGGCCACGATTGTTATGGTCTCTGGGTGATCAAGTCCCTGGCTGTCTAGTAGGCCTCATCAGACACTGGCAGATGTTGGATGAGGCCTTTGGCCTCCCCATCCCAAATTGACATAAGGTATACCAACTTTTGGGAAGGACGAAGGTCAGCCCTGGCATCGACCAAGCTATCGAAGAGGTTGATGTACCCCAGGTAGCTTCCTAGGCACCCATCAAAGTGCGGGAGGTCAAGTGTGGTAAGCCGACTCAAAAGTCCCAGTGCTGGACTAGGAAGCTCCTGCTTCAAAATGAGGTTACCATCCCTTTCTGCAATCAACTGCCTTGCACAATCGGAGACAGCATCATATATGTCCATAATCTGGGCAAAGTCTTCACTGACCTTGGTTCGCTGGTCCACTGTGAAGTCAACAACAGAATCTTCGAGAAAACAAGCGCTGAAGACAAAAAACTGCAGCTGAACGTAAGTCCTTGATAGCCGACATACTAATCTTCAAAAGGGCTCGGACAAGTACAACTTAAAATTAGTTAATACTTTGCAACCAACAACAAACGGGGCTATACACCACTATTTTTCAATTAGTACAAAAAATTTAACGGGGCACTAAGTATCTTTAACTGATCATAATTATGTAGTTAAAAAATTAAAACACTAACTCTCAAAACTGTCTCAAAACTATCCACAAAAATACGTAATAATTGGTAAATGTATAACTAAGACTATGACCGACCCGAGTACTATGAGATAAATTCCCCCCTGTCCCTCTGCGCCCGCGCCGCGCCCCGATGCGACAAACATTTTTTCGGCGCAACAGTTAATTGTTTGTCTACGTTTGCCCGACGCGATGGCTTATCAGTTCACATCACGGGAGTATGTAGCTATGCTTCGTGCATACTTTTTTAATTGGAGAAATCGCGAGTGCAGCTGTGTACCCATGGACATCTTTTTGTGAGTGTTCAAAAGTGAGCCGGTTAGTGTCGAACAATTAAAACAGCGCATATTGGACGCTTTTGACGAAGTGAAAAGACAGAAGCGTACATCTCTCGTTAAAAAACAATTTAATAAAACGTGCCGTCTGTGTATTGACAATGGTGGTGGACATTTCAAAGGACAATGGAAATACTTGTAAGTTTAGTAAATAATACCTACTTAAGTAAATAATAATTTGATGCGGGCGGCTCAAAATCGGTCTGTGTGGAGAACCTTAAGGGAGGCCTATGTCCAGCAGTGGACGTCTCTAGGCTGACAAGATGATGATAAAATAATATTTGTAAATAGCAGACGATTCTAACTTCATAAATATGCCAAATTACTCTTTTCTTTTATTACAGAATACCTTCTTTTATTTTGATATTTGTTTGCTTTCTAATTACATACCTCCGTATTTAATTACTTGTAAAACGGTAAATTTTGCCGGTCCTAAGCCTGGATGAAGTATGAAGGAGAGGGTAGAATTTAGAAAATTAAAAAGTATCTACCTACACTTTTTATTTTGCTTCATTTTATTGTCTAAGGCTACCTATTTTATAAGTGCGACGTAAAGAATGCGTAAGAGTAGGACGGAAAGTAAGTACTATCAATGAAGTAGTGAATGGATTGTAAAATATGTCTGGTTTAAATTGTATGATTTAGGTGAGATTTTGTACAAAATACAAATGATTATAACTTAGCTATTTATAGATATTATGAAATTCTCACGACACATATATGATAATAATGTCTTCTCTAATATGTCCTTAAAGTTTTTGTACTAATAAAAAATAGTGATGTATATTATAGCCGTAGGTAAACACAATATATTTATTTATGTATTTATAGTCTCACGCCTGTATCTCCGAAGGGTAGGCAGAGGTGTAAATATTACACCCACATTTCGCCATGAATTTTTAGGTCCCACGTAATAGGGGCGAGCCTATTGCCGTAACCGGGCACATCACCAGACTCCGGGCTGCTACTGAGTTTTCGGAAAAACCCAGTAACACGTTTTTAAAGTATAAATTACCTTTTTTTTTTTTTGTTTTACGAGGTGGAAAATCCCTTCGGATCTCCGACTCTTGGGGGAAATAAGAGCCGGAGTATGTGGTGTTTCTACTAAAAACCTCCTCGACTTCCGCCATGTACCCGTGTGTCGGAGGGTGGGGCATCACCAAAGCACTCGTCGCCACCCTCCGACGGGTATTGGCTCGCCAGATGGTCAGGCGGGCCCCGAACAAAACCCCCTTGGCGACGGATTAAGGTGTTGGACTCCGCCGCCAAAACGCCCAGCGGCCGCAGAGGATAGGGAGGACGGCAACGCAACACCGCATCTCCTCTTCCTCTGCGGCCCCACCGCGACGCATCGAATGGTGCGCCCCCATTTGGTCGCGGGAGATAGGGCGCGCGGCAACGCAACACCGACACGCCTCTCCTCCCGCGACCGCACCCGACTGCGAGGGACAGACAGAACTGTCCCCCGCACCCGCACCGTTGGACGCATCCTGCGCAGGCCCCTCCAAGCCCACGCGGAGCGTCCCCTCCTGGATCCCTCTTAGCTTCACCGCGGGTGACCAATCCACGGTTACTGAGCCCCCCCACCACGACAAGGTGGAGATCCCACGGGGGGAAAGTATAAATTACCTAACAAAATTAATAGTTTCAATATATTGCAATAGAACCAAAAGTTATAACAAGTTAAATTTGAAACTTAAAATTAATATTTTTTTGCAAGAAACAAACACACTGGGTTATATAATATAGCCATAGGTAGACACAAGTGTGTGTTACCTAATAATATTAATATTTTCAATATATTACAACAAAACAAAAGTTATTAAGTAAATTTATCAATGTCACCAGTTTTATCTATGTAAAGTCAAATGTGGTTATTATAATGCTTAAAATTCAATTTTTGCAATTAAATAAGTCAATTAATACATAAAACTTTTATGAATTTAAGCAAAACTGACCAATATTAACACTAACAACAAATTCAAATGAGATTTCAACAAATTCAAGTTATCATGTACTGATTTGATGTTATGCATACATGACATTGAACGTTGGTTTGACATTGAACTAAGCACTGCTTCCCAAAAATATGTTCAGAGTTTGCCTAGACAGTGGAAATAGTTTGCAGACGGCAGTGGAAGCTAAATTACATTCATCCAGCTGTTCAAAGGCAAGGCAAAGATTTCTGACATATGGCCGGGTTTCTCGGCGCTAAGAATTAAAGTAGGTACAATATGTGCAATTACCTGGGATCTTCTCTGGTGATGTGTGATGCAAGCTAAATAAACACACACTAAATTGGCCAACATAGGATGGTATATCTAAGTACTTTACCAGACTTCAACGCGGCGTCTTCAAGGCACGATGCACGAGGTGCGCTTTTACACAATTTTCATTTACAAATGTCAATGTTCGATAAATTATCACAAATTTATCAACACTGCGGACTGATCGTTGCCGGACAAATCAAAAGCGGCGGTTTACAAGGGTTTTACAAATTTACAACAAATTCACACGGGAAGCAAAATGGTGTGTTCTTAATACGTATTTTCCGGAAACAATGATTTGTCAGTCCATAATGTGACCAGAGTCAAAAAATAACAATAGACAACAAATGATACCAAACTAATATTCACGATTTATAATAATTACAGAAATACTTATGTCTATTTCAAACAAGTCGTAATCAACTAATTAGTTTGATTTTTGATAAGTCCAGATATAAAGTTATAAATTCATCACTATGTAGACACCTATAAAACAAAGGCACTGTCTTGAAGGGATCTCAAGCGTTTGCATAAATAATACCGCAAAGAACATTTTGACCCTCCAAAAGAAACCTCATTTGGAGGGTTTGGTTGGTTGGGAGTTAAGGTTCGAAGGGATGACATTTGTAGGTCATTTGTTCAAGGCTTCGCAACATGTGCGCGAGGCATCTTTGATCTATTTCTGCTATGGATATTTTGAATGGATGAAGACAAGTTTGGATATATGGTCTTTCAATCTTTGATATGTTAGTGATCCTACATCACTAACATATCAAAGATTGCATTGCATTACACCCTTGGACACAAGCAACAACACAGGAGTCACAAGTGCGTTGCCGGCCCTTTGGGTTGGGAAAAGGGATAGGATAAGGAGTGGGATGAGGGAAATGGAATAGGGGATGGGGCCTCCAGCACTCTCACTCACCGAACGAAACGCAACAGTTTAGGTAGGTACTGATACTTTACATCGATTTTCTGTGAGAGTGTAGTACTTCCCCGGTCGAGCCGGCCCATTCATGCTGAAATCAGCAGAGCTCTACTACCTGAAAAAAATCACCATCTTCCTCCTAGCGTTTTCCCAGTTTTATCTAAGCCATTTCGCTTTAGAGCCTGGGGTCCGCCGATCAGTCTAATTAGATTTGACATAATACAAGCGTATTCATCATCATCATCAGCCCTATATATAAACTGTCCCACTGCTGGGCACGGGCCTCTTCTCACTATGAGAAGGGTAAGGCCATTAGCGTATTAGGATCGGCTAATACTTCTACAATAAAATAAAACCATGCATCCGCTTTGGTAATATTTATCGGTCGCCTCTAAATACTAACGCGCTCATGTATATGCTTGTCCATGCTGTGCTGATTCTTTGAACTGAACGTTGACCCAATGAGACGATGATTAAGCCTTTCGAGATACGTGGCAATAAAATTAAAGCACTCTGAACTCATGAAATTATATACATTAATGATCTTCGCTGCGAAATTTACCATTTCCTTTTGTAACTGCCTATCAGATAGACGGCCTATGCAATGATAAACAACTCATCATCATCATCAGTATGCCATTGTACACTGCTGGTTATAGGCCTCTCAAAAGAACCACGCTCCTCAGCCCGATTTTCGAATCTTCGATTCTAGCCGCTGCCAGCCACCTTACGTAAATCCTTACTCCACCTAGCCGGAGGGCGACAAAGAACTCAAACTAAATTAATAATTATTTATCCGTGTTATGGTCACAGGTTATCTACTCACTCTAATAGTGAAAGCGATATTACACCAAAATCATAACCTTGACCTACGAGTAAGCAAACTGGGCTTCTCGGTAATCCATTAATTTGAGCAGGACTGCACGATTCCCGCTAATTCCCTGCGCTATATAACCTCAACCTTACCAATCTAAGCCCAATTGATTCGCACTAAATCGTAATCATAATACATTTAGTACGCACTGTGTTTATTAAATCCCAGTACGCTGAATACATTACAAATATTATATGTTTGTATAAGCAATGTTTTTGGAATATGCATTGATGAAAATTTAACGGTCATATTGCTATATTTGTGTGAATTTTATGATATACTATATCATTGTGTGTATGTGACACAAAGTGTGAAATATGTATAATGTTTTACCTATATCAGCTACAAAAATGTTTATATTTTTCATATAATCAGGCTCAAACTTCAAATAAGAAATATATAAATATAAAATATAAATTCGTGAAGATTTTTATTCTATTTCTTTCTCAGTATTTTGATACCCGAGCGATCAGGTTAAGTAATACTGTAAAAAGTAAGAAAATCCTTAATAACCTCATTAACGTTCACCGCAGTGTACCGAGCTAATCTCCTTAAGACCACATCAAAGATTGGATTCGTATCGAAAGCCTTATCCGTCTAACGATCACTCACATTAGCTTTGATATATTAGATAATAATGATCAGTGAAGATTTAAGGCTCTTTGGCCGATATCATTGTTATGATATCTGTATTGACTGGCAGCGTTGTATACTACTTTTATGCCGTGGGTTGGTTTGCGAATACTTTATTAGAAAACTAGCTAATCTGTGTGGCTTCACTCGCTTTATTGTCAGTACTTCGACAAACGTGCCATCAACCAGATCAAGTTACCGCCTTTATGTAGCCCTATTAGGCCCTCTATATTCCAATGAATGTACCACTAAACCTAGTGCCGCCTTTCCGGAGATTACCCCAAAAAAACAGAAAGACAGACAGGCAAAAATTTTGCAAAAGTTCGTTTATATGTAACTGACTATATAGCACTTGAAAAAACATAGTTGTTTTGAAATCGCAGACAGACACTTCAATTTTGTTTATACTTAAAGATAGGTAATCCTTCACTAAGTCCTGTACCTACTGTAGGCGCATCGTTTGAACATTATTAGAACAGCTTAAGCGTTGAAAGGTTGTAAGGTCAACCTTAGTTTATAGAAAGTCATGAAAATGCGCACCTGAAAAGACCACGCAAGAAGGGAGCATCTTATGTGATTCGACCCCATATAACTCTAAGATTGGTAGGGCAGGCAACGGCCAAGGCTCAAACGGAGAAGTTGTACACTTTCACGAAAAAAATAGGAAAAGTAATAGTAGCTTTAATAATATACTTGATAGACAAATATCCTAAGAGTAACAGAGGTCCAATAACTCTTTATTACGTATTCATTATAGCGGATAAACTGCGTGCTCACATAGTGCCTGAATTATTAGAGAACAGTCCTGATGCACACCGATTTAAACATATTTCGAATTTGTATTTCAAAAAGTCTATCTATTCCTGAAAAAGCCACCGTACTAAATTAGTAATGTTTTAAAAATAAAACCGAAGAACCAATACAGTTATAAAATGTAAAATAATTTGTTACATTAAATACTAAATTGAGAGAACCGTTCGTTCGAGCAGCAATATTTCATAACTGGGTCAAACTCTATTCAATTTAAATTAAATCAATTAGAAGGTGGCTTAAAATATTTGCTTCGCTGTTAGTTTTGTGCACTGTTTTGGTCGCATTTATTAATAAATACTAATAAAATATTTCTGAATTGATACCGTTTGCTGCTGTTTGCGATATTAGGCTTATAATTTTGGTAGTAGTTTATTAGTCTGTATTAAATTGCTATTGATTCATAGACCGATACTGGATAATATCGTTTTGGGAATGGAGCATTTCCATTAGTTTATATTTGTTACAGAATTATTAATAGACGATAAAATTTGCATCTGATTTATCAACGGGCGTGAGTGGATAAAATAAGGAAAAGCAGCCATAGCATAGTGGAGAGATCAAGAGACTGCTACGCAGAGGGATTTGGAGTTGAAACACACGGTATACACCACTAACTTTTCTATCTTGTGCTCTAACATTCTGATATGTTACTCAACAAAAGGCACTGCGTTGTGAATGCACCATAATAATGCTTATAGGAGCTTGCCCTAGAGGTGAGAGCCTAGCAGTGGCACAGATAATAATTATACAGAGTTAAATATGGTTAAAGATTGGTGTCTGTTCACAAATCTTAAGCTAAATAGGGGAGGCCTAAATCCAGCAGTGGACTGCAAAACGCTATAGTATTGGTATGCCTCGAAGGGCAGGTTAAGTAGTTGGTTCCTGTCCGAAAGATCTAAGTTAGTCGTAACGGTGAGTAAATACATTCAAAAGTCTTGTAATTATACATTTCTAATGGAATGTTTCAGTGTTCCGACAGTAGTAATACTGTAGCAAAGCTAATATTATTCTATTAAATCTTTAACCGGACTTGAAGGCAGGTAGACGGACATACCTCGGGCTTAGACTAGGTTCTGAACGCAATCGGCATAACGGTAGGATATCATAATAATATTTGAGCTAAGCATTTAAAGATAGGAATGGCCTAGGTCTAAAGTTTGCTAAATCTATGTATCACATTTTTGTAGCCCAATAACTTGAATAATTAAATATATATCATGTTAAACTGTGTGCTGCTATAGATTTTGTGGAAAGTTCGTACACCTTTAAAGCTTGAGCTTACACATATGTAACAATTACAATCCCAAAGCTCTTCTATTACCCCAAAACAAAACATAAACACTCTAAATACTACAATGAACACAAATAGCTTTACCCCTTCGTACCCCTTCTTGCCCCGTCGCCTCCCAGTTCCGTGTTATCTTTCGAAAGATAAACAAATCATCGGTTGGCTAAAAGCCTGAGTTATATTTAGAGATATTTATCGGGACGTTATTTAAATTTAGAACCATTTAAACATTTTATATGAGGGAGACGACATGTATGCTGTATGGAGGTTTTATTTTTTTATTTTTTGTTTTGGAATTTATATACCCCTATGGGGTAAGTACGGGATAAATGGACTTCTGGCGCATGTGGATTTTTTTATTTCTGAGAGGTGTAAATGCAAAATGTCTTTAGGGAACATTGAAAAGGGAAGATAAGTACTTTACTTGAGTAGAAATTTACTATCAGTGCAAAAAATAACTGCACGATATGACAATGTACACATGCGAACTTAATGCCAATAGCATTTTTTAAGAATCAACCATGTAGGTCTACCTAGTAAAACACAATCAGAGATGACGTTTACCTAGTAAAACACAAAATTGGGAACGCATCTGCGTTCCGTATTTTAATAGTCGCAGATAGAGTAGTATGAATGCTATGTTATAGGTATAATGCAAGCCTATAAAACCATCTGCGGTAATTTGGTTGTAACTACTTAAATGTATGTAGTTTCATATAAATTTTCTTTTAAGTTGAGTGGATTTTCTAATACAACTTTTGTAACAGTAAAGTGTAAATTTCTACCATTATTTTTGTTTGAAAATAATGGTAGAATTTTACCCCATATTACCATACAGCGGCCCCTTTGATGTTAAAGTTGTGTTTAACGAAACTAACCCTTACACGCACTTACATTAGCGTAGGTAAACACTGCTGTATGACATTAACTTTGTGTAAATGGCGCTAAGAATAGTAACTGAAACACCCCTTGCGTTTTGCGGTAGGTGTTGTGTATACGGAATGTTATGTAATACGAAGGTCAAAAAACTTTGAAAGGTTATGGTGTCCGAATAAGCAGAATGAAATCAAGAATTGTACCCGATTTAAAAAACAAATGAAAGATTAAAAGTATATTTATGTCCGTTTTTTATAGTATTTTATTAGAGTTTCCTTTTACAGACTTTAGTGTATCGCAAGTCAATTTTATCGTCGAGTTTCGTCAAGATCACATAACATACAACATCAATCAGAATATTACGAGCTAATGGCATGTGCTCATGATAAGTTCATGAAGTTGATATTTCAGACATTTATATAACAGAAAGGACCTTACGTAACCTTACTCTCAAGTTCAGTAAAGCAAGAGAAGCTGTCAGATTTCTTTGTATATTATCACACAGCAGAGGTATCGTACGTGTTCCTTACTTTAAATTCTTGATAGCTTTTTCAGTCCAACTTATTATCTTTGTTCTATCATTAATCTGGTTTGTGGCTTTCATTTATGACCTAGGTAAGAACTAAAGACGGGCATTACACACCTAAGGTGATAAAATAGTGGTTGGTAGTTGAGAGAGAATCAGCGAATTTTAAAACAATCATTGAAAATGCTGACAACAACTAGTACAAAAAAAGACACTTTCTACAATTTGGATTTCTGTATCGCATTACGGTGAAGCCTATTTCCATTGAAATCACGAGTAAGTATTCCACAAAATTTATTTTATCTCACAAATGTTCAGTACTGCGTACATTTGTGAATTTTATTACTCAAACCTATATCAAGCCGAGATCATTATCATAAAGCCTTCGGGAGCCCTCGCGTGATTTGTCAAAGTAATAATTAGAAAATGTCCGCGGCATATTATTCGAAGGAAGTTCGATGATTACGATGATTGTTCGTAATTATACTTTTAATCTTTGTTTTTGATGGTTTATTTAATAAACTTTATTATGAAATATTACACTGGCTTAATATTTAGATAGGAGTTTATGTTTTGTTTTTCGGGACTGTGAGACAGCGATTGGTCATTTATTATTGATTCTTAGGCAGAAAGGTTAGTTGGTGATTTATTATTAAAATTAGATTTTCCCGATTGAAGAGCTGCCTTCACTGATCGCATAGTAGCCTCTTCGTGTCTTGACATTTGCACGGTGGTGTATAATTAATTGATCCCCACTGAGACCAACACGTTGTGTGATTCATAAATTGTGACTGTTGTAATATGTCAGGTTGTTCATTCCCTGGTTCATTGTGTTTATCAGTTGCCTGTTTGTTAAGTCCACTATTTATTATATTTATTCTCAGCGTTGAGTGTCTTAAAATATGAATAAATATACTAGAATTTAGTAGTTAGTACGAGTATAATAATATAAAAGAACTGTAGATTTTTAACAGAATTATTGTATAGCTTAGTACTTACAATTATGTTGAAACCAACAATGATCTGGAAAAGAAAATGTCCATTAGTATGACATGAAGTACAATTTACATGTTTAATGCCACTGACATGCTATAAACCCTGTTTTTTCTGCTAGTTACACAGAGATAAGACAACAATAATGACCTATATGGGCACTTTCTTGAAACTTTATTTAAAAGTGCGGCTAATCAGTTTACGCTAGATGCAAGATTGATTTTCAATTTCACTTCCACAGTCAAAGTAAAGCATTTTAGGTTGCCAGAACGTGCAACTGGATTACAGCGTTAGTGCAAACCACCATGGAATATAGATTACAGAAAGGAGTCACTAATTAAGAACGAATACAAGCGCAAGAGTATACTGCAATGACAGTCCGCGGCTTTAAAGTAATATGGTCCTAAGCCACAAATTCTAACATAACATTACATAACTTCACGCTTCTTATCCCCGAAAGGATGGGCAGAGTTGTATAACACCCACTTTTCGCCAGTATTGTTTCGGTCCCAATGTGATAGGTGGCGAGCCCACAAATTGTATGTCTTCTTTAGAAACTTTTGCCAACAGCTCCAATAAATACTCAAAACCATTAATTTATTTCGGTCGATATAATACTCATAATAATAAATATCCACTTGTATCTCTTCCGCGTGAATAGCTTGGTTCTCCGCGATGTCCATCCCGATACCATTGGTTCATACTTCATTAGACTCGGCTGTCAAATGTAGCGTCGTTTAATGCATATTTATTTCGATAATAATACGGTTGTTATAATAAACATTGCTATTTTGAAAAAAAAAGCAGTTCTGCAATTTTAAATTTATGTCACTTGAAGCAGAGGTAATTTAATCAGTAAACATAAAATTCTGGAATTACTGACTGACTGACAGGCAAGCTACAGCTTAGCGGTATGTAAGTTCCTTGGGGATCGTTTGGACCCCTAAGAAGGGATTTCCCGAAATCCCCAAGGGATCAGGCAAAAACAGTGACAATAAAAAAAAGTGCGGGCGTAGCTGCGGGTATTTTCTAGTGGGTCATATAACTGCAGCGTGATCGAACGACAGTTTCCCATCTGTTCGCTTCACTAACCTTCACATGAATTTGTCATAAACTACCCATAAATTATGGTATAATCTTTTATAGCCTTATAAACTAGGACTATTAATAGAATAATGAGATATGCTTTTGTCAGTTTCACATGAATCATGGGGATAATTGACTATTTTAAGCATCATAAAGCAATCATCAGCCTACTGTACTTCTCTGCTGGATATAGGCCTCATAGATATCACAGCACTGAGCGCGATTTTCGGCTCTTCGACAGCGATTTCGATATACATGCCGCGCTGTACTGTGCTGCAGGCGATGTCCCGTCAGAGTAGAACCCACCATGGAGACATGGAAATCGGTGCTTCTGCGGCTCACCGCTGCTGTTTGTGAACGCTGCGTTATTGTCCAGCCGCTGCCAGCCACTTTGTGTGTACCCTGACTTCTCCTAACCGGAGGGCGTTCTAGCAGTCGTGCTCATTACATAAATATTAGTTTTGGGTGGAAATCGAGTACTTTTGGGTAAAATCTAAGATCTCAGTTCAGCTACTGCAGTAGTTCACTAACCACTATACCAAAAAGGTACTAATAACATAGTGCTTATTTTTGGATTGACCGACATTGGCACAAAAAGGTAACTGACACTCAGTAAAGTACCTGTTTAGATTACCACTCTCCTTCCTTTGTATTGTTTCAATTCTTAAGCGCCTCGTAAAGAGTGCTTTTATTTTAGTAATTTGAGACGTCTTATAAAAAAGTACAGTTCAGTGTCTCGTTACATTACTTTCATAATTTATTCATTTTGGATTTGTCCATGATGACAATGAAGGCCACATTATTCGAATTCGAATTTAAACTTTTATATTTCATTAAAGCCACAGAGTAACACTTATAATCATCGAAACAAGTTGACAAACAGGAACGGATGGATAGTAGGGCTAAGAGAAGAATTTGGAAAAATGTATTACCATCTATAATCTATAGAAGATAAGGTCGTCCTCTTACTTCGATGAATGATACTTATACTACTTATAGTTGAATGATATACGATTTTTTCTGACGACTAATTTAAATAAACCAAATGTTAATAAAGGTATGTTTTAGGTATATGTAAAGATAAATTAGTAAAGATAAATATGTAAAGATAAATATTCTGACGAATTGACAACATTTTTTATTCGCAAGAGTACATAATCTAAGGTTATTTCTAATTAATTCCTATTAAGTTTTCTAGAAAAATATAATTAAATCTACATGGTTAATTACTATTCAGCGTCAGATAACGGTTAGACAAACATATTTCGTCAACCTAACCAGTTTATTTCAAGATAAGGTTTAAACGTAACCAATAATAAAAGTAAGAACCACTAGGATATTAAAGTAGACCAAGAATTCTTTTATTCAGTGAGAAATGGTTTTTGGGTGTCGATAGATTACACCGAAACCTAGCACAGCTAGGCATCTACAAAGATCTATGCGTTCTTATCTAGGTCACAAGACACCGGAGTCTGTGGAAAACCTAGGTATAAGATAATCTTAATCTCTCCAAGAATTTAGGTTTATCTTATAAATTGTTATTAGAGAGGTCTTTTCTTGATAACGTACAGAATTTGGTAAGAGGTTACTTTAGGGTTAACAGAGTTGAATTCTTAGGTAAAATTTTGTTTTGCTTTCAGTAGTGGGTATTTTTTTAAGAAAGCGCTGTCGGGCAAGTATTTAGCCTGCCTCATATCAAATAATTGTCGTTTTTATGATATTTTGCAATTGAATATGGGCAAAATCTATGTGTATTAAAAATATAATTAAGTATGTTAAACGATGATAATAGAAATATAGAGGTGTAAACATTTGGAGTAGTGTAGTTAAGAAAAGTCAATGTCAGAGATATTTTTTAAGTATCAACAAATAAATTATAGGTTTTATACTACACTATCTTAATATACCAGCGTACCCAATATGTTAAATACACGAAATTTTAAAAACCATCATCGTCGTTGTCATAAACCTGAAAAAAGGCTGTGGACGTAGATTCGAACCCGAGTCACTCTGCGTAGCAGTTCATTAGTTTCCCATTGAGCTACGAATGAAGAAATTATATGTAAATATGCCATGTACATATTAATCTTCTCAAAATACCCCACATTAGCCCAACATCACATACAGCGAAAATAATCCGGCCTTATCCCCGCTTCACCGACCACTTAGCACGGGATCTGGGTATCTACTTATCAGTATTTCTAATTCATTGCGTAACAACTACCGGACAGGAGTTTCCACACGATTTGATGTAAATTGCTTCGAACAGAAGCTGTGTTATCATATTGAAGTTCATGGAGCCTAAAATTATGATAATCTTGGGTAAAGCCGTGTTGTAAGCTAAAATAATGAATTGAGTCTATAGAAAATAGATTGACATCGGGCGATGGAACAATGTTCTCAGGCGTTTTATGAGATAGGGGAAATTGATAAGAAGTAAGTACAGGGCAGTCATAAATAAATTGTGTAGTGCCGTTTTGCGGATAGTAATATGCTTGATTTGACATAAGTGTAAGGCGTTTGTTTTTTGCTATCGGAAAACGTTAGCTGTTCTTACGAAAAAGTGATCTCATTTAAGGCGCAAGCTTTCTCTGGTAAAGATTTTCCGATGGACTTTTTACTGTTTCTACGGGATAAATACCACGTATAATATGTCCCGTAGAAACAGTAAAAAGTAATGTTAGTGCCCACGAAAGTTTAAATTTCTATATTATCATTTTTGTTTATCAAAACATCTGAAATTGAATACATTACAATTCACATACGTAACGGATCTTTAAGTTGCGATACATAATATAGAATGCCGTCACGTAACATGTACGATTCCTGAAACATGATGTAGAACGACATTCAAATTTGAAACTGTCCAATTATTGATAACATAATACACTTCAGACATTGTTCTTAGAACTATGAAGTGTTTGTTACTGATATTATGACGATAGGATATTATGTAGTCTTATTATTTATTATTTTATTGGCTGCACGGACAAGCAGGTATTATAAATTTCTTAGAAGAAAAATAAAAGATAGGTAATATGCTGAATTTATTTACTGTCTTGTTAAGTTACGAACGTGAATGTTGCTTATATATTAGTGCTAGTTTCTGCCCGTGATCTCGCCCGCATGGGGTCTGCTTTTAATTTAAATCTGTTCGGAATAAGACTACCTGTTGAATTTATTGTAAATGTTTTTTCGCAAATAGTATGTCCTTATTTTGAGTCAAGTCTAGTGTGACGGATGCCAGGAATCGAACCTTAGCTGGTCCGCCACAGTGCACTGGTGTTGTGTGACTGGCGAATGTTCCTACGACGACGTGCTTCTTCTATATGTGTGGACTATATGGCTTCGATCTATTCGGGGCTTCAGAAATAAAACATCTTCATACGTTGGGAGCGATGCTGTTTAGGTGTTCGGTGCATGGTGGTTACATATGGTTACTTGGTCACAAGATGGTGGTTGGGACGCCAACCAACTGGCCAAAAATATGGTCGCTTAGGTACTTCGGAACTTTACCTTAACGACGACCACCGCACCGAACATTTGCACTACAAATCTTTATTTGTGATAAAGTACATAAATGTAAATAACTTAGATACTATGGTACATGCATATATGTTCTATACATAGCTAGATAGCTCTCAAAAAGTTCTATCTATTAGTATACAATACTTAAACTTAACTGTTTGCGTCACTAAGTTATTCAAGAGAAACTATCGAAAAATGTCGTCACACAAGGGCCCGCCCACTATATTTTCTATTAAAAAACGATTACTTTAAAACGACTATGTAAACAAAACAGCTGTTTATCAACTATTAGTTCTTATCTATTATAACTGATAACACTATTTATGCTCGATATCTAAGTCCCTACAGTTAGTAAGTTTAAAACTAATGTCCATGCACTACACATCACTTCTTATTAAGGATTTGCAAATTTTCACTATTTTAGCGTTATTTTATCACTTTGACGCGTCCAGGAACCGAACCCGGTATACTGCACGATTGGATAGCACTATTTTACACGATTTTCACGCGCGGTTTCACTCGCTATTCACTATAGAGTTTTTTAATGTCTGTCGCGAGCATCTAGTGTCAGAGTTTTCAGACCGCCTGAAGGCCTCCGACATGGCCTAAAGATTCTTATCCTGAGACAAAAACCAGGACCGACCGCTTTACGTGTTCTCCGAAGCACGGTAGCGCTCAGATGTAAATGTCACATGTGGTCACCCATCCACGTGGCGACCTGTGCAAATGTTGCTTAACTTTGCCAACCTGTTACAAACAGCAAGCCATGTGTCGCTTTGAGCGCTACCTACAAATTAAAATTGGTTTGTTTATAAATCCAAAATATAATGACGAGGAAAAGAGAAATTGAATTATGTTGACTCGTGGCTTAATGCATATTCAATGAAGGAGCTTTAAATATATTTTTTATAAACAATGTGATTTCTCAACCCTTCCTACTTCATAACGATAAGTTGTCGTCACACGAAGAGACACGAATAAATAACATTTTATAAACAAAAGATTTATAACTATACTTTAAATGACTCACTATAAAAATAATTGATAAAAAAATTAATACTTAAAACATTCTTAGCATCGGTTTCACCACACCTTGAGCAATTTCGTTTAGTTAGTAGGCAGACAACACGGCCTTAGTTTTAAACATTACTATTTGAGGATTATTTTAACAGCTATTAAATTTGCCGAGATTAGCCTGCGCACGAACGCATTGTACCTTTAAGTAGAACGGAGGAACCTCTGATCTGGCTAAGCGATCGCGCCTGATGGACTGAAGCAGGACGGATCTCTTAGAGAATTTCTATAATTACGTGTTAAGCTTTCAATATCGTGTTTAAAGATCCTCGCCAGTAATTATGGTCGCGCACGAACGCATTGTACCTTTAAGTAGAACGGAGGAACCTCTGATCTGGCTAAGCGATCGCGCCTGATGGACTGAAGCAGGACGGATCTCTTAGAGAATTTCTATAATTACGTGTTAAACTTTCAATATCGTGTTTAAAGATCCTCGCCAGTAATTATGGTCGCTATTGTACAATAGATGTCATCATATATACAGGTGATTCTAGGGCCATAATGGTGAATTTGTCCTTCTTCATATGGGGGTGCCAAATGCACCATTTTGGAATAAAACGGATTTCAAGATTTTTTTAACAAATTCCAAATGTTTGTTCTTCAAAAAATTATTTTGACTATATCTGGTAGCAAATTACTTAGAAGCTCAAGTTAAAAATCTTATTACAATCTCAATTTAAAATTGAGATTATAATAAGATTAATTCTATAACTTAAAGTGCATTTACATTATAATTGAATCTATCAAAATTAATTACAGACTTCACAATAACAACCTAAACATTGTATTAACAAGGACACATCACACGGGATCAACGTGAAATGATATATCAATGTCAACTAAACAAAGCTATCGGTTACATTGTTTAATTATCGCGAGCTTCGATACTAGTAATTGGATATTCGATGAAAATATTAAATTTGTAGCGAGGCTGTCAATTTTCGAAGTTATTTATGTCACTATTATAATATACTAGAGGACGCCAGCAGACATGCCTGCAATTTTTTGAAATTTACCCGTTTTGGCTAATCCCGTGGGAATTTCGGGAAATCCCTTCTTAGTGCACCCCTACGGTCCCCAAGGAACATACATGCCAAATTTCAGCTTCCTGCGCCCAATAGTTTCGGCTGTAGCGTGTCTGTCAGTCAGTCAGTAACGCAAGGATTTTATATATTAAGATTGTGTGTCTCGCGAAACTTTGCTGCGACAATTTGTTATTTTTATTTATTTACTCATTTGTGTTCTATGTCACTGAAAGGCGTTGAAAAAATGAATGGTATAATTTTATACATGTTTTCAGGCTATCTTTCGATTTGATGCCTTTTTTGTTTAGATATTGCTGTGCTAAATACTTAACAACCTCCTGCATCACACACTTTCTCTCATCTAACTCTGTAATGTGTAATGTGGTGTACAATAAAGAATTATCTTATCTTACTGGACATTGGCGTCGCCTCCGCGTCAAAATAACATAGAGTCAATAGGTGGATTTGGCCTACTATACCACACTGGCCAGACGGGTTTGATGTCGAGATTTACGTAATTTTACAATGAAAATTGCAAATGATGATGATAAGGCGAATCTTATCGTCATCATACAGCCTTTCAAAGTCATCTTAATGGGCATCGCAATAGCATTATAAGTCAATTAGAAGATTTGCATAGTTGGCAAATAAAGCATTAATTTCTTTGTTGACATAATTCGAATTCTGCTTAATTTGGGTAGTTCCAATCACAACACACAATTCTTAGCAAAGTGATTTACCTCCAACTAAAGAAAAGATCTCCTTATCAGAATAGGTGATATTTGAATAGCCCAACTGAAGTTTGTTGGTAGCTTAATATTTCGAAATCCACCAGACTTTTAACATCTTAATCCATATTTTTGCTTCATATTAGTTCTGTCGATGTCCATTAGATGTCGTTAATATTAGTGCACGATATATGATGTTAGTGGCATGTAGCTACCGCTTAAAATAAAATTTGTCATTTAAGTCATATTTCTTTAAAAGATAAAGAGAGAAAATGACTACTGCTCTGTATCCAGGCCGTGCCTTTAATGTCGTAAATGTCACTAAACCAGCAAATAAAATATAAAAAATGCAGCCTTTCCTGTATGGTAACCCCTTTAAAGCTCATCCAGTCCGTTTAATTCAATGTGCCCGCAGTATTATACGTACAAATTAAAGGCCAAATTATTTATACTGGGGCCAGTCTTATACACTTCGTATTTAATTTCGTACACCTGTGGCTTTGTTTATTCTGTGAATTTAGTAGTACTGACGATTTGTTACCTTGAAAATTATGCATCCCGCCCGTTGAGTTGAATTTATAAGGAGATGGCAAATAAGTGGGACAATATTTTGAGCGAAATCTGCGAAGGACACTTGTGAGTTTATGGGTTATTGTTTCGTTTTTTCTTTGAGTAATATTAATACCAGCTGGAGTCACGATCGCACTGTAAATATTGTTCTCGTGAGTAATTATATTTACAGTGGAACTGGCAGATTTGTTAAAGAATTAGGTTTTTGTGGTAAATTAAGTTTGTCACAAAACGTTATTAAGGGCGTATATTCAAAATTACGCAACTCAAATGTGCCGCGAACGCAAGCTCGACGAAAGAGTAGCGCACACTTCTATAATATCTCTGTGTGCGTGAACTTTGTCCTGGGTTGACCCCGCGTATACTATAATCAAAATTATTGTGGCATATTTTGATAGTTTTGTTATTTCTTTTCATACATTTGAAATAACCTGACTTATTTTTTATTATATGTGTATGGATCTATTTTGTAATATTGTTCATGTAATAATTACTTTACCAGATTGTTAAAAAGACTAGCACATATTTGATACCTACTATTTTATTCCTTTTTATACACTTTACATAACTTGACTTATTTTAAGTAAATGAATATAGATCCGTTATTTTTGTTTTTGTAATTTTTTGCATTATAAAATATATTTTATTTGCCTATATTTAAAGTTAAAAAGATTCATTTTTTAAGATTCATTCCATTGAGATAAAGTTAAAAAGATCATATTAATATTATATTTATAAAATTAATAAATCTCTCGCTCTTCATATTTTTGAATGAAGCAATGAGATCGAATACAATTATATTACATTTTTAAAAACAACTACGGAATCCCAAAGAGAAATTATTCCGAAGTGAAAATCGAACTTCACAATTACAATTACGGAGTTAAATCTATGGCAGATGTAGGTTGAACGGATGCCTACCAGAGATTATATTTGATTTGATAACCGCTACTATAATAACGAAAGGACAATGGCAGATCTCCATACATCAAAATGTCTGAAATTAAATTGAAGCGCACAGTCATAAAAAATATATAAAAAAATTCGGCGTAAGTAACAGTCTATAAATTATTCTATTTTCACTCACACAAGCCGGAAAAAGAAGATATCGGTGTTTAATGTTTAGTTAAGAATGAACAATGTAGGTAAGTTTGAATTATCAAATGACATTATGTCAGATTGACATCAAAACGCAGAGCTATTCTGTAGCATCTACCTGTCACAGCCTAAGACAAAAGCTGAGCTGCACATTTTAAATCTATTTTATGTGAAATCGATATAACGTTAAAACGATGCTGTGACGTTTTTATTTGATTTAAAAGTTGTTTTGCTTCAAAAAAATAAGCTTATTGATATAATGTTGATAAAAAATTAAATAACTGCATTTTAATTATTATATTTTAAACCAAAACAACTCTATAAAGGTCGATCGTATCGATTACTTATTTAATAATCGATACGAATCAATGTCAACGTCTATTCCTATCACACCATTGTCTATGGCAACAATCAAATAATAAAGTAAGTACCTAGTTTGTAATCAATTGGAATGCTTTTTATCATCATCAAATAATCCGGCTTTAACGAGAAAATATAAAAAATCATAGAAAAAAACAATTTGTTTTGTTCATGTGAAGTTTAAGGTCGCCACAACAAACCCAGACCAAATTCTGCCATTGTTCTTTATCATAATTCAATAAATCATTTTATGTTAAGAAGACTGTTTCAATATCTGTAGATTAAATTTTGTATTTTCAAAATTGAACATGATAACTCAAAAGATATAACAAATGTAAACGTGCGGCAATTAATTAAATAAAAATGTAGGTAATTCCCTTAGAAATTAATTATTTAAGAACCTAACTACATAAAACTAAAAAGTATGCTATTATCAACATATAGAATTTTGCAGTCAACTGCTGGGTAAGGGCATCACGGTAGCAGTGAGTCAATAGGAAGATTTGGCCTACTATAAGCATGCTGGTTGGTATGGAGTTCGATGTAAAGTTTTCCGTATCTGCGCACAATGATTGATATGCTTCGTGTATTTTCCTTAGTCGCCGCTTTTGTATTCTCAATCGGCCACCACAGGGACAAATATATACATATGTATTTATTTAGGTCCTTATAGGATTATGACTGTTGTGAGCCAATAGGACTTGGCCTACAATACCACCCTGAACCCAAGGGTTGGTATAGCGTTTCATGACGTCCTGTACGCAAAGATACTATTTGTTTCTTTTTGCGAAGTAAGATTGAATGGAGATCAAATAGGTAACCAAATTAAAAGTACCCATAACCAACGCGCTTGCATGATAAGTTTAATAAATGTTGAGGAAGCAAAAGAGGTATATTTGAACCGAAGCATGTGTTTTGAATTCCCCATTCCTTAAAATATCCGAGACGATACCCATATCGACGTTAAAAAAATCCCGTCCGCCATCAGTGATTTCCTATCCACCATCTTTGATCACGAAATAGATGTTGTATTTGGATTCTCCATCCCTTAAATCATCAGAGACGATACCCATATTGATTTTTTAATTTTTTTCTATCCGCCATCTTTGATTTCCCATCCACCATCTTGAATCACGAAACGGATGTTGTATTTGGATTCTCCATCCCTTTTAACATCGCAAACGATACCAATATACTGGGTGTCACAAGACCCATCACCAAGCCGAAGTCTACTCGTTGTGGATATCAAGTCAAGTCAAGCCAAGTCATACTAACCAAAAATAATACCTGGGAAACGATTTTTTTTAAGTTTTCACGATTTTTAAACCGCAATTAAAAGCGCGCGCGTGCAATGTTCAAAATACCTACTTATCCATGGAGTCATAGGGCATCTAGAAAACATATTGGCGGGGTAAATACATCGATTTTGTTCCTAATTAGAAAAAATCCATACTAACTTTGAGCCTCAATATCTCCTGAACCAGTAATTTCCCAGGTATGGTGCGGAAGTAAAAAATATTCGTAGTGATTGGTACAATATGGGATTTCAGATTTCGTTAAGGGTCTTGTTACACCCTGTAGATTTTTTTAAATTTTACCATGCGCCATCTTTGATTTCCCATCCACCATCTTTGATCACGAAATAGATGTTGTATTTCAATTCCCCACCCCTTAAAATATCAAAGACGATACCGATATTGATATTTAAAATTTTCTCATCCGCCATCTTTGATTTCCCGACCGCCATCTTGGATTACTAAATAAATTTCATATTATTAATCAGCGTCCCGAAAATCTCGAAAACGATACCCATATAGATAGTATCCTATTCGTTTAGCCTTTTTTTGCCTTTGACCCAACCCTCCCCCTTCTCGTTTAACATTTTATTATTTTTGTTTGGCCCCTAAAATTTGTGGCGTAATTTCATATAGCCTATAGCCTTTCGGAATAATTAGGCTATCAAAGGCAAAAACAATTTTTTTTAATCCGACTGCTATTTCCTGAGATTAGCCGACATTATCTTTTAGCCTTTTGCCCGGCCCCAAAGGGTCGAAGCGTTATGAATATAACCTATAGCCTTTCGGAATTACTGGGCTATCGTATAGAAAAATATTTTTTCAGATGTGACCGAAAGTTACTGAGATTAGCGCGTTCAGACAAACAAACAAACTCTTCCGCTTTATTATATTAAATACAGATTTCTGCAAACAAATACAATAATTTACAATAATAAAATGAAATTTCAATATCATTTTACATTTAATGTAATTAGGAAAATTTGGTACCTAATCAATTTATGATAAAACTGTACTCAACAAAGTATCAATATTATTACGTCGCGCTATGCATTGTTCACGCTATAGGTGTAAACAAGCGATCGCAGCGATGTCGCCGGAAAAAAGTGATACGTCCTACCGCTGGGAGGACCCGGCGTGGACTAATCGAACGAAGCTTGCGCGCGCGGTTTTATAGTGTTTTTAAAATAATTGTTAAAAATACATCAGCGCATTAAAAATTTTGAAAAAAATACTGAGTATTTAACACTACATACTTTTTAATAATATACATTTTTTATTTAAATTCAGAGTCAAATAATAGAGAAATAAGATGTTGAAATTTACCGATTTTAAGTTTATTTATAACTGATTTAGACTAGTTTTTATTTTATAATTAAGAATTTTTAAACTGTGATGCACTTTAACACCATACATTCTGTATATTTAAGCCTTTAAATAAGATATATTTCCATAGGAAACTTGTGATATCCGACTTGAAACAAAGCTCTGACGCCAAATTTCGTAAGACGGAGTACAGAAAGTTAATTCCTAATAAACAACCATAAACAAAATTCAAAATTTTGCGATGTAGTGCACACGTATAATAGTTAATCTTAATAGAATTGTTATTTATTTTACATTTTTTGAGCGTATGATTAAGTTACGAGCCTTGAAAAATTCGTAAAAGATGCTCATTTCATATAAATTTGAGTACACGCTCTTAAGAGTTTGCGATTTATACATAGCTTACAAGACTTTCAAGGTATGTATCTTCCCCTTTTGTTATTATTTATTTCCGACCTTTTGAACTCCTTACGTGTCCGTGTGACGGATAAAAAATACGGAATGTCACCACCCCATATCATCCCATGGGTGTGGTAAGAGCTGACAGAGGGAGCATATTATGCAGAGAACAACACTGTAAGAGAAGGAAAACTTGATACAGATCCTATACCAATACGTTTGGCCAGCGTGGTATAGTAGGCTAATTCCTCCTTTCAAAGGAGAGGCTTAGTCCAGCAGTGGTCTGTTAAAGGCTGATGATGATGAACGCCTTACATCAGCCATGGTCACAGATAATAATATTAGTACTATCTATTCTGTGATATTAGTTTAACTTGTATGCCGTTAGTTATAGTGTTTGAATGTGAACTAATTTTTATCGGTGCCATTCTTTAAATAAAGTGATTATATATTTGCATTTATTACCAAAATTTTCAAATACTAGCTAAAAATTAACGGGTAATCTTTAGGGTTGGAATATTGAAAGAGACTTCCCTACCTCATTTCTCTAGCTACAGTAGTCAAGACACGGCGATGTTACATCATTCAGGACAAGCAATTTTATACCTATGATAAAATAATTACATAGTGTAAAGGTGTGTGGAATTTAATGTTTCACTACCCGTTCCCTTACATAAGATAATATATTACCCGCCATTCTCCATTATCTAGACTTAAACCTCCTAAATCTTGTAAAGCTTGTTCTCAATTTTTGATAAGATAAATCTAGCATATAAAACGTGTTCGCTTTCATTACGCGCGTCCTGGAGGCTTCTATCTACGCCTTTCATTCTTGTTTCATTGTGTACCAGCTTTTGTTCACGTTTTAATTCAACGCGCCACCTGCTTCTAAAGACGGTGGCGTTGTAAAGATAATGAACAGTAGTACCATATTTCCTTCCTTTTTCAGTAAAGAAGATTCCATTGTTAAGAAATATGTATCCTATCTTAGATTATTTTTAGATAAAGCCATAGCTTTATCATAAAACAACTCACATACGGTCATATGACATATCTCAAGGCAGTTCAGCTTTCCTCTGGATTTCACGAGTGTCAAAACTCTTTGTCTTGTATGGTCACGCTGAACCTGGCTACACCAGTGACACAGTAGAATGATGGTAGAATTAGCCATTTTTATACCGTCATCTGACAATGTGTCATCCGATAAATCTACTTAAATATTATTCTTGAGTATTCTTTACTTATTTATTTATAGACTCGCGCCTGTATCCCCGAAGGGGTAGGCAGAGGTTTCAGATTCAGATTCATTTATTCATAAAGAAATAAGCTTACAGTCTAGACAACCAAATCGCTTATATCTATACTAAACATTTAACACACAATATACCTATACATAAAATCAATCTAGATGAAAATATATTAAATATACACTAAAATTATAATTATTACACAAATTAATAGGTATTTACTGAAATGGCATGGTTCTGAACCACAGAGTATATGTATTATGCTAAACGCTATTTATATAAATATTGAAATACATTATTAAATTTGATTATTGTAGGCCTAACTTAATATTTTATTCAAAATAAGTGACACGTTTTGATACATTATACTAGGTTTGTCAAAAATATATCTGCTTCTGGATTGGCCTTCTGAAAACTGTTTATTAGTGTAATAGCTCTGGAAGTGGGGCTGTGAGCCGCGTGTGGGGAGCGCCACTCAGGCGGGCAGGCGAGGAGTTTGTGCCGTCATCTACCAATGCCTCGCAGGTATTGATTTGGTACGTAGAGATGTATGGTCTCACGAACTGCAGGGTTATCTATTTTGTCCGTCATCAATAAATAATAATGTACAATGTGTGCAAGTTGCCACCTGTACTGTAGGGTATCTAGACCAACCATGCCTAATACAAACATTGATGGGTACAAAAATGGGTAGAATCCATATTGACGCTTGTACAAATATCTAGCAAACCTACGTTGGATCTTTTCTACCATCATTGAGTACAAAGTTTCTCGAGGGTTCCGTACTATAGAATTATATTCCAGCTTACTACGCACATACGCATTGTACAACAGTTTTATAACATGGACATTTTTAAACTGAGACGAAGTTCTTATTATGAAACCTAGACTTTTACTCGCTTCTTTACACGTTTTGACTATATGGTCATGAAAATTTAAAGAGCTATCCATAATTAAACCTAGATCCCGAATTAGAGAAACGCATTCAAGTGGAGTACCCGCAAGATGGTATGCCATTGTGATTGGTGTGCGTGACCGAGAAAATGTTATTGTCTTACACTTTGAATTATTAAAGAACAATTTGTTTTTAACACTCCATGCGACCACTGAGTCAATGTCACGCTGTAGTGCTACACAGTCTTCGACCCGGCTTACTGTATGGAAAAGTTTTAAATCATCAGCGAACATTAAGCAATTTGCCGTTGAGATAATATCGGGTAGATCGTTAATCATTATCAAAAATAAAGTAGGACCGAGCGTGCTACCTTGACTCACACCAGAGCGTGTGTAATATTCTTTGGATCTATAACCTCCTAGTTTTACAAATTGCCTACGGTCTCTAAGATAATCTGCCATAAATTTTAAAAGTTTAGTAGAGAATCCAAGTAAGGTGAATTTCCTTAAAATTACATCATTGTCAAATAGGTCAAACGCCTTCTTAAAATCAAAGTAGGCTGCGTCGACCTGACAACCAGACTTAACCCGTGTGCTCACATAGTCCACAAACTGAATATGATTCGTCAAAGTAGAGCGATCCGGACGGAATCCATGTTGACAGTTATCAAGCAACCTCCCAATTTGTGTATATATGGATTTATTTATAATAGATTCAAAGACCTTGGCAAGTACTGACAATACTGCGATAGGCCTGAAGTTTGTTATTTCAACGGATGAACTACCTTTCGGCACAGGAGTTACCCTGGAGAGCTTCCATGCATTGGGATATATACATAGCCGAAGTGAGAGATTGTAAATATACAGTAATGGATCCTCTAAGACTGACATACAGTCCTTTATTAGAAACGCAGGTATGTTATCTGGGCCATAAGCTGACGATGTCTTAAGACGACGCATAGCGCATCGCAGATCTGAGGGCTCAATAATATTAATACTGACATTCGTTGGAATCTCTGCGTACAATGCATCACGCTCCGTGCTCTTAGCATTCAGTATAGGAGTGTCAGGTTGAAAAACTGAGCTGAAATACTGGGCAAACGCATCTGTAGTCTCTTGTCCTTCTATAGCTTTATTATTATACACATATTGCCTAATATGTTGTCTATTTTTTCTTTTATCTTTAACGTAGTTCCAAAAATTTGAAGGTTCGCGTGCTATATTATTTTCAACTATTGCAATGTAATTTTTATATGCTATATTTATAAGTTCTTTTACTTTGGTTCGGTAATATTTAAATAATTCCTTATTAAATTCTAAGCCACGAGCTTTAAACATTTTTAAATTAAAATATTTTAATTTTATGTAGCTTATGATTTCATTAGTATACCATTTCGGATATATATACTTATGATTCCTAGTTAAAGTTTTAAAGGGGACTCGTCTACTGATCACTTCGTTAAGCTTATTATACAATATCTCAACAGCTACGTTTACGTCTTGTTGATGCATTAGGTCCGTCCAGTCCAAGTCACGTATATCTGTGTATAATCCGCAGAGATCTGCTTTGCGGAAATTCCACTCTGTGCGTAGGTTCTGGCCTGGAGGAGTTGGTATGTTTATTTCAGCTTTTG